>CM075774.1:37129892-38507392 GCA_037974665.1 Ehretia macrophylla
AAATTCAACCTATTCTTTAAGTTTGAAAACCCCTTTGTGTATTGTCGAATAGTGTTATTATCCCCGTCTGATACTATAATGATCTAATAAACTCCTATAGTTCTTAAAAATATTGCACACGGTCACTCAAGCTTATTTATAGTTAAATGTGTTCATTATTCAATTCCTGCTGGTTACATATGTGTTGTACGGTTATAGGTCTCCCTTCAATAAAAAAAAAAAATATATATGTTCATTATTATGTGAAAATGACCATATTATCCTCAATTGTATTTTTTTTCTTCTGTTACCTCTAAATATCCTTATCATTTACCTTCAGAGATCAATTATTATCCTTGACCTAAGTGAAGACTACCAATATTACAGAACTTTCTATTATACCATTTTTTTTCTTTTCCTTCTTCTCTTTTTCTTTTTCTTTTCTTTTATGTTGTCTCAGCTTTCCCACCTAGTAGGATAAGATTTTGTTTGGTTTGGTTTGATTTATGTTGTCTGAGCTTTCCACTTCTAACCCTGCATAGGCCTCGATTTCATGGGCGAACCTATACTTGTGCCTACAAGGGTTGCAACCCCTACGGACCTGAAGGACAAAATCATTAAAAAGTGAATTGAGATTGTATTTTCTTAAAAATATGTATTTTTAAAGTATTTTTAGGCTGAAAAATTTCACTAAAAAAATTATTCATATAAAAGTGTTATATTATATGATTTCAGCTTCCACTAAACATAAATCTTGGATCTATCCCCCAGTTTTCTCCATGTGCTTTCTTTTTCTCTTTTGAGTAGTGGCAAGGAAAATGGGGTGCTTCTGAGGGGTACAAATAGTGAATGTGGCTCCATTTAGGACATGTTAGGAAGTGTTTTGATTTTTTTGTTCTGACTAAGGGAGGAAAACAACCATGGTGCATATAAGACAATGCATCTGCAATTCCTTTGACAGCATACACCCTCTTCATCCATTCGAACTTTCCAGCTTGCTCGTCATCTGTCAAAATGTTTAGAAGGCTACCTCCTTCCAATAACTCATAAACTAAGAATGAGCGTTGTACATGTGAACAAAATCCATAAAGCTTCACAATGTTACGATGCCTCAATTTTGTCAGCGCGCTGATTTCATTTGTAAAACATTTTGCATCTCGCGGTATGAAATCTTCTGATGAATGAATTTCTTTTACAGTGACAACTTGACCGTTTGGCAACTCGGCCTTATAAACCCTGCCATATCCTCCCACCCCAATGCAAAATTTACTGCTGAAGTTCTCGGTTGCCTCAACGATGTTCTCATATGCCATCTTCCCATCAAAGCTCCATATATCAAACAAATTTTCAGTTGGATTTTTCAGATCAAGCTTTGTAGTAGTTGATTGTGACCGTGCAACCAAGAAACACCCAACAACTATAGACAAAAGAAACAGACTTCCAAACACCAAAGGCAAAATCAAAATCAGATTCTTTTTGCTTGTGCTTTTGGTAGTACTAGTGCTCATCTTTGGAGGACAAGGCTTTAAACCACTAACATTTCCACACAAACCTTTATTATATCTTAAGGAATCAAATAGAGCCTTCTGAAATGCTCGAATATCTGGAAGACGACCTTCTAATTGATTGTATGATACATTAACCGATATCAAGCTAAAACTTTTGTCAAAGGTTGAGGGGATTGAACCTGATATGTTATTATGGGAAAGATCAATGTTCTCGATGCTTTCCAACGTCCCTAACTCCTGTGGTATTTGACCAACCAACTTGTTTGGACTTAAATCCAGACTTTGTAAAGAGTTTAATGTCCCTATTTGGGATGGAATACCTCCACTAAGTGCATTGTTGCTCAAATTCAAGTAGGAAAGTTGTGTGCAATCTCCTACTTGCCCTGGAATTGTGCCGGATAGATTATTTGCACCGAAGTTGAGGTGTGACAGCTTAGATAGCATTCCAATTTCTGATGGCACGGCCCCTGATAATTTGTTACCATCTAACTTGAGATCGTATAACAAGGTCAAATTCGAAAAACTTTTTGGAATATTCCCAATCAATTGATTCCAACTAAGATCAATTCTCTGCAATCGAGATGCCTTTCCAAGCTCAGAAGGAATTCTTCCAGAAATATTGTTGTTGGAGATCCTTAAGCCAGTCAGGTTTTTGCAATTCCCCCATTTTGGTGACAACTCGCCATAAAATTTATTGTAACTCAAATCAATGTAATCCAAGTTTGGGTATGCGCCAAGATCTTCTGATACGTTTCCAGTAAGTTGGTTCAAATCAAGCCTGACCCTGTATAGACTAGTGCAGTTTTTAAAGCTTTTTGGAAGTCTACCTGTTAATTGGTTATCATAACCTGTGATCCTGGAAAATACTCCGCTACTGCACATATTCTCTGGTATAGAACCAACAAAATAGTTCGTGCCAAAATGGAAGTTTGTCAAATGAGTGAGATTGTTGAATCCTGAAGGGATGGTACCTGATAGCTGATTCTCCAGTATAGCCACAACAGTGAGTTGTGTTAAATCTACAATGGAGGATGGAATAGGTCCAGTAAGGTTATTTGGGCCAAGTGCTAAGAAGTTTAGGTTGGTCAAGTTCCCAAACGAAGAGGGGATCGAGCCTGTGAGCTTGTTAGTTCTCAAGTCGATATATGTAAGAGACTTGAGTTTTCCTATTTCAGGAGGAATGGTTCCTGAAATTTGATTTTGCTAGAGTGAAAAGAAAGCCAAATTGCTCAAGTTCCCAACTGAGCTCGGGATTGAGCCAGAGAGTGTGTTGTTTTCGAAATCAATACGTTTAAGAGACTTCAGGTTTCCAATTTCCAGAGGAATGGAGCCTGAAATTTCATTATTGTATAGTGAAAAGAATTCCAAATTGCTCAAGTTTCCAATACAAGTGGGAATGGCACCTCTCAAATTGTTTTCAGAAAATTCAAGAATGGCTAAGAATGTAAGCTTACATATCTCCACAGGAATTGAACCTGTCAAATTGTTTTCTGATAAGGCAAGAGTCACCAGAGATGTAAGCATACCAATCTCATGAGGAATTGGACCTGATATTTGGTTCTCATACAGATACAAAGTTTCCAATTTCGTTAAGTTTCTAACAAAACCAGGGATCACACCAGTTAAAGTGTTGTTGCCCAAGTTGAGATACTCAAGAGACTTCAAATTCTCAATTGCTTCTGGGATTGAGCCATGGAAATTGTTTTTGTGCATGTCAAGAAACTTAAGGTTGCTCAACAAGCCTATATCAGATGGAATCATTCCAGAGAAATCATTCAGAGCCAAATTGAGATAGCTGAGGCTAAACAGGCTGCTGATTTGTGAAGGAAAAGTTCCATAAAGTGAATTATTGGAAAAGTTAATGCTTACAAGATTGGTCAAAGATGAGAAATTTAGATGATCAAGAGTACCTTTGATGCCATGATCAGTGAGGTTAATGTGTGCAACTCTCCCAGCCTTATTGCAGCCAATTCCCATCCAGTTGCAAGAGTTGTTTGTACCCCATGATGACAAGAGTTGAGTTTCATAGTCAAGGCTAGCTTTCCATGAAAGAAGAGCAACTTGTGCAGTTGCATGTGTTTGGAGGGTAGAGATACATATGATGAACAAGTATAGGAAAATAAAGTGGTTGGATATTTGGTGATTCATAGAGAGAATGGTTTCTGAAATTACAGCAGGCAAACTCAATGTGATTGACTTTTTATCAGCTTATATTCTCATGCTTGGAGGACGGATTCAATATTCTTATTCAGTGAGTTTTAAAATACACAATATAACACTCGTATATAAATATTTTTTCAATAGGGTTAAATTCAATGACGGAGCCATTATTAGCCTCACTCTGCCTAATTTATTTATTTTTTTAAATATATGAATTTTCAAGATATTTTTAGATTGAAAAATTAATTTAATTTCTGTTAAAAAATGTATATATAAATAAGTATTATATTGTGTAATTTTAACCGTCATTAAACATGAATATGAGATTCACTCTTGATTAAATTAAATTTTTAATTGAAAACACCTTAAGAATAAAAATATTTTTTCAAAAGTATTAGAGTGAACGGGAGCTGGCGCTACTTACTATGTGCATTGTAATAAAATGTTGCCATGTCAAAGTCTAATTTAATGTTGCAGTCTAGTCAATGGTTTGACAAAAAAAAAGAAAAAAGTCTAGTCAATATATAATTGTATAGTCCCACAATTTTGGCCCCACATTAATTTATTTTATCTTCTGATTTCTGACTTTGCCTTGGAATTTCAATATGGATGGAGACTTATGTGGAGTTTCATTGAGGAAGAGATTTTGATTTAGCTGTTCTTTTTTTATGATTAGAGGAAGATTTAAATCGTACTATAAATATTAAATATATATTATTTATAAAAATTAATCTCGTAATATCTTGTATTTAGAGCAAGAAATATACCACTAGATTAAAGACGAGTGGTAATTTTGATTTAGTTTTTGAGAGCATATAAGTTGTTGCTTCTTTGAATTTTCTATTGTTTCATGTTCTTTTCTTTTGGCACCATTCTACTCAATCTTCGTTTCTTCTGTTTGAAAAAAGCATTTTAAGTTGCAAATAACATATACTTGTCATAATTGATCACAATTCACAACTTTCGCATTGTTGTGATATAACTAGAAATGACGATGAAGTGGATATGGGAAAGGGCACCCACAACCCGTCACCTAAAACATTATCCCAACATTTGCATGCCCTACCCCTGTATCCATTACCCCATCCTCTACCCCTGCCATCTCCTCAAGACAGGGGCGGGGCGAGGATTTTAAAATTGGGGAGAAGGGGAAGGGGAAGGGGAAGGGGAAGGGGAAGGGGGGGGGGGCGGGCCGAGGGCAAGATTCAAATCAAAACATTCATAAGGGAAAAAAATAGAGGGAGAGGGGGAGGTAGAGGTAGAGGGGGAGGGGGAGGGGGAGGGGGAGGGGGGGTGGGGGGGAGGATATTATATAGATTTTGTAACGACAATAATTTTTTTTAACGATACTACATAGACTTTAAAAAAAAAATATATCTTGGGGGGAAGGGGGGGCTAGTTCCGCCCTCGCCTCAAGTCTATGTGGGAAATGAGTATTACCCACAAGTTCTCTTATTATTCTTTTAAACCATGCAATATTGAGTTTAATTTGAACTATGCAACTTCTAAATATAAACTAAATTATAATAAATGATGCACGTAAATAGAAATGTTAAATAAAATATGAAATAAAGATTGAGTTGTGTGCTTCTAATTAGATAGCAAAAATAACAATTTAATAAGTGAATTTCAAATATTTAGAATAAGTTTTGACTAAAATCATTGCATGTGCAAAAAAAATACTTTTCTTTTGTTGGATGCGCATTGATCACCATAAACTTTTTTTTGTATTGTTTTTTGTTTTTGCTATTACACATTCCCATATCAGTACAAATCACAACTATACCATCTAATTTTGGTATGTTTCTATCTTTTCACATCATAAATCTTCAAGATTTCACCCTTGATTATATTTTTTGAAATTATTTTGAAGCATAATTGGAAATTATTGTGAAATCTTTTCAATCCACTATATCAACAATGGATATGGGTATTCATGTAGAATGATTGTAAATGCCAAGTAATAACATGCAGTGGCTTCATTAAAGGAACGACTATAAAATTCTTATCGTCTATAATTATTTTTCTCCAATTTTAATAATACTTTGCGTAATGTCAATTTTTTTATACATTGATATTTATAATCACAAGATCTTAAGAATTCAAAATATTAAAATAACTTTACATGTATGTGAGACATGTTATATGGAGTGGAGAATGCTTATCACTGTGTCTCACTATGTCCCTGCTAAAACTTAATTTTCACCTCCCACATTATTCCCCAATACTCTTCTTATATGGGTCAAGTACTCGCAAAACCCATCCCCATCTATTAATATTCTAAGAGAACAACCGCTATGTCATGTGTCACTTAATGAACATTTCTATAGGAACAACCATATCATGCCACGTATAAACATTATTTAAAATATTGAAATAATAATTCCATGAAATATTTGGTGAATTTAGTTGATTTCTTATATAATTGATTTGGTTTATTTACGTTTGTTTTAGTTTAGATATTTGTTTGAAATTATGTTGTTACAGTAGTTTCGTGAACAAAAGAAAAAAAAAAGAAAATAGATTAATAATTAATTACTAATGATTCCGACAAAAAAACTCATTATTAATAATTCTGACAAAAAAATCATTACTAATAATGACTTCAAATGATTGTGTACTTTTATAATCTTTATTTATTTTTTAAAAAAATATAGGATTTCCATTCAATCTCAAAAATTATTATGATAGCAATTTTTAACTGTTGGCTCATATCTTATTGATACTGATTTCTAGTCTTTATTAGGAAATACAAATTTATGTTGGCAAGGTCTTAATCACCTAGGTTATTTATTGTAGATAATTAAGTTAAAAAAACAATAAAGACGAGATATACTACTAGATAATTAATTTTGAAATTTGGAAATGACTTTTACAGATTATAATGTAACTAATAATTATTAGATGTTGTATTATCCAAATCATATTATTTAAATTTATATATTATATTTAGTTAAGATTTTCCTATCTATCGTAGGACTCTATCATATCTTCATTTAAAATTAATTTTTTTTATCTCTATCGGTAGAAATTTTTATTTTATTAATAACATTATCTCTACTTTATTAATAGCGTTATCTTTACTTTATATTGGTAATAAGAGTCACTAGAAAATCAACGTTTGCGCAGGTTATCCTATTCAAGAATTTTGTGCTACTACACCAGACTTCGAAGCAAAGGCCTTTTTCTAACAGGAATTAATCAAGGTAATCATGTATGCACAATAGCATTATCTATACATGGACTTCTTTAGTGTTTACGTGGCATTAAGTGTATCACAACATGATTATAATTATTTAATGATATGCATATAGAATCTTATTAACAAATTTTGAAATCCTTATATTCTTGATTGTCCTTACAAGCTTAGAAGTTACGTAGTTGTAAATTTTTAGGTCACAATTAGTAGAATAAATGGATTGTCTCCATAAATAGAGCTTTCAATTTTTTTTGCATTATTAATGTTCATTGTTGCTGATTCAAGAAGAAGCATCTATGAGGTTCTATCGGCTTTAATTTATTATGTATGTAAATACACACATTGATGTTTACATATGTGATATGTATATATATAGCTGAAGCAATCGCAAATTTTTCATGATTTTTTAGGTGAAGTACTCGAGAGAGCCAGAGAACCCTACTAAATGTAAGTATTTTTTCCGTTTATTTGTTTAATTTCTTTTTTGTAAATATAAATTATTTATGTAATTTGTTTTGTTATTTATTTATTTTTGCATCTTGTAAAGCGAGAGGATCAAACCTCAGAGTTCATTTCAAGGTTTTGCATTTCAATTTCTACTATAAAATAATTTATTTGCTTAATTGCCTTAATTTTCATTTTGTCATGAACTATTATGTTTTTTATCATGTAAAGATTTGATTTTCTTTGATTATATCTATAATAGTCCTTTTTGTATGCTTTGTAATACATTTATTGATTTTGATCTAATATAATTAGTACATACAGTGTATGTGTGGATGTTTTGTTTCTTTTTGCAATTTCTTTTATTATGTTTGTGTGCTTATCTTTAAATATGATTGTAGATGTTATAGAAAATTAACAAAGCATTCAATCCACTCCTTAATAGTTTTGCTCTCGATATTAGTGAGAGTTTGTTAGGTGTATTATTGACATATTATTTCAGTATCTTTCTACTTAATTCTTGTTAGTTATTGAGTAATTTTTGGATCAATTTGATGGGTTTTGTATTTTTTTTGTAATGTAGGTGATTTCTATAAGAAAGTCCGAGTTTTGAGGCAAAATTGAAGAAAAATGGCCAAGGGCTTGCTTGTATTCAACTTGTGAAACATTTGATGAGAAATCAGAAATAACGCAGTTATAATGCAGCTGCGCAACATCGCAGGAAATTAAAGGGCATTTTTGTAACATGGCGCGAAAAGAAGCAAACCCTATGATAAAAAGAAGAAAACACACGTGAGAAAGGGAGCTTTTTTGGGCAGCCATCATTGGGGGAGAAAAAGCAACGTTCCAGAGGGAGAAAAAGAGGGGATTCGCAAGTTGAAGACAGAGGAACGATCCGGAGACGGACTTCTGCCTCAATTCTTCTCCAAATCCTAGTTTTCTTTATCTCTCTTATTATGAATTATACTATGTTTTGGATTTTATTTAATTTCTTTATGATGTTCTAAGTTATTTTTCTAAGGCTACGATGTAACCAGATTTTGAATACTATGCTTTTGATTTTAATTAATTGATGAACTATTCTATTTATGCGTTGAGTATTTCATGCTAAGTTTAATGCTTGCGATTGCTTGATCAACAATTGCATGATGCGTGATTTGGTTTGAGACTGAGAAGTGATAACTAAATTAGACTACGTGTGAAATACTATTAAATCGTCATAAGCTAGAGATACTTATGAGATCTAGTGTAGCGCATAAATTTCTAGGGCTTAATGAGTTCCCTAAGTTCATAGTTATCACAAAGATGTAGGCAGCTTGCTTAGCAGAATATGTTATTGATGCTTGAGAAAGATTAATAACCACATTAGCGAAATTACTGGCAATGTAGGGAATAGGCGTCAATTGACTTAAATCAATAGTTTCAAGTAGGATTAATCTTGGTGAAGTCGCAATCCCTAGAGCCTTTTAATTATTGAATTACCATCTTTTGTTAATTTTGTAATTGTTTTAGTTGTTATTTTTATAAGTTCTATAATTTCTTTAGTCATTAGTTACAAACTCTTAATTCGTGATTATCCAAATAAAGTTAGAGCTACACCAATTTCGGTATTTAATAATCACAATACTCATGGGAATGATTTTTACTTACTACTTTATTACTTGTTGTGATACGTGCGCTTGTGTTAGAAATCACACAACAGAGTTATAGCCCCACTGGCCTATATATAGATCTGTATGCTCCATTTTATGTAATTATAATATTGCCTATAGCCAAGATTAAGTTTTTGTGGATTTGGGTACATATTCATATTTTTTTAGTTGATTTTGGAGAATGGACATATAAAACAAGGATGTGCATAGAAAGTAGCCAGTATGACCTGCAGGAGATGAATATTGCATTTATCAGAATATTTTATGGTTTTGAGAAGTAAGAAGTTTGATAGGGACAAAATCTTTAGATATAAAATTAAATCCCCACTCATATAGATGAATTTTATGTAAAAAAGGCAGTTTATTTCTTCATGAAATAAATATTACGGTTTCTTTGTTCAATAACTTGAACTTATTGTTATTTTAGTTTCAATTAATTTATTGCTCATACTTTTATTTTTATTTTTTGTTAATATATATGATGTTAATTGAGCTAGATCAAGTTCTACAAGTGTTGCCAATATAATAATGGTAACATTGAACGTATATCCTATTATTTATTAATTATTACTAACTTATTGCTGTTATTTTTTGGTATTGTGGGAAGTTGAGGTAATGTCCCAGTGTTCTACAAATGTTGATGGGGGGTGAGTTCAATTTGTATGTCACTTCTTCCAAAACGGTTAAGGATGAAGTAATATATGAAGAGAATGCTGAAGTTTGATTGCAGATGTCTGTTACTAAGACGAGGAAGGTCGTTAAGAAAAAGAAAGATTAATTGTCAAGAACCACTTTATTGAGTTTGTTTTGTTTTTATCACAATGGTTTATATATCATGTGATGTTTTATTATTTGCCGTTGATATATTTTCTTACTTTATTTGAACATCTTTTAAATAATATTACACATTATCTCTGTCGATGCTTATTGGAGGATGGTCGATTGACTGACGAATTAAATGCGACAATCTTAATCAATTTCCTATGGTTTATTTGGCTACTTTGGTGTATCATTGGAATAATTTTAAATATGGGTTTTCCTTTCAAATAAAATTAATTTTGTTTTTACTATTTTGAATATAACTGATAGAACTAAATCTATACGCACAACTAACTAGTAGATTTATTAAATTTGATTATCATATTATAATATTTTAAATTTTCATCCTATCTAATTTAAACTATTGATCTCCGCCTGTAAAAGTCCTTATATTGTGCACTTATCTAATAAGTACACTTGTCTAATGATGTGTGTTTATATCAAATATGGGATTGAAAGACTTTGACCAAAAGAACAATTATGCGTGGCAGGTCCCTCAATTATTGTCTCAAGTCTCATATATATGAACTAAAATATAGTTTGTTAAATATATAAAAAATAAAAATTAAGCAAGCTTCTCTAAAGGTAAAATTCATTTTTTTTGGGTTTTTGTCATAAACATTGAAATTATATTTTATTAAAAACACAATGATCATCCAACACCAGTATTTTCAAAAATAATATATAAGACATTGTACATCTTTAATAGAGGATCTACCATCAAATTTAGTGAAAAAATTAATGTGTCACGGATGGCGTGATTAATGCTTAATGTATATCACTCGATATAATCAACCACCAATGTAGTTGTCAAATTAGAATCAAATTTATTGCTCAAGTTTAATTTGTCACGGATCCCATATTAATGCTAAATCTGATTGTATTGTTTTGTGTATTGTACATTTCAAGGAAAAAAAATGAATTTAAGCTTTTATCCTCCCAAGTTCAAAAATATTTCCTCCCATTATAAATATCTTTTAGCCTTTGACTAACAAAGAGTATTCATTGTGATAAGTTTCTATACTATAGGGTTTTTAGTCTTGGGGTAGAGATACAATGTGTACCTACCTAAGATGAATTCCTCATGATAAGAAAAAAAGAAAAAGAAGAAAAAATTCCAATTCGAATTTAAGGCAAATTTGCATACTACAAAATTGAGATTAAGAAATCATATTAGTGGAATCACGAATTCAAAAATGAATTAAAGTGTAGCATAAAAGTATAAACTAATTAAAGACATTTTTTTGACTATTTTTGCTTTTTTTGTTTTTTTTTGTTTTTAGAATCTATTACTATTATAAGGTAACAATCATTTTGTCACGTATAAGCAAATAAATACATCTTACAACAAATTGTTATCCTTTCGTAAGTTATATGTAAAAATGTTCTATTTCACTATTTTGAATATATTTGATAGAATCAAGTCGATATGCACACATTAATGAGATTTATTAAAAAAAATTATCAAATTAATTTTTTATTTGTATCATATCTATATTAGGGATGTACACTTATCTAAGGTGCCAGATAGATCAAATCACCGTACTTTGTATTTGTATGAGCTACAATCTTTTTCTCTTCTCATTGTTTTTCATTCAAGTATTGCCACTTTTGTACTATTTATATGCTTCGATCTTTTTGCTATCAAATTATAAGATATCATATGTGTCACTTTTACTATTGAGCATATTTTGAGCAGTTAAAATTGACTTTTTACCTCATGTAAAAAGTATTTTAACATTGAATACCCTGACTAATGGATGTAATATTGTAAATTATGTGATTCCATATTGTGTTTGTTATTCAAGGGTTCTTAATATTCATTTTCAATTTGAAATGTGAATTTATTAATTTTTTATTCATAAAAGTTGTTTTGATTCTTTTCTATTTTTAAAAAAAAATATTTTTATAGATACAACGTCAAAATGCGAGTATGTGCTAAAAAATTGTGTTAGTTTTGACTCATTACAAAGTTACTAGCGATAAGTTGGTTGGTGGTCCATACATTTTAGAGTATATGTATTTATGTTATTCATGGTGAAATAATAATTTGTATACTATAGAGTATTATAACATCTTTTGTTGAGAAACATATGTACTATAACAAAATTAAGGGTGAAGGGCACTAGACCCCTTTGTGATTTGTGAAAAGTGCACAACACCCTACTGTCAAAAAAGTTAACAAACTTCATAAAAAAACATAAATGCCCTCAATCTTTTTTCATTTATCTCTTTTGTCCTTTTCTCTTTTGTTTATACCAAAAAAATAAATGAAAAAAAAATATATATATATATTCCTGGGGGTGACAAGCTGGGGGATGGGGTGGGGTTGATGGGGCTCAATGGGGTGGATGTAATGAACTAGAGGGTTTGAGGGGTGCTGATGGGGTTGCGTAGGGGTGAGGGCAACGGGCTGGGTGAGGGTGGGGGGTGACCAGGGATGGTGGGAAAGATGACTATTTTTTTTTTTAGTTCTTTTTTTTTGTAAAAAGGGTAATTTGGTTAATTATTATAATTATTTTATTATCAAATTCGTTAGAAACCAATAAAAATCTCATTTAACGTGCGCGTTCTACATGCTCCATTAAATATGAAGGATTTTTTGACGGTGGATGGTGTTTTGCACTTTTGTCAAATCACTGGGTAGTGTTAAGGGGGTTTTTGAACCATAGGGTGTATTATGCACTTTTGGCAAACCCTAGGGGTGTCTGGTGACTCCACCTGCAAGATTAACTATTGAATATTTTAAATTTATGACGGTAGAGAATGATTTGTAAACATATCACATATGCAAGGAGTAAGCATGACGTCAAACTAAGACGAGGGTATCATGTATTTTACACAAACAACATTGTGAAAAAAATGAGATACATGTAAAATGGTACTTATTGTCAGATTTTTTAGAAAATGGGTGCTTATTTTATTTGGTTTATTTATGTAATAGTATAATATTTAGGGTAGCTATATATTATAATCTTTCAATAGTGTGTTAAAAAAGTTGAATGAAAAGATTTCAAATTACACATTTTAAAATTATTTAAATACACTGATAAATTATCTATATAACACTCGTGTATCGCACGGGCATAAAACTAGTTATCATCCTAAGATATAACCCCAAGGGTAAATTGTGAATACCCCTTATGGTTTGACTTAAGTATAAGTTACCCCACTATAATATTGTAATTAGTTCATAGTTTTCTCGTATTTTTGAATGTTGCAAAATACCTCCTACATTAATAATTTCACCATCTTAACTGCATTTTGGTACACACTCAATAGATGTGAAAATATATTGAATTTTTTGGAGAAAACTATACCCCTCTAATTTCCAAAAATTATCCTTACCCTCTTCTTTTTCTTTTTATTTTTCTTTTTCCTTTCCAGCCTCATTCTTTATTCTTTCTTTTCCATTTCTTTTTTATCTTTTTTTTCTTCTTTTTGTTTCCCTCTCTTCCTTCTTCACCTATTGCCTTCTCCTTCTCCTTCTCTTTCCCTATCACACCCACATATACCCCATTAATGGAGCTTAAGCCAACTCTTAACACCATGACAATCATTGCCCCCATAATCAAAAGTTAATAAAATATATGTGCTTGTGTGACATTCTATCCTTTATTAATTTTGTATAAGATTTGTGTTCAATTTATAATGAGTTAAATTCACTAATACTGCCAAAACAAGCTTAAGCATTTTTAGCCAGTTGATTAAGTTTAATGTTTTGGAAGTCCAGTAGTTGGGCTTAGGTCATTATAGGTGATAGGTTATCATGCAAAAGTATGGAATCACCCCACTGCCTAGTGGTCCTAGGTTGTAATTCAGTTCTATTTGGTGTAACGAGGAAGTCAAGTACTGAAGGGGGAAGTTTGTAATATCTTGTCCTACATCGATTCTTTGTGATATTTGTATTCAGATTATAATGACTTGAATTCATTACTATTGTAATCAACATGAGCTTAAATATTTTGGTCTAGTTTATTCAATGTATTGACAGACCAATAGTTAAGGTTGTGTCATAACATCTTTGTTAAAGCATGATACAATTACGATAAGATCGTGCTTTGTACCATCCAAATGCACTTGTGCTTTGTTTTTTTTTTTTTTTTTGTATTTTTAGTTTTATGGTATAATACAGGCCAAAACGTAATTCGAATTCAAATTCTCTCATTATAACCGGTTATCACCTGGCCATTTCATCCAACTCATACAAGTGACGAAACCAGGCACTGGGTACAATGGGGGAGTCAACAATCAGAGGTCGTGACGCTCATCTATGCATAAAAATAACAACTGCATCAATTAAAATAAATATATAAAACAACATATATGAATTGGGGATAAAAAAAACACCAAATTTGATGACTTATTTAGGAAAATACGTAATAAGAGCATGCTATTGAAGATGTTGCAACATATTCGAGAATGCCTCAATTTTGTTGATTGTGTACGAACAAATTACGAGTCAAAGACAGGGTAAAAAGGGTTTAGCTAATGGAGATATTAACTTAACATCTTTCTAAAACTAATATCAAACAACTATAACTAAAGCTAAAACTAAAACTAAAAAATAAAAGAACTATATCTAAAACTAATAATAAACAACTAAAACTAAAACTAAAAACAACTATAACTAAGACTAAAAATAATAAAAATCTATAACCAAAAATAAAAAGTAATAAAGAACTAAAATTTCAAATAAAAAACAAAAACAACTATAGTTATAACTAATTATATAATAACTAAAAATAAACAACTATAACTAAAATAACAAACAACTAAAACAAAAAATAAAAATAAATAAACTACTAAAACTAACTACATTTCTCACGCTTGTTTCGTGATCTCCGGGTAGGGGAGCGCCGGTCGAGGTTGGGTTTATTTTGTTATTGATTGATGAGTCTTTGTGATATGATAGATCGGGTTAGGTAAGAACAATACGTAGGTGGCTTTTTTATGTATGAAATGATGAAAATACCCTTCACTTAACTACATTTCACCCTATAATGTATTTGGCTCTATCCATGACTCATGTAATGTCACAAATTGGTAGAGGAAGTGTGAAATGTTTTCTTTATAAGCGAGTGTTGTGAGTTTAAGTAATAACCAGTTAATTTGAAGTTCAAGTAGTTATATTATATATCTACAACATCGTATCACCTGCAGGCTTGGAGTTTTGGACTCGAGGCATGAAAAAATAGAATTAAGTCAGTCATCAACCAGATGCGGAACTAAGTACTATGCAGAGCAACAAAAATAGTTGGAGCCACCTCTTGAATTCATAAAAGTCACCACTAGAATCTTGCACTGTCTAGTCTGTGTCCCTGATAAGGACGTCAGGTCTTCAATCTACAGTATGTATAATATCCCATATCAATCGGGGAATGTTTGAAATATATATCCGTTGCTACACTGTTCCCAAAGACTAACAAAATCAAAATACCGCAATAAGCGCAAGTGGTCATGCCGAATAAAGTTGTAGTGTATTTATATATATATATATATGGATAATTGTATATGTATATATTGTACTAGGTTGTCCCATGGGAGCTTGCCAGAGTCTCTTCCTCTTGCGTGCTTTAAGATTAGGTGAGGTCATGGTCTGCAACAAGAAAACGTTGTATTGTAATAGGTAAATGACCTATTTGTCTAAATTTAATTTTTATCTTTCAAAATATACACTTTCAGTCCTATATTTTTATTAGTTGTCTCAACTTAATCATTTTCTTTCAAAATATACTTTTTAATCTCATATATTTACCATTTATCCCAACTTAGTTTTTATCTTTCAAAATATAATATTTCAAGTACTTATTTCGTTTGATTTTTGGATAGAAAAATGATGGATGACTAATGTGGATCATAATGATAAAGATATAGAACTAAAATGGTATATTTTGAAAGATAAAGACTAAGTTGGGACAGATGGTAAAGATACAAAACTAAAAAGTATATTTTGAAAGATAAGGACTAAGTTGAAAAAAGTAGTAAATATATAAGATTAAATAGGCAATTTATCCTATTCTAATCAAGGTGTACTTCTGACCCAAATAAATAAATAAATAAATAACGGTACGATGAGATTTTTTTTTTTTGTTTTTTTGGTCTCTGTAATAGATTCACTCTTTGACAAAATCTAGATGTTAGTAGTTGTAATCCTCTTTTATTATTTTTGTTGTCAATGGTGGAGATGGGCTGTAACGTTTTCGTTTTCGTAACCTAAAGGATATATTAACCAAATAAATTTGCTCAGAAAGACAGGTACATTGCATCATTCTACGGGTCTTATAAGACTAAGATTATCTTGACTTTACATTGATACATCGCATCGTTCTATGAGTCTTATAAGACTATAAGATTATCCTGCTCTTACATTGATATCCCTCATTTGAATTAATTTATATATCATATTGTTATTTTGCACAAACCATCATTCAGGTACATAACCCCAACTAGTAAAGGAGCCAAGAACTCAAGGTTAGAGGGTGCACTTGTACAATGAGAGAAGTTAGAGGTGTACTCCTACAATATAAGTTTCCAATATAATGATTTAAAAAAAAAACCAAAAAAAAAATAAAAGTTTTTTTTTTCAAGTTGAAAGGGTGCACAAGCACCCCCTCACACCTAAGTGGCTATGCCATTGAGTGGGGGTGAAATCGCGGGTTCGACATTCCTCACTAGTTTGCGCACCATTGCACCCGGGATTTTTCAATTGGTGGTCGAACTCCGCCAATTAGGTTCCAATATCATCCAAAAAAAAAAAACTATTATACTGACTGGTTTGTCAACTGTGGTCTTCAACGTTGGGAGTTCATGTCTTGAATTAGCTACCATAACAATTATGCCTCCTCTTCAAGAAGGACAAAAGGGGAGAAATTGACCCAAGGGTAGTACTTTAGGTTGCAAAGGCTTCGCCTTCTTTGTAAGGGGAAAAAATAAAAAAAAAGAGAGGGTAACGCGAGTTTTTTCTCTTTTTTTTTGTGTAATGGAGGTTAACATTGTAAAATGAACTTAAATTTTTTTATTACAATAAATTATTACTTGACTTTTCTAAACAAATTTCATCGCTTGGGTCATAGCACAAAGACATTTCTTGAATTGAACATCCAATATTGTTGTTCATTTTCTTGTGCGTGTTTCGTTATTTTAGTCAATTCATATGGTTGAATTGAATCAACCTGGATGCCATTGCAGAATATTGAATTCATTTATGCTAGTCCAAAATATATAATTCTAATCGAATTATATGACTAAACCATTTTTTATGCTAGTCCAAAATATATAATTCTTTTTTTTTCTTTTTGTCGGCAAAAATAAATAATTCGTTTGACACTTCACGTTGCATTTGATCAATCCATTTGCATTTATTTGTTCCCCACCCATATCGTTTATTCATCCGCATTGCCAATTGATTACACTCTCGTTACTACATTTGTTTTCAATTGCAACATCTAAAGATATTTAAAATTATAGCAAAAAGGTTAAAAATTACTGCAAATAACTTTAATCATTGCATATGGTCAAGGGCAGATCCAGGATTTATCTTCAGTGGAAGTTAAAATCACAAACTTTAATATTCGGTGGGTGCTGAATCAATTTTTTAACCTAAAAATACTTTAACAATATATACATTTTAAGACAAAATTTGAGTTGATTGGGGGCTGCAGCCCCTGCACCTCTAAGAGTGGCTCTGCCACTGCATATGGTCATGTTACAAATTCTCTACTACAATGATTTTTATAAATAATAAGCAACATTTTGAAAAATTGTTGTAATTAAACTTTAAGTTTAAACTATTGCAAATTTTATGAGCAATTATTAGCAAAATTTGATAAAAAAAATCTTAACTATTTTAATTAAATAGAACCGTCACAATTTTTTTTTTGGTTTATACAACAGTTAAATACCATTGCGAGAAGGCACCTATTGCAACGATCTTTTCATCTTTCACAATGATATTTTCATTTTTCAATTGAATTGTTGAAAAAATATCAAAAATGATGTAATGTCTCCTATGTTAATTACTGCTTGGTTAATTGGATTAAAAGAAAAAAAAAGTGAAATAGGGTAAAATCGAAAGGGCATCGTCTTATTCAAAACCCACATGCAAACATGCTATGATCATATTTTCAAAGTGCGATTGTCTTACAAAAGGGAACGATTTGGTAAAAAGCTAAGCCTATTGTGGAAGATATTAGATCAATCGCAACTGAGATCATTATCTGTCAATTTCAGAGTATCAAGAGGACTACAAATCAAGTGGCAGATTGGCTAACGAAAAGTAGAGCTAAGGATAAGTTAACTTTTAACTGATTTGTTAATTTTTCCCCTATCTTTAAAGATCTATTAGATGCTGATCTATTCCCTACGGGAGTGGGTTGAAACTTTTGTACTCTCTTTGTGGTCATGTGAATGAAAATGCTTATTTCACAAATATATATATATATATATATATATATATTCATACATTATCTTGATTGAATTATTAACAAAAAATAAAAAATAAAATCTTGATTGAATTATATGTAATGATTAATAAATTAAGTTAGAATTATATATATACGCCTACCAAAATCAAAGAAATCAATGTTGGATCGTTATAAAATCTTGATTGAATTATATGTAATGATTAATAAATTAAGTTAGAATTCTATATATGCACCTATCAAAATCAAAGCAATCAACCCCAAGGTACTCAGTGCCTATTAATAGTTGTCTTTTTGGTTACTTCAAGGGTGCAAGAGGTCTCAGGCAAGGAGATCCAATTTCACCTTATTTATTTGTTATAGGGGTGCAAATATTATCGGGTATTTTGTATAAGACGGCCATTTCTCCTTCTTTCAAGTACCATCCTAAGTGTGCAACAACTAGACTTAATCATCTTTGTTTTGCTGATGATATTTTGATTTTCTCGAAAGCTAATAGCGGCTCTATTACTATTATTAAGCACGGTCTTGCTTCATTTTGGCTTGACAATTGGCACCCTCTTGGAGTACTGAAAGATTATTTTGGTGAAACTGCTTAAGCTGATATTGGAGTTGAATCTAATATTGTGGATAATAACTGGATTTGGCCTCGTCATCCTATTTTTGATACCATCTCCAACAACATTGGTAATGTTATCCCCAACTCGTTGCTTTAATGTATGGAGAATGTTCCACTCACAATTGAACTATGTATATTGCTATCCGTTTTTTACTTTCTTTGCATATGAAAGTTTCATGTCTTGATTGAGTATCTCTGGCTACAAAATTCAACCTATTCTTTAAGTTTGAAAACCCCTTTGTGTATTGTCGAATAATGTTATTATCCCCGTCCGATACTATAATGATCTAATAAACTCCTATAGTTCTTAAAAATATTGCACACGGTCACTCAAGCTTATTTATAGTTAAATCTGTTCATTATTCAATTCATACTGGTTATATATGTGTTGTACGGTTATAGGTCTTCCTTAAATTAAAAAAAAATATATATGTTCATTATTATGTGAAAATGACCATATTATCCTCAATTGTCTTTTTTTTTCTTCTGTTACCACTAAACATCCTTATCATTTACCTTCAGAGATCAATTATTATCCTTGACCTAAGTGAAGACTACCAATATTACAGAACTTTTTATTATACCATTTTTTTTTTCTTTTCCTTCTTCTCTTTTTCTTTTTCTTTTCTTTTATGTTGTCTTACCTTTCCCACCTAGTAGGACAAGATTTTGTTTGGTTTGATTTATGTTGTCTCAGCTTTCCACTTCTAACCCTGCATAGGCCTCGATTTCATGGGCGGACCTATACTTGTGCCTACAAGGGGTGCAACCCCTACGGACCTCAAGAACAAAATCGTTAAAGAGTGAATTGGGATTGCATTTTCTTAAAAATATGTATTTTTAGGCTGAAAAATTCCACTAAAAAATTACTCATATAGAAGTGTTATATTATATGATTTCAACTTCTACTAAACATAAATCTTGGATCTATCCCCCAGTTTTCTCCATTACTACTAGTAACAAGGGATTGTCTAGCTTTCTTTTTCTCTTTTGAGTAGTGGCGAGGAAAATGGGGTGCTTTTGAGGGGTACAAATAATGAATGTGGCTTCATTTAGGACATGTTAGGAAGTGTTCTGATTTTTTTGTTTTGTAAAATAGTATTTTAGAACAGTTTTCAAAAATAATTTTTAAGAACAAAAGAACAAAAAATTTATTTGAGTAAAATTATTTTCTGAACAAGTTTTTAAAATGAAGACGCCTTTAAAATTATATGAACAATTTTTTATTTTATTGAACTACAAATTCTCTTATTAAATTAATTAAAACTATTAAATTATTATTAAATAATTTCTAATTAATTAATTTTATCAATAATTAATAAATTAAATTATTTAATTAATAATTTTAAAATAGTTAATAAATTAAATTAGTTAATCAATAATTTTAAAATATTTAATTACTATAATTATTAATTAATGAAACTAATTGATTAATAATTAATGATGTAATTTAATTAATTTGTTGATTAAAATTTTTATTTATTTATTAAATTATTGATTAAATTTAAATTTAAATTATTTAATTTTTAATTAATAAATTATTTTTTTAATTATTAAATTAATATATTTTTTTGCTGGGTTAGCAAGGAAAATCATATCATTCCACTATCTCAACAAAAACACACTTTACATCAGTGTACAACATGTGTCAAAAACATAAAACTGCACAAAAAAACCTTGAAACAACCTAAGTAAAAAATAAATAAATTAATAATAATAATTAATTTAAAATATGTTTAGAGGGGAGACAGGAAAGGGTTAGAGGGTACTGGAGTGGTGGAGGAAGAGATCAAGAACACATGAAAACATAAAAATTATGTCCGAGGAAGAGATCAAGAACACATGAAAACATAAAAATTATGTCCTTATTTTATTATTTTTGAAAACACATTTCTCAAAACAATTGTTGAAAACAAGTCATACCAAACAAGTTTTATTTTATATTTTTTTTATTTTCAAAAACAAAAAAAAATAGGCCCTTAGTTTCCTTAAATTTAACAAAGGATGTGGTGGTGATCAATCAACGTTCATTCCTAGTGCCATTTATGATATTTTGATCTTGGTGCCTATAACAATGCTTTTTTAAGATATTGTGACTTGTGTAAGAGAGAGAGAGCGTGTATATATTGAAGTAAGCAAACCTGACGGCACCATTGTCGCTATAAAACACGTCTACTTGCGAAGGGGTTTCATCATTACCCATCATAGACTATCATGCCCATTACCATTCCAATTATTCTTGATCACAGGGTTGTCATCGTGCCTCCTATGTGTAACACCCAGCTGTATCATATGCAATGTGGGGTTTTTATATAAACAAAAAAGTGGAAAAAAAAGGAATTAAGGTAGGTAGCTGCTGGGATTCAAACCTGAGCACTCATTTCCTTATGCATGAGCCTTAACCATCTGGGCTGGTGTTCGTATGTTGACAAAACTAGTAATTAATAGTACTTATATTTGTAAATCAATCAGATAAGTTTAAATTAGCAAACCAAGGAATCAGACCCCATTTTCTTTTCTGCATACCCGTCGACCCTTTTGCTCAATTTTCACCTAGCTGTTCATACTAATAAAAATTAACTCCTTAGTTTGAAGGATTTGAGCTCTAGAAACCCTAAGAAAGGTAAGTTTGGTTTAATTAGCTTATGAATTCTTTATATATGTGTGTGTATATGCGTATATATCTATATATATAGTTATGTATGTGTATAATTATGTTGTTTATAAAATAATGGATTTCTTTACTTGTTAAGTAGTAAATAAATACAAAATTAAAGGAGATTGTGGTGTGAATAGTTTATGGGTATAGTGAAAAAGATGGTGCAAGCATGTTACATAAAAATATGATTAAATGACTATACTACTATTACTTTTGATTTAGTCTAAGAAAACTATATATATATACATATATATATGTATATAGACATCAGGCTTGTAAATGATTTATGGCATGTTAAGTTTATGTGGTAAAAATAGAATAGTTTAATAGTAAACAAAGTCAAATGCATGTATAGGCAGATTGGTATAACATGAATGTTCATGGTTATATTGGATGCATAGCCTTTAAAGAATTAATGTTCATGTAACAAATGTGAGTTTTATAATTAGAGATCTCAATTTTACTAATTTGTTTTGCAGGGTCAACTTAGCTTGAAAGTATATTTTAAGAAAAATAACTATTTTATCTATAACAAAAAGTTAAGGTAAGTTGGACAACCTTCTTGCACTTAGATCCCCTTTGGTTCTCTCCTTACTGTTTCAATTTAATGTCTCATATATCAAAATTTGTTAACTCCGTTCCGATTTACTCATCTTTTGAAATCTTGTACTCAACTTCTAGTGAGAGACTGTGGCATTTAAGTACTGATTGTATTAATTGCTATGTGTTATCCTCAGAGCTGTGACACTCATTCGGCGGGTGAAACTGCCTCATATTCTTAGCTTTGTACCCGTAGGTGAGGGACGCTTCACTCTACGGAGGCGTGGGCCGCAGGTGGCCATTTTGTGACCTCAGCGGTGGGAGACGGTTCACCATTTGAGGACGAGGCTTAGAAGCCTTCTGTTATGGTGTGGAGAATTTAGCTATCACTATCACTATCACAACTCTAGGTGATATTTATGTGTTATGTAGTATTTATGATATTATATTTTGAAATATAGTTAAGTTTGTACGCTGCTTCAGAATAGATAGAATTGTGAGATAACTGCTCAGGTAGCTATGCTATCCGGTTGCGTAACTCTGATATTAGTATGATGTGTATGTTTTATATTGATCAAGTTATGACTCGGTTATAGACATGCGTAAACTAACTATTCTCCGTTCGTCCCTCTTCCGAATACTTCTGTACCTTGACTCCACATTACACATTTGGTTTAACTTCAAGTTCTATATTGCATCATATCATTTGGACAACCCTCAGAGCCTGACTCCGGGTGTTCACCTTACTGAGCTTTCTTTGCTCATGTTACTTATTTATCTGTTTCGCAGGGGAAGGTGAGTCCAGTTATCAGGAGAAATGACCAGTCTTAGAACCCCTACCTCAGTCGACTTGTGGTATGCTGGATTTCTTTTGTAGGACAAATCCAGCTAAGTTTTGGATGTGTCTATATTATTGTAGATTATCAGTAGAAACTTTGTAAACCTTAGTAATATATTTTTGTATGGTGGAGAAGATATAAATCTTAGTAAAGTATTATGATGGTTCAGACCATGTAGATATTGTGTCAATGATGTTGTATAGATGCTCTGGTATAAATTTAATAGGTTCTACCATTCTTTATATTAGTGCTTGATTAGTTTTGCAGGTTTGAAATGAAATTGCGTAAGTTCTTAATGAGTCGCGCCCCAGGTTTAGGGTCTAAGTTCGGGGCGTGACAGATTGGTATCAGAGCAATAGGTTTATTGGCCAATGCAACCTAGGTTATGGGTAGCTAAGAATTTTGTTATATTAACTCTGTATTGAAAATTATATTATGTTTTATGTTATGGCTAGTTGGAAGTGTTTGTATTGTATTTGTTTTCAGGAAATGGATCATGAGACTCGTGGTGGAGATGCCAGTGACAATGTCTCTTAAGATGAGGTCTTTGAAAGGCAGAGAGCTAAAAAGAAAAGGAAGACCTTTGTAGATGAATCCACATCATAGTTAGATGCTCATGCAGTAGCGGGATAAATGTTACACCAAATAGTAGTTGGTATAGTTCAGGCTGGAATTAAAGAAAAGAAAAAGAGAAAGGAAAGAAAGGAGAAAAAGAAGAAAAGTCAAGATGTTAAAGATTTTGAAGCTTACAGAGAATTCTCAATTCATAATCCTCTGGAATTCTGGGGTTTAAACAACCCACAAGAAGCCCATATCTGGTTAGAGTCGATGGAAAAATATGGAGATTGGTGAGATATGATGAAGCTGCTAAAGTTCGACTAGTAACTCATAAACTTTGTGGGTTAGCAGAATCATGGTAGAAGAAAAAGTTAGTTGGCATATCAGAGGAGATGGAATGGAATCAGTTCAGAAAGATTTTCGAGGAAAAATATTACCCTGGCTCATATTGCAACGAAAAGGTCAGAGAGTTTATGTATTTGGTTCAAGGAGATCTGACTGTGACTGACTATGCTGATAAATACACGGAGTTGGCCGAATATGCACCCTATATGGTACCTGATGCAGAAGCAAGTGCAAAAAAAATTTTAGCAGGACTACGGCCGTCCATACATAGGTTTGTGGGCTATAATCGTTATTTGACCTTTGAGGACTTGTTTGATGCTGCCATTAAGGTAGAGAAGGCTGAGAATTTAAAAAGGCAACATTTTCAGAAGTCTACGGCTAACAGCAGCAAGAAAGGAGGCAAATCCTGGACTTCCCAGCAAAGTAGTGGTTCTAGTATGAGCTCGATAAAGAAGCCATATGATCAGCAGTATGAGACACAGGGATTCCAACAACAACCCTATGTCCAACAAGTTAAAGACCAAGGATCGCAATACAGACCGTCTGCTTCACATCAAAAAAGTCAGACACCTAAATGTAATCATTGCGGTTTCACTCATCTTTCTGAAAACTATAGATGGCTAACTGGGGGATGTTTTAAATGTGGGGCTATGGATCATCGTATTAAAAACTGTCCGCTGCAGATGAATCCTCAGCCACCTTCTATAGGACCGACTCGCCCTCCTGTGGTTCGACCTGATCAGCAGTTTGTACCGAGAGGTGGTGGCCAGAAACCTCAGCCTAGGGCTCGAATGTATGCCTGACCTCTGGAGATGACCAGGCTTCAGATGAAGTGGTGGCAGGTATTTTTAAAATTTCTGATGCATATGCTCACGTTTTATTTGATACGGGGTCAAATTACTCTTTTGTGTTCTCCACATTTACATCCATGTTCAATTACTTGCCTGAATTACTAGAAACTGAATTATCTATGGAAACTCCAGTTGGGACCTCTATAGTTACAGATGTGGTATATAAAAATTGTGTAGTACATGTTGGGAACAGGGAACTGTTAGCTGATCTGATTCGTTTAGACATGAAAGATTTTGATGTCATCCTAGGGATGGATTGGTTGTCAAGGTATCATGGGTATGTCGATTGTTTTGCCAAAAAGGTTACATTCTATTTGCCTGATGAGCCAGAGTTTGAGATCCCGGGGAGGAAACTAGGGATGCCAAGAGTTATATCAGCATTGAAGACCCGGAAACTGTTGAAGAAGGGTTATGAAGGATTCTTAGCTTATGTGGTGAGCACTGAACAAAAGGAGTTGAAAGTAACAGATATTCCAGTCGTCAAAGACTTCCAGATGTATTTCCAGATGACATTCTGGGGCTTCCCCCAGAGCGGGAGGTTGAATTTGGAATTGAACTTTTACCAGGTGTGCAGCCTATATCGAAAATACCATATCGAATGGCTCCAGCAGAACTTAAAGAATTAAAGGTTCAATTACAAGAATTACTTGATAAAGGTCAAATCCGCCCTAGTGTTTCTCCGTGGGGCGCGCCAGTATTATTCGTGAAAAAGAAGGATGGTAGTTTGAGATTGTGTATTGACTACCGTGAGTTGAATAAGGTCATAGTAAAGAACAGGTATCCTTTGCCCTGTATAGATGATTTGTTCGATCAGTTGCAGGGTGCACAAGTGTTTTCAAAGATAGATTTGAGGTCAGGTTACCATCAGTTAAAAGTTAAATCCGAGGATGTCTCGAAGATGGCTTTTCGGACCAGATACGGACACTACGAGTTCATTGTAATGCCGTTCGGCATGACAAATGCTCCTACAGCCTTTATGAATTTGATGAACACGATCTTCAAGCCTTATCTGGACCAGTTCGTAGTGGTATTTATAGATGATATTCTCATATATTCTAAGAGCCATGAAGATCATGAACATCATTTGAGAATGATTTTACAAACTCTTCGAGAGAAACAACTATATGCTAAATTTAAAAAGAATGAATTCTGGTTGGGTAGTGTGACTTTCTTAGGTCACATTATATCTCAGGATGGTATTTCTGTAGACCCTCAAAAGATTGATGCAGTGAAGAACTGGCCAAGACCGATGTCTATTACTGAAGTTCGCAGTTTTCTGGGGCTGGCTGGTTATTACAGGAAATTTGTAGAGGGGTTTGCACGATTAGCGATGCCCTTGACACAATTAACACGGAAAGACTCTAAATTCAAATGGACTGAAAAATATGAGAAAAGTTTCCAAGAACTGAAGGATTGTTTGGTATCGGCACCAATGTTAACTCTTCCTTCTGGATCCGAGGGTTTAGCTATATATAGTGATACTTCTAAAAGTGGTCTGGGCTGTGTATTGATGCAACACGGAAAAGTAATTGCTTATGCTTCCAGGCAACTGAAGAGTTTTGAGCAAAACTACCCCATGCATGACCTGGAACTGGCAGCAGTTATATTTGCTCTTAAGATCTGGCGGCATTATTTATATGGGGTTACATGTGGTGTGTACACTGATCACCAGAGTTTGAAATATATCTTTACTCAAAAAGAGCTGAATCTTGGACAAAGGAGATGGCTGGAACTTTTGAAGGATTACGATTTGACTATTCATTATCATCCTGGAAAAGCTAATAGAGTGGTTGATGTTTTAAGTAGAAGACCCTCAGCGCTTGTGGCAGCTTAGTTGACATCACAGAAAGAGTTGATAAAAGAATTTGAGAAGTTACAACTTGAAGTAATCACTTCTACTGAGAAGAATTTACTAGCTCATTTAATCATGCAGCCTACATTACTGGAACAGATAAAAGGAGCACAAAGAACTGATTCATTTCTGGACGGAGTTAGGAGTAAATTGGAAAAAGAAAAAGAGTTTGAATTTCAAAAACATGAAGATGGTACTGTTCGATATAACAATAGATTGTGTGTTCCGGATGACTCAGCATTAAAGAAAGAGATCTTGTCTGAAGCACATGAATTTTTATTTACAGTACATCCAGGTAGAACTAAAATGTATCAAGATCTTCGAGAGCATTTCTGGTGGAACAACATGAAACGTGACATCGCTGACTATGTGGCTAAATGTCTAACCTGTCAAAGGATTAAAGCTGAACCCCAAAAGCCCTCAGGATTATTACAGCCATTGGAGATTCCGGAATGAAAATGGGATAGTGTATGAATGGACTTTGTGATGGGATTGCCCAAAATCAGGGATAAACATGATGCAATTTGGGTGATTATGGACAAGCTAACCAAAACAGCTCATTTCTTGCCTATTCGAATTGATGAGAATAAAGATAAGTTGGCCAAGCTTTATATAGATGAAATAGTATGTCTACATGGGGTACCAAAAGAAATTGTTTCTGACCGGGATCCGAAATTTACATCTAGATTCTGGCAAGGTATGCAGCAAACACTAAGTACAAAGTTGAAAATGAGTACGGCATTTCATCCTCAGACAGATGGCTAAACAGAAAGAACCATCCAGATTTTAGAAGATATGCTTCGAGCTTGTATTATGAACTGGAGTGGTAATTGGGATTCACATCTAGCTTTGGTTGAATTCGCTTATAACAATAGTTATCAATCCAGTATTCAGATGGCACCCTATGAGGCATTATATGGTAGAAAGTGCAGAATCCTATTATACTGGGATTTAGATGAAAGAAAAGTAATAAGCTCCCAACTACTCGAAGATGCAGAAGAAAAAGTTAAACTGATTCGAGCCTGGCTTAAAAGTGCACAAGACAGACAAAAGAGTTGGGCATATGTAAGTCGTAAAGAGTTGGCATTTGAGGTAGGCGAACATGTGTTTCTGAAGGTATCACCTACTAGAGGCGTGATTAGATTTGGTAGACAATGAAATTGAATGCACGGTATGTAGGCCCGTTTGAGATATTAGAATGGATTAGGGAAGTTGCGTACAAAGTAGCTTTACCTCCAACATTAGCAGGCATTCACAATGTATTTCATGTCTCTCAATTGCGGAAATATGTACCGATCCGAGCCACATTATACAATATGATCAAATATAAGTACAAGATAGCTTGACGTATGAAGAACATCCAGTGGCTATTGTTGACAGGAAGGATCAAGTACTTCGGCACCGTACAATTCCGTATGTAAAAGTCTAGTGGAGTAGTAATCGCATACCGAGAGAAGTTACTTGGGAATTGGAGTCAGAAATACGAGAAAAGTACCCCTTTCTATTCTAGATGCCAGGTAAATAAGTTTCAAGGACGAAACTTTTGAAGGGGGGAAGGGTGTAACACCCAGCTGTATTATATGCAATGTGGGGTTTTTATATAAACAAAAAAGTGAAAAAAAAGGAACTAAGGTAAGTAGCTGTTGGGATTTGAACTTGTGCACTCATTTCCCTATGCATGAGTCTTAACCATCTGGGTTGGTGTTGGTATGTTAACAAAACTAGTAATTAATAGTACTTATATTTGTAAAGCAATCAAATAAGTTTAAATTTAGCAAACCAAGGAATCAGACCCCATTTTCTTTTCTGCATACCCGTCGACCCTTTTGCTCAATTTTCACCTAGCTGTTCATACTAATAAAAATTAACTCCTTAGTTTGAAGGATTTGAGCTCTAGAAACCCTAAGAAAGATAAGCTTGGTTTAATTAGCTTATGAATTCTTTATATATGTGTGTGTATATGCGTATATATCCATATATATAGTTATGTATGTGTATAATTATGTTGTTTATAAAGTAATGGATTTCTTTACTTGTTAAATAGTAAATAAATACAAAATTAAAGAAGATTGTGGTGTGAATAGTTTATGGGTATAGTGAAAAAGATGGTGCAAGCATGTTACACAAAAATATGATTAAATGACTATACTACTATTACTTTTGATTTAGTCCAAGGAAACTATATATATATATATATATATATATATATATATATATATATATATATATAAATGATTTATGGCATGTTAAGTTTATGTGGTAAAAATAGAATAGTTTAATGGTAAACAAAGTCAAATGCATGTATAGGCAGATTGGTATAACATGAATGTTCATGGTTATATTGGATGCATAGCCTTTAAAGAATTAATGCTCATATAACAAGTGTGAGTTTTATAATCAGATATCTCAATTTTACTATTTGTTTTGCAGAGTCAACTTAGCTTGAAAGTATATTTTAAGGAAAATAACTATTTTATCTATAACAAAAAGCTAAGGTAAGTTGGACAACCTTCTTGCACCTAGATCCCCTTTGGTTTTCTCCCTACTGTTTCAATTTAATGTCTCATATATCAAAATTTGTTAACTCCGTTCCAATTCACTCATCTTTTGAAATCTTGTACTCAACTTCTAGTGAGAGACTGTGGCATTTAAGTACTGATTGTATTAATTGCTATGTGTTATCCTTAGAGTTGTGACACCCATTCGGCGGGTGAAACTGCCACATATTCTTAGCTTTGTGCCTGTAGGTAAGGGATGCTTCACTCTACGGAGGCGTGGGTCGCAGGTGGCCATTTTGTGACCTCAGCGGTGGGAGACGGTTCACCGCTTGAGGACGAGGCTTAGAAGCCTTCTTTTATGGTGTGGAGAATTTAGCTATCACTATCACTATCACAACTCTAGGTGATATTTATGTGTTATGTGGTAATTATGATATTGTATTTTGAAATATAGTTAAGTTTGTACGCTGCTTCAGAATAGATAGAATTGTGAGATAACTGCTCAGGTAGCTATGCTATCCGGTTGCGTAACTATGATATTAGTGTGATGTGTATGTTTTGTATTGATTAAGTTATGACTCGGTTATAAACTTGCGTAAACTAACTATTCTCCGTTCATCCCTCTTCCGAATACTCCTGTACCTTGACTCCACATTACACATTTGGTTTAACTTCAAGTTCTATATTGCATCATATCATTTGGACAACCCTCAGAGCCTGACTCCGGGTGTTCACCTTACTGAGCTTTCTTTGCTCATGTTACTTATTTATCTGTTTCGCAGGGGAAGGTGAGTCCAGTTATCAGGAGAAATGACCAGTCTTAGAACCCCTACCTCAGTCGACTTGTGGTATGCTGGATTTCTTTTGTAGGACAAATCCAGCTAAGTTTTGGATGTGTCTATATTATTGTAGATTATCAGTAGAAACTTTGTAAACCTTAGTAATGTTTTCTTTTGTATGGTGGAGAAGATGTAAATCTTAGTAAAGTATTATGATGGTTCAGACCATGTAGATATTGTGTTAATGATGTATATAGATGCTCTGATGTGAATTTAACAGATTTTGCCACTCTTTAAATTAGTGCTTGATTAGCTTTGCAGGTTTGAAATGAATTGTGTAAGTTCTTAGTGAGTCGCGCCCCGAATTTAGGGTCTAAGTTGGGGGCTGACACTATGACTCCTATAATCTACTGTGACATTACAATTGACTTCTATTTTGTTGGAGACCAAGTGGCCAAAAATCAACTTCAGATTTCCCATGTGTACTCAACAGATCAGCTTGCAGATTTCCTTAACAAAGCCATTGTCACAACAACGTCTCCAAAGTCAACGAGTCAAGCTAGTTGTTCTTGATGCATCACTTATCTTAAGGGGACATGATAAGACTACATCTAAGCAAGAATCTCAACATCAGTCTACACGTAAAATTAAGGGATAACACCTAGCAAAGAATCCTCAATTGTACTTATTTTGAGTGATATGTTATGCTAGTCTTAGGCATGTAATCTGGGATTTGAATTCCCTCACAATAGCCAACGTGTTTGTATATACTGAATGAATGTAAACTGCTTTTGCATTCACCATAAGCAGTTTAGAATTTTTTAGGATCAACCCATTACTTTGAGTTGTAACACCTACTGCATACCTGAAGTGAGTGAGAATTATATGTTTCAACACTTGCTATCTAAGAGTAAGTTTTGCTGGCATCAATATGTGAATTTACCAAAGCATTATGTCATCTACAAGCTCATATAATAATTTATCTCAAGCTTGAGTTTGAAATTCAAACTAAAAAATTGATCGAATTTAGTATCTGGTAAACTATATTCACTTTTATGTACAAAGAAAGTCAAATAGGGTCACAATATAGATTAGAGAGGACAAATGCAATTGTGATCAATGAGTAGAATATCCCCCATCCATTAGTTCACCTATAGTAACTATTGGAAATAGACTCCCAGTACACGCCATTTTCTTTTCTAGCTGCACAGAAACTTGTTGCATTGTAGGCGGAAACTGCGGATTAGGATGCAAACAAGCAAATGCTAGCTCCGCAACCAAGATTATTTCTTCTGCATCTTCCATTCTAGGAGGTGAAAGCCGCTGGTCAATCACATCCTTCAAAAGCATGAGACGTGCTGTTGATGATGATGATGATGATGATGGTAGATAATAGAAATCCCCTGGATGTTTCCCCATAATCACCTCAAGTGTAAGCATGCCAAAGCTGTATACATCACACTTCTCACTTATCTCCATACTATACGCAAGTTCTGCAATCACAGAGAAAATGCAGGAGGAAGAATGAAGAAATCAAGAAAGAAGAAAATCGAGGGTGAATTACTGTCAGAAAATAAAGACATAACGACCAGAGAGCAAAAAAAAACAAAAAATTTAACCAATGTGATTTGTTTAAACCTAAGAAATATCAGAGAAGGATTTTTGCAATATTAATCGTCAGACTGAATGAATTAACATTAGCAATGTAGCAATACATAGTAATTCAAAACACGTGAAATCGAAAAAAAAATATCAGGCATACTCAGATTTCTGAGAATACAATCATTTCCATGATTTCTTAATTTTTATTTCCATGTAAGTGAGGGACATACTACTAGACCAAAGGCCGGGTGGTAAATCAATAGACTTATTTTGCAGACTGAAAGTCCGTCGATTCTCTTCCGATATAAAATAGCACTTATTCTCCCTTTTATGACACATTCCAGATTAACAAGTGTAGTAGAATCCACCATTATTGGTATTACGGATTTAATATTGCTTTATTTTAAAGTCATGTTATGTAATTAAAGTGTTTATTTGCTTTATCGAGGTATAATATTTCAATCTATTGTAATAGAGATTTTGCGCCTCACAGGCCAAGGAAAACTTGTTTCTTTGGAGATGCGATAATAGTGAACTAGGCTCGCTTGACGGGTTAGAGAGCTTGACATAAATTGAAGTCAACAAAGCAAAGACCATAGATAAAATAAAAAAAAAACCAAAAAAGAAAATCACTTGACTAATAACATGTAACAAACAAACAAAAAGTTCTGAAAAATTCCAGCCCCTAAATTACGCAACATACTTCTCCATCTCTTATTTATCCTCCAAAGTCTATTAAAGGCAACAAAGTGAAGACAAATAGAAGAAAATGAGATATTACTTGACTAATAACATGGTGCAAACAAACAATCAACCTAGAAAATTCCAGTCATGCATTAGGTAAGGCAACTAACGAGGGGTCACCGAGCTGGGGTGAGTTACCCATGCCGAGCTGAGACGGGCTAATCTGAGCCGAGCCCAGCGCATTCAGCTAAATGGCCAACCGGAATGCTGACCCGACCCCAAAAAAACCCGACCTCAGTGCCAGCTGTTCCGATGGGACATAAAGCACTGATGGGACATAAAGCTGCACCGCATTAAATGCTGTCAGACCTGAATTTAGTATAAATAGAGCTCCACCCTCTTCATTTTGGAGGTAACTCGTCATTAAATGCTCTCAGCTACCTTGCCAGCTCGGACATACTAATCATTCGCACGCCCGAGGGGAAAATCCGGGTCATCACCCCGCCTTTTCCTTCCTTTTCCTTGTGCAGGTCAGGTAGCCGACCTGAAACGTTCAACTCGGAGGCCAACCTGAAAGTTCAGCTCGGCAAGCGTAGCCGACCAATTCAACTGCGAGAATCCGACCTCAACAGTTTGGCGCCGTCTGTGGGAAGGAGTTCTTTCTATCACTCTTCTTCACCACTCACTGAGAAACCATTATGGTACAAACGAGAAGCCACAGCACACCGGTAGAGGATTCGCCTAACACGAAAGGGGACCTCAAAAACACGCAGGTGCCTAGCCAAAACCCAATCCTAGCCGACGTTGGGATGAGCCAACGTATACACTTAGCCACTCAAACCAACCCCGCGGTGGATGGAGACCTCAACTCTAGCCTATCACTGGAGATAAGGATGATGCTGAGGATGTTTGAAGAACTTAAGGAGCAGGTAGCCCGGATAGTTGAGGGCCCCTTGGCTTCGCAAGAAGCTACGCCACGGCCCTCGCGTCCATAGTTCCGCATCCCAGACCCAAGGCCAAAGCGGACGCAGGATGAAGAGGGCTTCCTGGAGCCGGTGACGAGACCCGGTAAGGCAAGAGGTCAAAGGGCGGCTCAAGCCGACCCCGAGCAGGCCAAGACCGCGGCCGCCATAGCCAAGGTCATCAACCAGCTTGATGTAAGCCCCTTCTCACCCGAGGTACTAGCCACGCCACTACCCACCGGTAACCGAATGCCCAACCTGGCCGTCTATAATGGAGATGGAGACCCAGCCAGCCACTTACTCAACTTCGATCACCACATGACCCTGCATGACATGTCCGACCTCATGAAGACGAAGACATTCCCGACCACCCTGGTTGAAAATGCCTTGGATTGGTTCCAGAAGCTTCGTCTCAGTTCAATTGCAAGTTTCCATCAACTGGCTGAGGCTTTCCTCTCCCGCTTCGCGGGGAACCGGCGCGCCACCCGCCACACTTCTACATTACTGCTGGTAAAGCAACATAGAGGGGAAAGTTTGAGGGCTTACACAACCAGATTCAATGAAGAATCCCTTCAAATTCCCAACCTGGAGGACTCCATGGCGTTGATGGCTTACCAGAGTGGGTTCAGGTTGGGCCCCCTTACATCCTCATTGGCAATCGACCCCTTGGATACTGTATCCGAGCTGATGGTACGAGCAGAAGGGTACGTACACTCGGAAGAAATCCATCAAGCAAAGAGGGATGATGACAAGGAAAAAAAGCTAGCAAGAAAAGAGAGACCTCCCGAGCCCAACCTGGGGGTAAAGTCCAAAACGACCGAGGCAAGCAGCCCCAGCAACCAAAGTAAAACCCCCGGTTCACTATATTTACTCCCCTCAACACCACAAGAGAGCAGATCCTGATGAAGATCCAGCATCAGAACCACCTGCCTCCAGCTCCGAGGATGAAAGGCCTACCCGAGAAGCGCAATAGAACCAAGTATTGCCGCTATCATATGGACTATGGCCATACCACCGAAGAGTGCAAAGACTTGAAGCAGGAAATCGAGGCTCTGATAGCCCGAGGTCACCTCCAAAGGTACGTTGACCCGCAACCAACCCGGAATCATGATCAAAGAGATAGAGAGAGGAGCCCTCCCCGGCGCCAGGCTGGGGACGGACATCTGGCTGTGATCAAAACCATTGCGGGAGGACTGGCATTGGGAGGCGAGACCTCGGCAGGCAAGAAGGGTTACGTTCAGGATGGGAGAGAGTATGGACCAGTGCGGGGCCCGGCCCCGGGGGTTGAGGAGCTCACCTTTTTCACGAAAGACTTGGAGGGGGTAATATTGCCCCACGATGACCCACTGGTGATCAGCGGTGAAATAGCCAACTTCACCGTAAAGAGGCTGATGGTGGACACTGGGAGCTCGACGGAAGTCTTATTTCTCAGCGCTTTTGAGCAAATGGGGTTGGACAGGAGCCGACTCAGGCCCTTGAGGGGCACTTTGGTTGGTTTCACCGGGCAAGCACACCGAGCTAAGAGAGTCATTAACCTTCCGTTGAAGCCGGAAGACGGAGATAAGCGGGTTTCAATGCAAGCCAACTTTATTGTGATGGATTGCAACTCCACTTACAATGGAATTTTAGGTCGGGTGGCATTCAACCATTTCAGGGCCGTCCCTTCCACCTACCACCAGGCCCTAAAATTCCCGACCCCGGCCGGCACGGCCACAATCCGCGGAGCCCAGCTCTCAGCCCGGGAGTGTTATGAAAACTCTCTCCGACCCAAATATCAGGTTGGCTGGGGACCAGATTTGCCCGAAGAGAAGAGGGATGCAAAGAGAGGCAGCCCGGCTGAAAACCTTCAAGAGGTGGAACTCTCCGATGAAACAAAGAGAGCAAAAATCGGAAGTGAACTCTCTGCTGACCTCAAGAAAGGTATAAGTCAATTTTTTCTTTAAAAAAAATACATATTTGCGTGGTCTGCCTCTAACATGATAGGTATTGACCTAGGAGTGATTGAGCATCACCTGAATGTCGACCCGAATCATTATCCGGTGAAGCAGAAGCATAGGCACTTCCATTATGATAAACAACAAATCATAGCAGAAGAGGTAGCCAAATTGGTAGACGCCGGCCACATAAAGGAAATTCAGTACCCAACCTGGCTATCTAACGTGGTGCTGGTAACCAAGTCCCCGGGAGGATGGAGATTGTGTATTGATTTTACCGACTTCAATAAAGCCTGCCCTAAGGACTGCTTTCCCCTACATTGGATTGATTAAATGGTGGATGCCACCTCCGGGTTCGAGTTACTCTCCTTCATGGATGCCTTCAAAGGCTACAACCAAATCAAGATAGCTCTCGGAGACAAAGAGAAGACTGCCTTCACCACTGATAAAGGTCTCTACTACTATGAGGTCATGCCTTTTGGCCTCAAGAATGCTGGAGCCACCTACACTCGGATGGTGAACAAGGTTTTCAAAAATCAGATTGGCCGAAATACGGAGATCTATGTAGATGACATGTTGGTCAAGAGCAGAAGAGCGAAAGATCATGTAGCCGACCTGGCTGAAGCCTTCGCCGTAATGGGGTACTTTGGGATAAAACTGAACCCTAAAAAATGCGCATTCGGCATCAAGGCAGGAAAGTTTCTAGGCTTCTTGGTCACAGCCCGTGGAATAGAAGCCAACCCGGAAAAGGTTCAGGCGATACTTGACCTGGCGCTGTCGACTTGCGTAAAAGACATCCAAGTGTTGGCAAGCAAGGTCGCGGCACTCAGCAGATTCATGTCCAGGTCGGTTGACAAGTGTGCTCCCCTGTTTAAAATATTGAGGAACTCTAAGAACTTTGAATGGACTACGGAATGCCATAACGCCTTCCAAAAACTGAAAAGGTATCTAACTTCGCCACCCCTGCTATCCCGACCTGAAGTGGGGGAGGGGCTGGTACTATACCTAGTATGCTCGGGGATAGCAGTGGTAGCGGCACTAGTTCGAGAAGAAGGGAAGGAACAGAAGCCGGTCTATTATGTCAGCAAAACCCTGCAAGGGGCCGAGGTGAGGTACTCCTCCTTGGAGAAACTTGCCCTCGCGCTCATCACAGCGGCAAGAAAGTTGAAGCCATACTTTGACGCTCATCCGATTAAGGTCATGACGGACGCCCCACTCAAGTCCATCATGCACAAGTCGGAGGCGTCGGGCAGGTTGCTGAAATGGGTAGTTGAGCTGAGCCAATTCGACATCACTTACCAGCCCAGAACAACCATCAAAGCCCAAGTCATCGCGGACTTTATGGTGGAATGCACTAGCCGACCCGAGCATGACCCGGAGGTTGTGTGGAAGGTCCATGTGGATGGGGCCTCAGGGAAGTCTGGTAGCGGAGTTGGGGTGGTCATCCTCGACCCGAACCGGCATGAGCACCAATACTCCATCAAGTTCACCTTTCCGACATCCAACAATGAAACGGAGTATGAAGCGGTAATTGCGGGATTGAAAATCGCAGCTCAGCTCGGAGCACAGACAGTCGACCTAAGCACCGACTCTCAATTGGTTTCTAGTCAAATATCGGGAGAGTTCGAAGCCAAAGACAGTACCATGCTAGCCTACCTCAACAGAGTCAAGAAGTTGACCTCAAGACTCAAGAGGTTCATGATACAGCAAATTTCGAGATAGGAGAATATGAAGGCCGACACCCTGTCCAGGTTGGCCCTGGGTGAGAGCCGACTTGCTCTGGTCCATGTGGAAGAAGTGTCCGAACCAAGCATTTAGTGGGGGTTGCAAGCCGTGGCCGAGCTCAATTTAAGTCCAGATTGGACCAAACCAATCATGGACTACTTGGAGGGGGGTATGACCCCAGAGGATGAAAAAGCTGCTCGAAAACTCACAAAACAGGCCTCAAGGTTTGTCATAATTGTCGGGCAACTCTATAAGAGGGCCTACACTTGGCCTTTCTTAAAATGTGTTGGACCTGAGGAGGGAAACTATGTACTCTGTGAGATCCATGAAGGGGTATGAGGAAACCACTTGGGAGGCAAAGCTCTGGCTCGAAAGACATTGAGGCAAGGCTATTTCTGGCCAACCTTAGAACAAGATGCCAAAGACTATGTAAAAAGGTGCGATACCTGCCAAAGGCTCGCTAACATACAGAGGAAGCCAGCGGTAGACCTCTCGGTGATGATAAGCCCTTGGTCATTTTATCAGTGGGGTCTAGATATCATCGGCCCATTGCTAACCAGTGTTGGCCAAAAGAAGTACGCCTTCGTACCAGTAGACTACTTCACCAAATGGCCTGAGGCTGAAGGTGTCGCTAGAATAACAGAAAAGGCAGCTTGGGATTTTGTATGAAAAAATATCATTTGCCGATTCGGGGTACCAAAGGTCATCATTACTGACCACAGCAAGCAATTTGACAGTGCATACTTTCGAGGGAAATGTGCTGAGATTGGGATCGACCTTAGATTCTCATCTATTGCTCATCCTCAAAGTAATGGCCAAGTTGAAAGGACTAACCAAATCATTTTGCAGGGCCTGAAAACCAAGCTGGAAGAAGCAGAGGGCCAGTGGGTATCGATTCTTCCCCGAGGTATTGTGGGCTTAGCGGACCACCACCAGCTTGGCAACCGGAGAATCGCCCTTCGAGCTGATCTTCGGTACTCAAGTAGTGCTACCAGTAGAGATCGGGTCCCCGACCAATAAAACCCTCCACCATGATCCAGAAATAAACGGAGCATGTATCCGTGAAGAGCTCGACCTTACCGAAGAGCTCCGAGCTAAAGCCCAGATCAGAATGCTGGCCAGCAAAGCTGCCATGAAAAGTGCCTTTGCCAAACAGGTCAAGCCTAAGCCTATTAAGGTTGGCGACCTCGTACTCAAAAATGCCATCTTTTTGCCACGTTCGGGTAACAAGCTCTCTCCAACCTGGGAAGGACCATACGAAGTCGTGAAAGAAGTCCGACCTGGGACCTTCTACCTCCGCGACAAGAATGGGAAACTATTGAAGAATGCATGGCACTCAGAATACCTGAAGCGGTATTTTGTCTAAATGGCCCTGAGCTGAAATTTCTTGTAACGGCTCCGAGCCGAAATATTTTGTAGCATCCCCGAGCTGAAATCTCTTGTTAAGGCCCCGAGCCAAAACATTACTTGTAAACGGCCCCCAAGCCTAAGTACTTCGCATATAAATTCAATTCAACACATTTTGTAAAACAGTGCAATGCCCGACCCGGGCCCAAATGCTTCAGCTATAAAGCTACTACCAACTCGAATTAACGCGGTGGCTACACTTAATCACGAGCTAAGGATCAAGTGAACGAGCTCGGACCATATTCCAGCTCGGGACTAATCAACAACAAATTGATAAGCTTTGCCAGTTCGGATTAAGGTCCAACTCGGTATAATCTGGCTTTGGTCGGTATATTAGTTTGGGTCTAAACTCGAACTCAACATTCGTCAACATTAGTTTGACCAATTTTAAACCGGACTAACGAGTCCGGGTTGGCGACGATTATAAAGTTGCCCGGTTAACCAGCTCGAATTAGGATGACAATTCATTAATCGCGTCCAGCTCAGTTCCTTTTAATTGAGTTCGAATGGTCCACTATATTGGTCCGACCTCGCTTACTTAAGAAAAAATTTGCGAAAAAAGAAAAGTACACAAGTACGAACTCTGATAAAACGCGAAATATTCATTTCATTAAATCAAAATATCATTACAAAGAGCCCAACCTGGGTGAAATTACAAAAGCCCGACTCAGGCAATTTTACAAAATTTACTTGGGCACAGCGGCAGAGGTGGTAGCTTCGGCTTCATCCCCGACCTGGTCTATACCCTTCTGGACAAACTCAATGACCTCCTTAGCCTGGGACGTCAGGTCGGATAAAAGCTCTGAAATCTCCCAGAACTCAGGCGGCAGAGCCTCCAAGATCTCGATGTAATCGTTCTTGGTGGCTGGAAAGAAGGTCTTCGCTCTCTCCCGAGCTGCGACTTGACCCCGGAAGTAGAATTCCATCTCGGCATATTTTGCCATGGCCCCGCCTTCCGTGGCCAACCAGTCAACGGCCGCATCACTAGACTTGAAGGCTTCCACTGCCTTCTCTCCTTCGGCGCCGACCCGGTCCACCAGATCCCAAAGCTTCGCCTCGGCCTCACGTTTCTCCATCTTGTACCGCTTAACGTCCTTGGCCGCGGCTTTGCGCCGGGTCTTTTCCAAGTCAAGCTCCTTCTTTAGGCAGTCGATCTCCGTCGTGTCGGCCTTGCGCCTTTTAGCGGCCTCCTCCCTCACAGTCTTAAGCTCGGCCCAGGCATCCACGTATCGCTGCTCGAGCTCAACGCAGTGAGTCTGGGCCCTAATGAGGAAGTCGGGAGCCGAAAGGATATGGGACTCTGCCTGTTTAGAAGAAAGCAAAACGATTAGCCGGGCTAAAAAACAACCTTAACAGAAGATTGGGTGAGACTCACCGTGACTATGGCCATCCTTAAGTCATGCGAGAGCTGCTCTGCCGGGACCGTCACCAGCTTGGGGTCGCAGGCTACCTTGGACGCCTCCATGAAGTCCTTGCTAGGAGGGCTCACCTCCGCGGCCTTACCATTTCCGGAGTATTCGACCCGAGGCCGCTTTCTACTTTCAAGTCGGGATGAAGAGCGCTCCGGGATAGCCACTCCCGAGCCCGATCTCTTGGGCAAGGGGGACCCCGAAGCCCCTTTGGAGGAGACCTCGGGGCCGACCTCCCGTACTTGGCCGCTGGGCCGTTTCCTCTGGCCCTGAGTGGCACCTCCCAAGCCGGACCAAACTGAAGCCTCGCCGCTGACCTCACTCTTCTTTCGCACCTGTGTGTACGCAAGCTTTCTCATGTCCGTCATATCTGCAAAGGGTAGGGGAAAGAAGTGAAAAAGAGCCGGAGGCCGACATAAAAAGACTAGTAGATAGGACAATTGGGGGGTCGAGCGCCGGTCCTACAAACTGACCCTCTTTTGAGCTAGACGTTGCGTCCCCTTCGGGCTCGGGAAGCAGGTTGGGATGATCCCTAGAGAGGCGGGTTCCCTACCAAACAGCTTGGAATCCCAGATCCGCTCCCACTTAAGCACACTGTCAATATCTATCTACGTCCCGGGCGCAGGCTTGAGCACCGCGACTTCCTCAAGTTCCTTCTTTGAGAGCTTGGGGTCGTCATTGACGGTCTTCCTCAAACTTGGAATCCAGTCCAACCTGCACTCAGAGTTCACAGCCGGCTGCACCCAATATCATTATGCCAGCCTTTGTTAGAAGAGTGCCACTTGGTGAATATGGAGTTGCCGACCCGAGCTGCAAAGTGGAACCACCCTGGCTGCTTCGGGTTGGGTTTGCACACAAAGAAATGCCTGAACTTGCACAAGGTCGGCTCCACTTTCTTCTCTAGGCATAACACATAGAAGGCCACCATCACAGCCAACAATTCGGCGACATCTAACCCGGGTTGAGCTTGAAATAGTTCAAGATGTCGACGACAAAGCCGGGGAGAGGGAGCTGTATGACGTTGAATGCAAGATCATATACGGTGAAGTGGTCGGCTGGAGGATAGCAAGCCGATTCGTGCCGACCTGGAACCTTCAGCTTGTGATGACGATCTACCGACCAGCTCCTCAGCCTGGCGTTGGCCATTTGTACTGTGAAATGGCACTCACGTTTGCAATAGGCGAATAGTTGCTCAATCCTCTTCCCCCGAGTTGAAGAAGCGCTGGCCGTGGCCGAGCTCCGAAGTCGAACAGAGCTAACCGGGACTGCTTCGATCGGCTCGGTTGCAAAAACCCCCAGCCAGGAACTCTTGAGGCAGCTCGACGCCCTCCAGCTGATTTAGTGGCTCCTCATCTTCCCTATCTTCCAAGTCTCCGAGGTCGGCCAAAGGATCCGCCTCGGTCTCCTCTTGCGCCAGTCTGACCCTAATAACCTGGCAATCATCATCGCTCTCCCCGGGCCCAGATTTCCAAGCCGACCCTGAAGACGGACTGGTGCTCTCTCTACCTTGGTCCCTATTTGAGGTAGATTCCGAGCTCGACGGACTCTCATCTCCACCATAAGACCTTACTTCCATAGCCTGAGAATCTTCCGACTCCGACCTCCCCATCCTGTCTACAGACTAAATATAAATGTACAGGAATGACTAAAGGGAGTCGGGACGTACCTACTGCTCTTGACTGCGGAATGTGACCGACCTAGCTGGCTCCGAGCTGAAAATCCCGAGAAGGTTCTTTCCGAGCTAAATGCGTCCGACCACTCTGGTGTCCGACCTAAAACTCTTGAAGGTTGAAAGCGAAGTGTGAAATGAATCTCAGATGTCAAAGCCCTATTTATAGGCGCTTCTGAAAATCGCCTCGGGAAGCCCAAACGTCGCTTCCTGTCAGAACCGCCAGGTGACGTGTCAGCCATCTAAAGGGCATGCATTGCTGACGTGCCTATCCCTACTCTCTCGGGGTCGAGCACTTCCAGCTGGTAAAAACACTCAATTCTAGATCTCACCCCCTCGATCTCGACTTGGGAGGGAGGATTGACAAAGGGTCACCGAGCTGGGGTGAGTAACCCAAGTCGAGCTGAGACGGGCTAATCTGAGCCGAGCCCAGCGCATTCAGCTAAATGCCCAACCGGAATGCTGACCCGACCCCGGATAATCCCGACCTCAGTGCCAGCTGTTCCGATGGGACATAAAGCACTGATGGGACATAAAGCTGCACCGCATTAAATGCTGTCAGACCTGAATTTAGTATAAATAGAGCTCCACCCTCTTTATTTTGAAGGTAACTCGTCATTAAATGCTCTCAGCTACCTTGCCAGCTAGGACATTCTAATCATTCGCACGCCCGAGGAGAAAATCCGGGTTATCACCCCGCCTTTTCCTTCATTTTCCTTGTGCAGGTCAGGTAGCTGACCTGAAACGTTCAACTCGGAGGCCAACCTGAAAGTTCAGCTCGGCAAGCGTAGCCGACCAATTCAACTGCGAGAATCCGACCTCGACAGCAACCATACTTTTTGGTTTCTGTGAAATGTGGACTGGAAACTAAAGGTAGAATAATTAATGCCTTCTATTTGTTTATGTACCCTTCAACGTCTATTATAGAAGATGACTAGGTCAAGGTAATTTTCTAAAAGATTATAGCAAAAGTGAAAACAATTAGACATGCTAAGGAATCCAGTCTTTTCCAAACCTAACTAACTTTGGCTCGCCCTAATCTTAACCTGTTAAAAATCAAGTTCTCAACCTAAATAACTCTATTCTCAATATCACGTCCCTATTAACCTGTTTTTATAGATATAAATAATATGGAACCACAACCAATTAACCTGATGAATCATTGAGAGAAACACAGAGTCATACCATGCCGAACCAATTGTTTACTTGACCTCTTCTTTTACTAACAGTTTCTAAACTACAAACGTATCTACAACGTGTGTGTGTCAAATATATAATAAAACAGATTTACAGATAATATGTATATATATATATATATATATTTACAATATATAGTATTTTACCACGACGGTGGGGGTAAAAGACATACCTGTGATGGAGCTGACAGTGGCGGTGGCGCTTATGACGGTGGATTTCTTGCCTACACTATAGCTGCGCAGTTCAAGGAAAGTGTGGAGAAGGTGGTGATATGTTGCTCCGGCGTGTGCTTGGAGGAGAACGATAGGGTTGTTTTCGGTGAAGAATGTGGAGGACGTCGCTATGTGTTTGTCACATTGAAAGGAAAACAAAAAGGACGAACTTCAACAGAAAAAAAAAAAAAAAAGAAGATGAACAGTACTATTGCAGTTTTGAAAGACACTGACTTGATTGTTGCATGAAGAGTAGGTTTTGTTATTGTAAATCGTGAAAGGTCAATAATGTAAATTTTTTTTAAGGATAAAATAGATTTTTTACTCATACTTATAATTTTTGAATTCAAGGGATAATTTAGTCATTATCTCTCATATATTGAATTGAAAAAAAAAAAGTGGGCCATGAACGTCAGACGTTGACGTTCGAAAGTGTTTCCCTTTAAACAAAAGCCAAGTGAAAAGAAGTATGCACTCTTTATATGAAAAACATGAGCCTCTATAGAGGAATTATTATCAGAAAACCCACAAACCTGGGCCAGCTCTACAAGCAACAACTCTAGAATCTCCCACAGTGGCAACAAGCAGTCTGTCTCCTAAGAGAACAGCTGTTGATGCAGTTGAACCAGCATCCTTCTGCTAGCACTTTTCCTCATTTAGGTAATCGGCATCAATCTGTCTAAAAGCTTCAACTGCAACAATGAGCTTCATGATTACACGACAGTCAAGATACAGAAAGCACGACACAGGCAACATACAAAGGCTGAAAAGTCCGTACCTCTAGCTGACTTTGTGTCTTTAGTCATTTCAGCATTTACGTACGTTTAAATGAAACCATAATGAAGGCATGATACTGTATCACAACAGTTGTTATATGAAAATTTTGTTTTTATTATTTAGAGGGAAGGAAGTACAAGAATTACCATAAAAAACACCAAAAAATGCAACCATTTGACCATCAACTTCAGAAATCCTGGTCTCATAAAAATCTTCCATGGAGGCTCGTTTACCCTAGAAACTGTAATATCCATAGCTGAACCTTGCGTTCCGGTTACCCTTTACAAAGCTGCAATGCACATCAAACAGTTCAGAATAGAAAACCGACTGAAAATATTAGTTGAAACAAGCAATAAACCAACTGATAGATTTCTTAATCAACGATTAAATCATAAAAACATTTTTAACATTCAAGAATAACTCTACATTTTTTTATCAAGTCAGCAAGAACTAATTCTGTACCACTCAAAGTACATAGTTGTAGTCATTAGACTAATTACACAGCAAAGTAGTTCAGTAGATTACCTAATTTCGAAACATTACAAAAGGCTGTGTTTTCTATACAATTCCTAAATTCGCTTCCAGTTAGCATTTTCACATCAGCAGTGATCATTTGCAACACTTGCTCATCATTGCCGACACTCGTATTGTGCATTCTTCTATGTCTTCCATCCAAATATGGTATATGCATGAAGTGAAGGTTAATATAAGGATGGTAGATTTAAAGAAGAACTCTTCTTTATTCATTGTTTTGGTAAATGTTTCTTTCTTGTAAGGAAACAATCATCAACAAGAAGCAATAAAGAGGATCACATCCATGTAGCAGTTGGTGGCATAAATCGAACTATAAATGAAATATATCAATTCTATTTTTTACCTCTCAAAAAAAAAAAAAAAAAATCAGTTCGACAACTTCTGAGAAGAAGAAAAGAACTCAGCAAAGTTTCCTGGTAGCAAAGGAAGAGCATCCACAAAAGGACAAGAACAGGGTGGAGCCTGGAGACTAGGTATATAGAGTTTATTTTGAAACTTCATAAATTCTATTGTGTTTCCAGCCGATGTACCATTCTGATTAAGTTCCTCTGATAGAATTTCTAGCACGGCAAACAGTCAAATACTAAAAAAGGAATATCTGATGTCTCTTAACACCAGGCTCATCAAGAAAAAGCAATAAATGGTGTCCTCATAATTGTATAAACTAGACTCATGTTTGCTGGTTTTGGTGGTTGGATCATGGCATCAAACGAAGTTGCTGGTTTTGGTGGTTGTGGTGGGAGGCTGTCTGCCACAGGGGTGGTGGTGTCTCCGTTGCAGGTGGTGGCGGTAGGTCCACCGCACCGGCGGAGGGGAAGGTTGTGACTCATCTCGCTCTTTTTCAACCTTCATGCTCGCCACATTCCCACAATAAATTATTTTAGTAATATATATATGTGTTTTTTTTTTTGGGTTAAGATTAATATATATGTGTGAGAGATATATGATATGTATGTATATGTACGTATGTGTATCTTTAGATTTAGGAGGATCTATACATCTTTGCCATTTTCTCTGAAAAGGTAGCTAAGACATTGTTGGTTAAAATATGTAAACTAACTTAAAGTCCTCAATAAACAATTTAATCATAAACTTTTTAATTTAAAGGAGATTTAAGTCATTATATCAATACTTGATATAAAAAAATTTTGCATTCAAAATAAAAATTATATGCTAAACCAAATGGCTAGTGGCAATCTTGAGTTATTTTGTTTACCATTATTATGTTTCTTACCATGATTATCTATGTTTTTTGTAATAATTGTAAGGTTTTGTGAATTACATTTAAGCCCATTAATTTTATATTTGTTTTCTAATCAAACCTTCAAACACTGATTTTGACAAGTGAGTCCTCAAATTTGCATCCACATGCCAATTTTGGACTTGCGTTTATGAATTTCAACAGAAATTGTCCTAATTAAGCTCTTAAAGTTCTCCCAATTACGTGGTAAGGATAAGCTGACAGTGACCAAAATAATAAAAAGATAAGTTAGTGAATTTGCCAAATCATGATGGCTTATCTAGCAAAGTGGATAGTTCAAAGGCTTAATTGAAAATATCAAAAAAACTTAAAAAGTTCAAATCGCATAAGGGACAATTATCGTGTTTGGGACTAAGGCATGTTGAGCACACTTATGCTCAACGCATGTGAAAAACGCTATGCGTTGAAAAATGCTTTGTATCAAGTAGGAATTTGCATGCTAATGAGGGAAAATTTATTGCCTCAACTTTTACTCATTTTTTTATTATAAAAATTACTCCATTAGTCTTCCATACCAAAAAGTAGGGCAACCAATCCTTCTCATCAAATTACCATTAAAATTGACAAAGAAAAATCACCATTTGAAAGTGAAATTAGTAATTTTATCATGCATTTTCCCTTTTTTCTTTAATTTTTCCTCCTTATTTGATTTTTCTTTTCCCTTTTTATTCTTTTAATTTTTAGTTTTATTAATTTCCCCCTCTCAACCTATCAACCAGAAACCCCTCTCCCCCAATCCTACTTCCCATCCTATCTTGAATTTTCTTTCCTTAAAAAATTACATTTATTTTCTTTCTATTTTACTTGTATCACATGTACTTCCCCTTTATCTTGTACGTTTATACATAGACTATTTAGATATCAGTGTGTTGCACGAATATTTTTCTTATTAGCCTATAAAATACTATTTCACCTATTTGCTTTTTGGAGCCTTTTGCGCCAAAGACAGATTTTGTCTTTAATGCTTGGTTTTTGGATACGTATAAAGTATACGTGAAAAAGGCATAAGCTACTATTTAGTTTTCTTGTTTTCCTCTTGGACGCTATCCATAACTAATTTTATTGTTTCGAAGTTTACATCTAGTTTTGTGTGTTTTTTATTATCCTCAAAAACATTTGCTCTAGTTCTTGCCTTAGTATGGATACGTAACCCAAAAGCACATATGAAAGAACCATCAACTACTATTTAGTTTCTTATGCTCCCCTTAGACGCCATTCGTGACTAATTTTGTTGATTCTAGATTTATATTTAGTGTTGCCTGTTTTCTGTCTTCTTTTTATACCTTTGATCTGCTTCTTGGTGCATTTAAAATTCTAGTTTTTGCTCTTCTAGCGTGAAGCTTAGAAGGATATATCATTCTTAACCACTTGTATTGATTGACTTTGCTAGAATATTCAAAGAATAAGTTAACGAATTCGGAGAGAAAATTTATCAATATAAAACACACAAAATAAAAAGATATTAGAATGTCTACCATTGTACTCAAAGAAAATTTTATAATTCAGTCGGATCTTAACCTAACATGTCACCAATACTAAGTATTATAATGTATAGAGTTGGTCAAGGCAATAGTTGAGTGAAAATGATAAGACCATTTTATCAAATGGTAAAATGAAATCAATTAGCATTGGAATTTTATATACTAAATGTTAATCAAAACTAAAAATTGAATAATTTTTATATGAAAAAATACATAAATATATGAAAGCATTATTTAGGTGGCTTTTTACTTATTCACCCTTACTTAAGCATGTGAAACATACATGTCTTTGTTTATTGTCCACTTTTCAAACAATGTTAGGGGTAAGGGCATAGTTGTCCCACTAGTTTCAACATTGACCATTTATTTGTAGTTTGGAGATCTTAACAATTAAAATCGAAATTTTTTAAATAAGTGTCCTAAAATTTAGTAAGCCTTGTGGCACATTTATAAATTAAACTCGAGATTTTTGGAGAAAAAATAGCAGTAAAATTAAGGAGCTTAAAAGTTATTGTCGTAAAAGAAATAACATATTTACATAAGTAAACAAAAATTAGGAGATAAAATAGTAAAGAACCCCTTTGTCGTTCACCTAAAGCACATATTACTTCATGTGGTATTATAGTCACCTAATAAGTCCTTACAGTTCTAAAGCACAATATTCTTGTCCTTAGAATTTTCGTCCATTATGGCTATGCATTTAATACACAAGCTAAAAAATGCAGGTTGTTATATAGTCATGCCTAAATCGGCATTTTTATGAACAAAAATACCCTTAATAGGTGTTCCAAAATATAATCACATATTTTCACTACAATAAGTAGTTTGTACTAGTAGCCATCTCTATACCCAGCCCCCTCAACAGTGTATCGCTCCCTCATATACCAATCGTCGATCTCCATACTCTTTTCTCTTTCTTTTTGTTACCATCACTATAATACTTTATGTTAAAAAAACAAAATATCGATCTCCAAAACTCAATTCATAGAGATGACATCATAACACCCTTTAGAAAAGTTCCAATCAAAGCAATGGCTTGAAATTATTTCATTTCGTATAAGTAAAACCCAAATAGTGGTCTGAAATTCAAAATTAAATGGTATGCCTTAGCAATCGGTGTTTTCCATATTAATGGATTGAGTCTATGTATCTATGTGTGTGTGTGTGTGTGCATGTCTTGTTTGCATATGGTTTCATGTGTGTGTGAACCTGTCCATGTGCATATACCTCTGCGACTCTGCGTGCATGTCGTGTGCATGTATGTTGGAGTAGAATAATTGAGAAGAAAAAAAAAAGAAAAAAAAAGGAAAACGTAAAGGAAAGGGAAAGAAGAAAAAAGAACAATAATATGATCATTTCATGATGACCATTAATAGAAATAAGCAAAAATGTGACAGATTTTGATAAGTTTCAATGAAAAAAATTCTTAATCTGTAAGGGTGATAATGCGCTATAACTGTTAGTCCCTTTCTTATTATTAAAATCCATTTTAATTATCAAATGGATTCAATCTTGCATATACGCAAGGACAGTAATAAAAAAGTAAGAATGAGTTGTACTCTTTTTTATCACTTAGGAGTTCAATGGGACGAAAGTCTCATCCATAGTTTTGTATGATAGAATGAAGTGAGAGATGACTGGTTGGTTTTAAATTCTTATATTGAGGCTATGCAATCAATTCAGTTCTTTGTCTTTCTAATCTCAGTATCTTTGCTCAAACCAATATAAATTTTAAAGTTTCGTGCTGAAGCGATAGGCACACGATAGTTACGCATTTAAGTAAGAGCCTTTGTCTTTTTTCGATATGTAGACCTGGCTAAAAAAATGCAAGACCCTTAACAAAGACTAGATAGTTGGGAACTGTGCTAATTGAATTTGGAAGGCACTTTATCACCTAACTCTATCAACATGTACCTTCTTTTTTAATACTTAAAAAAGTGCTCTCGTGTTCTTGAACCTATTAGAGTGGAATTTAGCCCATTGAGCTATTCGCTCAACCCGTTAATTTTTGACATTACAAGATATTTTTGGATGGTAATTATTTAAAAGAATACTATTGATTCGACAACAAATCCACTCGTACCTTAAAATCTTATGGTGATAGAATGTAATTAGGTGGCACTAAGCTTCAATATTTTAAAACTATTTGAACTTTTAGGTGGTAATTGAAGTGAGGATGGAGAGAAGTGTGTAATTTTTTTTAGAACTATATTATTTTACGATATATTTAGCTTTGTTGTGATATTTTAGGTGTTGAGTTGTAGAGATTTCAGTAGTAGAATTTTGGTTAGAAATACTGTTGAGTATAATTCGATGACTCTTTGGTGTTGTCAAGCCATAAACACTATTCAATGTTAGTGAACTTGTTTAGTCGGCTACTAGAAAAGTATTGTTCCATGTGAAAATGACCAATCACACTCTGTAAGGCCGAACTTGTGTACTCTAAAAAAATTGACGGTAATATTAGATTTTCAAAAATATGAAGGGAATTTTTAGGAACAAAAAAAAGAAAAATAACTTTCTGCAAAACAATTTCACAAAAATCTTTTCAAAAAGCTATGATTTGACTTTTTAAACATTGGCTTTATCTAAACTCACGTGAAACATTATTAAGTGACTTTATTTAAACTCACAAAAATGTTATTAAGTGTCTAAAGTTGGGCCAAACATATCCTTATTAGGTTGGGTACCATTGACCATAACTCACACTTTTGATGAAACACAACGGTTATTTTATTATTAAGTTTTTTTCTGAATTCTACTGTTTATCCAAAGATGAATGATAATGTGCAAAACCATGAGAAAAAGTATTGTCGAAAATATTTTATTTTTCAAAAAAATATTTTCAGAGAAAAATATTTTTCACAAGCAAATTATTTTACGATAAACGGAGCCCAAGCTTGCATTGACGTGTACCAATGTAATATAGTTAAAATTTGGCCCAAATCGTCACATATTTATCGGGAGGATCATACGACATAATTCAGATTTCACGTCACATATTCATTTGAAAGGCTAATTAATTTATAAATGGCTTTCAATAGATCTTTGGTCTAGTGATATATTCTTCAAGTTATATCATTGAGACGTTATTAGTTTCAAATATTAATTCCATTTAAGATTAATGATATTTTATTTATATAACTCTAGAGATTAAAAAGTTCACTTTAAAAGTCAAAGATATTACAAGTTTTTAACCACCATAATTCTGGACTAAGTTATTTTTTTATAGTAAAAAAAGAAAAAAGAAAAAATGTCAAACAAGAACCAAACCTACTTGACCCCCCGTCAAGTACATCAAAAGATATAATATATAATCTAATCTACTGAGGCTCGCGTCTATATAGTAGAGGTGTCACTTCGTTTGTCTCGCTCTAATAGAGGCAAAAGCTAATGGATTAATCAACACATGCTTACCCTACGGGTGTTCCAGAACTAGGTTTTTTTTTTTTGTGAAATTCCAGAACTAAATTGACTAATTAATTTGTACAAAAATTGACAAGAATAATTCTTTTGGGTCCTTCAGGTTATGCATAAATCACCTTCTGGTCCTCTAACTAAAAAAAAACTTTTCTTTAAGTCCATATGTCACTTACTTTTGACAGAAAAAATAAAAAAATATATATTTTGCCTATTTTGCCCTGAGACCATAATTCTCTTTCCTACATGACATTAATTTCAGCAACATCTTGAAAAATCAGCAAAAAAAAGGAAAAACTTTACCAAAAAATACTAAAATATACATGTCCAAACCCCAAATAAAATTTAACTCGGGAGCTAAATTAACTATTATTTAGATCCCAATTATAATTTTTTTATTTTTAATTTTATTTGTTGATTGTGGAAAAATTATTTGTTGATTACGAAAAAATGCTAATTTTAGTTAATTTAGCTACTGAGTATAATTTTTATTTTTTTGATTTTACATCTTGGATTAAAAATGAAAATAATAGTTAATTTAGCTCTAGTTATAAATTTAATTTTTTATTTTTTTGTTTTTTAATAAAAAAATATGGGGTTTGCTTGAATTTGGATGTTAGAGCTCTAAAGAATATTTGAGTGAGCTAAAGAATTAGAATTTTGGGAAATTATTAAGCAAAAGTCGAACTTCAATTTTTTGTTTGTAGAAATTGTATATTTTGTTTGGGGTTTGGACATGTATATTTTGGTAATTTTTTTGTGATTTTTGTTGCTTTTTTGTAATTTTTTTGCTCATTGTTGCTGCCAAAATAGTGTTTAACGTTGAATGCAAGCTTTTGTCGTTGCTATCAATGGTCAAAATAGGAGAGAAGTCAATTGAAATTAATGTCATGTAGGAGAGAGAATTATGGTCTAAAAGTAAAATAGGCAAAACATATATATATATATATATATATATATATATATTTATTTATTTATTTTTATTTTTGTAAAAAATAAGTGACAGATGGACTTAAAATGAAGTTTTTTTTTTAATTGAAGGACCAAAATGTGATTTATACTTGAACAAATTATTCTCCAAAAATTGACCTTCCCAATAGATATGACGGACCTTGAACTCAACCTGACCCTTGTTTTGCTAAACCCGAAACCTACTTCACTGAGGAAGTTTAATAAAAGAAAAAAAAAATAGAGTATTATAAAAAAAGGGTAAATAGCGTCATAACCCCTATGGTTTGTCGAAAGTGTACAGGACCTCCTTGTACTTTTAAAAGTGCACCAAAACCCCCTGTCGTTTGAAAAATGTAGCACCATAGCCCTCTCCGTCAAAAAAATCGTTAGTTTAAACGGCAAGTGAGTTACACGCGTGAGTCATGCATCTATGATTGTTTTTAAACAATTTTGTCAATAAAATATGTGTGCCAATTGACCAAAAAAACCTTTCCAACAAAAAAAATAAAAATAAAAAATCGCATCCCTCCTACACCCAATAGCGGCGCTACCAAAACCGCCATCCCCAATCCCACCACCCCCAGCTCTATCCTCAGACTCCGACCTCTGCACGTGTAGTACAGTGTATGTGCGTTTGTTGTTCATGTTGCATCTTTGTTATCGAGTCTAATGTGAATTCTTGGTCTAATTGGAATCTCCAAGTGAAAAAGTTGATTGGTCTGTGAATGGAGATGACCATTCTATTTTAAATGCTTGCCTGGAGTATATGTGAACCTTTTGCTTAATTGGCTCAAGTGCATACAACTCTCTAGGCTGGCTATAATGGCGGTGATGATGTTAAAGGTACAGCAAGATTTTCGTCTAGTAAGATGAAGGGTTAAAGGTTTAATGGAGTTAGCTTGTAGATTACTATATAGATTAGTTGTTATGTGGTGTCTGGTGCTGTCTGTTGTGTGTGTGGATGTGTAGCGTGGTGGTGTTGTATGTTTGGATGTGCAGGGTGGTGGCATTGTGTGTGTGTGGATGTGCAAGGGTGGTGGCGTTGTGTGTGTGTATTATTTTTCTTGTTTTTCTGGTATGGTGTATGAACATATATATTATATTTTTCTTTTTCTTTTTTTCTTTTGCTGGTGTGGTATGTGTGTATATATATATATGGATAAATAAACGAAAGGAAAAAGAGACAAAAAAAGAAAGAATTCAGGACATTTGCATCATTTAGCATTTTCTGTTAAAAAATTGACGGAAAAGAAATAGAGGGGGCACGTGTGCACTTTAGACAAACTATAGAGGGTTTCGGTACACTTTTGAAAATATAGGGAAGTCCTGTACACTTTCGACAAAGTATAAGCTATGGTACTATTTATCCTTAAAAAAAATGGATAGAGAGGATTAAATTATGTTTAAATTGCATAAGTTTATAAAATGGAAAGATAATGAACGGTCTTTTTTTGAATTAAAAAGAAAATAAAAAAGAAAAATCGTATAATAACATTTATGTCTTTTATTTTATTTTATATTATAAATATATTTTATTTAATATAATTATAATTAGAATAAAAATAAAAGATAAAAATATTATCCCAATAAATAATAATTTCCTTTCTCTCCATCTTACTAAAATTCCCTCCCGCCCCCCCCCCGCCCCTTCCATTTTCCCCAATCCAAACACACTGTTAAAACCACTAAAACCTCCACACTTTCAACTTTCCCCAATCCCTAACCCTCAAAACGGTCATGGCGAAGGGCTCAGCGATGCTGGTGAGCTCGAAAGCCGAGCTAAAGCGCAAGGAATTGTAAAAGGAGAAAGGGAAATCTGCGGGTTTAGGTCGTTGGGACTGAGCCCTAATGTCTACAATGGGGTCAAGAAGAAGGGGTACAAAGTCCCCACCCTTATTCAGCGTAAGACCATGCCGCTTATCCTCGCTGGAAATGACTTCGCCATAGCCCGTACAGGTTCAGGTAAAACGGTTGCGTTTTTAATTCCCATGCTTGAGAAGCTCAAGCAGCACGTGCCTCAGTCTGGTATTAAAGACCTCATTTTGTCTCCCACTAGAGATTTGGCTACTCAGACGCTTAAGTTTACTAAACAACTCGGTCGCTTCATTGGTAACTTCTTAATTGATTGTATACATATATGTTTACACACACAAACATATATATATATAATTGTGTATGTGTAATAGTAAAATGTGTGTTTAATTGTTTTTAATTTTGGCTATAATTTTGAATTTAGTTTTAGGTTAATTTGTAGGTAGGTGTAGTTATTTGATGTTGTTTTCGAAGTACTAGGAAATGGAGAGAATTGATGTCCGATAATGAGAAAAAAAGGTGTTTAAGAGTCCTTATTATGAAAATGGGATATGAAGGGAAACTTATACATGTTGAAAAGAAGGAAATTATAGAGAAAGTTTTGTTCTTTGTTTAGTTAGCAGAATTTTAATAGAAAAGATCGCCACTTTTTACTGTAATATCTAAAGATGCTCACACATGCATGTAACTGTATGTTCAGGGTCCTTTTTAAAATTTGGGTTCTTTTTTGCTTTGTTTTCTGGTTGGTTGTAGGTTTGGATTTGAGGTGTTAGTTTGGTACATTTTTAGTTGAGATAGGTTGTTTTATGAAAATGAATTAGTTGGTGGAGAAAATGCAAATAATGGGGTTTGTTTGAAATGTGGAAGAAGAAAGACAACAGGTATTGAAGCAGTTTTATTTATTTAAAATAATGGACAATGGAAGACGAGAGAAAAGTTTGAGGAGGAATAAGAAGGGGAAGAAAATAAATGCCGAAGATAATTGATTCTCGAGTGTTTCTGCTTCATCTATAATGAAGTTGGGTTTAAAAATTTCTTGTTATCAAATGGCAAGAATGAAAGGGAAATATCAGGTCACCAATGGTAGAGTATATATGTAATGTACCCTTCAAGCATCTATGTACAATTACTGTCTCGTCCGGTTATAGTTTATGCTGTATATATTGCTTTAGTATTGATGCAGTTGTGAAATAATACGTGATACCAATGGTACTAAAAGTAATCTACTTTTTCAATGCTAATTACAGTTTAAGCTAAACAATATGTTTGTATATGTATCTTTGTGTGTGTTGGAGCAAGAAAGAGTGCGTGATTTGAATATAAGTAATCATGTTTTCTAATTTATGCGTAGTGTTACAACTTACATATCTATTCTGAAGAAAAATTCTTTCTGATCTACAATCTTACATGGTACACTTTTTAAACATTCCACTTTATTCTATTACATTACGGTATGTCTCTTACGGTCTCTATTTGCCCCAAAAAAATTGTGTGCCTCACTATTTTGAACTGTAACTTGTTAGGCAATGAGCAGCCTCAATACCACCATCTGTAGCTCTCAAGAAATAAAAGGATTGTGTACCTGTAGAGGGAAATAAAAATTAGACGAATAAGTTCGCCGGTGCCATCTAGATTGTTGAGAGTTGGTGAGAGTATTTTGTGTATGAGAATATTATATGTGAGTGCTATTTGTTTATCATTGCTTTACTAGTATCATTGCCCTATAAATAAGAGGCTTATTCTTTGTAATAGTATGAAGCCATTCTAATATTCATATATTATGTTTTCTTCTCTCTTTCTCTTATTCAACATGGTATCTAGAACCATAATTAGGAAACTTCATCTCCCACCCTAATCCCACCTGTCTGCCACCACACAAAAAAAAAAAAAAAAAAAAAAATCCTGTTCATTGTCTTCCTCAAAAGGTAACGCTACTGTTCATCGCGGCTACTGTTCATCATCTTCTTCAAAAGGTTAAAGCTACTGTTCATCATCTTCTTCCTCATCTACTTCTTCCTAATCTACTGTTCATATACTGTGCATAATCTTTTATCACCACCATGCTCGCTTTGCCTCTCTCTTTCCATTTCTATGACGTTTCTGCTTCACAACCCTCCCCTTCATGCCTATTTTGAATTTCTCAGATTTGAAGCTTTAAAGATTTAAATTAAAAAAAAGGGCTGCCATTGTTCTTTTCACCCAATGTACTGTCAATCAAAATTTGAGCCAGAATCACTCTTCGCTGTCATCAACGGCCACTGTTCACTGTCAAAGTGATCACCTACAGGCACCTGCAAGCTTGTTTCTCTCTCCTCTTTCAGTGTTCTTAAAAAAAAAAAAAAAAAAAGAAAGAAATGCAAATAGCAGACAAACTCAGTACAAAATATCCTTTTATTGAGATTGTTTGAGTTCTCTTGTATCAATTGTGTTTTTTTATTTTATTTTATTTTATTATTATTATTTTTAATTGAAGCAGTCAACGCTATTTGCTTCTTTGCCCCTACTTCTAGTTTTACTCCTATGTCTACCATTAGTAGTCCTCTAACATTCACTCTTTCTGAGGATGAATATATGCAGTATCTTCAATTCTGAGCTTCTCAGCAAGTTACACCGTCTTCCACAGCTGCATTTGCACATGTCACCACTTCTACTGCTCTTTTATCTCAGCTGTCTCTTAACTCTAGTAAATGGATTCTCGATTCTGGTGCCTCTGATCACATGGGTGGTAATCTTTCCTTACTCTCTGATGTTCAACCTTCTACCTTACGTCACTCGGTCTATCTTGCTGATGGATCCTCTACCTTTGTCTCCAGTGTTGGCTCCGCACACCCTACGTCATCTCTAAAGCTCTCTTTTGTCTTTTATCTTCCTACATTCCCTTGCAATTTATTATCAATCAGTAAGTTGACTAAATTGCTCAACTGCTCTATCACTTTTACCTCTGATTTCGGTGTTGTCCAAAATTTAAAGACGAGCACACGAATTGGCACAGGGCACGAGTCCAATGGACTTTACTATTTGGATGACAAACCCTCTGTTACATGTGCAGCAATTTCTACTCCAGAACTTATCCACAACAGACTCGGTCACCCATCTTTATCCAATCTGAAAAAGATGATTCCTACTCTAGGTAATGTTCGTGATCTTTTGTGTGAATCATGTCAGTTGAGCAAGCATTCTCGTAGCTCCTTTCCTAGCCGTCTTGATAATCAAGCTAGTGTTCCCTTTGAGTTGATTCACTCTGATATCTGGGGTCTTAGTTGTCATGTTTCCAAATTTAGCTATCAATATTTTGTTACCTTCATCGATGATTTTTCTTGTGTCACTTGGTTATTTTTTATGAATGACCGCTCTGAGGTTCTTTCCATGTTTTAAACTTTTTATACCTAAGTTCAAAATCAATTTGGGACCAGCATTCGCATTTTTCGAAGTGACAATGCAAAAGAGTATTTTTCCTCCTTTTCTGCTTTTCTGTCTTTTAAGGGAATTATTCATCAATCCTCTTGTGCCTACACCCCTCAACAAAATGGAGTGGCTGAACGAAAGAATCGTCATCTCGTTGAGACTGCGAGGACACTTCTTCTTCACATGAACGTTCCAATCCGCTTTTGGGATGATGCTGTTCTCACTGCATGCTATTTAATCAATCGCATGCCATCATCCGTTCTTCATGATAAGATCCCTTTCTCTGTCCTTTTTCCTCGCCAATCCATTTATCTCCTTCCGTTAAAAGTTTTTGGCTGTGTCTGTTTTGTCCATAATCTTTCTCCTGGTACCGATAAATTAAGCCTTTGAGCTATTAAATGCATCTTTTTGGGGTATGCCTGCAATCAAAAGGGCTACCGTTGCTACTCTCCAGAGTTACATAAAATCTTTTTATGTGTTGATGTGACATTTTTCGAATCAAATCCTTATTTTGCTCCTCCTTATTCCTCTAGCACGGTAGTCGAGAATTTACCTCTTCCAGCTCCTTACTTCAATTCGCCTTTTGATCCCCAATCTTCACTTGTCCCCCAACCTCCTGATGACCCACCACCTCGTTCTCATGACTTGTCTCAGTTGGATCGCTCGTATCTGCAGACATATCATTGACGCCATCGCCAACCATTGTCTGACGAAGGTTCTGTGCCGCCTGCTTTTTCTTCTCCAGCTCCCATGACAATTTCCCCCTCATCTGATTTGGATATTCCTATTGCTCTTCACAAAGGTACTCATACTTGTACTACCAAACATCCCATGTCCAACTTTGTTTCGTATCATGCTTTATCTCCTTCTTATATGTCCTTTGTTGCTTCCCTTTCATCCGTCTCTGTCCCTAACAATGTTACCGAGGCCCTTGCTCATCCTGGTTGGCATGCAGCCATGATCGAGAAAATGTTTGCTTTACGATCCAATGATATTTGGGAGTTGGTTGACCTTCCTGTAGGTAAATCTGTTGTAGGGTGCCATTGGGTGTATATTGTGAAATGTTCTCCAGATCATATGGTGGATCAGTTGAAGGCTCGTTTGGTTGCCAAAGGATACACACAAATTTATGGCATAGATTATGATGATACTTCTCTCCTGTTGCTAAGATGTCTTCTGTTCGCATCTTTATCGCTCTTTCAGCTACATTCAATTGGTCCTTTCAACAACTTGATATTAAAAATGCCTTTCTGAATGGTGATCTCGAAGAAGAGGTTTATGTGGAGCAACCACCAGGGTTTGTTGCTCAAGGGGAATCAGAGAAGGTATGTTGTCTGAAGAAATCGTTGTATGGTTTAAAACAGTTACCTTGGGCATGGTTTGGTCGTTTCAGTGAAGCTGTTATTGAATTTGGATTAACAAGATGTGGAGTTGACCACTCAGTGTTTTATCGACACTCTTCGTCCTGGAAACGCTTGTTTTTGATTGTTTATGTTGATGACATTATCATAACTGGGGATGACAAAATAGGTATTCAAGAGCTAAAAATCTTTCTGCACAAACAATTTCAGACCAAGGATTTGGGAGAGCTACATTATTTTCTTGGCATTGAGGTTGCACAATCTAATCAAGAAATTTTCATCTCTCAGCGCAAGTATGCTATTGATATGCTAGAAGAGGCTGGAATGCTTGGATCAAGACTGTGATTCACCAATGGACCCAAATGTCAAACTTGTACCTAATGAGGGGGAGCCATTATCAGACCCAACGGGATATAGAAGATTAGTTGGCAAACTCAATTATCTCATAGTGACTCGCCCATATATTTCCTTCGCTGTTAGTGTGGTGAGTCAGTTTCTAAACTCACCACGGGAAAGTCATTGGAATACTATTATTCGTATACTTCGATACATTAAGAGTGCACGGGGAAAAAAGAATATTGTATAAGAATAGAGGATACACAGATATTGTTGGCTACTTTGATGCAGATTGGGCAGGGTGTCCAGTTGATAGACGATCAACCTCTGGTTATTGTGTCTTCATCGATGGAAACCTTATATCATGGAAAAATAAGAAGTAAACCGTGGTTGCTCGTTCTAGTGCAGAGTTCAAATATCGAGCCATGGGACTAGCCACATGCGAGTTGATATGGGTAAAACACTTGGTTAAAGAGATTGGGATAGATTGCTCTCGACCTATGACATTAGTTTGTGATAATCAAGCAGCAATGCACATTGCATCAAATCCAGTGTTTCATGAGTGAACCAAGCATATTGAAATTGATTGTCATTTTGTCAGAAGTAAAGTGTTGACTAAAGAAATTGTTACTTCACATGTTAGCTCAAATGATCAATTAGTCGATCTCTTTACTAAATCTTTGAGAGGACCCCGAGTTGAATATATTTGTAACAAGTTGGGCATATATGATATATATGCTCCAACTTGAGGGGGAGTATTGAGAATAGTTGGTGAGAGTATTTTATGTGTATGAGAATATTATATGTTAGTGCTGTGTGAGTGCTATTTGTTTATCATTGCTTTACTTGTATCATTGCCCTATAAATAAGGGGCTTATTCTTTCTAATAGTATGAAGCCATTCTAATATTCATATATTATGTTTTCTTCTCTCTTTCTCTTATTCAACGTAGATAATACGGCCCAACTGTTACTTTGCATATTTTCCTAGAAATTCTAGGTTGTCTGTGCTGCAGATTGTGGAAATTTCCTTGCATCATTCTTATCATTCTAGTACAAGTTATCTTTTTCACTAAGAGCTAAAGTAGTTTTTCTGATGCTGGAGTATGTTGTTCATTTCCTTAGTTTACTTCATCAGTGTGTATATTCTCTCCATCGCAAAATGAATTTCCTTTTTTACTTGAGATGCCAGTTAATGCAAGATTTGAACATGTATATTATTCTTAAGAAAAGCGGGGTTTGCAGTGGGGCGACTAGCAAGAGGACATCCCATAGTAAATAAGTGGACATTCAAGGAGGGAGTTAAGGAGTATCATTCTTGTACTATTTCTGGGAGGGATACTCTTGTTAGATATTAAGGAAGCAATAATTGGGGTGTGATTCTCTTTGTTATGCCTGTTTCTTTAAGTAGTTATGATCTGTGGTACCTTGAGAAGAGAGAAGTATTGAGGTTGACTTACACATATCTTTTTTGTTACTGAATAGGACTAGAAAAGTAGTGACACTTGCATCAATCAGGGCAAAAACTGTCAGTAGATCTGATTACAATGTGGGTGAATGAACGAAACCTAGAATCAATTACGCTGCCATTTGTAGAGTGTAATAGGACATCCCTCAACAAGTTAGTCCCTTTTTTGGGTTTAACTCCTTATTCCCTCATCTCTTGAGCTTTGGGTTGAGTCATTTAACAGAGTACTTATAAATAGAAAGAGATTTTGTATGGAGTTCACTTGTAATTCTTTCCCTGTTAGTTCATATTTGAGAGGGACATGCTCCTGTTTCTATTAATAAATTATTCCTACGTCTCCAAAAAGAAAAAGAAAAAGAAAAGATCATTTTGACATTGGAAATTTTTATGAATTGGAGTATTGTAAGTTTTAATGGTTTGCACCAATTCTTGCATTTTCTGGTCCTAAAAGGAAGGCAATGAGCTTCAAAGATGGGGAGTATTTCATTAGTTCCGTTCCAACAAATCAGGTGGGTAACTAATATTCCGACAAATCTAACAGAAAAGTTATAATGGCGCCCCTTACATCTAACTTTGTTTCTGGAGTTACAATGTCCTTATACACGCTTAGTTTGCTGACAAAATTTGTGGTATATGCTTTCACTGTTTCACTTAAAAGCTCTTTTCTTTTCAGCATGTTAAAGCAGGACCCTTAGCTAGAGCTAACCAAGGCTTTGAATCAAACAGGTAAGTTAGGTGAATGTAGTTGCCATCTTTCTCCTTCGTGGTTGAGAGAACTTGAGATACTCTATTCTCCCTGTTTGTATGATGTATATAATGAGCTCATGATAATGATATGATAGTATACCTCTCTCAAGCTTTCCCTAGCCACCTACTTTTCTTTTTCTTTTTTCCCGTTGGAGGGGGTACGTAGCATATATATAAGAAATATTAGTAAAAACTGGCGTTTTTATATATCATTGGATAGTCTGTTCATATGATAATTTATGAATTAATAGATTGAAAGTTGCTGTTATGGACCTGGTTGTTGATGATAGTGGGGGACTGCAGAAACATAAATCTTCTTATCATTGGGATAAGGTACCACAAACTATGTGAATATTGATCTTTTATATTGTTTTAGTTCATTTTTTATGATGATTTATACTCAACTTACTTTTGCAAAAATCTGAGACTGATCTCTGAATGATATAGAGGCATAAGAAACACGTCAAATTGAACAATGGGAAGGCGTGACAGCTAGTGGAAAGGTATATTCATCCCTTTTTGCATATTTTGCACTGAAATATTGAGTTACATAAATAGAAATATAAACCTTTCATGGGAGGTCAAAATGATACTCTACACTATGTTTGGATTCACTTTTTAAGAAGGCAAGGAAGGCGAGGGTTGTTTACATTCAATTTTGGATATGAGGAAAATAAATGGAAGGATTGTAATAAGAGGATTTTGCAGTCCTCCAATCTGGGTTTCACTAAGGGAAAGAAAAGGTTGATCGGTGGAAGTTTTAATTGGCCCTAGTACTTTTACATGATTCCAAATATATTTTTAACATAACAATGAATATGAAAAGGATGTTTAAGTAACTTTATGTTTGAAATTTATCCTTTCCATTCCTTTATTTCTCACGTCCCGACCAAGAATCATAAGATCCTTTCCTTTCTTTTCCTTTATTACTTCTTTCTCTATTTTTACTTTTCTTCCCTTTCCCTTTAGTGTGAAATTATATTCTTAAGTTGTGAGTAGTGGCAACCTACCTTTTGTTATGTATTAGCTATTCACTGAACAATTTGAAGGAAGTTGAGAAAAATTGTACTTCCTCTCCTTAAGCTATTTTTTGGTTCATGTAATTGGCATAATTGAACATTCTTAACTATATTCTTGATTTCTTCTATCTTTTAACATACCGGAAGAAAGGCTGCTTCCTTTTCATGGGAAAGCTTATATTTTCTCTATGCATTGGGTTCTGTTGTTCATAAGTTGCAAGGTATCTTTAAATTCTTATGGAAACTAAGAATTGGAGGAATAATGGACACTTATTCTTACAAAACCTTAGAATTGGATGAAATAGGGTCAGTTATCTCTAGTCACTGGTCATTTTGTTTAATAATTGTCTTCAAATGTTATCATAAAATAATTTAAGACTTGGCATGTGCATGTAACTATCAATTAACAGACCATGTGAGTTCTATCCCTCTACTTTAGAACTAGAAAAAATCCTCCTACTTCCTGTCAAAAGGGTGGAAAAACAAAACTATACTAGTTAAGTTGTTCTACTTTGTAACTCTTAACATGATTTTTCTTTTGGTTCTCTTTATTTAGGAGGAACTTTGTTTTGAATCCACCTACCTTGAGACTTTTTGTGGCCGTTTATGCTCTTTTTTTGATGTTGTGTAGGTAAAAACGGAGGGCGGTGCAAAAGTAAAATCTAGAAAGATTGGGATATACAAGAGATGGAAAGAACGATCACACAATAAAGTCTCTCTCAAAGGCAGAAATGATGATAGCACTATTGAAGAATCTACCAGTTTGGGAGGTAACTGATCAGTAAAGATGCTAATGCATTATGTTTTTCTTTATGCAACATTATTCTATAAATCTTTGGTTTCACGCTTTGTGCCACTTCTGATTGGTATAGATGCTCATGCATTATGTTTTTCTTTATCCAACATTATTCTATAAATCTTTGGCTTCATGCTTTGTTGTTGTATGTTGCCATTTCTTATCTTCTTTGTCAAATTCTATTATTTTATACCTTCAGGTATTATTTTATGGTGTCTGTGTATTTTAATCTTCATGTTGATGTGACAACTAAAAAAATGGGTCATTGGTGTTTCTTCATTATGTTGGGTGTTTCTTCATTATGTTTTCTTTATCCAACATTATTCTATAAATATTTGGTTTTGTAATTATATGTTACATTTCTTATCTCGTTTGTCAAATTCTATTATTTTACACCTAAAATACCTTTTAGGCATTATTTCATGTTGCCTTCGTATTTTAATCTTCATTTTGGATGTAACAAGTAAAAATGTGTCATTGGTGATATCTTACATTTTCAATTGCAAAATCTTTATACCTGACAAGTAACACCTTATTAATGGCGACTTCTAATTGACGTAGCTCATGCTTTAAAATTACTTTTTTGCACTAATGTGTCTTCATTGTAGTTTCCTTGTTCTGTCCCCGGGATGTGTATATTATTGTTTTTCTGTATTAGGAGTTTTAACTTGCAGTCTCTATTCTGATTTTTGTTTAGATTTTCTGCAGTAGTGCTTGTTAATACTCCTTTTTTGATTAAAAGAAAAAAGTAGGTTTGACTTTTTGTTGTAAAGATTTTGTTTGCCTACTAATATATTTTGAATGCAGTTTCTCTTTCCTGGAATGGTTGGGTCGGATTTGCTTGCAGGTTTAATTGATAGTAGTGATGTGATGACTGTGTGTAGTCATATAACCTAGATGCATATCCTATTATTATAGCATGTTCGCTTAAATTCTTGCATCTTTTGTCTATCGTGTTTTTTCTAATAGTAGTGATGTGATGAATGTGTGCAGTCATATAACCTAGATGCATATCCCATTATTATAGCACGTTCGCTTAAACTCTTGCATCTTTTGTCTATTTTGTTTCTTTTAATATCTATTCTTCCTCATTATTGCTGATACACAATTTGTTTTCATGATTTACTTGTCTGTGAGTTCTCGCACCCTAGTATGTTTTTCCTCATCATATGAAAAGCTTTCATACGTTTTTTGGTTTCTCTCTCTCGAGTCTCCTCTTAATATACATGCAGACACGAACATATAATAGAGCTTCTATACTTGCCGAAAATGTAAAGGATCCCAATTTTCTTGTGGCTTAACTGAGTCTATATGTATTTTACAATTTGTTGATTGGGTGAGAACATCAAAATATCATTTAGGGATTACTTTGTACTTGTTCCTCAACGTATTCCTTTGACAGGTGCTCGCGGACTTCGGGGAGATAACAAAAGGTTCAGAAGCGGAAAGAAGCATCATTCAGTACCCAATGCTCATGTACGGTCGGAAATTAAGGATTTTGAACAGGTTCGAAAGGAAAGGCAAAAAAAGGCAGATATGATTTCTTACATGAAGAGCAAATCTAAGAAGAGAAAGAAATTTGGTAAAAACAAGAAGAGAGGAAAGGCGAAGTGAGGAAGAGTTCGGTCGACCGGACCAGATTAAGTCATGGAGCAGAAGTTTCATAAAACCATTTTTACTGAACTCTAATATTAACCAATTATGTTATTGAGAGATACAAAAGAACATTGTACCTAAAGATTTACATATATATTGCAAAAACGTACTATAAGCTATTAATTTTTAAATGCATGCAATAGTTTTATATATTGCAATTAAAACCTTGAGCTTCTTATAAAGGTCCTAAAATTCACTTTCTTTTGAAAAGCCCAATTTTGTGTGGATAGCCATAGATGTTGAGTGTTGATGTAACAGAAGTGATAAGTCAATTAATGCATTTGGCAATTATTATGAAGTTTAGTGTTTTGTATTGTCTTTCACCGTAATGAGTTGGTATCACAATTTGAAACTTTCATAAGATTTTATTTGAATTAATACCCTTTTTTGTTCTAGTTTTGCCTTTACATTTTCCTTTTTATTTTATATTGTTTTTAGTTTCTTATTTTTTCCTTTTAATTAATCTTTTTCTTATTTCTATTCTCGTTCTTTTGCTATTTACTCTAAAATAATGTTCAGATTGCACTTCTTTGAAGAAAGAAAAGGAGAGGGAGGGGATAAGGAGTTCTTTTCTTTATTTGGATTGATTTTTGAAGGGGTAAAACAAGGTTGATGAGTTTTAGTTGCTCTTAATATTTTTATATAATTTTAATTTTGTCTTTAATATAGCAATAAACATGAAATGTGTATTTAAGTAATTTCACACTAAAAGATATCATTTTTTTCCAATCTAAAAAAAAATAAAAAATTATTTCATTTTCTTCTCTTATTATTATTTTTTTAATCTAAACGAGGGAATTATGTCTTTTCTTTCCTTTATTATTTTTTCTTTACCTTCTTTGCTTTCCTTTCCCTTGTACAATCCAAAACATATGGATCTTCTCATTCTTTTATTTCTTTATTTTTGAAAATGAAGTGTATTGTAAGTAGTTTGATTTGTTCTTATTTCTCTCATTTTCAAAAATAAAGAGTATTGTGAGCCATTAGATTTGTTCTTTTTTGATTTCACCAATCATTTCAAAATTTATTCCAAACATTATTTTAAAAATTTATTAGTTCATTAATTAAGATTTGATAGGTGAGATTTAAAAAGTAAAACTATCGATAATTCATAATACACTTCATTTTAAAATAAAAGAAAGTAAGAAAGGAGATCTATTTGTAAAATGTACAAAAAAATAATTTTTTTATGTAGTAGCTCTATTTTGTATTCAATTATTATAGAGACATATTGACGAACAAATTCAACTAGTTATAAGATCTTATTTTTATCTTAGACAGTCTGAACCCTTCATCACCTAAAATGAAAAAAAAATAAAAAATGAGCTTAAGCCTAAATCATTTACATAGGATACTCGTTTTCTTTTTATTCTTCACCACATAATGTACATTTTCTTTTCTTTTCTTTTTTCCGAAATATACAAAGGTAACTTGACAAAAAAAACAGAAAAAGAAGTATAACATACCGCGAAAAGTGAATGATTGAGCGTGAGCCTAAATAATTGCTTTCTGTCAGCTCATTTGTATGTATGTTTGTTTCCAAGTACGTCCCAAGATATTTTAGATTCCCAATTTAAATGAGGGGTATAATGGTAACACAATATGATATCCTTATTGCAAGTTGGTTCTTCCCTCTTTTAACACAGGGAGGTTGGTGGCGTAAACGTTGACTTGAGGTAGCCTTAATAGTTGTTCATCTCCATTACTCAGATCAGCTCTATCTATCTGTTAAAACACACACACACACACACACAAAAAAGAAGAAAAAAGTGAAGGGAGAAGCAAGTGATGAAGAAAGAGGAAATTCTATACAAAGAGCCAAAGCACTTACGAGTGTGCTTTGACAAGGATATTCTACAACCTTATCTTGATGCTCTCTTTGGATCACTACTGGATGAAGGGTACGAAATATCTTTACAACAAAGGGAGGATTTCGTCTCTACTCTTGCTCGATTTCTCCAATATGTTGAAGAATCTGCTGGTTTTATGGTTGTTCTCGGGATGAAACGAGTTTACGATGACCTTGAACTCCTCCAAGCGTTTCTCATTGATCGTCCTCAACAACTCCCTGGATACGGTAGATTAATGGAAGAAATTGGCTTTTTGGGCCGGAGGGCGGCAGACATCATCAAGGATTATAATCTCGAGCAAATGGACCAACACAACGCTTGTGGAATGGTGAGAAGACTCAACATTCATCTCAAACTCATGTCACATTGGATGGATTTGATCCGAATGATTTATGGCAAACACCCAAAGGCATCACCACAAGTTGTGGACTATCTTTCTCCTCTTGATGCTTTCTTAGATTATCTTCAACTATCGAAGTCTTCAATACTGCTTTATGGGAGGGAATCAATTGTCAAGAGCTTTGTACTCCTCAGAGCAATTCTCACGGATCCTCCCCAAGAGTTCATTGAAGATGATACTGCCTTGAAAAGCTGTGAATTTATTGCCAGGGAGGTAGGCTTGACCATCTCTTCCGTTGATCTCAAGAATATGGACCGACACATGTCAAAACAAATGTTTGCCCGACTGGACTATATTTGTCTACTTTATGAGATATTGGTGTTACCTCATGACAAGGTTGAACAGATTTATGTGAGAAGGCCAAAACCATCACGAATGTACTACCCCAAGACTGCTCAAATCGACTTTGTGGACCATCTTGTGGACAATCTAGGGGAGCTTCTGGTGAAAGCCAAGTCTGATGCTTCTCTTTGCATTCTGAAGTTTGACATCTTACGGTTTCAACGGACGCTACAAGAGGCGAGTTGTCACCTCATGGAGATCCAGGAGCCGCGCAAGGAGGAAGTGGATATAAAGGATGTCATCACAAGCATTGCAAATTTGGCATATGAGGCAGAGTATGTCGTTGATTCATTTCTAGTTGGAGGTATTATTCCTACTTGGTACTCTATGCTTTGGCTTCGTCATTTCCAAACAGAGTTAGAGCATGAACGACGACTGCTCGAGATGCGACTTGGTGACGCAAAATCAATTGTAAACAGTATCAGATGGACGGGCTCATTTAAGCTTGAAATATTCCCCATCTTCAATAATAATACTGAAATTGGTGACACACTCAACCAAGTCTTTAATCATATGCTTCGTTCGGGATATCTTTGTACAAGGAGTTTGGTCTCATCCTATAAAGAAAGGAAAAATGAGGTGTTTCTTGACCTCCTACGTAATGCTTCATGGCAGGATTTCGAATTTTATGGTATGGACTATACAAGTGGTATGAGCGAAACTGAGTTAGAAGAGTTGGTATCCTTCCTTCTTAAAGATAAAAGTTATTTGATTGTTTTGGAAGATGTGCTAGACATTTATGCTTTAAATGACATAAAAAGAGTTTTACCTGATAACCCGGGTTTTAGAAGTAGGGTTTTGTTGACCACTCTCTCCCCGGAGTTGATTGTGCAGTGTCGTCATGGTTTCAATAACATGTTTAAACATCATACTTCAACATCACAAACTGATAAGCCAACAATTGAAAACGATGTGGTTGGTTTCATGGAAGAGACAAAAAGTATGTTGGAGTCGCTTATTAGAGGACCAACAAAATTGCATATTATCTCAATCGTCGGCACAGCTGGGCAAGGTAAGACGACCCTTGCTCAGAAATTGTTCAATGATCCTTTAGTGAAGGGGTACTTTGATACACGTGCATGGTGTTGTGTTTCTCAAGTATATGAAACGAGGCAGTTATTGATGGAGCTTTTGGGTCAAGTTGTTCAACTTTCTAACACAGATCATGATAAAGATGATGCAAAACTAGCTGAAATGTTGTACAAGCATCTCAAGGGACAAAGGTTTCTCATTTTTCTGGATGATATGTGGGAAATTGATGCGTGGGATAAGCTAAGAAGATGTTTCTCAGATGACAACAATGGAAGTCGAATTATGTTCACCACTAGAATACAAGGGTTGGCTTCTAAAGCTAAATCTGATAGCATAGTGCAATCCCTTTCTCTACTCTCTGATGATGAAAGTTGGACATTGCTAGAGAAGAAGCTATTCCAGAAAGAAACTTGCCCTCCCGAACTATTAGAAGTCGGAAGGCAAATTGCAAAAAATTGTAATGGTTTACCTCTTTCGGTCGTTTTGACAGCTGGGCTTCTTACCAAGATGGAGAAAAGAGTAAATCAGTGGGAACAAATTGTAGAAAGTTTAAGTTCATTGATAGTCGGTGGTGCGGAAGCACAAGGCAGAGTCGTAATCGAGCTAAGTTACAAGCATTTACCAAATTATTTAAAGTCTTGTTTCTTGTACTTTGGAGCATTTTTTAAGGATAAGGAAGTTCTGGTCTCGAAATTAATAAGATTGTGGATTGCTGAAGGATTTGTAAAGCGTACTGACTTGAAGAGCTTAGAGGATGTGGCAGAGGATTACTTTACAGATTTGATTAGGAGAAGCTTAGTGACAATTGCTCAAGAAAAATCCAATGGTGGGGTGAAATCATGTTGTGTTCATGATCTTTTACGTGAGTTTTGCTTGACCAAAGCTAAGGAATAGAACTTTCTGCAGAAGATAAATGGGTATGATCAGGATATGGATCCTAGTGATTCTTCTTCTTCCATTAGGGAAAAATGTCACCTACGTCGCCTCTACATGTATCCCAAAAGGAATCATTTCACTATGTTGAAGCCATCTGGGCCATTTGTACGATCACTATTGTTCTTTGCTGCTAGTGATATGGACCCAAGTTATCCGTATGATATCTCATCCATTTTTCACAACTTTAAGTTTCTTAAAACATTGAATTTGGAAGGTATCAACATAGGCGACTCTTTCAAAGAGATCGGTACTCTTATTCTATTAAGATACTTGGCATGTCAAAGTTATGTGGATTTAATTCCACCGTCAGTAGCGAATCTTTGGAACCTACAAACATTTCTTTTCAAAGGATTCGGGGCTGAAGTTGTCAAGGTACCAGATTCCATTTGGGATATGACAAAGTTGAGGCATTTGCATATAAATGATAGTGCTTCTTTTGATTTGGGGCCCCACAGACTTGAGAATTCCTCCATACTAGATAATTTGCAAACTTTTTCCACACCATCTCTTGCTTATGGAGATGATATGGAAAAGATATTGAGAAGGGTACGAGGCATTCGAAAACTGAAATGCATATTTTTGGATTCATGGAATGATGCTACAAATTACAATCAATTTCCAGAGCTGGGGTTTCTTAGTCAACTTGTATCATTGAATGTATTTTACAATGGAAAGGGGAAATATCCATGTGAATTTAATTTCCCCTCGAATCTTAAGAAGCTGACTTTGTCAACTTTTGGCATGCCGTGGAATGAATTTTCACAACTTGCAAAGCTATGCGAGCTCGAGGTTCTCAAATTGTTGGACAATGCATTTAAGGGTAATACATGGGAGATGGAGGATGAAGTGTTCCCAAAACTCAAGTTTTTGAAGTTAGACACTCTAAATGTCATAGAATGGAATGCAACTAATGATCATTTTCCTTGTCTTGAGCGCTTACTCTTGCACAAATGTGAGCAACTTGAGGAGATCCCTCCTGGTATAGGAGAAATTCAAACCCTAGTAATGATTGAGGTTATGTGGTGCAATTCTTCTACTGCAATTTCAGCTATAAAAATTCAGCAAGAGCAACTGGAATATGGTGAGGGACTAAAGATCCACGTGCATCCTAAAATATGATATTTGGAACGTCACTATGAAATGAACAAATGATCGGTGAGTACTTATGCTCCGGCGTAATTAGATTCAAACTCGTTGGTCTTTCTCTGGCTATGTCCACTTATTTGACATCCCTTTTGATTTAGGGTGATATATCGACTGTGACACTAATCCAGCCACAAATGCTTCGATTATATATGCAGTTGTAAGTGAACTAGAATGTTTAAAAATTGGGTAAATCATTTACTGAAGATGATTTGTCCTGTCAAATACTATATGACTTTTAGTAAAATTTGAGGGCTCTGCTTACAAACTTATATTACGTAGTGTGTTTTTTGGGTTTAGTTTTTAATGCTCATTCTTTTTTTTTTTTTCTTTTGAATGCTTATTCTATAAGTTCTCTCACTATCACCTTTTTGAAAGATTTTTCAAATAAGGTACAGGTGGAGTGTTTATAGAATGCTTAAGATTTATCTAACCTGCATAATTATTTTCTTCAAGACAAATTTATCTTCCTCGCTGCTAGGGCCAGTTATAAATATCTAACTTCTCATGCATGTTTTCTGTGAAACTTCTGCTTTGTTTCTCTTTTTTTTTTCTTTTCGTTTTCTTTTGTATTTTCCTCTTTCTCAAAAATAGAATAATTTTCATCTGTCTTTATGCGTTTTCCAAATTAAAGCCAATTTTTCTTTTTCTAATTGTCCAAATACGTGGCTTCTAGTCAGTGAGAAGGGACATGCCTAGGTGATTCTCATAATACAATATAATGTAATGGTATTAGGCCAGGGGTGAATCCAAGATTTTTACTCAGTGAGGGCTAAATTAAATTTTTAGCTTATGAATTCCACTGGCCCCCAACTAAATTGGCCTATGTATTAGGCTCTTTACAGTTTTGCAAAAGTGGAGAAACAACATATTAAACTTCGTTCATGTTTATGTATGCTCATGTTCAACTCAAGCTTTGAATATCTTTTGCAATTGTAGCGTCAATTTCAGACTTTATTGAGCTTTATTACAGTTATAATGATCTTTTGTGCTGATGTTTACTTTCAGGGACTTAACAAAAGTTCATGGCTGAAGATGGAAAAGAAAAGGTCATATTCTTTGTTAATATTTTATCACAGTGATAGTGCTACTTTTACAGATATTTCAAACTTTAGTAAGCTTTATGATAGCTATAATTATCTGCTGATATTTGTTTTCAGGTACTGTTAACAGGAATTCAGAGCTGAAGGTGAGCTGAGCCATAATCAGCAGTACATTCCCTTACCTTCCCTTGCAATTAATCACTGCTTTATTTCAAGGTGAATATTTGATGTACATAAATCATGATGCAGAAGAGTGCTTACGCTTTGTATAAAATACTCTTTTCCTTTCCAAGATGGAGTCTCGTGCTTCAAGACTAGCCTCTAGTTCACTTCATCTTGCATTACAGGTATAGGTCTTTTTAGCTAAGTTATATTATGGTTTTTCGCTTCTTGCTTATGGTAGGGTATATTGACACCTTAAACAATTTTATGGCTTCATCTTTTAAATTTATACCTTGGACATCTGAAAAATTCGATTTTCCACTGTGCAAACATTGCAGGAAATTATAAGAGAACATCAGATAGCTCTACTGTGGTTGACTTCTTGCATCCAGTTTGTCTCTTAATGCACATCTTCTTTTTCTGGAAGTCAAACAATTTGCAAGTGGGGACTGCCCGTGTTGCTTCAACAAATTGTAATGGGACTTTGAGTTGGCTTCAAGGAAGAAGGGAGAAACCAGAGATCAAAACATTGATATGGTCTTTTGGTCATGAACAACAAAATTTACAATATAAAGTACCTGGAAATGAATTTCGCAAACTGCTGCTGGGCACAACTTCTTTTTCTGGATGTTTCAGAACTGGCTCTCCAGAAGGGACTGATAAAATGACAGAGCTTACCTCTAGGTAAAATTTCCATGATATTAAGGGTATATGGTTGACGAGTTCCAAGAAATCAGTAAGTGGCAACTAAGTTTATTCTTCTAAAATACGTGTTATATAGGTGCATAAATAGGTGGATATGGCCAGTGTTTTTGCGTCAAATTTTATGTTTAAACCTGAGAGGCAACTTGAGATTCCAATGTAGCCTATTGGTGGGTTACTCCCCTCTCGGTAGTTGGGAGACTAGGGTTCGAATCTCATTGGGGTGGGAACAATGTGATGTACTATAGTAAAATGGCTTTTGAAAGTCTGTTTTGAACTACCTAAAGTTTTGATAAGTAATCACATTTCAAACATAACTTATGAAAGGAATTAACTATAAGTATTATGGCTAAACTCTCTTTCATGGATTATAAGCTTTCTTATCTTAGATAAATATTTATCGTTTTGAAAATTGACTTGATAATAACAAAATTGTGTATCGTTGAAGGGCTACATATATAAGAAGTAAAGGTTCTACATGATAACATTGTTGCATGCTATGATTAGTGACTTAATAGTGCTTTATTCACTCAATCAGTAGCTTATAGATGCTCTTCTTTCTTCTTCTTTTTCTTCTTCTTCTTTCAGGGTAAAAATTATGGACAAAATGGTGCAACATTGAAAACAGAAATCGTCTATGATGTTATTGAGATGAAAGTAGTTCCGATAGCAGTGGTAAAGAAGATTCTCCAAGGATGCTAATTATTAGACAAGTAATGTTAGATATCACCCATTTTCTCTAATCACTTTTGCTACGTATACTTGATTGGCATAATAACTTAACAAACTCTTTTATTTCTCTCTTTTCAGTTAGGATACCAACTAAGCATATATATATAAGAGGTGATAAATGGGTGATGAAAAAAAGAAAAAGAAAAAAAGACAAAAAGACATGCACGTGCCTTCAAAAATGTAATGCTCATTCTTTTCCCTTTTTTCTCTTTTTGGTAAGGCAATGGAATGTTCATTCTATAAGTTCTCTTATCCTCACAATTCAAAGAAAAAAAAAGAAGCCTGGGAAGGATAATAAACTGCATTAGATTAATCTCACATGCATAATTATTTCTCCAACAGAATTTAGCTTCCTTGCTAGTTAGAATGGAGTGTAGTTTGGCGCCAGTTACTTTTATGTATTTGGGATCCCTTTTCATTATCTTTAATGGAAATCATCCTTGAAAGGAAAGATAAGACAAAAAGACATGCAAGTGCCTTCAAAAATGTGCTCTCTCTTTTACTGCTTTATATATATTTTTTGGTTATTATTTTATGGAAAATAAGAGAAGTTCACTCGTCTTTAATAAAATTCAGATCATCTTTTATCTGATTGTCCTAATATGGGTCTAGTTTACAATTTTGCAACTTGGAGATGAAGCACAGTAAATTCCTTTCGGTTCATATATATGCACAATTTCGACTCAAGCTATAAATATGTTTAGCAATTGTAGCGACAACTCAGACTTTAGGGAACTTTTGTAATAGCTATATGATCTTTTGTGCTCACATTTCTCTTCAGAGATGGCTAACAGAAATTCATAGCTAAAGGTGGAGGGGAGAAGGTCATAGTCTTTGAAAAACTTTTATGACAGTTAATGACCATTTGCGCTGATACTTACTTTCAAGAACAATCAACCGAAATCCATAGCTGGAGATAGAGGTGAGAAGGTCATAATGTTTATTTTGAATTATGTCCATAGTTCCAAGATTGTTCTCTTTTCAAGACCTTGTTGCCTTTCTATTCAAATTAAGAAGCTAACCTGAGGTACTGCTATACCCAAGACATTAACATGTTTAGCATGAATGCCCATAGTTGAAAGATTGTTGTCTTTCCAAGACCTGGTTGACTTTATATACAAATCTAGAAAGCTGAACTGAGGTTCTGCTGTACCCACATTTGTAAAATGTTTAGCATTGATACTTTAATTGTTGCATATTTTCACTAGTGATACCGTCAAGTGGCATATCATTCTTATTTGTTGTTTCCAGTATTCAATTGGATCAATATTGTAAGACTCGACATGAGACCTCATGTGCATTTTAATTAAATATTGTATATATAGATTATTTTATGTGCATTTACATCATTTATGGATAGTTATCTCGTTTTACGTGCATTGCATCGTGTATCGTGCAATTGAGTGTCATAGACATCATAGGTATTTAATTAAATCCTACTAAGTCATATTAGGTAGCTAAACTAGTTAAAATGGAACTAAATGACAAGCTAGCAATACATAGTCTAGTTAGAGGGCAAGGTGGTCATTTGGCCAAATCGGATTTTTACCTACTAACCATTATACTATTTTACTAAAAAACACACAAACACACTCTCACACACACACCACATACACGATCAAAGAATAGAAGAAGAACGAAAGCTTTGTCAAGCCCTTGCTAGCCATTTTTGAGCATTTTCTTGCACCTTCAACCTAGTTCTTGCATCATAGCACTCATTCAAGGTGAGGGTTGTTTTCTCAAATGCTTTGCAAAGATACATTGAGCATGGTTTGTGGTTATACTTGTATATTGACCTTGATTAGATGATTACATGAGGGTATATTTCGCATTTGAACTTATTGGAGATGTATTGAGTTTATTGAGGATGTTGATGTTGTAAAGCTTGTATATGAATCATTGTGTTCAAATGTTGCAATTGAGGTGTTAATAAGGTGGTGTAGAGGTGTATATTCATGTGTTACAAAAAGGAGGGAAGAAGGTTGCTAAAGCTTGTAAAATGCGTAGTTGAAAATTTCGTAGCTGGGCACGACCGGGGGACCCCTATTCCACCGGTCGACCGGTGGGGAGGGGGTCGTCCTGTAGAAAGGCTTTGGGTAGAAGACCCTAGGGGCACCGGTCGACTGGTGGCTCTAGGGTTTATCGGTTTGACAACTTCGCACAACGAACTTATTTTAGTGATTTCGGGAGCTATAGATGTCGGAATGGGGCACGGTTGGTGGCATTAAAACCGTATCGAACCCTAGTTTATCATAATAGGATTTAATTATGGTTTTGCATTACTTTTCTTTAGTTATGATATAATATTTCCATGTGGCACTTCAAATGTTGTATACATGCGATTGCTTACGTGAATATCTATTATACTTGGATACTACTGCTATGACGGAGGTAACTTACTTTGTTACCTTCTCTATTTATGATTGATACATATGTATATTGCTTACAATCTTAATAACTGTTGGCACGGTGGTTGCAACCACAATTATGGGCATGGTAGTGTTCGTTTCCTCTGGGTAGCATCGGGCTACCGGTTGGTCTCGACTACCATGGTCTCCGGTGATTATCCGGATATCACCTAATGTTTGGAGTTGGGGAAATATGAATCAAGGCCGGCCGTCTACAGTAACTGTAAGAAAAATCGTATCCTTTGATAAATGGTAAACTACCTTCGTTTGGTCCCTTGAGGATCTCGGAGGGTAGAGTTATGTGTTATTGCTTGTTCATTAGTTCTTGTACTTATTTGCACTCATGCATATCAGGTTTTCAAGAAAGGCTTTCAAATGTTGAAAATGTTTGCGAAAACCACTTGTGACCTTTAACTCTCGCTGAGCTAGGTGTAGCTCATCTCTTTTCATGACTATCTTTCAGGTGAGGTCGAGCCTGAGCTAGGGACTCAAGCTGAGGGCGAGGCTTACTTGTGAGACGAGTCGGACTTCTGCTTGTTGTGATTCTGCTTGCTATTGTTGATGGTTTAATTGATGTTTTGAACTATGTTATAATTTGTACAATTCAAGTACTGTAATAATCTTTTGGATTTGGTAATGTAATTATTTTCGTGGCACCAGTGGTTTGTAATCGTATTACTGCCTTATTCTTTTGAAGCCTAGAAGGCTTTGATGAAACTAGGCCCTGTAAATGTTTGCAATAGGTTAATGAAAGTTGAAGTGCCGATAGTTTTGGGCACCCTTCTTAAAGTTATTTGTGGAGTTTATAACTGCGTAAGCTGTGAATTGATGATTGTACAAGTTATTAGAGTAGTTCACGTCACGTGCCGACCTTGTCCTAGCGATGGGTCGGGGTCGGGGCGTGACACCTTTAGGTAGTATCAGAGCTAGCCTAGGTTAGCGAATGTTTGGGTTTAGAATTATGGTCCGTGGGTAGATGCCCTAAATAGGAAGACGTACCACTTAAGAGATGCTTGTATTACTTATGTGTTAAAACGACTTAGGTGATTGTGTGCGAATAACATGTATTTATACGTGGTATTTGTTTATTGCTAATAGGAAGTTATGTGAATAAGTATGGTTATACTCTATATCATATCAACATTAATTTATCTATGATGATTCATTTTAGAAGTCACTATAGGATATGTACATTCATCTCATATCATGATGCATGCGTATTATATAACCGTGAGTAGTCCATATGCTATGTGTATAGATGGCAGGACTTAACACCTGCAGTCATACTGGAGCTCAAGCGACCGAAAATACAGAACAAACCCATCCGTGGGTAGCATTATTTAACATGATGAAAAATGCAATGGATCACATGAGTAGGGTGATGGAGCAACAGGCAAATAATGTTGCGGGCAACAATAACAACGGTGGTGGTGGTGGTAACAACAACAATAACTACCGAGGTAATGGAGATGATACATTGAGAGGCTTCCGGGGATAAGGACCTTCTAATTTCTTGGGTGAGCCCGACGATGAAAAGGAGGAGGCTTGGTTTGCCAAGGTAGAAAAAATCTATGTTGCCATGGTGTAGGCCCTTGATAACCTAAGGGGGGGGGGTGTGAATTTGGTTGTTTGGCAAGGTTAAGCAATTTAAAATTTCTTGATGTGGAAGCAATGTCTAGTGAAAGATGATAATACTCTAGAAGTTCTTATAGGCAATTTGTCAAACACTTAGTGAGCATACAAGTATATAACACTAGATAAGTAACTAGAACTTCATATATAAACTCCAAATAGATAACTCAACAATTATTAAACAATCAATATGAGCAATATCCACATGAAGGTAAATGCTTGGAAATAAAGAGAGTAGAGTAAGAGAAATCAAATACGATGATTTTCAAGTGGTTCGCACTCTCGGAGGCCTAGTCCACCACCTAAGGTCTTCATTTCCCTTAGGATTTAACAACTCTTCACTAAGATGCTTCTTCAAATGTTGGTGAAGCAAAAACCAACTACAATCACTCTTGAGTCCACAAGAGTTATACAAGCCCCTTCAAGTGTAGGTGAAGCTTAACTTACTATCATCTCTTCCTTTGAATCCACAAAAGATTACAATACTTCTTCTCACAATGATTCTTTCAATCTATGTGAAAGAGTGTATTACAAAGATTGTGTGATAATATGAATAGCAATTGCAACTTCTATTTGAGTTTGATATTACAATTGAAGAATGCTTTGAATGCTCAAAGATATAAAAAATGATAGCTCAAGATTTTTTAATGAAAATGATATATAAAGCTCTTTGAATTAGCTTGGAAATTTGAAGATTGAAGCTTAGAGAGGTGTTTGAGATGATGAGAGAGCATGGCTTAAAAAGAGGGAAAAGTTGGACACAAAACGGATATAATGCATAAAATCCAGATTTTCCCGTTTAAGCCATCTGGTCGCTGAGGCCTTCTTCCGGGTGCCTGGAAAGGACATGTATTGCCTGGATCAGCCTTCTTTGCCGGGCGTTGTGCCTTCTATCCGGGCGACCGGATAAGGCCAGTAACACCCGGATGCTGAAAAAATACTGAAAAGTGATATTTTGAGCCCCAAAACAAATTGTTTAATTGTAAAGCATTTGGGCACTTTTAAGAACACACATATAAAAGTATTCTTAGCATTTTTTAACATCTTAAAACATTTTCAAAACTCTTGAAAGGAAGAAGAGTTTGAAAACAAACAAAAACTGTTTTTCAAAGATGATTTTGAATTGATGTTTGTTCGAAAGATATTTTGTAAAAAAATCTTTTAAGAAAAACCTTTTTGGAGAAATTATGAGCTATACAAATCATACTTAGGCAAACGATATTTTTAAAGCCGGTACCTCTTATGTCGCCACGTCTCCTTCCTTGTCACTTCTTCTTTATCATCGAGTCTTCGACTCGAATTCTTCGGGTCTTCATAACTTGATTCCCTTGAGAGTTTTCATTTGAATGAGACAAGACAGAGGATTACCTTTTTGGGCTTTGACTTGATTTAGTTGAATCATGCGGATGTGGACTTGCTTTGTTGGATTAAAAGTCTTACCCAAAATACAAAAAGAATGCTAGAGCACGATTTAGATGTTTTGTTATTATCAAAATAAAGATTATAAGCTTTTCAGGCGATCAATATCCCTATTTTTTATGATGACAAAACATTGAATTTAGTAAGCATGAAATAGTTGAAATAGAAGAATAAAACTTGAATCGAGGTCTCCCCCTCAATTTGAGCTTGATTGAATCAGTCGCTTGTTAGCAAGCTCTCCCTGAATAAGTGCAAGGTCTTATAAATGACATACATATATGATAATACTGATTTTGCTCTTTTCATGCTTTATTCCATTTCAATATACAGGGGGAGAAAAAGTATACTGATAAAAGGTATATTGAAATGGAATAAAGCATGAAAAGAGCAAAATCAGTATAATCATATATGTATGTCATTTATAAGACCTTGCACTTATTCAGGGGGGGCTTGCTAACAAGCGATTGATTCAATAAAACTTGAATTGAGGTCTCCCCCTCAATTTACGCTTGATTGAATCAATCGCTTATTAGCAAGCTTCCCCTGAATAAGCGCAAGGTCTTATAAATGACATACATATATGATTATCTTGATTTTTCTCTTTTCATGCTTTATTCCATTTCAATATACCTTTTATCAGTATACCTTTTCTCCCCCTATTTGACATCAACAAAATATAGTTCACATAACAAATAGTCATAAGAGGAGTTGTAATAAAAAACAGGAATTAATGAAATGAAACAAAATATCCAAACAATGTTAAACGGAAATAAAAATGCACACGAGTATTTGATGAAAGTAACAACTGAAAGCTAAAGAATATTTTGAAGGGAAACTAATCTTAATGCATCCACAGACTAAGGACCAATGTGGTGATCATATAAAGCCTTCAACATCTGCTCCATACGATCCAAACGAACATCTTGTGCATTCAGATGGGCTAGGATTTCATCATGTGAGGAGGATTGAGAGGAAGACGAGTCAGCTCTTTGAGAACTACCAACACCACTTCTGCCTTGACGTTCCATAGGATCTCTAAAAGTAATGGGGTCAACATCAAGAGATTCAAACAAAATAGGATCATCACTCATATCATCACCAATATTGAGAACACAAGAGTTATGGATCTTCAACTTTTGGCGAGGGAGGCTAGTGACATTGAGAAGATAGGATCTATAACTAATGGTCTCAAACTCTTGATCACGTTGAACTTCTAGCAACTCAAAACGATGTGTTAAAGGAACCCCATAAGCAAGTTAATTTTGGGCTTCCTTGGTGTGGATGATATGGTTAATAATGATGTGTGGAAGATTGATACGTTTGGCTTCATACATCAAATACATCAGCAGAGCAGTGAATTTAAGAATAGAACCATCCTTAACTTCTCTCAGAATAATGACTTTGTGAAGAATGTAGAATAAAAGCTTCTTTTCTGGAGTTATATCCTTAGTTTTAGGATAACTCATGGTACTCCTTCTCGTCCCTTCCCATAGAAATTCTATAACTTTGGCTTCTAAATTTTCAAGGACACCTTCCGGCATGCCCCTATAAGAATAAAGCTTTATGCCTTGATTTGGAATCCCAAAGGCTCTAGTAACAACACTTGCAGTCAATTCCAGTTCTTTAGTCTTAACTTGACTATTTAACTTCATAGTGTTAAAATCTAAATTCACATAATAATAGAATTCTTTAATCCATGAAATACACCCTTTGTTTACAAATCTCAAAATAGGTAGCCAACCTTGAGCATCTAATATTTTCAGAATCCTAGTGTTATTAAGCAAGGTAGGAAGGTCCAAATACTTACCCTATAAGATTTTTCGTTGCGGGACAGCATCGGGATTAACAATGATTTGAGGAGTGGAGGATGATGATTCTCTTATCTTGCGCTTCTTAGAGTCAGTCATTGGTGGTGCCATTGAGAGTATGCAAGAATTTGAAGCTTTAAACGGAAATTGCCTTTGAGGAATTTTGTCGAACACTTTGTAGACAATGATTTTGAAAGCCTTGTTGTTGAAGTTTTTAAAAGCTTTGATGATGCAAAAACAAGTTTTTGAGGATTAAGAAGTGTTTTGATGTAAATAATGATGAAGGATTGTGAAGGTATTTGTGTTTAAATATGTGGGATTGAGAGAAAATTGCATTTGTTTTGGAAAAGTTATGAAAAAGTGTTGAAAGAAGAGAAGAAACTTGGTTTTCAATCTGCGCAATCTGGGCGATAGGCTCTTTATCCGGGTGCCCGGATGAGGGAAGTAACGCCCGACAGAGGATCTTCTTCCGGTCATTGCATGTTTCTTCCAGTCGCCTGGAAGAATGCAGTAATGCCCGGACCAGTTTTTCACAAATTTAAGTGACCCAAAACATTCCTAATTCTCTTCTAATGGCACAAAATTGATTATCATATAATGGTTTTGTAAAAATGTCAGCCAGTTGATGCAGAGAATCAACAATTTCAAGTTCAATATCACATTTTTGTACATGATCTCTTTGAAAATGATGACGAATTTCAATATGCTTAGTTCTAGAATGTTGAATTGGATTCTTTGATAGACTTATAGCACTTGTATTATCACATTTGATCGGTACACGATCATATTCTAGACCAAAGTCAAGCAGAGTTTGTTTCATCAAAAGAATTTATGCAACACAACTACCCATAGCTACATACTTGGCTTCTGTTGTTGAAAGAGTTATACTATGTTGTTTCTTGCTAGACCATGAAACTAAAACATGTCCTAGAAATTGACAACTACCATTAGTGCTTTTTCTATCAATCTTACAACCCGCATAATCGGCATCGGAGTAACCTAGAAGTTCGAAAGATGTGCCTTTAGGGTAAAGGAGTCCTAAATTAATAGTACCCTTAAGGTACCTAATAATCATTTTTACAGCATTCAAGTGGGATTCCTTGGGAGAAGATTGAAAACGAGCATATAAGCATACATAAAATATAATATCAGGTCTTGAAGCAATTAAATAGAGAAGGCTTCCGATCATACCTCGATATTATTTTTCATCAATCGATTTACCTTTTTCATCTTTGTCAAGTTTGATTGACGTTCCCATAGGAGTGCTCATTTCTTTTGCGGTTTCAAGCCCGAACTTCTTGATGAGTTCCTTAATGTACTTGGCTTGATTTATGAAGATCCCTTTATTTATTTGTTTAATTTGAAGTCTAAGGAAGAAATTTAATTCTCCCATCATGCTCATTTCAAATTCTTTATGCATACATTCAGAAAAATACTTGCAAAGGAATTCGTTAGTAGCACCAAAGATAATATCATCAACATATATTTGAACAAGCAAGATATCTTTAGCTTTTATTTTTACAAATAATGTAGAGTCTAGTTTACCTCTAGAAAAGTCGTTATTAAGTAGATAATTACTTAATCTATCATACCATGCCCTAGGTGTTTGTTTAAGTCCATAAAGAGCTTTTTGAAGTTTGAACATATGACTTGATAGATTTGTATTTTCAAACCCAGGTGGTTGTTCAACATATACTTCTTCTTGAAGATAACCATTTAAGAAAGCACTTTTGACATCCATTTGGTAAAGTTTAAAGTTCATAAACATGCATATGCTAGCAACATTCGAATGGATTCAAGTTGAGCTACCGGTGCAAATGTTTCTTCATAGTCTATTCTTTCTTCTTGATTATACCCTTGTGCAACCAATCTAGCCTTATTTTTAGTTACATTACTAGTTTCATCTAGTTTATTTCGAAAAACCCATTTTATTCCAATAATCGGGTAATTACTAGGTCTTTCAACTAAGGTCCAAACTTGATTTCTTTCAAATTGATTAAGCTCTCTTGCATAGCAATAATCCAATTATCATCCAATAATGTTTTTATTTTTATTTTTAGGTTTAATTTGAGATATAAAACCAACATGTTCACAAAAGGTATTAAGATTGGAACGAGTTCTTACTCCTTGTAATGGATCTCTGAGGATTTGATCATTTGGATGATTTTTGACAAATTTTCAACATCTTGGAAGATCTTGATTTGTTGACATGATTTGATCATTTGATGTTGGTTGTTCTTCCTCAATTGGAGTATCAATTTGATTACTTGTGGTTGTATTACCTTTTTCACTTGTAGGAAAATGTTGACTTTGTTCTTCAACTTGTTGAAAACCTACATCATCATCTTCGTCTTTTCTTGACATAAAAGGGTTAGTTTCATCAAAATTAATATGCATAGATTTCTCGATTACTGATGTTTTTTTATTGTAAACCCGATATGCCTTGCTTCTAGAGGAATAACCAATAAAAATACCTTCGTCGGATTTTGAGTCAAACTTACCAAGGTGATCTTTATTGTTTAAGATGAAGCATTTGTGAGACCCCATATTTTGCCTAACTTTGATTTGCGTATTTTATCTCGTTTTACGTGAATTGACCTGTTTATGTGCTATATGACTTAGAATGTATTAAATATGTGATTAATACTCCTAATACATGCTAAGAGTGCATTCATAAAATTTTCATAAAAATCGGAATCAGAAATTTTATCGTCAGTTTTGGTGAATAGTATTTTTGAACACCTGTCCGCTAAAATTTTTACAGGGGTGTTTTAAACATTTTAAAACCTAGTCCTTGGGTATTAATAGACTCGTGTTTGATTAAAACGGATTTGGAATCGGTTTTGGAATTTTAAAGGTTTTTACACTTTTTTTTACAAGAAAACGAGTTTTAAGCCGACTCGGGTGAAACTGTTTTAATGTAACACTCTTTGTCACCTAAAATATATTGTCTAGAATTAATTTAGTTGTCAATTTAATAATTGAGCAAGAAATAGTCAAGAAAAGAATTTAAAAGACTAAAAAATAGAATTAAAAGACTAAATAAAACTAATTGACTTTCTTTTAAATTGTTGACCTTTACTTAATATGCATCAACACACACTTGCACAACACAAAAACATACTCATTTTACACCTACATGGCCGAGAGCCATTGAAGAGAAAAGCCAAGGTTTTCTTCAAGTTTTCAAAGGCAAATTTTCATTAGAAGTTGCAATTAAAGGCCAATTTCCATCAACCAAAGCTTGATTCCACCTCTTGAGCATCCATTGAGCATCTTTGTAGCTTCAAAACACATCAAATGTAAGAGAAAAATTATAAATCTCAAAAGTCATTTTTTATGTTTTTGCATATAATTGAATATTGAACCGTTAGAATGTTAATTTGAAGTTATATTATTGCCCAGTGCATGCTAAGGATCGATTATATGTATTCTTATAAGATTTGAACTGTTGTAGCATAAATTTTTATTTTCGGGTATTTAGAGTTGATAGTTTGGCCAATTGTTGAATATTTTGAGTTGTAATGGTTGGAATCGATTGCCGTCGATTTCTAAAAGTTTGTTAATTACGTGGTAGCGCTGTTATAATGCCGAATTTTTGATTGCGATATTGGAGTGAAAGTCCGAAAATTTCAGCCTTGATGCATTGAGGCTTTAGGGTTGTTGGGCTTGATTTTGATGTATTTTGGTTGGTTTCTGAGAGGGCTAATGTAGTTGTTCGAATGGGTGAGTGATAGAAACTGATTTGGAGTTGTTTGGATTAGTAGAATGTAAGATATGATTATTTGAAGTTTAGGTTGTCTTTCTTTAAAATGTTGAGTTATGCCTTTAGATGATTGAGTGGTGTTTGAGTGATTGAATTGTGAGTTGTTAATGGTTAGACTAGGGTTAGATTACGTGTTTAATGCATGTTAAGTTGGATGGCTTACTTTGTCATCTAACTTAGTTGTTTGTTGTTTTAATTGATTTCTTGATGTTATATTGATGAAAATATGATTATTGATTGATTATTGATGAACCGGGAGATAGTCAACAGAAAATGTTGTCCTCCTGTGATGTGATGTTTATTATTATTGCTGAGTCTTGGTATGTGTGTGCCACTTCTCGGGCAGTTTCGGGCTGTTGGGTTGATAACGACATGACTACCAGAGGTTACCCCCAACTTGCATGATGGAGGTGTCATGGAGGGAGGGGCTAGTGAGGTACTTTGGGTGCGTGAGTAATAGGGAGTTATAAGAAGAACGGTTGAGATCGTGATGGCGTTTGGAGCTACACCAACTAGAGTATCCTTTATTGATTGGTCATTATAGTTATGTGTTTATACTGTTATTGATGTTTTATTGTGTGTTTACTGCTCAAATAATCATTTCCAAGGAGTATAGTAAATACTGTTAGAGATCTATGCGATCCTAACCGAGCTTGTTTTATATAAGCTCACTCTCTATTATTGCATGCTTACAGGTGTCTTTGAGCAAGATTTCGGGTACGTGCCTCTAGAAGAGGATAATGTGTCGTATGTGGACGAATCCTATGTGCCAGAGTCTTGTCCTTGATGCTTGAGATATTGTATACTCTATTATTTTGTATATTAAACTAGTTGTCTTTTAATTACTTTGTAGTTATGATGTATAAATTGTAGTAAAGATAATGAACTAAATGATGCTAACTTAGTAGTCTTCCTTTTGTTATGATTAGGTTGCTAGGTTGGTTCAATCTATTTTGCTTTGTATATTAAAGTTAAGGTATTATGTTGGAACGGAGGCGTATAACTAAGAATGATTATTGTATGATATGGTTATGTTGTATGTTGTTAACTTAATTGAGGAGTTGATTGTTGAATGGTTGTAGAGTTTGGTTGTGTGATGTTCTGAGAGGTTGGTTTAGAGCCTCGGTGTCTTAATTACTGTCGTTATACTGCCGAAATTCCGTTGCGTCCTGGCTGATTGTAGGTGGGGTCGAGTTGAGGCGTGATAGCATTTACATCCAAAAACTTTAAAATGTGAAATATTTGGAGTACGTCCTTTCCATAGTTCATATGAAGTTTTCTTGAGAGAATGTCTAATTAAAACTCTATTTAGAACATAGTAAGCTGTATTAACAACTTATCCCCAAAAGTATGTAGGCAATTTATTTTCTTTCAACATTGTTCTTGCCATTTCTTATAAAGTTCGATTTTTTCTTTCAACAACCCCATTTTGTTGAGGAGTTCTAGGAGCCGAAAAATTATGCTCAATGCCATTTTGTTCACATAATTCCACAAAAGATGCATTTATGAATTCTGTGCCTTGATCACTATGAATACATGAAATGTAGTATCCTTTCTCATTTTGTACTCTTTTACAGAATTTTGCAAATTCATTGAAGGCATCACTTTTGAGAGCAAGAAACACGACCCATGTGTATCTAGTATAATCATCAATAATAATAAAAACATATCTAGGTCCTCCTAGACTTATTACATCCACTGGTCCAAAAAGGTCCATATGAAGTTTTTGTAAACCTTTTGATGTGGTCACATGGCTAATGGTTTTGAAAGATACTTTATATTGTTTTCCGAATTGACATGCATCACATAAATGATCTTTTTCAAACTTGGTCTTAGGAAGACCTCTTACAAGATCTTTTCGAGATAGTTTACCAAGTTGATCCATGCTAATATGTCCTAATCTTCTATGCCACAACCAAGAATCTTCATTTGTTGTGATTAAATAATCAATATTTTGGCATGATATACTATCGAAGTCAATGATATAGACATTTTCATGTCTTTTTGCAACAAACAACACATTTTTTATTTTATCAAATACGGTGCAACATGATGATTTGAATTCAACAAGATAATCATTATCACATAATTGACTTACACTAAGCAAGTTATGTTGCAATCCTTTCATAACAAGTACATCATGGATAGATATATTATTTTTATTTCCAATGCTACATTTACCAATAATTTTATCTTTTTCATTGTTTCCAAAGCTCACATAACCTTTATAATTTTTGATAGGCTCATAGAAAAGATATGGATCACCGGTCATATATTTTGAACATCCACTATCAATAACCCAATTTCTTTCATACTTCATCCTTAGGGTAACCTATATACAAAAATAAAATTTAGGTCCCCAAGTTCTATTGGATCCTAGATTGTTAGTATTGATTTTTAGCACATTTAATAATCCATTTTGGTTTAAGCCAAGAAGAAATTTTAGAGTCTTTTCCTACCATATTTCGAAATTTACAATGAGATGTTATATGACCTTGTTTTTCACAATAGGTACATGTTTTTTTTAATCCTTTTGATGTTGATACTTCATTTGTAGGAGATGATACTTTTACAAAATAACTTTTGAAAGATTTTTGTTTTGAAGAAAGTTCATATCCTATTCCACTTTTATTAAAGGCTATTTTTTGTGAGCCAAGTATTTTATCAAGATTTTCTTTTCCTTTTGTAAATCTTGCTAGGCTTCTATTTAATTCTTGATTTTTTTTTCAAACTTTTCAATTTTTATTTGAAGATTATCATTTTCAAAATGAAATTTAAGTGCTTTTTTATGAGCACAATTTTGATCTTTTTCAAGCAACTTATTTTCTTTTTTCAAATAATTATTTTCCTTTTGAAGTTTATTTATCTTGATAATTGCAATTTCAAAACTATCATGCATTTTTTGAAATTCATATTGTAATTCTTCAAAGGAGCATTCATTATCAATTAATGAGGTAGAAGAGTAATATCCGGAGGTAAAAGAAGAACATACCTCATTATCTTCTTTTGTCATAAGACAAACGATATTTGTCACTTCTTCATTTTCACTTTCTTCACCGGTTGATGCATCGTCATCAACGTATGTTGCTTTCAAAGCTTTTCCTCCCTTGGTTTTGATTGGTTTTGGATAATTTGCTTTTATATGACCCGCCTTGTCACAATTGAAGCATCTTCATTCTTCTTTTGGTTTGTTTCTTCCTTTGTTCATAAACTTATTGTAAGGAGCTTTGCTTACCTTTTTGAATTTGAGAAATTTCTTAAAGTTCCTTGTAAGAAGAGCTATCTCATCTTCATCTTCTTTGTTTTCTTCTTCTTCATCACTTGAGTAAGCCTTTGATGCAAGAAGTACAAGTGATTTCTCGTTATTCCTTTTTTCTTCTTCTCGATCCTTCTTCTTCAACTCATGACTCATAAGAGATCCCATAAGTTTACTAAGAGTGAGAGTTTTGAGGTTTTTAGCTTCCTCAATAGCCGTTACTTTAGCTTCCCAAGGCTCGGTTAAACTTTGGAGAACTTTTTCTACAAATTCTTTGTTAGAATACTATTTTCCAAGAGATCTAAGAGCATTAACAATATTGGTAAATCTAGAAAACATTTGTTTAATATTTTCATCAAATGACATTTTGAACATTTCATATTTATGAACAAGCATGTTTATTCTAGTTTCTTTAACTTGGTTAGTTCCTTCATATGTGACTTCAGTTGATCCTAAATTTCTTTAGCACTTTTGCATCCATAAATTTTGTTAAACTCATTTGAATCTAAAGCAAGATATAACATGTTCATAGCTTTAAAGTTTCTTTCACACATTTTGAAATCATCATCATTAAAAAAAATTTTAGGTTTAGGGACTGTGATGCTTTGTTCTCCTTCCTTCTTAGTTAGAGTAGGATTGTTTGGTCCATTTTTTATTACATTCCATACTCTTATGTCATTTGCTAGAATATAGATTCTCATCCTAGTTTTCCAAAAAGAGTAGTTTGTTCCATTAAACAATGGTGGTCTAGAGGAAGATTGTCCTTCAACTATATTAGACATTGATGAGCTTGTCATTTGGATCCTCTACTAGATGTTAAGCTATATGTAGAGTACTAACTCTTGATACCACTTGTAGGCCCTTGATAACCTAAGAGGGAGGGTGAATTTGGTTGTTTGGTAAGGTTAAGCAATTTAAAATTTCTTAATGCGGAAGTAATGTCTAGTGAAAGATGATAATACTCTAGAAGTTCTTGTAGGCAATTTGTTAAACACTTAGTGAGCACACAAGTATATAACACTAGATAAGCAACTAGAACTTCATATATAAACTCCAAATAGATAACTCAACAATTATCAAACAATCAATATGAAATATCCACACGAAGGTAAATGACTTGGAAATAAAGAGAGTAGAGTAAGAGAAATCAAACACGATGATTTTCAAGTGGTTCGCACTCCCGGAGGCCTAGTCCACCACCTAAGGTCTTCTCTTCCCTTAGGATTTAACAACTATTCACTAAGATGCTTCTTTAAATGTTAGTGAAGAAAAAACCAACTACAATCACTCTTGATTTCACAAGAGTTATACAAGCCCCTTCAAGTGTAGGTAAAGCTTAACCTACTATCCTCTCTTCCTTTGAGTCCATAAAGAATTTCAATACTTCTTCTCACAATGATTCTTTCAATCTATATGAAAGAGTGTATTATAAAGATTGTGTGATAATATGAATAGCAATTGCAACTCTTATTTGAGCTTGATATTACAATTGAAGAATGCTTTGAATGCTCAAAGATATAAAAAATGATAGCTCAAGATTTTTTAATGAAAATGATATATAAAGCTCTTTGAATTAGCTTGGAAATTTGAAGATTGAATCTTAGAGAGGTGTTTGAGATGATGAGAGAGCATGGCTTAAAAAGAGGAAAAAGTTGGACACAAAACGGATATAATGCATAAAATCTGGATTTTCTCGTTTAAGTCATCTGGTCACTGAGGCTTTCTTCTGGGTACCCGGAAAGGGCATGTATCGCCCAGATTAGCCTTCTCTGTCAGGCGTTGTGTCTTTTATCCGGGCGACCGGATAAGGCCAATAACGCCCGGATGTTGAAAAAATGCTGAAAAGTGATATTTTGAACCCCAAAACAAATCGTTTAATTGTAAAACATTTGGGCACTTTTAAGAACACATATATAAAAGTATTCTTAGCATTTTTTAACATCCCAAAACATTTTCTAAACTCTTGAAAGGAATAAGAGTTTGAAAACAAACAAAAACTGTTTTTCAAAAATGATTTTGAATTGATGTTTGTTCAAAAGATATTTTGTAAAAAAATCTTTTAAGAAAAACCTTTTTGGAGAAATTATGAGCTATACAAATCATACTTAGGCAAACGACATTTTTAAGCTGGTACCCCTTATGTCGTCACGTCTCCTTCCTTGTGACTCCCTCTTTATCGTTGAGTCTTCGACTCGAATTCTTCGGGTCTTCATAACTTGATTCCCTTGAGAGTCTTCATTTGATTGAGACAAGACAGAGGATTACTTTTTTGGGCTTTGACTTGATTTAGTTGAACCATGTGGATGTGAACTTGCTTTGTTGGATTGAAAGTCTTACCCAAAATACAAAAAGAATACTAGAGCAAGATTTAGATGTTTTGTTATTATCAAAATAAAGATTATAAGCTTTTCAAGCTAACACATGGACTACAACAACGAGAAGAAGGTAGCCTTTGCAACTTTCTTGCTGGAAGAAGTGCGGATGAGTGGTAGAGAAATGAGAAGGCTTGTTGGGAGCAAAATGACACTTTGGTTATGTGGGCTAACTTTGTAGACTCTTTCAAGAGTAACTATGTGTCTGAGATGGTTCGGGAGAGAAAGGAAGAAGAGTTTCTAACAGTGAAACAAGGAAGCTTGTCTGTGGTACAGTACGAAGCCCGGTTCAACAAACTCTCCAAGTATTTGCCGGAGTTAGTCCAGACCTAGAAAAGGAGGATCAAACACGTCATTCGGGGACTGAGGCCTGAAGTTCAGGATTTCATAATATCACATCGTTTCACTACCTATACTGAGATGGTTGATTCGGCAATGTGAGTTGAAAAGAGGAGATTAGATACTCGTGGGGGACCAAGTCAAGTGAGCAAGAGGCCAATGTTGTCACAAGCACTTCAGAGATCATACTCCGCCCAGAGTCAAGTTTCAAGTCAAACTAGATCAGCCCCTACTCGACCACAGTCGAGTGCCTCAATTACTCAATAGGCCAGTGGTTCCTTAGGTAATGCTACAACTGTTAAGAACGTAGTGTGCAACTATTGTATTAAAAAGGGACATGTCGAGGCCCAGTGTTGGAGGAAGATGTGTAAGTGTTTGGGGTGTGGAAGTGATCAACACTTAGCCAAAGATTGTCGAAAGTAGAGGAATAGGGGTGCACCGAATCAGGTCGTCGGAAATGCACCGGCGTAGAGGGTCCAAACCCAAGTGTATGCTGTTGATTGAGAGGAGATTCCAGAGGCTGCAACAGTGGTTGAAGGTACTTTCTTAATTTTACAACAATTGATAAATGTGTTTATTAATTCTGGAGCCACACATTCCTTTATTACCCCCCAATGTGTGCATCGCATCAAGTTGCAAGTAGGACATTTATCATGTCATGTAGAAGTTAGCAGTCTTTTGGGCACCAAACATGTTTCTAAGTATGGATGTAAAGGGTGTAAAATTCAAATAAAATGTCAAATTTTTTTGGCTAATCTCATTAAACTTCCTTTTCAAAAATATGATGTTATATTGGGAATGGATTGGTTATATCACAACTATGCCCAATTGGATTGCCGTACAAAGATTGTGAAGTTGTAGGTACCGGGCCAACCTGTGATTGAAGTTAAGGGTAAAGGTGATTTATCAAGAGATGTTACGGTATCCTCGATCAAGGCTGTGAAATTATTGAGGAAGGGATGTCGTGGATACTTGGCCTATTTGATCAACAAGCCAACTAATCAAGTTAAGTTAGTAGACGTACCAGTGGTGACAGAATATGCTGATGTATTTTCAGAGGAGTTGCCAGGATTGCCACCGAAGAGGGAGATTAACTTTGTAACTGAGGTATTACCAGGTACTCAGCCCATCTCAAAGGCACCATATCTAATGGCCCCGACTGAGTAACAGGAGTTGAAGATTCAATTGCAAGGATTGTTGGAAAAGAGATTTATCCAACCAAGTACATCCTCGTAGGGAGCGCCTGTTTTGTTTGTGAAGAATAAGGATGGCACATTGAGATTGTGTATGGACTACCGAGGGTTGAATCATGTGACTGTTAAGAACATGGATCATTTGTCGTTGATAGATGAACTATTTGATCAACTACAAGGAGCCAAGGTATATTCTAAGTTTGATTTAAGACAGGGTTATTACTATCTTCGCACCAAGGGGGAAGATGTACCTAAGTTGGCTTTTAGATCAAGGTATAGGTATTATGAATTTGTGGTGATGCCATTTGGACTAACAAATGCTCCTGCTGCATTTATGGACTTGATGCACAGAGTGTTTCAGCCTTACCTGGATCAATTTGTGGTGATATTCATTGATGATATTTTGGTGTATTCCAAGTCAGAGGAGAGGCATGAGAAACATCTACATTTGGTATTGCAGAAGTTGTGGGAACATCAGTTGCACGCCAAGTTTAGCAAATGCGAGTTCTGGCTTCAACAAATTGCTTTCTTAGGGTATATAATCTCCCAAGAGGGGATAATAGTGGATCCATCAAAAATTGAAGTAGTGCAGATGTGGAAGAAGCCCTAGAATGTTACAGAGGTGCTCAGTTTCCTTGGGTTAGTTGGGTGCTACAGGAGGTTTGTAAAAGACTTCTCGAAAACTGCAGGACCTCTTACAAGATTGACACAAAAGAATGTGAGTTTCACATAGGATGATAAATGTGAAAATAACTTCTAAGAGTTGAAGAAGAGATTGACAACCGCTTCTATTTTAGCATTGCCCGAGGGAAGCCAAGGGTTTGTTATCTACAGTGATGCTTCGAATGAAGGATTAAGATGTGTTTTATTGCAAAATGATCATGTCATCGCATATATCTCTCAGAAGTTAAAGCCCTATGAGATGAATTACCCCACTCATGACCTAGAGTTAGCGGCGATAGTGTTTGCTTTGAAGAAGTGGAGACATTATTCGTGGGGAAGCAAGTTCAAGATTTTTACCGACCACAAAAGTTTGAAATACTTGTTCTCTCAAAAGGAGCTGAATATGAGACAAAAGATATGGATGAAGCTCTTGGAGGACTACAATTGCACCATCAACTATGTGCCCGGAAAAGCTAATGTGGTGGCAAATGCGTTGAGCCGAAAGGCAAGCTTGGCAAAGTTAGGGGTGAATGCTCGTCTAATGATTCAATCAGCATTGCTATCTCAAATTAAGGAAGCTCAACAACAAGATCCATAATTTCAGAAGATGAAAGAAGACAATCTAGATTTCAAGCAGCAAGATGGATTGTGGAGATTTCGGAACTGGGTTTGTGTACCAAATGACCAGGAGTTGAAGAGAAAGATACTTGAAGAAGCTCATAATACAAGGTACACTATACATCCGGGATGAATGAAGATGTATCATGACTTGAGGCAATTCTATTGGTAGAACAATATGAAGCGGGAGATTGCGGGGTTTGTGTCTCGTTGTTTGACGTGTCAAAGAGTTAAGGCCGAGCATCAAAGACCCGTAGGACTTTTGCAACCTTTGGAAATTCTACAATGGCAATAGAAGCATGTAACGATGGATTTCGTGACGGAATTGCCAAAGTCACCTCAATGATGCGTTACTGTTTGGGTAGTCGTGGATCGATTGACGAAGGTAGCCCATTTTATTGCAATGAATAAGATGGATACCTTGAAGAAACAATATCCGGAGTTGTTTCCGAGGTAAGAAGAAATTGCAAGGACGTAATTCTTTTAAAGAGGAGAGGATGTAAGACCCGGCATGAGACCTCATGTGCATTTTAATTAAATATTGCACATATGGTTATTTTATGTGCATTTATATCATTTATAGATAGTTATCACATTTTACGTGCATTGCATCGTTTATCGTGCAATTGAGTGTCATAGACATCATAGGTATTTAATTAAATCCTACTAAGTCATATTAGGTAACTAAACTAGTTAAAATGGAACTAAATGGCAATCTAGCAATGCATAGTCTAGTCAGAGGGCAAGGTGGTCATTTGGCCAAATCAGATTTTTACCTACCAACTATTATACTATTTTGCCCACTAAAAAACACACAAACACACTCATACACACACACCACATACACGATCAAAGAAGAGAAAAAGAAAGAGAAAGAGGAAGAAAGAAAGCTTTGTCAAGCCCTTGCTAGCCATTTTTTAGCATTTTCTTGCACCTTCAACCTAGTTCTTGCATCCTAGCACTCATTCAAGGTGAGGGTTGTTTTCTCAAATGCTTTGCAAAGATACATTGAGCATGGTTTGTGGTTATACTTATATAGTGAGCTTGATTAGATGATTACATGAGGCTATATTACGCATTTGAACTTATTGGAGGAGTATTGAGTTTATTGAGGATGTTGATGTTGTAAAGCTGGTATATGAATCATTGTGTTCAAATGTTGCAATTGAGGTGTTAATAAGGTGGTGTAGAGGTGTATATTCATGTGTTGCAAAAAGGAGGGAAGAAGGTTGTTAAAGCTTGTAAAATGCGTAATTGAAAATTTAATAGCTGGGCACGTCCGAGGGACCTCTGTTCCACCGATCGACTGGTGGCGAGGGGAGGGGAGGGAGGGGGTCTTCCTGTAAAAAGGCTTCGGGCGGAAGACCCTATGGGCACCGGTCGACCGGTGGCTCTAGGGTCTACCGGTTTGATAGGTTCGCGCAACGAACTTATTTTAATGATTCCAGGAGCTATAGATGTCGGAATGAGGCACGGTTAGTGGCGTTAGAACCGTATCGAACCCTAGTTTATTGCATAGTAGGATTTAATTATGGTTTTGAATTAATTTTCTTTAGTTATGATATAATATTTCCATGTGGCACTTCAAATGTTGTATACATGCAATTGCTTACGTGAATATTTGTTATACTTGGATACTACTACTATGATGGAGGTAACCTACTTTGTTACCTCCTCTATTCATGATTGATACATATGTATATTGCTTACAATCTTAATAACTATTGGTACGGCAGTTGCAACCACAATTATGGACATGGTGGTGTTCGTTTCCTCTGGGTAGCATCGGGCTACCAGTCGGTCTCGACTACCATGGTCTCCGGTAATTATCCGGATGTCACCTAATATTTGGAGTTGGGGAAATATGAATCAAGGTTGGCCGTCTACAACAACTGTAAGGAAAATCGTATCCTTTGATAAATGGTAAACTACCTTCGTTTGGTCCCTTGAGGATCTCGGAGGGTAGAGTTATGTGTTATTGTTTGTTCATTAGTTCTTGTACTTATTTGCACTCATGCATATCATGTTTTCAAGAAAGGCTTCCAAATGTTGAAAATATTTGTGAAAACCACCCATGACCTTTAACCCTCACTGAGCTAAGTGTAGCTCACCCCTTTTCATGAACATCTTTCAGGTGAGGCCGAGCATGAGCCAGGGACTCAAGCTGAGGGCGAGGCTTACTTGTGAGACGAGTCGGACTTCTGCTTGTTGTGATCCTACTTGCTATTGTTGATGGTTTAATTGATGTTTTGAACTATATTATAATTTGTACAATTCAAGTACTGTAATAATCTTTTGGATTTGGTAATGTAATTATTTTCGTGGCACCGGTGGTTTGTAATCGTATTATTGCCTTATTCTTTTGAGGTCTAGAAGGCTTTGATGAAACTAGGCCTTGTAAATGTTTGCAATAGGTTAATGAAAGTTGAAGTGCCGATAGTTTTGGGCACCCTTCCTGAAGTTACTTGTGGAGTTTATAACTGTGTAGGCTGTGAATTGATGATTGTACAAGTTATTGGACTAGTTCACATCACGTGCCGGCCTTGTCCTAGCGATGGGTCGGGGTGTGACAAATATCCTGAGTCTTTTCAGAATATTTGAATGTTTGTCTTTGTTTGTAAACACTTTGATGACATCTGGGTTTTCAATTGCAAAGTTCATGAGATTGGATTTGAACGGGTTATTCATCCGCATTTTGTATCAATTTTTTGTGAAGTTCTTCACTGCAATGGTGCCTCTTAACTAGTTCCCCAGAGTTTCTCACGTAATAAGTTATAGATTCCCTGCGCATAATAGTATTCATACAATATAATAGAGTTATTAGTGTTGTAGAAATGAATGGAATTACTTAAGCTGCTTTATGCAATAATGATAAATTTAGAATTAAACAAAAAAAAAAAGTTGATAATTTAATTTTCTAATGGCTGTCTTAACCGTCAATAACACATTTTGGTAAAGGTTTTTGCTGTCTTGCTTTTACTTCTAGTTTATATGCATAATTTTACTCAAGCTCTACACATGTTTTGCAACTGTAGCAGAACTGAGACTTCAGGGAACTGTTATGATGACCTTTTCTGTTGTTATTTCTTTTGAGGGACAGTTAACAGGAGTTTATAGCTGAAGGTGGAGAGTATAAGGTCATATTCTTTGGTCAGGTTTTAGGACAGTTGTAATGACCACAAGTGTATATAAATCTAAAATTAGAGTCCTTTTATCACAATGCGGATAGTTCTTTTTCAATGATAGTTAACAAGAATTCATAGTTGAAGGTGGAGAAGATAAGACATTAATTTTTATGTTGAATCATATCCACAATTCCAATATTGTTGTCTTCCTAAGTCCCTGTTGGCTCTTTATACACATCTAGCAAGCAGTATTAAGGTTCTGTTACACCCACACACGTAACATTTATAGCGTTATGCTCTAATGGTTGCATATTTTTCAACTGTTGACGATTTCAAGTTGGTATTTCATTCTCATTTTCTGTTTCAATCGTTCATTTGGATCAATTTTCCTGTTTGTTAAAAGTAAATGAATGTTTGCCTTGGTTTGTAGACACCTTAATGATAATCCTTTGGTTTTTAATCTTTAAGTTTGAGATAATGCATTTGAACACGATATTTGTTTGAATTTCTTGTTGAAGTTCTTTGCTTGTATAAATGCTGAAGTTCTTCCACAATCGTGCCCTCAACTAGTCCCCATGAGTTGTTCACATTGGATGAATAAATTGTTAATTCCCTGAACTTCATAGAATTTGTACAATAGTATACATTTACTAGTGTTTAAGAACTGGTAAAAAATGAATGGAATTGCATAAGTTGATTAATGCAATAAGATAGATCGATCAATTTACAATCAAGCAAAAAATAGTGAGAAGTTAATTGTCTGATGGTTGTGTTAGCCATCAATAATACATTATGCTTGAGATAATTAATGACCTAAAAGCATATATGAGTTATGGAATGTAGTACTAGGCTCAAGAAAGTTAACAAATAGAACCATTTAGTTGTGGATAATTAAGAAGATGCATCATCTTGTTCCTGAAAGATTTTGCTGAAGAATTTAACTACCTATCATTATTCTTTTTAAGTAACATATAAGTCGTTCCTTTAATTTTTGAGTTAGTGTCTGCATTACTGTTTTGGCACCTTTTACATACCTCTTTGTGGGCCACTATTGATGCGATGGTTAAATCACGTTATTTCAAGAATAGATACAGACCTCTTGATGTGGGTGATGCAGCTTTCCTTTCAAATCTTTGAAAATGGTTAGTGCAAAAACTGCGCAATTTCTTTCTTACCTGTCAGCTCTATCTTATCTTACAGCCCGGCAAGGTGGATCGCCTTTTGAATTCAGTAGATAGAAGTTTCTACTAAATATGCTTCACTCTTTCTGCCCTGAACAACTTGGTGATAGATGAATTTGGACCATGTCACATATCATTAAAGTGTTAACTATTAATAACACAGATGATGGAAATTTTAACCTGTTATGAAAGTTCACTTTCTCTCATGTTAGAGTTCAAAACTATAAAAAAAGGACTAACCTTTGTGGCGTTTTGGCCATTTATAAAATCACTGTTCTTTCATTATCAACTAAATAATGAAAATAATCTGAGTGGCATTTGTTTTCATAAGTTCTTAAATCAACATGTTCTATGAATCCATGTAGTGTTTTCAGGCTTTTTGTTAATTTAATGTAACACAATCTAATGAAGGATGTCCAAAGAGAAGGAGAAGAAATGCTCGCTAGGGATCTGAAAGATTTTCTTGACCAATATGTTTAAAGCAACAAAGAAGGCTTCATACAACGTGCACAATCCGACGCAGAATGACTTTAACAACAGGTCAACTTGACAGTAACGTCACCTGTTTTTTCATTTTTTTCTGAAGTATACTAACTGAATATGTGATAGTTGTCCGTGGTTGATATGCAAAAATTCTGTCTACTAGAACTTGGCAAGAATTGTAGAATGTAGTTAAATTTACTTGTTCATTATTAGCACCATGATACTTTTAATGTTATGCAAATTGATGAATGAGATTGGAGCTTTCACTTCTGTCATATACAATACAGGATGCAGCTTAAGCTTTCTGCAATTCGTCTAGCTGCCTAATCCAGTTATACCTTATTAGCACCATTATTCATTTAATTTACCAAAAAAAATCCCGTTTATTAGGAAAATCTTCGTTTCAGTTATTCACGCTTTCAAGTTATCCTATATTATGATTTGCTTGTATTTTGTGAAAAAACGATAAGCTGGTCATCCTTAGTAAATTATGTAGCTTTTATTGGTAGCAATGTATGTTTAAATTATGAAAGACACTTGAAGACTTCAGATAGTTTTTACTGTTGACTATTAATCTATCTACAAAAAGGTAACCCCCAGATAGAGCTTTCTTTCCAAGCTTTTGTACTGTCTTGTGTATATTTAGCCAGAAAAGAGTTTGCAACATATCAGTTCAAAAAGCTGTAAAATAGCCAGAAAAGAGTTTCTAAGCAAGCAACTGTAAACGATGTATCTAACTCATTTACAAGTACATCTGTTTCGTTTGCGGGGAAAAGATGCATATGTAATGCTATGCTCACCAAGTACTGATTTACAAAGCCATAAAACTTCAAAGATTTTAATCCGCTTATGAAGCATTTGAAGCTAGTCGTTTTTCAAGTTAGTTGAATTGTATCATGTAAATCTAACTAAAAAACAGAGAGCATACAATGGCTATTGGTTAAATTAGACACAGTAAATACAATAATGCCTGTTCACAGTCAGGCAACATGTAGAAAGAAAATGTATAATGAAAACGTTTACGAATCTGTAATCAATCAATGATGAAGAAAGCTCTCTATCTGGGGGTTATCTTGATCCAAGACTTCATGATAATTATTTCTTATTTGAAACAGTTTTGAAGACTTCAGATAGTTTTTAGTACTTTTTTGGACAAATTTTCTTAGTTATTGCAATGGTTTTGATGAATAATATCAGCAGTTTTAATAGTTTTTGCAACAGTTTTTCTCCGCTGTTGCAACAGTTTTCAAAAGTAATAGCAAAGGTTTTAAAACTTTTAATTTTCACTTTAAGGTTATAAATCTCGTGGTATAGCATCATGTCCCAATACATGACAAAACACATTTTTTATGAAACAAAATGGTAGAAAGTTATGATCATTGCCATGCAAGGCTTTACAGAAGAATGATGGAGTTGATACTACAAGAAATAGCTAATTACACTAAAGGAGGGCAAAGTCCTAATTGAGTTGCTTCTTACAGGAATGCTTGTAATTCTTGAAGACAAGTGAAAGTTGTGAGCCGTGGACAAACAAGAGAGTATTATAACCAAGTAAATCAATATTCAACTCACATACTCTAAGTTTGTCTGCTATTATCTTTTCTTGACCCAAAAAAAGATATCGAACCTTTCCAAGATAGCCAACCTAAATTTCCGATAAAGATTGCCAAAAGACAATACCTATTCAGGTTTAACACATAATTTTTTAACTATATGAATATTTTTTTTCTTTGAGAGCTAATTAATTTCTTTTTTAACTAAAAATATATAGATACTTTTTTTTTGGAAAAATACATAAAAAATTTAATGTTAGCTCCCGTTGGCCCGGATCCACCACTTGTTACGCCCCCAAGTTCGAAAGTAAAATTCAAGGACGAGACCGTCGCGAACCTATAAAATATTAGATTTTTCCAAGTTTGCAAGGCTCTAAATCTTAATAAAACAATCTATAAAGTCCTTACAATAAATAGCAAAAATATTAGGCTCTAATTACATACTGGAATCTCCAAAATAAATAAATATTAAAATACAACAAATATACTTAAACATTTTAATCTCTTGCATCTTTGCACAGAACTTTTAGACCACCAAACCCCGAACTGAATTTGTCATTTCCAAAATAAGAAGGAGAAAAGGGCTGAGCGAAACAATGCTCAGTAAGTAAAATTGACCCCAAAGAACGTTGAGGCTCAAAGAACAATAAACAATAGAATGATCCGATCGATAAAATCAAACACTAACAAAACAGTATAGGAAGTTGTGGCTGCTTGGCAACGCGCATAATACACAATACATAATTTATTATCAAAACAAATGGCGGCTCATTAACTCCGAGCTGTATAGGATTCGATACACAGCTTGTATATAGAGTTCGTAGGGCCTGATCAATGACTCGTAGTTAGCTTATCAAAAGAAACAGTACAATAACTTGAAAGGACTCGTAAACAAAGTGTGGAATAACAATGAATCACGGGAATATTGCAGATTAACAAACATGGTAGATAAAAGAAACGGTAAATTCTACTTACCTCAATTAAGAAATTACACAGCCAAAATTTTAAAAATTAAAATAAATTCTTCAAATTCCAAGCCCTAATATCAGAATGCACAAATCAAATAATTAATTCTCAACCTGATACAAATGTGCTAACACCTCCAGATTGAACTCTAATTATATGCCCTATATAATATAATAGTCTAGTACAAAGTCAACTCAAAGAAAATCTTAACTTTCACAAGATTTACCTTAATCACCAAATATGCAATACAAAAACTTTTACCCATGCCAAAGCTTCCAATGGGTTTCTGGATTGATGACCAACTAATACCTTAAACTCAAAATCTAAAGAATAATGCCGAAATTTTCCATCAATTTAGTTTGCCAAGATAATTAATTACCCGTGCACTGACTCATAGTAACTAGCACATGAAGTTTTATTTCTCTTTTTTTTTTCTCCAAGTTCTTTCAACATTTCCTTTCATACGTTTCCTATACCCACAATCTCAAGTTCTCCTCTTTTCCTTTTATAAGGGTGTCTCCAATGGAGGCTCTAAATTAGAGTCTTTAAAATACAATGATTGCAGGAATTTAGAGACTTTAGTGGAAAAAAAACAACTATAGTAGGAGTCTCTAAAGCCAAAAATAGAGTTCGGGCTCTATAGTGTCTTAAGTCTCTATTTTTGTAAACAAATTTGTTGATCAATTGCCAACAATTTTGTTTCTGTGGCCAAAATCGCTAGCTATATGGCTATTTCTTTTCTTTTCTTTTTTCTTTGATAGGTATTTTTTCTTTTGCTAGTTACATGGTTGTTAATAAGTAGTGTATGACCCAATTTTCTATTTTGTTTCTCTTTCTGGGTGGTGTCTCAATCCACTTCTGGTACATTTGGTTTGGACTCCGATGCTCACCTAGTTTCCGATGTTTATTGGGGTTTCTCGAATTATGCTTAGAGCATTTATTCTGTTGTTCACAATATGTAGTTCTGCCTATCGTACTCGCCTGACCACTCACGGTTCCTATCTCTACGAGCCACCCATGTGACAGCATGAGTTATTTTTACAATTAGTACAGATTTTCTCTCCCATGGTTGGTGTTTCAACCCCCTTTAACATTCTTTTTGCTGGCTTTGCATGTACAATCAGTTGTCTCGCCAACTGGTTTCAGTTGAACCTCTTGTACTGTTTTGTGATTGTAATAAATTCATATTTCGCAATAACATAAAATAAAAGAATTTGCCTTATGGCATCATGGTTATGCGATTAGAAGTAACATGGAAATGGATGAGGTTGAATCAAGTTCCCTGATTGGCTATTATGCAAAATGTGGGGATTTGGGGAAGGCTGATATTTGACTTGCCCTCTTCAAAAAAATTGGTTAATTTGGACTTCTTTGGTGTCAGGACACGCAGTAAGTGGGCAAATTAAGGGCGAGGTAGAGACTTTTGCTTGTGTTACCTCATACTCATTCTACTAGGGGATATTTCTATATCCCAGAATAACTCAACTAGGATACTTTACTTGTATGGAACTCAAATCTCGACAATGGTTATGGCCTAAGGTTAATATTACATCACAAAGATGTTGCATGTTAATTATATCACTGCAGTATGTAACTTCTTTGACACTTATCCCAAAGTTCGAGAGGGTGAATAATTAAATTCGTCGAAGGGTAATTCGGAAGGGAATTCATAAATTAGAAAAAAAAATTGGTATTATATGAGGAAAACTGTCATACCAATTGTCGTTTGGAATTCAATAGGAGAATTATATTTCTTCACTAATTTCAATGACATAAACCAAACCAAAGCAAATTGAATCAAGCCATTTCCCATGAAGTTCATTCAGTTAAATGAATTTGAAGATGCTGCTCAATCCTGTGGAGAGCTGTCTCTCCTCCTAGTTTCATATATGTGAAATCTCATTTTAGAGTTTCCATCTGATTTATTTTAGGTATTTTTGTAACCTTGCCTCTCATACGAGGTACTACCTCTATATATTGGCACATTCTAATGGGTACTTTTACAATCATCTCCTAATATGTCAAAATCATCTCAAATAGTTTTACTTAATCTTATTCTAAATTTAGAATACTTCCACTTTTTCTCATATAATCACTTTGTTCGTAATCTTATTCTTTCTAATTTTGTGCCACATTTATATCAACATTCTTATCTTTGCTATTGAACATGCCAGTTCTTCAGTACCATCTTAAATTCTGAATAATAAAATAAAGTTGATCCAATGCACTAATATGACCTTTTTAACTTAATAAATGATTTCTTTTTTTCTTTTTTTTAATCACACTTCTTAACGCACTTCTGCACTTCGCCTATCCCATGTGTTTCACACCAATTTGGATCAATCCATCTTGTTAGACCACATAACTAAGATATCACTAATTTCAATGACTTTAATGAACAAAAAATTTTCAATGATTAAAAAATCTAATTAGTAATTGACGTCTGAACTTGACCTCAGCAAAAAAAAAATTATGTCCAAAGTTCCAAATCTTGTAATTCAATTTCCCAAAATCCTAAATTTAAATCAAAATTGGGGAACTAAAGGGACAGAGCCAATAAACTTTCATGAAAATTATTTGGCAAGTTCAGACTGACTATCAGTCTACTCACATATAAATAGGTCCCATATAAATGGGTCCCACAATCTATAGGATCCATCCATTATCTCTAAAGTTAATGATTAATCCGACCTGAGGAAAGACTTTTTAAACTTTCACACTGGTACACATAGTGTAGAGAACAAAAAGACTTCACATTTCGGAGAGATAGAGGCCGTGTCCGTACAAGACGCCCAAAAAATGAAGACCCTTTGCTTGTCTTCAAGTGCTTCACAATGTAATCTTTGCCGCTGCTGCATGGCCGGCACTCATCTGTTGTTTCCCGCCTTGCCAATGTTCGAATATTCCCAGCATATCACCCCACATATACTTGAGATATTCTCTCAACCACGCTTTCTTTCTCTCTCACTAACGATGAAAATTAAAACATTACAAGCAACAAGTGATGTTCAAAAATCATTGGAGGAAATATGATTGGCCAAGTCTTTACTCTTATGAATGGAGCTTCATATATGTGTCTCAAGTGTTTCACTTACTGTCATCACCTTTGAGAGCACTGAAGAATTAATAACCCCATATAGATATATAGCTTGAGTTTCAAGAAATGTCGACATCTATGGAGATCAGGAAGAGCAATCCTGTGATGCCCGCACGAGTTGTCATAGCATGTGATGCTACTAAGGATTATAGTAAACTAGAGTTTAGGGAGACTATTAATGGCATCCGAGCGCGGGGCGATATTCTTCATCGAGGGGATACAATGGTTGTGCTTGGTGTCATGCATAAATTTATACACCCTTGTAAGTGTTTGACATGCCCATTAGATTAGTATTTTTATACCTTAAAGATTAATTTAGTACTTGTGTTGCATGTTAAAGCTTATTAGAAATATAAGATAATTTATAGTTTGATTAATCTGCGTAAGTGGTCACTTAATTAGTTGGATGATTCTGACACGTCCTCTGCTAGACACGTGATAAGCGAGTAATTGTGACAAGCTTTGAACACGACACATTTTAGGTAATTAGGATCTGGTACTATAACTTGATCTAAAAATTTAAACAATTCTTTTGTGAAATATTATAGTAAATATGCAAACAACTTAACTAAGAGAGAGTATACCAAAACTTGTTTTTCTTTTTCATTGACACAATTTTCTCAATGCAAGCACACCTATTTACACAAAAAGATGATCAATACAAGTGACATCATTCATTACTTTAGTTAAAGTAATGGCACTAAAATTACCTAACATTTGGCCTAACTAAAGTTGCTGATCATCTTTTTGTCAATAAATATTCATATTTTTTACAACACTCCCCCTTGGATATTTATTGCTTAAGAATATGTCTCATTAAAACCTTATCAAGAAAACCCAATGGGATAAAAACTTGACTAAAGAAAAAGAGTAGAAAATTCTTTGTGTATGCATTTTATACTGCCTCATTAAAAACCTTGCCAGGAAAACTCAATGGGACAAAACATGTACGAAGGGAAAAAGAGTGCAGTGCATATGTCTCCCCCTCATGTGGGTATATCAAGAATGATCACGGAGTCGTCGCATACCTATCTTCCATACTAACTTCTCGAATGTGCTAGTAGGCAATGATTTTGTAAACAAATCAGCAAGGTTCTCATTTGAACGAATCTGACGAACCTCGATTTCACCATTCTTTTGAAGCTCATGAGTAAAAAAGAACTTTGGCGAGATATGTTTAGTTCTATCACCCTTAATATAGCCTCCCTGTATTTGGGCAATGCATGCAGCATTATCTTCATATAAAATAGTGGGGCTACTTTTGCTTGTTGAAAGATTGCATTCTCCCTCAATGTGTTGGGTCAAAGATCTCAACCAAACACATTCTCGACTTGCCTCATGAAGTGCAAGTATCTCGGCATGATTTGATGAAGTAGCAGCAAGAGTTTGTTTTGTAGATCGCCAAGATATAGCAGTACCGCCATATGTGAATAAATATCCAGTTTGAGACCGTCCTTTATGTGGATCAGACAAATACCCAGCATCTGCATATCCAATCAACTCTGGTTGCGGATGTCTTGAATATAGTAACCCCATATCAGTAGTTCCACGAAGATAGCGAAAAATATATTTAATGCCGGTCCAATGTCTCCGTGTTGGTGCTGAACTGAATCTTGCTAATAGATTAACAGAGAATGCAATATCTGGTCGTGTATTGTTAGCGAGATACATTAAAGCACCAATGGCACTAAGATATGGCACTTCAGAACCAAGGATTTGCTCATTGTCTGCTTGAGGTCGAAATGGATCCTTTTCTATATCCAGAGTTCGAGCAACCATTGGACTAGTTACTGGATGAGCTTTGTCCATATTGAACCTCTTCAATACCTTTGTTGTATAAGTTGATTGGTGCAGCAAAATTCCACCTGTCAAATGTTCAATTTGTAGGCCAAGACAAAACTTTGTTTTACCTAGATCTTTCATCTCAAATTCTTTACTCAAATATGTGGCTGCTGCTGTAAGCTCCTCATGAGTTCCTATAATGTTTAAATCATCAACATAAACAGCAATAATGACAAAACCACATTTTGATTTTCTGATAAAGACACATGGACTTATAGGACTATTAACATATCCTTCTTTCAGAAGATATGTACTAAGACGATTATACCACATCCGTCCAGATTGTTTTAGCCCATATAAAGATCTTTGTAATTTGATTGAATACATCTCCCGGGGTTTTAAAACATATGTTTCAGGCATATTTAGTCCTTCAGGGACTCTCATATAAATATCACTATCAAGTGATCCATATAGATAGGTTGTTACCACATCCATAAGACGCATATGAAGTCCTTTAGAAATTGCCAAACTAATTAAGTACCTGAATGTGATTGCATCCACCACTGGAGAATATGTCTCCTCATAATCAAGTCCAGGTCTTTGAGAAAAACCTTGTGCTACAAGTCGGGCTTTATATCTTACAACTTCATTATTTTCATTGCGTTTTCGCACAAATACCCATTTATAGCCAACAGGTTTTACATTTGCAGGTGTTTGAACCACTGGACCAAACACTTTGCGTTTTTCAAGTGATTGCAATTCCACATTAATTGCGTCTTTCCAATTTGTCCAATCATTTCTTCGTCGACATTCTTGAATGGACTTCGGTTCAAGATCCTCGCTTTCTATCATTAAATCAGTAGCTACTGCATATGCAAATTTTTCATCAATAATGATTTCATTTCGGTTCCATCTTTGTCTTGTAGAGACATAATTAATTGAGATCTCATCATTGTCAATACTGTCGCTTTTTATTTCATTTTCAGGTACCTAATTTTTCACTGAAACTCTATTTTCAGTTATTTCTTGTATTGCGACATCTACAGGATTTTCAAGAACTTCAATATTTTCAACTTGCTCATTTTGCCCCTTTCTCTTTCGAGGATTTTTATCTTTGGAACCAATTGGTCTGCCACGTTTTTGACGTGTCATAGACTCATTTGCTATTGTGTTAGCAAATTGCTTCTTTGCAATATCAATTCTCGCTGGAGCATGTAAAACTGGTATGTGTGACTTAGTCACTTTCTTTGCATCAGTAAAAGCATCTGGCAATTGATTTGCAATATTTTGCAAATGTATAATTTTCTGAATTTCTATTTCAGATTGATTCGTGCGAGGATCAAAATATGATACTGATGATGCATTCCATAATAATGCATTATTTTCCAGCTTTTGTTTTTCTCCCCCTAAGACTGGGAATGTTGCCTCATCAAATTGACAATCAGCAAAACGTGCTGTAAAAAGATCTCCAGTTAAAGGTTCAAGATATTTCAAAATTGATGGAGATTCAAAACCAACATAAATTCCCAGTCTTCTTTGAGGTCCCATTTTTGTGCGCAGTGGTGGAGCAATTGGAATATAAACTACACAACCAAAAATTCGCAAATGAGATATATTTGGTTCTTGACCATAAACCAATTGTAATGGGGAGTAATTATGATAAGCAGTTGGTCTTGCTCTAAGTAATGCTGCAACATGTAATATTGCATGTCCCCATACAAAACTAGGCAACTTAGTTCTCATCAATAATGGCCGAGCAATAAGCTGCAATCGTTTAATAAAAGATTCAGCTAAACCATTTTGTGTATGGGTGTGAGCTACAGTATGCTCAACAATAATTCCAATTGACATGCAATAATCATTAAATGATTGTGATGTAAATTCTCCTGCATTATCAAGACGAATTCGCTTGATTGTATAATCCGAAAACTGAGCCCGTAATCGGATTATTTGTGCAAGAAGTCTTGCAAATGCCATATTTCTAGTGGATAGTAGGCATACATGTGACCATCTTGTTGATGCATCTATCAATACCATAAAATATCGAAATGGTCCACATGACGGAATAATAGGCCCACATATATCCCCTTGTATCCTATCTAAAAATGCAGGAGTTTCAATATCAATTTTAGTAGGGGATGGCCTTTTGATCAATTTTCCTTGGGCGCAAGCAGGACATGAAAATTCTTGTGATGATAGAATCTTTCGATTCTTCAATGAGTGCCCATGTGAATTTTCAATAATTCTTCTCATCATCACTGCGCCTGGATGTCCAAGGCAATCATGCCAAAGGATAAAACTTTGTGGATCGAGCATCTTTTGATTTATCATCATATTAGATTCCACGGGATTTATCCGAGTATAATATACTCCTGAGGATAATGCTGACAATTTTTCCACTATAACTTGCTTGTCATATTTGAGCGATGTAATATAGAGATATTCTTTATTTTGCTCATTCATAGTTTGGATATGATAACCATTTTCTCGTATATCTCTAAAACTCAGTAGTTTTCTTTGCGATCTACTGGAATATAAATTATCACTTATCATAATTTTTGTTCCACCAGGAAGCATAATACAAGCTCTTCCAGAGCCATTAATAAGATTTGTAGTGCCAGCGATTGTATTAACATTTGCTTCCGCTAATTTGAGTTGGGAGAAATAGATTCTATTTCTAAGAATCGTATGTGTCGTTGCACTGTCTGCCAGACATATTTCTCCATCATTGATATTATATCGATCCATATTTCTTCAAGATAAAATAAATAACATATGTTAGAAATTGTAAGCAGAAGAAATGATAATATTATTTTTAAATTGATAGACATATATCCGTACTTAATTGAAACATGATAAAAATAAGACAATATTACAAGGCTTAACACAATATCTAACAAGATAATATATAATAGTTCAATCAAAATGAAAATTTTGCATCATTAGGCAGATGCATGTTCACTCCCTTCATTATTGTCTTCATAGAAACTAGAATAATTGAAGTGTGTATTTTGTCGTTGAGTATTATTTTCATCATGTTCAGCCAAATTCGTCTCAACCCTTTTTCCTTTACCCTTCTTTGAGGCTTCGTAAAGGTCCGCAAGATGTTGTACCGTACGACAAGTTTTCCACCAATGGCCTGACATGCCACATCTAAAACATATATTTTCTTGGGATGATTTCTTTTGTGAACCACTCCCACTTCCCTTGTCATAGTTTTCTTGCCTCTTAAAATCAAAGCTTTTTGGACCATCATGGTGCCAAGTGTTATTATTACCACCTCCACGAGCATCATTATGCCAACTATTATTATAACCATGACCACCTCTACGGCCTCCTCCACGACCATAACCGCGACCGCGACCGTGGCCTCGACCACGACCACGACCACGACCACGGCCTCGACCATGATCATGATTGTTAAACTCTATAACATTTGCCTCAGACATTGGTTCAGATCCTGGTGGTCGTGATTGGTGGTTTCTCATTAACAATGCATTGTTTTACTCCGCCACTAGAAGACATGCTATCAGATCAGAATGTTTTTTAAAGCCACGCTCTCTGTATTGCTGTTGCAATATTATATTTGAGGCGTGGAATGTCGAATATGTTTTTTCTAGCATGTCATCCTCTGTGATCTTTTCGCCGCACATTTTCAATATTGCGGTAATATTATGTACTTCGGAGTTATACTCACGTACAGTAGCAAAATCTTGCAATCTGAGGTGTATCCACCTGTGTCGTTGCGTTGGGAGGAGAACTACCTTTTGATGGTCATATCTTTCTTTTAAATTTACCCACAATTCATGTGGATCTTTAACAGTAAGATATTCGGCCTTTAATGCCTCATGTATATGATGGCGAATAAATATCATTGCTTTAGCACGATCTTGCAGAGATTCTTGCTGGCCCTCAACTATGGTATTTTCAAGACCTTTGGCTTGCAGATGTACATCAACATCCTCTATCCATGTTAAATAATTATTGCCCGTAATGTCAAGGGCAGTAAACTTGAGCTTTGTAAGATTTGACATGATGATACTAAAAGATATCAAATAAAATTTAGTCAATAGAGATATAATTAAATTGTTAATTTCTAAAGTTAAATAAATCAAGTACATAACTTGTAAAGAATAAATTAAGCAATTTAAAGTTAGAGTCAATAATGTAAATAAATAACGAAAATTAAAGTTAGATGCAATAACGTAAATACGTAAATAAATAACGAAAAATAAAGTTAGATGCAATAACATAAATACATAAATAAATAACAAAAATTAAAGTTAGATGCAATAATGTAAATACGTAAATAAATAACAAAAATTAAACTTAGATGCAATAACGTAAATAAGTAAATAAATAACGAAAATTAAAGTTAGATGTAATAACGTAAATACGTAAATAAATAACGAAAATTAAAGTTAGATGCAATAACGTAAATACGTAAATAAATAACGAAAATTAAAGTTAGATGCAATAACGTAAATATGGATATATATACATATATATGTGTGTGTGTGTGTGTGTGTGTGTGTGTGATAATATAATACTTTGATCTAAAAATAAATAATAAGGATATAATTGAAATGAGAATAATTACACGTATCTAATATCAAACTTTTTGAGAGTCGGAGTATAATGATCAAACTACCTGTCTTGTTGTTATAGCAGAGTCTCGTACTGATAACGTTTTGTGAAATATTATAGTAAATATGCAAACAACTTAACTAAGAGAGAGTATACCAAAACTTGTTTTTCTTTTTCATTGACACAATTTTCTCAATGCAAGCACACCTATTTATACAAAAAAAATGATAAATACAAGTGACATCATTCATTACTTTAGTTAAAGTAATGGCACTAAAATTACCTAACATTTGGCGTAACTAAAGTTGCTAATCATCTTTTTGTCAATAAATATTCATATTTTTTACAACAAATTCAAAATTATATACTTAATTACTTTGATATCTCCAATATTCCGCTATCACAACTTTTTTTCTAAAAACTAAAGGTGAAGTACACAGGACCCCTCTGTGTTTTTGTAAAGTTGCACAATACTCTCATATGGTTTTAAAAGTGCACGACACCCCTCTGTGGTTTTTGAAACTAAGCACAAGAGCCCTCTGTGATTTTAAAAGTGCACGGTACCCCCTATAGTTTTTAAAACTAAGCACAACATCCCCTCTATCAAAAAGTCCATCTATTTCAACAGAAAATATGGTGCAAGCTCGTCAAATGCGCTTTTTTGCTAAAATTTTTAATTATTTGGACAAAAATATCCAAATTTTCCAATCCTAAATAAAAAAATGTGTCATATAAGGGTATTTTTATCTAAATAATTAATAATTTAAGCAAAAAACCTTGAATAATAGCATTTGACGCTCATGCATCATATTTTTCGTTAAAATAAACAGATTTTTTGATAGAGGGGGCTATTATGCTTAGTTTTAGAAATCACAGGGGGTATCGTGCACTTTTAAAACTACAGGGGGCTATTGTGTTTAGTTTCAAAAATCACAGGGGGGTATCGCGTACTTTTAAAATTATAGAGAGTGTTGTGCAACTTTATAAAAGTACAGGGAGATCATATGCGCTTCACCCAAAAACTAATGCTCATTACTGTTGAGAAAATATTATACTTCACCTAATTACACTTTACTTGGTCAAGGCCTAGTTGGTTTACGGACTCATGGACCTTTCCCTTGTTTTTTTATTTTTATTTTTTTGTTAACTAGATAAATATCTCCACTTTAACCAATCTACGATACATTGATCTGAATTAGACATCATCACCACGGAGACCTTCAATTCCTAGCTAGGTCATGTATGGCTTACTAGGCTAGGTATGAATCAAAATCTGAATACAACGACCCAACTCAAGACATATAAGAGTTTAGTCAAGAGTCTGTTCCCTTGTTTTGGTAACACATAATATTCTTTAATTGTTTTAAATTATCCGCTTTGTTCTTCTTTCAGTTTCCTGCACATAAAAGGGTAGTGATTTTTAACCCAAAATGCTACACCGAGATTTGCATTTTAAATATACAAGTATATGTAAATTAACCATCTTAGTGTAACCTTAACTTATTAGAGGGAGGTTTACTTTATTTATTTATCGTCTCTAACACGCATCTTACATGCAAACGAGATTCTTATGATGAGGGTGAACCCAAAAAAGAAAAATAATGGAAGGCTGAAACATATAGTGAACGTGGGCAACATAGTGGAGGCCGAAGTCTTTGACGAAAAAAAAGATAAAGGGAGCCCTCTAACTGCTTTTCAAAAATAGTACATTAAGTTTTAAAAAATTTGGAGCCTTGGGTCGGCCCTTTTATCTCGGTCCCTGCTTATGATTCAGCAAAATACTGTTTGCAATGGTAGTGGAGGGACTTGAATCTCAAACTTTTATACAAACTGGGCTCTGGTACCATGTGAATAATTACTTAAGAGAAATGTTTATTTTATTTGTTTATTGCCTGCAACAATGTATACGATTTATGCATTTGCCGTATGTTAATACGTAAATAGTCAATAATATGAAGACCATTTACATGTTTGGTGAATTGAAACAGCATGTCAACATCGTTTTGTTCATAGGTGTAGTTTGATAACTAACATGTTCCATGTAATGATAACATGTTACCATGTTTGTGTGATCAAGACACTGATATTGTTCTTGTAACTGGTCACAAGAAGACCAGCTTTGATATATTCTATGCCAAGAGTTAGATCCAGGTGGTCCTAATTTTAATTTTTGTCGGTTTTGCACAATTTGATGAAGCTTTGGAGATTATATGTTTGTGTGATCAAGACACTGATATTGTATGTTTCTATAACGTGGAAGTTTCTATTGTGTGAATCTTTGCTATGCGTATCATTTGGGTCATCAGAGGTACATTACCTTGCTCTGTTACAAATGAATGTCAAGTGCAATCAAGAAGTGGCACCTAAATGCTCAATAAAAATATTATATTTTCGTTTCCCTTTTGTTGCTAAGTGTGTCATAATTGGATTAGCATCACAATTGTTTACTAAACCTTGTTTCAGACTCTTAGATCATAGATGCTTCAATTTTTTGTTTGCACAATGAAACCTCACCTCGTCTTTAGTTCTTTTTCTGCTGAATGATAAATTGTTCGGATAGTGGATGAACATTTGTCACTAACAACTGCAGAAAACTTAAGATCTTGTACATGCTCACTGCTTCTCACTTCTTGGATCCTTCGGAGCAACTGCACAAAATTTTACATTCTATCTGTATTGCAACACGTTTGAGGTTTTTAAACACTCCTCAGGAAGTAGATCAGATTACAAACAAGAAAAACAGAACATTGAAGAGAAAACTTGTATGAATATAACCAGCTTAATATGCTCATATTGGATGCATGTGACCTTTGTACACACCGCTCATAAATCCTTGCATTGTCACATCATTCAAAAGTTCTTCTTTCAACATACATATATGTATTATTTGATTTATGTCATCTAACTTCAGATTTCAAAGGACCGATCCTTGCTTTGCCATTAATGTCTGTGGCTAGATGTTAGGATCTCTGATGTTATGTCAACCTAAGCATTTAGGACTCTGGAGAGTGGAAGTCCCAATTTCACATTATTATTATCACATCATTCTCACACTTGCTTTTCCCATCTCAAGACTAATGCAACTTGATGGCCAAGAGTAAGTTGTTCTTAGGCTGGAGTGTCCATCATCAGTGTTCTTATCAATTTTGACATGTATTCTTTCGAGCCTGAGTGGCTTCCACACTTCTAGAGAGTTCCCTAGTTTTATACCACATGAAGCACCTTGTGTCCTCTACTGGGACACTTCGTATATTAGCAGGGGTGGATTTAAGATGTTTTATCAAAAAGGAGCTAAATCATTGTGGTAACCAAATTTAGTATTTTTTATGGGAATTAAAGGGTTTTATAGATTAAAAAGATCAAGGTTTTCCATAATTTTTGTGGATAAGAGGAGAGCACCATCAAGGCAGAATGTGCATCTTCCCCAGTATACTATTCTTAACTGTCTGTGAAGGTTTTTTTTGTTATTGTTTATCTTGTAAAGCTAAGCCAAGGCTAACTATTGGTAGTTAGCTTAGCTGTTTCTCTCTTTCTTTGTGTGTGTCTATGTCTCTCCCCTACCTCACTGTATAGAATCACTTTTCACTTTCACATCTACTGCTACTGCCAACTGTTGTTCTATGGTATTAGTGGTTTACTTTTGTTGACCTGACAACCTTTTCAAAAGCCCAAGATATTATCGAGGAATTAATGTTTGCTGTAAAATAACTTGTTCGTAAAATTTTCAGTGTAAACTACTTTTTTTAAAACTAAAATATTTTATAAAATTTTGTTTGAAGTAAAATAATTTATTGAAAAAAAATATTTTTTTTAAAAATAGAATACTATAAAATATTTTATGGTGTTTAAATGTATAATGAGTTCTGTAAAATATTTTTTTCTCCCAAAAGAAATAAAAACATTTTATAGAATTTTTTACTAACCGCAATTATTGACTGAAAAATATTTTACAGTTGACAAATTTTTCGGTGTTATCAAATACCATAAAATTAAGCAAAAGCAGCCGCAATTGTTGATTGGAAAATATTTTTCAGTTGACTAATTTTTTTGTGTTACCAAACACTGCAAAATCCGAAAACTATTTGACTAACAAACAAACGGAGCCTTAATGTTTCCAGCATGCGCCCTTCTCTATGGGAAAATGCTTGTTTCTAGGCTAAGTACGCGCAAGTACTTTAAAATGGGCAGTGATGAAACTTTATTTTAGCACGTCTTTGAATCCTGCTTTGATATCTTATGGGAATGACCACTTCATCTATTAGGCTGTTGCAGATTTTACTTGTTCGATGTTTTCAACAACATTGCATAAAGGAAAACCTCAGACTATTTAGTAGAGCATTCTAAGAGTTTGGTTCTCTGGCAAGCAGTGACAATTAACAATCTTTTGAATTGGTGAACAACTTTTTCATAGCAGTTGGCTACCAAATACAAGCATCCCCTGAGTCCTTGGTCAGTGCAAAGGAGGTCTCACAGAAGGTTGATCTGTATGTTAAAATGCTGCGGCGAAGTGCTGAAGAATGTCCAGGCGAAGGGGTAATATATTCATTAGATACTTTTAAAACTATTCCATACTAGAAAAGGTTAGAATACACCTACTACAGAACAATAATAGGAGCTTAAAATAATGTTTTCGTTATTGTTGCTCCACGATTAGGCTAGATTGAAAAGTTATACATACTAAGAAACTGGTTTCAAGAAGTATGGTTGTCATTCTTCCCATTGCTGAAGAGGGAATGTGTTATATACTTCAGGGCCATAACAGGATACAGTATTTATTCACTGACAGTAAAATTGTTAACGATTTAAAAACATCGAGAGAAAGAAAAGGGTAAACAATTCCTTTTTTACTAAATCCTATTGAGGAAGAAGTTTGCTAGCATATATAGTTCCAAACAAATGCAAATGTACTAATTCAACAGTTCATCAGTTGAACGTACATAAAAGCAAGTGTATTCATAAACTAGTGGTACTTGTAGCAAAACATATCAATAAATCCATATTTTTCGTTTTTATCAACAAAAATAGCTTTTGCCCTGTAATAATATACCACCCGAATTGAAAATTTCTCTAGCGTTCATTACTATTGTAGATTGCTTAGTTAAATGGTACAACATATTTTATTAGTTCCAAGGGACATCACTGATCATTGAGTGTCTCAACATACGTTCATCTCAAATTTAGGACGACTCAAGGTACTGTGATGAACACTGGATATTTGAACCAAATGTATATTTTCTTATAATATTCCAAGCTTATAAACTTTGTTCTCTTCTGATATAGTTCATTCTGTATAATGAATATTATTAGTAGTAGAAAGCCAAATTCAGTATCTCCTCTGAATGTTCATTCTCAAAATTTCTAATTTCTATTTCATTTTTTAGTATATGCTTTTTATAAAATGATGTTCTACAAGAGATATCAACAGAACAAAATCTCAACTAACTAATGTATCTTATGAAAACTTCCACATTTGAGCCAAAAATATATAATTCACTATTCAACATACAGCCTTGAAATATCTCTAAAATGTCATATCACAAATTATACATGACAAGATAAATTGATATGTAAAAATCAAACAAAACCTGAATCTCTGGCTCAGCTACAGCATATGGCTTGAGTAGCTCTTCTCCAAATGCCCTAGAAACAGCTAAAACACCGCCAACACGCCATGTACTTGAAGAAGTTCTGTAGGTATTAACAGAGCATTTTAAGAAAAGTTTTATCAAGTGACAGAACTCTTATATCTTTTACAAGGAGGAAGAATCATGACATGAGCACTATCCAATAAGTTTAAACAATCTATCTTAGCAGGTAAAAGGTAATAGTGACAGAGAATTGCATCTTTCAGAGAAATGACCAGCTGTAAGAACATGCCAACTCTCACTCACACAACCCAAAAACCTAATCCAACGCGGAAAATCTTGGAAAACGTAAGAACGATCAGAAACAATCAGGAGAGAGACTGATCATTCATGCATCAGGAGAAAGCACTGCAAACACAAAATCATCTCAGATTAAATTGTCATCGTACAAGCATCTCAGATTTGCTGTCATGTCACTGTGAAAGCATCTCATCTTCCCAAACAAACATGGGAGTTGAGGACCCATAGCATTAAAATGAAAGGAAAGGAATGAGAATGTAAAGCATATCTAGACAATGCACAAGGGATCAACACCATCATTCAACCAATAGGTTTAATACTTCAGCATTCTTCATCTGTATATATGCAAATACGTCACAACCAGGTAACAATAAGAGAGGAACATACTACAAATGAAAAGGAGAAGATTTACCTGCCCAAATGATAAAACCCCCAGCCTGTTCTATCCTCTCACGCTCATCAGATCTATCAGGCTTGTGATCAATAGACAAAGGAATAGCTGCAAAAGGGACAAAGATTATTACGACAGAGACAAGAAAAGACGCAGTATATTTTTGTACCTATATCAGCCACATTCAATATGTTTGAAGCTCCATATTTATTTGTGACAAGAAATAGAAAAAAAGAAATGAGAGGAAAATCAAGGTCTATAAGCATTATACTGCCATAAGAGAAAACCCGCTTCATGGTATAATTTTATCAGTCACAGCAATTTTAACCATGGACATTCAATCCTAATAAAGAGGCAAGGATTTTATACAAGTTGATAAGCAGGTCAACAAAAAAAGCCACAAGAGACTCAAAAACCAGGTTTGCATAGCTAAAATGGAGAGGCATGAGTTTCAGAGACGTCCACTATGATACTGAGAAGAGAGAAAGGGAGAAAAAGAAAGTGAGCGTGTTGTCTTTTTACACCACGTTATGACATATAAGATTTATAGGCTTTCAGTGACACATTCTACAAGACTGACTAACACCATGCTAAGGCCATATAACTCAATCAAACCAAACCAAACCAAACTAAGCCTTGTCTCACCAGGTGGGGTCAGCTATATGGATCATGCGACGCCATTTGTTCCTGTCGAGAACCATCTCCTCTATAAGCTCCATACACGCAAGATCCCGTCTAATTATCTCCGTCCAAGTCATCTTAGGTCTACCTCTACCCCTCTTCTGGTGTACTATTTTTAAACATTCGCATCTTCTTACAGACGTCTCAACGGGTCGTCTCTTGACATTGCCTAACCATCTCATACGACTTTCCCTCATCTTATCCTCAATTAGGGCCACTCCTACTCTTTCACGTATCACCTCGTTCCTAATCTTGTCATTCCTAGTTTTGCCATACATCCATCTCAACATTCTCATCTCAACCACCGATATTTTATGAACGTGTTAATATTTCACCGCCCAACACTCCGAACCATATAACATAGCAGGACTAATGGCTATCTCATAGAACTTCTCTTTTAGCTTAAGTGGTATTATTTTATCACACAATATTCCTGACGCATTTCTCCACTTTGTCAATCCTGCTTTGATTTTGTGATCAACGTCTTCCCATCTTGTTGAACCATAGAACTCAAGTATCTAAAACTCTCTCTTTTTCTTGTATTCTTTCGGAGTCTAATCTTACCTCTATCTCATTTATTGATTTATTTTTGCTCTAAAGCCACATAACTAAACAAGGAAAAATAACACAAAAACTAGAATAAAACTACAAAGACATGGACCTAATGACAGACTCTCCTTAAGATGAAACATTTTAAACAAAAACCAGGTGAAAACAAGTATGCATTTTTTATATGAAAAACATGAGCCTCTATAGAGGAATTATCATCAGAAAACCCACAAACCTGAGCCAGCTCTACAAGCAACAACTCTAGAATCTCCTACATTGGCAACAAGCAGTCTGTCTCCTAAGAGAACAGCTGTTGATGCAGTTGAACTAGCATCCTTCTGCTAGCACTTTTCCTCATTTAGGTAATCGGCATCAATCTGTCTAAAAGCTTCAACTGCAATAATGAGCTTCATGATTACACGACAGTCAAGATACAGAAAGCATGACACAAGCAAGATATAGAGAAAAGGCTGAAAAGTCCATACCTATAGCTGACTTTGGGTCTTCAGTAAAATCTGGATGGCTACTTAAATTCTTGAAGAGATTGTTCTTAAGATATTCTGCTGTTCTGGAACCACCATGACCTGATTCCAAGCAAAATACAAGAATGCCAAAATATTGAAGTCTGGTATGAAAGACTACCACGTTTAGTCATTTCAGCATTTACGTACGTTTAAATGAAACCAGAATGAAGGCATGATAATGTATCACAACAGTTGTTATCTGAAAATTTTGTTTTTATTATTTAGAGGGCGGGAAGTACAAGAATTACCATAAAAAACCAAAAAATGCAACCATTTGACCATCAACTTCAGAAATCCTGGTCTCATAAAAATCTTCCATGGAGGCTCGTTTACCCTAGAAACTGGAATATCCATAGCTGAACCTTGCATTCCGGTTACCCTTTACAAAGCTGCAATGCACATCATACAGTTCAGAATAGAAAACCGACTGAAAATATTAGTTGAACAAGCAATAAACCAATTGATAGATTTCTTAATCAACGATTAAATCATAAAATATTTTTAACATTCAAGAATAACTCTACATTTTTTTATCAAGTCAGCAAGAACTAATTCCGTACCACTCAAAGTACATAGTTGTAGTCATTAGACTAATTACACAGCAAAGCAAAGAGTAGTTCAGTAGATTATCTAATTTCCAAACATTACAAAAGGCTCTGTTTTCCGTACAATTCCTAAATTCCCTTCCAGTTAGCATTTTCACATCAGCAGTGATCATTCGCAGCACTTGCTCATCATTGCAGACACCCGTATTGTGCATTCTTCTATTTCTTCCATCCAAATATGGTATATGCATGAAGTGAAGGTCAATACAAGGATGGTAAATTTAAAGAAGAACTCTTCTTGATTCATTGTTTTGGTAGATTCATTGTTTCTTTCTTGTAAGCAAACAATCATCAACAAGAAGCAACAAAGAGGATCACATCCATGTAGCAGGTGGTGGCATGAATCAAACTATAAATGAGATATATCAATTCCATTTTTTTACCTATCAAAAAAAGATAAATAAATAAATTCCACAACTTCTGAGAAGAAGAACAGAACTCAGCAAAGTTTCCTGGTAGCAAAGGAAGAGCATCCACAAAAGGACAAGAGCTGGGTCGAGTCTGGAGACTAGGTATATAGAGTTTATTTTGAACCTTCATAGAGTCTATTGTGTTTCCAGCCGATGTATCATTATGATTAAGCTCCTCCTATAGAATTTCCAGCACGACAAACAGTCAATTACTAAAAAAGGAATATCTGATGTATTTTAACACCAGGCTCATCAAGAAAAAGCAATAAATGGTGCTCTCATAATTGTATAAACTAGACTCATGTTTGCTGGCATTCCGATCTAGGCAAAAGAATTAGCAGTCTACGTATACTTTCTCGGTTCATCATATTGTCTCCTATAAGACTAACTACATGTCTTCTGCCTAAGCAAAAGGACGCCATATCTTAAATCTCTAGTTCTTCAGATTGTTTACTTGTCACAATTTTCTGATATAAAGAAGCACACACTCATTGGAGAACTTTACGATTGTAAATGCACTTGTTTATAGCACTATAATTGTCGGATAGTGTCTGCTGTCAACTCATAAGTGCAAACAAACACATATATTTAGTGATACACATTCGCACGACATCAATTACACGACACTTGAAGCCAGGTAAACTTAAAGCGACCAACGCCAACCAAAAACCAACACCTTTACAGTCCCTTTAACACATGCTAGGGCATCAAATTCCACTTACAACTGTCATCTATTGTGAAACAACACTTGATGCCAGGTAAACTTAAAGCTACAATCACCAACTGACAGCCAACACATATACAGTCCTTTTAAAATATGTTAGGGCATCAACATTTTTCACTTACAATGGTCATCTATTGCACCCATGCAGCATTACAACGTGTGCATTTCACCCATCATTTTCTCATATATCATAATTTCCTACTATATATTCTTCCTCCTTTGCCATTGTGTACTAGATTCAAAACTTTCTTACCAAAAACGCACTGTAACGATAAAATTGCACATAAACGTTTCCAATTTCACTCAATATCAACATCTAGTGATTAAATTACATTCAGTAATTTTCTGCTCCCCTATAGTTAATTAAAGTTTCATGAGCTTCATAACAAAACAAAAATCGTGAACTTAGCAATTTCTTTATGCATTTCACAAGATTAATTTTCTATTTCAAATTATTTATAAGCTGCAAAACAATAATACATACAACAAAATTGAAAAAAATACACAATTAAAATTGTAGTAATTAAAATTAACCTGCCACAAAACTAATAAGTACTGACAGCTGTTCCCATAACTAAATAATTAATTACTAAAAAAATTTTTAAAAAATGGGAAGGACAAAAAATGTGTGAATTGAACCTCATGCTACCGCCGTTGAAGAGAGCATCAAGATTCCGTGATCGGATCATGACATCAGACGAAGCTGCTGGTTTTGGTGGTTGTGGTCGTGGTGTCTCCGGCGCAGGTGGTGGCGCTCGTTCTTTTTCAACGTTCATGCTCGCCGCATTCCAACAATAAATTATATCAGTAATATATATGTGTTTTTTTCTTTTTTTTGTCAAGAGTAATATACGTGTGAGATGTATATCTACGTATGTGTATCATTAGATTTACGAGGATCTATACATCTTTGCCATTTTGTCTGAAAAGGTGGCAAAGACATTGTTGGTTAAAATATGTAAACTAACTTTATGTCTTTAGTAAACAATTTAATCATGAATTTTTTAATGTAAGCGAGATTTAAGTCATTATATCAAGATTTGATATTAAAATTTCTCGCATTTAAAATAAGAATTATACGTTAAACTAAATGGCTAGCGACAATCTTGAGTTATTTTGTTTACCATTATTATGTTTCTTACCATGATTATCTATGTTTTTTTGTAATAATTGTGAGGTTGTGTGAATTACATTTAAGCCCGCTAATTTTATATTGTTTTCTAATCAAACCTTCAAACTCTGGTTTTGACAAGTGAGTCTTCAATTTGCATCCACATGCTGATTTTGGACTTGTGTTTATAAATTCTAATAGAAATTGTCCTAATTAAGCTCTCAAAATTCTCCCAATTAGGTGGTAAGGATAAGTTGGCAATTACCAAAATAATAAAAAGATAAGTTAGTGAATTTGTCAAATAATGATGGCTTATCTAGCAAAATGGATAGTTCAAAGGCTAAATTGAAAATATCAAAAAACTTCAAAATTTCAAATCAAATATGTCACGCCTCGACCCGACCCTGCAAAAGGCCAAGTTCAGACCCAACACACGGACGGAGTCTTCTCTGTATCGTGGACAATTCGAAAACCTTACATTCAATAGAATACACGCGGAAACTACAACATACATTTGAAACAAGACAACTTTCTCTTAAAAACATACATCATTTCATTAATCAACTTGGCAAATCCAAAATGTCATGCATACTGCGCAGGTACTTATGCTACTAAGCAGTTAAACCATTAGCATGCAGTTCTTTACTAGATATTCGAGTACAACATATAGTTTTACAAAATTTTAACTTTTACATTATAAGACCATAGAGGCCTCAAAATAGAAACTACATACAAGGCTACAAGCTTAAAAATAAAGTGACAACCAAGCAACATGTACAACAAGCATGGCCTGCCACAAAAGTCTGGCAACCAACCACCAGCTAAGTAAATAAAGTACAATCAAGGAAACACCTCCACTTGTTCCTCCTCCTCCTCAACCACCTCAATAGGAACAGCCTCAACAACTCCTGAAAAATATAGTATAGAAAGGGATGAGCAAAAACTATTGCTCAGTGAGGGTTAATTGGTCTCAAGGACAGAGGTGAGAGAAGAATACAATGCCAATTTAGTACCAAATTTGTCTTTTCGCATCTTTTCAATACTAACTCTAGATTATAAAGGCAATTATCAAACGATGTGCCAACAACAGAAAAGTCGTTCATAAATACCTCAATTCCACGCTCTACCAAATCTAAGAAAATAGCTATCATGCATCTCTAAAAAGTACTTGGTGCATTACATAATCCAAATGGCATTCTCCGAAATACAAATGTACCATAAGGACATGTAAACGTGGTTTTCTCCTGGTCTTCAGGTGCAATAGCTATTTGGTTGTACCTGGAGTAACCATCCAAAAAAAAAATAGTACTCATGTCCTGCCAATCTGTCAAGCATCTGATCAACAAAGTGCAAAGGAAAGTGGTTCATTTCTCGTAGCCTTGTAGGTTTCAATTCCAATACTGGTGGTTAATTTCTCAAAGTATTTTCACCTATTTGGTTCAAACGAATCTAGCCAATTCAAATATGTATGCACCTCTTCATCTTCCAAATCAATGAGACCATCTTGTACCAATCTAGCCTCCAAGGGATTCAGTCGACCCACATGGCTAGGCACTATAGCTTGTACCTCATTAACACGAAAACAACTATCGCTGGCTTCAGGGTACTTGATGGCCTTGAACACATTAAAAATAACTTCTTCTTATTGCATCATAGTTGCAGCTCTCCCTTTTGAACATCTATCAGCGCTCTCCCAGTTGCAAGGAATGGTCTTCTAAGAATGATAGGATCTAGTACTATAAAATCCGCAGGGAATATGAACTTACTGATTTTGATTAATACATCTTCAATAACTCCTCTAGGGTGATTTAGCGAGCGATCAGCTAACTGTAATGTCACAGTTGTAGGCTTTGCCTCTCCCAATCCAAGTTTCCTGAAAATAGATAAAGGCATCAAGTTAATGCTAGCACCCAAATCACATAATATTTTCAATTTCACAAAGAATAGTAAAACTCCCTGGATCCTTGAGCTTTTGTGGTAACTTCTTTTGTAGGATGACGCTGCACTCTTCAATAAGTGCAATTGTCTCGTAATCTCCAAGCCTTCTTTTATTTGAAAGGATATTCTTCATGAATTTCACATAACTCGGCATTTATTCAAGCGCATCTGCGGATAGAATATTGATGTGAAGTTTCTTGAAAACTTCAAGAAACTTAGCAAATTGCTTATCAAGCTTATTTTTCTGCAATCGTTGAGGGAATGACCCGACCACAAGCAGTTCTTGTGTAAGCCATGGCTGAGCTTATACTTTTTCTTTATCTTCTGCCTCATTCTTTGCTTCACCTTTCTCAATCTTCTTGGTTCTTACTGACTCCTCTAACTCCTTACCGCTTCTCAAAGTGACAACTTTACAATGCTTTTAACCCTCTCTTCTAGGATTCACCTCTGAAGTGCTAGGTAGATTCCTTTGCTGTTTTTTCGATAACATCGCAGCCATTTAGCTAAACTGCGCCTCTAAGTTTTTGATTTGTGCAGATTGGTTCTGGAGGGCAGTCCTGGTTTCATTCATAAACTGAGTCGGGAATTAGCCAATTGTGTCTGCGAGGTCACCAATTGAGTCATTACCTTCTCTAAATTCACGTTCTTCTCTGGTGGTGGTTTCTCTTGTTCAGGACGCAACACATTTTGCGTATTCTTGTACGATATCTGTTGGAAAACTGATTGTTCTGCTGCCCATTAAAATTTCCCATATATTATGCTTCTTCCGCTACACCTTGCGCAAATGGATTGCCAACCTGACATTCTGCACTACAATGTAGGCCACAGCAAAACTCGCATACCACTGCTGCCTGAATAGAATTAACAGTTACTTGATTATTCTGCATTTGTTTAGCAAGGTTGTCAATTTTTACTGCCAAAGCAATTATGGCGTCAATCTCATGGATCTCAACTATCTTATTTGGCGTGACTCTCTCGCTCGACTACTACAGGTTGTTCAAGACAATATCCTCAAGCAACTCATAAGCTTCATCTGCTGTCTTATTCATCAGAGCTCCTCCTGCTAAGGCATCAATCAAAGTTCTTGTTAAATTATCAACCCATTGTAAAAATTGTCAACTTGCATCCACTTGGGTACTCTATGATTAGGATACTTCCTCAGCAACGACTTGTACCTTTCCCATGCTTCACATAGAGTTTCTCCTTCATGCTGAGCGAAGTTATTGATTTCAATGCACAGCTTCTCTGTCTTTCCAAGTGGGAAAAATCTCGACAAAAATTTATGCACCAAATCATCCTAAGTGGTGATTGAATCTGAAAACAGTGAGTTCAACCATTCCTTAGCTTGATCCCTCAAGGAGAAAGGAAACAAGCGAAGGCGCAGAGCTTCATCAATGACTTCATTATACTTAACAGTTTCGTAGACTTCTAGCAAATTCATGATGTGCTGATTAGGATCTTCAGTGGGCAGTCCATAGAACGAGATATTCTGAATCAACTGCAGCGTCATTGTCTTCAACTCAAAATTATTTGCTTGAATCATTGGCCTTCTAATCGCAGGTTGAATTTCAGTGGGTGGCAAATCATAATCTCTCAGTGGTCTAGGCGGATTCTCTTGATCATTTACTTTATGTCCTACCACGATTTCAACCATGGTCTCTTCCAGAGGGTGAGTAGTAGCTATTTTATCCTTTCTGTTCTTCCGACAAGTTTGTTCTATCTCAGGATCAAAAGGCAGCAAAGTACTACTTCCCAACTTTCGCATACACCTAGAGAAATATATTCCTGAAACGCAAGTAGCACAAAATAAGAAAACGACTAACAAAATAAAATAAACTCCAAATTAAAATTAAAGCTATTTAGTATCGATATTAATAAATGGCACAGTCCCTGGCAACGACACCAAAAACTTGTTGTGAAAAATCTAACACAAGTGCATGTATCGCAACAAGTAATAAAGTAGTAAGTAAAGATCGTTCCCACGAGGACTAAGATTATTAACTATCGAAATTAATCTAGGTCTAATTTTATTTGGACAATCAAATATTGAGAATTTGCTAATAATGTCTAAAGAATTGATGAAACTTATAAAACTAGCAATTAAGGCGATCACGAAATTATTGAAACAGGCTAATTCAATAATTAAAAGCTCTAGGAGTTCCGATTTCACCAAGATTTATCCTACTCGAATCTGCTGATTGGATTCAATTGATGACTATTCCTTTTGCTGCTAGCAATTTCACTAAGATAGATATTAATCTTTCTCAAGCAGTAATAACCTATCTCAATAAGCAAACTACTTATATCTCTATGATAACTGTGAACTTATGAAACGCATTAAGCCCTAGAAATTTAAGCGCTGCACTAGATCTCATAACTATCTCTATCTTATGATAATTTAATGGTATTTCGTACGGGGTTTAGTATGATTATCACTTCTCAGTCTTAAACCAAACCACAAATCAAACAATTGTTGGCCAAGCAATCATAGGCATAAAGTGTAGAATGAAATACTCAACATAAAAACGGAATAATTCAACAATTAATTAAATCAGCATAATCTGAGCATTCAAAATTTGGCTACATCATGGCCCTAGAATAAGAATCTAAAACATCATAATGACTATAAATAAAATCCAAAAATGATTGAAGTTCATAGTGAGAGAGAAAAAAAAAACTAGAAATTTCAAGAAGAATTGTCTTAAAAATCTGTCTCTGAATCGTTCTCTATCTTTCTCTTACAATCTCCTCGCGTTTTCTTCTCTTTGGAATGTTGCTTCTGCTCCCAAAAATTAGCTGCCAAGAAAACTCTCCCCCATCTCACGTTTTCCCTTCTTTTTTATCATAGGGTTGCTTCTTTTTGTGTCGTTTTACAAAAATGCCATTTAATTTTCTGCGATGCTACGCAGCTGCGCTATGACTGCGCTACTCCTGATTCTTCTTCAATTTCTTCACAAGTTTCATGCAAGCTCGCCCTTGGCCATTTTTCTTCAATTTTGCCTCGAAATCCATGCTTTCTCATATAATTCACCTACCTCACAAAACAAACATGAAACCCGTCAAATTGCTCCAAAAATTACTCAAGACTAACAAGAATTAAGTAAAAAGGTGTTGAAAAAATATATCAATAATACACCCAACAAGGGCTGAAGTTGTAAAGGTATCAGATTCGATTTGGGATATGACAATGTTAAGCCATGTGCATATAAATGATAGTGCTTCTTTGTGTTGGACCCCAACAAGCTTGAGAACTCCTTTATACTTAATAATCTGCAAACGTTTTCAACACCATCTCTTGCTCATGGAGAAGATATGGAAAAGATAATGAGAAAGTTGCTAGGCATTCGAAAATTAAAATGTATATTTTCGGACTCATGGAATGAAGCTACAAATTGCAATAAGTTTCCAGAGCTGGGGTTTCTTAGTCAACTTGTATCACTGAATGTATTTTACAATGGAAATGGGAAATATCCATATGAATTTAATTTCCCCTCAAATCTTAAGAAGCTAACTTTGTCAAATTTTTGCATGCCGTTGAATGGAATTTTACAACTTTCAAAGCTATGCGAGCTTGAGGTTCTCAAATTGTTAGGTAATGCATTTGAGGGCGAAACATGGGAGATGGAGGATGAAGTGTTCCCAAAACTCAAGTTTTTGAAGTTAGACACTCTAAATGTCATAGAATGGAATGCCCCTGGCGACCACTTTCCCCACCTGGAATATTTAATCTTGCACAAATTTGAGCAACTTGAGGAAATCCCTTCAAAAATAGGAGAAATTGCTACCTTACAAATGATTAAGGTGATGTGGTGCAGTCGTTCTACTGCAAATTCAGTTAAGACAATTCAGGAAAATCAACTGGATTTTGGCAATGAAGGACTAAAGATCCATGTTCCTTCTAAAATATGGGATATTGAATCCGCATCATGAAGAAAATGAATTATCCGTGTGTGCTTGTGTTTCCACGTAAGTAAATTCAAACCCATGAGTCTACTTGCTGTCTATTTTACTAATTTGATATCCCTTTTTGTGACTATTACAATAATCATGCTATAGTGCAATTGAATTAGGCTCTTGCACAATTTTATAATTATGGAAAATATACATAGTAAACTTCCTTCTTTATAGATACACATCTTCAACAAAAGCTCCACATATATTTTTTAACTACATTGATAACTCAGATTTTAAGGAATTTTATCACAGTTATAGTGAACTTTTTGTGCCGATATTTCTATTTAGGGGCCGTTTACGGAAATTCAAAGCTAAAGGTAGAGGGGAGAATGTTATATTCTTTGGTAAGCTTTTACCACAGTTATATCACCACATCTGCATATATTTTAGAGCCTGTAAAGTTTTTATCAATTACATTGGCCATTTATTTTGATAGTTATCTTCAAGGATAGTTAACTTGAATTCACAGTTGAAGGTAGAGAGGGGAAGATTATAATCTTTATCTTGAATCATGTCCATAGTTCCAAGATTGTTGTTTTTCCATATATCTGTTGGCTTCATATACATATCTAGGAAGCTAAATTGAGGTTCTTCTGTGATGACGCCTTAAAAAATTTCAACGCTAATGATCTAATTGTTGCATATTTTCACTAGTGACACCGTCAAGTTGGCATGTTATTCTTATTTGTGTTTTAAGTGTTCAATTGGATCAAATTTCCTGTTTGTTGTAAGTAAATGGTCGTTTGTCTTTGTTTCTCAACACCTTTAAGTTGTATCAATATCTTGAGAAGTTCTTTGCCACAATAGTGCCTCTCAACTAGTCCCCAAGAGTTGCTCACATTGGATGAATAAGTTGTTGATTTCCTTGATTTTACCATATCGCAGAGTTGTTAAGTGTTTGCGAACTAGTAAAGAATGAATGGAATTTCTTAAGCTGCTTAATGCAATAAGAAGGGTAAATTTATTATCGACAAAAAAAACATTGGGAAGTTAATTGTCTAATTGTTGCCTTTATCATCAATTATGCATTTTGCATAAGGTTCGTGCTTTCTTTCAGTCATTCACTTCAAACTAGTGTTTGCATTTTGTCTCTGTTGTCTTAAAACTTTTTATTTGTTGCAATGCAATTGAAACTAGTGATCTTCTGATTGAAGGTTATCATCTATTAGTTAGCTATACTAAATTTGATAAAGAAGTTATGTTACTAACTATAAATAGTGTCTCGTTAACCTCCAAGTTTGCTTTGGTTGTTCACTGCAATATACCAACGAACGAAATTTAATTATGCTTTCTTGCTTTGTTTTCAACTTTAATTAGGTGACACCATCAAATAATGAAGTCCAAAAATTTCTCCTATCAGATTAACATGTTTTGTTTCCTCGCTAAGTTTAGTTGCACAGTGTGAAATCATGTTAAGTTTTTTCTCATTTCATCAATATCAGCACTCCAAGCAATACCAACAATTTGGCAGTTGTTCATTTTAAAGTTGAGCTCTCATAAAGCCTAAGATATGCTCTTTTTTGCTTTCGTTTTTATGTTAGCAATTGACTTGAGCTATCCTGGAGCACAAAGGAAATTACTCTAGAAAAAAATTAAAATAAAGTTAGCTTAAATTTATGTTCTTTTGTAAAATAGCAGACTTCTATATGTTGGAAATTTAGAGGGTGTTTGACTTTGTTGCTATCAACCTCCCTAGAGAGCTCTTATTCTTACGCAAATGTTCTACGTGTTGTTGCCTTATTATTGCAGTGTCAAAGTTGTTGGGAATTTTAGAATAAATTTTCAAACCGGATCGTGCACATAAATAAGCAACACACAATATTTTAACGTGGTTCATCCAACTTTGGCAACGTCCACAGAGTAATTTCACTATTACTCAATATTTCTGACTTTTTGTACGGATAAAGTCTAAACCTTCCTTACATGAATATTTTCTTACTCTCTTCCTGGAGTACATAGAATATTCTTTTACCGTCTTTATAGAGTGACCTCACAACTCTCACCTGACTATGACTCAACCAAACCTACCAATTCGATCCCAGATAGATTAATCAGTTATATTCATTCTCGGATCTACCTATTCCCGTGTATGAATTGTTACCCTAATTCATACACTGTATTTTGAATATCTTTCGTTAATCCAGAATACCCATTAGGCCTACCACACCTAATATTAGTGGATTACCTCACTAACCCTACCATCAGTTCTTTACATTTTTCTCTTCCCTCGATACTCTCGACCCCTCTCTCTGGAGGTGTGTTTCTATCTCCTTACTACCCCCTATTTATAGAAGTTAGGAAGAGGTAGTGATCAAGTTGCCAAAGACAACTTGAATATGTTGTCAAACACAATTTGTCTTTGACAACTAAGGTGTCAAACACAAATCATCTTTGACAACAAGTGGGACCCACCAACAATTTCCCCCTACAGACCCATTTGTGGATAAAAATTTGCTTCATAAGCTTATCCCGGCTTGCTTAATTAGCAATTCAATTTTTATAAATAGCTCCCCTACATTAGAACTTGAATACATAATTGAACCGTCTTCGCCTTGAAGATCTGCGGTCTTTTTCTTTTAATCCGATGAGTTTACTCCCCCTGCTCGAACATCTTCTGCATTTTCTGCATCCTCCTCAGCTTGGCCACTGTTGCTTGTTGCATCATCAACCATCATTTGGATTTATCTCCCTTAAAGTTCTACTTTTTCTTTCATGGGTCATACGACACCATTTTTTTTCTCTCCCGGCAAATCAACAAGAATAACAATAAACGACATGTGCAACATATTATTTTTATTTTATTGATTTACCTTTCCTAATAACGGGGTCACAATCTCTACCACATATATATTTTCTGTCAACACGCATATTTATGTGCAGTACCCGGCTCTAATACTACTTGTTGGTAATTTTAGAATAAATTCCAAACACGGATCGTGCACATAAATAAGCGACACATAATATTTTAACGTGGTTCACCCAACTTTGATTACGTCCACGGAGTAATTTTACTATTACTTAATATTTCTGACTTTTTGTATGAATAAAGTCTAAATCTTCCTTACATGAATATTCTATCACTTTCTCCCTGAAATACATAGAATATTCTCTTACCTCTTTACAGAGTGACCTTTCAACTCTTACCTGGCTGTGATTCAACCGAACCTACCCGTTCGATCCCAGATAAATAATCAGTTATACTAATACTCTGATCTACCTATTCCCGTGTATGAATTACTACCCGAATCCATACATTGTATTTTGAATATCTTCCGTTAATCCAAAATACCCATTAGACCTGTTACACATAATATTAATGGATTACCTCACTAATCCTACCATCGGTTCTTTACATTTTTCTCTGCCCCCGATGCTCTCGACCCCTCTCTCTTGAGGTGTGTTTCTATCTCCTCATAACCCCCCTATTTATAGAAGTTAGACATTCTCCAATAGCCTCTCTATAATGGCTCTTTAGCCATTATAGAGAGAGAGCCATTATAGAGAGGCAAAATGGTATTATCTTCTCCAACAGCCTCTGTATAGGAGGCATTCTAAAATGTGGAGCTCCACATTTGATTGCAAGACTCGCTAGTAGTAGAGAACCAAAAGCTGGCTCTCTATTACCAAAAAGCTGACTTTAAAAAAAAATTAAGCTCTCCAACGGTAACAAAATTGAACGTTGGAGAGCTCTTCTATAAATAAAACACAAATCAAGTTGAATTAGAAAAGAAAAGTCTCCAATCTTTTGAAATCTCAGATTTTATATTTTGAAACCCAAAATTTTAGCCAAAAAAAATCAATATCAAGCCAAAAAACAAACCAAATATGAAAAAAAACACAAAAACCAGAGGAAACAAACCAAATATGAAAAAAAAAACACAAAAACTAGAGGTAAACTTACTGTTTTTCGTGTGTATATGGGGGAACGAGGAGAGGGTGGGGGCAGAGCTTCAAAATTTTTGTTCGTGTGTGTATGGGGGGAAGGGGGGGGGGGAACGGGAGGGAAGCGGCAGAGAAGAAAGAAGAAACGTGAATAGGTTTGTGAAATAGGTTAGGTTTAAAACAGGTTTAGTGGAATAGGTTTAGATTTTTTTTTTTTTGTCAAAAGTTTAGTAAATCGGTTATGTTTAAAATATTTTAGTGGAATAGGTTGGTAATTAATAGGTTTCTATTTTTTTTTTTTTGTCAAAGTTGAGCTTTTTTTTGTTAATATTAGGTTATAGTTAATAAATTATATTTTTAACTTAATAATTATTTTATTAATATTATGATCATTTCATAATTTTAGTTTTAACATGTTAATTTTTTAATTATGTTTACTAAAGTATAGCTTCTTAATATTTTATTTTGTATTATTAATTGTACTATTCTAATTTTAATTCTTTTTTATAGATGACTCACAAGATCCGTACTATCCAACTTTTGATGACGACTTTGTAGTCGAGCCGGTTCCGTCTTTTCCGTTTGATCAAACGCAATCAAACCTCGGAAAAAAGAAAGTGTAATGAAAAAATAACTTTTCGGTCGAAGAAGATATGCTACTTATTTTAGCATGGCTAAACATTAGTTTAGATGTCGTGCATAGCAACAACCAAACAATCAAACATACTGACGGAGAATACACGACTATTTTCATGCACACAAAAATTTTCCTTCTGAACGTAATGAAAATTCTCTCATGCATCATTGGTCGACTATTAATCTTGCAACTAACAAATTCTGTAGATATTATGCCCAAATAGAATCTAGAAGACAAAGTGGCAAGACTGAACAAGATAAGGTACAATAATTTTTTGTATAATAACTTTTGAGGAATATTATTTATTAAATTTGACTAATTTTTCTTTTTAATTGTTTGATGCAGATTCAAGACGCCAAAATACTGTACCAAACATGTCACAGGTCATCTTTTCAATTTCAGCTTTGTTGGAATATGCAAAGATATCAACAAAAATGGCTACAAGAAGGCGAAAAGAAGAAGAAAAAAAAAAGATTTAAAGATGATAGTCCAAGTGCCTCATCTTCATCAACTCCTCACTCTATAAACTTAAAGGATAGTAACAGTGCGTATGATACTTTCATCTCAAACGAAAGACCACCAAGTAGAGATGCAAAAAAAGAAAGATTGGATAAGCAAAAAAGCAGATCTGTAGAAAATGATCCAGATGTGATGATTGCAAAAATTATGCAACAATTAATTGAGTGCAAACAAAAAATGCACGAAGAGAAGATGGAAAGACTGGACCGTGAGTATAAAGAGAGAATTATGAACAAAGATCTCTCTAACATGTTTGAAATCCAAGCTCAATATTGGAGAAATAAGCAAGAAGAAATCATGTGAAAAAATGGTTGGGTATAATGGATTTTATCCATGTAATTTCTTTGTCATCAGTATTATCATATAGTTTAATATTAAAAAACTTTATTATTTGTCAAAAGTACTTGTAGTTGAATGAAAATTTTTATTATTGAACTCTAATCTTTTACATGAAACTATAAATTATCTCATTCGTTTCCATGTAATTGTCACAAATGTTCTACAAGATCTGCTTGTAGTTGAGCATGAGCCTCACGATCACGAATACAATAATGAGTTTGAATGAAATCTGTGAGTTCAGTTGTATGTTCACGTGTGACCGTTGAATTTGAATTATCACCAGCGCCATCATAGTTGAAATCTAAGTTACCAATCTCTCTCTCATCTTCTATAATCATGTTATGCATTATAATGCACGCTGACATGATATATTTAAGTGTTTCAACATTCCAAAATCGTGCAGGTCCATGAACAATAGCAAATCGAGCTTGGAGCACTCCAAAGGCACGTTCCACATCTTTCCTTGCTGACTCCTGAGCTGCAGCAAAATTCTTTCTCTTGTTGCCTTGTGGAGCTGGTATAGTTTTAACAAATATTGACCAACGCGGATATATATTATCCGCAAGATAATACCCCATTCTATAATTATGTCCATTGATTGAATAATTGAACTTAGGAGCTCATCCTTCAGCCAATTCAGTAAAAAGTGGTGACCGCTCCAAAACATTTATATCATTAAGAGAACCGGGTAAACCAAAAAATGCATGCCATATCCAAAGATCATATGAAGCAATAGCTTCTAAAATTATTGTTGGTTCACGAACATAGCCACTATACATACCTTTCCATGCAGTTGGGCAGTTCCGTCACTTCCAATGCATGTAATCAATACTCCCCAGCATTCCAGGGAAGCCTCTTCGATTTCCCACTTCAAGCAATCTAACAATATCATTCTCATTTGGTGATCTTAGGTACTCATTAGAAAATATATCTACCACAGCCTTCACGAATCTTCTCAAAGTCTCAATGGTTGTACTTTCTCCTATTCTGACATATTCATCCATTGAGTCTGCAACAGCTCCATATGCAAGCATCCTTAATGCAGTTGTGACCTTTTGCAGAGAAGACAAGCCCCAATGTCCAGTAGAATTTTGTTTTCGAACAAAATATGGATCATGGGCTTCTACGGTGGATTGAATTCGGCAAAACAATGAACGGTTCATTCGAAACCTCCTTCAAAAAATATTGGAAGGATAAACAAGATTTTCGGCAAAATAATCATTGTAGAGTTTTTCATGACCTTGTAGTCTATCTTTCCATATGTAAGCATGACCGGGTATAGAACCGCCACTCGTACTATTTTGTCTCCAACGTCGTCTACCATGTTGATTGGCAACTAGTTGAACTAATAACGACTCCTCATCAGAGTCAGAATCATCAAAATATTTAATGTATTCATAATTGGAATCCATATTGCTAAACAAGGAATAAGGCTAGCAAATTTTAGAGGATTTGTTGTGGCATTTTATGAGCTCCATGCATGACAATTTATAGCCTTTGAATTTCACCAATCTTCATAAACCAACAAAATGTGATAGTACATAAAAGTGATAGAATTGTAAAATTGATGGAACATAAAGTTAAGTTTAACCAAAAGTTGAACAAAAAAATTTTCCTCAGACAAGAAAATGACAACAAATGGTAATGGTACAGAAAGTTAAGTTTAACTAAAAGTTGAACAAAAAAAATTTCAACCAACAAGACAATGCGTCAAAAGAAAATGAAAACAAATAGTGATGGTACATAAAGTTAAGTTCAACCAAAAGTTGAACAAAAAAAATTTTCACTGACAAGACAATACATAAAAAGAAAATGACAACACATGGTGATGGTACATAAAGTTTTTTCTTTAATCAAAAAATCTACCATGTACAAGATAATACATAAAAGAAAATGACAACAAAAAGTGACCGATAAAACATAAAGCTACTATTGAAAATACAAGATATAAATGAACAATTGATGTAATATAAAGTTATTAAAAAGTTTTTTAATGAAAATGAAAAAATAAATATATGGACAATGGAAAGAAAAAAGCATTTATTATAAACTACAATAGAAAATAATTATTAATAATTAAAATAGTATATTATCATTAAAAATAAATAACGTAAATAAAAAAAATGGTGTGTTTGATTTAAAATAGAGATATATTGGAGTAAAAAGAAATAGGGAGTCCCTAAAATAGAAAAGTTGTTGGAGTAAAATTGAAATAGAGAGTCCCTAAAATAAGGAGAGATTAAAAGTAGAGAAGTTGATGGAGTGAAATTAAAATAGGGAGCCCTTAAAAATAAAGAGTCAAGTCTAAACTCCCTGAAATAGATAAAAATAAAATAAAAAACTGTTAGAGTTAGTCTTAGGAAGAGGTGATGATCAAGTTGCAAAAGACAACTTAATCTGTTGTGACTTGACAACAAGTGGGACCCACCCCAAATGGGGCTGGACCCACCAACAGAAGTCTCTACTCGAACTGGTTGAAACTTGTTAAGTATAAATCTCGCTACTGCGGCTTACACAATAACAAAGGATTAACAATATGTAACATTCAAAAAAAAAAATAGAAGGATTAACAATATGTAAAGAATTTGCTAGAACATGATATGCAGAGAGTGAAACCTTTCAGATAATGCTTATTAGCTTAAACTCCATGTACTTTCATAAGGTAGGAGTTTTAAGAGATGGTTCTACCAAATTGAATTCTTCATGTTGGAAATTTCTACTTTTGAATAGTATTGATAGTGGCTGGTTGTTGAGGACAAGGTAGTGACCCATCGGTGTAGCCGAGGAGTTTGTTGAAGGCAAAAAAAGTGGTAATCTGATTTTTCCAGGTGAGGTAATTGGTGTAGTCCAAGGTGACAGTAACAAACACCTTGACATTGTAAGATGGAAGAGAAAAGACAGAAGCTCTAGCCATGATGAAGACTAGAAAGGACGGAGGAAAGTGAGGAAGCAAAGAGAAGTAAAGTGGGCAGTAAAGCTGACGATTAGTCAGTGAACACTGATACCATGAAAGAGTTATATGTTGTATTTCTTAATCAACATGTACAGTATAGCTTGATATTTATAGTACACGAAAGTATATGCCTAATAGTAGCTATGCTTGGTTAAAGATAAACAAGGATCACAACTGAAAATACACAAGTTTAAAATAAAAAAACTAGCATTATCTATCAATCACAGTGATAATGGATACTTTTACAGATATTTCAAACTTTAGTAAGCTTTTATGATGGTTATAATTATCTGTTAATATTTGTTTTCAGGTCCTGTTAACAGTCCTGTTGACAGGAATTCATAGCTGAAGGGGAAGAGGAAAAGGTCATAATCTTCATGTTGAATTCTGTCCAAAATTATAAGACTAATGCCTTTCCAAGACGCACTTGGCCTTATTTACACATCTTGGAAGTTTTACTGAGGGTCTGTTCTGCCGACGCCTTCAACATGTACTGGTATATGGTCTAATTGCTGCATATTCTTCACCTGTTGACTATGTCAAGTTGGCTTCTTCTTCTTCTTTTTTTTTTTTTTTTTTTCATTTGCTCTTTTAGTTTTTCATTGGATCAGATTTCTTATTTGTGTTATACGTAATTGTCTTCAAATATCTTACAACATGTCTAAAAGTTTTTCTACTATTTCTTGGAGTACAAATGAAACTAGCGATCTGCTTATTGCTGGTTATCATAATTCAGTTAGCGATACTAAATTTTTCAGAAAAATAATATCTCATTAATCTTCCAGTTAGCTTGATAGTTCATTGTATTTTAAGAGAAATCAAAATATAACCATACTTTCTTGCTCTGTTTTTCAACTTTGGTAACATAAGATCACCAAAAAATGAAGGCCCACAAAAATCTCTCTCGGCTCAATCATTTGAGAGTTGAACCTTCAAAATTCCTTAGTTGAGCTGAGCCATAATCAGTAGTGCATTCCCTTACCTTCCCATGCAATTAATCACTGTTTTACTTCAAGTTGAATCTTCGATGTACAAACGTCATGATACAGAAGAGAGCTTTCGCTTTGTAGAAAAAACTCTTTTCCTTTCCCAGATAGAGTCTCATGCTTCAAGATTAGCCTCTAGTTCACTTCATCTTGCATAACAGGTTTGGGTCTTTTCAGCTATGTTATATTATGGTTTTTCGTTTCTCGCTTACAGTACGGTGTAGTGACACCTTAAACAATTTTGTGGCTTCATCTTTTAAATTTCTACCTTGGACATCTGAAAAATTCAATTTTTCACTACGCAAACATTGCAGGAAATTGGAACAGAACTTCAGATAGATCTACGGTGGTTGACTTCTTGCATCCAGTAGGCCTCCTAATGCGTATCTTCTCTTGTTGAAAGTCAGACAATTTGCAAGTGGGGCTGCCCATATTGCTTGAATAAATTGTAATGGGACTTGGAGTGGCTTCAGGGAAGAAGGGAGAAACCAAAAAGAGTGAAGCACAATAGATGAATTTGAACCACGTCACATATCATGAATTTGGACCATGTGTCGCATATCATGTCCATTAGAAAATTTATTCAGTAGATAGAAGTTTCTACTAAATATGCTTCACACTTTCTGTCCTGTGCAACTTGGTGATAGATGAATTTGGACCATGTCACATATCATTGAAGCGTTGACTATTAGTAACACAGATAAGAGAAATTTTAAACTGTTATAAAAGTTCACTTTCTCTACTGTTTGAGTTCAAAATTATAAAAAAGGATTAACCTTTGTGGCCTCTCGGCCATTTATAAAATCATTATTCTTTCATTATCAATGAAAATAATCTGAGTGGCATTTGTGTTCATGAGTTCTTAAATCAACATGTTCTATGAATCCATGTAGTGTTTTTAGGCTTTTTGTTAATTTAACATAAGACAATCTAATGAAGGCTGTCCAAAGAGAAAGAGAAGAAATGCTTGCTAGGGATCTGAAAGATTTCCTTCACCAATATGTTAGAGGCGACAAATAAGACTTCATACAGCATGCACAATCTGATGCAGAACGACTTTCACAACAAGTCAACTTGACAGTAACATCACCTGTTTTTCTTTTCATTTCTTTTCTGGAGTATATTAATTTGAATATGTGATAGTTCTCGGTGGTTGATATGTTAAATATCTATTTACTAGAACTTGGCAAGAATTGTAAAAAGCAGTTAAATTTACTTGTTCATTGTTAGCACCATGATGCTTTTAGTGTTATGCAATTTGATGAATGATTGGAGCTTTAACTTCTGTCATATACAATACAGGATGCAGCTCAAGCTTTCTGCAATTCGTCTAGCTGCCTAATCCAGTTATAATTATTAGCACCATTATTCATTTAATTTACCAAAAAAAAAATCCCTTTTATTAGGAAAATCTTCATGCTTTCATGGAATCCTATATTATGTTTTACTTGTATTTTGTGAAAAAACGATAAGCTGGACAGGGGAAGCTTGTCATTCCATCATCCTCAGTAAATTATGCTGCTTTTATTGGCAGCAATTTGTGTTTAAATTATGAATGCTACTTGATTGACTCATAAAATGTAATTTAACTTTCATAATCCACCTAATTACATAATTGATTCCAGCAATTGTTTAATCGTTTCTCGATCCCTGCAATTGTTTAATTGTTTCTCGATACGACATGGACATCTCTTCATCATTGATTGATTACAGATTCATAAACATTTTCATTATACATTTTTGTTCTACATGTTGCCTAACTGTGAACAGGCATTATTCAATTTACTGTATCTAATTTAACCAGTAGCCATTGTCTGTTCCCAGCTTTTGGTTAGATTTACATGATATAGTTCAACTGTAATCAATAGCCATCGTTTACAGTTGCTTTCTCAGAAACTCTTATCTGGCTTTTACAGCTTTTTGAACTGATATGTTGCAAACTAATTGGATGCGTGCACACGAGACGGCGCAAGAGCTTGGAAAGAAAGCTCTCTATATGGGGTTATCTTTTTTCTGCAGCAAAAGTTACATTAACCATGCCTGCTTGAAACTTTACATCTATTCATTTGATCAGTTACTCGATTAAGTACACACTCCAGGTGTTGTTCCGTTGCTGCAACTATCTGTCGTTCTCCAATTCGAAATGGATGGTAGCGGCCCTGAAAATAATGTTGAATGACATCTTAGATATAACAAAAACACACTAATGAATGCATTGTGGAAATCAAACGTAGTAGATATTGAAGTAACTTGTTTACTAGTGTGCAAAATGGTGTGCTGTTCATCGTTTGACCTATAATACATCTGATGTAAGTTTTTTTCAATGTTTTTGTAGGTTCTACAAAGGGAGCAACATGAAGAACGAACAACGTGGACACATGCCCCAGACCAGTACTATTTTCGCCCCAGCGTGTGATATGTTGGGTATCAGCGCAGCGGAATGGTCGGGGACAAGCAGTATCACGCAGCTAAAATATGAATGAGAACAGAGAAAGTAGAGACACAAGATTTACGTGGAAAACCCTCAAACAAATTGAGGGAAAAACCATAGGCAAGTAATGGAGGATTTCACTATGATGTGGAGTATTTTACAATAACCTTCTCTCTAATATAAGGAGAAAAAAATCACTCTCTCAAATAATAGGAGAAACTAACTCTTACTCACAAATATAGAACAACAAAAGAGGAAGAAAAATACTCAGGAGAAAGCTTATTTTTCTCTCTGATTTGGAATCTTTTGTTGATGCTCAAATGGTGAAGAATGAGTCCCTATTTATAAGCTCATCTTGCACCAAAAGTCTTTCCACATGTAATGTGAAATCAACCCAAAATTGTGTGTGCCTAACTTTGCAACCAAAGACTTTTCTTCATTTCCTATTGCTTTTTGTCTTCTTTTGACTTGTACCAAAATTTTATTGCTCACATTCTCCCACTTAAAATTTTGGTGACACTTCAAATCTCTCCATACTTGCCAATTCCATGTTGCTTACGTCTTTGCTAGGCCAAATGAGGATCTACTCCAAACAAACTTGTCAACGTTGATTGGCTTTGTCATGACATCTGCTAGGTTCTCGTTGGTGTGAGTCTTCTGCATATCCACACTCCCTTCCTCCACTACTTCTCGAACAAAGTGCGATTGAACACCTATATGTTTTGTCCTGGAATGAAATGCTGGATTTCTTGCAATGTGCAAGGAACTCTGACTGTCACAAAACAATGGAATTTTATCTTGTTTGTGCCCGAGCTCCTCCATTAATCGTTTAGTCCAGATTGCTTCTTTACAGGCTTGTGTAGCTACCATGTATTCAACCTCTGTTGTAGATAGGGCCACAACAGTCTGTAATTTAGATATCAAGCTTACCACGCCCCCTGCAACTGTAAACACATAGCCTGTAGTGGACTTCCGTTTATCGGTATCAGTTGCAAAATCAGAATCAACAAAACCCTTGACGGTAAATTCTGATCCTTCAAAACATAATGCAACATCCAAGGTCCCTTTGATGTATCTTAGGATCCTCTTAACAACATTCCAATGCTCTCTAACAGGATTCGCCATGAACCAACTGACTGCACCAACTGCTTGAGCAATATCTGGTCTCGTACATATCATAGCGAACATGAGACTTCCCACTGCTAATGCATACAGTACTCGAGACATTTATATCCTCTCCGCTTCAGTGCTAGGGCACATACTTGAGGATAATTTGTAATTGATAGGAAGTGGGGTCGAGATTTCCTTACAATCTTGCATATTGAAGCGCCGCAAGATTTTCTTCAAATAATTCTTCTGGGAAATCCATACCTTCTTGCCTTCTCTATCTCGGTGAATTTGCATCCCTAAAATCTTGTTTGCTGGTCCCAAATCCTTCATATCAAACTCCCCAACCAACTATGCCTTCAGTTCTTGGACCCGATCTTTACTAGGACCTGCTACCAGCATATCGTCCACATACAACAGCAGAATGATAAAATCATCATCGCCAAACCTCTTGTAGTACGTACAATGGTCTGAATTGAGTCTGTTGTACCCGAGGCTAATCACGAAGGAATCAAATCTCTTGTACCAATACCTTGGCGCCTGCTTTAAACCGTACAGAGATTTGGTCAACCTGCAAACCAAGTTTTCTTTTTCTTTCTCAACAAAGCCTTCTGGTTGAAGCATATAAATCTCTTCTTCAAGCTCACCATGAAGAAAAGCCGTCTTTATATCTAACTGTTCTAGATGTAAGTCTAACACAGCACACATGGCCAAGACTACACTGATAGTTGTAAGTCTTACCACATGAGAAAATATCTCATTGAAGTCAATTCATTCTTTCTGAGCATATCCTTTCACCACCAGTCTTGCATGATATCGCTCCACTTGGTCATTATTATCTCGTTTGATCTTGTAGACCCATTTGTTACCAATGGCTTTCCATCCAGGTGGTAGTGGAACAAGCTCCCACGTCTTGTTTTTATGTAGAGTTTCAATTTCTTCCTGCATTGCAGTCATCCACAGGGCAACATCGGGGATTTTTATAGACTCGTGAAAGGTAGATGGCTCTCCATCCTCCGTTAAAAGACAGTATGCAGCATTGCTCGCCATGACAAAATCTGAATGCCAAGTTGGTCTTGTTGTTTGACGCAATGAACGTTGGACTTCTGTAACCTCAGCATCATCTGGTTCTTGTTCCTCGTGCTCCGGGGCAACTTCAAAAGAAGCATCTCCTTGTTCTGACTTATCTTCAATTCGTATTGTAGTAGTCTCCTTTGAAGTGTTGTTGTCGTCTTCACTTTGCAGTTTATCTTCTGCAAATATCACATCTCTGCTGATGACAACCTTGTGGGCAGTAGAATCCCACAGGCGATACCCCTTAACATCATCAACATTTCCCAGGAATACACATTTTCTGGATTTTGGATCCAGCTTTGTTCTTTCTTGAGAACCATACATCACATATGCCGGACACTCAAATACGTGCAAGGTAGAATAATCTGCGGGTTTTTCGGTCCACATTTCTATTGGTGTCTTTAACCCAATTGCAGTTGACGGTGACCGGTTTATCACGTAACAGGCAGTTCTAACTGCTTCTGCCCAAAATGATTTGGCTAGTCCTGCAGTTTTCAACATAGCTCTCATTCTTTCAATAAGAGTTCTGTTCATCCGCTCTGCTACACCATTTTGCTGAGGTGTATGTGCAATAGTAAATTGCCTCTGAATACCCTCTTGCTTGCAAAATGCCAAGAAGCTCCCGTCAGTGTATTCTCCTCCGTTGTCCGTCCTTAAACACTTGATCCTTTTCCCGGATTCAAGTTCCACCAGCGCTTTGAATGCTTTAAATATTAGAAACACATCTGATTTGTTCTAGATTGGATACACCTACAGTCTCCTGGAGTAATCATCAATAAATTATACAAAGTATTTGGATCCTCCTAGGGACAAAACCGATGATTCCCAAATGTCTGAATGCATCAAGTCTAGAATGTGTTTGCTTCTGGTAGTAGATCTCCCAAATTTCAATCTATGCTGCTTACTCGTAACACAGTGCTCACAAAAAGGTAAGTTTATCGTCTTGAGCCCGGGTAGGAGATTACGTTCAGCAAGAATCTTCAAGCCTCGTTATGTTATGTGGCCCAATCTGCGATGCCACATTATAGTTGATTCTTCTTGACCGGCTGATGCAACTGATACATCTGCCTCCTGCAACGTATCTCCCAAAAGCATGTATAGATTTACCCCGATCTTTTTTGCTTTGATCACCACAAGCGCTCCTTTGACAACCTTCATGATCCCATCCTCGATATGGGTCTTGCAGCCAAGGTCATCCAATTGTCCAATGGACAATAAGTTTTTCTTTAAGCCCTTCACGTGTCGTATCCCTTGAATGGTGCGAATGGTACCATCATACATTTTAATCTTGACGGTACCGATGCCAGCAATCTCCAAGGCATGATCATTACCCATGTACACGGATCCTCCAAAGACAGGTTCATAGGTGTGGAACTATTCTCTATGAGAGGTCATATGCCATGTTGCTCCCGAATCCATTATCCAAGCATCAGTGAGCTCCTTTCTGCCTTTTGATACAGTTGCTGCTTCTCTGTATAAAATATTTCCATCATCTGGTGCAGTCGCCACACATCCCTGAGAATTTGTCACCTCGGGATTCTTTTTGTTGCTCCGACAATCCTTCTTGAAGTGTCCTTTCTTGCCACAGTTGTAGCATTTGATATTTTTTCTACTCTTTGATTTTGATCTACCATGATTGTTGCTCCCACTAGAGCCATGTTCCGTTGATCTACCTCTCACCATTGATAATGCCTATGCTTGTTGTGAACTTTCGATTCTGTCTTCCTTACTTTTGCGCCTAGATTCATCTTCCAGAATAGCGGCTGCAACATCATCAAAAATAACAAAATTTGAAAGAACATTGTTAGTGTAACTAATGATGAGTTGATCATACGAATCAGGTATACTTTGAAGTAGAATTTCTGCACGTTCAAGCTCCGCTATTTTATGCCCAATTGCAGTCAATTGAGAGAATAACATATTTAAGGTATTGATGTGATATATCACTGATGTGGACTCACTCATCCAAAGGGTGTAGAGTCTCCTCTTCAAGAAAATCTTGTTGTGAAGTGACTTGACCTCATACAGTTTAGTCAGCGCATCCCAAATTTCTTTTACTGACTTCTTTTTCTCAACGCTTGACAATACCGAATCTGCCAATGCCAGGTGCAGATTAGCCATAGCGTTGTCATCCATCTCTTTCCACTTGTCATCCGTCACCTCCGCTGGTCTGTCTCCAATTGCTGCCAAGCAATTCTCCTTTCTCAAGATTGCCTTCATCTTCAATTTCCATAGAAAAAAATTTCTCCTGTTAAACTTTTCGATTTCAAATTTTGCCGCCATAGTATTAACGATGATCTGCTTCGTAACTTGAACCGACTCCCACTATTTCACTGTGAATAGTACTATTTACGTGAATAGTACCGCATACGTGAATAGTACCAAAACTGTATACAAAAATAGTGTCGATACCGTATAGGTGAATAGTACTATACCGTATGTATGAATAGTAACTGTGAACAGTAACCCCGTATGTATACCAGTGACCCGTAACCAGTGGCTCTGATACCACTGTTAGGTATCAGTGCAGCGGAATGGTCGGGGACAAGCAGTATCACGCAGCTAAAATATGAATGAGAACAGAGAAAGTAGAGACACAAGATTTACGTGGAAAACCCTCAAACAAATCGAGGGAAAAACCACGGGCAAGTAATGGAGGATTTCACTATGATGTGGAGTATTTTACAATAACCTTCTCTCTAATATAAGGAGAGAACAATATCACTCTCTCAAATAATAGGAGAAACTAACTCTCACTCACAAATATAGAACAACAAAAGAGAAAGAAAAATACTCAAGAGAAAGCTTATGTTTTCTCTCTAACTTGGAATGTTTTGGTGATGCTCAAATGGTGAAGAATGAGCCTCTATTTATAGGCTCATCTTGCACCAAAAGTCTTCCCACATGTAGTGTGAAATCAACCCAAAATTGTGTGTGCCTAACTTTGCAACCAAAGATTTTTCTTCATTTCCCATTGCTTTTTGTCTTCTTTTGACTTTGTACCAAAATTTTATTGCTCACATGATATTGAACTCAGCCATTTTCAACCCGGCATAGAATACTGTTGTCCTAGCAACTCTTTCAGTGCAGCAACATGGCTAAGACGATAGGAACCCCAATGCCTCATTTTATCTTATGATTGTATAAGTTAATGCTGATTATCCAATTCTTGTTGTTTTTGGCTTTGATTGGAACTAGAAAGTACCCATGCTGCACTATCTCTAGATTCCGGGCTTTTGTAAATTCGATTTTTGTGCTCAATGAATCACTTGCTTACCTAAGGCATCAAATAATCTTCCGCATCAAATTTTGGCACGGGCGTGGGTGACTCGACCCCTCCCGGAATGACATTTCTCTCACAATTGTTTGCTGCCAAGTAGCCATTTATGAGAATGTCTCTCCCATTTTTCACATGGCCATACTAGAGACTCTCTCACATGGGTAAAAAAAAAAAAAATTAATATACACAAACAGTTTTGCAACATGCCCCAGGCGAAAGCACTGGCCTCTGCATGAGATGATGTTAATAGTGAAAATGTGAGATCCCAAATGGCAACTTGAAGAGTATAGAGAGTGAGATGAAATCAACTATTATGGATTTGGGGGCGGATTTAGAACTTTTTTGCAATAGAACTATATTATACACTTGGACGATTATACAAATAATAAACTTTTCAGGAAAGCGGATTCATCGTGGAAACAAACTTGGGTGAATACTCTATTCCTCACATCGCTGAGTTGTAATTTCTTTATTTTTTTGTTGTTTTGTTTTGAACCTGTAAAACAAATAAGATACTGGCTCAAAAATTTGCATCAAGGCTTGGGAATACCATAATAAGATATAGACTCTGATTCATGAAATAGGCTGTTTAGTGTTGACTCAGTCGACTAAATTAATGAAACAAATTCATAAATAAAAAAGCTGGTTTAAAAAAATAGATAATGACCATGAGAAGACAAGTCAGTTGCATAGGAATTCAAGAATTTGCAACTTGTGCATGCCATTGAAAAAGGCAGCAATCAAATTTGATCATAGAACATGAGCATATATGCGTAGCCATAATATGCAAGAATAATTGACTGATATAAACTTTTTATTTGCTACCAATTTTGAGAAGTCAGTGATTATTGATCGATTTGGGCGTATATGCAGAAATCTTTCTCATTATCATAGCGGATCTTCGAAAAAAAAGAGTTTGTATCGAATAAGGGCGGAATAGCTATCCCCCTGCCAAAAATATTCACGATGTTCAGTAGCTGGGTTTCTTTAGGGTAATAAGATTATTCCAATACTCGTGGTGGATTTCTCTCTCATTTAATAAAAGTCTGGAATCCTAGGTTTCTAATTGGTGGAATACTGGGCAATCCGAAATTTTTTTGAATGATATTCAAGAAAAGAGTATTCTAGAAAAATTCATAGAATTAGAGGAACTCCTCTTCTTGGACGAAATGATCAAGGAATACTCGGAGATGGAAATAGGTCCAGAAGGAAGGATTCGATGAAGTATTAACAGAGAAATCGAGTCGGCCATGAAAATGAATTTAAGTTTCGGATAGTTCGAATACTTGTTACTATCAAGACTTCAACTGCGAGTTCTTATTTTTTTTCCTTTTTTCTTTTACAGAACCAGTGGAATTACAGTATTCTCGGGTTGATTTCGCACGTAGTGCGCATACACTGCGTGTCTTAAGTGCGGGCAGATAGGGCACTACGTGATAGATTTCTAGAAAAGGGTCACAAAAAGGAGTATGGGCATAATGCAGCATGAAAAGATATCCAAGAGACAACAATGGATGCATGAGGATGATCTCCTCTATCATGACTAAGGCCTAATTAATTTGGTATAAGCGATGGAGAAGTATGGAACGATAGAAAGAAAGACAACCAAGTTATAATATGCCGTAGCAAAAATGGCATAACAGAGTATTTAACACCAGCGGAGAAACGAATAATCAAAGCACAACGATAAGGTCTACGAGCATAAGGTTTGGGAAAAACGAGGAAAACTTTATCAGTTGGAAAAGGGAATGACTGTCTATGTCTATGTCTTAACTCTTTTTTATAGAATCCTTAAAATAGTTGGAGCCAGAAATTATATTATGATACAAAGATAGGGAATGACTTCAGCATGTTGAGGAGCCATTAGTGGGGCGAGTCTCTGGCTTCAGAGAATCAGATATGTTGATGGATTTAGAGTTTAGACAACATTAGATAGTGGCCTACTAATCTCAGCTACAAGCAATATTTCTCTAATTTCTGAAGCATCATAAATGACAAATTTTTTTCCTTGAGATGAAAAGGAGATAAAAAGTTTCAATATTACACATCCTTTCAGTTCTTCTAATTCATGCTGCACAAGGGTTTAAGATCTACATTAGCTTATTAGGATTCCCAAGCAAGTTTCACAACTTCAACTGGTCTGGTTGTTTTTATTTAATGTCTACAAAAGGCAAGTCAAGATGCTTCTTCTAGGAGAACTTAATTCTTTTTGTGGCTCTGGAACTATTGTGCTGCTTCTTCTTGACTAAGATTGGGGTTTGCAACAGGAGTTTATGCTTGAACCTCGACTTTATATCATCAATGGTAGAGTAAATATGTAATGTCCCCGTCAAGCATCTACATACAATTACTGTCTCGTCCATGGTTTATGTTGTATATTGCTTTAGTACTGATGCAGTTGTGAAATAATATGTGATACCAAATTTGAAGACACTGATTGATGGTACTAAAAGTAATCTACTTTGTCAATGCTAATTACAGTTTTAGCTAAACAATATGCTGTATATGTATCTCTGTGTGTTTTGGAGCAAGAAAGAGTGTGCGTGATTTGAATACAAGTAATCATGTTCTCTAATTTTATGTGTAGTGTTACACATACATCTTACATATCTATTCTTCTTCTGATCCTAGAGTATGTTGTCCATTTCCTCAGTTTACTTCATTAGTGTGACCCAAGAGCTAATAAGGTATATTATTTCCATCGCACAATGAATTTCTTTTTTTACTTGAGATGCCATTTGATTCAAGATTTGAACATACATATTAATCTTGAGAAAAGTGGAGTTTGCAGTGGGGCGACTAGTAAGAGGACATCTTATAATAAATAAGTCGACATTCAAGGAGGGAGTTGGGGAGTATCAATCTTGTACTAATTCAGGGAGGGATACTCTTATTAGATATTAAGGAAGCAATGCTTAGGGTGTGATTAGCTTTGTTATGCCTATTTCTTTCAGTAGTAATGATCTGTGGTACCTTGAGGAGAAAAGTATAAGGTTGACTTACACATCTTTTTTGTTACTAAAATAGAACAAGAAAAGTAGCAACACTTGCATCAATCAGGACAAAAATTGTCGGTAGATCTGATTACAATGAGGGAGAATGAATGAAACCTAGAATCAATTACGCTGCCATTTGTAGAGCGTAATAGGACATCCCTTCAACAAGTTGTCCCTTTTTTAGGTGTAACTACGTCATACCTCATCTATTGAGCTTTGGGTAGAGTCATTTAACAGAGTACTTATAAATAGAAAGAGATTTTGTATGGAGTTCCCTTGTAATTCTTTCCATGTTTGTTCATATTTGAGGGATATATGCTTTTCTATTAATAAATTATTTCTACATCTCCAAAAAGAAAAAGAAAAAGAAAAGTTCATTTTGACATTGAAAATTTTTATGGATAAGAGTTTGTAAGTTCTAATGGTTTGCACCAATTCTTGTAGTTTCTGGTGCTAAAAGAAAGGCAATGAGCTTCAAAGATGAGGATTATTTTATAAGTTTCGTACCAACAAATCAGGTGGGTAACTAATATTCCGACAAATCTGGTAAAAAAAGTTATAATGGCGCCCCATACATTTGACTTTGTTTATGAGGTTACAATGTCCTTATACATGCTTAGTTTGCTCCTAAAATTTGAGGTATATGTTTTCGCCGTTTCATTTAAAAGCTATTTTATTTTCAGCATTTTGAAGTAGGACTCTCAATTAGAGCTAACCAAGGCTTTGAATCAAACAGGTAAGTTAGGTGAATGAAGTTGCCATCTTTGTCCTTCATGGTTGAGAAATTGAGATATTCTATTCTCCCTGTTTTATGATGTATGTCATGAGCTCGTGATAATCATATGATAGTATACATCTTTCAAACTTTCCCTAGCCACGTACTTTTCTTTTTCTTTTTTCCTGTTCGAGGGATACGTAGCATATATTTAAGAAATATTAGTAAAAACTGGCTTTTTTATATATCATTGGACAGTCTATTCTTATGATAATTTATGATTTAATAGATTGGAAGCTATTGTTATGGACCTAGTTGCTGATGATAGTAGGGTACTGTAGAAACATAAATCTTCTTATCATTGGGATAAGGTACCGCAAACTATGTGAATATTGATCTTTTCTATTGTTTCAATTCATTTTATATGATGATTTATACTTAACTTACTTTTGCAAAAATCTGAGACTGATCTCTAAATGATACAGAGGCATAAGAAATATGTCAAATTGAACAATGGGGAACGCATGACAGCTAGTGGAAAGGTATATTCTTTCCCTTTTGCGTATTTTGCACTGAAATATTGAGTTACATAAATAGAAATATAAACCTTTCATGGGAGGTCAAAATAATACTCTACAATATGTTTGGATTCACTTTTTATGAAGGAAAAGAAAGGCAAGGAAGGCGAGGGTTGTTTAAATTCAATTTTGGGTAAGAGGAAAGTGATAAATCCGTATTTTTAGTAAATTTAACCCATTAAATCATGTATATTGCATTATTATTTCAAGTTTAATTGTATATTTTACACAAATTTAATGCAATATAGGTTTTGAAGAAGAAATAGCAAAAATGGCCACAAAAGCCAACTTTTGAAGTGAATTTTCGGCGCAATACTGAAGGAGGAAGGTAGAACGACTTTGACACGTGCAAATCGAGATTGAATTTGGCCAAACGGAGTGCGAAAACGGATTCAGGACGCTGAAAAACTTTGAAAAAGCCTTGGTCAACTTTTTGGTCAAAGTCAAAGGGTGAATAGTAAAAGTCAAAGTTAACTTTTGGTCAAAGTCAAAGTCAACGGGTGAATAGTAAAAGTCAAAGTCAACACATAAATAGTAAAATCAACGTTTGAATAGTATCTTCGCTGACATCACACTGACACAATGATGACCTAGGCGAATGACATCACAATGACACAATGATGATATCATGGTTTGAATAGTACTTGTGAATAGTATCAAAATTTCTCTATAAATACTCCATTCCTCATTTCATTTTCCTTGTACCATTTTCCCTTCTTAGCTTAGATTTTGCTCTTGTGTTTGAGTGCTTTAGTTATTATTCTGAGTTGTGTGCAAAGTTTTAATCCCAAAGGGAAGGTCTAGTGAGCCATCATCATACTGAAATCATATCGGTCTACCGAAATCCGTTCAACATGATAAGTATTCTTTTATTTTGGTTTTCGTTATGATTTCTTTTACTTTACAGTTTATTATGGCACATTAGACCCAAGATTTGGGGTGGTACGTGTGAGGTTACTCTTGTACATATGTTGTGATTCAAATTTATTAAAGTCTCATATTTCTATTTCTAAATATTCTTTGATTAATTATACATATACTTGTAGTTATTTTATATTTAATTGAAAGTACATATACGCCCGGTTTTGTAAACCAGTGGCAATACGAGACTACCTCGGATGGATTCTAGTCTGGTTGTACCGACACCTCCAGGTTACATAAGTGAAAGATTAATTGAGAGATTGAAAATCGTTAGGTTGTACCAACATATCCAGTCTTGTTAATTAATTAATCTTATCACTTACGTAATTAAAGGCTCATTTCAGTAGTGGGGGCTTGTAGCCCTATTTCTGAAAGACTTAACTTTTAATCTGAATCAATAACTTTGTACTTGCGTATACCGAGCTATAACCACCCTGAATCATTAACCCTTTGGATTTTTTTGTGTTGAGTGTTGTGATTCTTTAATTTAGTAATTTTGATTAATTCACTTTTGGACTTTATTACTACCGTATCTTTGGACATTTTGTAGACATCTCTTGGACTTAATTTTCCGTACTTCCGTACTCCCGTACTTTTGGACTTAATCAAACTTATCCGTGACGGGAGATAGTCAAACAATTCTAAATTAAGGACTTAACTTAACTTGATAACCCAATCTCCGTGGATCGACCCTCTACTCGCCACAGCTAGAGGTAATTTAAGGTAAGCAATATTTTCAATCAGTTAACCTTACTATTTTTGAGCGCAAAACGACGTGATCAAAATTTGGTGCCGTTGCCGAGGACTGGTGTTCATTAAATAAGGTAAGTCTTTAATTTATGTATATATGTATTATTATGTATATATATTTTAGATTTTAGCTCTTATTTTATTTAATTTTGTTTTTGTATATAGACTGTATTTCATTGTCATTCATCTTTTTGAGTTTTAGTTTTGTATGCATGGTCGGAGATCTTTAAAACCACCCATCTTTGTCTTGGATTCAGAAATTGAGAAAACCTTTAAATCCATAATCAAAGCACGAACTTTTCTAATCATGGTTGATCAACATCCGAATCAAAACCAAAATCAGGATCAAGTTGAAGGTAGAGAAGTAGGAAATGTGAGGAGGAGCATAAAAGATTTTTCCACACCACAAGATTATGTTCCTCCACGATCTATTGCCTTACCTGAAACTGATGATGGTTTTAAAATAAAGTCTCACATGATTTCAATGCTTCCCTTGTTCCTCGGTCTTTCTAATGAAAACCCGTATGATCACATTAATACTTTTGTTCATACATGCAGATCGATCAATACTAGAACTGCCTCAGAAGAGGTTGTTAAATTGAGATTATTTCTTTACTCTTTAATGGGTCAAGCACATAATTGGCTTTACAGATTACGATTTGGTTATATTACTTATTGGGATCAATTGCAAAAAGAATTTCTTGAAAGATTTTACTCTTCTTCAAAAACCAATGAATGTAGGAATCAATTAAATAATTTTTCTCAATTACCTGGAGAGGTACTTCATGAGAGTTGGGACAGATTTGAAACCTTAACTTATGAATGTCCACACCACAGTATTCCAAATTGGTAATTAGCTCAGAATTTCTATCAAGGGTTAAATGAGCATAATCAAAGTTTGCTCGATTCAGCTTGTAATGGTTCACTTCTTGAAAAATCTCCGGAAGAAGCCACATAATTGTTCATAAAATTGAGCAACAATTCACGAAAGTGTGCAACTTCATCAAGAGAAAAGAGAAAAAGTGTAGGATCAAATGATTATAATTCTTTGACATCAAAGATTGAAAATCTAACTCTTGCATTGGAAAAAATGGTTAAAAGGAAAGAATCATTGCATGTAGTTGATTCAGGTGAAGGTGTTCTTGCATCAAATCCCAATTCAATTTCAGAGAAAGCTTGTGCTGCTTATAGATATCCCCATAATTATGATCCATTCTCTAACACTTATAATCCAGGTACACGAGATCATCCAAATTTTCGGTGGGATCAGAATCGGGAAGATGTTCAACAACAAAGAACAAGAAGCTATCCTCCAGGATTTCATCCAGTTCCACAAGGACAGTTACCTACGAGCTCCAATTCAGGTTCCAATTTTTATGGGACTACTTTTGAAGAACAGGTTTTGAATAAGTTTCACAGTTGGGAACCAACTATGCAACTGGTAAGTACACATACAAAGGCAATTGCTAACTTGGAAAGACAAATTGGGCAATTAGCTAACACAATTCAGAAAAGGGAAGAAGGAACACTCCCTGCCCAACCTGGAAACCCAAAAGGTAATGCCCATGTAGCATCTACAAGTCAAATAGTGGAGGATCTTCAAGCTGTCACTACATTACGAAGTGGTAAGAAACTTGATAACAAGGTAAGTGTCGAAACTTACGAAAATGCAAGACTTGTAAAGCAAAAAGCTAAGTCTCAAGTTACTGCTGATTCATCAAAAGAAACTGCAAAAGAACCTGAAACTTTCATTTCACATGAAAATATTCCATTGACACTGAGTCCCAAGACACCCTTTCCACAGGCATTAGGTAATCCACCTAATAAAGATTCAAAAAGGGAAGAAATGCTTGAAACCTTTAAGCAAGTTAAAATCAATTTACCTCTGTTAGAAATCATCAGGCAAATTCCTGCTTATGTAAAGTTTCTTAAGGATTTATACACTCAGAAAAGAAGGAATTCAGCTTTGATATCAAACAAAGTAAGATTAAATGAAAAGGTAAGCAGCATTCTTACTTCTCATGTTCCACCAAAATTGAAAGATCCAGGTGCATTTACCATTCCTTGCTATATTGGTAATCATTGTGTAGATCGTGCCCTTCTTGATTTAGGAGCTAGTGTGAATCTTCTCCCCTTTAATCTTTTTGAGCAGTTAGATATAGGAGAATTGAAACCTACTCCTGTCACCCTTCAACTGGCTGATAGATCGCTTAGAATTCCTAGGGGCATGATTGAAGATGTATTGATAAAGGTTGATGAATTTTATTTTCCTGTGGATTTTGTTGTGCTAGATATGGAACCAGGAGAAATTCAAAAGTTTCAAACTCCAGTTATATTAGGGAGACCATTTTTAGCAACAGCTAATGCAAAAATTCACTGTGGAACTAGAGAATTGGAGTTTACATTTGGAGATATTAAGGTAAAGCTGAATGTTGTTAATACTGCTAGGTTTGCAGAGGGAGATGATGATCTTGAATGTTTTATTATTGATAAGATTGATCCATTAATTGAAGAGTCTTTTCGTAGTCTTATGCAAAAAGATTTTTTGGAGAATACTTTGAATGATGATAAAGTAGTGATGAGTAGGTTTGAGGAGGAATCTGATGAATTTTTAGAAAACAATTTAAGATTTGATGAAAAACTTCAAGTTTGTGCAATAGAACCATCATTGACTCTTTCTAAAGAACCCATGCTTCATTCTATACAATCTCCTCCTGAGTTGGAACTGAAGCAACTTCCTAGTCATCTCAAGTATGTTTTTCTAGGGGCAGATCAAACACTTCCAGCTATTATTGCTTCTAACCTTTCTTTGGAACAGGAAGCTAAACTTGTAGATGTGTTGTCTAAGAATAAAGAAGCGTTAGGCTGGATTGTTGCAGACCTTAAAGGAATAGATCCCTCTTTTTGCATGCATAAGATTAATTTGGAAGATGGAGCCAAGATATCTAGAGAGATGCAATATAAGCTGAACCTGAACATGAGGGAAGTTATAAAGAAGGAAATAGTGAAGTTGTTAAATGCAGGTATAATTTATCCTATTTCGGATAGTAAATGGGTTAGTCCTATACAGGTTGTACCTAAGAAATCAGGAATCACTGTTGTGACAAATGATAAAGGTGAATTGGTACCTACCCGCACCACAATTGGATGGCGTGTGTGTATTGATTATAGAAAACTCAATGTTGCAACAAGAAATGATCATTTTCCTTTACCATTCAGTGATCAAATTTGGACAGGTTGGTAGGACAAGGTTATTACTGTTTTCTTGACGGGTACTTAGGATACAATCAGATCCCTGTGGACCCTGAAGATCAGGAAAAGACAACTTTTACATGTCCTTTTGGCATGTTTGCTTATAAAAGAATGTCTTTTGGCCTTTGTAATGCACCAGCCACTTTTCAACGCTGCATGATGTCTATTTTCACTGATATGATGGATGAATTTGTTGAAGTCTTTATGGATGATTTTTCTATCCTTGGCTCTTCATTTGACACTTGTTTGAATAATTTTTCTTTGGTGCTGAAAATATGTCAGGAATCTAATCTCATACTTAGTTGGGAGAAAAGTCATTTCATGGTTCAAGAGGAAATTGTTCTCGGACACATTATATCCAAGGAATGAGTTCGGGTTGATAAAGCTAAGGTTGATATTATTTCTGATTTGCCCCCTCCAACAACTGTTAAACAGGTGAGATCGTTCCTTGGACATGCTGGTTTCTACCGACGATTTATAAAGGATTTTAGTAAAATTGCTAGACCTTTATCAAATTTGTTGGCACAGGATACTCCATTCCAATTTGATGAAAAATGTGTTACTGCTTTTGAAACACTAAAAAATGCACTTTCCACTGCTTCAGTGATTCAACCACCAGATTACTCTCTTCCTTTTGAAATTATGTGTGATGCTTCGGATTATGCCATAGGAGCTGTATTAGGTCAACGCAAGGATCGAGTTCCTTGTGTGATCTATTACGCCAGCCGAACTTTAGATGATGCCTAGAAAAACTTTACCACCACAGAGAAAGAATTGATTGCTGTAGTTTTTGCATTAGAAAAATTTCGGTCTTATGTGTTAGGGTCAAAAATAATCATTTATTCTGACTACTCAGCATTAAGATACCTGTTGGAAAAGAAAGATGCTAAACCTAGGCTTATTCGATGGTTGTTATTAATTCAAGAATTTGATTTAACAATCAAGGATAAGAAAGATCGAGAAAATGTTGTTGTTGATCATTTGTCAAGGATTGTAACTCAAGAAACAGAAAATGAGTTACCTTGAGAGATATATTTCCTGATAAACAGTTACTATTAATTTCTACTCCTAAACTTCCTTGGTATGCTCATATTGTGAATTATCTTGCAGTTGGTAAAATACCCAAGGAGTGGAACAAGGCTGAGAGAGATCGATTTTTGTCAATTGCAAAGAATTATTTCTAGGAGGATCCTCATTTGTTCTGTATTTGTTCTGATCAAATTATTCGTAGATGTGTACCCGAGTCTGAACAGCTAAGCATCATGTCATTTTGTCATTCGCAGGAATGTGGGGGACACTTTGGAGGACGACGGACAGCTATCAAAGTTCTGCAAAGTGGGTTTTATTGGCCCACATTAATCAAGGACACTCATGAGTTTTGCAAGGCATGTAAAAGATGCCAAAAGACAGGTAACATGGGAAAAAAGGATATGATGCCCTTAAATCCTATCGTGGTTTGTGAACTTTTTGATGTTTGGGCTATTGATTTCATGGGTCATTTCCCCATCTCCTTTGGTTTTCAATACATTTTGGTTGGTGTTGATTATGTGTCTAAATGGATTGAAGCAATTGCAACAAGGACTAATGATCACACTTTTGTAATGAAATTTATAAAAGAAATCATTTTCTGTCGGTTTGGAATTCCACGAGCCATCATTAGTGACGGTGGAAGTCATTTCATTCATCAAACTTTTGAAAAATTGTTGAAGAAATACCCAGTCATTCATAAGGTTGCAACTCCATATTACCCACAAACTAGTGGACAAGTTGAGGTTTCTAATAGGGAAATTAAATCAATCCTTGAGAAGACAGTTAGACCTGATAGGAAGGATTGGTCCACTCGATTGAATGATGCATTTTGGGTATATAGAACTGCATATAAAACTCCCATAGGAATGTCACATTTTCGTTTAGTTTATGGAAAAGCATGTCATTTACCTGTTGAGTTACAACATAAGGCTTATTGGGCAATTAGAACTGTGAATTTTGACTTGCAGAAAGCTGGTAAAAACAGGTTATTCCATCTAAATAAACTTGAAGAAATACGTTTAGAGGCATACGAGAATGCCAAGATTTACAGTGAGAAAATGAAGAGAACGCATGATAAAATGATTATTCGTAAGTCATTTATTCCTGGAGAAGATGTGTGGTTATTTAATTCTAAGTTACGATTGTTTTCTGAAAAATTGAGGTCTAGGTGGAATGGACCATTTAAGGTTGAACAAGTTTTTCCGTTTGGGGTTGTCAAGATAAATGATAAAACAAATGGAAAAATTATGTTTGTAAATGGACAAAGGCTAAAACCAGCGATCCAGTTAAAGAATTGAGGTGAAGAGTCAATTGAACTTAAGAATTCAATTCCTGCAGAGTAACAATTTCAAAGTAATTTTGTCTGGCTGAAGACGTTAAACTTAGCGCTCATAGGAGGTAACCTAGGATTTTTAATTTTATTTTTATTCTTTTTGTTATTTTTATTTAGTACCAAATGAGTCTTTCTCCAGCTTAAAGTAGTTTGTGTCTTAACCTTGAGAAACACTCATAAAGGTACAATTGTCATGATACTAGTAGTCACTGTACGTTTTCTGTGTGCGGTTGTCTGACCAGTGTAACTCTGTCAACAGTACTTGTCACTCCATCAGCTTAATGTAGTTTAGGGTCTGTTTAGGGATTATTTGATAAGGTAGTTAGGAGTGAGAGCATTGTCTGTAACTTAAAATCCCACTGTCTTGCTCTTGATCCTGTGGAACTGGCTGTGGCCCCATGTGAGTACCAAAGGAAAGTACTAGATGGCGTGAACACAGAAACCTCTGGAAGAGCTAGTCCCTTGTTTTTATTATTTTATTTTTAAAAAAAAATTTGCCCGAAGGCGTTAAACTACGGTACTTAACTGTGTGTGCATGTCATGCTGGCTGACATTAAATGGTTCCAGTGCCCATTCCCGGTTAGAAAGAAAAACTCTGACAATTTATGTGACACACTCATCCTAAATGGGTGGGAGGATGGGTACACAGTGGCAACATTCGGTAGTGACTGTCTGAGGATAAAACAGGGTGTTGTTTGTACTAGGGTGTGTGCCTCACATGAACCTAGGTGATCTCTGGGTAATCTAGGATCTCGTGGCAGTAACATTCCAAGGTTTGTCCTAGATGTTGTCGTTTGGTTACCAATTAGCTTTAAATTGGAGTTAACTTCAACGTTAGGAGGTCTTTTTCTACCGTTATAGAAATAGTGGCTCTCATGGTATTTGAGAGAAAGATAACTTATACCATTCTAAGGGGTAAGTGATACATGATTCATCACATTTGCTTCGGCCAGTTCTTACACTATGGTGGGTAGATTTACTTTCCAGATTTTAATGCCATTCACTTGGTGTTCGGGTGTGGTTTACTTTGCTGCATAGGTATGTAACTGAAATAGGGTTGGGATCCTATTTTTGCTTTTCCCAGGCTTCTAGTGTTGCCTTCCAAACTGGCGGACAACTCTTCGTTAAGTTGATGAACTCTAAATTTAGTCTAAACTCAAATTTTCTTAAATTAAATCAGGATCCAACTGTTCCTTTTGGAAGCATATTTAAGGTTTGAATCATGATGGATGACTATTGGTCGGTGTTCATTTGTATAATCTTACACTTATTTTAGGATATTTAAATGGTTTAAAATTCGTGTATTTAGTTTTCTCATGTACTTATTTTATTTTATTTTATAAAAAAAAACTCTTGTAGAAAATAGGTTTGAGGAAGATTATATCTTCCTACTTTGTGAATTTGCAAAAGCATTTAAGGCAGAAACGGGGAGAATCACGCTCGAACGCACTTAAAGGGCGCTCGAGCGCGGTACGACCTAACCGACGGGTTTAAAGCCCTCTTTCTTTCTTCTTCTCCTCATTTTCCTTTCTCTCCACTGCGCCTCTTCTCTCTCTCTCTCAATTTTTTTTTTCTTTCATTTCTCTATTTAGCTGCATTCAACACAATGATGTTCGGAACTCTCATGCCTGACCAATTTGCCATGGTTGTGTACTATTTTGCAAGCATTTTCATCCTTTACATTTTTTTTATTTATCTCCTAGTCAAGTGGGATCGTAGGTATATTAGGAATGATTGAAGTTAATCATGTATTTCCAAGTTTAAGGGATAGTCTTCAGTTATTGTATTTTCATTTCTTTTATGTAATGTCTTTATGATTAATAAAATAGTGTGTTTTGTTTATGATTTTTGTATTCATATAATCTATATATATATATATATATATATATATATATATATATATATATATAAATTTATGTATATATATATATATATGTTAGCCTGCTATATATGTATTTATTGTTATTAAAAATAAAAATAAAAAATAAAAAAATTCACTAAAAGAACGCAGCAGGGCACTTAAGCGCCCTGTAGGCGCTCGAGCACCCAACCACAGTCGGGGCTTATAACATAAGCCCCGATTGCAGCAGCCTTGAAACCTAAAAAAACACACCCCCCACCCACGGAAATCACCCACAAACCTCAACAAAACCCTTCCTCACCCCAAGTTTTCTCCAGATCTACATTAAGAGGTTAGTTTTTATGTTTTCTTTCTTATTTTCGCATTTATTTTCAATTTATTTCAAGTATTAGATCTATTTTTACATATTTATTTATGTATGTATATACACATATTTGAAGGCTTTAGGATGATTCTTACTGCTTACTTTCAGTTTATTGTTGTTCTATAGCTCTTAATATTCGTTTTGGTATGATTTTTTTTTCAGATTTATGTATGTATATATGAATGTATATATGTATGTATATGTGTATGTATATAGAATGTATATAGAATTTGGTTAGATTTTAATTTTAAATTTTCTGTTAGAATTCCTTTACATTTAATTCAGAAAAAAAAATCTGAAAATTAAAAAAAAAAAAATTCAGATTTATGTAGATTCATTTATGTCTATTATTTTTGTTGCCCTGCATCTAAGATTTATAAATTATTTGCATGTTATAGAATTTAACCGGATGATTTATAATGTTGTGTGTTAAAGATGATTTTGCAGTTGTTATTTGGTATTATTTGAATAAATAGTATTTATGTAAATTAAAAAAAAAACAATATATATATATATATATATATATATATATATATATATAAATAATTTTGTTTTGTGACTTTTCTGATTTAATGTTTTTTGTTTATTATTAAGATTATGGCTCCCAAAAGGCAGAAATTATCATTGACTGCAAGACTTGACAATGCTCAAATTGAGGCCGAAACTAATTTTTCGGATGCGTTGAGAGCCTCCGAAAGTGGGCAATGTGCTTTTGAATTTTTTGAGGGGTATTTTCTTGATTGTTTTCTGCACCCATATTTTGATGATGTTCCTGTTTTTTCTCGTCTCATTTGCCATTTTTATGAGCATCTTTCGTACGATAATGAAAAATTTACTGCATCAATTGATGGTTTTGAATTTCAATTTACTACTGCTGATATCATGACTATACTGTGTGGGCATGATTATTTTTATGAGGAAAATATGGATTTCCCTACTTCATCTACTGATTTAGACATTGCTACAAATTTGTGTGGGGGTCCAGTTCTGTCACACGGTGTGGGTGTAAGGAGATCTTCCCTTCCAAGGGACATGTGGTTAACATATATCATTGTTAAAAAAAACCTTTGCCCTTATGGTCATGATCATGAAAGGACGGGAGTTATTTTACAAGTTTTATATTGGATTTATCAAGGTGCTCTTTTTTATGTTGGGGCTGTTATTGGGGACAACATGATGAGTCTTATAGACCACATGAGGAGGTTTGATGCTACATCTATACTTTGTTTTTCTCTGCTGATAATTTCTTTACTTCAACGGTTTGATTTTCCTTTTGCACCTGATGAGCCATACATGGATCTCCCTATTACTTCATATGGTGAATCAGAGTTCTCAAAGAGTTTTAAACATTTGGAGCGCGCTGTTCGAAAAATGCCCTTAGCATTAAATACTCCACGACCTTCCACTCAATTTGCTGAAGGCGCCACTTCTTCCTAACAACAGAGTGATCAATCTGAAGAATCATTAATGGAAAAAATGTACAGAGAACTACAAGCCATGAAGACTAACCTTGCTGCAGGATTGGGAGACATAGGTGAACTGAAAGCTAAATTTAAGCAGTCACAGAGGGAAAAGATTGCTGCATTACGAGCTGAACTTGCTTCAATGAGAGGTTCAGGCTCAGGTCCTCAGCCGCCACCACCACCGTAATTCAGTGGCGTGCTTTTTTTTTATATGTTATTTTAGTTATTTCATCATTTTTTTTATATTTTAGTTTTTATTTAAACTCACAGCTAATGTTGGTTTTTGAGATTTTGTTTGACAATTCTTCTTTCAAAACGTTTTTGAGGAACATTGCTTGGATTGTTTATCAGGTTGTGTCTTTCTTTTTACTTTGCATTACATAGTTTTCTTTCATTGAGGACAATGTATGTCACGCCCCGACCCGACCGCGCAAAAGGCCAAGCCCGGACCGACACACGGACGGAGTCTCCTCTGTACCGTGGACGATCCGAAACCCTATATTCAACAATTTACTTGCGAAAACCATAATAACATTTGAATCAAGACAACTTTCTTTTAGAAAATATACATCTTCTCATTAACAACTTTGCAAACCAAAAATGTCATGCATATTACACAAGTATTTATGCCACTAAACAGTTAAACCATTAGTATGCAATTCTTCTCTAGTCACATGAGTATAACTTTACAGCTTTACAATCTTTAAACTTTTACAACATAAGACCATAAAGGCCTCAGAATAAAACTACATACAAGGCTGCAAGCCTCAAAATAAAGCGACGACCAAGCATTAAATACATCAAGCATGGCTCGCACAAAAGTCTGGCAACCAACCACCAGCTAAGCAAAGAAGTGCTATCAAGGAAACACCTCCACTTGCTCCTCCTCCTCAATTACCTCAAGAGGATCAGTTTCAACTACTCCTGTAAAAATATGGTATAGAAAGGAATGAGCAAAAACTATTGCTCAGCGAGGGCATTTGGTCTCAAGGACGGGGATGAGAGGAGAATGCAATGCAAATAGTCAAGCAATTCATTCAAGTACCATATAAAGATACAAACAAAGCCATCAAATAAGCAAGACAAGCAATAAAACTATAAACACTCATTCAAAGGATACGATTCACTTTCCACGAACAACTTTCAATCACGAATTCGATGACGACGCGCCAGCCCAAACCACCTTATAACTTCAGTTTGGAATACCTCGGAAGTATCCATCAATTCTACGACCCAAATCTCCCTGGGAGGCAACCCAAGCGAGAAAGGGAATAGGACACGGAGCTAGAGCAACCAACACTGGCAACACGAGACTACCCAGAGAGGCCCATCACTCCGCCCCCGACTCTATGAATGCAATACAATATACGATGCAACAATCGAGCAATCAAGCAATAGAGCCACACGTGGGAGAATAACAAAGTAGGTTACTCTCGCACGCAACAGCAACAGTTGAATAAGCATTTCAATCAAAATTAACTCTAACAAGCATATTAAACATTCTATATACATAACATTAAGAAAACAAGCAAAATCACAAATCGACCCCAACTATCAAAACGCTACCATTTCCAAATGAGCCACAAGTTCTGGAAACCGACTTTGCCAATCCTCCTAGGTCACCATAAGGCACGTCTAAAGACCCTGAAACCCTACTTTATCCTAGAATTCACGCAAAGCCCAGATTTTCCCCTTTGCTCATTTGAATAACAACTATACCAACCAAACACCCAACCAACGCCATAATCGCACCAAAAGTGCTTCCATGGCCTCCCGAGACAATGCCATCACGCAAAACGAGAAAATGCTAAACTCGACCTAAACGACCCCGACTTTCACCAATGTATATTTCTCATTTTTTCCATTACGCAACCTAAACAAACCATGCATTTAGGCATTCTAGACTACCTAGCACCTTTTCACATCAACAGAAAGTATAACAATGCAACTTCATCATTTCAAGGGTTTACTATTCATATATTACTATTCAACTATCAATTTATATTGTAATCTCAATATTCAACCGTAGAAAATGTTAAAAGGCTATAAATACATGTTCTGCAATTGTCAAGGAATATTCTTTAAGCATTAAAACGATTAAAACAACAACCTACGAATAAAATCCAAAAATCATAAAGTTGAGACATATAACATTAAAATGGGCAAATAACGTGCTTCCCTCACCTTAGGCACTCCTAGTCGCTAAGAAAACTACGTTGGATGCCTCGGTAACAACCCCGCACGAGCTCATGCGAAGATTTAAAGATTGAAGATTTTAAATGTTTTTTTTTCCTTCTATGTCTCGGCCTGTTCTTGTTCTGTTTTCAGCTTTTCTTTTCTTTTTTTTTGCATTGTTTTAGCTTATTTAAGGTGGCAACTTGGTCAAAGGTCAAGGCTCCTTGGTCAACTAACTTAAAATTGGTCAAATTACCTTATTTTATGCATTTTAAGCTAAAATAACTATCACCAAAATTAATTCTAGCTAACAACAAATAAAACATAAATTTAAGACACCAAAATACTAGTTTCACTATTTGTTGTGGACTAAAAGTCACCCTCTAACTATCGCTCTCGAAATGCAATGCTCTTTGCGACAATAAAGAAATAACAATTAAATTTCAAAGGATATAAGAAAATATAATTTTCAAAATAAATAACAAGAAAATTTCACATTCCGGGCTCGGGTATTACACCCTCTCCCCCTTAAAACAATTGCGCCCATGCAATTCTTACCTAATCAACAAACAACTCCGGATACTGATTCCGAACCTGGTCCTCTCTTTCCCAAGTTGCTTCCTCAAACCCATGATGATTCCACAGAACCTTTACTAACGGAATACTCTTTCTGCGAAGCTCCTGAATTTTTCGATCCACAATTCGAATTGGTTTCTCCTCATAAGACAACTTTTCCTCAATTTGCAAAGGCTTTGGTTCACGTACATGTGAAGGGTCTGGATGGTATTTTCTTAATATTGACACGTGGAACACATCATGTAGTCTCGACAAGCTCGGAGGTAAAGCTAACCGATAAGCCAAAGGACCCACCTTTTCGGTGATCTCATACGGACCCACATACTTGGGACTAAGTTTCCCGCTCTTACCATGCCGAATCAATCCCTTTCGAGGAGAAATCTTAAGAAATACCCAATCTCCCAAAGCAAACTCAAGATCCCGACGGTGCTTATCCGCATAACTCTTCTGACGACTCTAAGCTGTAAGCATACGCTGGCGAATAAGGTGAACATTATCCACCATCTTAATCATCTCAGGTAACACAGTCGGATCAACTGTTCTCATCTCTCCAACCTCTTCCCAATACAATAGGGATATGCATTTACGACCGTACAACGCCTCGTAGGGAGCCATACCTATAGTAGATTGATAACTATTATTGTAGGTGAACTCCGCTAAAGGAAAAAACTTCTCCCAATTCTTCCTAAAGTCTGACACAAATGCCCGAAGCATGTCCTCTAAGATCCTGATGGTTCTCTCAGACTGGCCATCAGTTTGTGGATGATATGCAGTACTGAAGCTCAATTTAGTTCCCATGGCCTTTTGCAACTTCTGCCAAAAATGAGATCTAAATCTTGGATCTCTATCTAACACTATACTCTGTGGCACACCATGCAGTCTCACAATATTAGCAACATAAAGCTCAGCTAGTTTATCAAGGCTATCATGTTTGTTCACGGAAATAAAATGTGAAACCTTAGTCAATCGGTCCACAACAACCCATACAGAATCACATCCTCTCGGAGATCTCATAAGATCAGTCACAAGGTCCATTATTATATGCACCCATTTCCATTGCGGAATCGACAACGGTTGCAGAAGCCCGGCTGGCCTTTGATGCTGAACCTTAACCCTCTGATAAGTTAAAGACCTGGATACATACCCAGCAATCTCCCTCTTCATATTGTTCCACCAGAAGTGTTGTTTCAGATCTCTATACATTTTAGTACTGCCTGGGTGAATCGTATATCTTGAATTATGTGCCTCGGACAGAATCTCATTCTTCAAAGTTAGATCTCCAGGAACACACACCCTATCCCTGAATCTAAAGATACCATCTGTATGTAATTTAAATTCCGACTCTCCCCCTTTTGCTTTTTCTTGGATTTTTAAGATGTGAGGATCAGTCTTTTGTGCCTCCCTGATCTGTGCTAGCAATCCCGATTGAATTTGTAAGCTAGCAAATCGAATCCCTACCTTAGTAGCTTCTGGCTTCCATGAACAAATTTCCTCCAAAGTTTTCTAATCCTTGATAATTAGACTTGCAACAGCAGCCTTTCGGCTCAAAGCATCTGCAACAACATTTGCCTTACCTGGCACGTAGTTTACAGAGCAATTGTAGCCACTTAATAGCTCTAGCCATCTCCGCTGCCTCATATTCAAATCTTTTTGTGAAAATAAATATTTGAGACTCTTGTGGTCAGTAAAAATTTCAAATCTGCAACCCACAAGTAATGACGCCACTTCTTCAAAGCAAACACAACTGCAGCTAACTCAAGATCATGTGTAGGGTAATTGACTTCATATGGTTTCAACTTCTTAGAAGCATAGGCAATCACCTTACCATTCTGCATTAAAACACAGCCCAAACCTTCTTTAGATGCATCACTGTAGACAACAAAGTTTTCTGTACATTCAGGTAAAGCTAGTATATGAGCTGTAGTTAGTCTCTTCTTCAGTTCTTGAAAACTGGATTCACATTTAGCATCCCAGTTGTAAGTAACTTTCTTTCAGGTCAACTGGCTTAAAGGTCTAGAAATTTTCGAAAAGTCTTTAACAAACCTCCGATAGTAACCTGCCAACTCCAAAAAACTCCGAATCTTTGACACCGTTTTAGGTCTCTTCCAAGATGAAACAACTTCAATCTTAGCTGGGTCTACTGAAATTCCTTGATCTGAAATGATATGGCCTAGAAAAGATATTTGATTCAACCAGAATTCACACTTGCTGAATTTTGCAAAAAACTTGTTTTCTTGCAAAGTCTGTAGCACAATCTTCAAATGTTGTTCATGTTCAGCCTCATTCTTAGAGTACACTAAAATGTCGTCAATAAAGATTACGACAAATTGATCAAGATAAGGTCGAAAGACCCTCTGCATTAAGTCCATGAATGCGGCTGGTGCATTCGTCAATCCAAACGGTAACACAACAAATTCATAGTGGCCATATCTAGTCCTGAATGCCGTCTTAGGTATATCGTCACTCCGAATTCTGAGTTGATAGTAACCCTGCCTCAAATCAAATTTAGAGTAAACACTCGCACCCTGCAACTGGTCAAACAATTCTTCAATCAATGGCAAGGGGTATTTGTTCTTAATCGTGACTTGATTAAGTCCCCTGTAATCAATACATAATCGTAGCATGCCATCTTTCTTTCTCACAAACAACACAGACGCACCCCACGGCGAAGAACTAGGTTGTATAAACCCTTTCTCAAGCAAGTTCTGAAGCTGAATTTTTAATTCCTGAAGTTCAGCTGATGCCATTCTATAAGGACTTCTAGAAATTGGCGCAGTGCCTGGCATAAGGTCAATCACAAACTCAATCTCCCTATCCGGTGGTAAACCCGGTAATTCCTCGGGAAATACACCAGGGAAGTCTTTAACAATTGGAACCTCATTCAACTTCAACTTATCAGTAGGCTGATTGATCAGATAAGCTAGGTAAGCTTCACAACCCTTATTCAACAACTTAGAAGCCTTGATCGATGATAAAAGAGGTATTCGGGCAGCCCTGCAGTTTCCAACAATCTCTAGTACCGGTAGGTTAGAAATCTGAAGATAAACAATCTTTGTTCTACAATCCAACTAAGCATAGTATTTCCCCAACCAATCCATTCCCAAAATGATTTCAAAGTCACGGAAGGGCAATATAATTAAATTAGCAGGAAATTTACGGTTCTCAATGCATATATCACAAGATTTGCAAATAGACTCAGTAACAAATTTCGCACCCAAAGGCATACTAACTTCAACTTCATGCGGCAGTTTATCAATGCAAACATTCACAGATCGTGCACATGCAGGAGTTATAAACGAATGTGTAGCTCCAAGATCAATCAAAAGTTTAACTGGCTGAGTATTGAGAAGAAAGGTACCTTCCACTATTGCTGTAGTGTCGGGTAGCTCCTCCGCATCCAGTGCAAAGACCCTAGCCTGTACCCTCTGTGCTGGACCTGCACCTGCAGCCCTATTCTGCACACCTTGGCCTCCAGTACGGCCCTGAACATTCTTATACTTAGGGCAATCTTTCACCCTATGGTCATCACTCCCACAACCAGTGCATTTACCACTCTTCCTCTAGCAATTAGCCTCAACATGCCCCGATCGATTACAAAAGTTACACTGCTAATTTTGTCTTACAACAGTGTTTCATGTAGGTACGGGGGCTCTGGCAGTGGTAGGAACTGTACCTCCCTGCTGAGGTCTAGTCACAGCTGGCTTAGCTTGAATCTGATGCTGTGGCTGATACGGACGTTGCTGAGGAACCTACGCAGAAGTCTGATACTGCCTCGGCTGACTCTGGCTGCTCTGGCCCAAGTACTATTTCTTACTCGGCTGGCTACTCTCAGCTATAATCTCCGCCTTCCGTTTCTCAAACTTCGAGGCTGCTTGGAATGCCTCGGGAAAAGTAGTGTAGGTCTGCCCAGTCAAATGCAGCTGTATATCCATTCTCAGCCCACGAACAAACCTATGAATCATCCTCCTAGCTGGCCGTACCAGCTCGGGCATATACCTCAACAGGCTGACAAACCTAGCCTCATATTGTGCAATAGTCATATTTCCCTACTTTAGGGCCACAAACTCGTCTTCCCTCCTTTCCCTAGCCATCTCGGGAATATACTTGTCCCGAAACTCACTCACGAAATCATCCCACAAATGTGGAACATCCTCACAATCCCACCTCAACCTGACAGTGTTCCACCACTGTTCTGCATCGCCCTCAAACAGAAATGCCGCATAATCTATTCTTGCCTCATCAGTATAACTCAAAGCAGTGAAAATTTTCTCAACACGATTAATCCATCTCTCGGCTGCCTCATCATCCGGCTCTCCAAAGAACTTACCCGGCTTGTGCCTCAGGAATTTCTCTAACTGATTATTCTCAGCCCTATACCCCTGTCCACTAGGATTAGCTTGATTTCCCTGGGGATTATTATTCCTATCCTGCCTCTGCTCATGCAGTACCTGCGTAATCCAGTCAACTGCTGTGGTCATAGTAGCCATAAACTGTTCAGGCAACGGTTGCTGACCCTGTTCTGCTGCCTCTTCATCTGCCCCTAGACCTTGAGTACCACGACGTGGCGGTATAGTAACAACTCACAATAGCTAGCACCATATAAAAGCAGTTTATAGACAAAAATATAGCACATAAGATTAGATAACACTCAAATCAATATCAATCAAATATCCTATCACACAATTCACATAAAACAAGATTGACATGCCAACCATTTCACTTAAACACATAAGCACTCAAGTTCACATAATCATGCTATAACATTTTTCTTTTCACTTAACAATCATACAATAACACTTTAGCATTTTAGACCTTTACCCTACAGACCGAGAAATATATCCCGGCTCATGCAAAACTATTATGCTCTGCTACCACCTAAAGATGTCACGCCCCGACCCGACCCCGCAAAAGGCCAAGCCCGGACGCGACACACGGACAGAGTCTCCTCTGTACCGTGGACGATCCGAAACCCTATATTCAACAATTTACTTGCGAAAACCATAATAACATTTGAATCAAAACAACTTTCTTTCAGAAAACATACATCTTCTTATTAACCAACTTTCCAAAATGACATGCATACTACATAAGTATTTATTCCACTAAACAGTTAAACCATTAGTATGCAATTCTTCTTTAGTCACATGAGTATAATTTTATAACTTTACAATCTTTAAACTTTTACAACATAAGACTACAAAGACCTCAAAATAGAACTACATACAAGGCTACAAGCCTCAAAATAAGCGACGACCAAGCATTAAACACATCAAGCATGGCCCGCACAAAAGTCTGGCAACCAACCACCAGCTAAGCAAAGAAGTGCTATCAAGGAAACACCTCCACTTGCTCCTCCTCCTCAATTACCTCAAGAGGATTAGCTTCAACTACTCCTGTAAAAATATAGTATAGAAAGGAATGAGCAAAAACTATTGCTCAGCGAGGGCAATTGGTCTCAAGGACGGAGATGAGAGGAGAATGCAATGCAAATAGTCAAGCAATTCATTCAAGTACCATATAAAGATACAAACAAAGCCATCAAATAAGCAAGACAAGCAATAAAACTATAAACACTCATTCAAAGGATACGATTCACTTTCCACGAACAACTTTCAATCACGAATTCGATGACGACGCGCCGGCCCAAACCACCTTATAACTTCAGTTTGGAATACCCCGGAAGTATCCATCAATTCTACGACCCAAATCTCCCTGGGAGGCAACCCAAGCGAGAAAGGGAATAGGACACGGAGCTAGAGCAACCAACACTGGCAACCCGAGGCTACCCAGAGAGGCCCATCACTCCGCCCCTGACTCTATGAATGCAATACAATATACGATGCAACAATCGAGCAATCAAGCAATAGAGCCACACGTGGGAGAATAACAAAGTAGGTTACTCTCGCACGCAACAGCAACAGTTGAATAAGCATTTCAATCAAAATTAACTCTAACAAGCATATTAAACATTCTATATGCATAACATTAAGAAAACAAGCAAAATCACACATCGACCCCAACTATCAAAACGCTACCATTTCCAAACGAGCCACGAGTTCTGGAAACCGACTTCGCCAATCCTCCTAGGTCACCATAAGGCACGTCTAAAGACCCCGAAACCCTACTTTAACCTAGAATTCACGCAAAGCCCCGTTTTCCCCCTTTGCTCGTTTGAACTACAACTACTCTAACCAAACACCCAACTAACGCCACAACCTCACCAAAAGTGCTTCCATGGCCTCCCGAGACAATGCCATAACGCAAAACGAGAAAACGCTAAACTCGACCTAAACGACCCCGACTTTCACCAATGTATATTTCTCGTTTTTTCCATTACGCAACCTAAATGAACCATGCATTTAGGCATTCTAGCATACCTAGCACCTTTTCACATCAACAGAAAGTATAACAACGCAACTTCATCGTTTCAAGGGTTTACTATTCACATATTACTATTCAACTATCAATTTATATTGCAATCTCAATATTCAACCGCAAAAAATGTTAAAAGGCTATAAATACATGTTCTACAATTGTCAAGGAATATTCTTTAAGCATTAAAATGATTAAAACAATAATCTACGGATAAAATCTAAAAATCACAAAGTTGATACATATAACATTAAAATGCGCAAATAACGTACTTCCCTCACCTTAGACACTCCTAGTCGCTAGAAAAACCACGCAGGATGCCTCGGTAACCACCCCGCACGAGCTCACGCAAAGATTTGAAGTTTGAAGATTTGAAATGTTTTTTTTTTCCTTCTATGTCTCGGCCTGCTCTTGTTCTGTGTTTAGCTTCTTTTTTTTTATTTTGCATTGTTTTAGCTTATTTAAGATGACAACTTGGTCAAAGGTCAAGGATCCTTGGTCAACTAACTTAAAATTGGTCAAATTGCCTTATTTTTATGCATTTTAAACTAAAATAACTATCACCAAAATTAATTCTAGCTAACAACAAATAAAACATAAATTTAAGACACCAAAATACTAGTTTCACTATTTGCTGAGGACTAGAAAACACTCTCTAGCTATCGCTCCCGCAATGCAATTCACTTTGCGACAACAAAGAAGTAACAATTTGATTTCAAAGAACTTAAGAAAATAAAATTTTTAGAATAATAAACAAGAAAATATCACATTTCGGGCTCGGGTATTACATTGTAAGGTTTGAGTTTGAGGAGGAAAAAAAAAGTTGATACCAACCTGACATGAACGCAAGTGATCTCTGGGTAATCTAGGATCTCGTGGCGGTAACATTCCAAAGTTTGTCCTAGATGTTGTTGTTTGGTTACCAATTAGCTTTAAATTAGTGTTAACTTCAACGTTAGGAGGTCTTTTTCCACCGTTATGGAAATAGTACCTCTCATGGTATTTGAGAGAAAGATAACTTATACCATTCTGAGGGATAAGTAATACGTGATTCATCACCTCTGCTTCGGCCAGTTCTTACGCTATGGCGGGGAGATTTACTTTCCAGATTTTAATGCCATTCACTTGGTGTTCGGATGTGGTTTACTTTGCTGCATAGGTATGAAACTGAAATAGGGTTGGGATCCTATTTTTGCTTTTCCCAGACTTCCAGTGTTGCCTTCCAAACTTGCAGACAACTCTTCGTTAAGTTGATGAACTCTAAATTTAGTCTAAACTCAAATTTTCTTAAATTAAATCTGGATCCAACTTTTCCTTTTGAAAGCATATTTAAGGTTTGAATCTTGATGGATAACTATTGGTCGGTGTTCATTTGTATAATCTTACACTTGTTTTAGGATATTTAAATGGTTTAAAATTCGTGTATTTAGTTATCTCATGTACTTATTTTATTTTATTTTATAAAAAATAAAAAAAACTCTGGTCGAAAATAGGTTTGAGGAAGATTATATCTTCCTACTTTGTGAATTTGCAAAAGCATTTAAGGTAGAAACGGGAAGAATCACACTCGAACGCACTTAAAGGGCGCTCGAGCGCGGTACGACATAACCGACTGGTTTAAACCCCTATTTCTTTCTTCTCCTCCTCATTTTCCTTTCTCTCTACTGCCACCTCTTCTCTCTCTCTCTCAAATTTTTTTTTTCTTTCATTTCTCTATTTAGCTGCATTCAACACAATGATGTTCGAAACTCTCACGCCTGATCAATTTGCCATGGTTGTGTACTATTTTGCAAGCATTTTCATCCTTTACATTTTTTTATTTATTTATCTCCTAGTTAAGTGGGATCGTAGGTATATTAGAAATGATTGAAGTCAATCATGTATTTCCAAGTTTAGGGGATAGTCTTCTGTTGTTGTATTTTCATTTCTTTTATGTAATGTCTTTATGATTAATAAAATAGAGTGGTTTGTTTATGGTTTTTGTATTCATATAATCTATATATATATATATATATATATATATATATATATATATATATATGTATTTTTATGTTAAGATATTTATGTTAAATAATGTATATAAATTTATGTATATATATATGTTAGTCTGCTATATATGTATTTATTGCTATTAAAAAAAATAAAAAAATAAAAATTCACTAAAAGAACGCAGCAGGGCGCTTGAGCGCCCTGTAGGCGCTCGAGCGCCCAACCACAGTCGGGGCTTATAGCCCTGATTGCAGCAACCTTGAAACCTAAAAAAACACACCCCCCACCCACGGAAATCACCCACAAACCTCAACAAAACCCTTCCCCACCCCAAGTTTTCTCCATTTCTACATTAAGAGGTTAGTTTTTATACTTTCTTTCTTATTTTTGCATTTATTTTCAGTTTATTTCAAGTATTAGATCTATTTTTACATATTTATTTACGTATGTATATACGCATATTTGAAGGCTTTAGGATAATTCTTACTGCTTACTTTTAGTTTATTATTGTTCTATAGCTCTTAATCTTCGTTTTTGTATGATTTTTTTCAGATTTATGTATGTATATATGAATGTATATATGTATGTATATGTGTATGTATATAGAATGTATATATAATTTGGTTAGATTTTAATTTTAAATTTTATGTTAGAATTCCTTTACATTTAATTCTAAAAAAAAAATCCAAAAATTAAAAAAAAAATCAGATTTATGTAAATTCATTTATGTCTATTATTTTTGTTGCCCTACATCTAAGATTTATAAATTATTTGCATGTTATAGAATTTAACCGGATGATTTATAATATTGTGTGTTAAGGATGATTTTGCGGTTATTATTTGGTATTGTTTGAATAAATAGTATTTATGTAAATTAAAAAAAACAATTTATATATATATAAATATTTTTGTTTTGTGACTTTTCTGATTTAATTTTTTTTTTGCTCATTATTAAGATTATGGCTCCCAAAAGGCAGAAATTATCATTGATTGCAAGACTTGACAATACTCAAATTGAGGCCGAAACTAATTTTTCAGATGCGTTGAGAGCCTCCGAAGGTGGGCAACATGCTTTTGAATTTTTTGAGAGGTATTTTCTTGATTGTTTTCTGCACCCACCTCTTGATGATGTTCCTGTTTTTTCTCGTCTCATTCGCCGTTTTTATGAGCATATTTCATATGATAATGAAAAATTTACTGCATCAATTGATGGTTTCGAATTTCAATTTACTACTGCTGATATCATGACTATACTGTGTGTGCATGATTATTTTTATGAGGAAAATATGGATTTCCCTGCTACATCTACTGATTTAGACATTACTACAAATTTGTGTGGAGGTCCGGTTCTGCCACACGGTGTGGGTGTAAGGAGATCTTCTCTTCCAAGGGACATGTGGTTAACATATATCATTGTTAAAAAGAACCTTTGCCCTTATGGTCATGATCATGAAAGGACAGGAGTTATTTTACAAATTGTATATTGGCTTTATCAAGGTGCTCTTTTTGATGTTGGGGTTGTTATTGGGGACAACATGATGAGTCTTATAGACCACATGAGGAGGTTTGATGCTACATCTACACTTCGTTTTCCTAGACTGATAATTTATTTGCTTCAACGGTTTGATTTTCCTTTTGCACCTGATGAGCCATACATGGATCTCCATATTACTTTATATGGTGAATCAGAGTTCTCGAAGAGTTTTAAATATTTGGAGCGCGTTGTTCGAAAAATGCCCTTAGCATTAAATGCTCCACGACCTTCCACTCAATTTGCTGAAGGTGCCACTTCTTCCCAACAACAGGGTGATCAATCTGAAGAATCATTAATGAAAAAAATGTACAGAGAACTGCAAGTCATAAATACTAACTTTGCTACAGGATTGGGAGATATAGGTGAACTGAAAGCTAAATTTGCTGAATTTAAGCAGTCACAGAGGGAAGAGATTGCTGCATTACAAGCTGAACTTGCTTCAATGAGAGGTTCAGGCTCAGGTTCTCAGCCGCATCCACCATCGTAATTCAGTGGCGTGTTTTTTTTTTTTTAATGTTATTTTAGTTATTTCATCGGTTTTTTTTATATTTTAGTTTTTATTTAAACTCACAGCTAATGTTGGTTTTTGAGATTTTGTTTGACAATTCTTCTTTCCGAAAGTTTTTGAGGAACATTGCTTGGATTGTTTATCATGTTGTGTCTTTCTTTTTACTTTGCATTACATAGTTTTCTTTCATTGAGGACAATGTAAGGTTTGAGTTTGAGGAGGAAAAAAAAAGTTGATACCAACCTGATACCAAAAAAAAAAAAAAACACAAAAAAAAAAAAAATTACTTCACTTATTCATAATAATTAAAATTGAGTGGTTAATTGTTGAAATATCGTTAGATTGTTATAAAATATTTGAATTAACTGTAAATTTGGAATGAAAAAATGATTAGCCACTAAGAGTTGAGTTTATCTAGATTTTTTTTGAAACCTTGTTAACTATTATTACATCCCAACAGCGTCAAATGATTTAATTAGAAGTTTTTGATTAATTATCAAAAAAAGAGTAGATTGAGATGTTTTCAATGTAAGATATTGTGTTTTATTAAAATTTGACTTATTTTTCTAGATCGGTATACTCCTTTGAAAAATAAAAATAAAAATGTGTAGATGACTTGCTCAACATCATTCAAATATCAAAAATGTTGATTTAACAAAAAGAGGCAGCAAAGAAATCCATAACAAATGATTTCTTCTAACCATTTTTGAGCATTTTTGTTATGAAAAAGTTATTAATATATTTCCTGCCAGACAAGCTTTTTTTCACCATACACAATTCAACTGAAAAAAGGCAATACTTCAATGAAGTCGTTAAATCAACCAACATCTATCATTTGAGTCATCTATTTCATAAAAAGAAAAAAGAAAAAAATATAGAAAAAAATCTAATGGAGTACTACATGATTTGGAAGGTAGTTGAGTTTTAACATTTCAAGACTATCCATAGAAAATATTTTCAATTTTACAAATTTTGTGTGATTAATTTTCTTACTTCTTAATTGAGTTACAAGTGCTTAAAAAGGCTCAAAGGATTTTTTGTAATTAAGTTGGTTTTATTTCTTCTAGATACAAAACGATTTCTTGTGGAGGAATTGTTTGGAAGACAAATTCACTGTTAATCTTGTAATTTTATAAAATTTAACTGTATGAATACATTGACTGCTTAGATTTAATATTTATGAATATATGAAGTAATTGATGCCTTTACTTGAGGACAAGCAAAGAATGGGTTTGAGGAGGTTGATAAATCCGTATTTTTAGTAACTTTAACCCATTAAATCATGTATATTGCATTATTATTTTAAGTTTAATTGTATATTTTACACAAATTTAATGCAATATAGGTTCTGAAGAAGAAATAGCAAAAATGGCCACAAAAGCCAACTTTTGAAGTGAATTTTCGGCGCAATACTGAAGGAGGAAGGTAGAACGACTTTGACAAGAACAAATCGAGATTGAATTTGGTCAAACGGAGTACGAAAACGGATTTAGGACGCTGAAAAACTTTGAAGTAGCTTTGGTCAACTTTTTGATCAAAGTCAAAGTCAACGGGTGAATAGTAAAAGTCAAAGTTAACTTTTGATCAAAGTCAAAGTCAACTAGTGAATACTAAAAGTCAAAGTCAACACATGAATAGTACAGTCAATGTGTGAATAGTATCTTCGCTGATATCACGCTGACACAATGATGACCTAGGCGAATAACATCACTCTGACACAATAATGACCTAGGCGAATGACATCATGTTGACACAATGATGATATCATGGTTTGAATAGTACTTGTGAATAGTGCCAAAATTTCTCTATAAATACTCAATTCCTCATTTCATTTTCCTTGTACCATTTTCCCGTCTTAACTTAGATTTTGCTCTTGTGTTTGAATGCTTTAGTTATTATTCTGAGTTGTGTGCAAAGTTTTAATCCCAAATGGAGGGTCTAGTGAGCCATCATCATACCGAAATCATATCGGTCTACCGAAATCCATTCAACACAATGAGTATTATTTTATTTTGGTTTTCGTTATGATTTCTTGTACTTTACAGTTTATTATGCCACACTAGACCCGAGATTCGGAGTGGTACGTGTGAGGTTACTCTTGTACATATGTTGTGATTCAGATTTATTAAAGTCTCGTATTTCTATTTCTAAGTATTCTTTGATTAATTATACGTATACTTGTAGTTATGTTATATTTAATTGAAAGTACATATACGTCCGGTTTTGTAAGTGAACTTCGGATGGATTCTAGTTTGGTTGTACCGATACCTCCAGGTTACATAAGTGAAAGATTAATTGAGAGATTGGAAATCGTTAGGTTGTACCAACACATCCAGTCTTGTTAATTAATTAATCTTATCCCTTATGTAATTAAAGGCTCATTTCAGTAGTGGGAGCTTGTACCCCTATTTCTGAAGGACTTAACTTTTAATCTGAATCAATAACTTTGTACTTGCATATACCGAGCTATAACCACCCTGAATCATTAACCCTTTGGATTTTTTTTTTTTGTGTTGAGTGTTGTGATTCTTTAATTTAGTACTTTTGATTAATTCACTTTTGGACCTTATTACTACCGTATCTTTGGACATTTTGTGGACATCTCTTGGACTTAATTTTTTGTACTTCTGTACTTTTGGACTTTTGGACTTAATCAAACTTATCCGTGACGGGAGATAGTCAAACAATTCTAAATTAAATACTTAACTTAACTTGATAACCCAATTTTCGTGGATCGACCCTCTACTCACCACAACTAGAGGTAATTCAAGGTAAGCAATATTTTCAATCAGTTAACCTTACTATTTTTTAGCGTAAAACGACGCGATCAGAAAGTAAATGGAAGGATTGTAACAAAAGGTTGATTGGTGGAAGTTTTAATTGTCCCTAGTACTTTTACATGATTCCAAATATATTTTTAACATAACAATGAATATGAAAAGGATGTTTAAGTAATTTTATGTTTGAAATTTATCCTTTCCATTCCTTTATTTCTCCTATCCCGACCAAGAATCATAAGATCCTTTCCTTTTTTTTCCTTTATGACTTCTTTCTCTATTTTTACTTTTCTTCCCTTTCCCTTTAGTGTAAAATTATATTATTAAGTTGTGAATAGTGGCAACCTACCTTTTGTTATGTATTAGCTATTCACTGAACAATTTGAAGTTTGTTGAGAAAAATTGCACTTCCTATCCTTAAGCTATGTTTTGGTCACGTAGTTGGAATAGTTGAGCATTCTTAACTGTACTCTTAATTTCTTCTATCTTTTAACATGCCGGGAGAAAGGCTGCTTCCTTTTTAAGGGGAAGTTTATATTTTCTCTATGTATTGGGTTTTGTTGTTCATAAGTTGTAAAGTATCTTTAAATTCTTATGGAAACTAAGAATTGGAGGAATAACGGACATTTATTCTTACAAAACCTTAGAATTGGTGGGAATAGGGTCAATTATCTCTAGTCACTAGTCATTTTGTTTCATAATTGTCTTCAAATGTTATCATAAACTAATTTAAGACTTGGCATGTGCATGTAACTATCAATTAACAGAACATGTGAGTTTTATCCCTCTGCTTTAGAACTAGAAAAGATCCTCCTACTTCCTGTCAAAAGGGTGGAAAAAAGAGACTATACTAGTTAAGTTGGTCTGCTTTGTAACTCTTAACATGATTTGTCTTTTGGTCCTCTTTATCTAGAAGGAACTTTGTTTTGAATCCACCTACCTTAAGACTTTTCTTGGCCTTTTATGCTCTTTTCTTGATGGTGTGTCAGTAAAAACGGAGGGTGGTGCAAAAATAAAATCTAGAAAGACTGCGATATACAAGAGGTGGAAAGAACGATCACACAATAAAGTCTCTCTCAAAGGTAGAAATGATGATGGCACTGCTGAAGAATCTACCGATTTGGGAGGTAATTAATCAGTAAAGATGCTCATGCATTATGTTTTTCTTTATGCAACATTATTCTATAAATCTTTGGTTTCACGCTTTGCGCCACTTCTGATTAGTATAGATGCTCATGCATTATGTTTTTCATTATCCAACATTATTCTATAAATCTTTGGCTTCATGTTTTGTTGTTGTATGTTGCCATCTCTTATCCTCTTTGTCAAGTTCTATTATTTTATACCTTCAGGTATTATTTTATGGTGTCTGTTTATTTTAGTCTTCACATTGATGTGACAACTAAAAAAATAGGTCATTGGTGTTTCTTCATTATGTTTTCTTTATCCAAGATTATTACATAAATATTTGGTTTTGTAATTATATGTTGCATTTCTTATCTTGTTTGTCAAATTCTATTATTTTACACCTAAAATACCTTTCCAGCATTATTTCATGTTTCCTTTGTATTTTAATTTTCATTTTGGACGTAACAAGTAAAAATGTGTCATTGGTTATCTCTTACATTTTCAATTGCAAAATCTTTATACCTGACAAGTAACACCTTGTTGATGGCAACTTCTAATTGACGTAGCTCATGCTTTAAAATTATTTTTTTGCACTAATGTGTTCATTGTAGTTTCTTTGTTCTGTACCCGGGATGTGTATATTATTATTTTTCTATACTAGGAGTTTTTGTTGAGAAATATACACGATAATTAAACTAATTGCGCAGCGAAAAAATTTAATGATGTATCTGTTCATGTTTAATTACGCAAATCTAAATCAGATAATAATTTAATCTAATTAAATTAAACCTGCTAACAGTTTAGGATTACCTCTTGAAGTGCAGATTGATGTAAACTCTGAATCAAGCTCCCCACGTGTAAAGCCTCCAAGATTGATCCACACAGAATCTGCACTTGTTAACTGGATTTTACGTCCACTAGATTTCTAGAGAAATCTTATATATTTTCTGACTGATGAAAATTGTGCTAGCTATTGTCTGTCAGATTGCTACAATATATAGGAGACACATTATGACCTAGGGTCATATGTGGACTGGACTAAAATAACCAGTCTTGGGCTATACAATAATCAGATCACCATCTAATTACTACGAGCCCAATTAAATTAACATTTAGGATGATCCTAAATTTAATTTAATCTTTTCTCTAATCCAATTAATATGCAAATTCTATTTGTGTGTGACCTCTCGGGTTCATAATTAATCGGTAGTGAATAATTAATTCTACTAATTAGAACTCTTTCTAATTAATTCGCAAATCGCAAGTGACGCCTAGCAATATATCGCGATTACCTAATTAAAGATGAAGTACAAGTATACGAACCCATTTAGTAATTTCTATGCAATCTAATCCTACTGTCTCAATTATCCCGATCGAGCCAAAGTCATAGATTGGGTCGTCAAACTCTATTACTTGATCATATGTCAAAATCCAATTAATTAGTGACTAATGAATGATTTGTGGAACGACTTCTACTATTTCACCTTGGCCAATGATTTCAAGTCACATAATTAATAGACCGCATAGGATTCCCAATTGATAATTCTCGTATTTACACATACATACCTCCATGATGGAATAGATCATAACCACTGGATACATTGTCTAATCCGTGGTTAGGACTAGATTAATTGTACCAGCAAATTATGGTATTTCTAATCATGAGATAACCGTAATGTCTCAGGTCTGAGGCTTAATCGCACAATTACATAATATAATGAATTATTGACCAATCCATGTAATTCATTATATTGGTGGTCAAGTCCAGTCACTTGTTCGCAACAAGTACTTATACATCTACTATAACGATATGAGACTAATCGTCCAAACTAATATATCATATTATTTGGTTAGTAGACTGTAATTCGATCTATCTGGATAAACTAATGCCCAATTAGTTTATCCTATGATCGGAAATAATTTTTAGAATATATTTATAATTATAAATTTCGTCACTCATATCATTACTCCTAAGGATAGAATCTATAAATAATATTTTAAGAACTTTATTTATTTAATCAAAACATTTATAATAAATAAATAAATTTCCCATATTAAATGAATTAATAAATTAAATAACACATTATCCATAATTCCAAAAATACAATTTATTGGCTCTTGGACATTATTCCTAATAGTTTTAACCTGCGATCTCTGTGCTGATTCTTGTTTAGTTTTTTTTGCAGTAGTGCTTGTTAATACTTCTCTTTTGATTAAAAGAAAAAAAGTAGGTTTGACTTTTCGTTGTAAAGATTTTGTTGGTCTACTAATACATTTTGAATGCAGTTTCTCTTTCCTGGAATGATTGGGTAGGATTTGCACACTCACTTAAAACCCTTGCGTTTTTTGTCTATTTTATTTCTTCTATATCTATTTTTCCTTATTGCTGATACACAATTTGTTTCCATGATTCACTTGTCCTTGAGTTTTCGCACCCTAGTATGTTTTCCTTATCATATGAAATCTTTCGTTTGTTTTCTAGTTTATCTCTCTCTCTCTCTCTCTCTCCCCCTCCTCTTAATTGACATGCAGACACAAACATATAATAGAGCTTCCATGCTTACCGAAAATGTAAAGAATCCCAATTTTTTTTTATGGCTTAACTGAGTCGATATGTATTTTGTAGTTTGTTAATTGGGTGAGAACATCAAAATGTCGTTTAGGGATTCCTTTGTACTTGTTCCTCAACCTATTCCTTTGACAGGTGCTCACGGACTTCGGGGAAATAACAAAAGGTTCAGAAGAAGAATGAATGTACATGAAGAGCAAATCTAATAAGAGAAAGAAATTTGGTAAAAAAAAAGAAGAAAGGAAAGACAAAGCGAGCAGGAGCTCGGTCAACCGGTTTAGATTAAGTCATGGATTAGTAGTTCCATAAAATCAGTTTTGCTGAACTCTAATATTAACCAATTATGTTATTGAGAGATACAAAAGAACATTGTACCTAAAGATTCACACATATATTGCAAAAACGTACTATAAGCTATCAATTTTTAAATGCATGCAATAGTTTTATATATTGCAATTAAAACCTTGAGCTTTTTATAGAGGTCCTAAAATTCACTTTCTTTCGAAAATCCCAATTTTGTGTGGATAGCCATAGATGTTGATTGTTGATGTAACAAAAGTGACAAGTCAGTTAATGCATTTGCCAATTATTATGAAGTTTAGTGTTTTGTATTGTCTTTCACTGTAATGAGTTGGTATCACAATTTGAAACCTTCATAAGATTTTATTTGAATTAATACTTAATTTTTGTTCTAGTTTTGCCTTTACATTTTCCTTTTTATTTTATATTGTTCTCAGTTTCTTATTTTTTCTTTTAATTCATCTTTTTCTTATTTCTATTCTCGTTCTTTTGCTATTTACTCTAAAATAATGTTTAGATTGCACTTCTTGAAAGAAAGGAAAGGAAAGGGAGGGGATAAGGAATTCTTTTCTTTGTTTGGATTGATTTTTGAAGGGGTTAAAAAAGGTTAATGAGTTTTAGTTGTTTATAATATTTTTATATAATTTTAATTATGTCTTTAATATAACGATAAACATGAAATGTGTATTTAAGTAATTACTCATTAAAAGTTATCATTTCCTTGTCGAATCTAAACAAAAAAATATATATAGTTCATTTTCTTTTATTTTATTTTTTTAATCTAAACGAGGGAATTATATGTCTTTTCTTTCCTTTATTATTTTTTCTTTACCTTCTTTGCTTTCCTTTCCCTTGTACAATCCAAAACATATGGATCTTCTCATTCTTTTATTTCTTTCATTTTGAAAATGAAGTGTATTGTAAGTAATTAGATTTGATCTTATTTCTCACATTTTAAAAAATAAAGTGTATTGTGAGCCATTAGATTTTTTTTTTTTTTTGATTTCACAATTCATTTCAAAATTTATTCCAAACATTATTTTAAAAAATTGTTAGTTCATTAATTAAGATTTAATAGGTGAGATTTAAAAAGAACAACCATCGATGACCCACAATACATTTCATTTTAAAATGAAAGAAAGTAAGAAAGAAGATCTATTTGTAAAATGTAGAAAAAAAAAAGTAAGAAAGAAGATCTATTTGTAAAATGTAGAAAAAAAAATCATTTTTTTTTTTAATGCAGTAGCTCCATTTTGTATTATGTTATTGCATGGGCATATCGACGATCGGATTCAGTTAGTTATAAGATGTTATTCTCTTTTTAGGCAGTTTGCACCCTCCACCACCTAAAATGAAAAAAAAAAAAAAACTAGTTTCTAATTTCTCTTAGGACATATCCTTGTCAATTACTTTGTTTGTGTATATACAAATATGAGAGTCTTGCACTATTATTAAACAAAAATTTTACCTCTCTAAAACTCCCTAGCTACTCTTCTCTTGCTTGTTCTACTTACCTTTTCTTTTTTCTTCAGAAATCCAGCCATCTGGCTAAGACTCTAAAGTTTTCATTTATGTGCTTCGTTGGATCATGATATTGTATTGTGGGGGACAATAAATTACAGCACAAGCGCGATAAATTATATACAAGTTTGCTTTGGTTGTTTATCTTTTACCAACAATAGAAATTTAATCATACTTTCTTACTCTGTATTTTTTAATAAGCGCAAGATTCGAATGATGAATTCTCAAAATTTTTCTAATTAGTTTACAAGACTTGAATAATTTCACCTACTTATTTCTCACTAAATTTAAATATATTTAGTGAAATAATATTTAACGTATTCTTATCCTAATGTGAGAAATTAATAAATTAACTCTCCTCGATAAGAGGACTTAACCTTTGCATCAATTATATTGCTTCATAAACTCGTACTCAACTTCCTGATTCTATGAATGTTGTGTCTCATGTTACAAGATTAATTTTTGGTGCTATTCACTATACCTTGCATTTTTTTATTTATTTTTAGAATCTACCCTTTCGTGGTCTAAAGAAATTCATTTTATTGGAAAATTTGAGACAACTTCAAATCGCTTTTCTTGTGAACTGTACATGGACTAAATGGCTTCTGAGTTGAGAACATTTAAAATTTCATTGAGCTTAATAATTGCTCTCTGACAGCTCATATATATGTTTGTTTACCAAGTATGTCCCAAGATATTTTAAATTTCCAACTTAAATGAGGGACATAATGGTAACACAATATGATATTCTATTGCAAGTTGGTTCTTCCCTCTTTTAACACAGAGAAGTTGCCGGAGTAATCGTTGACTTGCCGTATCCTTAATATTTGTTCATCTCCATTTACTCAGATCTATCTGTCTATTAAAACCTCAAAAAAAAAAAAAAAGTGAAAGAGAAGCAAGTGACGAAGAAAGAGATGGAAGTTCTATACAAAAAGCCAAAGCACTTACGAGTATGCTTTGACAAGGATATTCTACAACCTCATCTTGATGCTCTCTTAGGACCACTACCGGGTTTCGTGTACGGAATACCTTTAGAAACAATGGAGTATTTCGTCTCTACTTTTGCTCGATTTCTCCAATATGTTGAAGAATCTGCTGGTTTTATGGTTGTTGTAGGGATGAAACGAGTTTACGATGACCTTCAACTCCTCCAAGCGTTTCTCATTGATCTTCCTCAACAACTCGTTGGATGCGGTAGATTAATGCGACAAATTCACTCTTTGGCCTGGGAGGCGGCAAATATCATCTCGCAGTATAATCTCGAGGAAATGGACTTTTACAATGCTTGTGGAATGATGAGAAGACTCAACATTCATCTTAAACTCATGTCACATTGGATGGATTTGATCCGAATGATTTATGGCGAACACCCAAAGGCATCACCACAAGTCTTCTACGACTTTGTGGACTATCTAGCTCCTCTTGATGCTTTCTTAGATTATCTTCAACTATCAAAGACTTCAATGCTTCTTGGGAGGCAATTACTTGTCCAGAACTCTCTACTCCTCAGAGCAATTCTCACGGATCCCCCCAAAGGGTTCATTGAAGATGATACTACCTTGAAAGAGTTTGAATTTTTTGCCAGGGAGGTAGGCTTCACCATCTTCTCCATTGATCTCAAGAATATGGACTGACACATGTCAAATCAAATGCGTAGCCGACTCTACGATATTTTGCTGCTATTGGGGTTACTTGGAAACAAGGTTGAACAGATTTATGAGAGAAGGCCAAAACCATCACGAATGTACTACCCCAAGACTGCTCAACTCGACTTTGTGGACCATCTTGTGGACAATCTAGGGGAGCTTCTGGTGAAACCCAAGGCTGATGCTTCTCTTTGCATTTTCAGGTTTGATATCTTATGGTTTCAACGGACGCTGCAAGAGGTGAGTCGTAACCTCATGGAGATCCCGGAGCCGCGCAAGGAGGAAGCTGATATAAAGGATGTCATCACAAGCATTGCAAATTTGGCATATGAGGCAGAGTATGTCATTGATTCATCTCTAGTTGGAGATATTATTCCTACTTGGTACTCTATGCTTTGGCTTCGTCATATCCAAACAGAGTTAGAGCGTGAACGAGGACTACTCAAGATACGACTTGGTGACGCAGAATCAATTGTATACAGTATCCGCTGGATGGGCTCAAGTAAGCTTGAAATAATCCCCATCTTCAATAATAATACTGAAATTGGTGACACACTCAACCAAGTCTTTAATAAAATGCATGCTTACGGATATATGAGTTTATATGGTGCTTTCTCAGTTTGTACAAGGAGTTTGGTCTCATCCTATAAAGAAAGGAAAAAGGAGGTGTTTCTTGACCTCCTACGTAATGCTGTATTTGATCCACCTTACGAAAGTGATGAGATAGACTATACAAGTGATATGAGCGAAGCTGAGTTAGAAGAGTCGGTATCCAACCATCTTAAAGATAGAAACTATTTTATTATTTTGGAAGATGTGCAGGACATTTATGCTTTAAATGACATAAAAAGAGTTTTACCTGATAACCCGCGCCATCTAAAAAGGGTTTTGTTGACCACTCCCTCCCGGGAGTTGATTTTACAGTGTCGTCATGGTTCAATAACATGTTTAAACATCATCCTTCAACATCACAAACTAATAAGCCAACAATCGAAAACGATGTGGTTGGTTTCATGGAAGAGACAGAAAGTATGCTGGAGTCGCTTATTAGAGGACCAACAAAACTGCGTATTATCTCAATTGTTGGCACGGCTGGGCAAGGTAAGACGACCCTTGCTCAGAAATTGTTCAGTGATCCTTTAGTGAATGGGTACTTTGATACTCATGCACAGTGTTGTGTTTCTCAAGTATACGAAAGGAGACAGTTATTGTTGGAGCTTTTGGGTCAAGTTGTTCAACTTTCTAACATAGACCAGCACAAGGATGATGCAGAATTAGCTGAAATGCTGTACAAGCATCTCAAGGGACGAAGGTTTCTCATTTTTCTGGATGATATGTGGGAAATTGATGCCTGGAATGATCTAAGCAGATGTTTCACAGATGACAATAATGGAAGTCGAATTATGTTCACTACCAGAATACAAGGGCTGGCTTCCCAAGCTAAATCTGATAGCATAGTACAATCGCTTTCTCTACTCTCTGATGATGAAAGTTGGACATTGCTAGAGAAGAAACTATTCCAGAAAGAAAGTTGTCCTACCGAACTCTTGGGTATCGGAAGACAAATTGCAAAAAATTGTAAAGGTTTACCTCTTTCGCTCGTTTTGATAGCTGGGCTTCTTGTCAAGATGGAGAAAAAAGTGGATCACTGGGAACATATTGCAAAAAGTTTAAGTTCACTGATACTCGATGATGTAAAAGCACAGGGCAAAGGCGTAATCGAGCTAAGTTACAAGCATTTACCAGATTATTTAAAATCATGTTTCTTGTACTTTGGAGCATTTTTAGAGGATAAAGAAGTTCTGATCTCGAAATTAATAAGATTGTGGATCGCTGAGGGATTTGTAAAGCATACTGACTTGAAGAGCTTAGAGGATGTGGCAGAGGATTACTTTATAGATTTGATTGGAAGAAGCTTAATAACAGTTGCTCAAGAAAAATCCAATGGTGGGGTGAAATCATGTCGTATTCATGATCTTTTACGTGAGTTTTGCTTGACCAAAGCTAAGGAAGAGAACTTTTTGCAGAAGATAGATGGGTATGAACAAGATATGGATCCTTGTGATTCTTCTTCTTCCACAGCGATAAAATATCACCTACGTCGCCTCTGCATTTATCCCAAAAGGAGTCATTTGACTATGTTAAAGCCATCTGGGTCATTTGTTCGATCACTGTTGTTCTTTGCTGCTAGTGATATGGGCCCAAGTTTTTCATATGATATCTCATCCATTTTTCACAACTTTAAGTTTCTTAAAACATTGAATTTGGAAGGTATCAACATAGGTGACTCTTTCAAAGAGATTGGTGCTCTTATTCTGTTAAGATACTTTGCATGTCAAAGTTATGTGGATTTAATTCCACCATCGATAGCCAATCTTTGGGACCTATGAACTTTTCTTTTCAAAGGATTAGGGGCTGAAGTTATAAAGGTATCAGATTCGGTTTGGGATATGACAAAGTTGAGGCATATGCATATAAATGATAGTGTTTCTTTTGAGTTGGACCCTAACAGGCTTGAGAACTCCTTTATACTTGATAATCTGCAAACCTTTTCCACACCATCTCTTGCTTATGGAGATGATATGGAAAAGATGTTGAGAAAGGTACGAGGCATTCGAAAATTGAAATGCATATTTTTGGATTCATGGAATGATGCTACAAATTGCAATCAATTTCCTGAGCTATGGTTTCTTAGTCAACTTGTATCACTGAATGTGTTTTACAATGGCATGGGAAAATATCCATGTGAATTTAATTTTCCCTCAAATCTTAAGAAGTTGACATTGTCAAATTTTCGAATGCCGTGGAATGAAATTTCACAACTTGCAAAAGCCCTATGCAATCTGGAGGTTCTCAAATTGTTGCGCAATGCATTTGAGGGTGAAAGATGGGAAATGGAAGATGAGGTGTTCCCAAAACTCAAATTCTTGAAGTTAGACACTTTGAATGTTGCAGAATGGAGTGCCACTGATGATAACTTTCCCAACCTTAAGTATCTACTTTTACACAATTGTGAGCAACTTGAGGAGATTCCCTCTGATATAGGAGAAATTCCTACCCTCCTAATGATTGAGGTGATGTGGTGCAGTCGTTCTGTTGCAATTTCAGCTATAAATATTCAGAAAGAGCAATTGGAATATGGTGAGGGACTAAAGATCCACGTGCATCCTAAAATATGATATTTGGATCGTCATTGTGAAATGAACAGATGATCGGTGAGTGCTAATGCTCCTGCGTTAGTAAATTCAAATTCATTGGTCTTTCTCTGTCTATGTCTACTTATTTGACATCTCTTTTGATATGAGGTGATATATTGACTGTGATACTAATCCTGCCACAAATGCTTCAATTATATATGTAGTTGTAAGTTAACTAGAATGTTTAAAAATTGGGTCAATCATTTACTGAAGTGGATTTATCACTTCTCTTGTCAAATACTATGTGACCTTTAGTAAAATTTGAGGGCTCTGCTTACAAACTTATATTACGTAGTCTGTTTTCTCGGTTTAGTTTTTAATGCTCATTCTTTTCTTCCTTTTGAATGCTTATTCTATAAGTTCTCTTACTATCACCTTTTAGAAAGACTTTTCAAATAAGCTACAGGTGGAGTGTTTATAAAATGCTTAGGATTTATGACCTACATAATTATTTTCTTCAACACAAATTTATCTTCCTCGCTACTAGGGCCAGTTATAAATATTTGACTTCCCATGCATGTTCTCTGTGAAACTTCTGCTTTCTTTCTCTTTTATTAATTTTTTTTTTCATTTTATTTTGTATTTTCCTTTTTCTCATAAATAGAATAATTTTCATTGTCTTTATGCGTTTTCCATATTAAAGCCAAATTTTCTTTATCTAATTATCCAAATACATGGCTCCTAGTGGGCGAGAAAGGACATGCCTAGGTGATTCTCATAACACAACATAACGTAATGGTATTAGGCCAGGGGCGGATCCAAAATTTTTTGCTTATGAATCTCACTGGCCCCAACTAAATTAGCTCATGTGTTAGGCTCTTTACAATTTTGCAGAAGTAGAGAAACAACATGGTAAACTTCGTTCATGTTTATATATGCACATGTTCAACTCAAGCTTTAAATATGTTTTGCAATTGTAGCTCAATTACAGTTATAATGATCTTTTGTGCTGATGGTTACTTTCAGGGACTCGACAAAAGTTCATGGCTGAAGATGGAGAAGAGAAGGTCATATTCTTTATTGATCTTTTGTCACAGTGATAATGGCTACTTTTACAGATATTTCAAACTTTAGTAAGCTTTTATGACGGTTATAAGTATCTACTGATATTTGTTTTCAGGTCCCGTTAACAGCAATTCATAGCTGAAGGTGGAGAGGAGAAGGTCATAATCTTTATGTTGAATTATGTCCAGAATTATAAGACTATTGCCTTTCCAAGACGCACTTGGCCTTATTTACACATCTTGGAAGTTTTACTGAGGGTCTGTTTTGCCGACGCCTTCAACATGTACTGGTATATGTTCTAATTGCTGCATATTCTTCACGTGTTGACTATGTCAAGTTGGCTTCTTCTTCCTTTTTTATTTTTTTCATTTGCTCTTTTAGTTTTTTGTTGGATCATATTTATTATTTGTGTTATACGTAATTGTCTTCAAATATCTTACAACATGTCTAAAAGTTTTTCTACTATTTCTTGGAGTGCAAATGAAACTAGCGATCTGCTTGTTGCTGGTTGTCATAATTCAGTTAGCGATGCTACATTTTTCAGAAAAATAATATCTCATTAATCTTCCAGTTAGCTTGATAGTTCATTGTATTTTAAGAGAAATCAAAATATAATCATACTTTCTTGCTTTGTTTTTCAACTTTGATAACATAAGATCACCATAAAATGAAGGCCTACAAAAATCTCTCTCGGCTCAATCATTTGAGAGTTGAGCCTTCAAAAATCCTGAGTTAAGCTAAGCAATAAACAGCAGTACATTCCCTTACCTTCCCATGCAATTAATCATTGCTTTACTTCAAGGTGAATCTTTGATGTACAGAAGTCATGATGCAGAAGAGAGTTTTCGCTTTGTAGAAAATACTCTTTTCCTTTCCCATATGGAGTCTCGTGCTTCAAGACTAGCCTCTAGTTCACTTCATCTTGCATTACAGGTTTGGGTCTTTTCAGCTATGTTATATTATGGTTTTTCGCTTCTTGCTTACAGTAGGGTGTAGTGACACCTTAAACAATTTTGTGGCTTCATCTTTTAAATCTCTATCTTGGACATCAAAAAAATTCAATTTTCCACTGCGTAAACATTGCAGGAAATTGGAAGAGAACATCAGATAGCTCTACTGTGGTTGACTTCTTGCATCAAGTGGGCCTCCTAATGCATATCTTCTCTTGTTGAAAGTCAGACAATTTGCAAGTGGGGGCTCCCCATTTTGCTTGAATAAATTGTAATGGGACTTGGAGTTGGCTTCAGGGAAGAAGGGAGAAACTAGAGATCAGAACATTGATATGGTCTTTTGGTCATGAACAACAAAATTTACAATATAAAGTACTTGGAAATGAATTTCACAAAATGCTGCTGGGCAAAACTTCTTTTTCTGGATGTTTCAGAACCGGCTCTTCAGATGGGACAGTGATAAAATGGCAGAGCATACCTCTAGCTAAAATTTCCATGATATTAAGGGTATATGGTTGACAACGAGTTCCGTGAAATCAGTAAGTGGCAACTGAGTTTATTCTCCTGAAAATTGTGTTATAATAGATTAATAGGTGCATAAATAGGCGGATACGGCCACAATTCTTTTGCGTCAAATTTTATGTTTAAACCTGAGAGGCAACTTGAGATTCAAATGTAGCCTATTGGTGGGTTACATCCTGGAGTTGGGAGACTAGGGTTCAAATCTCATTGGGGTGGGAGGCAGGTGGGGGTGGGGATGGGGGGTGAGATTAGTCTGGTACTATATAACAGTGTGATGTACTGTTGTAAAGTAGCTTTTGAAAGTCTGTTTCAACTACCTAAAGTTTTGATAAGTGATCACATTTCAAACATAATTTATGAAATGTTGGTATTATGGCTAAAAACTCTTTCATGGAATATAAGCTTTCGTATCTGAGATTAATATTTATTGTTTTGAAAATTGACTTGATAATGACAAAATTATGTATCGTTGAAGGGCTAATATATAAGAAGTAAAGGTTCTACATGCATAACAGTGTTACATGCTATGATTAGTGACTTAATAGTGCTTTATTCACGTAATTAGTAGCTTATACATGCTTTCTTCTTCTTCTTCTTCTTTCAGGGTAAAAATTGTGGACAAAATGGTGCAACATCGAAAATGGACATTGTCTGAGATGTTATTGAGATGAAAGTACTTCCGCTAGCCCTGGTAAAGAAGATTCTCGAAGGACACCTAATTATTAGACGAGTAATGTTAGATATCATCCCTTTTCGCTAATCACTTCTTGTACGTATGCTTAATTGGCATAATAGCTTAACAAACTCTTTTATTTCTCTCTTTTCAGTTAGGATGCCAACTTAGCATACATGTAGGAGGTGATAGATGCCACTCCTTGGTGCTTATGAATAAAATTCATTAATTTCTCGGGAAAAGAAAAAAAGCATACATATAGGAGGTGATAAATGGGTGATGAAAAAAAAAAGATAAAAGGACATGCACGTGCCTTCAAAAATATAATGCCCATTATTTTCCCTTTTCTCTTTTTGGTAAGACAATGGAATGGTCATTCTATAAGTTCTCTTATCCTCACAATTCAAAGGAAAAAAAAAGCTTGGGGAGGATGATAAAATGCATTAGATTGATCTCACATGCATAATTACTAGTTTGGCGCCAGTTACTTTTATGTTTTTGAGATCCCTGTTCATTATCTTTAATGGAAATCATACTTGAAAGGAAAGATAAGACAAAAAGACATGCACATGCCTTCAAAAATTTGTTCTCTCTCTTTTTCTGCTTCATATATTTTCTTCTGGTTATTCTTTTCTGGTAAGTAAGAGAAGTTCATTCGTCTTTAATAAGATTCAGATCATCTTTTATCTGATTGTCCTAATATGTGTCTCGTTTACAATTTTGCAACTTGGAGATGAAACACAGTAAATTCCTTTCTGTTCTTATATGCACAATTTCAACTCAAGCTCTAAATATGTTTTGCAACTGTAGCGGCAACTCAAACTTTTGGGAACTTCTGTAATAGTTATATGACCTTTTGTGCTCACATTTCTTTTCAGGGATGGCTAACAAAATTCATAGCCAAAGGTGGAGAGGAGGTCATAGTCTTTGGAAAACTTTATCACAGCTATAATGACCATTTGCACTGATACTTCCTTTCAAGAACAATCAACCGAAATTCATAGCTGAAGGTGGAGGTGAGAAGGTCATAATCTTTATTTTGAATTATGACCATTTGAAGACCTTGTTGGCTTTCTATACAAATTAAGAAGCTAGCTTGAGGTTCTGCTACACCCACATCTTTAACATGTTTAGCATTAATGTCCATAATTCCAAGATTGTTATCTTTCCAAGACCTAGGTTGGCTTTATATACAAATTTAGAAAGCTGAACTGAGGTTCTGCTGCTCCCACTTCTTTAACATGTTTAGCATTAACCCTCTAATTGTTGCATATTTTCACTGGTGACACCGTTAAGTTGGCATGTCATTCTTATTTGCTGTTTCAAGTGTTCAATTGGATCAATATCCTATTTCTGTTCAGAGTATTTGAATGTTTGTCTTTGTTTGTAAACATTTTGATGACATTTCTTTGGTTTTTAATTCCAAAGTTCATGAGATTGGATTTGAACGGGTTATTCATCCGCATTTGTATCAATGTTTTATGAAGTTCTTCGCTGCAATGGTGCCTCTCAACTAGTTCCCTAGAGATTCTCACGTAATAAGTTGTAGATTCCCTGCACATGATAGTATTCATAGAATATAATAGTGGAATTACTTAAGCTGCTTTATGCAATAAAGATAAATTTGTAATTAAACAAAAAGAAAAGTTGATAATTTAATTTTCTAATGGTTGTTTTAACCATCAATAACGCATTCTGGTAAAGGTTTTTGTTGTCTTTCTTTTACTTCCTTCTGGTTTATATGCACAATTTCAACTCAAGCTCTACCTATGTTTTGCCACTGTAGCAGAACTCAAACTCCAGGGAACTGTTATGATGACCTTATCCGTTGATATTTCTTTTGAGGGACCGTTAACAGGAGTTTATAGCTGAAGGTGGAGAGTATAAGGTCATATTCTTTGGTGAGATTTTACGACAGTTGTAATGACCACAAGTGTATATAAATCTAAAATTAGAGAGCTTTTATCACAATGCAGATAGTTCTTTTTCGATGATAGTTAACAAGAATTCATAGCTAAAGGTGGAAAAGATAAGGCATTAATTTTTATGTTGAATCATATCCATAATTCCAAGTCCCTGTTGGCTTTTTATACACGTCTAGCAAGCTGTATTAAGGTTCTGTTGCACCCCTGCACGTAACATTTATAGCGTTTATTCTTTAATGGTTGCATATTCTTCAAATCTTGACGATGTCAAGTTGGTATTTCCATTCTCATTTGTTGTTTCAATCGTTCATTTGGCTCAATTTTCCTGTTTGTTATAAGTAAATGAATGTTTGCCTTGGTTTGTAGACACCTTAATGATAATCCTTGGGTTTTTAATCTTTAAGTTTGAGATAATGCATTTGAAGAGGATATTTGTATGAATTTCTTGCTGAAGTTTTTTGCTTGTATAAATTCTTGCCTAAGTTCTTCCACAATCGTGTCTCTCAACTAGTCCCCATGAGTTGTTCACATTAAATGAATAAGTTGTTAACTCCCTGAACTTAATAGATTTATAGAGTTACTAGTGTTTAAGAACTGATAAAAAATGAATGGAATTGCATGAGTTGCTTAATGCAATAAGATAGATTGATCAATTTACAATCAAGCAAAAATAGTGAGAAGTTAATCGTCTGATGGTTGGGTTAGCCATCAATAATACATTCTCCTTGAAATAATTAAGGGCCTAAAAGCATATATGAGTTATGGAATGTAGTGCTAAGCTCATGAAAATTGACAGATAGAACCATTTAGTTGTAGATAATTGAGGAAGACGCATCACCTTGTTCCTAAAAGATTTTGCTGAAGAATTTAACTACCTATTATTATTCTTTTTAAGTAACATATAAGTTCCTTTAATTTTTGAGTTGGTGTCTGCATTGCTGTTTTGGCGCCTACTAGATATCTCTTTGTGGGCCACTATTGATGCGATGGTTAAATCACATTATTTCAAGAATAGATACAGACCTCTTGATGCGGGTGATGCAGCTTTCCTTTTAAATCTTTGAAAATGGTTAGTGCGAAAACTGTACAATTTCTTTTTACCAGTCAGCTCTATCTTATCTTACAACCCAGCACGGGGGATCGCCTTTTGAATTCAGTATATAGAAGTTTCTACTAAATATGCTTCACTCTTTCTATCCTGTGCAACTCGGTGATAGATGAATTTGGACCATGTCACATATCATTGAAGTGTTGACTATTAGTAACACAGATAAGGGAAATTTTAAACTGTTATGAAAGTTCACTTTCTCTCCTGCTTGAGTTCAAAACTATAGAAAAGGATTAACCTTTGTGGCCTCTCGGCCATATATAAAATCATTGTTCTTTCGTTATCAACTAAATAATGAAAATAATTTGAGTGGCATTTGTTTTCATGAGTTCTTAAATCAACATGTTCTATGAATCCATGTAGTGTTTTCAGGCGTTTTGTTCATTTAACATGAGACAATCTAATGAAGGCTGTCCAAAGAGAGAGAAGAAATGCTTGCTAGGGATGTGAAAGATTTTCTTCACCAATATGTTAGAGGCGACAAATAAGACTTCATACAACATGCACAATCTGACGCAGAACGACTTTCACAACAGGTCAACTTGACAGTAACATCACTTGTTTTTCATTTCTTTTCTGGAGTATATTAATTTGAATATGTGATAGTTCTCGGTGGTTGATATGCCAAATATCTATCTACTCAAGAATTGTAAAAAGCAGTTAAATTTACTTGTTCATTGTTAGCACCATGATGCTTTTAGTGTTATGCAATTTGATGAATGATTGGAGCTTTAACTTCTGTCATATACAATACAGGATGCAGCTCAAGCTTTCTGCAATTCGTCTAGCTGCCTAATCCAGTTATAATTATTAGCACCATTATTCATTTAATTTACCAAAAAAAAAATCCCTTTTATTAGGAAAATCTTCATGCTTTCATGGAATCCTATATTATGTTTTACTTGTATTTTGTGAAAAAACGATAAGCTGGACAGGGGAAGCTTGTCTTTCCATCATCCTCAGTAAATTATGCAGCTTTTGTTGGCAGCAATGTGTGTTTAAATTATGAATGCTACTGGATTGACTCATAAAATGTAATTTAACTTTCATAATCTACTTGATTACATAATTGATTCTAGCAATTGTTTAATCATTTCTTTATCCTTGTATTGTTTAATTGTTTCTCGATACTACATGGACATATCCTCATCACTGATTGATTACAAATTAATAAACGTTTTCATTATACATTTTCTTTCTACATGTTGCCTGACTGTGAGCAGGCATTGTTGCATTTACTGTATCTAATTTAACCAATAGTCATTGTATGTTCCCTATTTTCTGGTTAGATTTACATGATACAATTCAACTAACTTGAAAAACGACAAGCTTCAAATTCTTCATAAGCGGATTCTTTGAAGTTTTATGCCTTTGTAAATCAGTACTTGGTGAGCATAGCATTACATATTATTGAGGAAGACTCCTCTTCGCTCAAGTCTTGTAACAACCTGATCAACTCATAGGATAAGCAGTTAGAGATTTTGTATTTCCTTAGCTTTTGAATTATGTGTTGTATTTTAAACTTCCTCATTTATCTCTGTAAAACACTGCCTTATCTCTTGTATCATGTGTATAAATACACAAACAATAATGAGTAAATTTATTGAGTTTTTCAGCCACTTAATTGTCTTCTCTATATGGTATCAGATTTTTAAACAAACTCTCACGAGTAACGATCTTGCCTATTTTTTTTCTCTATTCCTTCTCAAGCATGGCCACCAACATTCCTGTGTCTCACCCATTTGATTCTCCATCTTCGGCGTCTTCTAGCTCTCTTATAGCCATTAATGCCTCATCTCAACTGCCGCTCAAGTTAACACCCTTTAATTATTATTCATGGAGGACACAATTTGATGCATTGCTTCATGGCTTTGATCTTGTTGGATACATTGATGACACTTCACTTTGTCCGCCTGTTGTGCTTACTTCTGGTGACAAACAAACTCCTAATCTTGCTTATCATTTTTAGATGCGCCAAGACAAGTTGCTGTTGCTTGGCATCATTGGCTCTCTTAGCCATTCTGTGGTTCCTCTTGTTTGGTCCTGCGCTACCTCTACCAAGGCCTGGAATCGGTTGGCAAAAAATTATGCCAACCCCTCTTCTTTTCGTATAATGGGTATTGCCGAGCAACTGACTCTTGTATCACGTGGTAATCAGTCTGTGACCAAATATCTAGCCCAAATCCGCGACATTGCTGACGAGCTTGCCCTTATGGGGGCTCTGGTACCTCAACAGTATCTCATAACCCACACTCTGAATGGTGTTGGCCCTGCCTTCAAGGAACTTTCTGCCGCTATTCATGCTTGGGACACTGTTGTCACATTTGATGAGCTTCAAGAAAAGCTTATCGAGTATGAGGCGTTCCTTAAGCGTGAAGAGTTACGAGCTTCAGGGTCTTATGGTTCGCTTGGTTCTATTACCGTCAATGCCTCTCGCTTTTCTGCTACAACTGGTTCTGGTCATGGCAAGAAGAACAACACCTTAACCAAAAATAATTCACAACACAAACGTCATACTAATGATGGCTACCACAAACAATTTGTAACCTGTCAGTTTTGTGAAAAGAAAGGCCACACCGCTCGTCAATGTTACACTGCGAAACGCCTTTTCTTTCCTAGCTCATCTCCTCAAGCCAATGCAGCTACTTCATCATCTAGTCCGGCTTGGCTTCTTGACTCTGGTGCCTTCCACCATGTCACTGCCGATCTTAACAATCTGTCTATTAGTCAACCCTAAGATGGACCTGACGATGTTATTTTGGGGGATGGAATATGTTTACATATATCTCGTACTGGCCAGTCTGTTGTCTCCCCTCCGTCTCATACTTTTACTTTGAAGGATGTTCTTCATGTTCCATCTATTAATAAGAATTTAATATCCGTCAATCAATTTTGTTGTTCTAATAATGCTTCTATTGAATTCTCACCATTTTTATTTCATGTGAAGGATCACTCCACGGGGGCGCTTCTTGCAACGGGTCGGAGCAGGAATCACATATATGAGTGGTCTGATGTCCATACGCCACCTGCTTGCAAAGAGATCAATGTTGGTGTCAAAGCAACACTGGCCAATTAGCATGACAGGCTCGGGCACCCATCTCTCAAAACACTTTAACAACTTGTCACCAAACATTTTTTTTCCCTTTTAGCTCTTCAAAGTTTTCGGCTTGTGATTCTTGTCTTTGTAATAAGGCGCATAAGTTGCCATTTGGTGTGTCGAGTATTCGTATTAGTCTTCCGTTAGAACTACTCTATACAGACGTTTGGGGTAAAGCGCATAAGTTTCCATTTGGTGTGTCGAGTATTCGTAGTAGTCGTCCGTTAGAACTGCTCTATACAAACGTTTGGGGGCTGTTTCCAATTCGCTCTATAGACGGATTTTTTTATTATGTGCTATTTGTCGACCATTACACTAAATTTTCCTGATTATTTCCTCTGGCTCTTAAATCTGATGTCTTTACTGTTTTTACTCAGTTTAAGTTTATGGTCGAAAAACAATTCAACTCTACTATATCTACAATTTACTCTGATGGTGGCATTGAGTATCAAGGCTTAAAAACAGTTTTCCTAAGCCATGGTATTCAACATTTAGTCTCTTCCCATATACACCTGAGCATGTTGGCACAGTAGAGCGACGTCACCGTTACATAGTTGAGAGTGGTCTCGCTTTGCTTCACCGTGCCTCTCTCCCCTTAAATTTATGGACCTTCGCTTTTTGCACTGCGACATATTTAATTAACAGATTACCTACCCCGTTACTTGGTAGGAAATCTCCTTTTGAGTCGCTTTTCCAGTCCCCTCCAAACTATTCTAAGCTTCGTACGTTTGGGTGCCAATGCTACCCGTGGTTACACCCCTATGCTAGACATAACCTTGAATTGTGGTCAAAGTCATGTTTGTTCCTCGGGTATTCCAATATACATGATTCGTACATTTGTTTTTATCCAGACAATCACAAATATTTTTACTCATAACACGTACGTTTTGTTGAAAACATATTTTCATCTTTTCCACCTACTTCTTCTACTGGGTCAGTGACAAATCAAACTCTTTCTCAGTGGACAGCTATTTCGCATATTCCTACCAATTCCTTTGGTACTCCAAGCAATAGTTCGAGTGTCTCTGTCCTTCCCTTGTCCTCACCTCTCATTACCCATCTTCCCACAAGCATTTCATCTTCAACTTCAACGACGTCTCATGTGTCCTCTACACCGCTGCCGTTGACGCTTGTGTCTGTGCCTGTTTTGCCATAATTTGCTGCGACTCCGATACCTGCCGGTGACGATGTCTCATCCCCACTCTCTTCTCCTGGTTCTTCCCATGGTGAGGTCTCTCGTGAACTTCCGTCAACACTCTTGCAGCAACCACAACATCCTATTGAGTCAGCTTAGACTATTGAGTCCACTCATTCCATGGTAACTAGATCGAAAAATAATATTTTCAAGCCCAAGAATATTTAGTCTCTTTCTGCTACTAAACATCAGATTCCTCCATCCATTGAACCAACTTGGGTTCGGCAAGCATTGAATAATGAAAACTGGAAACTTGCTATGTTAGACGAGCTTCAGGCCCTTAAGAAGAATGATACATGGGTGTTGGTACCAAGAGAACAGAGTCAGAACGTAGTGGGGTGTAAGTGGGTGTTTTGGATTAAAAGACATCCTGATGGTAGTATTGCGCGTTATAAGAAGAGACTGGTTGCAAAAGGGTTTCACCATAGGCCTGGCATTGATTTCAAAGAAACGTTTAGTCCTGTGGTAAAATCTTCAACAATTCGGGTGGTGTTAACTATTGCAGTGACAAATAATTGGAGAATTAATCAGTAAGATGTCAATAATGCGTTCCTCCACGGTCATCTTATAGAGCCTGTTTTTATGGCACAGTCCCTTAGCTTCTCTGATCCAGCTCGACCCCGTCATGTGTGTCTTCTACAAAAATCTCTTTACGATCTTAAACAAGCACCAAGGGCGTGGTTTTTGGAACTCAAAAACTTCATTTTAGCTATTGGTTTTCTTAGCACACGGTCTGATTCCTCTCATTTTGTCTATGCCAAGGAGTCAGTTCTTGCTTATGTGTTGGTTTATGTTGATGATATGCTTGTTACTGGTAACTCAGCTTTTGTTGGTCAGGTGATTACTGCTCTTGGGTCCAAATTTTCAATTAAGGATATGGGCACAATCAGTTACTTTCTGGGTATCGAAGTTATCCCTTGTGGTGCAGGGCTATTTCTTTCCTAGCAAAAATACGTTCGTGATTTACTGGAAAAAGTTGATATGACTGGGGCAAAGCCTTCTCATACACCGATGGGCCCTACTACTCGGCTTCTTGTTAGTGATGGCCCTTTGCTTCAGGACATATCGCAGTATAGAAGTTTAATTGGTGGATTACAGTATCTAGCACTAACAAGGCCTGACATTGCCTATGCCGTCAATCGGCTAGCTCAATATATGCATAACCCTCGGCTGCCTCACTGGACTGCTGCAAAGAAGTTGCTCTGCTACCTAAAACAGACTGTTCACCATGGCCTTCTAGTCCAAAAATCATATGTGCTATCTCTTACTGCTTACTCGGATGCCTATTGGGCCGGCAACAGGGATGATTACACCTCCTTATCTGCGTATGTAGTTTTTCTTGGTTGTACTCCTATATTGTGGAGCTCTCGGAAACAACGCACTGTGGCTCACTCCTCTACAGAGGCCGAGTACAAGGCTGTGGCATCGGCAACTGCTGAACTATGTTGGTTGGTCAATTTACTCCATGAGCTTCGCTTTCCTCTCTCCACCACTCCAAGTCTCTATGTGATAACATAGGTGCAACTTATCTCTGTGCCAATCCAGTCTTCCATTCGCGAATGAATCATCTTGCTCTAGACTATCATTTTGTGCGCAATAAGGTGGCTAATGGTTTATTACAAGTAGCTCATGTCTCTACAGTTAACCAGTTGGCTAATCTTCTTACCAAGCCATTGCCTCGGTTGCGTTTTGATTTGCTTCGTTCCAAGATTGGTGTAGCCGATGGCTCCACCTTCTTGCGGGGGCATATTAAGGAAGACTCCTCTTCGCTCAAGTCTTGTAACATCCTGATCAACTCATAGGATAAGCAGTTAGAGATTTTGTATTCCCTTAGCTTTTGAATTATGTGTTGTATTTTAAACTTCCTCTTATCTCTGTAAAGCACTTCCTTATCTCTTGTATCATGTGTATAAATACACAAACAGTAATGAGTAAAATCATTGAGCTTTTCAGCCACTTAATTGTCTTCTCTATACATATATACACATCTCTTCCCCTCAAATGAAGCAGATGTACTTGTACGTGGGTTAGATACATCGTTTACAGTTGCTTTCTTAGAAACTCTTTTCTAGCTATTACAGTGTTTTGAACCGATATGTTGCAAACTATTGGATAAATATACACAAGCCAGCACAAGAGCTTGGAAAGAAAGTGCTCTATATGGGGGTTACCTTTTTTGGCTCAATAGATTCATTATAAAGGACATTTCTGTAACAGATTTCTGCAGCAAAAGTTACAAGAACCATGCCTGCTTGAAACTCTTCTCTATATTCATTTGATCCGTTACTCGATTAAGTACACACTCTAGGTGCTTTTCAGCAACTATCTGTCCTTCACCAATTCAAAAAGGATGGTAGCGGCCCTGAAAATAATGTTGAATGACATTTTAATTAAACAAAAACACAGTAATGAATGCATTGTGGAAATTAAATGCAGAAGATACTGAAGTAACTCATTTACTATTGTGCAAAATGGTGTGTTCTTCATCGTTTTTGACCTATAATACCAATTAGCTTCTGTCATTGCTGTGTTACAATATTTCAACTGGACCGTGTTCCACATAACATCTGATGTAAGTTCTTTCAATATTTTTGTAGGTTCTACAAAGGGAGCAACATGAAGAACAAAGAACATGGACACATGCCCCAGACCAGTGCCATTTTCGCCCCAGCGCATGATATTGGTGCCTGGGATTCTACTCCACTGGAAATGTATCAAACATGTAACCTATAATATCCTATGTATGGAACGCTCCTATTTCAATGTGTGGTGGACCGACTGATGTACCAATAATCAAGTCTTCAGTCGACAAATTTAACGCTTTAGCTTTAGCCTCCTTTTTCGATCATGAGAATTGGAAAAAGAGGAGGAAGGAATAGATAGGAGCAAACCAAAACACTCACAAACTCGGCCATTTTCACCCCTGCATAGAATACTGTTGTCCTAGTAACTCTGTTTAGTGCAGCAACATGACAATGACGATAAGATCCTCATGGAAGTTTGGGAACCCCAATGCCTCATTTTATCTTATGATTGTATAGGTTAATGCTGATTAGCCAATTCTTATTGTTTTTGGCTTTGATTGGAACTAGAAAATACCCATGTCTGAGAGTTGTCGAAGACCCAAAAATCATATTGATTAGAAGCTCCGGATAAAGAATTGAGACTAGAATCAGCAAAATGGATACATGCTGCACTATCTCTAGATTTTGGGCTTTTGTAAATTCAATTGTGTAATGAATCACTTGCTTACTTAAGAAGTCAAATAATCTTCAGCATCTTTCAAGAAGTAGAATCATGTTAAGATTTGGGAAGACGACTCCTACTAAGATATTCTATCATCTTTCACTCGTCAATCACTTTCATACTTTGTGGTGCTATGTTTTCTAAGTATATAAGAAGATAAAGATATTTTTGGAGCTTTTAGGCCAGGTGGTTAACTTTCTACAATAAGAATGATGAAGAGCTTGCCCATTTGCTGTACAAACGTCTCAAGAATGTAATGATCTACAATGATGTTTTCCAGATGAAAACAACGGAAACAAAATTGTGTTCACTACTTGAATCCAAGGGTTAGCTTCCCAACATAAAATTAACCTCATATTGCAACCACTTTTTCCCCGCTATCTGATGATGAACGTTAGTGTAATGAGGCGCAAAAAATGATTAATTAAGACCACATGTAAAGCCATAATCTCTATCTAACTGATCTTTTTTTGAAACATAAGATTAACCGATGATGGTCAAATCATTGCCTAAGATCGGTAATATACTAGGGTGACCTAGAAACCGTTGCCAATAAGAGATAGTATACGCAACGATAGTTAATCCCACAAATTCTTCCACATTCCCCTAGAGTTTTTAGATCACTGTCAATGGTGATCCTTCTTTCCCAGTAATTTTCATACCTGCTGGGAATAGCTTTGAAGTTTTCTTGATCAATTGCTAACAATTTTGTTTCTGTGGCCGAAATCGCTAGCTATATGGTTATTTTCTTTTCTTTTTTCTTTAATAGGTATTTTTTCTTTTGCTAGTTATATGGTTGTTAATAAGTGGTGTACGACCCAACTTTCTATTTTGTTTCTCTTTCTGGGTTGTAGTGTGTCAATCAATTTCTGGTACGTTTGGTTTGGACTCCGACACTCACCTAGCTTTGGATGATTCTCGGGGTTTCTCGAATTATGCTTAGAGTATTTCCTACTCCCAGTTCCTATCTCCATGAGCCACCCATGTGGCAGCATGAGTTGCTTTTGCAATTAATACAAATTTCATCTCCCATGGTTCGTGTGTCATCCCTCTTTTGGCATTCTTTTTGCTGGCTTTGCTTTTACAATCAGCTGCCTCGACAACTGATTTCGGTTTAACCTCTTCTACTATTTTGTGATTATAATGAATCCATCTTCTGAAAAAAAAAAAAAAGTAAATAAAAAAGAGTTTTGCCTTATGGCATCATGGTTATGCGATTAGAAGTAACATGAAAATGGATGAGGTTGAATCAAGTTCCCTGATTGGCTAATATGCAAAATCTGGGGATTTGGGGAATGCTGATGTTTGACTTGCCATCTTCAAAAAATTTGGTTAATTAGGACTTCTTTGTTGTCAGGACATGTAGTAAATGGGCAAATTAAGGATGAAGGAGAGACTTCTGCTTGTGTTACCTCGTATTCATCCTACTAGGGGATATTCCTATATCCCAGAATAATTCTACTAGGATACTTTTGCTTATATGGAACTCAAATCACGATAATGGTAATGGCCTGACATTAATATTACATCACAAAAACGTTATACACTCAGCGAATTCATATCGAAACTTATGACATCTAAAGTAAGAATCATACCACTAGTGTATATGTCCAGTAACATGGTTATAAAATTTTGGGTGAAGAGCACCAGACCCCCCTGTGGTCTTAGAACTTCCTCCAGACCCCCCTATGGTCCACCCGTTGGTACACACCACCCCCTCCGTCTAATATTCCGTCCAAAGTAGCAAAAAGTGCCAACCACGAGCAACATTTGCAGTTGTCTATGATTTTTAACAATAACATTAACAAAAATAAGATGAAAGTTGACCAAACTACCCTCAATTCCAATTCTAACATATGCCCTAGCTCTATTGTGTATCCTCATTGTATCTGTCATGAGTAGTGAGGTTGAGCTGCTGTCGTCGAGCTTTCTCCGTGGTCGTGGTTGCTGCCATCGTCGAGCTTTCTCCGTGGTCGTGCTTGGTGCCGTCGTCGAGCTTAAGCTGCCTTCGTGATTTTTCCACCATAAGTTTACTTTTCTTATGCGTTTTATAGAAGGAGTTTTCGTTATTTGCTGAATTTATTTTCTCTCATATATGCATTTTCAGTTTACTTAGAATTTTATAGAAGCAATTTCTTGGTACCACTTCCACGGACCAACACACTAACATAAACTAGAATTATTTGTTATGGACCAGCATACCAAGTTAGTTTGAATTGGGTTTCGGGTTTGTTAAATGGCTTTCAAACAATTTTTTGTTAAGGTAAGTTTTACATTATAAAAGCATGTTTGTTTACTTACTTTTGAGATTATATATTTTAGCATAAGTGAAAATGTCCACAGCTACCCGTCGAAGTCGAGCTTCAGAAGACCCAACACTTGATTTACGGTACGTCAACACAAAGTGCAATTGTTATCAGAAGGCTGAAATTATTGTTGTGTCATTTGATCGGAAGGCCTCAAAAGGGCGTTTATTTTATAATTGTGATGCATGCAATTTTTTTAAATGGTGTGAGCCTATCAAAGCTTCTTGGTTTGACACAGAGCTGGACGTTAGTCTGAGAGCGGGAGACAATGTTAGTAAGAGTTCGGGAGATGAGAATAGTAGAGATGAGGTAACATTTCCCATGAAGAAGAAGAAGAAAAAGAATAAAAAGAAGAGTAACGAGATTGCAAACTTGAACATGCTTCTTGGCGTGGTTGTTAGTTGTTGTATTGTGTTGCTGGTGCTACTTCTTGTTGTTGCAATCTTCAAGTGAAATGTGTTTTGTTGTGTTTAAGATAATTATGGTTGTAACTGGAAGATGAGTTGTTAGCCATCTTCAATTTTGTTGTTTATGTTTATGATGTATCCTTATGCAACTGGTTTATTTGAAGTATATTTCATTTGGAATTATTTGTATGGGTATGTTGCTAAATACCAACTAATATAAACCTGTCTAAAATACCAATCAATGTACTCATTTGAAGTATATTTCATTTGGAATTATTTGTATGGGTATGTTGCTAAATACCAACTAATATAAACCTGTCTAAAATACCAATCAATGTATGCATGTTGCAAAGTTACAAAAACAGTACATTTAATTTGGAACTATTTGTATGAGTTTGTTGCAAAACACCAAGTAATATAAACCTGTTTAAAATACCAAGTCTACTCCTGCTGCAAAGTAAAAGAAAAACCAGTCAAGTTGTATTCATTCATTACCAAGAAAAGGACCACCATCCAAAATAATGACTACCAACCAATATAAATCTGTCCAAAAAAAAGTGCGTCCATACTGCCAAAAGTTCACAACCAAATAATGCCAACTAAAGTACCCCACCATGTGCATGTCTAGACCAAAGGAGACAATGGCCAATTAAGTAATACAAAAAGACAAAAAATATGCTAAAACTCCAACAAGTGTCAATATAAAATGTCAAGGCTGCCATATTCTTTTCCTTTTCTTGATGTTATCTAGCACTTCACTGAGTGTTAAACCTTGAAACTTTTTCTTGAAATTCTAATACATATGACGAACACAGAATATGTGGTGTACACCTGGATAGTCATTTTCAAATACATCACATAACCCTTTTTGCTTGTCAGAAATGTAAGACCAACCATTCCTATACGGATCACTACTTAAGTTGTGCAGTTCATGCAGAAACCAATACCATGTCTCTCTGTTTTCAATTGGAACCAATGCAATTGCAATTGGGAACATATTGTCATTCCCATCTCTGCCTATCGCTGCTAACAACTGGCCCCCATATAAAGTCTTCAGAAAACACCCATCTAGGCCTATTATTGGCCTACACCCATCTAGAAAACCATCCTTCATCACAGCCATTGAGAAAAACAACCTCTCAAACACCGGATCAGGTAGACTTCTATCAACCCTCAACAACACTTTGCTTCCTTCATTATAATGAATGACTGTTGCATAATAATCCCTCAATCTAGCAAACTGTTTCTCAAAATCCCCTTCTATTAGCTTTTTAGCCACTTGTTTAGCTCTCATTGCCTTGTATTTGCTAACTGTCACTTTCACATCCTCATGAATCTTTTTTTGCATTTTTGCAGTGGGCCAGGTTGGGTTATCCCTAACAGCCCCAACCATTCTATTTCCAATGTACTTATAATAAGCCAATATGTTATCAAACCTATGTCCACACTTATGAGAACCTTCAAGAGTTTTAACCATAAATGTTGGACCACCCATGACTGGAGATGCATGTAATACCCATGTGCAACTGTGAGTTTCAGCATGAGTACATTTTGCTCTAATTTTCGCTTTCTCATTTTTCACCAATTTGTAGTCGATGCCCTTTCTAATAGACCAATTCTTCAGAACCCTCATAAATTCATCAATTGACTTAAACTCCAATTTTTTAACCATGTCAAAATTTTCCATGTCAATATCATCAGAAAACTCTAGATGACAATCATTGAAATTTAAGTTATCATCTTCCACATCACTGCCCTACTGTTGATAACTACTTGCATTTTCCTCATTGCCATTTTCACTGTTTTTCTTCTTTTTCTGATTTCTCATTCTAAGTTTTTCTTTCAATGCAATGTACCTTGCTCTTTTATTATGTCCCTCATCAGTCTCATTAAAAATATCATCCTCACTTAATCCCTCAACATCCTCATATACCAAGCTAGGTGCGTCAGAATCTGTATCTGAAATTGATGCATCTGTTTCTGCAACATAATCCTCATCATCTGAATCTGAATCTTCAGGCACTTCATTAGTTTTTTCAGCCATATCATCATCAGACACTTCATTTGTTTTTTCTTCTACATCATCTTCAGGCCCTTCATTTGTTTTTCCTGCCACATCATCTTCATACACTTTTCCTGCCACATCATCTTCATGAACTTCATTTTCATCTCCATAATCATTCTCAACTATTAGTTCACTCCAGTCAAAATGAGTCTCCTCTGCTACCCCTGAACCATTAGTTGCATCCACTGTATCATGAACTTTTACATGTTCATGTGCTTGTCTAGATTCTCCTACTACACCTAAAACACTACTTGAAGCCATTGTCATACCTTTGTCATACAAGACTAGTGCACTAGAACTAAGTATCTTTCCATTAGCATCAATTGCAGCAAATGGTTCATATTCTTCTACTACATACACTGTTACAAAATAATACTCTGTACAAATACTTTGGAACTCCGTCACACTAGCATCCCCATCAATCTCCCTTATATCATCATGCAATGATCTACCTGGCCTAGCGTAATAGATTGATAAATTGCTTTTATCCCCACCAGCATTTTCATACATCTTTCTAAACTTATACTTATTCAAAGTATCAATCTCCAAATTTTGGAACTTCTTTTTCCTCCCTCCATCATACCTAAGCTTAGGGTCACAAACAAAGCTACCACCTATCCATAACTCAATCTCACAACACCCATCTACCATTCCAAAATCATCATCACTAACATCAACATTATCATCACTCATTCTGAAATAAGCAATTGACAACATAAATAACTAATAAATTTACAATGTAAATAAATTTCAGTTTTAGTACACATAAATAAGCTATTTCAAAATGAGTTTCACTTTACAATATACGCAATTAACAACATAAATAAGCAATCAAACAAGCCGAATGAGTTTCAGTTGGTTAGATTCATTCGCCCTTATTTATTTACCAAAATCCCTAAATTTAGAGAATATATGTAAAACCCTAAATTATTTACCCAAAGCCCTAATTTTTTTTGCCGAAATCCCTAATTTTTATCCAAATTATAAAGCACTAATTTATTTACCCAAACCCCTGATTTATTTACTAACTATAAACCCTAATTTTATTTACATTTACGATAGATGATCTACTTACAAAGCCCTAATAACAGTAAACATATGCAATATTTTGGAAAATAACTTCGATTTCAACTATAGATGCGATTTCAAAATGGTGTAACTATGCTTCTGCTTGTAAGATAAGTGTGCGAGAAACGAATAAAACCTGAAATCGCCAACTGAAATGAAAGTGATGTTTGAGATAAAGAGCCAACTAAGCTTCTTATGTGATTGTGATGTATGACTGTGCGTGTGAGAAAAATCACCAACCAAGCTTCTGTGATTGTGATGTATGAGTGTGCGTGTGAGAAAAATCACCAACCAAGCTTCTGTGATAGCGACTTCAAATCGTGCATGTGAGAGAGTCGAAACCCTTTTTTTTTTTAAGGTCTGCCTTTTGTCTGATTTAAGAAGACTAAAGAGTTAAAAAATGATTGTTAAAAATAAGGGCAAATTCGTCAATCAACATCTTCTGTTACTTATTTTGATGGATACTAACATTTTGGGTGAGTGTGCACCAACGGGTGGACGACAGGGGGGTCTGGAGGAAGTTCTGAGACCACAGGAGGGTAGTGTGCACTTACGCTAGACCACAGAAGGGTCTAGTGCTATTCACCCTAAAATTTTTAGTAAGTCAGTATATCTATTTATCCACTTTCCTAAGTTTGTAGCTTATTTGACACTTATCCCAAAGTTCGAGAGGGTAAATAATTAAATTTATTTGTAATTCAGAAGGGAATTAATAAATTAGAAAAACGAAAATTGATATTATATGAGGAAAATTATCATACTAATTGTCGTTCGGAATACAATAGAAGAATTTTATTTCTTCACTAATTTCAATGACTTAAACCAAAACAAAGTAAATTAAATCAAGCTATTTCCCATGAAGGGCATTTAGTTAAATGAATTTGAAGATGTTTCTCAATCCTTTGGAGAGTTGTCTCTTCTTCTAGTTCCATATATGTGAAATCTCGTTTTAGAGTTTTCATTTGGTTCATTCTAGGTATTTTTGTAACCTTGCATCTCATACAGTGAACTACATCTATACTTTCTCACATTCTAACATGTGCCTTTATGGTCATCTCCTAACTTTTTTAAACCATCTCAAATAGTTCTCTTTAATCTTATTCTCAATTGGGACACTTCACTTTTTCTCTTATGATCACTTTATTCCTAATCTTGTTCGTCCTAGTATTGTGTCACATCTATCTCAACATTTTTATATTGAACATGTCAGTTCTTCACCAGCCTAATTTCCGAATAATAAAATAAAGCTAATCCAATGCATTAATACGTCCTTTTTGACTTAATAAATTGTACATTTTTTTATCACACTTCTTAACGCACATATCCACTTCGTCCATTCCGCCTTGATTTTGTGTTTCGCACAAGTTTTTATCAATCCATTTTGTTAGACCACATAACTAAGATGTCACTATAATTTCAAAGACATAATGAACATAAAATTTCAATGATTAAAAAATCCTATCATTAATTGACGTCTAAACTTGACTAAAAAAAAATGATGCCTAAAGTTTCAAATCTTATAATTCAATTTCCCAAAATCCTAAATTTATGTTAAAGCTGGGGAACCAAAGCGACAGAGCCAATAAACTTTTATGAAAATTCTTCAATCAGTTCGGGTAAATTATCAGTCCACTCACATATAAATAGACCCCATATTTTTTGGATTCCACCTGATGTCTCTAGGGCTGATCATCAGATCGGCTTGACCAAACAAATTCTCAAACTTTCACACTAGTACACATCGTGTAGAGAACAAAAAGGCTTCACATTTCGGAGAGATAGAGGCCGTGTCCGTACAAGACACCCAAAAAATGAAGACCCTTTGCTTGTCCTCAAGTGCTTCACAATGTAATCTTTGTCGCTGCTGCATGGCCGGCACACATCTGTTGTTTCCCGCCTTGCCAATGTTTGAATATTCCCAGCATATCACCCCACATATACTTGAGATATTCTCTCAACCACGCTTTCTTTTTCTCTCACAAACGATGAAAATTAAAACAAATACAAGCAACAAGCGATGTTCAAAAATCATTGGAGGAAATATGATTGGCCAAGTCTTTATTCTTATGCATGGAGCTTCATATATGTGTCTCAAGTGTTTCACTTACTGTCATCACCTTTGAGAGCACTGAAGAATTAATAACCCCATATAGATATATAGCCTGAGTTTCAAGCAATGTGGACATCTATGGAGATGAGGAAGAGCAATCCTCTTATGCCTGCACGAGTTCTCATCGCATGTGATGCTATTAAGGAACATAGTAAGCTGGAGTTTAGGAAGACTATTAATGGCATTAGAGAGCCGGGTGATATTCTTCATCGAGGGGATACAATTGTCGTGCTTGGTGTCATGCATAAATTTACACACCCTTGTAAGTGTTTGACATGCCCATTAGATTAGTATTGTATGCGTTACAGATTAATTTATTACTGGTGTTGCATGTTAAAGCTTATTAGATAATTTCTAGTTTGAGTTCTCTAAGTAGTCACTTAATCTATGAACTTAATTAGTTAGATGACTCAGACACGTCCTTCCACAAAGATTTACTATACACATAATAAGTTAATAAGCGAGTAATAATAACAAGTTTTGAACTTGACACATTTTTGATAACTAGAATTTGGTACTATCACTTGATTTAAAAGTTTATATTTAATCACAACTTTTTATCTAAAAACTAATGCTCATTACTGTACTCTGACTTGTCTAAGTAAGGCCAAAGGTTAAGTGTGCATACAGTATACTTTACCTAAGTCACTGTACTTGCTCGGGGCCTAGTTGGTTTACGGCTCATAGACCTTTCCGGTTTTGGCAACACATAATATTTTTTAGGGTGAAGTGCACAAGTCTTCTTTGTGTTTTTGTAAAATTGTGTAATACCCTATAGTGCATGGTACTCCTTTGGTTTCTAAAACTAAGGACAATAGCCCTTTTTGGTTTTAAAAGTGCACAGTACTCTTTATGGTTTCTAAAACTAAGCACAACAGCTCCCTCTATAAAAAAATCCATCTATTTCAACAAAATGTATAATTCACGCATGTCAAATGCACTTTTTTACTTCAATTTTTAATTGTTTTGAAAAAAATACCCAATTTCTCTAACCCCAAAGAAAAAAATATGTCATATAAGGGTATTTTTATCTAAATAATTAATAATTTAATTAAAAAAACCTTGAATAATTGCATTTGACGCACCTGCATCACATTTTTCATTAAAATAAACAAATTTTTTTGACAAAAGGGGTTATTGTGCTTAATTTTAGAAACCACAGGGGTACCATGCACTTTTAAAACCACAGAGAGTTATTGTGCTTAGTTTCAGAAATCACAATAGGATATCGTGCACTTTTAAAATCACTGGGTGGTGTTGTGCAACTTTACAAAAATACAAGGGTTTCTTTGCACTTCACCCTATTTTTTATTCTTTTTTCAATTATTTGTAACAATTCAAGTACAATGAGAGAGTTCAACCCCAAAAAACTAATTTGTTAGGATAAATAATCCTTTCGTACTTAAAACCACCACTTATGAGGGTGAAAGTGAGATTATTATATTTCACCCGTAAAAAAGACAACGCCTAGCTAACCTATCAATACTAGTCCGGCAGGAGTTCTTTCCTGATTGTAGTCTTTTCCTCTTAGCGGCTGCGCTCTTCTATTAGTATTCAGTATAGCACGTACCACACCTTAATCCAGACTCGAGATTCAGATGTGGGATCATTACATATCTGTTTTGTTCTTCTTTCAGTTTCCTGCACATAAAACGGTAGTGATGGTTTCCTCAAAATGCTACATCGAAATTTGCATTTTAAATATATATGTATATGTAAATTAACCATCTCATCTATCACCTTGTTATTAAAGGGAGGTTTACTTTATTGGCTTATTGTCTCTAACATGCTCATTTCGTACAAGCGAGATTCTTATGATTGAATTTTTCAGTGGGTAGTAGTAGAGAGACTTGAACCCCAAACTTGTCTTCAAAACGGGCTCTAGTACCATGCTAATTATTACCTTGTGTATTAGCTTAAGCTATTTGATAACTGTTTATGTTATGGTTTATTGCCTCCAACAGTATATACGATTTATATATGTGCCGTATGTTGGTAGTCAGTAATTTGAAGACCATCTACATGTTAGGTGAATTGGAACAGTATCGTTTTGTTGATGTGTGTAATTTGATAACTCACATGTTCCTATGTTTGTGTGATCAAGACACTGATATTTTTCTTGTAACTGGTCACAAGCAGACCAACTTTGAGATATATTATGCCAAGAGTTAGATCGAGGTGGTTATAATTTTAATTTTTGTCGATTTTGCACTATTGACGCGAAGCTGAGAATTTGACTTTTTGAAGCTTCAGAGAATATAGGGTGAATAGCATTTTACCTGGTTAACCTAAAGTGCACAGTATCTCATGTGATTCAGAAACCACCATATTACCTACCTGTGGTTGTCACAAAGGGTGTATACGCCCTCCAATAGCTAACATCCGTTAGTTTTTTTTAACGGAAATGTAGTGGTTTTGAAATCACGGGTTTGCCGTGCACTTTAGGCTAACTCCAAGGCCATAAGCCCTACCCATTTTAACTTGAATCAATTTTGCTAAATGGAATGAGGAAGTAATCGTTTTCATAGTAAAGCTGCACTTGTGTATCTGAAGTGTACAAAATTCGACTGTTGAGTGAAGTTAGAAAAAGCATTTCATTCAGGTTATGCAATGGCAAAGTATCAATCAGAATGCTGCAGAAATGAGCTGGCTTTTTCGGTTTTAATGTATATAGGTGACTGAATTTATAAATAACTTGCTTCAGCTCCTACATGATTTCTCAGAAAGTGCAAATTAGAAAACACAAGTTTGGACTCTGCCATTGTAGTGTGTCACCTGTAACTTTTGAGTTACCATCAGAAATATGGTGGCTCGTTTGACGATCTTTCTTTCCATACCTATTAGCCTTTTGACAATTACTTAGCTTTGAGGCCAGAAGTCGTGGAAAACGATTGTCTCATAGTTCTTCCTGAAGGGAATTCAAGGCGTCACGTTTTAGGACTCGATGTAAACTATAAGAAAATCAAGAGGTAAAGTTTACGATTCAAGCAAAATTTGGAAATAGTAGGCATTATGCAACTGCCAAGCACAAACAAAATTATGTTCCTATAATGTGGAAGTTTCTACAGTGTGGATCTTTGCTAGTATATCATTTGTGTCATCAGAGGTACGTACATTACCTTGCTCTGTTACAAATGCATGTCAATTGTTTCGCTCTTTCGCTAAGGGTGTCATGATTGGATGAGCATGACAATTGTGTAATAACCTTGTTTCAGACTCTTAGATCATAGTTACTCTATCACAGAATTTGATTAATAGATATTTGTGTGGAAGTTATTCACAAATTGTCCACTACTCTTGGTTCATTGTACATATATATAGCTGCAGCTTTCTTATTGCTGAGCTGTTGCTTACCTGTCAAGTTGGTTCTCTTAACTAACTTGATCAGTCTATAACTGTGCTAACTACTTAACAAAGGTTACACAGTGAACTCTTTATTCTAGAACTATTCAGCTAGGCTACTATCCTTATCAATAAGAGAGGAATTTATTCTACTATTTAACGTTTCCAACATGTGGTCTTCTTTGTGGACAAATGCTTGTCTTTCGGCCAAGCACATGCAAGTAGTTTTAAAGAGGTAGTGATTAGACTTGATGTTAGAACGTCTTTGGAAATCCTGCTTTGATATCTTATGGGAGTGACCACTTCATCTAATAGGCTGTTGCAGACTTTACTTGTTCAATGTTTTCAATGACATTCCATAAAGGAGAACCACATACTACTGAGTAGAGCAGTCTAAGAATCTGGTGCTCTGCCAAGCAGTGACAATTAACCGTCTTTCGAATTTATCAACAACTTCTGCATATGAATTTTATTTAGGAAATTGCAGTATATATATAACTCTAGATGGTATTCTACTTCAAACTTCAAAGAAGATTGATACTTGCAATTTATAGTCATTTTCTTTTTTTTCACTTATTCACTAATCTTTTCATACCAGTTGGCTATCAAATACAAGCATCCCCTGAGTCCTTTGTCGGTGCACACATCCGTGCAATGGAAAAAGAGGTCTCACAGAAGGTTGATCTGTATGTTAAAATGCTGCGGAGAAGTGCTGAAGAATGTCAAGGTGAAGGGGTAATATATTCATTACTTTTACAACTATTCCAGACTAGAGAAGTTTAAAAAACACCTAATAAGAACAATAACAGGAGCTTCAATTTGCAAACAATAATGTTTTCATTATAGGTGCCCCACGGTTAGGTTAGATGGAAAGGTTATACGTACAAAGAAACTTGGTTTCAAGAAGTAGGGTTGTCATTCTTCCCATTGCTGAAGAGGGAATGTATTATATACTTCAGGACCATAACAGAATACAGTCTTCATTCACCAACAATAGAATTGTTAATGATTTATAACAAGCACTGAGCGAAAGAAAAGGATGAACGGTTCTTTTCTACTAAATCATAATGAGGAAGAAGTTTGCTGGTGTATATAGTTCCAAACAAATGGGAATGTGAATTAGTTATCTTGCTCACTGTGGTCGTCAGAATTGAAAATGGTAAGTATGTCAGAATCACTGTTATACGTGGTAGGTACATAAGAACAAGCGTATTGATAAACTAGGCTGCTTTAGCAAAACATATCATAAAAACCATAGTTTTCATTTTTATCAACACATAGCTTGTGCCTTATAATAATATACCACCCAAACTGGAAATTTCTCTCGCATTCATTGATATTGGAGATTGCTTAGTTGAATAGTACACCATATTTATTAGTTCCAAGGTACATCACTGATCATTGAGTGTCTGAGGATACGTTCATCTCAAATTTAAGATGACTCAAGGTACAATGATGAACATTGGATATTTGAACCAAATGTATATTTTCTTATACTATTCCAAGCTTAAAAACTTTGTTTTTCTTATAATATAGTTTTATGAATTTGACTTTCTGTACAATGAAATTATTAGAAGTAATAGATAGCCAATCCTCTGAATCTTCGTGAGTTCTGAAAATTTTACATTCAATATCATGGATTCTTTTTACAGTATGGACACTCTTTTGGTTTCATTTAATTTTCCTGTATTCACGAATTAGGTGGACATTGAAGTTAAGATTACTGCTGGAACTCCTGTGAGGAAGGTTGTTTTACAAGAAGTTATAGTATCAAATGCAACATGGGTTATACTTGATAGGTAACATTTTTCTTTTTCCTTCTGAACTCTATACACTAACACAGTGAGGTCACTTCAATTGATTAAGCAAACTATGTTCTGCTGTTTTGTGAAGCAAAATTACTTGAACTAGATTTCATGGGAGCCACATATCTTTTCTTCTGTCTTCTGTAACTAAACATGCAACATTCGATTATGTCTGTCCATTTTCTTTCCATATAAGGAGCTAACTTGAGGTATCTACTACTGTAGTGATGACTTGAAGCTGCTGGTTATTATGTTGTATAACCATACGACTAGTTGCTAGTGAAACATCAAGGTGTCACACCATTTATTGTCGAAATATGAATTTCATACCTTATATGAGGCCTTGATAGGTTGATATAATCATTTCAACTTTTGTAAATTAGTCATTAGTACTTAAGACCAACTAAATGATTTCTATTTCTCCATCAAACCTGATGGTGAATTTGATATCAAATCTGATCCTTTATGAAGTAGAAGCTCTATTGTATTTTATATTCTGAATCCAGGTTTAGACTATTATTTGGATAAAGTAAATAATCTCAAAAGCTTTAGAATTTGTTAAATAATTACATTTTTCCTGCTTAGTATACTGAAAGAATAAAAGTCTTGTGCAACGTTTGGATCCCATTGACCAACTTTCCAATGAAATAAAACTAGAGAACACCCCAATTTCTAAGCTTCTTAGGTTTTCGCATGTGAACGAGGAGAAAAGAATTTGTCCCACATTAGATAGGATGGAGAACAAGAAGGGACTCATATGCATGTTTAGGCTCAAGACCCAATGTAAGGTTTAGGTAAAGGTTGCGTTCTACCATGTTTATTACAGCCCAAAGTTTTCTTGACACCTCAGACTCACCCTTATAGTGGTATCAAAACCAATGTTTCAGAAATCTTGGGCTGATTCCTAAAGCAGTTTGGAGGTCATGAAAATGCAGCAACAGACTCTTTGATGGAACAAGGCTTGATTTTTGTGTCTTTCCTAGACGGGCTAATCTTATGTTATCAATATTGTTTCAGATTTCATGTATGAAAGTTGTACTGGAAAAGGAAAATTCTTTCTATAAATAGCCCATGATATTTGGTCAAGTCAAACACAGATCATAGTTTTGCTTATGATATTTTCCACTTTGTGAATTTGTTCCTTATCATAGTTGTACATTTGTACATATGACACAAGATTTTCTATGGGTTGTTGGTATATTACACTTTTCAAGTAATAGAAGATTTTAAATTCCTTCTTTTCCGTTATTGCTTGATTGAAAACTGCTTATTCTTTCCAACAGGAGCCTGAGACGTGATTTAAGGTATTATCTAAAACAAATACCTTGCAAGGCTGCAGTAGTGCTGGACAACATGTTTACGGAAGTTGTACGACCGTATATTGTCACTGATTTTGATAATGTAGATCACAAGGTTTTCTTTTCAATGACTAAGGCTGTTCATTCATCAGCTCTTCAAATTGATGAGAGCACCGAGCAACCTGTAATTTCTTCCGAACGCTACTCTGCATACATTAGTTTTCTACAAAGCTTTATATGCAACAAAATTAACTTGGTAACTTCTTTCGCGTATAAGCCACAGGAGAATAGAGCTTCACCAGAGGACAGACCTGGCTCATCTTCTAAGCAAGAAAAATCAGGTCGGTAAGCTTTTCATTCCTTAAAGCAACAACTTTAAAGCAGAAGAAGATGAAACTCTAGTAGGATACAATTTAAACATGTTAACATGATGAATCAGTGGCTCAAAAGCACATCATTTTTCAACATTGATGAATGGGCCTATAGGCTAGGCACACTTGATTTGACACAATTCAGAAACAACCTGTTTAGTTTAAATTTTTTTAAGAAGTGCTCTTTTATTTTTGTAGAACTCTTTATTTTTTACACTTTACAAGTCTATGATGACTGTTACACAGAATTAAAATGTTTCTGTAATGTTTCTTCTCTTTTTTTCTCCATATTCTGCAACATAAAAAATCCTACACGTATGTGACATTTAGCTATTTCTGAATTGAAAAAATAACGCGTTATTTTACAATAATCAGAAAATTAATTCTGGACTGAGGACACATCCATAACTTTTGGTCACCTGAGCAAGCAGGATGATTAGTTTCAGAGCCAACTTTCAGTAGTTAAAAACTTGCTGAAATTCTTTCGACAGGGGATCATTTTTGCAAAACGTATGTATATGTATATTCTTAAATAGATATAAATTAAAAAATGTTATAGTATAAGCAATGTATATTCTTAATAAATATAAAAAAAATTAAGTTATGGTATAAGTTATAGACACATTCCTTTTGTAGGTTGAAATACCTGTGGTTGATCCTGGGTTTTTTATTGTAGTCTTTCTAAGCTTGGCCTGTGTTGAATATGTTAGCTCTTGGGCAACAAAAATTTGGCTGTTGGCCTGTGTTGAATATGTTAGCTCTTGGGCAACAAAAATTTGGCTGCTTTCTTAGGTATAGTAGTGGAAAATGTTAAGGCATCAGAGCCGATATTGTAACAGGTTAGGGAGTCTCATCAACTTTTATTCGCAACATTCAATATGAGAGGTCATATTATGCTACTACGTAAAGACTAAAAGGTTTCAGTTGGAAGCTATGCGTGATTTTTGTTTTCCCATTTCAGCTCACAATGTTCCATCAAATTGGAAATATGCAGAGCATTCGTCGTTCCTGTGGTCAGTTTCCACTCGCTTCAAAAACAAACAAGTTAAGTAAATAAAAGTCAAAATAGACAAGTTCTTTAAGACTATTGGCCTTGAGGTGAAGATTAGATAAGCTGTGTTGCTATACTTGTGTGGGCTTCTAAAATAGCTGTTGACAATGTAGCTGCAAGAGTAAGTTTTCTCGGCTCAGGTCTCAACACTACCACGCAATGGCTAATAAGAATGGTAGAAGCAATACAAAGAAAATGCATTAGCTTGTACTTTTGCAACTACTGGAAGACAATTTTTGCTGTGTGCCCTTTAGCCATCCTTTAGGGGGATCTAGGAAGGACAAGACTGCATATCTCTTTTGCATCTCTTGTAACTTTTGAACAATTTGACGATGTCAACAGCCAGATCTACAGAGGAAACTTTCTCGCTCACTTCTCCAGTACTCCAGAAACAACGAAAAAAGAGTTCCGAGCAACGAACCTCGGATGCACCTATTCTTTGCATCGCCTGCGGAATAAAGACTGAGTCAGATATCAAGGAATCAATGAGATTTAGTTTTTCCGAAATACAGCTTGCAACAAGTGATTTTTCGGAGGACAACCTGCTGGGAGAAGGTGGGTATGGTCATGTATATAAAGGCAAGCTTAAAGATGGGCAGCTCATTGCTGCAAAGGTGCGGAAAGAAGCAAGTACACAGGGATTTGCTGAATTTCATTCTGAAATTTATGTCTTAAGCTTCGCGCGCCACAAAAACATAGTTATGCTGCTGGGATATTGTTGCAAGGAAAATACCAACATATTGGTGTATGAGTATATCTGCAACAAGTCTCTTGAATGGCATCTGTTTGGTATGTAAATAAGGTTATCTTAATGACTAAAGATATCCCTTTAGTATCAGACTAGCAATGGCCAAAAAGGAAAGAGAGAATAATGTTTTCTTATAAACATATCCTCCCTCTTCCCCCTCTCTCTATGTCTCCTTATGTTCCCTTCCCCTCCAATTGAGTTCAATGATTTTTGATATTGTTCATTCACAGATAACACAGAGAATGTCCTTGAGTGGCATACTAGATATTCTATTGCAATTGCAACTGCAAAAGGGTTGCGTTTTCTACATGAGGAATGCCGTGGAAGTCCCATAATCCATCGTGACATGAGGCCCAGCAATATACTGCTTACACACGACTTTGTTCCAATGGTGAGTCATCTATCAAGTAACTGGAATAAATATCTAGCTTCCAATTTGAGATGCTTAACTGGAGGCAATCCTGAAAAGAGTTTTTTCAATTTTGGGTTGAATATTTGAAACACTATCTTTTCAGTAATTAAAACTAGGAGAGTTTTCTCAGAGGTTTTTCAGATATAGTTTCTTATTTAATTTCTTTTCTTTTATATTAATGTACATCAGAAAAGGGTAGTCTTATATATTTCATGACAACATACTAGACTTGGCGAATCTTGATATAATGCACCCCAAATCAATACGAGAATCTAATAGCAGCAATTCATCTAGAGCTCCACTAGGCAAACCTTAATTTTGTTTTAAGTAAGAAGAGCATTTGACAATGATTGCTCCAGAACTTCTGTATACGACATTAGTTCCTTTTAACTATAAGCTCTTCAAGTTAGGCATCTTGCAGTAAGAACATATTAAAGTTTGGCTACATGAATAGACAGAAGTTGTCTTGGGACATCGTTGATCCACTACGCTAAAAAAAGGCTTATAGCCACAACACAAATAGTTGTGGCTAAAAGTGTTGAAATATCTTAACAACACAGCTGCAATAGTTATAATATTTCTTGAGCAATGTGCTTGTCAGAATTAGTCTTGAGCCATGTGAATCTAGGGCAGTGTGCTGCCTAGAGCAATGTAATGCATTTATTATATAACTTGTTTGTAGTATTTAAACTCCAATTGTATCCTCTTCTGAGAACAACATTGTAAGAATGTATTTTGTTATATTTTCGTTTTCTAGTTGGTATCTAGAGCCACATAGATAAACATAACAAAAATACATTAAAAAAAAAAAACTTATCTCAATCGCTTGCAAGCAGATCTCGTCGTCGCCGTCGTCATCATCCTCATCGCCGGCATCCGCTGCCATAGCCGTGAAACCTCCAGATCCGTCGTCGCCGGTGCCTCACGTCTGATCTTTTTGTCGCCGGCAAGCTGACTTCAGTCTCTGTCCTGATTCTCGTCGTCGCCGTCGTTGTCGTCATCGTCATCTTCATCGTCATCGTCATTATTGTCGCTCCATAGCCGGTGCCTCGTCGTCCAGATCCTCGTCATCGCCGGCGCCTCATCGTCTAGATCCTCGTCGTCGCTGGCAAAGCTGGCTTTAGTCTCTGTTCTCGTCTGCTTCCGTCATGCCATTGACAATAAGTGAGCTTTTCTTTTACTGTTTATGTCAGCTCAGTGGAGTTTATTCATATTTTTTGTTGTTGTTGGCTCAGTCATTGAGAAGATGAGGAATATTATGATGCTACTGATGACGATAGAGATTCCTAACTATAGCACAGATCTATGGTAGTCTCTTGTCTACTGAGTTAAAGTGTATATCAGGTGTTGCTGTTGACAAACTTTGATCGAGTTGTAGCCTTCCAAGCCGAGTGTCCGGCGTCTCCATCAATCAGCTTGGGTTGCTTTTTTTTTTTTTTTTGAACCAAGTTAGATATGTCATCTATGGAATCAGAAAAAGAACAACTCGCTCAATCTAAGGGCACAGGAGAAACCAGTCAATCAACTATTATTTCACGTATGGACCTTTCTCGTGAGCCTAATACACCCGCACAACGAGTCACGAGTGTGTTATTAAATGGAAAAAATTTTCATGCTTGATCTCGTTCGTTCCGGCTTTATCTTGGTGGAAAACGTAAAATTGGATAGATTTTAGGTTCGGAGCCCAAGCCGAACGAAACAGATCATTTTTTTGCTCAGTGGCATACGGATAATTGTATTATCTTGAGTTGGATGTTCAATTCTATAGAGGACCGAATCTATAATATGTTTATGTATCACGAGACAGTTAATGGTCTGTGGAGTTCCCTAACAAAGATGTATGCCCATACACGTCATGATTCTCGAATCTTCGAGCTTTATCGTGAAATTTCTCATGCTTCTCAAACGACTTTGGGATTCTTTGTTGCGGATTTTTTTGGGTATCTCCAAACTAGATGGGAATAGCTAGCTCAATATGAGCCTTTGAGTGACTTCCCGAATGATGCTGAGGTTGAGACTAAACGTCTAGATCATTGTCGGACTTATAAGTTCTTGATGGGTCTCAAGCCTGAGTTCGAGAATCTTCGGACTCAGATTTTAAATACATCTCCTCTACCTTCTCTATATGAGGCATTCGCTATTGTGGATGGTGATGATCGAAGGCGTCTTCTTCTTGTACCCGAACCCACTCAGTCTATTCCAGATCAGATGGCATTTGCTGCTCCTTCAGGTTCTCGACAAACAGGTATTCGTCCGTATTGCCAACATTGTCGGAAACCTGGTCACCTCATTGATTGATGTTTCACTCTTCACCCTGAATTAAAGCAACAATATTCTGGAAATCGTGGTGGTGGACAAAAGAAATGAGGTCCTCGTATTGGAGCTGTGGCCGAATTAGCATCCTCTTCAGCCTCAACAGAACTAGTTTCTCCCCAGCCAAATTATAGTCAACTTCAGGCTCAGATTGCTCAACTTCAACTTCACTTGGGCCTCACTTCATCATCTGGCACCACGGCTGCTCTTGCTATGGGTACTCCTACCGCCCTTCATGGTAAGTCAGGTCAACCGTCTTGGATTCTGGATTCCAGGACCAATAATCATATGACTGGTGAGCTATCCATTTTTTCTTCTCCTGTCAGTTTTGTAAATCAATCAGTTCAAATTGCCGATGGAACGTCTATTCCTATCCGTTGTCAAGGAGATGCCTGTTTATCCTCAGATATCACTCTTCGCTTTGTTTACTATGTCCCCAACTTTGCTTATAATCTATTGTCAGTTAGTCGTCTTGCCAAGAGTCTTCACTGTGCCGTTGTCTTCTTACCTAACAATTGTTTCTTGCAAGACCTGACTTCGAAGAAGATTTTTTGGCAAGGGGTATGAGCACGATGGACTTTACTACTTTGGCGAACCTCTAACCTCTGTTGTACCCTTGTCCGGTCTACAAGCCTCCGTGTCTCCAATTTTTGATACTCCTGTTCGCTCTATTCAAAACTTAGATTTGTGGCATGCCCGTTTAGGACATGCAAACTTTCAGTATTTATGTTGGTTGTTTCCATCTTTTAATAAAGTATGCAAGGATCTTAAGTTCAATTGTATGACTTGTGAATTGTCAAAACATATTCGCACTACATATATTCCTCTCATGCATCGGGCCCTATGTGCCCTTGACCTTGTTCACTCTGGTATTTGGGGTCCATCTCTTATCACGGCCCTTTCTCACCATCGTTACTATGTTACATTTATAGATGATTATAGTCGTTGTACTTGGGTCTACCTGATGAAGAAAAAATCTGAAGTTTTCACTCATTTCACTCACTTTCTTCAAATGGTCAAAACCCAATTCCATACTGTTGTCTGTAACATTCAGTATGATAATGGTAGAGAATATCTAACCAATGATTTTCGGGCTGAACTTAATAAAAGAGGCATTATTCAGCAGCTTACTTGTCCTTATACACCTAAACAGAATGGGGTGGCAGAACGGAAAAATCACCACATTATGTCTACAGTTCGATGCCTTTTATCTGGTATGAATGTACCTCGATATTTCTGGCACCTCGCTGTCCTCACTGCTACATACATTATCAATCGTACCCCTAGTCGTGTCCTCAAAGGTCAACCACCCCTACACATTCTCAGGCCAAATACGGTCATCTTTCCTATTCTCCCACGAGTCTTTGGTTGTACATGCTTTGTTCAAAATCGCAGCCCTACTCGTACTAAGTTAGATGATAATGCTATATGTTATATCTTTCTTGGGTATTCTTCCCTGTCGAAAGGCTATCGGTGCTATGATCCGGTAACTCGTCACTTCCACCACTCGATGGATGTTACATTCCTTGAAATTGTACCTTTCTTCTCTATTTTTTCTCTGCCTTTAGGGCATCCTTCAATAGTGTCATCTGCGGAGGAACCCCCTTGTCTTCCTCGACCTGTTCCTCTTCCTGATGTATCGCCACCGTCTCCTGCACCCTTGCCAAGCCCTAATGATGTTTTTCCCTTAGTATCTTCTCCAGTTCCCTTGCAGGTGTACTCCCGGCGTTCTCGTGCTCCCGCTCTCCTGCCCGATTCTTCTCCAAATTCAGGTAACCCTCATTCTTCATTGGCCCCTACACCTTCCCGTTATCCCACTCGTGACCGATGCCCCCTTCTCGTTACTTAATTTCAAGTAGTACTCATCATCCTATTGCCCAGTTTGTGTCATTTCAGGGTCTCTCCGATCAGTATAAATCTTTTGTTAGTCAGGTTGATTCGGTTTCTATCCCTCGCCCAGTTTCGGAGGCCCTACAGAATCCTTTATGGGTTGCTGCTATGAAAGTGGAAATGGATGCCCTTCAGCAAAATCAGACGTGAGAGCTTGTTGATTTTCTGATTGGTGAAAAGACTGTTGGTTGTAAGTGGGTGTTTAATGTAAAGTATCTTGCAGATAGCACCATTGATCGATATAAGGCCCGTCTTGTCGCTAAAGGGTTTACTCAGGTACCAGGCAAGGACTTTGGTGCCACATTTTCTCCTGTCGCCAAATTAACTACAGTCAGACTTATTGTCTCTTTAGCTGCCTCATATTCTTGGCCTCTCCACCAGTTGGATGTAAAAAATGCATTTCTTAATGGTGATCTCTCTGAGACTATCTACATGGATCCTCCACCAGGTTTTCGGGCTCAGGGGAAGTATTCAGGGAAAGTGTGCCGCCTTCGTAAATCCCTTTATGGACTTAAACAATCCCCTCGTGCTTGGTTCAACCGCTTCAGTGAGGTGGTTCTTACTATGGGGTTTATTAGGTGCAACTCTGATCATACATGCTTTGTTCGATGCCATCCTCAAGGTCGGTGCATTGTTATATCAGTTTACGTGGATGATATTATCATCACTGGAGATGACACTCATGGAATTGTTCAGGTAAAACGTGACCTTGGGATGATGTTTGACATTAAAGATTTGGGAAAGCTTCGATATTTTTTGGGTATTGAGGTGGCTCGAAATCGCCATGGTATATCTTTATCCCAAAGAAAATATGCATTGGATCTTCTCCAAGATACAGGCATGTTAGGTTGTCGACCTGCCACGACACCTATGGACCCGAATCTTAAGTTAACAGAGGAATCAGGAGAACTGTTAGCTGAGCCATCAGTATATCAGAGACTTGTAGGACGACTTATCTATTTGACTAACACAAGGCCAGACCTTACATATGCAGTAAGTATTGTAAGCCAATTCATGCATGCACCTCGTACCTCTCATTTGGACGTTGTCTATCATATCCTTCGGTATCTTAAATCTTCTCCTGGACTCGGAATCTTTTATGCAATGGGTGTACAAAAAGGATTGTTATGTTACACTGATGCAGATTATGCAGGGTCAAAGAGGGAGAGGGGTTCTACCTCAGGGATGTGCACCTTCCGTGGTAATCACCTTATCTCATGGAAAAGTAAGAAGCAAGCAGTTGTCTCACGATCTTCTGCGGAAGCTGAGTACCGTGCTATGGCCCAAGGAACATGTAAACTACTTTGGTTACGCTCTCTTTTGTTTGAGTTAGGGTTTCCGGTGACCGACTCATCCACCCTGTTCTGTGATAATAAATCTGCCATTATGTTGTCCTCTGATTCAGTCCTTCATGAGAGGACAAAACATATTGAGGTTGATATCCATTTTATTCGGGAGAAAGTTCGGTCAGGGGTTATCACACCTTGCTTTGTTACATCATCAGAGCAAGCGGCAGACATGTTTACCAAGTCACTTGGACCGTCGCCTCTCCAATCAGGTCTTAGCAAACTCGGGCTCGTTAATATCTTCGCCCCAGCTTGAGGGGGAGTGTTGAAATATCTTAACAATACAGCTGCAATAGTTATAATATTTCTTGAGCAATGTGCTTGTCAGAATCGGTCTTGAGCCATGTGAATCTAGGGCAGTGTGCTGCCTAGAGCAATGTAATGCATTTATTATATAACTTGTTTGTAGTATTTAAACTCCAATTGTATCCTCTTCTGAGAACAACATTGTAAGAATGTATTTTGTTATATTTTCGTTTTCTAGTAAAAGTCCTTAGCAGTGACCAAAGTATTAGCCACAGGTCAGCCATAGCTATCTATTTGTGGCTGATTATCGGTGTGTCAAATACTGTGGCCACTGCTGGATAGCTGTGGAATAATAACATTGGCCATGGCTAGATAGATTTTAGCTACCACTAACTAGCTGCAGCTAAAAGAGTTAATAGATCATTGATTTTTAGGTACTGTTGTGCTTAGCCGTGGCCTTTGAGGCAATAGTGAGGGAAATTCTTGTCATGGCCAATCCTTCAATGATTATTTTTTTAGCATTACATATCCTTTAGCCACAACCTTTGTGCTGTGGCTAAAAATGTGAGAGTATATAAAATTTCATTTGGTTCTTCAATTCAAGCAAGCTTCTAACATAAATAGAAAGAAACTCAGAACAGTATTGAACTCATAACGTAATGCTCAAAAGCCACTCAAATTGGACAGAAATTCATTCAAATTATGCCACATATATTCTGACTATAAAATTGTAATAGAGATGAGTACTGATTTTGCCAAATACATCTAGCAAATATTAATTAAAACATACAAACTAATATTATAATCTCTAAAGAACATAACTTTCAAGTGATATTTTACCAAAACACTTGCACTTGTTTCCTATAAATAGGATTGTTTAGCTTGTACTTGTTAGAGACTCCAGGATCACTCTCAATTAGGTGGGTGTGCCATATGCCACACCTAAGCCACACACCCTGGGCTGTGTGAGCCATGCAAGAAATTCTATTTGTATTGCTGAGTGTGAGCCTATGATAGTTTCATAGTTTTTTCCTTCAAAATGTCATGATTGTAATCAGTTGAGTAATAGAGAAACTATCCTATGGATGTAGGGATTTACCAAATCACGTTAAAAATATTATGTGCTGTGTTTTTGTGTGCATGATTCGCATTTTGGAATTCACTGAAATTCCGAACAAAAATAAGTAGCAGATCTGCGAAATTATTAAGTATAACATAAGCTGTCTGTTATGTGTAAATATTATACTAGGATATTATATTCTTTCGGTTACATATTTATCATAAAGTCAGTTGTCAAAACTAAATGAAAAAAGAAGAGAAAAAATTAAAAACAATATTTTCAGAAATGAACAATGAATTTTCCAAAAGTCTTATGGGTAAGACCTTTATCATTTCTAGAGGGTTTCAAGTTAATCAATCAATAATCTTTAAAATATTGGACGAGTAACATAAATTTGAGTGGATTCCAATGATTGATAAGGGCATGCCATTGTTGTCCTAAACACTTGTTTTTTGACATACTAGACATATGCTAGGTAATTAGGGACAGGAAAGATGTGTTAAGTTCTTGAGCTTGGAGTTGTATCCTTCCATCCTATTTATGTCTTTCCTTTTCGTTTTTAGCAACATAATGACTCTCACAAAGTTCAGATTTACATGATCAATTATCAACAAGTGACAATTTTGATAAATAACCAATAATTTGCAATATGATGTCTATTAAGTGGGAATATGGGATTGATATTGACATATGGTTTTTTAACATGCCAATTCTGTTTGAACCTTTCTTCCCTTAAGCTTCTTATAAGCCCTTGAAGTTTAAGCTAGTAATATTTTATACTTTTAATTAGCTTTTCAGCTTTTGGATTTTTATGGGCTCTTTTATTTTATCTTTTCTTAATGCTATGCCAAAAACACTCTTACTCCTTATTTTCTGTCATCGCCTTATCAGTCATTACTTAGGATGATTCAGTGGATGTTAATTTTAAGAGAAACTTTTATTGTATCCTGTATAATGTTCATTAGCTGCAAAAGGAAATTTTTTATCACAATATCTAGAATGGAAGTTGTGTGTTCTCTTTTCAGCAGTTATTTACAACTTCTTTTATCAGCTTTGAAGGAAATATTCTTTTCCATAGTATCCGGTGCAGAAGCTGCTTTCACCTTTTTTCTCCATCATGGATTTCTATATTACAAAGATATTTGTATTTGACAATATCATCATGGGTTTGTGGAGTAGATTATCACAGTTCAGTCTCCTTTCTTATCATCAACACATTAATGCTTACAATATCATATGTGATTTGCAAATTTCTTGGGCTACTTCACTTGTCATAAATGAGTGTTATGCAACTTGTTTCCTAGAACCATTTTTAAATATATTATGTTTTTCCATGATTACAGTTGTTACGTGTTGCCCATGGGTTGTCCCAAGGGCAAACTTTGCCTCTCTATGTTATATCAACACTTTCAGACAACATATCATAGCTGTTTCATCTTTAGACAATGTTAGACGGTATACCATCTCAGCATGACTTACCATTTCCAATTTAGATCATCTACACATGCCCTCTACTAAACATGTAAAAGTTTATATCAAACAGAAACAGGACTTTATAATAGTTGTGCTCGGAATCACGCATCTATGTATTGCAAAGTGTATAAGATTTTGCTATGATACATCATCTACTAACATCAAAATGTTCTTAAACATTTATGAAACTCTCTTAATTATATACCACAAATAGAGCATTGAGTAGATGTTTTCTAGGTGCTGTTACTATTAGAATATACACATGTCCCACATCAAAAATTCATAAATTCCTAGACTATCTTGTAAGATCCTAGGCTACTCCACCTACCACATATTGATTTTAGGATGAAACCCCATGATTCTTAACAGCTACAAAAGACATTGCAACAGAGGCGGCCTGTATTCTGATTTACAAATTTGGCATCAAGCTCAATAGTGGTCAAATATTAAGGTTTGATTGCTTTGCGAACTTCATGCTTCTATGATGATCTTATTAAACTCAAAGAACCATTATTCCATGCTAAATTCTTTTAGAAAGTAATGCTTGTTTGTCATCTGTCCATTCCAGTGAGAAAGATAATGGGTGGGGGAAACATTAACAGAAGAATAAAAAAGGTCACACTTTGCAAAGAAAGAAAAGAATAAGAGAACTATTGATGAATCGTGATTCAGGCTATGTGTAATTTTTTAAAAAATTTGAAGGAACTTTTTTACTTTTCTTGTCCAGCTAGGTGACTTTGGCCTTGCAAAGTGGAAATTAAGCGATGATGATGATGATGTAAAGACTAGGATACTAGGAACATTGGGGTGAGTAAAAGTTTTAAACTTTGCAGGACACATAAGAATTTCTCATATTATTTGTAGAACTTTAGTCGAGTAATCAGGAGCACATTTGCTTTATGCAGATTTCTCGCGCTAGAGTATGCAGAGAATGGTATTGTTTCCGTGCGAACTGATGTTTATTCATTTGGCATCGTTTTGATACAACTAATGTCGGGGTGCAGAGCAGTCGATTCAGAGAGAGAAAACAACAATCAGTCTCTGAGACAGTGGGTAGGTCCTCTGGTGCTTTTGGTCAGTTATAGTGACATCCTAGAAAGAGTATATATAGTTCTGGTGGACTGCATCCTAGGAGTAGATTATTTTCCAATTTTTCTACAATTTAATCAATAGTGATATGATTTATGGCTATTTAGGCAATGCCACTGATTGAGAGGCTTGCTTTACATGAGCTTGTTGACAGTCGTCTTGGACAGTCGTATGACACATATGAATTGTACCATATGGCCAGGACAGCATACATGTGTGTACAAACTGATCCTGAGATGCGCCCATCAATGGCAGAGGTAATTAATCATTGATGCACTCAATTATCACTCTTTGGAATTTTCGTGGCAACTAGAAACTTTTATGCTTTATAATTTTCTCATACCACTCTCAAGGAATCAATGGATTAATTTGACATTGTTATCTTAGTTTTGTACTTTCTGTGAGTAGAGCATCACCCTTTTTTCGTGTCCAAATGATCATAAGTGGTGAGTTCTTTTATTACTTGCGGTGATTGATTTGGCAATTAAAAGGTAAATCTTTTGTACTTACTAAACCATTGGCAAAATCAACCATATGTGTTATATCCTTTCGATCGAGCAACAACTTCTAAGGAAGGCCTTCGTTGCCCTTTCTATTAGTAACAAGTGCAAGCACCTGATTTGGAAGCTTGTTGTGTAATTTCATAAAGAAAGAAAAGTGTGTGAACCTTAGCGAGTCCAGATTTCAAACTAGCCTCCTGGACTGAACCGACCTTTAATGACACATCCCAGTCGAGCAGATAAATGGAAACTAATGAGCCTTAGCAAAGATGAGTAGATCCCTGAAACAGTGAAGTAGAACAAGAAAGAGAAGAGTAGGGAGTTCTGGAGAGCAAAAGTTCCTGTTTTAGTAGCGCAAGACTCAAGTTTGTATATATGCGAACACAAGAAATTTGATAATAAAATTGTCCCAAGGAGAAACTAGAAACTAAAAATCCTTGCATTTTAGGTGGTGAAAGATGCATGCTAAGGAAGAAGGAAATAAGAGCTTACAATGAACTGAATATGAGTCGATATGCTCTTGAATTAACAGAATACAAAACAAAGCTGATTCATGAAACTAACAATGCAAACCATTATATTCTCACATCTCATTTTTCAGCATTTGATGTTATTGCTTTCTCCAAACATGTAGTCAAGTTTTTGTCTTCAATGTCTTGAATCATGTTTACTGACTAGATGTTTTGGAATATGAAAAATTGCAGGTTTTGCATCTTCTTGAAGGGCAAAATGATTACCACTATCTGGCAGAGCAATTCGTACCTCATTTCAATAAATAGCTAAGAAAAGAGTATGGTTCTGCTCCTTTATGGCATTGTTATATAAGTTTTTCATGGTTATGGCTATCGAAGCCAAAATGGGAAAAGGAAAATGTAGTTCTACTACTTGCCACTGGTATTACTTATATTTTTGCTTGTACTTGTGATTTAAGAAATGAAACACTGTTTGCTATTGCAAGTTGTTGGTGATGTGTTCATATGTCTGTACAGGGACGGATTTATAATGGGCCGGTGGGAACCTCCAGGTTGCAACCCCCACTAGCCCTACTAAATACTTCAAATTTTAAATATTTTTAGTGAACAAAAAGTAAATTAAGCCCTACTAAATATATATATTTACTCGTATGATCGTCAAATTTAAAGTTATAACCCAACTGGAAAAGGAATTTTACATCCACCCTTAGATCTGTAATAGTTCATTTCATCTTCCTGACCCTTTATACTCTTCAAGATGCCATTTTGTTTCTCTCATTATCACTATAATCAACATCTCATGCAGAGGCCAGGTCTCATTTTCCCTATGTGAGGTATTTTTCAGATTAAACGAAATCACAATAAAAGAGAACCTTCAGTTTTCAGATCTTGTTAACAGAAAATATGCTAATTTCTGGGGAGGTCATTTTCATACGTGATCTTACTTCACTCTATGAAGGTGCAAAATGCATGATTAATTGCTCATCAAACATGAACAAGGAGGATTGGACCTTCATAAGACATTAATTTTTGGAAATTTGTGTATAAAAAATATTAAATTCAATATGGCAAAAGATTTGAGATAACTAGTGATTTCAAGGAGTACCTTTACATTACAATACTTGAATTAAACTAAATTATGTCGTAAAATGAAAAGATTAGCTTGTGCAAGTATATCGGTAAAGGAGAAATGAAACTTTAATAGAATGCCTTACTGATGGTCAAGAAACTTAGTAGACGGTTTACAGTTACTAGAATCCTGGGTTACTATTTGGTGAAATATTGAGCAATTCAAATTTTTTTTGAATGATATTCAAGAAAAGAGTATTCTAGAAAGAGTCATAGAATTAGAGAAAATTTTGTTCTTTAGTAACAGTAACAAGTGATTGAGTTTAATAATTTCTCATATGAATTATCAACTCTAGAGATAAAGTAATATAGAGAAGAAAACGTTGTTTCAAATACTGATAGAACCGAAAGTACCCTTTCTTTTAAAGAGAGAAGAACGGGTTATTCACAGAACCCTAAGTACTCGCCGAACACAAGTGAAAAATCTCTCGAGGTTTCACCTTAGATATATTGCGAATTTTTGCTAATTTTGAAACTTAAAGGGATAGTGCAAAAGAAATTATACAGAAATGATCGAATCTTCAAGACGCCCCGAAAATGCTTCGTAGACGCGTATACAGAGTCAACAAAGACTTGGAAAGACAGCAATCTTAGGATCAAGTTCCTGTTAATTGTCCCTGAAAACAAAGATCAGCAAAAATGGTAACTATAAGTATGTCATGAGCTGACTAAAAACCGTAATTTATTGATGTAGTTGCAAAATTGGAAAGTCTTATTTCATAAAGTTAGATTTTGTTCTGATGATCACCTAGAGATGTCTCTTCTCACTCTAGCTACATATAGGATAATCATATAAAAAATAAGTTGGCTTTAATCTGTAAAAGCTGACAAAGACATGAAATTTTACTTTCTAGAAAAGAACAGGGAAAAAATATAAAAGGAAAAATAAAAAGAAAGACTAAAGTAAGAAGGCAAAGTTATCAATTGTTACTAAAATTCAGAGTGAATTGCTTGCCGCCCCTTTGTGTTTTGGTCGAAATACTCATTCACCTCCTGTGTTTTTAAAATAGGCTTCTTACCCCCCTGTGATTTTCGAAATGTAGCTGACTGCCCCCTTCCGTTAGAAAAACCGTTTAATTTAACGGCAATTGTAACACACGCGCTTAAAATGCGATTTTTTTATGCTTTTGGTTAAAATAAATTCTTTGTTGGACAAAAATACCCTTTTAGTAAATTGCTTGCCGCCCCCCTGTGTTTTTCCTGAAATACTCATTCACCCCCTGTATTTTTTCGATTTTAACTTTATGTAAGGGTATAACGATCAATTAACTAATTTTGTAACGTTTGCTAACGGAATAAGCGATTTGGGTGCGTCAGCTTAATCGATAAAAACACAGGGGGGTAATGAGCCTATTTTAAAAACACAGGGGGTAAATGAATATTTCAGGCAAAACACAGGGGGGCAACAAACAATTCACTCCTAAAATTCATATAGGATTTGAGAGGACAAGGCAAAAGTCTTGTTCAGTGAGTGAAGTATTCAAATCTTGAATATTCTCGTCTACTTATAACTGTATATATATACGAAGCATCTATTTTACAATATTATTGTAATTGATACATATCTCCTCAAATTAATAGATGTCAAACCCCAAATCCCACTAATAAGGTGAGACTCGACACGTGACATACCGCGTGCCTAAAGGATATAACCCCTCAAACCTGCTAGATGCAAAACTATAAAATAATTAATGCAGAGCTATTAAAACCACAAATAATGAAATCCCCAAACAAATGTAAATATTAGGATCAAGGTAAAAATCCCGGGAGGCCAAATTCTTCAATTATTACATTCAATTTCAAATACTGTAAATTATCATTCCCATTGACGCTAATGGGGATTAAAACAAATTAGGTCTCTCTGATCGAAATCGTCATGCACGTTTTTCGCTACCCCTTCCAAAGTGAACATGCTTACTCTGCTCTATTTGCAAAGAAAATAGGCGAAATAAAACTGTAAGCGAATGAAAGTTCAATATGAGAATTCGTCCCGAAATAATATAACCGATAAGAAAAGATGAAAATCGCAATAATTGACGATCAAAGACTACAAAACAATAGCCGAGGGAATGGATGACGCCATTAGCAATAGGAGATATTATAATATCACCTCGTAACAAAGAATACACTGAATCAATATTAACGTGAAATAGTACAGTTCAAAGTCAAAGAACACATGTGGATAGAGTCAATAGTGATAGAGAACAATACAGTAGGAATAACAGATTAAGGACTGAATCAAAAGTTGTAGGACAAATGGGTAAGGTTGTCCTTACTAGAGTCTTTAAAATAGAAATTTTAGTATCGTACAATTATTACGTAATATAATTTATTTGGTGAAACAAAAATTTATAAAGTAGATATCAAAATCACTAAAAGTGAGCCCGGGTTTCTAAAAAGTACAAAGTCTCTAAAAATATTGCTAAATTTAACAACATTTTTAGAGACTTTGTACTTTTTAGAGACCCGAACCTACTTTTGGTGATTTTGATATTTACTTTATGAATTTTTGTTTCACCAAATAAACTATATTACGTAATAATTATACGATACCAAAATCTCTGTTTTAGAGACTTTGGTAAGGACAGCCTAATAACAATTATCCATATAATACAACGAGCAAGTGAGATTATAAATAAATAGTGAGAGATAACGAGTACAAATGAGCAGTACTGTCAGAAAAGTGATAAAAGATTATTGACAGTGACAACAAATATGAGAATCAATTCAACTAATTCAACTAATCAAGCAATAGGCCAATAATAGAGGAATTAATAACTATTAATACAGAACTGTAAATTTGTCTAATTAAAAAAAATGAGTCAGAAGTATTAACTAACGCAATTATATACAATCACGATACGATACGATACGATACGATATAACAAGCAATATGAAAGAATCAGAAAGGTGAATTATAACTCAAAATAGTAGGCTGTGGCTGCATTTAACCTTAGTAGTATTGGTTCAGTAACAATTTTGGGGCTCCAATCACACAATAGCGATAATAGTATACGCAAGTACGACACAGTAACAGTATCTTTGTCATGGTACCGTAACAGTATCGGTACCTTCATGAATTCACAGCCATATTAGATGAAGAAAATATTTATATTTATAAATAAATAAGAAACTGAAACTCAAGGGAAATTAATAAATCAATGTTAATAGTTCGAATCGATAAAACAAAATAAAAGTATCAGTTCTAAAGCTTTTAAGGATCAAAGATTCTGACTATACACAGCAGGGCATACGAATAAAAGACCAATTATTCATTTTGATTGATTAAACGTAACACGACATGAACATGAATCAACAATAATAATTAAACATTTAGTATAAGTAGCCTTATGAAGATGATCAGAAGAAGACATAAATGTTATATATAGCAATTCTTACATTGGATACCAAGAAGTAGTGTTTAGCATCTTTGGACGAAGCGATCTTTACTGAACACAAGTACTAACCAATCTGATTGTAATTAATTTGAGTATAGAAAGGGAAGACGAGAACCAAAGTGATGGAGACTTCAAATCAGGTTTGAATATTGAAATGTACAATCTAGAAATTATGCCCCGATAGATGAATAGGCTTATACAAAAGAGAAGTTACTAATACAAAATGATTACGATTAACAATACAGGAAGAATTAAATCTTGTGACATAGAATTATAGCATTGAAAGGCACCAAGGGGAGAGATCCACTTACATGATATTCACAATGCCAAAGTGATGGAGGAATTTAATGAAATCTTAAGTTTCAATCTCTTGTTATGGTAGCAAGGAGCCCACAAACACCACTCTTTAATCTGAACTATTATTCTTGCAATCCCCACAAAGAAATATCTTCAAGAGATAAGAGTTTGCCTCACGTTTGAAAGCTTTTTTTTTTTTGGCCAAATAGCCAACAATATACCAGATATTTAGGCACTAGTTAAGCCCATTACTTATCCGTTGTTATCATGCCTTAGCCATAATCTTAAAAATCTTTAAAAGTCAATTTTTTTTTTTAATTAGCCAAAAGTAAGGCTCAAATCTTGGGCTGTTACAATAGATATATCAAATAAGTAAAATGGATAGAAGATAGACTAATGGATTTGAATTTACTTACGTGGGAGGACAAGAGCACACGCATCTTCCATTCTTTTCATACTGATGATTCTGAATCCCATACCTTAGGATACAAGTGGATCTTTAGTTTTTCATTACCAAATTCCAATTGCTCTTCTTGAATTTAAATGGCTGAAACTGCTGCAGAATGAGTGCACCACATCACCTCAATCATCTGTAGAGTAGGAATGTCTCCTATACCAGGAGGGATCTCCTCAAGTTGCTCGCATTTGTGCAAGAGTAGATGTTCAAGGCGGGGAAAGCGATCACTGGTGGCACTCCATTCTACGATATTAAGGGTGTCCAATTTCAAAAGCTTGAGTTTTGGGAACACCTTATCCTCCATCTCCCATGTTCCACCCTCAAATGAATGACCTAGCAATTTGAGAACCTCCAAATTGCCTAGTGTAGCAAGCTGTGAAATTTCGTTCCACGACATGTGAAAATTTGACAAAGTCAACTTCGTAAGATTTGAGGGAAAATTAAAAACACGTGGATATTTTCCCTCGCCATTGTAAAACACCTTTAGCGACAGGAGTTTACTAAGAAACCCCAACTCTGGAAACTGATTGCAATTTCTGACATCGTCCCATGAATCTAAAAATATGCATTTCAGTTTTCGAATGCCTCGTAGCCTTCTCAATAGCTTCTCCATATCATCATTGTAAGCCAGGGATGGTGTCGAAAACGTTTGCAGATTATGTAGTATAGAGGAGTTCTCAAGTCTGTGGGCGACCAAATCAAAAGCACCACTATCATTTATATGCACGTGCCTCAACTTCGTCATATCCCATATGGAATCTGGAACCTTTACAATTTTAGCACTCGATCCTTTGAAAAGAAAAGTTTCCAGGTCCCTAAGATTGGCAATGGATGATGGAATAAAATCCACAGAGCCTTGAACTGCTAGGTATTGTAACAGAACAAGAACATTAATCTCTCTAAGAGAGTCGCCCATATTGATGTCTTCCAAAACTAAGATTTTGAGAAACTTAAAATTGTGAAAAATGAATGAGATATCATACGAATAATTCGGGCACTTATCACCAGCAGCAAAGAATAAGAGAGACCGTACAGGAAGGCTAGAAGGGCTAGAAGGCTTCAACATAGTGAAACGATTCCTTTTGGAATAAATGCAGAGGCGACATAGATAATATGTTATGGGTGTTGAAGAATAAGAATAATAAGGATCCACACCATAATCTAGATTATCATTACATGAAGAATAATTAGGATCTATGCCATAATCTAGATTATAATCAGATGGAGAAAAGTGTTCATCATACCCATTTATTTGTTGTAAAAAATTCTCTTCACTAGCTTTGATCAGGCAAAACTCACGTAAGAGATCATGAATACGACAAGATTTCACACCACCATTGGATTTTTCTTCAGCAACTGTCACTAGACTTCTACCAATCAAATCCATCAAAGTAATCCTCTGCAACATCCTCTAATCTACTCGAGTCAATATGTTGTATAAATCCCTCAGCAATCTACAATCGTATCAATTTCTTCACTGGAACTTGTTTATCCTCCAAAAATGCTCCAAAATACAAAAAGCATGGTTTTAAAGGATCAGATAAATGCTTGTAACTCAGTTGTATTACACCTATGCCATATGCTTCTGCATCTCTAAGTATTTGTGAACTTAAAAGTTTGTGCAATATGTTCCCAATTAATCATGTTTTTCTCCATTTTTGCAAGAATCCCAGCTGTCAAAACAACTGAAAGTGGTAGTTCTCTACAATTTTTTGCAATTTTGTTTCCGACTCCCAATAGTTCAGGTGGGCAGCTTTCTTTTGGAAATACTTTCTTCATCAGTAACTCCCAACTTTCCTTATCAGAGAGTGGACAAAGCGGTTGCAATATGCTATCAGATCTAGCTTGAGAAGCCAACTCTTGCATTCTAGTGGTGAAAATAATTCTACTTCCATTATTGTCATTTGGGAAACATCTTGACAGATCCTTCCAAGCATCGATTTTCCACATATCATCTAAGAAAATGAGGAACCTCCGTCCCTTGAGATTTTTGTACAACATTTCAGCTAGTTCTACATCATTCTTAGTATGAATTGTGTGAGAATGTTGATCAATTTGACATAGAAGCTCCAACAACAACTTCTTTTTTTTGTACACTTGAGAAACACAATACCATGCACGAGTATGGAAGTAACGGACAACCAAAGGATCACTAAGGCATACCAAAAATTGAGATGATATGCAGTTTTTTTGGTCCTCCAATAAGCCGCTCAAGCATCCCTTCTGTCTCTGCCTTAAAACCAAGTACATCATCTTCAATTGTTAGCTTATTAGTTTGTGATTTTGTAGTATGATCCAAAAGAGCTTTTTGAAAATCATGATGACATTGGAGAGCCAATTCTAGGGAGGAAGTGGTCAACAAAATCCTGCTTCCAAAGCCATTGTTGGGTAAAACTTCTCTTATGTCATTCAATGCATCAATATCCCCCACATCTTCCAAGATGATAAAGTACCGGGTATTCTCAAGAATACCAAATAACAATAATTTCAACTGAGCTTCACTCATACCACTCGTATACTCTTATCTTATCAGAATCTTCTTCTACATATGGTGCATATGAAACATTACGTAGAAGATTAAGAAATACCTCTTTTTTTCCTTTCTCTATAGGACGACGAGACCAAGCTCCGTGTGCGAACTGAGAACGAATAAACCATAGCAGAGTGAGTAAAGACTTCCTCAAGTTTGTCATTGATTTTAGTGTTTTTGACAATGGGGACGATTTTAAGCTCAATTGGCTCTGTGTTAACAATACAACTTAAAATTGACTGCAAGTCACCAGATTCCATCTTGATTAATCTCCACTGATGGTTTAACTCTTCTAGGATATCTCAAAGCCAGAACATAGAATGCCATACAGGAACTTCGCCAACTAAATATGAATCAATCGCATATTCGGCCTCATATGCCAAATTTCCAATGCTTCGAGTTATATCCTTTAGGTGTGCTTCCTCCTTGCGCGGTTGTGGGATCTCCGTGAGGCGACAACTCAGGAACCGCATCTTTCGTTGAAGCCGTAAAATGTAAGGCTTCATATTGGCTATTGAAAGATCAACCTGAGCTTTCATGAGTAGCTCGTCCAGTTTATCCACGAGATGGTCTACAAAGGTGAGCTGACTAGTTGTCGGATAGTAGATTCGTGATGGCTTTGGCCTTTCCTCATAAATCCTTCGGGCTGCGGACATCCAACGTGACATGGGCGTGAATGCAGTTGTGAGTTGAATTTCCGGAAAACAAGTCATGTCTATGTCCATCTCGATAGTGTTTGCTATCTTCCAAGCCAAAAATTGAATTTCTTTCATCAGAAAGTCGTCTACAGAGAACTGTTTGGGAGGATCCATGAGAAATGCTTTGAGGAATACAAGGTTATCCAAGAATTGTTTCATTGATGAAGGCATAAAAGGATATTCTTCAAGAATTTCTAGAAAAGCATCAATAGGATTGAGATACAGATTCATCTGTCGTTCACTCAATATTCTTTCGAATTTGAAAGCCTTACTTGCTGGAATCCATGGTCCGAAGAACGCCATGAACGAACCACCAGGCCAATTTCGCGAAGGAAATGGGAAAAAAGAATGAAGAAGAAGAGAAAAGAAGGAACAGAAAAAAAATGGAAAAGGAAAAGAGGAAAAAGAAGAGAAGAGAGAATAGAACAACCAGGCCAATCAGATATATTTTCTTGATTCTACGAAAGCATTAACAGAAGCGAGACGAGCTTGCTTTTTCTTTCTAGAGAGATACGAGATGAATATTAGTAACTAGTCCATGGCAGGTCAACAGTTCAAAACGTTTAGAAGTCAATCCCCAAGGTTTACTGAAGCAACCACCACTACTTTATCTATATCTTATCTCATTTTCTCTATTTAAGAGGGAAGGACCAACTTGCACGAGAGCCACTTGTTAGGACTATATTATGTAAAAATTATTAGCAACAAATCACAGCTCGGTGTGTCTAACGATCATGAGAGTCTATAGAGAGATAAGAATGCTCGAAATTCTTGGAGAAAAAAGGGTGAAGACTCTCATAATCTAGCCTCAATCAGTGGAGAGAAGTTGAGTGATCTTGGAGATCTAACGGCAACAAATTCAAACCGAAATGATAATCCACTCGAGCCTTCAAACAAGGAAAAATCAGCATGATGTTCCAACAAACTCCAACTAATGATAGATTCTCTGTTATCAAGCAAGCTGTCCAACGTAACAAATGAAGATCACTTTGACAGTCAAACTAGAATTAACCAAATTTCATGGGATTTTTTTTTATTTGAATTTTTTGTCATTGTAATTGTGTTTAAATACCTCACTTGTGTAGCCTAAGTGTTCACGTTGAAATCTAATGCAAACATTTTCAGTCTTTTCCTCTCAGCTCAATTTTTCTTTATGGTACCAGAGCCATTGTGAACACTAGGCAACATTACAATCACAGCTTCGACATTTTTTTTTCCCATATTGTCTTCTGCTCATTCTCTTAGCTATGACTACCTTATCACTCAATGTTGCCAATTTTATCACTCTTTGACTCACCCCAAACAATTATCCCTTGTGGCGTGAGCAAGCCTTGGCTCTTGCAAAGTCAAGAATTGGTCGGGCATCTCACAAACGAAGATCCCGCTCCCAACAAATTCACAGCTCCAAATCAAAACAGCTTGGAAAATGCAGAAAATTCCACTCCACAGTTAACAGATGCTTTCATAGCATGGCGAAAGTCTAATCGTCTCCTTCGAGGGTGGATCATTGGAACACTCTCTGAGGAAACTCTTGGACTTGTCGTTGGTCTCGACACAGCTCACGCAGTTTGGAAGGCCCTAAAAAATGCATATGCCCAAGATTCACAAGAACGTGAGTTTACATTACGACAACAAGTGACCTATCTTCGAAAAGAAGACCACACAACAGTTACCGAACACATTAGCAAATTCAAAGGTCTTTGTGACAATTTAGCAGACTTTGGGAAGCCTATTCCAGATCAAGAAAAAGATTTTTGCCTCCTCACTAGTCTTGGTCCTCAATATGAAACCTTCACAACAACTATGTTGAAGCCCCCCAGGCCGAAGTACTCTGAATTGGTCTCTCAACTCCAAAATTTCGATCAAAGGTGCAACTGGTTCTCTAATCACATAGATGTCCCAGCTTCTACCCTCACTCATCAAATGGCCTTTTATGGACAACAACAGCAACGCTCACAGTCAAACCCATCAGGCTATCATGGACCATCACAAAAATTCACTTCCAATGGACGTGGTTTTCAGGCACAACAACAAAGGGACTCGAACCACAGCTACAACAACAACTCCTCTTCGGCAAATCCACAACGACGTCCTCCACCACCTGGTGAGCGTCGAATGACACCTACAAATAGGGAAAAATATCGTGAGCAACAATGCCAATATTGTGGGACGATGGGACATATTGCTAAGATATGCTGGTGGGTGCCAAAGAAACCGACTCAACAAGATGAAATTCCACAAGCACTCGCGGCCTTTACTTTGGACAATACCATTGTAGACACAGAATGGACAACGGACACCGGGGCTTCCAACCATATGACAGGTAAGCCAGGTTTGTTAACAAACATTCGTAAATACTCTGGTGCTGATTCTGTGCTAATTGGAGATGGGTCTTCCATGCCCATTCTTGCAATTGGTGATTCTTGTATAAAACAAAAACATACTACCTTACCTCTAAGTAATGTTCTATTGGTTCCGAACTTAACAAAAAGCTTACTTTCTGTAAGTCAAATAACGACACAATTTCCTGTTAACTGTGAATTTTCTAATGTTGGTTTCTGTGTTAAGGAACGGGAAACAGGACAAGCAATGATAACAGGGAAACGCAAGGGTGATCTCTATGTCTTACCCACTTCTCCAGAATTACATTTCTCCCATCGGTTTAGATCAGGCACTGCAGAAGTTTGGCATCAACGCCTAGGCCATCCTCAATTTTCAGTTTTACATATGCTTAACAATAAGGGACTCATTGATGTCGTAGGGACAACAAAATCTCAAAATCTTTGTGATAGTTGTCAACTAGGAAAGCTTAGTCGTTTACCTTTCTCTCGTTCAGAACATTCAAGTACTAGTATTTTTGAAAAAATTCATTGTGATTTGTGGGGACCTGCCCCTGTTTTATCTATTGGAAAATTTCGATATTATGCTTGTTTGGTTGATGATTTTTCTAAGTATATGTGGATTATTCCTTTACGCAACAAATCTGATTTTTTTATTGCATATCTCGTTTTTGAGAAGTATGTTGCTAGACAGTTTAATAAGCAAATCAAAATCTTTCATTCGGACGGAGGTGGTGAGTTTATCAACTCCAAACTATTGACTCACTTTCTTTCTACATGTATTGTTCATCAGATATCTTCTCCATATATTCCTGAGCAAACTGGTGTGGTTGAAAGACGCCATAGGACTATAAGAGAATTAGGGATGACTATGTTATTTCACTGTGGTGCACCTTTATTTTTATGGATAGAAGCTTTCACCACGGCTGTATATCTTATGAATTGCCTGCCGTCGTCCGCTCTTAACTTTCAAACACCTTACTTTGCACTTCATGGAACACATCCGATTTATTCCTCACTTCGAGTTTTTGGTTCTAAGTGTTTTCCCTACACTTGGGATACACGAAAAAATAAATTTGATCCGAAAACTCTTTTGTGCATTTTTGTAGGATATAGTGAAAAACACAAGGCTTATAAATGCTTTCATCCTTCAAGCAAATTTTTTTTTGTATCTCGTCATGTTGTATTTGATGAGTTAATTTTTCCATATAAGCCTGTTAACACGTCTTGCGTAGTAGCAAATCAACCACATGTAATGAGCATTTTCGACTCTTGGTTGCCGCATGCTAACACTTCTTCTTCTACAGGTATACTTACGGACTCTTCCTCACCTCCATGCGTAAGTCCACTGCTGCCCATTGCTACACATACTCCAGCGACACATTCCCAAAATTCAAGCCCCATTGAGTCATCACATGAATACCCCCCAATCATCGAGTCACATATCAGTGAAGGAAATGATGAGTTACCTGAGTCCCCAATCAACACTAGTTCACCTGAAACATCTCCACCACAAGACTCTCACGTGTCTGACAACTTACATATCATAGCTCAACCAAGAGCGATTGAAACACTTGAATCACCTCACCATAATCCTATTTCTTCAGCACCATTGGATCATCCGATGGTCACTCGGTCTAAATTAGGGGTGGTAAAACCAAATCCTAAGTATGCCTTAAACACTGTCACATCCTCTAATATACCTCGTGAGCCTCACAATATCAAAATTGCCTTAGCACATCCTGGTTGGAAAGCAGCCATGGATGAGGAGCTAGCTGCACTGCAAAAAAATGAGACTTGGACACTTGTTCCACGCACGCCAAACATGCATGTCATTGGTTCTAAATGGGTATTTAAATCAAAACTTAAACCTGACGGCTCTTTAGATCGTCTCAAAGCTCGTTTAGTTGCAAAAGGGTATCATCAAATTGATAGAGTGGACTACACTGAAACTTTTTCTCCAGTTATCAAACCAGGGACAATACGCATGATAATCACTGTAGCTCTTGTTCAGAAGTGGTCCGTTCGTCAACTGGATGTGAAAAATGCCTTCTTGCATGGTTTAATTTCTGAAGAACTTTACATGCAACAACCACCAGGAATGGCAGATCCTCAACATCCGACACACGTTTTGTAAACTACAAAGAGCGCTTTATGGCCTAAAACAAGCACCACGTGCTTGGTTTGATCGATTTAGTGCATTTCTGCTCAAATATGGTTTCTTTTGTAGTCTAGCTGACCCTTCATTGTTTGTTTTTCGAGTAAATTGCTTTCCGCCCCCCTGTGTTTTGCTCGAAATACTCATTCATACCCTGTGTTTTTAAAATAGGCTCATTACCCCCCTGTGATTTTCATAATGTAGCTGACCTCCCCCTCCATTAGAAAAACCGTCTAATTTAACGGCAATTGTAACACACGCGCTTAAAATGCGATTTTTTATGCTTTTGGTTAAAATAAATTCTTTGTTGGACAAAAATACCCTTTTAGTAAATTGCTTGTCGCCCCCCTGTGTTTTTCCTGAAATACTCATTCACCCCCTGTGTTTTTAAAATAGGCTCATTACCCCCCTGTATTTTTTCGATTTTAACTTTATGTAAGGGTATAACGATTAATTAACTAATTTGGTAACGTTTGCTAACGGAATAAGCGATTTTGTGTGCGTCAGCTTAATCGAAAAAACACAGGGGGATAATGAGCCTATTTTAAAAACACAGGGGGTGAATGAGTATTTCGGGCAAAACACAGGGGGGCGGCAAGCAATTTACTCTTTGTTTTTCATTCGGATTATGGCTCATTATTCTTACTTCTTTATGTAGATGACATGTTGCTCACTGGATCAACTCCAACACTTGTTACAGATTTTATTCAGTTGCTAAGCAGTGAGTTTGCGATGAAAGATTTGGGGCCTATTCATCACTTTCTTGGGATGGAAATCACGCCAACAACAAGTGGTCTTCATCTATCCCAGTCACACTATGCACTGACCATACTCGAACGCTCTAATATGGTTGATTGCAAGCCAATGAGTACACCTCTTGAAGCTAGAATGAAAACATCTTCCAATGATATTCTTTTGGAAGATCCAAGTTACTATTGAGGACTTGTTGGAGCTCTGCAGTACCTTACACTCACTCGCCCTGATCTTTCGTATAGTGTTAATTATGTGTCTCAATTCATGCATGCTCCCACAATGACACACTTAAAAATGGTTCGACGTATTTTACGATATGTCAAAGGAACAATTGAAATGGGATTATTTTTTTCTTCACACACTACACTTGATCTGTTTGCTTTCTCAGATGCAGATTGGGTAGGATGCACTACGACGAGGCGCTCAACTACTGGCTATTGTACATTCCTTGGACGAAATCTTATCTCTTGGTGTGCAAAAAAACAACATACAATTTCCCGATCAAGCACGGAAGCAGAATATCGCGCAATGGCAAACACAGCGGCTGAACTTACATGGATGTCCTTTATTCTCAAAGATCTTCACATTACAATGTCATCTCCTCCTATACTCTATTGCGACAACCTTAGTGCTCTTCATATGACAGTAAATCCTGTATTCCATGCACGAAGCAAACATATCGAGTTGGATTATCATTTTGTGCGAGAACGCATTGCACATGGACTGCTTGTTACTCAACATATTTCCTCTGATAATCAAGTTGCTGACCTCTTCACAAAACCAATGTCAAAGGCAACTCTTCATTATTTCTGCAACAAACTTTGCCTCCAGCCCCGGCTAAGTTTGCGAGAGAGTATTAGCAACAAATCACAGCTCGGCGTGTCTAACGATCATGAGAGTCTATGGAGAGATAAGGATGCTCGAAATTCTTGGAGAAAAAAGGGTGAAGACTCTCATAATCTAGCCTCAATTAGTGGAGAGAAGTTGAGTGATCTTGGAAATCTAACGGCAACAAATTCAAACCGAAATGATAATCCACTCGAGCCTTCAATCAAGGAAAAATCAGCATGATGTTCCAACAAACTCCAACTAATGAGAGATTCTCTGTTATCAAGCAAGTTGTCCAACGTAACAAATGAAGATCACTTTGGCAGTCAAACTAGAATCAACCAGATTTCATGGGATTTTTTTTTATTTGAATTTTTTGTCATTGTAATTGTGTTTAAATACCTCACTTGTGTAGCCTAAGTGTTCACGTTGAAATCTAATGCAAACACTTTCAGTCTTTTCCTCTCAGCTCAATTTTTCTTTAAAAATATCTTGAGAGATCTTTGGGAAAAAGAATATGGGCTGTGAGAGAGCAATAATTTTCTGACCAAAACAGAAGGGGGATTCACTTTTCTATTTTTAATAAACATAGACGCAAGAGAATAGAAGAAATTTCATTCAAAGTATTTTTTTTTTGTTGTCAAAGAGAAGGATTTTTATAAATTCATAGAAAAAGGACAAGATATAAAAGGAGCTAGCTCACCCTATGGGGTTCAAAATTAGATGCAATGTAACCTCGTAAGAGAAGGGGAATATTGGAAAACCAATCCAAGGGAAGATTGTTAATTCTACAAGATTTGGCTATCCAATCAGCAACAAGATTTTCGTTCCTCTAAACCAAGGAGAATGACACCTAGGGACAGCACAAGAAGTAATGTTAATGTCTTCAATCAAAGATGAGACTTCCACAGGAGGAGCAGAGCATAGAGCATGAACTCTTTGAATAGAATCTCCGAGTTCGTTTCAAGAATAGGATTCACAAGATTCTGAGAGGACGCCAATTGACAGGCAGAGAACAGAGCAAATGTCTCTGCTTGAAGAATCGAGATGCAGAAAAGCTTCTTGGGCATGTCCCATGATGATCCTCCCGCAATGATCTCTACAAACAACAAAAACAAACTCTAAGAAAGGGGTACAAAGCTTGCATCAAAGTTAAACTTCAGCATCTGAGAATCTGGAGGGATCCAATGATCAACAAAGGCAGGCTAAGGGGAGACATGATTTGTAATATGTGAAGAGACTTCTTGTTGAGAAAGAGCATTTGCATATCCCGTAATGCATTGAGCAACTTGAGATAGAATGAGAGAAGGATTTGGAAATTTTCCTTCAAAGAGAAAACTGTTACGAGCTTTCCAAATCTGCCAACAAAGAAATCCAATAAGAAAGTCAGCTTCTTCATTCAAGTATGCAGTTGAAGGGGATTTCCATGTCAAGGTAAACAATTATATGTTTACGTTGTATGTTATTTTTAATGGGTAAATTTTACACTTAGTGCCTATTATTTACATATGCTTTTTCAATGTACTCCCTAATGTTTTAAAATATTTATAGCGGTTTCTAATATTTACAAAAATTATTCAAAATAGTCCCTATTATTTAAACTTCACCAATTTGGTCATTATTGTTTTTCAAAAAATTCAATTTAGTCTATGCACGTGACCTCTATTTGGGGACTAAATTAAATTTTATGGGAAACAATAGAAACTCAATTGACTAGTTTTAAACAATAAGAACCATTTTGAATCAATTTATAAACATTAGAGATTAATATGATTTTTTTAAAACATTAAGGACCAACTTGAAAAAAATACAAACAATAGGGATTAAGTGTGAAATTTACCCTATTTTTAATTGTTATTTTAATTGATGGATATTATTTTTTAATTTCACTAAGTATCCTTATCCTTTGCTTTCAGAAAAACTTTCAACCTTATCCTTTTATTTTGATCACTTTTTAGGTGATTCGCTAATCTACATCCACCACCTAAAGTCTTCTATCTTTAGGGTTTCTATAAACTCTACTATAATGCTTCTTCAAATATTAGTGAATAACAAACCAACTTTATAACCTCTCTTGAGTCCACAAGAGATGCAAGTCCCTTCACATGTAGGTGAAGCTCAAACCTATCATAACCTCTACTGTTTAAGTCCACAAAGAATTTTTTCAAACTCTTCCTTTTACAAGGAGTCTCTCAATTTTAATCTAGAGCTTCAAGAGTGTATACAATTTAAAGATTGAGAATATAAAGTTGATACAATGATAACTCCTTATATGAGTAGATAATACAATTTTAGCTCTTGAATGCTCAAAGATTTGCAAGTATAAGCTTAACCTTGGAGTATTTTGATGTTTTTGATCGCCAATATAAGGTTAGCATCAATGAAAATGGTGTGGAAGAGGTCTCTTATAAAATGAGTGAGATTTGGTATAAATAGACAAGCTTTTAACGTTAAAAAATGGCTTGTTTTTCAAGTTTCTGACAAAGTCGATCGAGTAGGTTAGGTGGCGACGGTTTCATTAGATATCTTACAATTAGAATCCCTCATTTTTCCGATCCAGTTCCTCCATCACCGCGAACCCCAGTTACTTGTGCAACCTTACTCAACAACCTTTTTCAGAATGTGCCATTTTGCAAAAATTTCACATGAAATCCAATCTTTTGAAGGTAAAATATTTAAACACCTCAAGAATACTTTTTCAAAAGAGTTTTCAACCTTTTTAACACCTCAAAATATTTTCTAAACTCTTGAGCAAGGAATAAAACCTATTTTGCAATTCAAGAGTTTAAATCAAATTTTTTTACCAAAAATTTAATTTTTTGAAGATAAATAATTTGAACCTTTTAAGAACTGTTCTTCAAAATATATTTTTTTCAATTAACCTCAAATCCTTTTCAAAAGTTTTTGAAGAAATATTTAAAATCATTTTGAGAGATTATCAAGAGCTCAAGCCACACAAGTGTAAATCTAAGACAAACGACAAGTTTCATGCCATTACACCTTATGTCATCTCTTCTCCACCTTATCTTACCAAATCATCTTCAAACATTGATCTTCAAGATATTTACTTCTTTAATTCTTCAAGAGTCCATTGATTCATGCTTGTGGTGAGCTTGACTATTGCATTCTTTAATTTTTTCCAATGGCTACCACAATTTGCATCTTCTTAATATTGTATCTCTTCTTTGATCAATCACATTTTTTTTTCTTTCAGGCAAGATCTTCTTCCTCTTTTAACACCGACCATTTATACCATTTTTGGCTTACAATGTCATTAGTACAATATAATCCACACATGCTAAAATAATTAAGGATAAATAGCGTATTACCCCTCTGTATTTTGCTAAAAATACACAATACCCCCATATGTTTTAAAAATTAGCTGATTATCCCCCTGTGATTTGCTAAAAGTAGCTGATTACCCCCTTGTGTTTTATAAAAATAGCTGATTGCCCCCTTATATTTTTTAACAAAAGCGCTAATTTTTAAAAAATACAGGGGGGTAATTAGCTACTTTTATAAAATACATGGGGATAATCAGTTAATTTTTAAAACAAACGGAGGTATTGTGCACTTTTAGTAAAACACAGGGGGGTAATTAGCTAATTTTTAAAACACAGGGGGTATTGTGTATTTTTTTTAGCAAAACACAATGGAGTAATATGCTATTTACCTAATAATTAAATACAATTTGACTAAATGATATATACATTCAATGCACAGAAGTCAACAAGTGTACGCACTTAAACATATAAACACATTAACACAAACATACTTGATAAATCTAATTATTCACACTTGCATTCTTCATTAGATCAATGCTGTTCTTTTCTCTATGCAAGGTATTCACCCAATTCCAATATTTGAGTCAACTCAATACACAAATTTTAATTTCATGAACCGTAAGTGTGAGTTTAATCAAACAAATGTATAAATACAATCATACTTGAGAGAACCAATGACTCGTGATTTGTTATTATCAAAATCGTATCTTTTGATATAAAGCCAACTATATATATACCAAGGCAGCAGTTCTGTGTGTGTATTAGTGTGTGCAAATTTTTGCGTTTGTGTAGGTGTCGTGTTAGTGGTGTGTGATTGATTGTGATGATATGTGAGAAAAAAGAAGAAAGGGGAGGATCAGGGAAAGAAAAAGAGGAGTGAAAAAAAGGTGTGTAGTGTACTGGTACAGTGTTATGGTGGTGGCAGGTGCCTGAGGGAAAGAGAGATTGGAGAGGGATGAAGAAGGTGAGGAGAAAAAATAGAAGTGTAGGAAAGTAAGCACACAAAACTTTAACAGAGTTATAACTTTGTTAATTTGACTTTAGTCAAGGGATAATAATTTTTTTTAACCAAAAAAAAAGGAATAATAATTTGTCAAAATAAAAGGATAGTGCCGAAAGTATACCTGAGGGTAAAAAACAGGGATACTTGGTGGAATTAACCCTATTTTCTATTGTTATTTGTAATTATTCTATTAACTTGTTTCTTTAATTTATGCAATTCTTTTTAATAGATTGAATGAATGTTTATTATTTTAATTAATACTAGTTTATATCCGTGTGATGTACGGGTGTAATGTAAGAACTCCAAAAATATGTAACATGAAATCAATTCATTTAATGTTTTTTAACCACACTATCAAAAGACTATAATATATAGCTACTTTAAATATTATATCACTACATAAAGTAACTAAATAAAATAAACATCTATTTTCTAAACGTGACATTAAACACTATTTTACAAAGATCTGGTCTTTCAAAAAATACATGTATCTCATTTCTTCAAGTTGTTGTCTATGCAAAATTTACACCATCCTTGTCCTAGTTTGCTTCATTCTTACTCCTGGCACATGTTGCTCCACAACGTCTGCAAGGAGAAAGCTAAGGCGTTCATATCAGGTCGGGTTGTCAATTAGTTTCTTAAATCCTATGTTTGCGATTTTGTTGTGTATATGTGTCTTTCTCGTGGAAAATGGTTTTTAGGCTTTTCAGCGCCATACCATAAGTAATTTGACTACTTAAGATGACTCAGAAAAACTTTTAAGTGGGATCTCTTTTATACCCTTTCAATGGTCGTCTAGTCGGCAATTGCAACATTTGAAAGACGTTCAGCTAAAGACCCTTTCATCTAGCAGCATGACACTTGTAATATTTATGAGAGGTTGCGAACTTGAGTCTTGCTAATTACATATGTATATATGTATGATTTTAGACTTTCCTTTGAATAAATAAAAAAAAAAAGACGTTCAACCACTCTTCTATGATCGTGAGATCGTATCACAAAGATTGTATGAAGTGAGGAATTTGGGTGTATTCAGTAGATTACTTTCACCTTAGTCGTCATATCTTGAACTTACTTATGGTGTAATTCTTTTGCCAACAAGGGGCCATGTAGCTTCTTCGAATTGGCTGATTAAATTTTTTCCTCATCACATCCAAGGGGAGCACTACCTTATGTGTTTATGTTGATGAACTTAAGTGATACAACCATAATAATCCTAAGAGGATTTGAAAAGTGGAATAATTTCTATTCAATTCTAAAGTATATTTATAGTACATCTTGTAGATCAATATGGACTGAATGATAGATATTACAGGTTATAGATCCGTTTGAATAACAAATCAAAAGAATCTAATCTAAAATGTATAACAGATCAAGATGGAATCTAAACTAAATAATTTGATCGTTTTCGCGCCCCGAAAGTGAAACGGTGAGCTTGGAGCTCAATAATGAGAAACAAGTGACATGTAGGCTTGTAGTCATAATTGATACACCAGTGATTCGGATAAGGTGGTGTTATGCAAGCACTAACAAGCCTGTCACAATGCTATGTAGCTCATAAGATCATTGAGTGTGAGAAAATTAGTGAGTTGACTCTTCCAAGTTAAATAGTTCGTGTAATTTAAGTAGTACTCTGAAAAGTAGGATATATGAGGTATTGTGGGTATTTTTGTGAACAGATTGTAGGAGAAAGTAGGATGTTTAGTTGTATTCTAAGAAGTATTGAGGTATTGTGGGTATTTTGAGAAGAAGAATAGGAGCGAAATAGTGCGCTATTATAGCGCTATTATAGAGAAAGAAGAAGTGTGGCAGAAGCAGCTAGTAGGTTGTTTTGGCTAGTTGTGGTGGGAAGAAAACATTAAGAACGCAAAATTCTATTTTTGTTGTTTTGGCTGGAAGAAAAAAATAAGAAGGGTGTTGTTGTGATAAAAAGTGTATGTTGTGTTGTGTATGTGAGGGGAAAAAAAATGAAAAAGTACATTAGTCATTTTGACTTTGATACCATAAAAGGTGGAATAATTTCTATTCAATTACTCTTATATTTTTCGTACATCTTGTAGAGCAACCTACATCTGCAGTTTACAAGAAAAGTGATTTGAAGTCCTCTCAAATTTCCCAATAAGAATATAGATATGGACTACTTTTCGCATGAGCAGTAGAAAAAAATGAATTTATTCAAACCACTCAAGGGTAGAATTCTCAAAAAAAAAAAGAAAGAATTCAATTTGGTGATACCATGTACTTTTAAAATTGGGCAAAAACTATTTTAGTCTCCGAAGTTTGCTCTAAAGATAAAATTAATTTTTGAGATATACAAAAAGTCCAATTCAGTCCCTGGTGTTAATGGACTACTGTTAAAATTAACCATTTAAATGGTAGTAATGTCATTTTGCACTTTAAAAAAAAAAAATGAAATGATTCACCCATTGTTACTGATGTGTTGAAAAAAAAAAAAAATCTAACTACCATCACCACCGCCACTGTTGCCGCCGCCATCAACACCACTACATAGCACACACAACAAAAAGATTGAATTTTAGTTAAATTTCATCAAACATAAAGATACCAAGATCATGTAACACGAACTAGAGATCAAAAAATTGGATTTTTAACAATCCAACAATGCAATATACCCAAAATTCACAAAAAAGAAGAAATCTAACCACCATCACCACCGCCACTGCTACCGCCGCCATCAACACCACTACCCACCACACACAACAAAAAGATTAGATTTTAGTTAAATTTCATCAAACAGAGAGATACCCATATCATGTAACATAAACTAGAGCTCAAAAGATTAGATTTTTAAGAATCCAACAATGCAATACATCCAAAATTCACAACAACAAAAAAAAAAGAAAAAGAAATCTAACCACCATCACCACAACCACTACCGCCGCCGCCATCAACACCAATATACCCAAAATTCACAAAAGCAAACTTGATTAGAATGAATCATCAATTGCTTAGAACTTAATCAATTTTTTTTACACTGAATAAATCATATTCGGACTAGGGCACACACACATATACACAAAAGCTAAAGTGAAAATAAATCTTGATTGCAATAAATTAATCAATTGATCATCTTTGTGAGGCAACATAAATGGACCCTTTTGAAAAGAGCTTTATGCATGAATTAATCTTCTAGAACAAAAACCCATTAAGCAAATGCATGAATTAATCAGCTTTATGCATTTGCAGACATCACAACGCAAGGCTTCTTGGAATTGATCATCCATTTTACTGCCTATGTGTGTGTGTCGAAGAGAGAGAGAAAGAGAGAGAGAGAGAAAAGAAGAAGAAGAAGAAGAAGGGGGTGGAGGGTTGTTGGAATAAGGACCAATAAAAAAATAAAAAAAAATCAGTAGTCACTTTTTTGGTAAAAAAGGGAGTGTACACGTGGCACTTTTCTGTCCATTTGATGGGTGAATATTTTATCTTTTTTTTTAAAATGTAAAATGACATTACTATCCTTTAAATGGTTAATTCTAACCATAGTCCACTAATGTCAGGGACTAAATTGGGCTTTTTGCATACCTCAAAGACTAATTTAATCTTTAGAGTAAACCTCGGGGACTAAAATGATTTTTGCCCTTTTAAAATTTAACTACATAGAGAACATGCCAAAAAAACATATTCTAAACGTTAGACCAAATGTTCTCTATCAAGTTCTGTGTGTAAGATGGTTAAACCAAATCTTTCACAAATTCAAAGGTAGAAACAACCATAGCATAACAATAGCTGAAGAGAATCATCGGTTTATTGCAAGGTATAGTGACCACCACCAGAGACTAATCTTGTAGCATGAGACACAACATTCCTAGGAAATCTAGAGTTGAGTACAAACTTATGGAGCAATGTAATTGATGCAAAGGTTAAGCCCTCTTGTTGAGAAAAGTTAATTTATTTATTTCTCACATCAGGATAAGAACGTGTTAAACATCATTTCACTAAATATTTTAAGCCTAGTGAGGAATAAGTAGAGGAGATAATCCAAGTTCGGTAAACTAGTTGGAAAAAATTTGGGACTTCATCATCTAGATCTTGCACTTGTTAAAGTTAAAAAACTGAGCAAGAAAGCATGATTAAATTTTTATTGTTGGTAAAAGATGAACAACTAAAGCAAACTTTAAAGGGTAATAAGATATTATTATTTGGTAGCTCAGTATCAAATCTAGTACAACTACATGATTTAAGATAACCAACAATCAACCAATTACTAGTTTTATTTGCATTGCAATAAATAACGTAAGAACTTGTAGATGTTCAGTAAGTTAATTAAAGACAAAAGCGGAAATAAAATGGAGTAAAATGCACACCATCCCCACTGTATTTTACAGAAGTTGCACATAAAAGCATGTACTTTTCAAATTTAGATAAAACTCCCTATGTTTCAAATGTTGCACACTCACCCTTATTTTAACTTTCGTTAACTTAAGTCAGTAAAAGGCAAAAATAACCTTATTTAAAAGCAAATAAGAACCCTAATTTTACCACTTTCACCATTTTAAAAAATATATTTTACCTTCCCTTAGAGAGAGAGAGAGAGAGAAAATCCTTTAGAGAGAAAGTACCTAAACTACATAAAACACAAATTTCACCTTGATTATTATACTTGTACATTGCTTCATCCGTGGGAAAAAAACTTATTTTCAAGTTTAGGTACGGTGTTTCTTTATTATTGTGTTTCTTGGGTTGGTTTTGCATAATTTTTCTTTGTGAAAATTTTTCCACTTTCAACGATTTTATTGTCAGGTTTGTTTGCATATATGGGTTTTGTGAAAATTGTTTGAGGCTGGTAGCCTATGGGTTTCTTTGCATATGAGAATGTTTGTGTTTAATTTTGCATATGGGTTTTATATAATTCTAATTTTTTTTCTCTGAAATTGTGCAGACAGGGGCAATTTGCACTATTTTTAAAATCAGATGGGGTAATATGTACCCCTTTTTCATATCAAAGGGTCCAATTTGCTCACTTAAATAGATTTTTATATGATGTCAAAAGGGTACTTTAGTCTTTCTCCTGTGCTTTAAGGCATAATAGGCGGCACAATTGCATTACACGCTCGTGAGTCATACCTTTAGTTCAATCTAATAGCAAAATGGATGGTAGGGGGTGTTTTGCAACATTCAAAATATCACAGGACGCTCTACACGATATTTCAAAACACAGGATTTTATATACAACTTTGAAAAAACGCAAGGGTTGTGCATTTTACTCAAATGATATGTCCAGAACCTGAGTACAGAAAACTTAACTCATTGTGTTAGACTTTATTGTCCCCCACAATGTAATGTCATGACCCAAGCAAGCACATAAATGGAAACTATGGAGTCCTAGCTAAGATGGGTGGATTTCTGAAACCGGTAAGTAGAACAAGCAAGAGAAGAGTAGTTAGGGAGTTTTAGAGAGGTAAAGTTTCTGTTTAATAATAGTGCAAGACTCTCATATTTGTTATAAACAGACAAAGTGATTGATAAGGATATGTCCTCATAGAGATAGAAACTAAAAATCCTTGCAATTTAGGTGGTGGAGGATGCAGGCCGAGTAACTAGTTGAATCTGAGATGATATGCCCCTGCATTAATTGAATACAAAAATAAGCTACTACACAAAACTGACAATGCACACCATTTACCTTCTGACATTTGATCTTTTGTGTCGGACGTTATTATTTTCTCCATATATGTACTCAAGTTTTTGTCTTCGTATTTTTGGTTGAATCGTGTTTACTGACAATTCAGGTGTATTGCAGAATATAGTGACCACTACTGGTTGAATTGTGTTTACTGACAATTCAAAGTGTATTGTAGAATATAGTGACCACTACAAGAGACTAATCTTGTAGCATCAGACAATGATAGAAATCTGGAGTTGAGTTCACATAGCAAAAGTGTGAATTTGTTACCGTAGATATGATCCTGCTCACAATGTAATTGATACAAAGATTAAGCCCTCTTGTGCAAGACAGTTAAGATTTCAAAGTCTCACATCAGAATAAATCAAAGATATGCAAAAGGAAAAGGAAAAACAGTGCTAATAGAGAAGCAAAACACCATGGACTAACTTAATTCATTTACTAAGTAGACAATGAATTATCCAAATTCATTGATAGCCCATAAGATCTCATAAGTCTTAAAGCATGTCATAATTTTTCAGTTTGTTTTTCTCAAACGACTAAAAGAACACAATAAAAAAAAAACTTTTTAAGAAACGTGAATTGTGGAGACTAGAGAGGTAAAATAACATTTGAAATGAAGAAAACCACATACATGAAAAAGTACATCGAGAAAAAGATATGCAAAGTAGTTGATGGTGGAGGAAATTGTTTCTGCAAAGGGAAAACCCTATATTGCATCATGATTAATTGCAAGGGAACATAAGGAACATAATTGCTCATTCAGTCTCAGCTGAACTTAGTCTCTATTGCAGGCTCAACTCCAAAATGATCGAGCAGAGTAAGCAAGCTTGCTGGCCCAGCTAAATTGACAGTCCTGCTTGGAGTGCGGGTATTGATGTAATAAGAAAGTACTGAACATCATTTCACTAGAAACATCTAAACCTAGTAAGGTGACATAACATGCTCAACTGATTGGACAAATTTTGGAACTTCATTATCCTCATCTTGCATTATTCAAGTTGAGAAACAGAGCAAGAAAGCATGATTATATGACTATTGTTGGTAAAAGTTTAACAACCAAAGCAAGCTTGAAAGGTTAATGAGACATTATTTTTGCGTAAAAAACTTGTAGGCATGTTGTAAGATAACATAGCACAATATTGTAAATAATACATCCATAACTTGTGTACAACAAAACTTAACTCGTGGAAGTGAATGATTGAAAGAAAGATGAAGCCTTCGGCAAAATGTATTATTGATAGTTAAGATAACCATAAAAAAAATAACTTTCATTATTTTTTGCTTGATTGTAAATTCACCTTATCGCATTTACAGCTCAAGCAATTCCATAAAGTCTTTACCAAATTCCATTTGCTTGATTGTACACTATTGCAGTTATTACCCTCCATAAGAAATCAGTACAAAGTACAAAAAGATAACCTGTTCTAATGCATTATCATGGAGTTCAGATATCAAAACCAAAGAGGAATCATAAGATGTTTATAAACAAAGATAAACAAACACTCCTTTACTTCAACACAAATAGAAAGCTTTTCCTTCATCCAATTGAACTATTGAAACAACAAATGAGATTTATACCAACCGGACGCCAATAGCTGAAGAATATGCAACAATTAGAGCAGAGACGCTATATATGTTAAAGGTGTTGGCGCAGCAGAACCTCAGGACAGCTCCCAAGACGTGTACATAAAGCAAATAGAGACCTTGGAAAGACATCAATCTTTGGAATTGTAGCAGCTTCCTGTTAATTATCCCTGAAAACAGATATCGGCACAAATGGTCACTATAATTGTGTCAAGAGCTCACTAAAGCCAGTAATTATTGTTAGAGTTGCAAAATATATTTAGAGCTTGAGTTGAAAATGTGCAGATATAAACTGAAGAAAGTTAATAATGTTCTTCTCCTATTTGCAAAATTTTAAAGAGCCTTATTTGATAAAGTTATGTTGTGTTTTGAGAATAACCTGAGATGTCCCTCCTCCCCTACTAAAAGAAAGCCACATATGGATAAAAGATAAATTGGTCATAATATGAAAAAGCTCACAAAGATCAATGAACTTCTAATTGCCAGAAAAGAAGAACAGAAGAAAAATATAAAAAGAAAAAGAAAGACAAAGTATGAAAAGAAAACCAAATCTTATTTTCATCCATGATAAACATAAGTTCCTACGAATCCTATGTCTTGGTAGATAACAATACTTTCCATCAACACTCACTTTTTGCTCCAAGAAAATTTTAAGATCCAGATATATTACTATTGAGATCGAGTTGTTGCATTATATGATCATAAGATTACAGATGGAATGTTCTGGGGCATCATACATATTATTGAAACACATAAATGATGACAAACCTTGCTTCTCCTGGACACTTTTGGGACTGTTTTAAGAAGCAACATCCAGCCAAAGCGTAATAACATATCCATCAAGCTCTACAGGGAAAATATAGTTAGAAGCGAGCTAGAAGCATCTTTAGACAATCTTCACGAAACTCGAGGGCTGAGGACCGGAGGAGACGCATTTGAGTGGTGGAAACAACCTCTTCCAAAATACAAGGTGAGGCTGTGTATAATAGATCCCAAAGTGGGTCTAACTCTACCTCACCTTGCACATAATGGGAACTTGATGCACCAAACTTCGCTGCCCTTTAGTAAAGTTTCAATGGAGCAAAATGTCTGCTGCCCCCAACCTTTCTGAAGACATCAATCTAAACTGTTACCGATTAAGCTTTGACATAGCATATTAAAAATTTATCTACTCATAATGAGAATTAGTGTGAAGTTGCTTTCACAAAATGTAAGAATACTGGTGCAATAAAGAATTTTACATTTGGCACATCTTCTCTTAAAAGGGTTCTACCTCCCTCCCTCCCTCCCTCCATCATCTTTTGTATTGATATTCTGAAAGTTTCTTAAGAAAGTTTTTATCAATCAGATGAACTCTCTATACGATATCCAGGCTCAGTTAATGCTAGTTATATATCAACAAATAAGTACTGAACATGAACTTCCTTCAAGTTCACAATCTTCAGAGATCCCTTTCCAGTTCTTGTTCTCTTTATTTTTTTATTTTTGGTTTGTTAAGTCACAATGTTCAGCCATTTTGAAATATGCAATTCAGTCGAGATACCATGAGAACTGCTGGAGCTCCAGGTACTTTGATCGTTACATATTAACACTTTGGCATCATCATGTTGGAAAATATACCCCGGAAATAAGAAAATATTCAAATGAAAATCTCTATATAAGCATAACCATAAAACACAAAGTAGCTTCCTGATCATACAGAATTATGTACTCGAAGCAGATGTGGTCTGTTCAAATCTGCAACTGAAAATGCTAAGAATGATCTTTTATAAAGGAGAGCATATTCAGCATCATTTTGCAATATCTTACAGTCAAATTAACTAAGTGAGCAATACTGAGCATAACAACATGATATGCATTTGTAGTAAATAAGTGATTCCACTATTAATCCAGAAAATTGAAGTCCACGCAATGTGCAATCTGCGTCCTAATCTTGTTCATCTTTTCAAAAACTTCTCCCATGTAAAATCTTTTGATACTTTGGGGCTCTCTTTTGTGGATAGTAAAGATTTATCCAAGTAACTATGATTGCAGAATTTTACATCAGGCCTTCTGAGAGAATGTTAGGACAAACTAGAAGCATCATCAAGAATGCGGATAAGGAAATATATATCACCAAACATCATATGAGCAGATGAGATTTGTGGAACCATATTGAAAGATGAATTACCTGATTCCATTATGAGCTTTACATCAGGCCTTCTAAGGTTGTAATCAGTTTGGCACACCTTGCATCTGCTACTGCCACAGCATACTGCACTGCATATTCCACAAATGGATTTCTTCATTCAATGAAAATAAGCCCATGGAAGTGAACATCACATCAGTAATTCATTATATTTTTTATTTATGATCTACACTTAGCAATCAAAAAGAAAATCAATTACCATGGTATTCGTTTGCAATTTTTATTTTTACGTATATCATGATCAACTGTAATTGGTAAAGGAAAAAAGATCGACTCATTTTGGAGAATAATATACAGTTAAGTGTCAAATGTTTAAGGGACAATTTGTACGTTGTTTCTCTTAACATCTGCAGAGAAGTTAATTTCACATTTGCCCATGGCTGAAAGTTGATGAACAAAAATGTCACTTCGAGATACTCTTGACATCTGCAGAGAAGTTAGTTTCTCTTGACATCTGCAGACAAATGAGTAATCTATGTTTTTTACTTTATTGTAAATTTACCTTTCTTATTGCATTAAGTATCTGTTCAATTTTTACCAGTCCCAACACCAGTAACTCTATGGTATTGTATGAAGTCTATGGGGGAATCAACAACTTATTCATCCAATGTGAACAATTCCTGGGGACAAGTTCATGGGGACTATTGTGGCAAAGAACTTTCACAAGAGTTTATTACAAATAACAAACAAATAGCTCGTTTAAACGCATACCACGAACGTAAAAGTTATAAAGCAAAGAACAACCATCAAGGCGTTTAGAGACAAAGTCAAATATTCATTTACTTATAACACAAACAACAAATCTGATCCAATTGAAAAACTAAAAGAGCATATGAGAAAAAAAGTCCAACTTGACATAGTCAACAGGTGAAGAATATGCAGCAAATAGAGGATAGACCATACATGTTGAAGGCGTCGGCAGAGCAGAGCCTCAGTAAAACTTCCTAGATATGTACACAAGTCAAGAGAGTCTTGGAATTCTGGACAGATTTTAGCATAAAGATTATGACCTTCTCCTCTCCACCTTCAGCTATGAATTCCTGTTAACAATCCATGAAAACAAATATCAGCACATAGGGTCACTATAACCGTCATAAAAACCATACTAAAGTCTAAAATATCTGCAGAAAGTGGTCATTATAACTGTGACAAAAGATTACTAAAGAATATGACCTTCTCCTCTCCATCTTCAACCACTATAACCGTCATAAAAACCATACTAAAGTCTAAAATATCTGCAGAAAGTGGTCATTATAACTGTGACAAAAGATTACTAAAGAATATGATCTTCTCCTCTCCATCTTCAACCATGAATTTTTGTTAAGTCCTTGAAAGTAAATATCAGCAAAAAAGATCATTATAACTATCTTAAAGCTTAATAAAGTCTTGACATTGACGCTAGAATTGCAAAAGATATTTAAAGCTTGAGTTGACCATTGCATATCTAAACATGAACGAAGTTTATTATGTTGTTTCTCCACTTTTGGAAAACTGTAAAGAGCCAATACGATTATGTTATGTTATGAGAATCACCTAGGCATGTCCCTTCTTGCCGACTAGAAGCCACGTATTTGCATAATCAGATAAAATATAAATTGTCTTGAATCTAGAAAAACACATAAAGACGAATGGAATTATTCAGTTTATAAAAATGAGGAAAACATAAAAGAAAACCCAAAAAAATAAAAAAAATAAAACACTAAGTTTCATAGAGAAGATGCATAGGAACTCAGATATTTTATACCTAGCCCTAGCAGCAACAAAGATAAAGAAGTGTTGAAGAAAATAATTATAGATTAAGCATTCAAAAGAAAAGAAAAGAATAAGCATAAAAAATTAAACCAAAAAAATAACTATGTAAGTAGTATTAAAGTATGTACGCAGAGCTGGCTAAATTTTACTAGAAATGACAGTATTTGACATGATAAGTGACAAATCCTGTTTGGTAAAAGATCTACCAATTTTTAAACATTCTAGTTCGCTTAGAACTGCATATATAGTTGAAGCATTTGTTGCTGGATTGGGGTAACAGTAATAAGTCTCCCCAGATCAACAGAGATGTCAAATAAGTAGACATAGACAGAAAAGAAGACTAATAAACTTGAATTTACTTACGCGGGAGCATAAGCACTCACCGATCATCCATTTATTCATAGTGACGATCCAAATATCATATTTTAGGATGCACGTGGATCTTTAGTCCCTCATTACTATATTCCAGTTGCTCTTCCTGAATTTTTATGGCTGAAATCGCAACAGAACGACTACACCACATCACCTCAATCATCTGGAGGGTAAGAATTTCTCCTATATTAGGGGGGATCTCCTCAAGTTGCTCACAATTGTGTAAGAGTAGACACTTAAGGTTGGGAAAGTTATCATCGGTGGCACTCCATTCTACAACATTCAAAGTGTCTAACTTCAAGAAATTGAGTTTTGGGAACACCTCATCTTCCATTTCCCATCTTTTACCGTCAAATGAATTGCACAATAATTTGAGAACCTCCAGATTGCATAGGGTTGTAAGTTGAGAAATTTCATTCCACGGCATTCGAAAATTTGACAATGTCAACTTTTTAAGATTTGAGGGAAGATTAAATTCACATGGATATTTCCCTATGCCATTGTAAAACACATTTAGTGATACAAGTTGACTAAGAAATCCCAGCTCAGGAAATTGATTGCGATTTGCAGCATCATTCCATGAATCCAAAAATATGCATTTCAATCTTCGAATGCCTCGTACCCTTCTCAATATCTTTTCCATATCATCTCCATAAGCAAGAGATGGTGTGGTAAAGGTTTGTAGGTTATCTAGTATGGAGAAATTCTCAAGTCTGTGGGGCCCCAAATCAAAAGAAGCACTATCATTTATATGCAAATGCCTCAACTTTGTCATATCCCAAATGGAATCTGATACTTTTACAACTTCAGCCCTCAATCCTTTGAAAAGAAAAGTTTGTAGGTTCCAAAGATTGGCTATCGATGATGGAATTAAATCCACATAACTTTGACATGCCAAGTATCTTAACAGAATAAGAGCACCAATCTCTTTGAAAGAGTCGCCTATATTGATATCTTCCAAATTCAATATTCTAAGAAACTTAAAGTTGTGAAAGATGAATGAGATATCATACGAATAACTAGGGGACATATCACTAGTAGCAAAGAACAACAATGATCGTACAAATGGCCCAGATGGCTTCAACATAGTGAAATGATTCATTTCGGTATAAATGTAGAGGCAACGTAGGTGACATTTTATCGTTGTGGAAGAAGAAGAATCACTAGGATCTATATCATGATCATACCCATCTATCTTCTGCAGAAAGTTCTCTTCCTTAGCTTTGGTCAAGCAAAACTCACATAAGAGATCATGAATACGACATGATTTCACCCCACCATTGGATTTTTCTTGAACAACTATCACCAAGCTTCTTCCAATCAAATCCGTAAAGTAATCCTCTGCCACATCCTCTAAGCTCTTCAAGTTAACATGCTTTACAAATCCTTCAGCGATCCACAATCCTATTAATTTCGAGACTAGAACTTCTCTATCCTCCAAAAATGTTCCAAAGTACAAAAAATATGATTTCAAATGATCTGATAAATGTTTGTAACTCAACTCAATAACGCCTTTGCCCTGTGTTTTCGTATCATTGAGTATCAGTGAACTTAAACTTTCTGCAATTTGTTCGCACTGATTTACTCTTTTCTCCATCTTTGCAAGAAGCCCGGCTGTCAAAACGACCGAAAGAGGTAAACCTTTACAATTTTTTGCAATTCGCCTTCCAACTTCTAATAGTTCGGTAGGACAACTTTCTTTCTGAAAGATCTTCTTCTCTAGCAATGCCCAACTTTCATCATCAGAAAGTAGAGAAAGTGATTGCACTATGCTATCAGATTTAGCTTAGGAAGCCAACCCTTGTATTCTAGTGGTGAACATAATTCGACTTCCATTGTTGTCATTTGGGAAACATCTTGATAGGTCATTCCAGGTATACTTGAGAAACACAGCACCATGCACAAGTATGAAAGTACTCAACAACTGAAGGATCACTAAACAATTTCTTAGCAAGAGTCGTCTTGCCTTGTCCAGCCATGCCGATGATTGAGATAATATGCAGTTTTCTTGGTCCTCCAATAAGCCACTCACGCATCTTTTTTGTCTCTTCCATGAAACCGACCACATCATCTTCGATTGTTGGCTTATCAGTCTGTGATGTTGAAGGATGATGTTCAGACATCTGATCGAAACCATAACGACACTGGACAACCAACTCCGGGGAGGTAGTGGTCAACAAAACCCTTTTTATATCGTACGGGTTATCAGGTAAGACTCTTTTTATGTCATTTAAAGTGCAACTGTCCTGCACATCTTCCAAAATAATAAAATAATCTCTACCTTTAAGAAGGTTGTATACCAACTCTTCTAATTCAGCTTCGCTCATGTCACTTGTATAGTTTATCTCATGAACTTCTAAATATTCAGCAAATGAAGCATTACGTAGGAGGTCAAGAAACACCTCATTTTTCCTTTCTTTATAGGATGACACCAAACTCCTTGTACAAACATCTACCCAATCATGCATTTCATCAAAGACTTGGTTGAGTGTGACACCGATTTCAGTATTATTATGGAAGATGGGGATTATTTCAAGCTTCTTCGAGCGCATGTTTTGGATACTTCTTGTAATTGAATTCCCGTCACCAAATCCCATCTTGATTAGTCCTAGTTGATGTTCTAACTCTTGTAGGATATCACGAAGCCAAAGCATAGAGTACCAATTAGGAATATCTCCAAGTAGAAATGAATCAATGACATACTCTGCCTCATATGCCAAATTTGCAATGATTGTGATGACATCCTTTACATCCGCCTCCTCCTTGCGCGGCTTCGGGATCTCCATGAGGCGAAGACTCACCACTTGTAGCTGCCGTAGGAACCGTAAGATGTCAAACTTCAAAAAGCAAATTGAAGCATCAGCCTTGGCTTTCACCAGCGGCCCCCGTAGATTGCCCACAAGAAGGTCCACAAAGTCGAGTGGACCAGTCTTGGGGTAGTACATTCGTGATGGTTTTGGCCTTTCCTCATAACTCCGTTCAAGCTTGGACTGAAGTGACCACCATCGACCTGGTGGGCTTAGAAAAATATGGTAGAGTCGGTCCCACATTTGAACAGTCAGGAGTTGACCCATATTCTTGAGATCAACGACAGAGATGGTGAAGCCTAGCTCCCTAGCCATAAATTCTAACTCTTCCTTGGTACTAGCTTCAATGAACTCTTTGTGGGGATCCATGAGAATTGCTCTGAGGAGTAGAATGGGCTTCACAATTTCTTCCCTCCATTGAAGCATTAAAGGAGATCGTTCAAGAGAATCAACGAGAGCATCAAGAGGAGCTAGATTGTCCACAAAGTAGTAGACTGCAAGTGATGCCTTTGGGTGTTTGCCATAAATCATTCTGATCAAATCCATCCAATGTGACATGATTTTGAGAAAACAGTTGAGTCTTTCCACCATTTCATGAGCCTTATGTCGATCCATTTCCTCGGGATCATACTCCTTGATGATGTCTGCCGCCCTCACTGCCAAATAGTAAATTTCATGCATTAATGTACCATATCGAACGAATTGTTGAGCAAGATCTATGAGAAATGCTTGGAGGAGTGCAAGGTCAACGAACACTTGTTTCATCCCCGGAAACATAAAAGGAAATTTTCCAACATATGGTAAAAATCGGCGAAGATCAGGGACTTTATTCTCCAAAATATCCATAGGAAACTCTAAATCCCCTAGTGGTCCTAATACTGCATCGAGATGAGGTTGCAGAATATTCATGTCAAAGCAGATTCGTAACGGCTTTGGCTCTTCGTCTACAACCACCACTTGCTTCCCTTTCTCCATCACTTGCTTCTCTTTTTCACTTTTTTTGTTTTTTTTGTTTTACAGATTGTCTAGAAATGAGCAATAGAGATGAACAATATCAGTATTAAGGCTTACTCAACCAACCACAACTATTTACTTACTTTATTAGCACTAATCAGCTTTTTCTATGTTAAAAGAGGCAAGGACCAACTTGCAATAATCATATTGTATTACCATTATACCCCTTCTATTTAGGTTGGGAATCTAAAATTTTAATTTAGTCATTTTTTTTTAATTGAAGACTAATTTGAATTTTATACGAGAATAATAAAAATTAAATTAATTTTTTTTAAAAAAATTAATAGGGACTAAATTGATTAATTTTAATCAATAAAGATGAATTAGAAATTTTTTAATAAATAACATGGACTAAATTAATTAATTTAAACCATATGGACGAATTTAAACTTTTTTAAAAATAATAAAGACCATTTGCGCTATTAGTTAAAGTTCAAGGCTGCTTCATAAGATCATAGACTAATATTCATAATACCAATTGATTTTAAGATAAAAAATCTCATAATTCTTAACATAATACTAGAACTGAACTCAATCCAGTCTTGTCTCACGATTCATCCATGTGTGATCCATCTCTCTCCTAATCACATAGCTCATCATAGCTGCATCTTTATCTTGATTCCTGGTCACTCACAACTCATCGTATCATTCAAAAAATTACATCATCAAATCGAATCACACGTGAAAAAATGTGATAATATATATCCTAGTACCACATAAGAAAAAGACTAAAATCTTCTTAACATTTACCATGCTTGAAATACGCCACTGCTGAGTGGGAGATTTCTCATCTTCTTCAAGATATTCTTGATGTTATTGGCGCCTCTCATCGAATTAGCATCCATTTGATCAGGAGATTAGCAAATCAAGCTCCTGATCATGTTGCTAAATTGAGTAAGGTTGGGTCTCGAACCCTCCGCCTTCTCTTGTTTCGTTTTTTTGGCCGACTTTACCCTAATGGCATAGACTAATTTAGTCTTGTACTTCGCCCCTTGGCTACTTACCAAAAAAGAAAATTACCGACTCATTATAGGGAAACACAATACAAAATGTTCAAGATAGGAATGACAACATATCAAATACTAGTGAAAATTTATAACATCGAACTCAAATTCGTTTATATTTTTTTTATTAAAACCCATAATTCGTTTGTATTATTTTTTTTTAAACCCACAGCGGATACTTGATGAATTTAATTTATACTTACCAAACCCGAATTTGATAACTATTTAAAAACCAGTAGATACCCGAGCCGACCAATTAATAAATATTTAATCTCTTAAAAACAATAGTCTAAAACTATTTTAAAAGCAATTAAAGTAAATACACATTTAAAATTTAAATTAGAAAAATAAAATTTAAATGTTAAGAATACCTAAAAATAAAATAAAAACAATTTAATAAAAAAAATGATAAAATCCAAAAGAAACAGCATAGTGTAATATTTATCCATAAATAAATGATCAATCTCAACAAAGTTAAAAATAATTAATTAAATTTCTTGCTCACAAACAAGCTTAAATCAATCTAAATATAATAGAAGCATTTAACAAAATCTTTCTACTGAGAAGTTATCATATTTCTATAAAATAATATAAAATAACATTATATTATATTATATTATATTATATTTGAGTCTTGATTTCAAACAATCACAGTGTGATTACTCTTTATTCACATATCTCCACGGCCATTCATTCATAGCAGTACTTATCTACGTAGACGACTTGATTTGTAGCAGGCAATGATCCCATGCGCATCGCATGGCTCAAGCGACGATTAAGTGAGGCATTCCGCATCAAAGATCTTGGAAGGCTAAAATACTTCCTTGGTATAGAGGTAGCTCGATCTCCCGACCGCATTGCAATTAGTCAACGTAAGAATACGATGACTAATTCAAAAAACGGCAAAAAAAATGGAGCCCACTGAAGAAGAATTGAGATATTTTGGCAGAATGTATAGGGTACCTCATATTTTTGGGTGATTCACCAATTTCTTGACGCTCCAAGAAACAGACAGTGGTATCACGATCGTCAGCTGAAACTGAATATAGAAGTATGGCAGCTGTTACAAGTGAAATTGTCTGGCTTCGACAATTATTACGGGACTTACAAGTAGTGCCTTCCTCACCAGTCCTCTTATTCTATGACAATCAAGCAGCGATATACATTGCTGCTAACCCTGTGTTTCATGAACGCACTAAGCATATCGAAATAGATTGTCATTTCATACGTAACCATGTCCAGTCCAAGGTCTTACAACCACGCACCATCTCCACTACTCACCAATTGGCTGACATCTTTACTAAAGCCTTGGGTTTGGATCAGTTCCTTCGACTCTCGGCCAAGTTGGGCATTTCGCAACTCCATGCACCAACTTGAAGGGGAATGTTAAAGTCCGTCTTCTATTCACCTTCATACTGCGGCTACATTGTCTTTGATTAGGACTTTTTATAGACTATATAATGTGTATCCTAGATTTGTTGTAAGAGTTTAGACTTAGCTTGTACTGTCTATATAATCACGATCAATGCATCAATATAATGTGCTTTTTTCCTAACTCTCTTTTACATTCAGTAGATTTTTTTAAGTACTCTGTGAGAATATACACTTGTTCTATATCGAAAAATAATAAATTCTTAAACTGCCTCGTAAGATCTTGGGCTACTGCACCTATCACCTATTATTTTTAAGATAGAACTCTATGATTCTTAACAGCTACAAAAGACATTGTAATAGAAGCGGTCCCAATGTTCTGATTTACAAATTTCGCATCAACCTCAATAATGGTTAAATATTAAGGTTTGATTGCTTTGCGAACTTTATGCTTCTATGATGATCTTATTAAACTTAAAGAATCATTATTCCATGCTAATTTTTTTTAGAAAGTAATGTTTGTTCGTCATCTGTTCATTCCAGTGAGAAAGATAATGGGTGGGGGAAGAAGAATAATAGAAGTCACACTTAGCAAAAAAAAAAGAATAAGAGAGCTATTGATGAATCGTGATTCAGGCAATTTTTAAAGGAGCTTTTTTTTTTTTTTTTTCTTCTGCAGCTTGGTGACTTTGGCCTTGCAAAGTGGAAATTAAGCGACGATGTAAAGACTAGGATACTGGGAACATTTGGGTGAGTTCAAGTTCTAAATTTCACAGGACACACAAGAATTTTCTCATACTATTTGCCTTATGCAGATATCTAGCGCCAAAGCATGCAGAGAATGGTATTGTTTCTGTGCGAACTGATGTTTATGCATTTGGCATTGTCTTGATACAACTAATGTCAGGGCGCAAAGCAGTAGATTCAAAGGGAGAAAACAACAATCAGTCTCTGAGACAGTGGGTATGTTAGATGATACTTTTGGTCAGTTATAGTGACATTCTAGAAAGAGTATATATAGTTTTGGTAGACTGCGCATCCTAAGAGTAGATTATTTTCAAATTTTTCTACAATTTAATCAATTTTGACATGATTTCTGGCAATTTAGGCAATGCCACTGCTTGAGAGGCTTGCTTTACATGAGCTTGTCGACCGTCGTCTTGGAAAGTCGTATGACACATATGAACTGTACCATATGGCCAGGAGAGCATACATGTGTGCACAAACTGATCCTGAGATGCGCCCATCAATGCCGGAAGTAATTGATCATTGATGCGTTCAATTATCATTCTTTTGGAATTTGCATGACAACTATTATGCTTTATAACTATGATCTTATTCCACTCTCAAGGAATCAATGCATTAATTTGACATTGTTATCATAGTTTGTACTTGCTGTGAGTAAAGCATCACCATTTTTTTGTGTCTAAATGATCATAAGTGGTGATTTCTTTTATTACTTTGCAGTGACTGATTTGGCAATTAAGAAGGAAATCTGTTGTACCTACTATAAGCCATTGGCAAAATTATGTAGATACTCCCCCTCAATCGTTTGTGTTATATCCTTTCGATCTAGTGACAACTTCTAAGGAAAGCCTTCATTACCCTTTCTATTAGTAACAAGTGCATGTGCCTGATTTGGAAGCTTGCTGTGTAATTTGATAAAGAAAGAAAAGTGTGGAAACCTCAGCGAGTCTAGATTTCAGACTAGCTTTCTGGACTGAACCGACCTTTAATGACACAAACCAGTTGGGCAGATAAAGTGGAAACTAATGAACCTTAGCAAAGATGAGTAGAACCCTGAAACAGTGAAGTAGAAACAAGAAAGGGAAGAGTAAGGAGTTCCGGAGAGCAAAAGTTTCTGTTTTAGTAGGACAAGACTCAAGTTTGTATATATGCGAACACAAGAAATTGACAATAAAATTGTACCAAGGAGTAATTAGAAACTAAAAATCCTTGCATTTTAGGTGGTGAAAGATGCACGCTGATGAAGAAGGAAATAAGAGCTTATAACGAACTGAATCTGAGTCGATATGCCCCTGAATTAACAGAATACAAAACGAAGCTGATTCATGAAACTGACAATGCACACCATTATATTCTTACATCTCATCTTTCAGCATTTGATGTTATTGCTTTCTCCAAACATGTAGTCAAGTTTTTGTCTTCAATGTCCTGAATCATGTTTACTGACTACATGTTTCTGAATATGAAAAATTGCAGGTTCTGCAACTCCTTGAAGGGTAAAATGATTACCACTATCTTGCAGAGCAATTCGTACTAATAGCTTGTAAGTTTTTCATGGTTATGGCTATCGAAGCCAAAACAGGAAAAGGAAATGTAGTTCTACTACTTGCCACTGGTATTACTTGTATTTTTGCTTGTACTTGTGATTTAAGAAATGAAACACTGTTTTGCAATTGCAAGTTGTTTGTGATGCAGTTCATAGGTCCGTACAGGGGCAGACTTATTAGAGGTCAGTGAGGGCTACAGGGTTGCGACCCCCACTAGCCCTACTAAATATTTAAAACTCACGAGTATTTTTAGTATAAAAAAAAAAGTACATGAAGTCCTACTAAAGGAAGTACTATTATGATTGTCAAATTGAATGTTATAGTCCCAGGTGGAAAAGAATTTCAGATCTGCCCCTAGGTCTGTAATAGTTCATTGCATCTTCCTCGCCCTCTACAAAATTGTAAACCCAAAACATTCTATCTTCTAGCAAATCAAAACAGAGCATATATATATATATGTGAAATATAGTGCATAATAACTTCTGGATTTTACGTTCTGGGTACATGAAAACAAAATTAAGCATCAACCCAAAGAAAGAAAAATGGAAAAGCAGAAATTACTTGTTGATGTTTTTTGAGTTGGCAGCTTCACCTTCTGCTTCCAAAATGTTTTATTTGGGCCTGATACAAGTTAGAGAGAAAGACTGAACATCTGACAATTCACAGACCTAGAAGAGTAAAGTTGACATAGTCAGCACATGAAGAATATGCAGCAATTAGAGCATAGACCAATACACGTTGATGGTGTAAGCAAAATAGAGCCTTAGTAAAACTTCCCAGATGTGTACATAAGGCCAAGAGAGACTTGGAAATGCAGTAATCTTACAATTATGGACAGAATTCTAGGACATTCTCCTCTCCACCTTCAGCTATAAATTCCTGTTAACGGTCCCTGAAAACAAATATCAGCAGATAAGGTCATTATAACCGTCATAAAAGCTTACTAAAGTCTGAAATATCTGTAGAAAATGGTCATTATAACTGAGATAAAAGATTAATAAAGAATATGACCTTCTCCTCTCCATCTTCAGCCGTGAATTTCTGTTAAGTCCCTGAAAGTAAATATCAACACAAATGATCATTATAACTGTGATAAAGCTCAATAAAGTCTGAAATTGACACTACAATTGCAAAACCTATTTAAAGCTTGAGTTGAACATGAGCAAATAAACCTGAATGAGTTTGCTATGTTGTTTCTCAATTTTTGTGAAATTGTAAAGAGCCTAATACCATTACGTTATGTTGTGTTATGAGAACCACCTAGTCATGTCCCTTCTCGCCGAGTAGAAGGCACATATTTGGATAATCAGATAAAAGATAAATTGGCTTTAATCTGGAAAAGCACATAAAGACGCATGAAATTATTCTAGTTATCAGAACGGGAAAAATATAAAAGAAAACGGAAAAATAAAATAAAAAATAAAACACAAGTTTCACATAGAACATGTATGTCTCATTGTCTCAATTTGTATTTCAAGAACGATTTCCATTAAGAATGTAAAGGGAACTCAGATATTTATAACTGGCCCTAGCAGCAACAAAGATAAAGTTGTGTTGAAGAAAAAAAATTATGCAGGTGAGATAAATCTTAAGCATTTTATAAACACTCCAACTCTAGCTTATTTGAAAAATCTTTCAGAAAGGTGAGAGTAAGAGAAATTATAGAATAAGCATTCAAAAGAAAAGAAAAGAATTAGCATAAAAAACTAAACCAAAAAACAACCTAAGTAATATAAGCATGTAAGCAGTACCAAAGTATGAAGGCAAAGCCCTCAAATTTTACTAAAAGTCACATAGTATTAGACAGGATAAGTGATAAATCCTGTTCGGTAAATGATGTACCCAATTTTTAAACGTTGTAGTTCACTTAGAACTGCATATATAGTCGAAGCATCTGTGGCTGGATTGGTGTCACAATACAAAATCTCCTCAGATCAAAAGAGATGTCAAATAAGTAGACATGGACAAAAAAAAAAAAGAGTTTGAATTTACTTACGCGGGAGCATAAGCACTGATCATCCATTTATTCATAGTGACGGTCCTAATATCATATTTTAGGATGCATGGATCTTTAGTCCCTCATTACTAAATTCCAGTTGCTCTTCCTGAATTTTTATAGCTGAAAGTGCAGTAGAAGAATTGCACCACATAACCTCAATCATCTGCAGGGTAAGAATTTCTCCTGTACCAGGAGGAATCTCCTTAAGTTGCTCACATTTGTGCAAGAGTAAGCGTTCAAGGAGAGGAAAATGATCACCAGTGGCACTTCATTCTACAACATTCAAAGTGTCTAACTTCAAGAATTTGAGTTTTGGGAACTTGACATAGTAAACAGGTGAGGAATATGCAGCAATTAGAGCATAGACCAGTGCATGTTGAAGGCGTGGGCAGAGCAGAGCCCCGGTAAAACTTCCTAGATGTATACATTAGGCCAAGAAAGTTTTGGAAAGGTAGTAGCCTTAGAATTCTGGACAGAATTTAACATAAAGATTATGACCTTCTTTTCCCCACCTTCAGCTATGAATTCCTATTGCAGATAAGGTCATTATAATTGTCATAAAAGCTTATTGAATTCTGAAATATCTACAAAAAGTGGTCATTATAACTGTGATAAAAGATTACTAAAGAATATGACATCCTCTCCGTCTTCAGACATGAATTTCTATCAAGTCCTTGAAAGTAAATATCAACACAAAAGATCATTATGTTGAACATGTGCATGTATAAACCTGAATAAAGACTATTGTGTTGTTTCTTCATTTTTGTGAACTATAAAGAGCCGAGTACAGTAAAACATAACTCACGGAAGCAAATAGTTGAAGGAGAGTCAGAATCTTCACCAGAATGCATCTTTGATGGTTGAGACAACCTTCAGACAATTAACTTCTATTTTTGCTTGATCTTAGATTTGCCTTTTCTTATTGGATTTAAGCAGGTTAAGCAACTCCATTCAATTTTTACGAGTTTCTGAACAATAATAATCCTATGGTATTGTTGAATTCTTAGGGACAAGTACAGAGGCATGGCAAAGAACTTCCACCAGAAATCGACACGGGTTACAAACAAATAACATGATCAAATGCATTATCACGACATAAAAATTAAAAACCAGAGAACAATCAGCAAGTTATTCACAATGCAAACATTCATTTACTGATAACACAAACAGGAAAATTGAATCCAATTGAATATATGAAACAACAAATGAGAATAACATGCCAACTTGACATCTTCAACAGGTGAAGAATATGCAACAATTAGAGCATAAACGCTGTAAATGTTAAAGGCGTGGATGCACAGAACCTCAATACAGCTTCTTAGACATGTATATAAAGCCAACAGTGACTTGGAAAGGCATCAACCTTGGAATTGTTGACATGATGCAAGATAAAGATTATGACCTCTTCTCTACCTTTAGCTGGTGCATTCCTGGTAACTGTCCCTTAAAAGAAATATCATCACAAAACGTCATTATAACTATGTTAAAAGTTGACCAAAATCACATATAAGCAGTTTACTATAATTACAAAATGTATTTAGATCTTGAATTGGAAATGTTCATACATAAATAGTTTATGGAGAAAAACAACAGTTTACTATGTTTTTTCCCATAATTTCAAAATGTAAAGAGCCTACTCCTATTAAATTATATTGTGTTATGAGAATCACCAAGAGATGTCCCTTCGCCGAGTAAAAGCCACATATGGGACAATCATATAAAAGATAATTTGTGTTTAACCCAGTAAGCTCACAAAGATGGATGAACTTATCCCGGTAAGCTCACAAAGATGGATGAACTTATCCTACTTATCCGAAAAGAATAAGAAACACGCAACAAAATGAGATATTGGAGTAGCTTTGATAGATGAAAACTAAGAAATATGCAAACTCAAGTAGTTCTCTAAAAAACCTTGAACATTCAAGTCCATTTACAATGCATATATAGTTGGTAGATGGGCTGGTGTAAGTTTTGCATCTCTCCAAATCAAAAGAGATATCAAATAGAAAACATAGACTAAAGATAGATGAATGAGTTTGAATTTACTTACGCGGGAGCACAAGCGCACACAAATTTTCCATTCACTTCATGATGACGACTCCAAATCCAATACTTTAGGATGGACATGGACCTTTAGTTCCTCATTACCATAATCCAATTGATCTACCTGAATTTTTCTGGCTGAAATTGCAACAGAACGACTGCAACACATCACCTCAATCATCTAGAGGGTAGGAATTTCTCCGACATCAGGGGGAATCTCCTCAAGTTGCTCGCAATTGTGCAAGAGTAGACACTTAAGGTTGGGAAAGCTATCACCAGTGGTAGTCCATTCTATAACATTCAGATTGTCTAACTTAAAGAATTTGAGTTTTGGAAACACCTCATCTTCCATTTCCCATCTTTCACCCTCAAATGCATTGCACAATAATTTGAGAACCTCCAGATTGCATAGGGTTGCAAGTTGAGAAATTTCATTCCACGGCATTAAGAAATTTGATAATGTCAACTTCTTAAGATTTGAGGGAAGATTAAATTCACATGGATATTTCCCCACGCCATTGTAAAACACATTCAATGATACAAGGTGACTAAGGAATCCCAGCTCAGGAAATTGATTGCGATTTATACCATCATTCCATGAATCCAGAAATCTGCATTTCAATTTTCGCATGCTTGGTGCCTTTCTCAACATCTTTTCCATATCATCTCCATAAGCAAGAGATGGTATGGAAAAGGTTTGCAGATTTTCTAGTATGGAGGAATTCTCAAGTCTATCAAGCCCCAAATCAAAAGAACCACTATCATTTATATGCACATGCCTCAACTTTGTCATATCCCAAATCGAATCTGATACCTTTACAACTTCAGCCCCCAATCCTTTGAAAAGAAAAGTTTGTAGGTTCCAAAGATTGGTTATCGATGATGGAATTAAATCCACATAACTTTGACATGCCAAGTATCTTAACAGAATAAGAGCACCAATCTCTTTGAAAGAGTCGCCTATGTTGATACCTTCCAAATTCAATGTTTTAAGAAACTTAAAGTTGTAAAAAATGGATGAGATATCATACGAATAACTTGGGCACATATCACTAGCAGCAAAGAACAACAGTGATCGTACAAATGGCCCAGATGGCTTCAACATAGTGTAATGATTCCTTTTGGGATAAATACAGAGGCGACGTAGGTGATATTTTATCACTGTGGAAGAAGAAGAATCACTAGGATCCATATCATGATCTAGGTTATCATCACATGAAGGACATTGTTCATCATACCCATTTATCTGCTGCAGAAAGTTCTTTTCCCTAGCTTTGGTCAAGCAGAACTCACGTAAAAGATCATGAACACAACATGATTTCACCGCACCATTGGATTTTTCTTGAGCAATTGTCACTAAGCTTCTCCCAATCAAATCTGTAAAGTAATCCTTTGCCACATCCTCTAAGCTCTTCAAGTCAGTATGCTTTACAAATCCTTCAGCAATCCATTAATTTTGAAACTTGAACTTCTCTATCCTCCAAAAACGCTCCAAAATACAAGAAACATGATTTTAAATGATCAGGTAAATGCTTGTAACTTAGCTCAATTACGCCCTTACCCTGTGCTTTCGCATCATCGAGTATCAATGAATTGAAACTTTTTGCAATATGTTCCCATTGATCCATTTTTTTCTCCATCTTTAAAAGAAGCACAGCTGTCAAAACGACCGAAAGAGGTAAACCTTTGCAATTTTTTGCAATTTGCCTTCCAATCTCTAATAGTTCAATAGGGCAACTTTTTTTCGGAAATAACTTCTTCTGTAGCAATTCCCAACTTTCATCATCAGAGAGTAGACCAAGGGGTTGTAGTATGCTATCAGATTTAGCTTGGGAAGCCAACCCTTGTATTCTAGTAGTGAACATAATTCGACTTCCATTGTTGTCATTTGGAAAACATCTTGATAGGTCGTTCCAGCTATCAATTTTCCACATATCATCCAGAAAAATGAGAAATCTTCGTCCCTTGAGCTCCTTGTACAACCTATGAGCTAATTCTGTATCATCATGGTTTGTGTTAGAAAGTTGAACAACCTGACTCAAAAGTTCCAACAATAACTGCCTCTTTTCATATACTTGAGAAACACAACACCATGCACGAGTATCAAAGTGCTCATTGACTAAAGGAACACTGAACAATTTCTTAGCAAGAGTCGTCTTGCCTTGCCCAGCCGTACCAACGATTGAGATAATTTGCAGTTTTGTTGGTCCTCTAATAAGCTGCTCAAGCATACTTTCCGTTTCTTTCATGAAACCAACCACATCATTTTCGATTGTTGGCTTATCAGTTTGTGATGTTGAAGGATGATGTCCAGACATCTGATCGAAACCATAACGACACTGGACAACCAACTCCGAGGAAGGAGTGGTCAACAAAACCGTTTTTTCATAGGCCGAGTTATTCGGCAGAACTCTTTTTATGTCATTTATAGCATAAATGTCCTGCACATCTTCCAAAATAACAAAATACGATTTATCTTTAAGAAGGTTGTATACCGACTCTTCTAACTCAGCTTCGCTCATATCACTTGTATAGACTATCTCATCACTTTTTGAATGCTCACCAAATAAAGCATTACGTAAGAGATCAAGAAGCACCTCCTTTTTCCTTTCTTTATAGGATGAGACCAAACTCATCGTACAAACATCGAACATATCATCAAGTTCATGAAGGACTACCCTGAGTGTGTCACCAGTTTCAGAATTATTATGGAAGATGGGGATTATTTCAAGTTTATCAGAGTCTATGCTTAGGACACGGTCTACAATTGAAATCGCGTCACCTAATTGCATCTCGATTAGTCCTTGTTGATGTTCTAACTCTGTTGGGAGATCACGAAGCCAAAGCATAGAGTAGGAAATAGAAATATCTCCAACTAGAAATGAATCAATGACATGCTCTACCTCATATGCCAAATTTGCAATGCTTGTGATGGCATCCTTTATATCGGCTTGCTCCTTACGCGGCTCCTGGATCTCCATGAGGTGACAACTCACCCCTTGTGGCATCCGTTGTAACTGTGAGATGTCAAACTTCAAAATGCCAATTGAAGCATCAGCCTTGGCTTTCAGCAGCAGCTCCCCTAGATTGTCCACAAGATGGTCCACAAAGTCGAGTTGAGCAGTCTTGGGGTAGTAGCTTCGTGATGGTTTTGGCCTTTCTGCATAAATCTGTCCAACCTTGTACGGGAGTAAGCACATTAGACCTGGTGGGCGGGACAAAATAGAGTGGAGACGGCCACACATTTGTTTTGACATGTGTTTGGTCCATATTGTTGAGATCGATGGAAGAGATGGTGAAGCATAACACCCTGGCGAAAAATTCTAACTTCTTCAAGGTACTATCTTCAATGAACTCTTCGGGGGGTTCCATGAGAATTGCTCGGAGGAGTAGAATGCGGTGGACAGTTGATTCCATCCATGGAAACTTTAAAAGAGATTGTTCAAGATAATCTACGAGAGCATCAAGGGGAGTTAGATTCTCCACAGAGCAGAAAAGTGGTGATGCCTTTGGGTGTTTGCCATAAATCATTCGAATCAAATCCATCCAATCTGACGTGACTTCGAGACAACAGGTGAGTCTTTCCACCATTTCATGAGCCTCCTGTTGGTCCATTTTCTTCAGATCATACTTCCGGATGATGCTTGCCGCCATCTCGGCCAAATAATCAATTTCTCGAATTAATCTACCATATTCAACGAATTGTTGAGGAAGATCACTGAGAAACGCTTGGAGGAGTTCAAGGTCATCGTAAACTTGTTTCATCTTCGGAGCAACCATAGAAGGAGGAGATTCTTCAACATATTCTAAAAATCGACCAAGAGTAGAGAGGAGATCCTCCCTTTTTTTTTAAAGGTATTTGAAACACTTGATCCGCTAGTGGTCGTAAAAGAGCATCATGTGGTTGTAGAATATCCTTGTCAAAGCAGACTCGTAAAGGCTTCGGCTCTTCATCTAGAATCACCACTTGCTTCCCCTTCTCCATTTCTTGCTTTTCTTTCACTTTTTTTTTGTTTTTTTTTTGTTTTCGTTTTTCATTTTACAGATTGTCTAGAAATGAGCAATGGAAATAACAATACGCGGAAAGGAAAGGACACTATGTTAAAGAGGACAGGACCAACTTGCTGTGACCTTTCTCTCCTCCATGCATTTAACTTAGATTTACCATTATGCCCTTTATTTGTGTTGGGAATTTAAAATATCTAGGGAGATGCTCGGGGAAAAAAAAAATATATATATATATATATATATATATGAGCTGTCAACTGTGAGAGAGCAATTATTTGGGCTCGCACTCAATCTTTCAATGTACACTATGTTCGTACTTATGTAGGTGGTGAAAAATTAACGATGCATGAAAAGAATTTAGCGTTATTAATGAAGTTTGTTTCGGACAAAAATACAAAAAGAAAACCATAAATTATTCTATATCACCTCCTTTGGATTACAAATTTTAAATACTAGGAAACGATGGGAAAAAATTAATCCCCTCCTTGTTTGTATTATAATTTGAAATGATGAAAATGTCATGGAGGAATCATAAAATCATTTCATTTCCTCTAATATGAAGGATTACTAATTGAGATGTTTTAGAGGAAAAGAGAAAATTTTTATATAAAAGTCTTATTTATCCATACATTATTATGATTATGAAAATAAAAAATGTATTTAAGTAATTTTATATTTAAGATTATCTTTTCCTTTCCCGTCTTTTTTTAATCCAAACAAAAAATCAATAAGTCATTTTCTCTCCTTTCTGTATTTTTTTTTTGGTCATCCAAATAAGGTAATTCATTTCATTTCCTTCATTTTTTTTTTGTCCACTTTACTTTTCTTTATTTTGTGCAATCCAAACAGTAAATGTTGAATATAATAAATAATATAATAATTTTTTTCTAACATATTAACTTTTTAGAATGAGGTGGTAATTTACCATAGTATTAAAATCTAAAATCTTGGGTTCCGTCATCCATTTAAAAATATTAAAATTAAACTCAGCACCACTCATTTAAAAATATTAAAATTGTTCAAATACAAGACTACAAAACTAACTCTATCCTAACTTGCAAGGTTTAATAGCTTAACGGGAAAACATACGGAAAAGCATGCGGGAAAGAACAAAAACAAAAGAATAATTTGCAAAAGAATTAGAAAATAGATTGATTAAAAGAAGAAAAAGAAATATTAAAAGAATAGAAAACAAAATATAAATGGTAAAGGTGAAACAGGCAAAAAAAATGGCTATAAATTCAAATAACATTTATTAAGGTTTCAACCATGAAAAATACTTGAGTTCCCTCACAATGAGGTAAGCCCCAGGTGTAAGACCCAAAAGTGTCCTTCAATTACTTTTAACCATGATTGAAATACCATCTTATTATTATTATAGTAAAAGACAATACAAAACATCAGACTTCATAATAATTGACAAGTACATTGACCTATCACTACTGTTACATAAAAAAAAATCAACATTCTATGGGTATCGGTATAAAATTGGGCAAATGGCTACATTGTTCTACAGAGAAAGCGAATTTTAGGACCACTCTAAAAGAAGAAGCTTAAGATTTTAATTGCAATATATAAAATTATTGGATGCATTTAAAAATTGATAGCTTATATTACATTTTTGCAATATATATGTGAATCTTTAGGCACAATGTTATTTTGTATTTCTCAACGACATTGGTGAATGAAAGAGTTTAGCAAACGGGCTTTATGACACTACTTATCCACAGTCAACCGAGCTCCTGCTCATTTTGCCTTTTCTTTCTTCTTGTTTTTATCAAATTACCTTCCCTTCTTGTATTGGTTCTTCATGTAAGAAATCCTATCAGCCTTCAACTGCTTTTCTTTTCCAACTTGTTCAAGATCCTTAATTTTTGGCCGTACATGAGCATTGGGTATTCAATAATGCTTCTTTTCACTTCTAAACCTTTTCTTATCTACCTGAAGTCTGCGAGCACTTGTCAAACGAATAGGCTGAGGAACCAGTACAAAGGAATCTCTAAATGATATCTTGATGTTCTCATCCAACTAACAAATTGTAAAATGTATATCAACTCAGTTAAACCATAAGAAATTAGGATTCTTTACATTTTTGATAAGTATGGAAGTTCTATTATATGTTCGTGTATGTATGTCTATTAAGAGGAGAGAGAAACCAAAAAACATATGAAAGATTTTTATATGATGAGAAAAAACATACCAGAGTGCGAACACTCAGGGATAGGTAAATCATGGAAACAAACTGTGCATCACAATGAGGAAAATAGATATTTAGAAGAAACAAAATAGACAGAAGATGCAAGAGTTTAAGTGAACATGCTACAATAATAGGATATGCATCTAGCTTGTATGAATGCTCATCACATTACTACTATCAATTAAACCGACAAATCCAATCCAACCGTTACAGGAAAGAGAAATTACATTCAAAATGTATTAGCAGACAAACAAAATCTGTATAACGAAAAGTCACCTACTTTTTTCTTAATCAAAAGAGGAGTATTAATAAGCAACACTGCAGAATATCTAAACAAGAATCAGCACAGAGATGCAGGTTAAAACTCCTAATATAGAAAAATAATAATATACACATCCCGGTTGGACCGAACAAGGAAACTACAATGAAGACACATTGGTACAAAAAAAAAAGTAATTTTAAAGCATGAGCTCATGTCATAACTATGTCATATTAGAAGTCGCCATTAACAAGGTGTTACTTGTCAAGTATAAAAAAATTTCAATTTAAAATGCAAGATATCACCAATCACACATTTTTACTTGTTACATCCAAAATGAAGATTAAAATACAAAGGCAACTAATTATTCTTTTTAACTAAGAATATATAGATATTAATTTTTTTTTTTAAAGCACAGGATTTTTAATTTGTTATTTTTTAGCCAGTGGTGTGTGTGGTCGCCATTGGCCCAAGCATAAATCTGCAATTGAGGATGCTAACAATGAATAAGTTAATTAGTCTACATTTTTAAGATTCTTGCCAAGTTCATTAGCTAGACTTTTAGCATATCGACCATTGACAACTATTACATGTTCAAGCTAGTATACTTCCGTAAAGAAATGAAAGCAAAACGACTTGATGTTACTGCCAGTCTGCCAAGATGACCTGCTTGTCAAAGTAGTACTACCTCTAATTCTGTATGTTGTATGAAGTCTTCTTTGCTATCTCGAACATCCTGGTGAAGAAAATCTTCCATTTTCCTGGCAGCTTTTCTTCTCTCTCTCTTTGGGCATCATTCACCCGTGTGTTTAATCTTTTTCCGCATGTGTTATCTTTCACGTGTGTCTATGTGTGTCCATGTGTGACCCATCTCAAAATCAAGTCACCTTTCATGTGTGTCCAACGTGCGTTTAGGTCACACTTGTATTCAATTTTTTACATGTGTCTTATGTACGTTTAAACTTCCATATGTATTCATCCATCACATGTGTTCGTGATCTCTCTCAAATTAGATCACACGTGTGAGTGAGAGTGTCAAAATATACACTTCTACACATTGAAAAATTAAAAAATTTAAGACTACTTTATAAGATCTTGGAGTACTCCATCTGACACCAATTGATCCGTTCTGCCTCTGATTCTGCATGTTGTATGAAAGCCTTCTTTGCTATCTCAAACATCCTGGTGAAGAAAATTAATCATTTTCCTGGCAAGCTTTTCTTCTTTCTTTTTGGACAGCATCCATTAGATCGCGTTATCGTAAATTAATTCAAAACCTAGAAAACACAACATGAATTCACAGAACACGTTGTTGATTCAAGAAATCAAAAAATCAAATACCATACAAGTTGAGTCAGATTGTTTTCATTATTTGGTTGCTAATGAAAGATCAAGGAATTTATGTAGGGTTGGGAAGCCATAAAGGCAAGTTTTTTAATAGTCAAATTTGCAGAAAAGAGAGCCATCTTGTGACGGTATGAATTATCACCCATATGCGAATTAAGTTATTAATTTCCCTTAATTAAATTCCCTAATAGTCAACACTTCAATGATGGATGACATGGTCTAAATTCATCTATTACCAAGTTGCACTGGACTATACAAGCAAACAACTAAAGAGGGACATACATCTTTCCTCTTATTTACGCACCTCATACATCTTTCCCCTTCTTTACGCACCTATTTTATCTCAAATGTCGGGAGGATGTACTCAATGAAAGAGGTTGTTATTCAATTAATTTGAACCGATATCAGTTCTCTCATATGTAGTGAGTTCTACATGCATGTGCAATATCAATCCTCTTACATGCAATGGGTCCCACATTACCCACTGCATATGAGAGATCAGTCCTCTCATATGATGTGAATCCCATACATGTAGAACCCACTTGTTCTTTCACGGATTGATATTAGTTTAGATTGATGGAAGAGTTTTTCCTATGAAAGATTGGTTCCATAGAAATGTGAGGCGGATTGATGGTCTTTAGATCGGACCCTAAGCCAATCGATTATTGGATTTCACCAACTCAACTAACACGTAGAAAAGGAATTCCACATATACATTCTTCTTTAAATATTGTTATCATTTGTTATAGAGTAACCCACAATAATGAAATTCGCACTTCCAACCAGCAAGAGCTTATGTGTTTTGCTGCCAAATTATGAAAGATAGATTGGGTATTTGGTCTAGTGGTATGATTCTTATTATAGGCACGAGAGGTCACAAGATTGATAAACCGGAAGATAAAGAAACCCGTCAAAGGGGGAGGAGGCATGTATCTTGGCTGCAGATGAAAGAGTAACAGCAAGTAGGGCATTCGCATAAAACTTTAAGATCTCCCTGAGGAGGTCAACAAGAACAAACTCACAGCACCCTCTGAATTTTCGACACATTCATGTCTGATAATCGATAAATCTGCAAGGTCAAGGTCTCTACTTGAACTGACAGTGGAGCATTTGCATCACAGCACCCTCAAAATCACCAACACATACAAGTCTGATAAGTTCAAATAAACAATGAAAACCCAGAAGAACATATCCACAAAAAATTTCTCAAACGGTCAAACCCAAATTGCCATAAAAGATGCCTTGCACTCAAGAAATTCAAATGGGTAAACACACAATTTTTTTTTTTTTTTTGTCATAAACACACAATTCAAACACCAACTATGAGGCACGTGGTTTCAAATAGCCTCTTCATCCTCCAATTTCCCATGCTAAGGAATACACTCAGTGGCATTCTCCAAAATGTTCCTCGTTCAAATGCCAAGAAACAGAGCTGATCATCACCCTGCAGAAATATAGCAATATACAATAATAAATCATGTAACATCAAATACAACCTGATTTAAAGATGAAATTTAATTTATGACTCAAATGACTAACCAATGGATTCTTTTTCGTTGTGACAGGCGCCGATTTTCCTTTTAATTATATCCTACTTAGCATAGTTACATCATCAAGCTCGCAATGGTTTGCTTTTCAATTTACTCGTGAAGTACTTGAGAGCATTGGGTAATTGTATCATCAACCTCTGTTCACGATGCGCGCACACTGCCTTGCTCATTCATTATCAAGAATGCAGCCTAGAGAAAGGAAAAGTTGGCAACATGACTGGACGGATTGATGTCATCAGATGCGCAATATGCAAAGCAGGGGCAGGAGAAGGAGACATCTGAAATTTCCACCTTGAAGAATTTCGGCCTCCACTTTATTAGAGTATTTTGCAAAATAAGACGCAACAATCATCCCAATTATGAATTTGATAAGTTCACATATGAACAAGAGCCCATAAGAGCATATACATCAATACGTTCCCCACTGGCATTTCAGAATTATATATTTAGTGTTTAGAGTCCTCAAGGCCAAACTGCCACAACAAATGCTTTAAATTCAAGAATTCAAATGGGTAAAAGCGTGAAATTCAATTACCAACTCCTCTTGTACATTGTTCTGAATCGCCTCTAGCCCTCCAGTTTCTTGTGCCAATGGATACGCTCAGGGGCAATCCACCATAACTCTTCTAGTTCAAATGCCATCAATCCAAGCACACCATTATCCTGCAGAATTATAGAATAGTGCAATAATAAAGGTTTATGATAGTCAAATATAATAACTTGTTTAGTTTCATTGCTTAGCTTGCTGCTTTGGAATGACTGGCTACAAGAACGAGGCTTCTCGCCTGGGGAATTATCACCCACCCTCATTGTACCTTTTGTCACCTTGGGAGGGAATCGAGGGATCACCTTTTCTTTGAATGTAGCTTTACAAGGCGTATCTGGAGGGCACGGTTGAGAGCTTTTTGCATTGATGATTCCTTTATTTTTTTCCACGACATCTTACAAATGGTATTTAGGTTTGCAGGTCATGATAGCATTAAGTTGCAGATGTTCTGGCTCCTTTTCTGTGCTGCAATCTACTTTATCTGGAAGGAGAGAAAAAATAGGATCTTCAATGGCCAAGCTTCCACAGAAGAACAAATTACTAAATTCATCCTTGATTAAGTTATCACAAAGATTCGGGTGGGACAGAAGATCAAGAATTCAGCTACAACCATTATTTTTGCATTAGAACGTCCTTAATCTCGTTATAATGCAGTTTGTCAATTGAGCCTTTCTCTTGTTTATGATTTTCTTCTGGCATTTGGCATTTGTATTTAAGTTGGTTTGGTGATTGTATTTTTAAAACTTTTTTCATTCAATGAAATGCGTCTTGCAGGCCGTAAATACTGCATGTCTTACAGCTGAAATTTAATTTACAAGTCAGATGACTAACCAATTCATTTTTCTTTTCCTGTGTCAGGCAACAATTTTCCTTTCTATGATATTCTATTCTGTGTAGTTGCCTATTCAAGCTCAGAATGGTTAGCTTTTCTGCAGAGGTTACTAATCAAGTTATTCAAAAGTACTTAAGAGCATTTGGTAATTGCATCCAGAAAAGTGCTTTGACGTAGTACCAAATAATGCAGCTGCAAAGGCAAACCTCACTGCAGAACCACTATTGACTATCCTAGCAAACTGCCTTGCTCTCTCATTATAAAAAATGCAGCCTTGAGAAAGGAAAATTTGGCGACATGGCGAAACCGACTAATGTCACAAAATGCTCAATATGCAACATGTAAAACAAACATTAGATGGTACCAAAACTCACCTTCTCCATGATAAGGTTCTAATACCTTAAGGAGCATCTCCGGCACTACAGGGTAACCAACGGGTGGTGAATCAATCGTATAACTGCGAAACTTGACCTGTATTTGATGACAAGAAACCATAACCATTAGGTCCTCGGGTTTGCTTTATACCAGTAATTATAAGTGACAATAGACTAGTTTACAACATATTCATGCAGTAGTTCCTTCTTTTTTTCAATACAAAAAAGAATGGATAAGGATCCTCATAACAACTTCAAGGAATTTTGAATTGTGGAGGCTAGAAAGGAAAAATAGGATTTTGAAATGAAGTAAAACCACATATACTAAACATAATAACATAGAGAGCATGCAGATTTTCCATCTGAACAATTGAAACAACAAATAAAAGCGGCATGCCAACTTGACATCGTCAACAGGTGAAGAATATGAAACAAATAGATTATAAACGTTGCAAATGTTAAATTGCCTGACCGCCTGGGTGCAGCAGAACTTTTACAGCTTCACGGACATGTAGACAGAGCCAACAGAGTCTTGTAAGGACAGCATTCTCAGAGTTGTGGACATGATTCAACATAGAGATTACGACCTTCTCTTCGCCAACTTCAACTGTGGATTCTTGTTAATTGTCCCTGAAAAGAAGAGGATCATGGAATACAAAATGGATGCTCTCATCCGAGGTCTGCAACTCTGCAAAGAAAGAAATATTCAAAATATTTGGATTGAAATGGATGCTTTGGGGGTTGTCAATCTTTTAAAGAAAAATGAAAAGAGGATCATGGAATACATGTTATGAAATTAGTCTTGTAAAAGAATTAATCAAAGACCATGGAGCTGTCATCTCTCACATTTTTAGAGAAGGGAATCAACCAGCTGATTTTTTGGCAAATTTGGGAGTGATTGCAAAGGACCTCACCATCATTGAATCGCTACAAGATCATCAAAAGCTCAGAGGAATGATAAGGTTAGATAAAGCAAATCTTCCTCGTTTTAGATTTTAAGTGCGTTATTGGTAATATTTCAATTTTTAAAGGAATAGTATTTATAGGACTCTTGTAATGAAGAGGTAGTTTGAGCCTTCTTCTAGTTTATACTGGACGATGGGACAGGTAAGTCTCTCGTCCTCCTGTGGAGGTAAGGTCTATGTCCCCCTCCACTTTTGTATTCTCTTTTTGGGTAATTAATAAAATTGCGGATGGAAGTCCCCTCCTTTTACAAAAAAAAAAACACTATTAACGGTTAATAGAACTGTGATAGTGGTCATTATAACTGAGATAAGAGCTTATTAAAGAATATTACCTCTCCAGCCTCAGCTATGAAGTACTGATAACTGTAGCTGAAAAGAAATATCAGCAAAAAAAGGTCACTATAACTGTGATACAAGCTCAGTAAAGTCTCAAGTTGTCACTACAATTAGATTAGCTAGACCTCTCTTCAAACTAATAAAATAAAATAAATAATTAAAAAAGAAATTATGTACAGCTTGAGTTGAAAATGTGCATAAATAAACTTGAAGGAAGTTTAGTATGACCTTTTCTCCATAATTTCAGAAATGATGAAGAGCCTTAATGCCTTATTTCTTATGTTATGGTATGATCAAAATCACATAGAGATGAATTGGCGTTAATGTGAAAAGCTTATATGAAGAATCTTTGAGAATGCTGAGTGGATAAATGATGATCCGAGTGGATAAATGATGATCCGTGTTCAGTAAGTGTCAAGTGAAGTATCCAATTCTCAAACGTTCTAGTCCGCTTAGAACTGCATATGAATTCAAAACATATGTGGTTGAATTGGTATAACTAGACAGGAAATAATGAATGAGTTTCAATGTACTTACGTGATAACATTCATGAAGCTGATTCGTAATCCCATACTTTAGGATGGACACAGACCTTGAATCCCTCATTACCAAATTCTTGTTGCTCTTCCTGAATCCTTATGGCTGAACATGCAACAGGATGACTGCACCACATCACCTCAATCATTTGTAGAGCAGTAATATCTCTTATATCAAAAGGGATCTCCTCAAGTTGCTCATATTTGTGCAAGAGAAGACGTTCAAGGCAAGGAAAATTTTCACAGGAGACAGTCCATTTCACAACACTCAGAGTGTCTAGCTTCCAGAATTTGAGTTTTGGAAATTTCTCATCCTCCATCTCCCATGCTTCACCCTCAAATGCATTGCGCAACAATTTGAGAACCTCCAGATTACATAGCAATGCAAGTTGTGGAAATTCATTCCACGGCATGCGAAATTTTGACAAAGTCAACTTCCTGAGATTGGAAGGGAAATTAAATTTACAAGGATATTTCCTCATGCCATTGTAAAACACCTTCAGTGATACAAGTCGACTAAGAGGCTCCAATGCTGGGAACTGATTACAATTTCTATCATCATCCCAAGAATCCAAAAATATGCATTTCAGGTTTCGCATGCTTTGTAGCTTTCTAATCATCTTCTCCATAAGCAAGAGATGGTGTGGAAAAGGATTGCATATTATCTAGTATAGCAGGGTTCTCAAATCTATGGGGATCAACACTAAACGAAGCAATATCATTTATATGGACGTGCCTCAACTTTGCCATATCCCATATAGAATCTGGTACCTTTACAACTTTACCTTCTAATGCTTTGACACAAAAGGTTTCTAGGTTCCAAAGATTGGATATGGATAATGGAATAAAATTCACACAGCCTTGAATTGCCAAGTATCTTAAACGAACAAGATCCTCAATTGCTTTGAAAGAATCACCTATGTTGATGTCTTCCAAGTCTAATATTTTAAGAAGCTTCAAGTTATTAGAAATGAATGAGATATCATATGGAAAAGTTGGGCACGAATCACTAGCAACAGAGAACAACAATGATCGTACAAATGGCCTAGAAGGTTTCAACATAATGAAATGATTCCTTTTGGAGTAGATGCAGATGCGATGTAGGTGATCTATTATAAGTCTTGAAGAATAAGAATAACTAGCATCCATGCCATAATCTACATTATTACTCATTGAAGAAAAGTATTCATCATGCCCACGTATCAACTCTAAAAAGTTCTATTCCATAGCTTTGATCAAGCAGAACTCACGTAAGAGATTATGAATACGACATGATTTTACCCTACCATATGATTTTTCTTGAGCAACTGTTACTAGGCTTCTGCCTATCAAATCTGTCAAGTAATCCTCTGATATATCCTCTAAACTTTTGAAGTCACTTTGTTTTATAAATCCTTCAGCAATCCACAATCTTATCAATTTTGAGACTAAAATTTCTCTATCCTCCATAAATGCTCCCAAATACAAAAAGCATGGTTTAGAATGATCTGGTAAATGATTGTAGCTCAACTCTATTATGGCTTTTGCCCTTGCTTCTTCATCACCAAGTATGTGTGAGCTTAATCTTTCTACAATTTGATTCCACTTATCCACTTTTTTCTCCATCTTTCCAAGAATTCCTACCGTCAAAACAACTGAAAGTGGTAAACCTCTACAATTTTTTGCTATTTGTCTTCCAACTCCCAATAGTTCAAGAGGGAAGCTTTCTTTATGAAATAGCCTCTTTTCTAATAACTCCCAACTTTCATCATCAGTGAGTAGACGTGGTTGCAGTATGCTGTCAGATTTAGCTTGGTAAGCCAACTCTTGGATTCTAGTAGTGAACATAATTCTACTTCCATTCTTGTCATTTGAAAACATCTCTTTAGATCATTCCATGCATCAATTTGCCACATATCATCCAAGAAAATAAGGAACCTCCGTCCCTTGAGATGTTTCTATAGCATTTCAGCCAGTTCTTCATCATTCTTATGAAGGCTGGTCTTCGAAAGTCGAACAACATTGCCCAAAAGCTCCAACAATAGGTCCCTTTTCTCATATACTTGGGAAACAGAGCACCATGCATGAGTATCGAAGTGATTGACAACTAAAGGATGAGAATACAATTTCTTAGCAAGAGTAGTCTTGCCTTGTCCAACCGTACCGACAATTGATATGATATTCAACTGTTTCGATTCTCCAATAAGATGCTCAAGCATTATGTGTGTCTCTGCCTTAAAACCCACCACATCGTCATCAATTGTTGGCTTCTTAATTTGTGATGTTAGAAGACCACGACAACACTGGATAGCCAACTGTTGGGAAGGAGTGGTCAACAAGACCCTACATCCTTTGCGGCCATTGGGTAAATTGCTTATTATGTCATATAACGCATTCATATCCCACACATCTTCCAAGATGATAAAATACCGCTCATCCTTGAGAAGTTTGTGTACCATTTGTTTCAACTTATCTTCGCTCATATATGCTAACTTATCACTCGGAACATATATCATAGGTAGAAATGGTGCATATGAAGCATTTTGCAGAAGCTCAAGAAACACCTCCTTTTTCCTTTCTTCATACGATGACACTAAACTCCATGTACGAATAGTGAAACAATCCATAATAGAAGGGTCATAAAAGAATTCCCAGAGATTGTGATCACTGTCCAGTGTTATGGACAATAGGGATGACTTTAACTTCGTCTGACTCACTGTTCACAATACTGAAAATTATTGACGGACGTTCGTCACCTGCCGTGTCGGCAAAGTCCCTCTTGATTATTTTCCCCTGATCTTCAAACTCTTCTAGGACATGACTAAGTAAATGAAAACAGCACCACGTACGAATATCTCCAACTAGAGATGAATCAATGAAGTACTCTACCTCATATGCCAGACTTGTAATGGCTTGCACGCGATCCTTCATATCCGCATCCTCCTCGTCCAGCTCTTGGAACTTCATGAGCCAAGGACTCAGGAACTGGAGCTTTTCTAGGAGCAATGAGATCTTATCCTTCAAAAGGCCAATTGAATGGGCCTTGTCTTCCACGAGCAGCTGCTCTAGATACTCCATAAAATGGTCAAGAAAGCCGAGTTGACCAGCCCTCGGGTAGTATAATCTTGATGGCTTTGGCCATTCTTCATGTATCCTTAGGGCTTCAAACCAGGGAATGAGACACAAACAGAAGGCGGTATCTACAACCCATGAAAGAGCCTGGTACTCCAAGTCATTACTGAGATCAAACAAGGTGATGACGTATGCCAACTTGCTGGCGAAAGTCTCAGTATTTTTCAATGTACCATTTTCAAAAAACCATTGGGGAGGATCCATGAGAAATGCTTTGATGGATGCAATATAATCGAAAGCTCTTGTAGACCAGACCCGATAATGTTTTCGACGATGTAAACAATAACATAAAGCTGATTTATCGACCACCATCTCGCTCTCTGGCTCTTTCTCCCTACTTATCCACCCATTTTTCATTTTTGGCTAACTTTCTGTATCACTTTTAGTTTTACTGAGAGATACGAGATGGTACAGATGAACAATATTAGTCTCGGGGAGGTCAACTCTGTTATCTGATTACCCTCTTCTGTCCGCAAATTCTATGGTGGTCTATGTAATGTCCGGATGTGTACCCTAAATTTTAGCCAACCACTATTGAATGGTTTGGTTCGGCAAGTGTAACAAGTAGTAAGTGGTGGAAGTTTCTCAATAAAGGTTAAATTTTGAAAGACTTGTGATTGTGAATTATTATTTTGAAAATAAGTGGTAAGTGAAACTTTTTTCTTTTTTTCTCTACTCCTATTAAATTTAAAATCATGAAATTTTTGCAAAACTGCTTGCTATATACCAATCTATACTTGTTGTGATGATCCGATCGTGTTATGCGTGCTAGTGCAAGAATCTCTCTTCTTCAATCCCTTTTTTCCACTTTTGATCTCATTTAAATATTGTTGCTTTTCCAATGATATTTGGAATGAGTTGTGATATCCAATTCACTCTTGCTTGACTTTTCGAAGAGAAAGAAGAGACTGTGTGGCTGATTATCAAAAAGGGGCATGATAATCTCTGTTCCTTTCTTCCTTGTTTTTATACGTAGTATTACCTTTTGATTCTTTTGTATCATGTCCTATTTTGCTACATGTCATTTTGTAGTTAAAAGTTAGTCAACTACGTTTTAAAATGTATTTTAATTATCTTTGGTCTCCTAGTGATCTTTCTAATTTATCATACTTTATAAATTATTTTTAAATCTTATCTTTGAAATATTCTATGGCTTTTAATGATTACTTTTTATTACCTATTTTTCATTTGGTCTTTTAGTGTATTCTATCTTCGTATGTTATTATAATCCATTTATAGCTGTGAATTGCCAACGGTACTGATACTGTTATAGTATTGTGATACAAACACTATTACTGTGTTGCACTCGCAGATACTGTTACCACTATTATGTGATTGGGGGCCCCATATTTATTACTGAACCGTTGATGCACAGGTTAAATACCGCCGCAACTTTCTGTTCTTCTATGTGTCTTGTGATACTATTGACTATATATTACTGATTACGACTGCATATGAGTTTTCGACTATTTTCTTTTAGGAGAGTATAAAAAATGATCTTATGTCAATATAATTTATTTTGTAAACAGTATAACAGTTAATTTCATATGGTACTATTTGCTTGCTCAGTCATTTGTCCTAACATTTTATTGTGGGATAAGTTCTGTTATTGAGCTTTTGTTTGCTCACTATGTTTGCTTCCGCCTGCTTTGTTTGCAGTTAAAACAGAGTAAGCACGTTAGCTTTGGGCGAGATAATGACATTCGGATATGATGATTTGAGCTAGAGAGACCTTCTCTGTGTAATTTCTACTAGTATTGGAATTGAATAGTTATTTATAGTGTTTTGATTGAATGTAATAGATTAGGAACTTGACCTCATCTTCTGATTCAATTTGGAGATTATTTTCTTGATCTAATGTTATGCAATTTGAAGACTTGTTAATCTTATGGTTTTAATGGCTCTGGGTTAGTTATTTCGTGATTGTTCGTCTAGCAGGCTTGAGGGGTTATACCTCTTGAGCATGTGGCATGTCACGCATTAGATTTGGGGCGTGACAGAAGTGGTATCAAAGCCCTAAGTTTGAGATCACTTAGCCTAAGTGAGAGGGACAACAAAGTTTTGACATTTATAAGTGTTTAATCGTATGATGCATATTAAGATTACTATTGGGATGTCATTAAAAGCAGTGATTAAGAAATTAGGATCTTGTGTTTTCCTTTGAACATGTAGAGTTTTGGAACTATTGGATTTTGGTACATGATTTAGGGTCTGGAATTGTGTGATGTGTGGTCTAGTTGTGTTGACTCGTAGGGTTGTGAATCTTAAGATCTCTTCCTCATATTCGTATTTATGTAAAACATTTGTATTTATTTCATGAAAATTCTTTTGGATTTTATTCGAATTTATATATATAGCATATTGTATTTTAAACTGATATAAACTCTTAAAGCAACAGTCATTCTCTGCAATTTGCAATTCTTGAATTCTGATGTCAGGCTTTCGACGTATTGTCCAATTCTACTAAACTTGGTAAAAAAAAATGTTGGCATATTTTGGTTGTTTAATTTGTTAAAGGTTTTCTTTTTCTTTAAGAAAAAAAAAAAACAAAAGAGGGTTAAGCCTTCACATTTACATTACCTCGATATGGTCAAATAGCATAAGTGGTACATTTACATATTACATATCAAGGTTTTCACAATTTTATTTCTTTTATTTTGTGTTTTAATAGCACAGTATCGTAATCGTTCCTTCGTTTGATAATAAAGTGTAGGTATATGTGTATATGTGTATATGTTTGTGTAAGTGTTTACTAGAGAGAAAAAAAAAAACACATATGGTTTACGTTAAAAAAAAAAAAAAACTAATTTCAAGTAAAGTTTTTTTTATCAAATGCTTCACTTATCTCCTAGAATACCCCATCTGTCTTTTGGAAGTACTAATGGTATCCCTTTCGCTTTGTAACTCAGCATGCTCAATATATATATATATATATATTTCAATTGGTTGATTCAAGAATATCATTGCTTTTATTTCAACGTTTAGCGTCTTCGTTCTGCTACTTGAAATCATTCAAACTTTCTTGATAAAATAATATGTTTGTACTAATGCTTACTGATTACCTTTATCACCCCTCGATCGCTTGCATATGCCTATAAAATAATATAAATGACGGTATCACGAAAGAATAAATTTTGCTGCCATAAGGGGGTTATGTCTATTTTCTTGTCAAATTATATGTAAAGCATTGATTACTGGAGTTATTCTTGTTTTCTCTCTTTTCTGATATTCTAATATGGGGGTAATATATATTCCAACACCTTCCCTCACGTGTGACCCATGATTAATTAATTGACGTGATCGAAGAAGCAGAAGCAAATTTGGAAGAGGTGCATAAAGTCAATGGCTGAAAGCGCAATTAATGAATGACGCGGTACAAGAGCAGTGAATTTGAAAACTACGTACCAAACTGAGTTTCTATCTTAAAACCAATTGGTCTATAGCTTTAATACCATATTAAGATAACTGAGTTTCTATCTTAAAATCAATTGGTACTAAGTAGAGTAACACATAATCTTATTATAAGGTGGTGTTTCCATCTTAAAACCAATGGTACTAAGTAGAGTAACACATGATCTTATTATAAGGTGATTTTAGAGTTTCTGATTTTCCGATGTGGGATGAATATATATTCTATCTTAAAACCAATTGGTACTAAGTGAAGTAGCCTAAGATCTTATAATGTCATTTTAGAGTTTTTGATATTACGATGTGAGAGGAATGTATATTCCAACAACATCTGCCTACATTTTCTAAAATTGGAACTAAAGCCTTGGGACCCGGTTCTCTCCCTCATGAGCATGAAGATGCATTTTAATATTATGTTTGTGAAATATATTTATTTATTTTTAAAGAAATTCAATTATTTTCTTTAACAACTTGATGTAACGATCCACAGTTTTATTAGCGTTTACTAATTTAAATTTTGAACTCTTTGATCATCATGATTACAAGACAAAGATGTACTTATCTATTGATTATGGGCTGATTTGAAGTTTAAAACTTGGATACTTGGATGGTGAGCTACTCTTTTGCTACTCCTAAGCAAACGGTTGGAAAAGACTTTAGAAAAGAAATTATATACATATTTTCGAGTTATCTTATATATTCACCAATGAAATCTGACCACATTTTATCTCCCATTTTTCGCACTTGTGAACGAAAGTAATTAGCGGGAAGTGTATTGGAGGCTAATGCATGGATATATTGCAGTGAGATTAAGTATACACTTCGAGTGCTTGAGGTAAATCTCTAAAAAAGAATTGGTTACGATCTCCCATTAATGTGAATGTTAGAAATGCTTTGTAGAGAGTCAAGTGAAATAGAAATTAATGTTATCATTGCGTAATGGATGAGAATAGAAATTTACTTGTTTGTTCCCTCCAATATTACCTATGAATCATGAAAGTTTCAGAGATGATGCGATTGGATAAGCACGTGTCACATGCTCTCTTCAGTTAATGGTTCTTTTATGTCAATTTCTAGCATCTTTTTCTCCCAATTGATTATTGAAAGCTTAATCCGCTACCGAAGAATTGGTGCTACATTAAATAGTTCAGTATGTTATTATCTCTTGGGTTATGATGATTTGGTATTGAAGAACTCGAGTATTGATCACCCTGATGATATTAGAGATTAGTGACCAACCTATTGAGGCGATGAGGTTTTTGGTGTTATTATGCTGAGAAGATTTTCAATAATTGGTTTAAATAATCATTTGTCATAGGAGGAATTTTAGAACTTTAATCTGGGCCAACAATAAACGAATGTTCTACACAAAAAAAAAGAGGAAATCTTTACTCTAATTTGGTGTCTATTGATAAAAATCAAGAAAATAAAGATTTCCAATAAGTTAATGTTTTACTTGTATAGTATGATTGCTTACATGGTGAAATCATTATAACATATTAGAGAGTCGTGCTTCAAAATGATTTTTTTTTACGGCGGCTGGTCCTTGAAAGTTTTTATTTATAAATTTGATTCACCATATTTTTTTAATATTTACCTAATCGGCCCAAATGAAAAAACATAGATGACTACAATACCCCTCTGACCTATGACCTAGCCTTTTCAATTTTTTTTTCTCTCTCTCACTCAATCAGTCACTTTGCTTTGAAGAACGACTCATTACCCAAAAATCTTTTTCAAAACCAAAAAAATACTTAAAAGATGGTGTATCAGCAGTTCTCTCTCCCAGACCACTATTTCTTTTCCTCCATCATCTTCCTTATCTCATCTCAATGTTTCCTTCATAGCCGATTCATCTCTCCTAGTATGTAACATTCTTTTTTTTTAATTTTTTTTTGGTATGATGTTTGAAGAAATTTTATAGTGCCCTAGTGTGTAACATTCTTTTTTTTTTTTTTGATTTATTTTGGTCTGATGTTTCAAAAAAAATAATTATTTTTTGGGTATCAATTACGAATGTTTTTTTTTATATACTTTTTTTGGCTAATGCAATGGTCGTAGCCCAAGAAGTCGGGCCATGTGCATGTTATCTATAACAAGTTGGATGAGATTTCATGTGGTTTCTTGTAAGAAACTTGAATATAGTAAACATAAAGGCAGTGATTGGTATGTGGGAATGAGTTGCGAATGAAATGAGATTCTCAATTCTATTTTAATTCTCAAGTTAGGTATGAGAGAATGAACTTGGGAATCACATTCCAAAGAGAATCACATTTCCACATACATGGGAATAGCCATTCCAGACCAAATACATGGGAATGGCTCATTCCCATGTATTTGGGAATAGACTTTACTAATATACCCCTATTATATAACATAACTTTTATAAATAATTACAATAATAAAAATATAATAATTATTATTATGAAAATAAAAAAAAATAAAAAATAGTGATTAAATAATAATAATAATAAAAATAATTAAAAAAGTATAATAATACTATTATTAAAATAATAATAATAATAATAATAATAACGGAAAAATATAATAATAATTATTATGAAAATACAAATAAAATAATAATAATAATAAAAACAAAAAATAGTGATTAAATAATAATAATAATAATTAAAAAAGTATAATAATTTAATAATAATAATTATAATAAAAATAAAAATGATAATAATAATAATAAATAATTAAAATAAAAAATAAAAAATAATAATATTGATTAAAATAATAATAATAATAATAATAATAAAAAGTAAAATAATAATGACAAAAATAAAAAAAAATAAAAATAACAATAATACCAATAAATAATGATAATAATAATAATAATAATAATAATAATAATAATAATAATATATTATTATTATTATTATTATTATTATTATTATTTATTGTTGTTGTTGTTATTATTATTATTATTATTATTATTTATTATTTATTATTTATTATTTATTATTTATTATTTTTTTATTATTATTATTATTATTATTATTATTATTTATTGTTGTTATTATTATTATTATTGTTATTATTATTATTTATATTTATATTATTTATGATTTTTTTTTATATATTCTTATTTTTAATACTATAATAATAAAAAGAGAATATTGTCATATTATACAAGTCATTCATATTACTACTTTTAATTTCTAGAACATACCAAACATGTCATTCTCATTCTCAAGTTCATTCCATTCTCAGTTTCATTTCATTCATTGGCTCATTCCATTTTTACCAAAATTAATTCCAATGTACCAATCGATACCAGAGTTTATTAATTTATACTAATTATTTGCTTTCAAAAATACACATATTGCATAGTTTGAAGAACTTGAATGTATGTTCTTGACTTCAGCTATAACAGAAACAGAAAGATGCAAATTTTTCTAACATGCATATGATTAGAATGTGTTGTCTGATGTGATGTAGCATTTGATACATGATCTTTTACTTTTGCAATTGATCCTTAATGGGACTACACCCGGTAGACTTAGTAGCTGTTGGGAAAAATACATGACAATTAAAATAATTGCGCAGCCAAAAATAATATTATGTATCCGTCCATGTTTAATTATAAATCAGATAATAATTTAATCTAATTAAATTAAATCTGTTAACAGTTCAGAATTACCTCTTGAAGCGTAGATCGATGTAGAATCTGAATCAAGCTCCCCACGTGTGAAGCCTCCAAGATTGATCCACACAGAATCTGCACTTGCTAACTGGATTTCACCCCCACTAGGTTTTCTAGAGAAATCCTATATTTTAATTCTGACTATGAAAAGTGTGCTAGCTATTTCTCTGTCAGAATAGTTCTATATATAGGAAACACATATGACCTAAGTCATAAGTGAGCTGGTCTTAAACTTACCAGTCTTGGACTTCACATCAATCAGATCACCATCTAATTACTACAAGCCCAATTTAGGACAATCCTAAATTTAATTTAATCTTTTTCTCTAGTCCAATTAATCTGCAAATTCCATTTGTGTGTGACCTCTCGGGTTCATTTTTAATCAGCAGCGAATAATTAATTCAACCAATTAATTAAATTAGAACTCTTTCTAATTAATTCGCAAATCGTGAGTGACACCTAGCAGTGTATCACGATTACCCAATTAAAGATGAAGTGCAAGCATGCGAACCCAAATAGTAATTTATATACAATCAAATCCTATTGTCTCAATTATCTCGATCAAGCCAGAGTCATGGATTGGGTCGTCAAACTCTTTTACTCGACCATATGCCAAAACCCAATTAATCATTGACTAATGAATAATTCATGAAACGACTTCCACTATTCCACCTTGGCCAAGGATTTCAAGTCACTCAATTAATCAGATTGCATAAGACACCCAATTGACAGTTTCCGTGTCTACACATACATTTCTCTATGACAGAATAAATCATAACCACTGAATACATTGTCTAATCCATGATTAGGACTAGCTTATTCGTACCAGTAAATAATGACATTCTTAATCATGAGATAATCGTAGTGTCTCAGGTCTAAGGACTAATTGCATAATTACATGATACAACGAACCATTGACATTCCACGTAATTCGTTGTATCAGTGGTCATGTCCAGTTACTTGTTCATAATAAGTACTTATACATCTATTATAACGATATGAGATAAATCGCCTAAATTGATATCTCATATAATTTGGTTAATAGACTGTAATCCGATCTTTCCGGATAAACTAACGCCCAACTAGTTTATCCTATGATCGGGGACAACCTTTTTAGAATATATTTATTATTATAGATTCCGTCACTCATATCCTTACTCCTAAATATAGAATCTATAAATAGTATTCTAAGTACTTTATTTATTTAATCAAGACATTAATAATAAATTAATAAACTGCCCATATTAAATGAATTAATAAATTAAATAACACATTATCCATAATTCCAAAATACAATTTATTGACTTTTTGGGCATTATTCCTAACAATCCCCCACTTGCACTAAAGCCAATCAGAATGGTATCTCATACCCATCCCCTCTAAGTGTCGATCCAAAGACTGCTTAATTAGAGCCTTGGTCAACGGATCAGCAGTGTTATCTGTTGAAGCAACTTTCTGCATTACTATGTCGCCTCTCCCCACAATTTCTTGGATAATGTGGTAACGCCTCTCTACATGTTTGGATTTTTTATGAGACCTCGGTTTCTTAGCTTGCGCTATCGCTCCATTATTATCACAATGTAACGGCACTGCGACCTCAATGGAAGGAACCACTCCAAGTTCCGAGACGAACTTCTTGATCCAAACGGCCTCTTTTGCTGCATCTGATGCTACGATGTATTCGGCTTCTGTAGTGGAATCTGTAGTCGTACTCTGTTTGGAACTCTTCCAACTAACTGCTCCTCCATTACAAACGAAAATGAATCCAGATGTGGATTTACGATCATCCACATCAGACTGAAAATCTGAGTCAATGAAACCCTCGATTTTCAATTCCCCTCCTCCATATATCAAGACCATATCCTTAGTCCTATTCAGGTACTTCAGGATATTCTTGACTGCTATCCAGTGTTCCTCACCTAGATCTGACTAATATCTGTTAGTAACACTTACAGCATGAGCGATATCAGGCTTAGTACATAGCATAACATACATAAGGCTTCCAATTGTTGAAGCATATGGAATCCTATTCATCTTCTCTCTTTCTTCAGCTATCTTAGGACTCATAGCCCTAGAGAGATGAATGCTATGTCTAAAAGGTAACAGTCCCCTTTTAGAATCTTGCTTGTTAAACCTCTTTAACACCTTGTCTATGTACGTACTCTGGGAGAGACCTATCAATCCTTTCAATCTATCTTTATAGATTTAAATTCCTAGGATATAGGTTGCTTCTCCCAAGTCTTTCATGGAGAATGTTCCTGATAACCAGACCTTGACAGATGTCATTATACCAATGTCATTCCCAATCAGTAGTATGTCATCTACATACAAGATGAGGAATGTAACTGCTTTATTGCTGACTTTCTTGTAAACACAAGGTTCGTCTTCATTCTTAATGAAGCCAAATGTTCTGACGACCTCGTCAAAACGCTTGTTCCAACTCCTTGAGGCTTGTTTGAGTCCATAGATGGATCTCTTTAGCTTGCACACTTTGTGACTTTCACCCACAGATTCAAAACCCATTGGCTGTTCCATATAAATGTCTTCTTCAATGAAGCCATTAAGAAAAGTCGTTTTGACATCCATCTGCCATATCTCATAATCATAGTGTGCAGCTATAGCCAATAAAATCCTAATGGATTTGAGCATTGCTACTGGCGAGAAGGTTTCCTCATAGTCAACTCCTTGTCTCTGACGGTAACCTTTTGCCACTAACCTTGCTTTGAAGGTCTCCACCTTCCCATCTGCACCCATTGTTCTCTTATAAACCCATTTGCACCCAATAGGTACTATACCTTCAGGTGGGTCTACAAGATTCCAGACTTGATTGGTGTGCATTGAATCCATTTCTGATTTCATGGCTTCAAGCCATTTTTCTGAGTCCCTATCAGAAATAGCTTCTTCATAGGTTAGGGGATCATCAATATAATCACCATCATCTAATGTGAACAACTTTTGTCCTTGGCTATGAATGTAACTATATCTTGTGGGGGGGTGAACAATCCTTAAAGATTTGCGTATCTGTGGTGAAGCAGTTAGTTTTTATTGAATAGTTTTATCCTGGATCAAATCCTGGTTTTCTACCTGGTCAATTGGTTGCTCAACGTTTCCCTCATTAAGCTATATTTTTCTTCCCAGACCACCTCCTTTGGATGAACTCTTCTTCCAAGAATATGGCATGTCTACTAATGAAGACTCTCTGATCAGTAAGGGAATAAAAGTTGTATCCCAACGAATCTTTGGGATAACCAATGAATCTAACTTTGTCAGATCTCGCTTATAATTTTTCAGTTTTAAGCCTTTTAATATAAGCAGGACAACCCCATACTCTAATGTGATTAAAGCTAGGCTTCTTATTTCTCCAGATCTCATAAGGAGTGCTTATAACTGATTTGGAAGTGACCCTATTCAAGATGTATGTTGTAGTGAGAAGAGCATGGCCCCAAAGGCCAGTAGGTAAATCAGTATAACTCATCATTGATCTGACCATGTCCAGCAGAGTCCTATTTCTCCTTTCTGACACACCATTAAGCTCAGGTGTTCCAGGTGGAGTCAATGATACGATTATACCGTTTTCTTTGAGATACTCTTGGAATTCAGTACTAAGGTATTCCCCTCCTCGATCAGATCGAAAAGCCTTAATCCTTTTTCCAGTTTGGGTTTCCACTTCAGCTCTGTATTCTTTGAACCTTTCAAATGATTCAGATTTTTGTTTCATAAGATATGCATACCCATACTGAGACACATCATCAGTAAAAGTAATAAAGTAGGCAAACCCACCTCGGGCCAATTCACCAAAAGGCCCACACACATCAGTGTGTATTAATTCTAAAATGTTTGTGGCTCTTTGCTTTGTCCCACAAAGGGTGATTTGGTCATTTTACCTAAGATGCAAGATTCACATGCTGGGAATGGACTTGGGCCACATGCGCTTATAAGTCATTCTTTCTCCAACTTCGTGATTCTAGCTTCCCCTATATGACCTAATTTTAAGTGCCACAAATATTTAGAATTAATAGTATCTCTAGACCTTTTAAAAGTCTGTACATTCATGCATTGCTTATTTTTATTGTCGTCTTTCTTTATATCAAGTATATAAAGCCCATTTACTAATTTGCCAGTGCCAACACATTTATTTCGCAAATAAATAAAACATCCATTATCCATGAACTTAAATTCAAAACCATTTTGAACTAAAACTGAAACGGAAATGATGTTTCTCAAAGCATTTGGCAAAAATAAACAATTATCCAGAACTAAAGTAAATTCAGACGACAAAGTAAGACAACATGTCCCAATAGCTAACGCAGCAACCATTGCTCCATTTCCCACCTTTAGGACTACGTCGCCTTCTCCCAAAACTCTACTTCTCCTCAGTTCCTGTACAGAAGTACAAATATGAGAAGTGGCGCCAGAATCTAGCACCCATGAAGTAGAATCATGATTAATCGAAAGACTAATCTCAAACATGAGCAATCGAGACATACCTGCAGAAGCCTTGCCCTTTCCCTTCAAAATCTTGAGGTACTCTGGACAATTCCTCTTCCAATGTCCTTCCTTCTCACAGTGAAAGCAAGTTCTAGGTTTTGCAACCTTCCCCTTCTTCTTGGACACACCTCCAGTAGGCTTGCCCTGAGGGGCCTTTTTACCTTTCTTCTTGTTCTTTTTCTACTTCTTAGCAGATGAAGAAGAGGCAAATGCCAACACAGTTTCCTTACCTTTTCCTTTCATCTGCCCTTGGTATATAACCATCATATTCAAGAGCTGAGGTAAGGTGCGCTCAATGTCATTCATCTGGAAATTGACAATAAAGGAATGGAAGGATTCAGGTAGAGATTGAAGTATCAAGTCAGTCTGCAAGTTCGAATCCATAGAGAAATTCAAGGATTCAAGATGCTCGATCAAACCGATCATCTTAAGAACATGCGTATTGACATCTGATCCCTCACTCATCCTCAATCGGAACAATTCCCTAGATATCTCATACCTAGCAACCCTGTTCTTCACACCATACAACTCTTGTAAGTGTTTGATGATTTCAGTGACATCTTCCATGTCCTCATGTTGACGTTGAAGCTCATTTGTCATTGAAGCCAAAACGTAGCTTTTGACCTTCAACGCATCATCTCGCCATTTCCTAATGGTTTCCAGTTCCTCTTCAGATGCCCCTTGAGCCTCTTCAGGAAGTGGACCATCAAGCACGTACTCAATCTTTTCAGAACTTAATATGATTTTCAAGTTGCAGAACTAGTCAGCATAGTTTGGTCCAGTCAAACAGTTCTTATCTAGGATAGTTGCAAGAGGATTCATTTTTTACATATAACTGCATAAAATAATTAATTGAAATTAGATAACATATTATTAACTACTTGACTTGGGTCTTTAAATCAAATAGTACCCCCACTAAAATTTTTCGAATTCTACACTTCCCTAGTAGCAAACGAAAAATCAAATAAATGATTTTTTTAGTGGATTGGGGGCTCATTAATTTTTGTTTCACCTCACATTATAGATTATTGGTGATACAAACACTAATGAGTGAATAACACCTTATTCAATGCATCACATACAAATCCCAATTTTCTTGCCTACAATTCCCTTGACCTCACATTATAGATTTTTGGTCTCTAAGAATTGTTTAAGTCAAACCTATTATCCTAGGAAATTTAGATTAATGCAATACCGACACCTCAGATGATAGATTTTTGGTAGCCAGTAAGAATCTAAATTCTCCTACATCTCATGTTTTATAGACTTAGTTTACATATTACTACAAATAAATAGCTCCTATGTGTCCACAGCCAACTACTTACTTGCCTAACATATAAACTAATCTACGATAATAGAAGGCAATGATATAATCTACTCTTAGACTACATCATTATTAACTTAATATTTGGAGTGGGAAGATTTGCCGGTCTTTTATTAAGGTCTCACTTTTCACATGCTTCTGGTTTCAATTTATCATATAAACTCAACTAGAAACATCCACGCATTTAATATATATCACATAATAAATAAATGCATGTAAATAAATAGGATGACCATGGACTAGGAGCACTATCAACCCGAACCACTTGGTTGAATTCCTAGAATAAATTAGGGCCCAATAATTGGGCTACTCCTTGTTGGGCTTCACAAAACTCTTTCTGCGAACCGGGTCCACCAACTCCTTAATGCGTCCTGCTTGATCTTCTTGTTACATTTATGTAAATAGATTCCTAATCTAGTCGGATACATAAATGGGAATAGGGGTTTTACATTATCAAAATGGATAAGAGGCATGCAAGCCCCATTTACATAATTATATAAAACCCAAATGAATGAATAAATAAATAAACATACATCCATTCATTCATCCATTCTAGTCCATGATCATTCAAGCACATAATCATAAAATATGTAATCCACGAATATGGCACAATTAATTTCCTTGATATAATCTCATTATATCTAATTGTCTAAATTTAATAAACTATTTATTAAATAAACAAAAAATATCTCATAAAATAAATAAAACACCTTTTATTTATATATAATATAATTAATAAACAATTTATTAATTAAATCTCTTAATATCCTTTTTGGGATTTTAAATAAAATAGTGTTTTATTAAAATAAAGTTATGGGCTAAATTAATAAAACCAACCTTTTATTAGAACATAGTTAGCCCAAACATTTTAAAATCACTATTTTAAAACAATCATCAAAGCCCAAAACTCTTTAATAGCCCAATTAGAAAAGAAATAAAATAAAACAAAGCAAGGCCCAAAACCCATCAACCCATGACACTTGGGTCATGGGTTTCAAACCTGGATCTGGATCCAAAATGGATCCAGATCTGGGTCAGGAAACCCTAACCCAAATATATATATATATATATATATATATATATATATATATATATATATATATATATATATATTTTTTTTTTTTTTTTTTCCCTTCCCTTCCTTGCACCCCCCCTTTTTTCCACCATGGCTGCACCTTGCAGCCATGGTGGCTGCCTCAGTAGCGGTGCTACCTCCAAGGCAGTACCGCTACCTCCTTGTGCAGCGCTGCTACCTAGCAGCAGCGTGCAGCGCTGCTGGGGAAGGCAGCGGCGCCCCTGGCGCCGCTGTGGCAGCAGTGCCGTTCGCTACTGCAGGCAATGGCCTACCCACTGCTGGCAACGGCGGCGCCACTGCCTGCGGTAGGTGGGGAAATTTAAAAAAAAAAAAAAAAAACGTTTTTGAAAATTCTGAAAAATATATACAATATACATAAAAACAAAATAATTAAAATTTTCAGAAATACACTTTTCTTAAAAATTTTAATTATGTAAAACCCTTTTTTCATATAAATTGAGAAGGAAGATTATGGGCTATTTTTCAATCACAAAATTAAACAACTTTAATTCAATATAAGAGATATAGGAAACTGTGCCATAAACGTTAAATCGCATAACAAACATGAACGGTGGCTCTGATACCACTGTTGGGAAAATACATGACAATTAAAATAATTGCGCAGCGGAAAATAATATCTTGTATCCGTCCATGTTTAATTATGCAGATCTAAATCAGATAATAATTTAATCTAATTAAATTAAATCTGCTAACAGTTCAAGATCACCTCTTGAAGCGTAGATCGATGTAGAATTTGAATCAAGCTATCCACATGTGAAGCTCCAAGATTGATCCACACAGAATCTGCACTTGCTAACTAGATTTCACCCCTACTAAATTTTTTAGAGAAATCCTATATTTTAATTATGACTATAAAAAGTGTGCTAGCTATTTCTCTATCAAAATAGTTCTATATATAGGAAACACATGTGACCTAAGTCATAAGTGGGCTGGTCTTAAACTTACCAGTCTTGGACTCCACATCAATCAGATCACCATCTAATTACTACAAGCCAATTTAGGACAATCCTAAATTTAATTTAATCTTTTTCTCTAGTCCAATTAATCTGCAAATTCTATTTGTGTGTGACCTCTCGGGTTCATTTTTAATCGGTAGCGAATAATTAATTCAACCAAATAATTAAATTAGAACTCTTTCTAATTAATTTGCAAATCGTGAGTGACACCTAGAGTGTATCACGATTACCCAATTAAAGATGAAGTGCAAGCATGCGAATCCAAATAGTAATTTATATACAATCAAATCCTACTGTTTCAATTATCCCGATCAAGCCAGAATCATGGATTGGGTCGTCAAACTCTCTTACTCGACCATATGCCAAAACCCAATTAATCAGTGACTAATGAATAATTCGTGAAACGACTTCCACTATTCCACTTCGGCCAAGGATTTCAAGTCACTCAATTAATCAGATTGCATAGGACACCCAATTGACAGTTTCCGTGTCTACACATACATTTCTTCATGACAGAATAAATCACAACCACTGAATACATTGTCTAATCCATGATTAGGACTAGCTTATTCGTACCAGTAAATAATAACATTCTTAATCATGAGATAATCGTAGTGTCTCAGGTCTAATGACTAATTGCATAATTACTTGATACAACGAACCATTGACATTCCACGTAATTCGTTGTATCAATGGTCATGTCCAGTTACTTATTCATAATAAGTACTTATACATCTATTATAACGATATGAGACAAATCGCCCAAATTGATATCTCATATAATTTGGTTAATAGACTGTAATCCGATCTTTCCGGATAAACTAACACCCAACTAGTTTATTCTATGATCGGGGACAACCTTTTTAGAATATATTTATGATTATAGATTCCGTCACTCATATCCTTACTCCTAAAGATAGAATCTACAAATAGTATTCTAAGGACTTTATTTATTTAATCAATACATTAATAATAAATAAATAAACTGCTCATATTAAATGAACTAATAAATTAAATAACACATTATCTATAATTCCAAAATACAATTTATTGGCTTTTTGGGCATTATTCCTAACAGTAGCCATATTAGGAATTTATTTTGAGTATGTATATTGAGTAAATACTTTAAGATGACAAAAAAAAAAAGGAAAAGAAAGAGGCATGGTCGAAGCTGCTGCTGGCAAAATTATAGCTATGGCTGGCAATTTTAAATATTGTTGGGCCAACCAATAACTTGTTGGAAAAAAAGAAGTTGAGATAAAATAATAAAGATTTAGATATATAAATAAAAGGGGTCAGGGGATAAGAAATAAAAAAATAAAGTGAACTACGAAACAAACAAAAAAGAAAGAAGAAGAAAGCTAAACTTACTATAGGTGAAAGTCGGGAAAGATTTATCAACTTAGCTTTTGAATCTTCATTAGGTGAGGATTATTAAGTGTTTATATATATATTTTTTTGGCTAAATAAGTGTCTACGTGTGTTTTGTACTTCATTGGGTTCCCTTATGTTTAACTTAATTCTGAATTCGATTAATTCACTTATAATTTTATATATACTTACTGATCATTATCATCTTTGCAAAATAACTATCTTGTTAAGCATATTCCAAAGATAGTGGAATTCATGAAAAAATTACCAAGTTAAAGCTACATAACTTAATTGCCAATGTGGTGGTTTATATATTGACTGGATTCTATCTTGGAAAGCAGTACATAGTATATCTTCTTTTCGAATAATATTGTACTTGTAATGTGCTTACAGGTCTTTCACTCACGCGAATCTGAAATATCTCACGGGTCCGTTCATATCTGTCGCAAGCACACACGCAAATCATCTCTAGGATCAATTTCGTGGATTAGAACAAGTTGAATATTTTTAAATAGTTTTTATATTTTTATTTGTAAATTTTAACCACAATATTATTTTTCAATTTTGAATCGTTTATTTTCCTATGTTGTTTTAAGAGTTTTACTTCAAATTGGATTAACCTTCTTATCTCATTGGGTGAAACATGTGAGTAATTTTTTTTTCAATTTTTTTTATTAACCTTCTTCATTATGTTAAGATTTACCAACTTTTCAAACAAAGGATTGAGTCAGATAAGACGCATAGAAGCATATATAAGATATAATGTTATGTTTCCTTTATTTCTTGTTTTTATTTGTAGGGTTAAGGGGATCACTAAAAGGAAGAGAGCAACGACATCTTCCTCATCCGTCACATTGAAAAGGCCTACCTCACCCTATGCCTTCTTCAAGTAAGTTTTGGTGTCTGTTATGGTTTCATATTCTATTAGATGTATGGTAAGTTTTACAATGTTTTACTGATAACTATTAACCTTATGTTGAATGGCAGGAAGTCTGAGATTGACAAGTTTAGGCATCATAATCCTGACAGAAAAGTTAGTAAATCTGTTAGGGAAAATATGGACCAACAATGGAAAGGTTTGTTTGATTCAGAGAAGTCGTTCTTCGATAAGAAGTTCGACAAAAGCAAAAAAGAATATGAACGAAAAAAGAAGAAGTTGGAGCTTGTAAATGGCAAGACGCTAAGTATTGTATACAAGTTTTGATAATTCTTTTTTTCCTATTTGATTTATATTTTTTCAAATTACACTGCTACTCACATATTTTCTTTTATTGCATAAGAGCATCCTAACACGTCTTTCACTTTCAAAGATTGTGTCTTTAAACGAAAAGTTGACACTGCAACAGAAATAGGTTGTTAACTCAATTGGGCTAGGAGGGCTGTTGCACCTCAAATGTTCGTTACTTAAGCATCAATTATGCCGATGGATAATTGATCAGTTTGATCCTGTGTCTTGTACTTTGGAAATCCACGGCAAAAAGATAGAAGTTACTACTGACAATGTCGAGCAAATTTTGGGCTTGGCAAATAGAGGGATACCCGTACCAACTGAGGGTAGTGAAGATGAGATTGTAGAGGTTGAGGGATTATTTGATCTCCAGGACACCGACATATCATTGAAGAATCTAACTGATAAATTAGCTAATTTGGATAGCCGTGGGCCAGAATTCAAGGCCCTGTATGTGATTTATGTTATAGGATATTTATTGTATCCGATGATAGAACATGGTGTGAAAAAAGACATGTTGCATATAGTTAAGAAAATTGATGATTTAGGTAGGTATAATTGGGCACAGTTTGTCTTAGATGTGTTAGCCAAAGGTGTGCATAATTATAGGGCACTCGACCAGACGTATGTTAGTGGTTGTATTTTTTTTCTCATGGTAAGTATGTGTGTTTTATTTGTTTAACTTTATTTAGGAATCGTTGGCTTTATTTATAAATTAACACGTGTTTTTGTTTTTGTAGATATTGTTTTTTAAACGTGTGAGCCCGAGTGGGCAGTTGGATTCCACTCATTCGATAAGGCCTTGCATTCAGTTCTGGACTGACCAGGAGGTCAACCAAAGATTAGGAAAGTATAACGCAAAGGGTGGCTACTCTGAACCTATAGCATGTGTCGTTCTAAATCGTATGTCTCGAGAGAATGAGGGGAGAGAAGATAGAAGCCACAGGATGAGTGTGATCGAGGGGGACACAAGTTATATTAGAAGTGACATGAGTGAGAACAAAACAGATATAAAAAAAATGAAGAAGAAAATGAAAAAGATGAATAGAAGGTTAAAGGAGATGAGTGAAGAAGTTAAGAAATCCAATGTTGTTGTTCTTGAGATGCAGAATTTGTTTAAGCAGCTCATTGAGGGATTGAAGTTGCCTTTGAGTGGCAATGTTGGGGAGAAGGATGAAAGTGGATTTGTAGATAAAGATGAAAACAATGAAAATGATGAAGAAAAAGGTGAAGTTAATTTGGAGATAAAGATGAAGAAAAGGAAATTTATGAAGGGGTTGCTCCGGAAGTAGGTAATAATGAGGATTGTGCATCAGGAGCTGTTTGTGAGGTAGGAAATATTAAGGAGTTAGGGGTTGCTAAGCCTAATGCTATTGATGTTTGCAAGAAATTAATTGTGGCAGTGAATTATAGCACCAACAATGAGAAACAGAAAGACCTTGCAATACCTCTTTGTATTGATTTGAGCACTCAGCCCAATACAACATGCTCGACATCGGTGAATTTTCAAATTCCTATCGAGATGGCAGCCAAGTTTATGGAAGATGACAAAAGTCTACGTGATTACCTTTTTTCCAGCACACGAAATCAGGAGTGAGTTTCTGTGTTACAGTTTGGTTTTTCTTTTAGAATCGTGCTAACACATGTAATTTTTGTTTATGTTGTGTAGTGAGATTGTGGTTAATGTGCACAGTAATTATGTGACAAGGCATCATATGTGCGAACTATTGCCCGATAGATTTATTTCCTCATGTATAAGTGTTCTTTTGACATTGTTGTATAGGTTTTACTTGTTTAATTTCAGATGTGATGACTAACAATTTTTTGGCTTGCGATGGCAGATCATTGACACCTATGTGGTTGTAATTTTTAAGGATTCAAGAAGACACAACCCTTCAATGCCCTGATGGTTTATGCCAACATCTTTTTCTGCAAGTTCCCTTTAGGTAAAAATTGTGTATACACTAAAACAAAATTTAATTGTTTGACCATGCTTGTGCTTTCTAGTACAGCAATACATCCTTCACCCAAATCCTATTAAGTTAGAAAACTGCATACATTACTATTGGGGAGATAAGCAATTCACATGTTGCCTCAAAGAATGCCAGCAGGTATTATTCTACTTGTAGTCTTCTTTCTTCATGTGTTTTACTTAACAAGCTAATTTAAATTTTTTGTTTGAAATTGTTTTGCAGATATTCATTCCTATTAATTATGGAATGAAACACTAGTATCTATGCATTGTTGATTTTAATGCAACAGAGGATTGGATATGTGATAGCAATCCTGTTGCACGTGACAAGATTCCTATTAAGGATCAAGTAGTAGCGGTGGTAAGTTTTCAAGAAGTTAATGCTGAACATTTTATTTTTTTCGGCTTCTTATATTAGACTATTATCATAATTTTGTTACGTTTGTTTTTCTGGCCCAGGTTAAGTACCTGGACAAAATGTTAAAGAAAGCTCACAAGGATGTCTCTCGAGTTCTTGCAACTCAGTTATCAGCACAACCAACGTGTGGTTTGTCTTCACCTCCTCGTTCACAACCTTGACTCTAATACGTTCTAACCCTCCATGGTAGTCTCTGACAAAGTCTATCAACCTTCTGTTACTTCCCAAGTATCTATTGAGGAATGCATTTATCCCCTCACAACGTTGGGTACTTTGTACCCACCCGAAAAAATGGTCTCGAAGGAATGGCTTAGCCCACATATGCCTGTGTACTGAAAATAGAAAAACAGATCAGAATCCGCTTTACCATGCAAATACCCTAATGCAACATTGGCATCTCCTATGTTAATTTCTGCTCGTTTGTCACAATCTATCATATTGTAAAAATCTTTCCTAGCGAATCCAACGCCATCATACCCACCCGCATCTTGTGTTAATAGATCATATGTTCGACTGGAGCTTATTCCTGCACGATTCAGAGAATGAGCTTGATCCCTACGACCATCATCTACACGTCGATGGGAACGGAGCATTGGGACGCCGTAGCTAAGAACTAATTCATGATTGTGTTCTTTCACTAATTTGGTCACCTCATAACAACTACGGATTCTATTCAACTTGATCCGAAGTTGTGCTTTACAATCACATTTTGTCAAGCCCCTATGTTCCCATTGCCTGTTTTTCATCTCTATGAACTCCTTCCTTCGTAAACCGACACAGTGCATGTAAACAATCTGACCACTATTTGATCACTGTCGTTTTTTTTATCATACACCTTCTAATGCTAAAACCGTGCACACGAGCATATCGATTGTAGAATAAATATGCTTCATTTTCAGATTGAAACGTACAAGTGAGGATGTCTTTTTCACTTAAATCCTTCAAATTCTCTACCTCATCATCATCAAGTACTGGAATATTGTCATCACTGTTTGATTCTATATTTTCGTGTATAGGCTCATTGGTGTTCATTTTTCCAAATGCTGAAAATATATAAAATAGGTATTATTTTAGTCGGAAATATATGTGTTTTACAACTCAACATTTCCCATTTACGAAAGTTTAACCATCCAATTACTTGAGAAAGACAATTTGAGAACTCGTAAAATCACGATAAATTATGGTGACGTTTTTATATATCGTGATACTAAACTTTAATAAATCAGTATTATTAATAAACATAAGAAATATCTTTGTGTTTGTATGCAAAATACGTAAAATGCTTTACGGTGAAGTTTTTTATGTTTTATAATACTAAACTTCAATAAATCAATACTACTAATAAACATGTGAAATATATCAGCATTTGTATACAAAATACGTAAAATGCTTTACGGTGAAGTTAAACTTTAATAAATCAATACTATTAATAAACATATGAAATATATCAGTGTTTTGTATTTTACGGTGAAGTTTTTATATTTTGTGATATTAAACTTCAATAAATCAATACTACTAATAAACATATGAAATATATCAGCATTTGTATGCAAAATACGTAAAATGCTTTACGGTGAAGTTTTTATGTTTTGTGACACTAACTTCAATAAATCAATACTATTAATAAACATACGAAATATATCAGTATTTGTATGCAAAATACGTACAATAATTCTCCACTTAAGAGGAATAATATCAATAATAGATAAATAATATATACAAGAAGAGATTAATTTAACATACCAATTTTACCTCAAGTAATAAGCTTTTGCACCCGGGAAACAAAGATAAGCTATGGATACTTTTTTCTTCTTGGCTATTTGCAAGCTTTTGTTTACTTCTTCTAACTTTCAATATTTAACTATGCATTTTGATTTATATCATTAGATTTCAGATTCCATAGTATTGTCATATTTATCATTAGTGGTTATATTTTATTTCAAATTAATTGTCTATTTAATATCGAATTAAATGCAGCTTTTTATTCTAGTATAGCTATTGATAATTGCATCTTCAAATTGAATTAAATGAAACTTTTATCCTAATATAGGTATTTGTAATTACTTTTCTGATTTAATCAAATAAAATCACATGTGAAACGTTATATTTACGTCACATGACATCCATTTTATAACAAACAACAAAAAATATATCATGTATGGTACTGATTATACTACTACTTTATACACAACTTAATAAAATAAAAAAAAGTCAAATAAGCCAATTGTGCCTTTGGAAGCCGTGAAAATTCAAATCTCACAGCACTTTTGTAGTCATCATTATATTTAAATAAAATGATATCCATTGTATAACAATAAATCAAAAATATATCATGTATGATACATATTGTATTGTTTTGTACACAACTTAAACATAAAATAAAAAATTAATAAAAGTTAAATCAGTGCCTAGGGAATCCGTGCGCAAAAATCAAATATGCTAGGTAATTGTTGCATCAGAAAGGTAAATTCGTCCTTATCCCTATGTAGGATCAAAATGCAATTAACAAAAAATATTTACATCTATAGGACAAAAAATGTCACATCGCCACGTGTTTGTATTAGATTGAGACGTTTGCCAATGTCCAAAGTACAAGGACGTTTGTAAGTATTTTCCATAACATATGTGTAAGTCAGCTTTAGTACGTCGCTTCTCCAAGTACCGAAGTATCATAGCTACTGAAAGACATAGACATAACAAAGTGAGTCAAACAAAACACTAATTTCTTAATATCTAATAAGAATCACTTCTCCAGAATTAGTACAAGGAAGACCTCCCTTCTTCCCACATCAAACGTCTAGTTACATATTACAAAATTTCCCAAATGAACTACATATTACATTATTTACCTGAGGCCCTCTATTCTACCGTGAGTTGTTTAAAACTACAGAAGTAGCCTGTAGCATCCACTTTAAACCCCACTTATCTTAGGTTGATATATATATTCAACTCTTGCATTAAATGACATCTTAAGTCAAAAGCGGAAACTAAATTTACAATGGAGAGAGTACAATTTATCAGCTCTCAAGTCAAAGCAGTTAATTAATAAATTAATGAACTGCATATTCCACGATAAGGAGAACTACTAAGGATTTTAGACAAAAAGAAAACTTGTACCAGAATGATAAAAATAATGACAAGGAACCTTTCCACAATCAGTATCACAGATAACCTACAATTTGCTGGGAAATTCACAATATAATGCAAATTAATAGTTGGCCGTACGATCAAGATGGCACCTAGAAATTATTTGTCTAGTTTTGGATTCCCTTCACAGGTGCACAATCCTTTTATTTCAGTCACAGAGCCACAGATGCTTGTACACAGGTAGTAAGTTTCAGTTCAAAATAGCGAGGCACAAAATTTATTTTGGGAAAACATAGATCGTAAAAGACATACCATAGTGTAACAGAGTCGAGTGGAGTATTTAAGAAATTTACATGTAAGAAAGGACATTCCGAATAGGTATGTAAAGCTATGTATAAAACAACATATAAATCACAAAAGACACGGATTACTCAACACATGCACACAGGGGCGGAGCCAGAAATTATTATCAGTGCCCCCGCTAAAATTCATAATTTTTTAATTATACGAGTATTTTTTTTTTTCAGTTGGGCTAATTAATTTTTTTAATTAAAAATACATAGATATTTAATTTTTTTTCAAAAAATTCAAATAAATTTTAACGTTTTTATGGGCTAGTGGAGGCTAAAATTCATAATTTTTGAACTATACGAGTACTTTTATTTTTCAGTGGGGATTAATTAATTTTTTTTTAACTAAAAATACATAGATATCTAATTTTTTTTCAAAAATACATAGAAGCTTTAATATTTTTATGGGCCAATGGAGGCTAAAATCTATAATTTTTGAACTATACGAATATTTTTATTTTTCAGTGAGGGCTAATTAATTTTTTTAACTAAAAATGCATAGATATCTAATATTTTTTTTAAAAATACATATAAATTTAAACGATTTTTATGAGTCAGTGGGAACTGCAGCCCCCACTCGTCCTAGTGTGCCTCCGCCAATGCATGCACATAGACTTATATACAACATATGATATAGCTATTCTAATTAGCAATAACAAAGTAGATTAATTTTTAATACCCTCAACCAGATTCTTCAGGGTTGCTACCATATTCTTTCACCAATTGCATATACTAAAGCAATATACACCGGACAGGACATATTATCTTTCAAGCCAGTGACTTACCCCAGAACTAATGGCTCCTTTATGGAACACTTCAAAAGAGAAGGATATCAACACTCACAATTTTCTTACTTTTGATATCAAGCTGTTGCATTATATGATCTTAAGATTACAGATGGAACGTTCTGAGGCATCATACATATTATTGAAACACATAAATGATAACAAACCGATGCAAGTTGGAATGTTCTGAGGCTTCTCCTGGACCTTTTTAGGACTGTTTTAAAAAGCAGCATCCAGCAAAAACACCAAATACTCTAAAGTACAAGCCGATGCAAGCTTCTGCTACATTTTTATTGTTGCTTCCACTCAAAAACATAGGATATGCCGATTCAATTCTTGCTCTCTGCTCCAAGTCTACCCAAATACAGATGACAAATGAACTCATCAACTGAATAGTAAATCTGTCCACTTATGCACATTTTGCCATATTATAACTCATCCTGTGTAGAGAGCCTGTTATAACACAATCAGAAGAAGAAGCCATGCCAAAGATCAGTTTGTGAAATTCATTTCCAGGAACTGGATACTGTAAATCGTCTCTCGCACAGCAACAGTCGGTTTTCTGATCTCTTGTTTCACCCTAGAAACATTGGCAATCAATCAGCAGAAAGTCGAATTCCTTCAGATGTTTGAGGGTAGAAACATAAAAGATGGCTCCACAAGATTGTTCTAGGTAACATTACACATTATCATTGGCAAGAAAGAAAGAACTATAGCAAGAACATTGTTGAAGAGACTCAAAACTCAATTCTGTTATCTAAATCACATACATTTCCTCGCTCATGAGTAATTTCTGTAAAGAGAAAGCCCTCTTCTGCGTCATGATTTCCATACATTAAAGACTCCCATTGAAAAATTGAGCTCTGATGAATTGCAAGGGAAAGTGAGAAAGCACATCTGCTGATCACCTGCACGGATCACATGGTTATATTTTATCACCTGTTAATAGAAAAAATAACTGTAAAGATTACTTGAACACTCATGATAAACATTTGGGACTCGACAACTTTGAGACATAGATGACTATATTGAACCCAAGTAGACATTGCAAATTAGTAATGAAAAAATATGTTCATTGATGACTATATTGAACCTAAAGAAGGAAATCCTGGAGAAAAGGTTATACAACAAGGGAGTTACATTCGAAGTCTAGTCAAGTGGCAAAAGGTCACTTTCAGAACTAAATGAAATCTAAAATCTGTAGGCAAACAGACCGAGCTTTTACCCACAGCTCTGGCGTGAAGGTCAAAAGCGAGCTTGTGGAAGACCAAAGAATTGGCTAAACTACCAGGCATCTCCTAACGCAAGAGTTTTAGCCTGAATAGTATCCTCAGCAAAGCATTTACTAACATTGCAGAGACTAAGAGGCCCAGATGACTTCAAAAGATCATGGCTACAGTTGCTTTCTGAATACAACTAGAGTAAGATGCATCACAGTTACGTTGCTCCCACCCACTGGAGGACAAATCCACAAAGCAGGAGCAGGAGAAGGTGGCAAATCTGAAATTTCCAACATGAAGAATTCCAGCCTCCACTTTATCGGAGTATTTTTCAAAATAAGATGCAACAATCATCCCAATTATGAATTTGATAAGTTAACATATGAACGAGAGCTCAGAAGAGCATATACATCAATACAACTCCCCACTGGCAAATCAGAAATATATATTTAGTGTTTAGAGTCTTCAAGGGTGAAAGTCAATTACCAACTCTTCTCCTGTACATGGTTCTGAATCGCATATAGCCTCCCGTTTCTTGTGCCAAGGCATATGCTCAGGGGCTATCCACCACAACTCTTCTAGTTCATATGCCATCAATCCAAGCACACCATTACCCTGCAGAATAAAGATTTATGATAGTCAAATATATTAAATTGTTCATAAACTTGCAGGCAGTAAACACCGCCTGTCTTACCGCTAAAATTTAATTTATAAGTCAAAGGATCAACCAACGAATTTGTTTTTTCCTGTGTCAGGCACCAATGTTCCTTTCAATGATATACTATTCAGTATTGTTGCCTAAGAAAGCTCAGAATGGTTAGCTTTTCTGCAAAGATTACTAATCAAGTTATTCATGAAGTACTTGAGAGCATTGGAATTGCATCCAAAAGAGTGCTTTGATGTAATTACCATATAAAACAAACATTAGATGATACCAAAACACACCTTCTCTATAATAAGGTTCTAATACCTCAAGGAGAATCTCCTGCACTACAGGATCACCAACGCAAGGAGAATCAATTATATAACTGCAAAGATCTCCACTTGTTGGTGTTCCTGGAATCTGGTAATTTGACTTATCTAAAGCCATATTCAATCAATTAAACCATGATCGCAACAAAAGTACTACAAGGGAAATCTCCTTCCACAATGTTTGTTCAACATTTTCTTCTCTTGACCTGTTGATGGGGACAAGAAACCAGACCCATTAGGTCCTCGGGTTAGCTGTATACCAGTAACTATAAGTGACAATAGACTACTGCAAATTCATGTGATATAAGTCGGGATTTGCATATTTTTATATTTAAATTAGATTTTGTTGTACTTAATTTGAGCATAATTAATAAGTTTTACGTGTATTAATTTATTTATCACTTATTTGAGATTTTTTCATATATTTCATGACTAAAAAATTGTTTATACGTGAAAAAGTAATTAAATATGAAGATCTCGGGGACGTGAAAATCTGGAGTTGTGATGTTGAAATAGCAATTGGAGCAAACTTTTGAAGAATTGAATGACAAAGGAGCGAGAAGAACTTGTTGACAAATTTATTAGAGACTTGAAGGAATAAAACAAAAAAATAAAAATAAAAAGAGAAAGTTTGGCCTCGGCCGTTGGTGGAAAAATCCACAATTGGACTTTTTGTCCAATTGGACTTTCAACAAAAGAAAAGAAAAAAAAGAAGAAAAAAGAACAAGAGTTGTCCCGTAGGCCATGTTAAGATTCGGCCTATTGTCCAAGTTATTAAAAAAAAAAAAAAGCAAAGCCTTGGCCCATTGGCCAAGTCGATTAAAAAATATATACCATGCCTATATATATATATTTTTTGATCAATATACCATGCCTATATAAGGCATAGCAAAGTCACGAAGCAGAAGAAGCACAACGCAAGCAGCAGCGACAGCGGCGCGGAAAAGTAGAGCGACTTAGGATAGTTTTCTTTATTGTTTTATTAGTTTGCAAACAGTTTACGATGCTTTTGGAGTTCTCTCAAGCTTAAAATTTGGGATAAAGTTATTTTTTCCCATGACTTCAAGCATAAATTTCAAACTCCTCTATGTATTTTTTGATTTACCCAAATTCTCCCATAACCCTTCACACCGTTAATCAGTTAGCGGTAGAAAGGTAATTTTACTGTTTACAACCAAATCCAACACTAACAGCTTGTTTGGATTGGCAATATTAAAGGAAAGGAAAAGTTAGAGAGAGATTTTTTAATTATTTTTTTTATTTGGATTACAATTTTAGAGGAATAAAAAGTTATAGAGGGATTTCAAATCCCCTTTATTTTTTTTAATGAGAAAGATTTTACAATTCTTTCAATTTAAAATTTTTTAAAAAGAAAAAAAATAAAGTTATAAAAAATTTCTTTTGTCCCTACATATCTCGTTATTAAAAAAATAAAAAATAGTATTTAAGTAATTTTTCATTTAAAATTAATCTTTCCTTTCATTTCCTTTTCCAATCCAAACAAAAAATAATAAAATCATTTTCCTTTCCTTTTCATTATTTTTTTTTATAATCCAAACAAAATAATTCATTTCCTTTCCTTTCCTATATTTTTCTTCCTTCACTTTACTTTCCTTTCCTTTCCCTCTTGCAATCCAAACACTGTTCTCATTTTACAAAATCTTTTAAATCAATTTCGACACCAACAAGAAGCTGATTCTTTATTTTCTCTTTAGAAATGATATAATTTACAAAAAATCATCAAATAATGAAAGAATAAGCCAATATATAAATCATTCAAAATTAATACATATAGATATGATATATAACTTGTACAGATTAAAGCCTCGTCGGCTATTTTGAAGCTAAGGAGAAAGAGTTCAGTGCATTTGACACCACCCACATGCGTGTGTTTTCGTGTTTGTGTTTGTGTGGGTGTGTTGTGTCTTATGTGTTTGTTTATGTTGCGTGTGGGTACTGGTGTCGGTGGGTGTTGGTGACGGTGTTGGTGGGTGCTGGTGGTGTTGTTGGTATTGGTGTTGGTGTTGGTTGGTGTTGATGGTGTTGGTGGGTGGAGTTGGTGGTGGTGGTGTTGGTGGTGGTGGTGGTGTTGGTGGTGTTGGTGTTGATGGTGTTGGTGGGTGGAGGTGGAGATGGAGGTGGTGGTGGTAGTGGTGAGTATATCTCGCGACTGGGGGAGGGGGTTGTTTTTTTTCCTTTTCTTTTTTTTTTCTCTCACAGATTTGAAAGGCTGAACATGGTGGTGTTGGTATTGGTATTGGTATTGGTATTGGTATTGTTGTTGTTGTTGTTGTTGTGGTGGTGGTGGTGACTGTTGTTTGGTGGTGGTGAACGTATCTCGGCTGGGGGAGGGGGGCTGTTTTTTTTCCTTTTCTTTTTTTTTTCTCAGAGAAATTTGAAAGACTTCACTACCCTCACTTGGAGGGTTTAAAAGACTGAAATACCCTTAAACTTAACTGATCTGTTAACTTTGTTAGATGAGATGGGGAATTTGGATAATTCAAAAAATATATGGGGGAGTTTGGAATTTATGCTTGAACTCATGGGAGAAAATGGCTTTATCCCCTTAAAATTCTGTAACGTTACTCTTACTTTGTTTTTAATTTTTAGAATTATGTTTATTTTTCAGATTTATTATTCTAGTTTCTTTAATATGTCAGGCTAGATTTTCTCGTTAAGATGACGATGAAACCTTAGTTAATTTTAATAGATAATATGTTTGTGAATTAATTTTTCCCTATATCTTAATCATTCATGTTTAATGTTTATTCTTTCATCAATTGTTGAAATAATTCCTTAGATGAGTTTAATCATATTTTTCTCATACTTTTCTTGATTTTTAATGCCAAATATTAATTGTGGTTTTTAATTGGGATACAATTAATGATTTGAAGATTGTTTTGCAAAATAAGAATAAACGTACTTTTGGATTCATTAATTTAGGGCTTAAAAGATGATATCTTCTATGGTAACGAGGCTAGATTGCGAGATTATCATGTAGTAAAATTTGGAAAAAAATAATGATCAAATATAATTGACGTTAGGATTAACAAGGTGGATTCCGAGCCTTAGCTTTTTACGATTACTTGTTTACTTTCATTATTTTAATCTGCCCCCTTTCTTTAATTAGTTATTTTACCTTGCAATATTTTTAGTTTTAGGTCCTCAGGTTAGCTCTATACCAGTAACTATAAGTGACAATAGACTACAGCATATTCATGCAAAAGTTCTTTTTTTTTTCCCCAATACAAAGGAGAATGGATAAGGATCCTCTTAACAACTTCCAGGAATTTTGAACTGTGTGGAGCCTAGAAAGGAAAAATAACATCTTGAAATGAAGTTTACCACAGAGCATGCAGAGTTTGACGCATGGTTGGGATTTCATTTTCCGGAAGAACGCGGTTGAAGACTGAGGAAACTGTTCCCAATATCATAATCACGGAGCAAGGTAATGAGAATAGCATTCGGTCATCAATTACATGTAAACAAAGACAGGATGCATGTAAACTAATGAATTTGAATTTTCACTTACATGTGCAGAAAGAAAAAAAGAAATTATCCAAATATTTCAGGATGACGATTTCAAATCGCATAGTTCAGAATGGACTTGGATATTCAGTCCCTCGTTACCAAACTCCAGTTGCTCATCTTGAATTGTTTTGGCTGAAATCACAACAGAAGGATTGCACCACATCACTTCAATCATCTGTAGGGTAGAAATGTCACCAATGCCACTAGGGATTTCCTCAAGTTGCTCAAGGCAGGGGGAAGTGATGACTAGAGGCACTCCATTCCACGACATTCAGCGTGTCTAACATCAAGAACTTGAGTCTTGGGAACACCTTATCCTCCCTATCCCATTTTTCACGCTCAAATGCATGGCCCTGCCATTTGAGAACCTCCCGATTGCCTAGCATCGCAAGCTGTGCAATTTCATTCCATGACATACGAAAATTTGACAAAGTCAACTTCTTAAGACCACCTTCAATGATACAAGTTGATTGAGAAACCCCAACTCTGGGAACTGATTACAATTTGTAGAATTATCCCATGAATCCAAAAATATGCATTTTAGTTTTCGAATGCCTTGGAGCCTTGTTAATATCTTCTCCATATCATCACCATAAGCAAGAAATGGTGTCGAAAAGGTTCGAAGATTATTTAGTATAGAGGAGTTCTCAAGTCTGTGGGGCTCCAAATCAAAAGTAGCACTGTCATTTATATGCAAATGCCTCAACTTCACCATATCCCATATAGAATCCGGTACCTTTACAATTTTAGTACTTAATCCTTTAACAAGAAAAGTTTATAGGCTCCAAAGATTGGATATAGATGGTGGAATAAAATCCATATTGCCTTGAACTGCCTTGTATCTTAACAGAACAAGAGCGCCAATGAGTCTGAAAGAGTCACCTATTCTGATATCATCCAAAACTAATATTCTCAAAAGCTTAAAGTTGTGATAAATAAATGAGATATCATACAAATAGCTTGCGCACATATTATTAGTAGCCAAGAGCAACAATGATTGTACATGTGGCCCAGAAGGCTTCAACTTAATGAAAGGATTCCATCCGGAATGAATGCAGAGGCGACACAGGTGATACATTATAGATTTTGAAGAATAAGAATAATTAGGATCTACACCATAATCTTGATTATCAAATGAAGGAAAGTGTTCAACGTACTAATTTATCAGCTGCAATTAGCCAATTAGAATTCTAGGCACCGGCACAAAAATTGTTACCTTCTCTCGTGACATTCCAATGGTGATAGATCGGAAATAAAATTAAAATAAATTATTTGGTATAACTGCTAAATTATCCACTTCAATTCATCAACATTACAATATTACAGGATTATCATTGTTAACTTATCTCGTAAATTTATCTCGTTGTGATTGTATCTATTCCTAGTGGGGGAATTTTTCACTCGTGAGAGGATCCATTAGTATCATGAATGGGTATATATAGATAAGGAAAAACTACAGAAGGTTGTGTCTTTCAATTCTAATGGACGTGAATATTGACACAAGAAAATGCATTAGTGTATTTTTTGCCATGCTATTTAATTTTGGGATCAATAATTCAAGTTTATTATTGATTCTACTGAATGGGTTTTGATTTAAAGAGTACGTTTTGTACAGTGAAAGATTCCAGTAAGCATCCGGTTCACATAATGCATTTTTTCTTTGTTGTTCGTGTAATATTATGAACATTCAGAATAAGTGATGGAGAAAACTGTTTAACTTCCTTTTTACCCCTAGACTTGTGATTTTTTACTTGCACGTGCACGTCTCATGAACGAATTGTTGATGAAAATGGATTTGGGGACTAATGACATCCGATTATAATAACTTCGGCGACTCAAAAGACTCTTTTTAAAAGATAAGAGACTAAAACGTCATAACCTTATATTATATGTTCAAGAATGTAGCAAACCTCATTTGATGCATGTACTTGCCCAACACATGCAACAAACAATGAAGCCATAATGATTGCAACTCAAGAATCAAGACAATGGATAAGATGAGAAGTGTCTCATCATCTTCTTTACTAGTAGAAATGCACTTGCCAATCTCGATTCTTTCTTGGGAAGACACTCGCAGACATATGAAAAGCATATGGTTAAGCAATATGGTCTTTTGGGTTTGGTTTGTTCACATAATAGTCTCTTAAAATAGAAGCTTTAATGGGTGATTATATATCGTTCTATGTGCTATTTGTTAGACTTAGTGTCCTAAAAGTCAAGATTAATTGTATTTTATTAGGACACAAATTTGTATTATATTTCATTAATGGACGGTTTAGTTTATTTTAATTAATGTGTTAATTAATTTAAATAAAGTACTTAGAATAATATTTGTAGATCTCAAGAGTACAAAAATAATTGGCACTTATTTATCCAGCTAAATTATTCTACAGTCTACGATCGAGTTTAATATGAGATATTAATCAGGACAACAAGTCTCATGTTGTATTGATGTATAAGTAATTGTTGAGAACACATTACTGGACTTGACCAATCATATATGTTGAATTACGTGGATCGTCAATAATTCAACATATATATTATATAATGTATAAATATTCTTTAGACCTGAAATATCATGGTTATCTCGTGTTTGGGATATCACGATTTGCTAAAACTAAAACCCGATTCTAATCATGGACCAGTATATGTACTTAGTGGTTGTGGCTCATTCCTACATGGGGGTATGTGCGTGTGCGATATGAAATTCATCGTTTAGGGGTCCAATATATGCGATCTAATTAATTAATTATAAATCCTTGACCAAGGTTGAATCGTGGAAGTTGTTCCATAGTTCATTCATGAGTTACTGAATTAATTAGATGGAGTCATATGATTAAGATTGAGAGGTTGACATCCCTATCCATGACTCTCATTTGATTGAGACAGTTAAAGACGGAAGAAATTAATTATACGGTAATTATATATTTATAGGATTCGTGCAATTCTACTTCATTATTAGTTGGGTACGTAGTCGCAATATACTGTTAGGTGTCACTCATGACTTGTAAAATTAATTAGAGTAACTCTAATTAATCTTTTAATTGGATTAATATTATTACACTATCAATTAATTATAAACCTGAGAGGTCATATACAAATAAGGGATCTGAATTAATCAGTAAGAGAAATTAAATTAAAGATTTTAGACTATCCAAAAATTATTTAATTGAATTTAAGATTGGGCTCGTATGAATTTTTAATTCTATTAGCTTTGCAATCTAGGTCCAAAACTTGGGATTAGCCCATAAGCTAGCCCCTAGAAATTACAGGTCCTATAAATAGGAAATTATGACATACATACAATTTTGCTAGCATTAAATCCTGATTTTGATAGATTAGTTTTTTCTAAATACTCTAGTGGGGGGTTTGCTAATTCTGTCTCTCGGATTTCGTGTGGATACAGGAGGTTTCACACTTGATGACCTTGAATTGCATCTCGTCACCACTAATGTAATTCTAAAACTACTTTTATACGATAATTGTTTTTGTTTGATTATCGCATAATTAGCCATGAACTGATACGTGATATTATTCTGCTGTGTTATTATTATTAAAAATGAAATCCAACACTATCTTTGACATATTGATAATAGGTTTGTAGATTAATATATATGTTTTGTCGAAAAATTACATGTTAGATTCTATGTTCTGAAGATTTGCGTGAAAAATTACTGTGGCTAATTGTCATTGCAGCTAAATTAAAGAAGGAATTCACATCAAGAGATGGCGAGTGTTGTGGTTCGATGTCCTGATAGGATAAGTAATCTTCCAGACAATGTTATAGAAACCATCCTGATGTATTTGTCAACACGAGATGCTGTAAGGACAAGTATTTTATCAAGGGAGTGGAGGCATTGCTGGGCAAAACTTCCACAACTGATACTTGATGATGAAACATTGTGGAGTAAATCGACTGTAGAACATTCAGCTAGAAACTTCACGAAGGACCGATCAAGAAGTTTACCCTCTCCATTTCTGGATTGGAAATCTGTCCTGAAATTGACAACCAGCTGATCTCTTTCTTCGTAAGGAACAACGGTATTGAGGATCTTATTCTTGAGATGTGGACATCTGAGTGTTACAGATTGCCATTATCGTTTTTCACATGCCAAAAGCCGATGCGTTTGAGTCTTCGGTCTTGTTTGATTGAGACTGCACCTGCCTTCAAAGGATTTAGTAGGCTGATTATACTGTAATGTGACTGTTAGTGCCAAAGTGCTTGGAAGTTTAATCTCCAGTTGTCTATTACTTGAGCAATTGGTTCTGCAATCCACTCCCTATTGTAATGATGATGAGATTGAGATTGAGATTGAGATTGAGAATGAGATTGAGATTGAGATTGATGCTCCGAATCTGAAAAATTTCAGCTTCACAGGTGCTGGAATATCAGTTATCTTCAAAAAAGTCCCACTTCTTGTTTCGGTTTCTTTTGTATCTTTTGAGTATATTGGCGGAAAGTATTTCAGGAAAAGAGAAAACTGCAACTTAGTCGAGTTCTTACTTGGTCTACCTATTCTTGAGAATCTGTTCTTTGGCTATGTTTCTAACATTGTAATTATTGCATCTCCTAATTTACCACCTCATTTAAACGCTTGAATTCTTAGTAAGAGATTATTATATTAAATTATTGTCTTCAACACACCCCTTCGTGGGTTTACTATCTCTTTACACATGTTTCTTTTAGCCCTTGGCTGCAGGTGAAGTGCCAACAAGGCTTCCGACTACCTTAGTCTACCTTAAAGATCTTGACCTCTATAATACAATGTTAGATGAATTGGACGGGCTGTCATTAATCCTTTGCTTAATCAGAAGCTCCCCTAACTTGAAGCATATTAAGATTCAGGTGAGTAAGGTAGATGTTTCTCTCCCGTATGCGTTATCTTAATTTTCGTATTAATGCAGTTTAATCATCTTTTCCTAGTTTTCCATCGATAAAGCTTCCTCAACAAATGCTGCTTTGGAATTTTTGAAAGAGCAAGACTACTCAGACGTAACGCTGAATGAACTCAAGGAAGTGGAACTGAAAAATGTTACTGGGACAAGATCTCAATTGGAAGTCAATGAGATTTTATTATCTAAATCACCAAGTCTAGAGAAAATGCGAATTCAGACCCTTTTGGTACCGATATCTGGTAAAGGATTTAATCTCCTCAGAGAACTAACAAAAATTCAGCCTGCATCAAAGAAAGCAGAAGTAATTTATGCAGACGTAAAGGGCAAGCAATTTTTTTCTATCAGGTATATGTAATTTGTGTAGTTTATGTCTTTGAGATGCGCAGAAAATGATGGCATCTTGATTTACATGTTTTGGCATTGCAAACTACATCAATGCTACTTTTGTTTTTGGGAAAGGATACTTCTAGCTATTCTTTGTATGATAACCACCGTGGATCTCAATGCATGTAATTCTTCTTTTGATTCTTCCCTTTCTTTTTTTTTTTTGGACCCTATGGGAAAAGCATTTTCTTGTGATGAGAAAATATCTTGCAAAATGTGGTTATGGATGGCAATAGGTTAGGTAGGCATCAAAATGGAAAAGAAAGCATTGTTGTCTTGGGTATATTGAATTATATTTGTATAGATTATGACTTCTGGATGTTCTGAAAGATGACATCTTGATTTTTATGTTTTAGCATTACGAACTACATGGATGTTTCTTTTTCTTTTTTGGTTTTTTGGGAATTTGGGTAAATACTTCAAATTATTTCTTTTTTATGATAATCACGACGGATCTCAATATAATATTCTACTTTTGGTTCTTGGTCTTTCTTTTTCGACCTGTGGGAAAAACATTTTTTATATGGTAAGAAAATATCATGTTGAGTATAGTTAGGGATGATAACAAGTTGGATACCCATCAAAATAAAAGAGCATATTCATTGTCTTAATTAGGTTTATGTTATTTGTATAGATTATGGTTTTGTGATGTTTGAAAAATGACAACGCTTTGATTTATCTGTCCTGTAAAGTGTGGTTAAGGAAAACAACGGATCGGATACTTGTCAAAATGGAAGAGCAAATTTATTTCCTTAGCATATGTTATTTATATAGATTACGGCTTTGAGATGTTCAGAAAATGATTGCATCTTGATTTACATATTTTTACATTACGAATTACATAGATAAGTCAACCTATTTGTATGATAATCACCATGGATTTCAGTATAATTATACTATTGGTTTTTTATTTTTTATTTTTGGATCCTCAGGAAAAATTATTTTTTTCGTGGTGAAAAACTATCCTTATAAAATGCGATTACGGTAACAACAGGTCGAATATCTTTCACTATTGTTTTATACTTTACTATACGATCCCAAATATTTGCTCCAACAAAGACGTGTGGGCTGTATAACCTCTTCTCCCACATTGATTTGTGAGACGAATATCTTCACTTAATAAGTATATGTCTTAAGTAAATTGGTTGCCGACCTCACTTGTGTGGGCTTGTAACCCTGTTGGGGACATTAAGGTGTTCGAACATTATGATTAAGGCTTTGTTTGTTTGTTGTAAAATAATTTATTTGTGAAAAATATTTTTTTAGAAAATAAAATATTTTACGGGACTCTGTTTGTTTGGCATAAAATAACTTGTTAGAAAAAAATATTTTTTTAGAAAATAGAATATTGAAAAATATTTTATAGTATTTGGATGTACTGTGAGTTCCTTAAAATGTTTTCTTCTTCCAAAAGAAATGAAAATATTTTTCAGAATTTTGTACTAGCCGCAATTGTTGACCGAAAAATATTTTACGGTTGACTAATTTTACAGTGTTACCAAACATTGTAAAATTAAGAAAAAACAGTCGTAATTTTTAACTGAAAAATATTTTACGATTAACTAATTTCTGATATTACCAAACACCGTAAAATCTAAAAAATATTTTTAAAAAAAATATTTTACGACAAACAAACGGAGCCTAAGGCTCTCTCAACTTCTCCAGATTTCTCAATACTATCAACTGTTTGAGAAATGCCTATTTATACACTATTAATCACAAAATATTAAGTTAATATCACTTTGCCTTCAATGTACGACCAGTCTATTGCAATTCCAACTAATAGATGGGCTATACTATCAAGTTTTTTTTTTTTTTGGTCATTTACTATCAAGTTTATTTCTGTAGTATATGTTATTTAAATATATTATGGCTTTGATATATTCAGAAAATGATGGCATATTAATTTATATGTGTTGGCACATTGTACCAAACCCGATGATTAAGGCTTCGAAATGGGCTTGTTTCAATTGAAACAACACCTTTTGTCATTATCAACTTTTCCAGATGGGTTGACTTTTCAATATTGTCAACTTCTCCAGATCAGATGACTTCTCAATACTATCAACTTTTTGAGAAATGTCTATTTATACACTATTAATCACAAAATAATATTAAGTTAATATCACTTTGCCTTCAATGTACGACCAATCCATTGGCGGATGTCTCTCAATTCCAACTAATAGATGGGCTATACTATCAAGCTTATTTCTCTAGTATATGTTATTTAAATAGATTATGGCTTTGATATATTCGAAAAATGATAGCATATTAATTTATATGTATTTTGACATTATGAACTACATAGATACTTCTTGCTTCTTTATTCATCAACCAAACTAATAACTGTTATGTCTCACCAAAATTCCTGAAACCTCATAGATTTTCAATCTTTTGATGTATGATTTTGCAAGTATTAGTCTTATCTTGCTGCTTGTATTGTCTTGTGATAAATGGAGAAGGCGTATTTGATATTGTTGATATGAAAATATATTATATTACTTTTAAATTATAAAAAGCAATTGCAATGATATAAAGAAAAAAATTTGCAAGACAATGACGATTACATAGTTGATTTTTAATTCTTCTACAATATATTATTAGTTGTATAATATTCATACAAAATGATTTGCATGGTGATCAAATTACACTCTTTTTACATGGATCAATCTTAGTCACACGTGAAGGAGAGAATTAGAAAAATATAATTATTCCACTTGTAAATCATGACCCCTAATGTCACTATAAAATTTTGAGTTACTCAACTAACACTAAGTGCTTGAAGACTTTTACTAAAAAAAATTCACAATTTTAAAAGTAAAAAATATAGTCATTTCTATTCATAATATATATATAAATGTTAAATTATATTTTATAGGCCTCTAAACGCGCCCTTGACTATCAAGATGACCCTCGATGAAGGGTAAGACAAATATGCACGCTAAATTGATAGATATGATTAGAATCAAATCTTACAATGTTATAATCAGTTCATGTGGGCTCTAATATCAACCATAATAGTAATTACAACTATTTACTTGCAGGAGTAGCATAAAAAAGAAATAATTTTTCACTTTCTCTCGCCTACCATGTAACGCCCCGATCTCTCATAAGACCGGAGGCTCTAATAACTATGCTATTCACAACCCAATTCCAACTCGGTCACAAAATTTAAAAAAAACGGACGGAGTTTTTCCTATTTTTAGGACTAATAAAAAATCTGCACACAACAAGTATAACCCCATAACAACACCCCAACTCTAACCGTCCAATTTTTCCCAGTCTCAAAGGCCATTCGAGCCTTAGACAAAAAATATAAACACACGAGCATGCAATGACACAACCTTTGAAATTCTAGGTTACAGGATAGCTTATCATACCACTCTAACTATATTCACAAGCTTACTTATGATAAGTCCACCTACTTGTCACACAAGCACGCAATCAAAAGACAACAAAATCTATCTTTAGCTATTACATGTCAACTACTCTACCAAACCACATAAGTCTTTAATTTACTTTACAATCCAACGAGCCGTACAAAATACATATAAGACTTCAAGGCTTCAAAACAGAACAAAAATACATCAAGTCCCATCTTCACAAACAGCTTCCAATCATAGCAAGATAAGCAACCAACAACACGACACACAAGGCAGTTGTTCTAACTATACCTGAAACATGTTAAAATGAGGAATGAGTAACCAAAGTTACACAGTGAGGGAGGTGATGCAGCATATCGGGGATTGCTTTCATGAGATGCAACAAGATAACAACAAATACAATACAAAATAACAAAACTAATTAGACAAGTATTTAATCACGTATAAAAAGGATGCGGTTCCACTTTTGTCTTCATGCACGATCCACGAGCCATGATCTTCAAACAAGTACCGGCAAAACCCTTATTCCTCCAAAAGTGGGGTACTCCGGATGTACCCCAATCCTACAACCCATATCTCCCGAGGTAGGTCCGTATGCCCCAACAAGGTGAACTTCGCCTTTGGGGTAGGAGAGTATGCCTCAGCGAGATAGGGACTAGAAAACCATGGTAGCTGAGGGAGCACGGAAAGCCCGATGCCACCCGTGTTACTTGACACTACAACGCCCAAAAAGGTTGCGCAACCCCGAAACACGAATTTGAGAATTCACGAAATATCACGGAATAATCACAAGTAAACACGAGAAATCATGAGACAACAAGTAAATAGTGCATATAAACCTTATCCATTAAACTAAGTCATACATTCTAGAAGCAATAAAATAAGATAAGATGCACAAAAAAGATGAGACTCTCTCACCTTAGTGAACCAAACCTGTAATGCCCCGAACCCAACCCCACACTAAAGTCAGGCTCGGACCCGTTACTCAGACAGAGTCTCCTTTGTACCAAGGACAAAACTGTTACCTGAAAACATTCACTCAAGACATTTGAACTATAAACAACAACTTATCTTCTAATATCTTCAAAACCAAACAAAATCACAAGGCCATCTGAGCCTTGGAATAACATCAATCTACTTAAACACACAAGTATGCGAAATAAGTTGATTTTAGCCATAAGTAGTTAGATACAATATAATTTAAGTTCCATATGTAGAACTATAAACACTCCAAGCATACAAAAGAAATTAAAGTCTAGAATCCATTATTACAATCCAACATCTTTCTCTAACATTCAAGTCTACCACTACTAAACATATACACAAGATCTCAAGGTCTCAAAATACAATATTAACATGAACTCCACGCAAGTAGCACATAAGATCCACCTTAGCACACAAAGTCACGGATTCTGATCTACGTGAACTTTTTCTTCTTCTACTACTTCTAATAGCTGGGGATTCACCTCAGCTTCTCCTGAAACATTTCAAATGAGGAGTGAGCAACAAAGTTGCCCAGCGAGGGAGGTGATGCAACATGCCAACGTGCAATATGATATGCAACACAAGAAAACATATATAAGCCACATAAACCAATAAGACAATAAGCCAAGCTATTGATCACTTTAAAAAGGATACGATTCCAATTCCATGTCTTCAATCACGAGCCACGAACCACGAGCATCACGAATATGCCGGTAAACCCCAAACACCAACAATTGGGATACTCTGGATGTATCCCGATCCTACGACCCTTTCTCCCGAGGTATGTCCATGCCCAGCAGGTGAACCACGCCTCTGGGGTAGTGGAGTATGCCTCAGCGAGAAAGGAAATAGGCATCATGGTAGTCAAGGGAGCACGGCAAGCCCAACGCTGCCCGTGTTTCTCGACGCTACCATGTCCGAAAAGGTTGCGCAACCCCGAGACAAGTCACAAGTAATCAATATATCACATAACACATAAGAGGGACGACAAAGTAGGCCGCCCTCAGAAATAAGCACGATATAAGTTCACATAAGCACGAGATTAGCTTAAAGATACCAAAAGAAGCAATCAACACAATTAATTCCCACAATCTACTCAAATAGCTTAATTATATCCTAAATATTCAATACAATACAAGATAACTTAATTACAAGTGTCAATTGCATCAAATATAGCCAAAACTACTTTTTTCCCTTTCTTTAACCGAGTTTTCTTTCTCATATGCATGGTTCAAGATTTCCAAATCATATCCTAGTCTTTCTATATTCTTAATTAAGTCCAAAGGCTCCTTTTAGGATCATAAAAACTCATTTTAGAAACAAAAGTTTGGGAAGGCCCCGAACGGGTTTGAACTACAACTATATTAACTGAACCCCATTTCTGCGAAACGAAAGCACCAAAGGTGCTTCCTTAGCTCAAGGATACCCGAATCAATGCCCAAATTTGCCCGGATTGCTCAACGGAAAAAGTCCCCTTTTTAAAGTCGGCTATTTATGCAATTAAGCTCGGTTTCGAGTAATTCAACATCACGTGGCTTTTCAACTAACTTCACTAGGGTCTAGAGCATCTAATTGAAGCCTCAATTTAAGCTAATTAACAATTTCTCTCAAAACCCTAATTCTAGGCACTATTCATCACTCTTTTGATCAATATATGCGTTCAACCATGGAATCTTCTAACAAGCTATAAAAGTTAACTCTATAGGCATCAAATAACTCATAGCAAGCATTTATAACAAGTAAAGTAGCTATAATTAACAAATCAAGATTTTCAACATATAAGCAAAAACTTCAAATGCATAAATAATGTAACTCCCTCACAATTTTGAAGTCAAGGAAGCTTGTTGAAGACCCTAGGTTGCTCAAAACCCTCCCAAGATCAAGCTAGGAGCTCAAGATGCAAGGTTGTTGAAGCAAATTTCTCTCTTTTCTTCCTTGAGTGGGTCGGCCAAATGAAGGGACATGAAGGTCATTTTTTTGTTTGTTTTGATGACAAGAATAAGCCTTTTTGTTTTAATTTCATGAGTTGGTTATTATTATATGTGGTGCATGACTAATAATATAAGCTAATTAGTCTCAAAACTTGATCAACTAAGGCTAATTGCAATTTCAAATGTTTTTTTTTTAAAATTTATAACTAGCACTATTCTAACGTAACAATATTCAAATGTCATGAAATCTATTTTCTAAACGCACTCTCCTAAGCCCGAAAGTTCAAAACGAAAATTTCTCGGTTCCTTTTAAATGCCATATGACCTAGGAAAAATTTAAAATCAAACTTTTAAAACAGTCAAAAATATTATGAATAGTAACCTCTAATAAAAACAATTAAGCAAGAAAAAGATGCACGTAGGAAAGCGCACATAGATATGCAACAGGTATAATAAATTTTATGGTAGAATTCTCAGGTGTCACACCCTCTCCCCCTTAAACTAATTGCGTCCTCGCAATTCTTACATGATTCGACAAAGAGCTCCGGATACTTCTCTCTGATCTGTTCTTCTCGTTCCCAAGTGGCATCCTCAACCCTATGATGATCCCAAAGAACTTTTACCATAGGAATACTTTTAGTTGTAAGTTCTTGAATCTTTCGGTCAACCACTCGAAGAGGTTTCTCAACATATCCTAAAGACTCATCAATCTCCAACGGTTCTGGCTCAATGATATACGACGGATCAGGGTTATATTTCCTCAACAGCGACACATGAAAAACATCATGAATCCGGCCCAAATTCGGAGGTAATGCCAATCTATAAGCTAAATCCCCAACTTTCTCAGTGATTTCAAATGGTCCCACATATCTAGGGCTAAGTTTACCTCATTTTCCGTATCGAATCAGACCTTTGCGCGGAGAGACTTTCAAGAATACACAATCACCCTTAGAAAATACTAAGTCCCGTCGACGTCTATCAGCATAATTCTTCTGTCAACTCTGAGCTGTAAGCATCCTTTTCTTTATAAGCTTCACATTATCCACCATTTTAATCATCTCAAGAAGAATAGCTGGATCAACTGTTTTCATCTCACCTACCTCATCCCAATACAACGGAGACCTACATTTTCGCCCATAAAGTGCTTCGTAGGGTGCCATGCCAATAGTAGCCTGATAACTGTTATTATAAGCAAACTCTGCTAATGGTAGGTATTTCTCCCAATTCTTGCCAAAATCCAGAACACAAGCCCTCAACATGTCTTCCAGTATCCTGATAGTCCTCTCTGACTGGCCATCCGTCTGTGAGTGATAAGCAGTACTAAAACTTAAATTAGTCCCCAAAGCCTTTTGTAGTTTCTGCCAGAACTGTGATGTAAACCTGGGATCCCTGTCTGACACTATCTGAGATGGAACTCTATGCAGTCTCACAATATTTTTAACATATAGCTCAGTTAATTTATCGAGAGAATCTGTTTTCTTTGTAGCAATAAAATGTGAACTCTTCGTCAACCTATCTACTACAACCTACACAGAATCATTACCTCGTGGTGATCTCGGCAAATCCGACACAAGGTCTATAGTAACCTGGTCCCATTTCCATACCGGAATCTCCAATGGTTGCAACAATCCTGCCGGCCTCTGATGTTCTGCCTTCACTTTCTGACAAGTCAAGCACTTAGCTACATATTTAGCTATCTCTCTCTTCATGTTGTTCCACCAGAAATTCTGTTTTAGATCTCTGTACATTTTAGTGCTTCCAGGATGAATTGTGTATTTAGAAGCGTGAGACTCAGCAAGAATCTCATCTTTCACAATCGAATCACTAGGAATGCAACTTCTATTCCTGTACCTGAGAAGTCCATCATCATGCAACTTAAAGTCGGACTTTCCCCTTTTTGACGTCTCTAAAAGCTTCAATAACTGAGAATCTGATTGTTGCGCTTCTCTGATTCTAGATAACAATAGAGATTGGATCTGTAGGCTAGCAAATTGAATACCTGATCTAGAAGCCTCTGGTTTCCACAAACATAGCTCTTCCACAATCTCCTAGTCCTTGATTATCAAACTAGCCACAGAAGCTTTTCGACTCAATGCATCTACAACAGTATTAGCTTTTCTCAGCAAATAGCTAATGGTACAATTATAATCATTTAACAGTTCTAGCCAATGCCTTTGCCTCATATTCAGATCTTTTTGAGAAAAAAGGTACTTTAAGCTTTTATGGTCAGTAAATATTTCAAATTTATTACCCCACAAATAATGACGCCGTTTTTTCAAAGCAAAGACAACAGCTGCAAGCTCAAGATCATGTGTAGGATAATTGAGTTCATATGGTTTCAATTTCCTAGAGGCATATGCTATCACTTTACTATTTTGCATAAGAACATAACCCAAGCCTTCTTTCGAAGCATCACTATAAATCACCAAGTTTTCAGTCCCCTCAGGCAAGGCAAGGATAGGTGCAGTGGTAAGTCTCTTTTTCAACTCCTGGAAACTGGCTTCACATTTATCATCCCAATTAAACACAGTTTTCTTCTGAGTTAATGTAGTCAAAGGTCCTGCAATCTTTGAAAAATCTTTAACAAATCGCCTATAATAGCCCGCTAGTCCCAAGAAACTACAGACTTCCGTGACAGTTTCAGGTCTTTTCCATGACATAACCACTTCAATTTTAGCAGGATCAACAGATATTCCCTCCTGTGAAATGAAATGACCTAAAAAGGTAACCTGTTTCAACCAGAATTCGCATTTGCTAAATTTGGCAAACAATTTGTGTTCTTGCAGGGTTTGAAGCACAATTCTTAAATGTTCTTCATGCTCTGTCTCAGATTTAGAGTATACTAATATATCATCAATAAAAATCACAACAAATTAATCAAGATAGGGTCGAAATACTCTCTACATCAAATCCATAAAAGCAGCTGGAGCATTTGTCAACCCGAATGGTAAAACAACAAACTCATAATGGCCGTACCTGGTTCTAAATGCAGTCTTAGGAACATCCTCTTTTCGGATCCTCAACTGATAATAACCCTGCCTCAAATCAAATTTCGAAAAAACTACAGCACCCTGTAGCTGATCAAACAACTCCTCAATTAAGGGCAAAGGATATTTATTTTTCACCCTTACCTGATTAAGACCTCGATAATCAATGCACAAATGCAGAGTACCGTCTTTCTTTTTCACAAATAACACGGGAGCACCTCACGGTGACGAACTAGGCTGAATAAAACCTTTCTCAAGTAAACCCTGTAGCTGAATTTTCAATTCTTGTAACTCAGGGGGAGACATTCTATACGGGGTTCTCGAGATAGGGTTAGTTCCCGGTAACAAGTCAATTACAAACTCAATCTCCCTATCAGGTGGTAACCCAGGAAACTCCTCAGGGAAAACCCCCGGAAACTCTTTTATAACAGGTATTTCATTCAATTTCAATTTATCTCTAGGCTGATTAATTAGATAAGCTAAGTATACATCATAACCTTTACTCAGCATTTTAGTAGCTTTATTGGAAGATATGATATGAGTCCCAGTAGACATTCGACTCCCAGTTACTTTAATAACAGGTTGGTTAGGTACTTCTAGAGTTAAAACTTTCATCCTACAGTCCAAACATGCATAAAATCGCCCCAACCAATCCATCCCTAAGATAACTTCAAAGTCCCGAAATGGCATGATTATCAAATCAATAGGATACATGCAACCTTCAATGCAAATATTACAATCTTTACACACAAACTCCGTAACAAATTTAGTACCCATAGGATTACCTACTTCAATCATATACGGCAGTTTATCAACTTTTAATGTAGCAGACTGTGCACATACAGGAGTAATGAATGAATGCGTAGCCCCGGTGTCAATCAAAACTACTACTGGCTGACTATTAATAAGAAAAGTACCTTCCACCACCACTGTCGTCTCTGGAAGCTCCTCCTGGTCGAGTGCAAATACCCATGCCTGACCTCGCGGTACAGTAGCTGCTCCTGAAGCTCTAGTCTGGGCACCCTGGCCTGAAGTCTGACCCTGACCAAATTTAAACTTGGGACAATCTCTAACTCTATGCTGATCACTGCCACAACTTGTGTAACGGCCCAATTTCCTCCAACACTCAACCTCTGTGTGGCCCTTACGGTTGCAATGAGTACACTGTAGATTCTTCCTAGTAGCAGCTCCTCATGTAGGGGCCCTATAAGTAGATGTAGCAGAACTACCCTGCTGAGATCTAGCGATTACTGGTCGGGTCTGTGACTATCCCTGTGGCTGGCTCTGAGCTGGTCTCGGCTGTGACTGCACTTGAACTGGTCCTGGGTAGCTCTGGGTCTGCCTAGGCTGCTGAGTCTGAACAGACTGCTGATACTATCTCTGATAACCCTAACTCTGGGACTGATACTGACGTTTACTTGACTGACTAGACTGAGCCAACACATCTGCCTTACGTTTCTCATATCTTGATGCGGCCCTAACTACTGTAGCATAGTTCGGGTAATCTTGTGAAGACAAGTAAAGCATGATGTTACTCCTCAACCTTGTAATAAATCTCTGGGTCTTCACATCCTCTGGCTGAACCAAAGCTGGCACATATCGAGATAGTCTCGTAAAGGTAGCCTCATACTGGTCTACAGTCATGTTCCCCTATTTCAAAGCTATAAATTCATCATGATATCTCTCACGGGCTACAACCGATACATATTTATCTCGAAACTCACGAACAAAGTCAGCCCATACATGCTGAACCCTCTCGGCATCCTATTTCTCCCTAATAGTGCGCCACCATGCGTCGGCATCACCCTCCATTAAAAAGGCAGCATAGATAATCTTTCTTTCATCGTTGCACTCGAGTATCGCAGCAACTTTCTCAAACTTACTCAACCACATCTCTGTTTTCATATCATCAGGCTCGCCATAAAAACTATATGCTCCGTGATGTAGGAATTTATCAAACAAGTTACCTCCTGCAGTACCACTGCCCTCTGCTCTGGCAGTCTGATTACCTCTGCCAACACCTGCTGTACCATGCTGAACCACAAACTGAGCTATGGTATTCATCGCGGTGGCCATTGTGGCCAAAATCTGGGCATTACTTGGTTCCTGACCTTGCGGTACATCCCCGGCTGCCCCAGCACCTTGCCCTGGTACATCCTGTCTGGGAGCTTCCTCCGGCTCTCTCCGTGGTCTACCCCGTCTCTTCATTACAATGCTAGAAGAACATAATATTATAATAGGCAAATAAACTATGCAAAGATAATGTACACATTGTTTTCAAACATTTTACTCACATAAGAAGCACATAAAACACTTAACAACATTTAACACTAACTTTTCATACTCTTATCATGTCATGCTTTATCATTCCTTTTTATGCTAGCTTGTCTTTTATCTAAGTACTTAAACAATTAAACAATCATATATTCATATAATTCACTTTCACATATAGACCACTACCCACATGCCAAGGAATTTAACCCGGCTTCAAGCATTCAAGTAGCTCTGATACCACCTAAAGTGGAATGCCCCGAATCCAATCCCACACTAAAGTCAGGCTCGGACCCGTCACTCGGACAGAGTCTCCTCTGTACCAAGGACAAAATTGTTACCTGAAAATATTCACTCAAGACATTTGAACTATAAACAACAACTTATCTTCTAATATCTTCAAAACCAAACAAAATCACAAGGCCATCCGAGCCTTGGAACAACATCAATCTACTTAAACACACAAGCATGCGAAATAAGTTGATTTTAGCCATAAGTAGTTAGATACAATATAATTTAAGTTCCATATGTAGAATTATAAACACTGCAAGCATGAAACAGACATTAAAGGATAAAATTCATTATTACAATTCAAAATCTTTCTCTAACATTCAAGTCTACCACTACTAAACATATACACAAGACCCCAAGGTCTCAAAATACAATATTAACATGAACTTCATGCAAGTAGCACATAAGATCCACCTTAGCACACAAAGTCACAGATTCTGATCTACGTGAACTTCTTCTTCTTCTTCTACTTCTAACAGTTGGGGATTCACCTTAGCTTCTCCTGAAACATTTCAAATGAGGAGTGAGCAACAAAGTTGCCCAGCGAGAGAGGTAATACAACATGCCAACGTGCAATATGATATGCAACACAAGAAAACATATACAAACCACATAAACCAATAAGACAATAAGCCAAGCTATTGATCACTTTAAAAAGGATACGGTTCCACTTCCAGGTCTTCAATCACGAGCCACGAACCACAAGCATCACGAACATGCCGGTAAACCCCAAACACTAACAATTGGGATACTCCGGATGTATCCCGATCCTACGACCCTTTCTCCCGAGGTAGGTCCATGCCCAGCAGGTGAACCACGCTTCTGGGGTAGTGGAGTATGCCTCAGCGAGAAAGGGAATAGGCATCATGGTAGTCGAGGGAGCACGGCAAGCCCAATGCCGCCCGTGTTTCTCGACGCTACTATGTCCGAAAAGGTTGCGCAACCCCGAGACAAGTCACAAGTAATCAATATATCACATAACACATAAGAGGGACGACAAAGTAGACCGTCCTCACAATTAAGCATGATATAAGTTCACATAAGCACGAGATTAGCTTAAAGATACCAAAAGAAACAATCAACACAATTAATTCTAATAATCTACTCAAATAGCTTAATTATATCCTAAATAATCAATACAATACAAGATAACTTAATTACAAGTGCCAATTGCATCAAATATAGTCAAAACTACTTTTTTCTCTTTTTTTAACCGAGTTTTCTTTCTCCTATGCATGGTTCAAGATTTCCAAATCATCTCTTAGTCTTTCTATATTCTTAATTAAGTCCAAAGGCTCCTTTTAGGATCATAAAAACTCATTTTAGAAACAAAAGTTTGGGAAGGCCCCGAACGGGTTGAACTACAACTATATTAACTGAACCCCATTTTCGCGAAACGAAAGCACCAAAGGTGCTTCCTTAGCTCAAGGATACCCGAATCAATGCCCAAATTTGCCCGGATTGCTCAACGGAAAAAGTCCCCTTTTTAAAGTCAGCTATTTATGCAATTAAGCTCAGTTTCGAGTGATTCTACCTCGCGTGGCTTTTCAACTACCTTCACTAGGGTCTAGAGCATCTAATTGAAGCCTCAATTTAAGCTAATTAGCAATTTCTCTCAAAACCCTAATTCTAGGCACTATTCATCATCTCTTTTGATCAATATATGCATTCAAGCATAGAATCTTCTAACAAGCCATAAAAGTTAACTCTATAGGCATCAAATAACTCATAGCAAGTATTTATAACAAGTAAAGTAGCTATAATTAACAAATCAAGATTTTCAACATGTAAGCAAAAACTTCAAATGCATAAATAATGTAATTCCCTCACAATTTTGAAGTCAATGAAGCTTGTTGAAGACCCTAGGTTGCTCAAAACCCTCCCAAGATCAAGCTAGGAGCTCAAGATGCAAGGTTGTTGAAACAAATTTCTCTCTTTTCTTCCTTGAGTGGGTCGGCCAGATGGAGGGACATGAAGGACATTTTTTTGTTTGTTTTTTTGACAAGAATAAGCCTTTTGTTTCAATTTCATTAGTTGGTTATTATTATATGTGATGCATAATTAATAATCTAGGCTAATTAGTCTCAAAACTTGATCAACTAAGGCTAATTGCAATTTCAAATGTTTTTTTTAATTTATAACTAGCACTATTCTTATGTAACAATATTCAAATGTCATGAAATCTATTTTCTAAACGCACTCTCCTAAGCCCGAAAGTTCAAAACGACAATTTCTCGGTTCCTTTTAAATGTCATATGACCTAGGAAAACTTTAAAATCAAACTTTTAAAACAGTCAAAAATATTATGAATAGTAACCTCTAATAAAAACAATTAAGCAAGAAAAATGATGCACATAGAAATGCGTACATAGATATGCAACAGTTATAATAAATTTTATGGTAGAATTCTCGGGTGTCACAAAACCTGTAAGAATCTAGCCAAGGATACAAGGACTAGCGCCAATTTATTCTCAACATCTTGGATTGGCTCAAAGAATCAAATCCTATCATGTAGTAAACACATACTTATCACAAGAAATCTTATAGATGTCACCCACAGTTAATGCACTAAAGTTTACATCACATAATCAGGTTAGCAACACAACAAGATACAATCAAACATAAAACAAGTAATCATGCCAGTTGATTTAGAAACTTCACCCAGAAGGATAAACATACTATGTGTCACGCCCCGACCCAACCTATAGAGGCTAGACTAGGGTATGACTTAATTCTTTTATGCCATTTCACATAATTAGACATTTGTTATGATTTAACACTTAACGTTGGCCTAGAACTCTAAAAGATTTTCTGAAAAATCGGCAGTATAACGGCTGTAATTGGGCTTTTTAGTTTGACCTATTTTTTAAACGCCTCAAAACTTCCAACCATTAACCCGATTCCAACTAAGATTCTTATTTTGTCATAAACCAATATGCCTATTAATTTGTCTCGAAAGTCTCATTTGTTTAATAAACCTAATATGATAACTATGTCCCGTTTATTTATCAGTTCCTATTACACGAGCACCTGTTATCCTTTTAGCCTATGAATGAGTACCTGGTTAAGATTAGATAGAGTCATCTTATTTAATCCTTCACCTAGTGCTTCAAATGCCTATGATAGTTACTAAATTAAGATAGTGATAGCAAACAACTAAATAGAGTGTTTGTCTAGTTATAATCAGTACGAGCCAAATTAGACCCCAAATTACAATGGGGGTCATTTACAACAACATCAAAAATAGTCTTCAAAATAACATAATGTTCACAAAACAGCCATAGTGAAGCAAGACACATAAAACACGTAGTCACTCCAAGGAATCATCAACATGCACATTCTCCTCAGGTACCTGTTCCAAATCTTCTTCACCTGTGATGATAAAAAAAGGGTAAGTCCTTATGAACTCAGTGATGGGGAATGAGAGATAACGTTTTGAAACTCTTTTCCGGTTAAACTTTTGGAAAACCCCTTTTTAAAAACATGTCACATAATACAAATAATAAGGTACGCATAATATAAGGATCAAATTGAACAATAGATACAATTACCAATCATTTCAAGGATACAGTGAGCTTTCGCTCTCAAGTTCATTTCCGATAACAATTGTTGCGACCGACTTCAATCATTTACTTATCACTCCAAATGGGTGTACTCCGGATATACACCAAACCTACGACCCAACTCTCCGAAGGTGAAATGTCAAACGAGAGAGGGAATTGGACCATGGTAGTCATGGGAGCACCAGTAAGACCTATGCCGCCTAGCGTTCGTGAAACGCTACCATGCCAAATTGAAAGGTAGTAACCTTGTATACAATGCACAATTATACCATTTAACAATTCACATGAGGACAACAAAGTAAGTTACCTTCGAGCAATTATAAGATCACATATTGACAAGTAAGCATACGAGGCATGCTTTGACATGTAATTTCACTTGGTAAAACACTTAGGAACATGTGAACATTTAACGGACAGCCAAGTAACACCATATAAATCAAGTCATATAACTCATTTCGGGTTCATATATCGAGTGTTGAGATCACACAAGCATGTAACGACACTTATACAAGACCGGGTGCAAGAATAGTTCACTTATCAACATGCGATCATCGAGAATCATACTTAGAGCTATAAAGACAATTCCGGGCAGCCTACTAACCAATCAATTGAACACATTTAATCATAGGATCATCACATAGCAAGTATTCATAATCAATAGGGCCTCAATTTCGTGCTTACACATGAGATTAAGCAACAATTCGTCATGTAATTAAACCCAAGCCATGCATCAATTCATTAAGAATCCCCAACCAACCAAAACAGCCCACACAACGTCTAATTTCCACAATTCCAAGCATTCAATACCACAAGTAAAGTTACCACATGATTCAAAGCATATTACCAAGCCAAAACCCTACTGCAATGGTCTGTTTTTCCTCATTCATTTAGCCAAGCAAATAACCTCCAATTTTAGTGAACCAAATGTCAAATTGAAGCTTAATGAGTGCTTTAACTATAGGAACAAACCTCGCTGAATTCCTAGTTCGGACTTAGGAGTTATAACCAAAACCGTGAGACTACGCAAAACTGTCCAGTTTCATACACATTTCTAATTTTGCCATTTTTGGGGGCTTTAAACTCAAAATTAGCCTTATCCTATTTCTTCAAAATATGTTTCGAACTGAAAAATATAGTTACATACCAATTTTAATGAATTTTTAACAACGTTTACTAGGTACAAACCATTTTGTTCTACAAGGTCAGAAATCTGCCAGAATACATGTTTGCATATCTCAAATATTCTAGCTATTCTCAAGCCATGCATGAGTAGATAGGCTTATATAAACACATATACATGAACTTAAAAGGTAAATACAGCCATATGAGAGCATGCATGTGAGCTTTGAAAGCATTTGAAATGTTTTAACCTTCACCTCTTTGAAAACTTAGAGAATGTGCATAAAACCCTTGTTTTTTATCTTGGATGGCGCCAAATCCTTCCTATCCTTAGCTTGGCCGAATGGTAGCTGCTTTTTTCCTTAAATCCTAGCTTAGTTACCTTGTGTAGGAGGTGTGCATATGTGTGAAATGCAAAGACAAGGAAGAAAACCATCAAAACTTACCTATGGCCAAAAATGAAAGATCTTGTGAGCTTGTGTGTGACTTTGAGCTATCTACCTTGAGTTCCTAGCTAGGGCCAAAGCTTGGAGAGTCCTAGAGTGTGAGCTTGAGGTCTTGGAAGCTCAAGGAAAGGCCTTAGCCGAAATAGAGAGAGGATGAGAGCGTGAATACATTGAGAGAGTTTTTGGTGAGTTGTTGTGTGTTAGTTTGTGTGTGTCGACCTTGAGTCTTTCAAATTCTGAATTTTGTGTCATCTTTTGCATTTTTGAATTGTGAAGAGTATGAGCATTGAGAGAGCCGAGGTATTGAAGCTTGGGTAGGGTGAAAAGGCAATATTTTATGCATGGTGCTTTGTGTGTGTCATAGGAATGTCTAGGATATATTTGAAATTGTGCAAGGCTTGTCAAAAGGTGTTTGTGGCCGGCCATGGCATGGTTAAATGGAGCATTTTGTGTTGTTTTTTTATTGTATGATGTTGTATTATAGTATTAGTGATTATAGGTTTTTGTGTGCATGGGTTTTAGGTGAGAATAAAGTATGTTTAGGTTTAGTGCTTTTGTCTTTTAGTGAGTTGATTTAGGATTATAATAATAGTTAGTGGTGTTTGTAGGATTATTTTATGGCCTAGTGTTTTGTGCAGGAATCTTGTTGGTTAGCGTGCAGGCATGCTTTCTTAGGTCTAGGGCACGCACTATGAGGTAAGGCACGAACTTCAAGACAAATACAAGAATTCCAAAGTAAATGCATGCAACCCTAGGTAAATGCACGTAAATCAATGCAATGTAAGTAATTTCAAGGTACGACTCTTAAACCTGAGTTAAGGCACGCAATTCAAGGTTAGGGCACACGAATCGAGGTATAGCACGTAAATCAAGGTCGGGCCTCACACTATGCAACCTATTTGAACTCTTAGCTAAGCAATTAAAGGCTCTTTACCAGTCACAATCATAACCTTACATATATAATACAATTAACAAGCAATATAACCAACATAAATTAAATATAATCGTTGTCATTCAATCTTTAACAAGTAACATGTATTTCAACTTACGACCTTCTCTAAATAGACGAACATGCTATACAGGAACAATTAAACACTTATCCAATCAATTAATAAGTCAATTAACAACAATTATCAACATGGTTTATAACTAGTTCTTTAAGTCCTCTTTCAAGTTCATACTAAACTAAAGTCATGCAAACCAAATAACTTAATTCACAAAACTTCACTACTATGATACGTACGCTACACAAAGGCATATAAACATTTAATTACTCAATTACAAAACAATTATCATGAAATTAACTATACGAACACAAAGGGGTCAATATTATACATTTCCCAACACTTTACCACAAGCTCACACATGCCTCAAAACTGCATTTAAACACTCTAGAAGCAACTATAAGGCAATACAAGTACTAAAACAATTAATTCATTCATTTCCCCTTTGTTCAACTAGGCTATTTAGCTTCCTACCGGAATTCAAGGATCAAGTTAAGCTAGCTAACCATCCCACCAATCTAAGGATATCTAAATACCTCATTTAGAACCTCCAAATCATAACCTAGGGCACAAATACACGAAAATACCGAAAATGTCTCTTTGTGGGTTTACACTACAAGTACCAATTTCGGAACCCAAACAAGCAAAAAGAAGGCACTTCTAAGGTTTCAATACTTAATAAAGATTAGCCATAATCTCAAAATATGGCCGAATTCGAGTTAACCCCGAAACCCCTTATTAAAGTAGCCTAATTTGATCAAATTATTCAAATTTTGTACATGGCAAGCACAACTAACATTTTTTCCACGCTGAAGGACCTAATTAGCAACTAGTAGAGGCCTCGAATCGAATTAAATTGCAATTTTTTTTTTGAAACCCTAGTTCGGCACTACTCATCATCCTTGTGTAATTCTTGCTAAAAAACTTGGTTTCAAGCTATATAATTACATAAGAATGTTCTCTAGCATATAATAATACCATATCTAGCAAAAATCAAGCAATTTATAGCACAAAAACTCAAAATTCGAAAATATGAAATAATGGCAAGAAATTTTAATTAGCTAAAATGGTGCATCTCCCTCACCTAGAGGCCTTGAGGAGGGTGGAGAAGACCTTTGGAGAGGTGGAATGAGGTGTAGGATGATGATTCTTGAGCCAAATGGAAGATTTGTTTGCAAAAGTTTCTATCTTTTTCCTTCTCTTGACCGACGGGTTTGGGGGGGCTTTGGGGAGTTCTTTTGTGCAAATTTTGGCTAAGTATGAGAATGGTGTGGTGTTATATTAAGTAGGTAATTTAAGTTGTAGGCAAAAAAACACAATTCCAACAAGACAAGGCTAACTTAATTGCTCCAAAACAATTGCTAACTAGTTAAAGTCTAGAAAATATAGTCTACCACCTTTACTATTCCTAACGATACTAGAAAACAATTTCCAAACGCTATCTCCCGAAGTCTAGAACCTAAAATCTCACTTCCAAGTCTCCTTTTATATGGAACGAAACCTAGGAAAATTATAAGACTAAGCAAGTTAAACAGTCAAATTTTTTTATGAATAGTAACCACTGTTCAAGTAAAGAATTGCATATTAAATTGCACATATATTGTCATTTAAGTAACAAATGCACATATAGTGTCATAAAAGTAAATAATGCACGTATATGCAGGTTCGGGGTCTCACATACCAAACACTTTTCATCCTCTCTTTATTTTGCCTATCAAACACTTTTCATTTTCTCTCTCTCCCGTCTACCAAAACCCCTTATACATATTGTGCAATCAATTAACCAGCTCTATATATATCTATTTTAGCCCTAGGCCCTAACTCCATTCCCCATACCCCAAAGACTCATATAAACCCTATACCCTCCTCTCCCAGACTTTAACCCCAACACGAGTAAACACTTTTCCTCATCTCTTCCACTTGCCTACCAAACATTTTTCCTCCTTCCTAACTATAATCTTCCAAAACCCTTGATACACGTTGTCCAATCAATTAGCCCACCTTATATATATCTATTTTAAGTTCTAAGCCCTAACCCCTCCCATACTAACAATTCTTGGTCCACATTCATCTGGTAAGTCATTTGATTATATATTATACTATCAGTTTCTTCATTTGAGTGACTTCATTTTTTTCTTAATCTACCTAATTTGTAATAACAAATAGTATATATCATGTTTTACACATCAATGATTTATCTATACAGATGAAAATGATCAACATGAGAGAATAATTTTCATAAAATAGTCTACGTAAAAGTCAATATTCATTGGCTTCACAGAGGAATGACCGACCAATTGGCGGGTGGCTTTCAAGTCCAACCCTAAGATGGGCTTGCCTCAATTGAACCAACATTTATTTCATTATCTTGAGATGGGTTGACATTAATACTGTAACCTTCTCCTATGATTTAATCAATATAAATGTTTCTTGTTGTCGTTAAAAATATGTAAATATACAAAAATATCACGTTTTCATTAATATCTAAAATTTTTAAGTGATATAAAATAAATACTAGTAGACAAAATGTTATACTTGTGGAAGGGGTAAAGTGTTATGTTTGAGTAATATTAGTTTACCCTCTCAATGTATGTACTATGTTAAATTTTGTGACTTTGTTTATGTTATATCACGCAACCTCTCCATGCTTTAGTTAATAAAAAATGTCTCGTATGCATTATAAAATATACAAATGCGCCAAATTAGCCTTCTTTAAAGCTAATAATACAATAGGGCTAAGCAATACAAAATAAATATGAGAAAAAAATATTATACTGCATATACATTAAGGAATTAAGATAATATTAACCTAAAAAATATAAATACTAGGCAAAAATGTTATACCTGAAAAAAATTAGAAAAAAGGAAAAAAAAATGAATATAAACAACAAAAATTTTTTACATTAGTATATGACTACCACGGACTAATTTTAGTTAACTAAATCACATAAGGAGGTTCAGTAATATAAATACTCCATCTCTCATAATTTCACTAATTTCAATTACTAAAATTACTTTGCTCCCATTGATAGAGTATGCTAGATCCCCTGGTAACATGATCCATCATTGTTTACTTGGTGACAAATATATGGTTCGAAGCAATCATCTCATGATATGTTCTCAATATTTTTACTATTCATAATAGAGTTGTAAGGGAAGACCTTGAGAGGCTCTTGAGCTATTAGAATTTTGTCCATCCTATAGAGGTATTTAGAGAATCCTTTCTGCCTCACTATCTTCAAAGTTTTAATTACTTTTAGCCTATCATTTTGGGATTCAAAAAGCATATCGGGATTCTAGTTGTGATTTTGATAAGTGACTGACACATGAGTTAATAATGTCTAAAAATTAGGTGTACCCACCTTTTTTATTAAAAAAATATTTTTTTTCTTGACATGTCTCAAAACACATGTTTCTCAAACACAAATGGGCAAAATTAATCTTTGCATGTAACTATATAACTTTTGGACAATGTTGTATCTATGTGATACGTCTTTACAACAATATAATAAGAATTAAAGTTAAATATTATTTTTAAAGGATTCTATCGGCAAATAATAAAATAAAAAGTGATACTCCACTTTTTTAAATGAACTATTATTTTGAGAATAACTACCTAAGTTAGAGAAAATGTTATGAGTCCATTATTTTAGGTTATCTTTATTCTAAGTCATTTACTCTCCAAAAATAATACTTGTAAAGGAAATCAAAATTGTTAATATGAGACAAGTCAATTTTTGAGTATCAAATTCATATAATACTTAGGTAACGATTGGTACACTATAATGGATTTGGGCAGGAATGGAATGAGCCAATGAATGGAATGGAAATGAGAATGAAATAAACTTGGGACTGAAAATAATATGTTTGGTATACTCTAGGAATTAAAAGTTGTAATGTAAATGACTTGTATAATATGACATGATTTCCATTTTATTATTATAGTATTAAAAATAAGAATAAATATAAACATAACCATAAAAAATAAAAACATAAATAATAATAATAATAATAATAATAATAATAATAATAATAATAACAACAACAACAATAAATAAAAATAATAATAAAAATAACAACAAAATAAAAATAAAAATAAAAAATAATAATAATAATAATATTAACAACAACAACAATAAATAATAATAATAATAATAATAACAATAATAATAATAACAACAACAATTATTATTATTATTATCTTTATTATTTTTTATTTTATTTTTTTTTTTTTTGTTTTTATTTTTATCTTTATTAATTTACTTTATTATTATTATTAGTATTTTTATTATTATTATTTTAATCACTATTATTATTTTTTATTATAATTTATTATTATTATTATTATTATTATTTTCATAATAATATTATTATATTTTTTAATTATTATATTTTAATTATTATTATTTAATCATTATTATTTTTTTTATTTTTGTTTTTATTATTTTATTAATTTTGTTTTTTAATTTTTATTTTCATAATTAATTATTATTTTTTAATAATTATTATTATATTTTTATATTTTTATTATTATTGTAAAATAAATTATTTATAAAAGTTATGTTATATACGGGTATGGTAGTCAAATATTCTCAAACACATAGGAATGAACTATTCCCATGTATTTTGTCTGGAATGACTATTTCTATATATTTGGGAATGAGATTCATAAGTTCATTCCCTCATACCAAACATGAGAATTAAAATAGAATTGGGAGTGTCATTCCATTCATAACTCATTCTCACATACCAATCACTGCCTTATGAGATGATACTTCTATGAAAGACAATCTAGGCATTAAAATTTCTCCGAATTCACAGTTAGTTTTTGTCATTAATTTGCTCGAAAAAAAAAGAAAAGTGCCTTTGCATATACGCAATATCACTTTTCAACAAATAAATTTAATCTACTATGTAAAAGTTCTCTAATTAACAAAATCATCAATGAAATGGTTTTTCTAATGGAAAATATATTTTATTCATTTAGCTTGCATTTCCTTTTTTCAAATCCTTTACAAACCAAACTTAACATTTTATAAATCCTTCACTTCTTTAGGAAGGGGCAAGAAATGGAGGATGGAGGAACTTTCATAGTTTTTGCCCCCAAATTGGAAGGAACATAAAGGAAATGATGACATGGTTAGTGACGATTAGACAAAAAATACTGTGAAATTTTAATATGAAAAATAATTTTGATAAGTTTTCATCTAAATTTATATTTTTCCTCTATAATTGAGATAAGAAATAATGAAATCATTTCACTTATTTTCCATCTTTGCTAAAAAGATAAGGAACCATGAAATCATTTCCTTTATGTTCTGTCTTTGTTTTCTAAAGGCCAAATAAAAAGATTGCTTCATTCTCCATTATCATTCTTCCTTCTAGCTTACTTACTTTTTTTCTTAGTAGGTACCAAGTCCAAATTTATTGTCACGCCCCAACCCCGACCCATCCTAGGCTAAGACCGAAATATGACGTTCGTAACACTTATTCCTGAGATTAATAACTTAATAGTTTTAAAACCTGTGTGTATTAATTTAATAGTATGTACATCCATTAAAACGTCATAAGAAGTTTCGAAAGACTTCCAATATTCTCCAAAGTTATCGGCCTTAAAGGATTACATCACCTTGTTACATAATAACCAAACCAAGAACCACCTGTTCATCATCCTAGTTATAGGTCTCAAAAGAATAAAGATCAAACCTAGCTAGGTATCAAGTTAAGTAAAAGAATATACAACAGATCAAATAATTCAATTTACAAAATCATGTTCTTCATAACAAGAAGTAAGTTTCCTCAGGCAAGCACGTAGATCACATAGGGCAGGAATCCAATTCATCAACTACACAAAGCTTGTAATCACAAAGAGGCTTGCTTGGGTTAATCCTTACATGTAATTGTTAGAAATAGAGTAAGCTAATCCTGTATATAGCTCAGTGAGGATGGAATAGGAAGGGTTTTCACAAAGGTTTTTATCGTTTTGTAAACAGTTTGATGAAACATGTCATGCACACAGGAATATGCAAGCGAGAAAACAAGATATACAATCAAGATTCAATAACAGTTAAATAGCTAACTCTTCCAAGATATCATTGAATCCCTGTCCCGTAGGAGGATTGATCCCTATCCCGTAGGAGGATCAGTCCATGTCCCATAGGAGGATCAGTCCCTATCCCGAAAGAGGATCAATCCCTATCCCGTAGGAGGATCAATGGGTAACAAGAATTTGCAAACGAGAATACAAGTTATACAATCAAGGTTCAATAACAATTAAACCAACGCTTCCAAGATATCAATGGATCCCTGTCCCGTAGGAAGATTGGTCCCTATCCCATAGGAGGATCAATCCCTATCCCGTAGGAAGATTAATGGGTTCTAGCAAGAGTAAGAATCAATACTTTGAGGGTCGAGATATACCGGTTAACCCGGAGGTCCTGTCACTACCTCAATGAATAATGGTTATACCCACCGCGCTTATACAAGTCGAATGCATTTGCAATTATCAATGATAGGGTAAGAAAGCATGTAGACCTCTTGCAGTAACAACGATAAACCAATGGCCTATCAAGCAAAATATAATAATTATACACATATAGCAATTTTAAAGCCTCAAGAATTTCCAAGTACTATAAAATAGCGAGAAGATACCAATAGATTACGTAAAACGACAAGAAAATACAAACGCAAGCGAAACTATGGATCCATTTCAATGCTTTTGCATTAGCTCAAATTAGGAGGTAAATTTACCTACTTTTCGAAACTCCAATTAATCTAATTTCAGTTTAGAATCGAAACTTATCGAATGTAGATAACTCTAGAATCAAATAAAACTCAATTCAGATTTGAATTGAGTGAGATATGACCTTCGGAAAAATGTTGCGCAAATCTGTCAAACATCCGGGCGATACAACCTTCATCAGGTCGCATGGATGAAGCAGGTAATGCCCGGATCAGAGTTTTCTGCCGGGCATCGTGGCTTCTATCTGGGCGACCAGATAGAGGCTGTAACGCCCGGATAGCTGGACGGGAAAGACCCAATTTCTTCAATAATTATCCAAACAACCTCCCATCCTCCTACCAACACTCAAGCAAGTTCAAAGTGGCTATTAGACATCATACAATAGCTCCAACTCAACCAAAACCACCCCACATCAACAACCAACAATCACCCAACATGAAATTATAATTCGTAGATCTACAACACAAAATACTCAATCTTCTTATCATCCAAGCTTTTATATGCAAGCTATCACAAGACTAACACCAAATGAATATTAATAAACTTGAATGAATCTTTTAAAACCATTTATGAAAAATCCCTCACCTTAGCTTTGTGATTGAATGCAAGAAATAGTGTTAGGAAGCTTGAAGATGACTTGAAATGCCTCCCCTCTTCCTTCTTCTTCCCTTTTCTTTCTTCTTTCTCTCCTTTCTATGGTTGAAAATCTGGAAGCTTGAAGATGACTTGAAATGCCTCCCTTAATCTGGAAGCTTGAAGATGACTTGAAATGCCTCCCATTTTCCTTCTTCTTCCCTTTTCTTTCTTCTTTCTCTCCTTTCTATGGTTGAAAATCTGAGTATGTGTTGTGTGTGTGTCATGAGGGTGTGTGTGTGTTGTAGTATTTTTCTATGTGTGGGTGGTGTAGTGTGTGTTGAGTGGGTGTGTGTGTATTGGTGTGTGTTTGTGTGTTGTAGTGTTTTAATGTGTGTTGATAGATAATATCTAAATTGCCTAATGACGAGAGTGCCCTCCAACTAAATTATGTTTTACTAGTTTGTCATCCTAGTGTTAATTTTAATTGTTTTAGTTCTAGTTTAGTTACTCTAACTAGCTATTGAACTAGATAGGTTATAATTACTAGCTACGCTATATTAATTATCCAAATGCACGTTAACCAATACAATACACGTAAATCGAGACAAATATACGTTAAATGATGTAAATATACATTAATTAATATAAATGCATATTAAATTATGCTAAATTATATGAAATGTTATAAAATACATATGGCTCTATACTGGCTCGGTACGGGGTCTCACATCCTCCCTTCCTTAACAGAATTGCGCCCTCGTAATTCCTTCTTTATTCTTAGGCTATTGAGCTCAATGATCAAAGAAAATCCTCAACATATGGCACATGATTTCACTTACTAGAGGAAGTGTTACTTCTTATTTGTAAGGCTTGCTAAATACTGCAAAGACATTCTCTGATCATTGTGATAGTAACTCCCTCATCAACCTATAAGAATATTTCTAATACCATAAAGCGGAAGTAGTTTCTACACTTATTAAATTGCCTCAAAATAGCTATCCAATCTCTCCAAACCTATTACCTGTAAATGTTACTCAAGTGTAGCTTAGTATTTCTAGCATATATATATATATATATATATATATATATATGTATATGTATATATATATATATGTCTAACTTAATCAATTACTTAAGCCAAGAACCCATTCATCACCTCTTCAGTTTAACCTTACTTGATTATCATTTCGCTAAGTTTCACCCCTTTGACATGCTTCATTACTTATATCCTTAGGAGAACAAGCAATAAATTCTCCCAAATCATAACACTTTTGCCCCTTTTTAAAACCAAGCGAAGAGTTTCCTGCACGCCAAAAACACATAGAGTTCATCAAAATACCATCTAACACCAAGAGGTTTGAACTTTTATCCTTATCTTGTTACACATTAAATTACATATAAAGCCAGTAAGACACCTCATCTAACTAGGATTCTCAACTCTTTAGCACAATATAACGCTACAATTCACCAAGTAGCGTCTTAAATAAAACATATATCGTAATCAATAAGCCATTATAGCACAATTATAGGTTACAATACCCAAAGCTAGCATCTAATGTTTGGGGTTTCATTTAAGTCCAATTTGCGTATATTACTTCATGTCTATTATCCATCAAGATGTCTTAGCACTGGTAACACCTTGGTAACCGTATATGAGAATCCTGACCAAGGATATATGTAGACCTCATATTTAATAATCACCCCATTGTACTTAACTTGTACCCCTCGGTACTATTGCAATACTAAATATGCTAATGGTTCAAGACTTAATATTTTATAACTAACACAACCCATTTCATGTATAATACATATTTTAGCCTAAACATACTATATAAATCTTCCCTTACCAACATTCCAACTCTTTAGACACAAACATTCTTACTTAGCATCCTATAAACTAATACCTCAAGTAGGTTGATAGTCATCAAGATTTATAACTCACCCTTAAGCATGATCATCCTTACAATTACACATATACATTATCCACATAATAATAATTCAACTTTTATATATTGGGTAACATTAGACTACCGTTTGGAATTTTAATGCCTAGATACAAGGTCAAAATCTTAACACTAACTTAACAGAGTTATACCCTGAGGCGAAGCAAGAATTACAGGAGAAATACATAACAAGAGGGAAATTCATAATTTACCTCAACAAAGCTCCAACTCTCCATGAACTTAAATCCATCGGAGCCCTAGATCATTCTTACCATCCGCTACACATAATTATTACGGAATTAAACTCTCAATCATATCTCTATATAACCATAAAATCACCAACCTGTGCACAACTAATGTTAACTATAAGGGTCAAGATTAATCTTGCCGACATTTTATTAATCTCCTAAGGATCCACAAGGTTTAAAATAACTTAATCCAATATAAACCTTATAATCCGTAGATAAATCCATAAGTGGCCTTTAAAGATGGAACATCTCCAAATATATCTCAACCATTATTAGTTATTATAAATACTCCAAGATCGGGACTTATGATCCACACAATACCAATGTCATTCTCGTAATCTTTTCTATTAACCAAAATAAGTAACTCGGCATATCAAATTACCTATTTCTTACGTCATATGAGAATGCCACTTTATTTGTTCCTTTAGGTGGTCCTAATATCACCATCTACTTCTACCTAGTCGAACTACTTAAATGCATCTATGTACATGTATAATTCATCTCCAATATTGCTTAAGCCATTAAATCAACTTGGTTCGAAAGAAATCAACTTACATGGTCTACCCAATATCAAACATTAATTTCACACTCAAACTCTATGAAAAGCTTAGTCCTTCGTAAAACTAAGTATTCATCTTAAGCATCACATTTATCTAGTCCTATGGATCATTGCTGATTGTTCTAGCCATTTATGACCTTAAGAGATTAGTACAGGTCAACTCACACATGCAAATATTATAATCATACCCAACATATAGATTTCATATAAGCAAGAAGCAGTTATGTCATGGAAGTCACATAAGATTCATATAAGCACGTATACCACGTAAGTTTATGTAAGCATATCAAACATATAAGCATACATAGACTCCCAAGCATGTTCCTATCCTAGGTCTTCTACCCGCAGACCAGGGGTTCTACGTCTAGCTTGCGCCTAGATAACTAGCTAAGCTCTGATACCACTTAAAGGTATCACGCCCCAACCCTGACCCATCGCTAGGCTAAGGCCTAAACATGACGTTCGTAACACTTATTCCTGACATTAATAACTCAATAGTCTTAAAACCTATGTGTATTAATTTAATAACCTGTACATCCATTAAAACGTCATAAGAATTTTCGAAAGACTTCCAACATTCTCCAAAGTTATCGGCCTTAAAGGATTATATCACCTTGTTACATAACAACCAAACCAAGAACCACATGTTCATCATCGTAGTTATAGGTCTCAAAAGAATAAAGATCAAACCTAGCTAGGTATCAAGTTAAGTAAAAAAATATACAACATATCAAATAATTCAATTTACAAAATCATGTTCTTCATAACAAGAAGTAAGTCTCCTCAGGCAAGCAAATAGACCACATAGGGCAGGGATCCAACTCATCAACTCCACAAAGCTTGTAATCATAGAGAGGCTTGCTCGGGTTAATCCTTACCTGTAATTGTTAGAAAGAGGGTGAGCTAATCCTACATATAGCTCAGTGAGGATAGAATAGAAAGGGTTTTCACAAAGGTTTTTATCATTTTGTAATTAGTTTGATGAAACATGTCATGCACATAGGATTATGCAAGCGAGAAAGAAAGATATACAATCAAGATTAAATAACAGTTAAACAACCAAACTCTTCCAAGATATCATTGAATCCCTGTCCTATAGGAGGATTGGTCCCTATCCTGTATGAGGATCAGTCCTTATCCCGCAGGAGGATTAGTCCCTTTCCCGTAGGAGGATCAATCCCTATCCCATAAGAGGATCAATGGGTAACAAGAATTTGTAAACGAGAATACAAGTTATACAATCAAGGTTCAATAACAATTAAATAACCAACGCTTCCAAGATATCATTGGATCCATGTCCCGTAGGAAGATTGGTTCCTATCCCGTAGGAGGATCAATCCCTATCCCGTAGGAAGATCAATGGGTTCTAGCAAGAGTAAGAATCAATACTTTGAGGGTCGAGATATACCGGTTAACCCAGAGGTCCTGTCATTGCCTCAATTAATAATGGTTATACCCACCGCGCTTATACAAGTCGAATGCATTTGTAATTATCAATGATAGGGTAAGAAATCATGTAGACCTCTTGCGGTAACAATGATAAACCAATGGCCTATCAAGCAACATATAATAATTATACACATATAGCAATTTTAAAGCCTCAAGAATTTCTAAGTACCATAAAATAGCGAGAAGATACCAATAGATTACGTAAAACGACAAGAAAATACAAACGCAAATGAAACTATAGATCTATTTCAATGCTTCTGCATTAGTCTAATTTAGGAGCTAATTTTTCCTACTTTCCCAAACTCCAATTACTCTGATTTAGCCTATAATCAAAGCTTATCGAATGTAGATAACTCTAGAATCAAGCGGATCTCAATTCGGAGTTGAATTGAGTGAGATATGGCCTTCGGAAAAATGTTGCACAAAGCTGTCAAACATCCAGGCGTTATAGCCTTCATCCGGTCGCCCGGATGAAGCAGGTAACGCCCGGATGGGAGTTTTCTGCCGGGCGTTGTGGCTGCTGTAACACCCGAATAGCTAGACGGGAAATACCCAATTTCTTCAATAATCATCCAAACAATATCTTATCCTTCTACCAACACTCAAGCAAGTTCAAAGTGGCTATTAGAAATCATACAAGAGCTCAAACATTCAACCAAAACCGCACCACATCAACAATCAACAATCACCCAACATGAAATTACAATTCCTAGATTTACAACACAAAATACTTAATCTTCTTATCATTCAAGCTTTTATATGCAAGCTATCACAAGACTAACACCAAATGAACATTAATAAACTTGAATGAATCTTTTAAAATCATTTATGAAAAATCCCTCACCTTAACTTTGTGATTGATTTCAAGAAAGGGTGCTAGGAAACTTGAAAATGACTTGAAATGCCTCCCATCTTCCTTCTCATTCCCTTTTCTTTCTTTTTTCTCTCATTTCTATGGTTAAAAATCTGAGTGTGTATTGTGTGTGTGTCGTTTGGGTGTATGTGTATTGTAGTATTTTTATGTGTGTGGGTGGTGTAGTATGTGTTGAGTGGGTGAGTGTGTATTGGTTTGTATTTGTGTGTTGTAGTGTTTTAGTGTGTATTGATAGATAATATCTAAATTGCCTAATGACAGGAGTGCCCTCCAACTAGATTATGTTTTTTTAGTTTGCCATCCTAGTGTTAATTCTAATTGTTTTAGTTCTAGTTTTGTTAATCTAACTAGCTATTGAACTAGATAGGTTATAATTGCTAGCTACCCTCTATTAATTACCCAAATGCACGTTAACCAATGCAATACACGTAAATCGAGACAAATGCACGTTAAATAATATAAATATATATTAATTGATATAAATGCATATTAAATGATGCTAAATTATATGAAATGTTATAAAATGCATATGGGCTCTATACTGGCTCGGTACGGGGTCTCACATTTATACTTTCGCATTATAATATTAGTTGATCCTTAATTAAATAAAGCATATGTGGAGGTGAGTTGCTACATCATAAGATTTATAACTTTAGAGTAGATTTAAAATTTTACTTGAGTTTCTCATCAATTTTTAAAAAAGAAAAAAAACTTTTATGCTACCTTAAAAATCTAAACATGTTAGATGGGTAGAAGGCACAAAAGTACGTGTACACCAGCCCAGTTAGTGGTTTTCATTTACTGAACATCTTCATTCATCTCAGTACTTGTCATTTATATGCGATGGTCAAGAAGAAGAAGAATGAGAAGGAGAAAAGTCCTTTAGTGCAAGCAACAGAAGCCTAACTGTGTGTTTGGATTGAGGGGAATGGGGGGAATGAAAGGTTTAGTAAAGGAGGGGTTTAGTCTTTCTCCTGTTTAGTTTGAAAGTGAAAGAGTGGTTGGGGGTATGGAGGGGATAAGCCCAACCCCTCTATAACCCTAAATGTGATCACTCCGATTTGAAGTAAAATGGGAGGAGAAAAAAATTATATTTATTGTGATGACAATTTTGACCTTCACTTTGAAGTTAATTACAAGTAACTCAGATTGTTAATATAAAATAAAAAGGACATAAAAGTCATTTCACACATAAATTTTTTTTTTTTTTTACGGCTATTACATCTTTCCTCCCTTATAAAAGTTTCGTCCTCAAAACTTACCTTAATCAGTAATGAAGAAGGAACACTTCATTCTTGCTTCAAACTTGAGTTCCCATGTAAGTTATGCCATTGAATTATACAATATGATACCTTGACACTTTATCCATTTTTCGTCTCCTATCAAAACTCCAATCACTTAGTGGTTTGCATTAGTGAGCACGAAAAAGAATGCAGCGTACATACTTGGTCATAAAGTATGTCTATCTTTGACTTATAAGAGCTATACGTGTTGTCGTACTAAGCTAAGTGATGTCTTCTTCAAAATTTTCCACTAACTTCTATTTATCAAGATTTGTTCCACCAATTTAGCATCATATACAATAGTACAAAAAGGTTTGGCTATTTGTCCAAGAAGTGTCATTAAACCTCTTATTCCTTAAAATAGGTTTTGTCCTCATAATCATATTATACATGAGCAGGTTTCGTAAGATCCAAAATCTCATTTCCTTTTACTAAAATGTTTCAAATCGAGAAATCCTCAAACTGAAGCTCCAAATTATATTAACACACCACAAGTACAATAATCATCTTAGTGAATATTATTGGCAAAAGTTCTATCTCAGTATCTTTCCATTTATAGATTAGTAGAACCTGATAAGTTCACCAGTTTGTGCCACCAACTAAGATTTCAAATTATTATCTACCAAAGCCAGTCATGATAATAATGTTGATAATTTTTCAAATAATCAATACACTTAACTTGGCGTAGTCCACTACTCAACCCTCAAACTTCATAGCTTGAAAATATATGTACAATGATACAAAAATACTTTCCAATATACTAAGACAACTAGATAGCTTAGCAAACAATTATATAGAATCCCCGATATGCTGTAATCCTTTCAGAAATACCTTGTCAATTTCCTATAGGTAAAGCTTTCACAAAATATGTGAACCTATAAGGTTAGTAATCTATTTCACTGTAGATAAACTCATCAAAACTTTTTATTTTATCATAAGAAAGCGGAACAAAGCTCCTATAATATGTCCTTCATTGGACTAACATAGGCTATAGAGATCATTCTATCAAGTCAACACAATTGTATGAGCCTGCATCATAGGATTTAACTTAATCAACAATTAAGATTTGTCGTTGATCCAAAAAGAAGAGGAATTATTGATATTAGACATAATCCTTTTGGTTTTATCCACTAATAAAAAAAAAAATCAGAGGCTTCTTTACTAAATCACTGATCATTCACACTCATCAAACATCATAATATACACATAATTTTAATGTAACGTTATGTTCATTCAAGTGAATCAACCATTCAATAGTCAAATGAGCAAGAACGAGATTAGCAAACAACAATTAATTAAGTGCTACTAAAAGTTGCTAATTCAATCTCTTATAAGACAAATTCAAGTGTTATATAGGAGAGAGCAACAATTAAATTTCCAGCATAGCTAAATGGCATCACAATTCAGAATCAGAACTGATTGCTGGGTTGAAAACAGTATCCCATAATCATAACTGATATAACACAAAACTCTCAGTAAAGTAACAGACATAGTATTCAAAACATTCCAAAATGATTGATAACTGGGTTGAAAACAGTATCCCAGAATCATAACTGATATAACACAAAACTCTCGGTACAGTAACAGACTTATTCAAAACATTCCAAAATGGAATTATAATGGAAGACAATGCTAACTTACAATTAAAAGATAACACATTAACAATTTATATATATGTCAAGTCAAATTCTAAGCAATGCCAAATCTTTCAATCTCAAATCTTATAGGAAAAACAAGTACCATAATGACTTCACTACTATTTTCTTATCCATTACACAATAATAGTAGTCTTTGAAGTATTTCTAACATTCACTATAATATTTATAATAACTCTCTTTGGAGAATTTCCTTAGATGCCCAAAGTGTATCCTTAATTTCCATTATAATATGTGTATTAGCTCCAATATCCACAATTACCACACAATCTATAAACTCACACATGACAACTAACTCCAAAAATAATACCAAAGGTAAATTTGAACAGTTTTGCAAATCATCTTATTACTTTCTATGATCCTGCAATATCCGAATCTAGTTTATCATTTCTTTACTTGCATCCTTTATGCAAATACTACTTCAATGCATCTAAACTTTTCATTTGATCATAATGAGGCAAAACTACGACCCTTTTATCATTTGTTCATCTTTAAATCAAACAGACTATGAAGATCATATCGTAAGTAGGAACGTTCACACTTAAGTTCACTATATAGAACTTAGCTTGATCACACAAATAGATTTGTTTATCTTAATATATTGAAGTCCATATATCCCACCCAGATTTATCCACTTAGCTACATTGAGCTTCATCAAGTTGAGGGTTTTGACTGCCTTATTCAATTTTTAATAGTCATCCGAACCATAACAATTGAACCCAAAAGTCAACTATTTAACTCAAAAGTAAGGAAGTTGAATTCATTCCTTATTCTCATTACATGTAATTTGGCACAAAAATTTAAAGCCAATTCCTCAATCACATGATTATTATTCCTAAGAATCAGAACCAAATTATAAGCAAAATCGTATCCATACTCTCTAGAAATCTAATCCAATCTTAAACTAAATAACAAATATGATACGTAATATATATATATATATATATATATATATATATATATATATATATATATATATATATATATATATATTTTAATTACCACATAATACTCAAACCTATATATTTGACAACTAAATCCAAATTGATATATAAGGTAACTTGAAAAGAATTTCACAATTAATTTTAGCACTCGCTATGGTCCTCAACTTATTGTCAAAATATTCGGGTATAGTTTACCATCTCAAACATGTATTCTTTTTGTCAATAGTACTTCACCTGCATCTAAATCTTTTATTTGATCATAACAAGGCAAAATAAGACTCTAGTCATATATTCATCTTCTATACAACAAAAACTATGAATATTACTCTGGGAAATAACACATTCATACCTAGGCACTCCATATAGAACTTACTTGATGCTACAGATAGATTTGGCTTAACTTAAAATGTTCAAATGACTATACTTTTTATAAAAAAAAAAAAAATATCCACCAAGATGTACTATCTTGAAAGTTCTAATTCCCTTGTTTCATTTCTAATGGTTATCCTGATTGTAGAACTTGAATCCAAAAATCAATTTTACTTACCAGATTATCAGAACCTCAAAGTCCTAATCAGAATCATAGACCACAATATCAATATGTATGGTAAATTTACAACTTAGAGCAATTAATGAGATACATACTAAGGAGGACTAAAATACAAATTTTGTTTTCTCAAAAAGAAAACTAATCATGAAAATTTTAAACTATCAAGATTTAATTATCTAAAATGCACATACCTAACAATAAGACTCAGATCTGTGGCGCATAACTTGATTTGCAACACTTCTAACTGATTTCACATTTTTACTCCAATTACTAGTTTAAAGTAAAAAAAATAAACTAAAATGGGAGCCACTATGAACAATCCTTCAACAATTAACATTATGCAAACAAACCCATCTTCCTTTCTCAATTTTTTTTTTACTACTTAAAAAAAAAAATATTGGGGTATTACATTCTTCTCTCTTTAGAAAAGTGTCGTCCTCGAAACTTAATCTCTTAGATACGAATCCTATAAGAGATAATTCCAACCTCCAAAATCATAAATAAAAATCTAAAGACTCTTATAATCAAAATAATGAATTTAACCATAATCATTCTTTTAATACGCATAAAAAATTTAGCTACCCAATCCATAAGTCCTCAAATGATCATAACCTATAGCTCTGATACCATCTCTATCACGCCCCGAAAATAAACACTTGTATACTGACTCGACAAGTGACATGCCGCGTGCTAAAAGAATAAGATCCCTAAAGCTCGCTAGGCGCACATCTATTAAACACTCAAATCAGAGCCATTAAACCACAAATATTTTAAAGACATCCAATCATGTCGTATGTATTCGATTACAAACCAAATCTCCAAATAGTCATAAAGAAGAGATCCTCAAATGTCACAAATAAAGTTTCAATCCGAATTCTAATAACATTCAATAAGGTAGCTTTCATGCCACTAAATCGCCGCACTCGAGTGACTCTACCCTGCTCACAGATGTAGTGCTTATTCCGTTTTAACTGCAAAGAAATCAGGCGGAGGCAAAAATGGTGAGCGAACAAAAGCTCAGTAAGGGAATTCAATCCACAATAAAAGTACAACTTGAGGATTGAGTCAGAAAACTTCTGACTAGAATCCACAAATTTCACAACAGTTGCTATACATTTAACAGTTGGTTAATAATTGACAGGCTAATGCATTTAGTGGAACAGAAGAGAATAGTCACTAAAACGATTCATAAACAAAATATATAGAAATAATTGTGACTGCATTTAACCCGTGCAGTGTCGGCTCAGTAATAAATTTGGGCCCAATTCATACAGTGGCGGTATCAGTACCCGCTTAAAACGGTACAGTTACAGTTCCTGTACCGTGGTATAGTACAGTATCAGTACAACTAAAGTAACACAACTATAAGAAAATTTTTATGATATAGAAAATCATAAATAAAAGAACACGTACGAAGTTAACGAGGACTGAGAAGCTTTTAGATGATAATCAAACAATATAATAGGGTTTTTAAAGATTTATCCGGACTTAAAGACAAAATCATATACGACTAAATAACAGGAGTTTTATTTACGTAATAAATGGAATTTAATTCCACAACTAAAATGTATAAAAAAAAAAACAACACAAACTCTTTTAAATGCTACTTTTAACTTTCTTATAAAATAAATAAAATATACAATGTTCAAAAAAAAATATATATATATATATATATATATATATATATATATATATATTAATAATATAATAAAATTAATATCGATAATATATTAACGTCTCTGGTCAACCGACCAGAGACGTTAGTCACTAAGTGACTTTTTCAAAGGTCACTGTAAGTGACTTTCGAAAAAAGTCACTTCCAGTGACTTATCTTTTTTTTTTCTTTGTTTTTTTTAATTTTTTTTTTCAATCTTTTATATTCAAATTGTTTAAAAATTTATCTTTTAATTCAATAGTTTCAATTAAACTCATGTTCAGATATATAATGAAAGCTGAAAAGGACAATCAAAAATACAAAGTCTAACAATTATATAATATCTTAAATTTGGTCATTTTAATAGAACAAAATTCAAAATAATAATAATTTTATTTAACAATTCCATATGAACTTAATCATTAAATAACTCAAAGTCCGGAGTAATGTTTAAAGGGAAAAATAACAATAAGAGATCTTAACGAATAAAATATCAAATTCACTTTCGGATTAAACTTATACTAACAGAACGATATAACACAAGAGGGAGCAAATCTCAAATCTAAAAACTAAGATGAGTAGAGGAAATATTTAGAGGAGGATAGATGAATTTCACTTACTCTTTGATCCGAAAGCAAAATTCTCAATTCACAAAACTGTAAAATTTAGTCACCACTTCAATCTCCTAAACACATAAATCAAACTTTCTATTACCAAATAAGTCATCAATAATTAATTCTATAAATTATTTCAAACCTTATGATAAATTTTTCTATCTTATGAATTAAATCACTTACCTCACTTGATGAACCTTCTGCCTAAGGATTCTTCAAATGTTTGATTGAAGCATGAAGGACATGGTAGCAGCAAAACAAAATAAGGCGTCTGATCACTCTTATGCATTTTTTTTTATTATTATTTTTGTGGTCCAAATCATCATTACCATTCCTTTCATCATTATCCCCACTATACTTTTTCTTCCACTTCACTTTACTTTTTCCCCATTTCATGCTACTTTGTTTCCTCTTTTGATTATTTTACTCTTTTTTTTTTTTTTACGGCTATTACAATTTGAGCCTTCGATTTTGTTTGATTGAGACTGTACCTGCCTTCAAAGGATTTAGTAGGCTGATTACGCTAAATATGTATAATGTGACTATTAGTGCCAAAATGCTTGGAAGTTTAATCTTCAGTTGCCCATTACTTGAGCAATTGTTTCTGTAATTCACTACCTATTATAAAGATCATGAGATTGAGATTGATGCTCCCAGTCTGAAAGCTTTCAGCTTCGAAGGCAATGGAATATTAGTTTTCTTTAAAAAGTTCATCTTCTTGCTGCGGTTAAAATCATATCGGATGAGTATATAGGTGAAAATTATTGTAGGCAAAGAGAAAACTGCAACTTAGTCGAGTTCTTACATGGTTTTCCTCTTCTTGAGAAGCTGTACTTAGAGTATCATTCTGACAAAGTAATCGTTGCTGTCGAGGTTAGAATCTCGATGTTGATGTTGGGAGCTACTCCTGCCGAGCTGGAAATCTGGGTCGGCTTCTCGACCTGAATTTTCGAGTCGGCTACCTGACCTTCACAAGAAAAATGAAGGAAAAGGCAGGGTGATGACCCGAATTTTCTCCTCGGGCGTGCGAATGATTTGTATGTCCGAGCTGGCGAAGTAGCTGAGAGCATTTAATTAGCAGTTATCTTAGAAATGAAGGGGTAGAACTCTATTTATACTAAATTCGGACCTGACAGCATTTAATGCGGTGTAGCTTTATATCCCATCAGAACAGCTGTTTGCCGAGGTCGGGGTTTTCCTGGGTCGGGGTGAGGTCGAATCAGCATCCAGGTTAGGCATTAGTTGAATGTGTTAGGCTTGGCTCGGATTAGCCCGCCTCAGCTCAGAGTGGGCATCATACCTCAGCTCGGGATCTCCCTCGTCAATCCCCTCCCCCCAAGTCGAGATCGAGAGGGTGAGATCTAGATTTGGGAGTTGATCCCGAGCTGGAGGTGCCCGACCCCGGCAGAGTGGGGATGGCCACGGCAGCGGTGCATATCCTTCAGATGGCTAACTCGTCATTTGGCAATTATGACAAGATGCGACGTTTAGGATTCCCGAGGCGATTACAGGAGTTGCCTATAAATAGGGCCTTGACATCCGAGATTCATTTTACACTTTACTAACGAAATTTGGAGCTTTCAAGTCGACAACCAGAGTGGTCAGACACTTTTAGCTCGGCAAATATCTTCTCAGGGTATTCAACTCGGAATCCACTAGCTTAGAGCCAATTAGGTCGGAGGCAGTTAGATCGGGTCATCTTTGATAACTAGAGCGGTAGGTACGTCCTGACTCCCTTTAGTTATCCCTGCACATATTTTAATTTGTAAATAGGATGGGGAGGTCGAAGTCAGAAGATTCCCAAGCGATGGAGGTGAGGTCCAATTGAGGGGATGAGATGATAGTGTCAGTGCACCTCAAGGATCAGCTCGGCCATCTGGGCCCAGGGAGAGTGATGACGATTGCCAAGTGATCGGGGTCAGACGGGTGCAAGAAGAAGCCAAGGCGGATCCTTTGGCCGACCTGGGAGACTTTGATGATAGGGAAAATGAGGAGCCATTGAACTAGCTGGAGGGAGTTGAGATACCTCAGGAGTACTTAGCTGGAGTCTCCACGTCGGAATTGATTGAAGCAGTACCGGTTAGGGCGGTCCGACCTCGGAGCTCAGCTACAGCCAGTAGTTCTTTGGCTCGAGAGAAGAGGATCGAGCAGCTGTTCGCCTGTTGCAAGTGGGAGTGCCATTCCACGGTGCTGATGGCCAACGCCAGGCTAAGGCATTGGTCAGTGGACCAACACCACAAGCTGAAGGTTCCAAGTCGGAATGAGCCCGCCTGCTATCCTCCATCCGATCACTTCACTATCTATGACCTCGCATTCGATGTCATCCAGCTTCCACTTTTCGACTTCATTGCCGGCATTTTGAACTACTTTGAGCTTAGTCGGGGTCAGATGTCACCAAATGGTTGGGCCGTGATGGTGGCATTTTATGTATTCTGCCTTGAGAGGAAAATAGAACCGACCCTGCGTCGGTTCAAGTAGTTCTTTGTGTGCAAGCCTAACCCGAAGCAGCCAGGGTGGCTTCATTTAGCAGCTCGGACTAGCAATGCCATATTCACCAAATGGCACTCCTCCAATAAGGGATGGCACAACGACTACTACTGGGTCGAGCCGGCTATGAACCCAGGGTGCAAGGTGGATTGAAATCCCTTACTAAAGAAGAATGTGAACGATGACCCCAAGCTTTTAGAAGCCAAGCTCGTCGAAGTCGGGATATGGAGACCTGAGCCAAGTATGTTGATAGATATTGACAGTTTCCTCAGGTGGGATAGAATCTGGAGATCCAAGTTGTTCGGGAGAGAACCCGACCTGAGGAAGGAGCACCCCCATCTACTTCCCGCGCTCGAAGATAATGCAGATTCTGGCTCAGAAGAGGGTCAATCTGCAGGATCAATGCTTGACCTCCCCGTCTCCTTGTCTGTCGTTGTTCCTTTCAGTTTGTATTTGGCTATTTCTCACCTCTCTTTCCTTCATTTTTTACAGATATGGCGGATACAAGGAAACTCGCATATGCCCAGATGAAGAGGAGGACCGAGGCCAGTGGCGAAGTCTCGGCTCAGTCTGGCTTGGGGTCCACCGTCCCTCAAGAGTAAAGGCAGTGACCCAAGGTCTCTTCCAAGGAGACGTCAGCGTCTCCCCTAACCAAAAAATCAAGCTCGAGTGTGGCGATCCCTGAGCGTTCAGCATCCCGCCCCGATAATAAGAAACGGTCTCGGCCCGAGTACTCCGGGAAAGGCAAGGCCACGGAGGTGAGCCCTCCCTACAAAGATTTTGTGGAGGCAGCTAAGGTCGCCCGCGATCCCAACCTGGCATCGGTCCCGGCGGAGTAGCTTTCGCTCGACCTGAGGACGACCATAGTCACAGTAAGGTATATTTGACTGTGTTGATATGGTTAAGTTTTTTGGCTCGGCTGATTGTTTTGTCGTCTTTTGTGCAGGCTGAGTCCCACATCTTTTCGGCACCTAGCTTACTCGCCCGAGCCCAGGCTTACTGCGTCGAGCTCGAGCAGCGATTCATCGACTCTCGAGCAGAGCTAGAGGCCCTGAGGAAGAATGCCGCCCTGAGGCGCAAAGCGGACAAAACGGAGATCAAGTGGCTAAAGAAGGAGCTCGAGGCGGAGAAGTCCCGTCGCGAGGCCGCGGCCAAGGACGTCGAGCGCTTCAAGAAGGATAAGCAAGAGGCCGAGGCGAAGCTTAAAGATCTAGCAGATCGGGTCGGCCCACAGGGGGAGAAGGGGGTAGAAGCCTTTAAGTCCAGCCAAGAGGCCGTGCACTGAGTGGCCACAGAGGGTAAGGCGATGGCCAAGTACGCCGAGTTAGAGTACTACTTTCGGGGCCACGTCGCAGCTCCGGGGAGAGCAAAGACCTTCTTCCCTACCACCAAGAATAATTACATCGAAATCTTGGAGGCTCCACTGCAGGAGTTCTGGGAGATCCCTGAGCTTCCGGCCGACCTGACGTCTCAAGCCATGGAGGTGATTGACTTTGTCCAAAAGGGCCTGGATCAGGTCGAGGACGAAGCCGATGCTACCATCTCTACCGCCGCTCCTAAGTAAATTTTGTACTTGCCCGGGTCGGGCTTCTTGTAATTGTACTTTTTCACTTTTTAATGAAATTGATGTTTCTGTTTTATTTGCGTTTCATTCGAGTTTGTACATGTGTACCTTTCTCTTCGTAAATTTCTTAAGTAAGTGGGGTCGGACTAATATAATGGATCTTTCAAACTTAATTTAAATATAAAGAACCGAGATGGACGCGATTAATGAATTATCATCCTAATCCGAGCTGGTTAATTGGACAACTATCTAATTATCGCCGACCTGGACTTATCAGTCTGATTTAAAATTGGTCAAACTAATGTTGACAAATGTTTAGTTCGAGTTTAGACCCAAACTAATGTCCCGACCTGAAGCCGGATTATACCGAGTTGGACCTTAATCCGAACTGACAAAACTAATCAAATTATTATTGACTATACCCGAGTTGGAACCTTGTCTGAGCTGGTTTACTTGGATTATTAGCTCGTAATTAAGATTGGCCATCGCGTTAATCCGAGTCGGAAGTAGCTCAGTAGCTGAGGTGCTTGAGCCCGGGTCGGGCATTGCACTGGTTTACAAAATATGTTTGCATCGAAATTGTACATGAAGTACTCGGGCTCGAGAGCTGATTACAAGTAATGTTTTGGCTCGGGGCCTTAGCGAAGATTTCGGCTCAGGGCCTGTACAAAATTTTTCAGCTCGGGGGCCATTACAAGAGTTTCCAGCTCGGGGGCCGTTACAAGAGATTTTGGCTCGAGGGCCGTTACAAGAGTTTCCGGCTCGGGTCCATTACAAGAGATTCTGGCTTGGGGGCCGTTACAAGAGATTCTGGCTCGGGGGCCGTAACAAAAGATTCCAGCTCGGGGGCCGTTATACAAAATATCTCTTCAGGTGCTCCACGTGCCATGCATTTTTCAATTGCTTCCCGTATCTTTCGCGGAGATAGAAGGTCCTAGGTCGGACTTCTTTCATGACTTTGTACAGTCCCTCCCAGGTCGGGGAGAGTTTGTTGCTTGAGCGCGGAAAAAAGATAGCCTTTTTGAGGACAAGGTCGCCAACCTTAATAAGCTTAGGCTTAACCTGCTTGGCGAAGGCTCTTTGCATAGCAGCTTTTCTGGCTAGCGTCCTGATTTGAGCTTTAGCTCGGAGCTCTTCGATGAGGTCGAGTCCTTCACGGATCAATGCTCCGTTTATTTCTGGATCATGGTGGAGTTTTCTACTGGTCGGAGACCCGATCTCCACTGGCAACACTGATTGAGTACCGAAGGTCAGCTCGAAGGGCGATTATCCCATTGCGGAGCTGGTGGTGGTCTGTTGAGCCCACAACACCTCGGGAATAATCGATGCCCACTGGCCCTCTACTTCCTCCAGCTTGGTTTTCAGACCCTACAAAATGATTTGGTTAGTCTTTTCAACTTGGCCATTACTTTGGGGGTGAACAATAGATGAGAATCTGAGGTCGATCCCAATCTCAGCACATTTGCCTCGAAAGTATGCACTGTCGAATTGCTTGCCACGGTCAGTAACAATGACCTTTGGCACCCCAAATTGGCAAATGATGTTTTTCCACATGAAATCCCAAGCTCCATTTTCTGTTATTCTAGCAACACCTTCAGCCTCAGGCCATTTGGTGAAGTAGTCTACAGCTATGAAGGCGTGCTTCTTTTGTCTAATGCCTGTTGGCAATAGGCCGATGATATCTAGACCCCATTGATAGAATGGCCATGGACTTATCATTACCATGAGGTCTACCACTGGCTTTCTCTGTATGTTGGCGAACCTTTGGCTGGTGTCGCACTTTTTTATATACTCTTTGGCATCTTATTCTAAGGTTGGCCAGAAATAGCCTTGTCTCAATGCCTTCCGAGCCAGAGCTTTGCCTCCCAAGTGGTTTCCACATACCCCTTCATAGATTTCCTGGAGTACATAGTTTCCCTCCTTGGGCCCAACACATTTCAAGAGAGGCCAAGTGTAGGCTCTCTTATAGAGTTGCCCAGAAATTATGACAAACCTTGAGGCCTGTTTCATGAGTTTCCGAGCTGCTTTTTCATCCTCCGGGGTCGTACCCCATTCCAAGTAGTCCACGATTGGTTTGGTCCAATCTGGGCTTAAATTGAGCTTGGCTACGGCTTGCACCCCCAACTGGATACTTGGTTCAGATACTTCTTCCATATGGACCAGGGCAGGTCGGCTCTCACCCAAGGCCAATCTAGACAGGGCGTCAGCCTTCATATTCTCCTCCCTCGAAATTCGTTGTATCGCGAACCTTTTGAGCCCTGAGGTCAAATCTTTGACTCTTTTGAGGTAGGCCAGCATAGTATTATCCTTGGCTTCGAACTCTCCCGATATCTGACTAGCAACCAATTGAGAGTCGGTGCTTAGGTTGACTGTCTGTGCCCCGAGCTGAGCTACAATTTTCAGCCCCGCAATCACCGCTTCGTACTCATCTTCATTGTTGGACGTTGGAAAGGCGAACTTGAGGGAGTATTGGTACTCATGCCAGGTTGGGTCGAGGATGACCACCTCAGCTCCGTTCCCAGATTTCCCTGAGGCCCCATCCACATGGACCTTTCACACATCCTCCGGGTCATACTCGGCTCGGCCAGTGCATTCCACCACAAAGTCCGCGATGGATTGGGCTTTGATGATTGTTCTAGGCTAGTAGGTAATGTCAAATTGACTTAGCTCAACTGCCTATTTCAGCAGCCTGCCCGACGCCTCTGGCTTGTGCATGATGGACTTGAGCAGGGCATCCGTCATGACGTTAATTGGATGAGCGTCGAAGTATGACTTCAGCTTTTTAGCCGCCGTGATGAGCGCGAGGGCGAGTTTCTCCTAGGAGGAGTACTTCACCTCGGCCCCTTGCAAGGTTTTGCTGACATAATAGACCGGTTTCTGCTCCTTCCCTTCTTCGTGGACCAGTGCTGCCGCTACAGCTGTCCTTGAGCATGCTAAGTATAGTACCAGCTCCTCTTTCACCTCAGGTCGGGATAGTAGGGGTGGCGAAGCTAGATACATTTTTAGCTCTTGAAAGGCGTTCTGGCATTCAGTAGTCCATTCAAAGTTCTTAGGATTCCTCAATATTTTGAACAGAGGAGTACACTTGTCAGCCAACCTGGACATGAATCTGCTTAGCGTCACGACCTTGCCTGCTAACACTGGGACGTCCTTCACGCAGGTGGCAGCGCTAGGTCAAGTACCACCTAAACCTTTTCCGGGTTGGCTTCTATTCCCCGGGATGTGACCATGAAACCCAAAAACTTTTCTGCCTTGGCGCTGAATGCGCACTTTTCGGATTCAACTTTATCCCGAAGTGCTCCATTATGGCGAAGGCTTTAGCCAGGTCGGTCACATGGTCTTCTGCCCTCCTGCTCTTGACCAACATGTCATCTACATCGATATCCATATTTTGGCCAATCAAATTTTTGAAAATCTTGTTTACCATCCGAGTGTAGGTAGTTCCAGCATTCTTGAGGCCAAAAGGCATGACCTCATAGTAGTACAGACCTTTATCGGTGGTGAATACGGTCTTCTCTTTGTCTCCGGGAGCCATCTTGATCTGGTTATAGCCTTTGAAGGCATCCATGAAATAGAGTAGCTCGAACTCGGAGGTGACATCCACCATCTGATCAATCCGAGGTAGGGGAAAGCAGTCCTTAGGGCAGGCTTTATTGAGTTCGGTAAAATCAATGCACAACTTCCATCCTCCTGAGGACTTGGTCACCAGCACCACATTGCATAACCAAGTTGGTACTGGGTTTCTTTTATGGGGCCGGCGTCTACCAATTTGTCCACCTCTTCTGCTATGATTTGTTGCTTATCATAATGGAAGTGCTTGCGCTTCTGCTTCACCGGATAGTGATTCGGGTCTGTATTCAAGTGATGCTCAATTACTCCCGGGTCAATACCTGTCATGTCAGAGGCAGACCATGCAAATATGTGTTCATTTTTCAGGAGAAATTGGTTATACCTTTCTTGAGGTCAGCAGAGAGTTCACTCTCGATTTTTGCTCTCTTTGTTTCATCGGAGAGTTCCACCTCTTGAAGGTCTTTAGCCAGGCTACCTCTCTTAGTATCTTTCTTCTCCTCGGGCAAATCTGGTCCCCAGCCAACCTGATATTTGGGTCGAAGGGAGTTTTCATAAGATTCTTGAGCTGAGAGTTGGGCTCCGCAAATGGTAGCCGTTCCGGCCGGGGTCGGGAATTTCAGGGCCTGGTGGTAAGTTGAAGGGACAGCCCTGAAATGATTGAGTGCCACTCGACCTAAAATTCCATTGTAAGTGGAATTATAATCCATCACAATGAAGTTGGCTTGCATCGATACCCGCTTGTCTCAATCTTCCAACTTCAGTGGGAGGTTGATGATCCCTTCGGCTCGGTGGACTTGCCCGGTGAAACCAGCAAAAGTGCCCCTCAATGGCCTGAGTGGGCTTCTGTCTAACCCCATCTGCTCAAAAGCGCTGAGGAACAAGACTTCTGCCGAGCTCCCAGTATCCACCATTAGCCTCTTCACGGTGAAGTTGGCTATTTTAGCGCTGATTACCAGTGGGTCGTCATGAGGTAATATCACCCCCTCCAAGTATTTTGAGGAGAAGGTGAGCTCCTCCATCTCCTGGACCGAACCCCGCGTTGGTCCGTACTCCCTGCCAGCCCGAACATAACCCTTCCTACCTACCGAGGTCTTCCCACCCGACGCCAATCCTCCCACAATGGTCTCAATCACAGCCAAACATCCGCCCCCAACCTGGCGCCTGGGTGGACTCATCTCTCTATCTCTTTGATCCTGATTCCAGGTCGACTGCTAATCTACGTACCTCCGGAGGTAACCTTAAGCTATTAGTGTCTCGATCTCCTGTTTCAAGTCTTTGCACTCTTCGGTGGTATGGCCGTAGTCCATATGGTAGCGACAATATTTGGTTCTATTGCGCTTCTCAGGTCGGCCTTTCATCCTTGAAGCTGGAGGCAGATGGTTCTGGTGTTGGATTTTCATCAGGATCTGCTCCCTTGTGGTGTTAAGGGGAGTGAACATAGTGAACCGGGGGTTCTGCTTCGGCTGATGAGGTTGCTTACCTCGGTCGTTTTGGACTTTACCCCCAGGTTGGGCTCGAGAGGTCTCTCCCTTCTTGTCGGCTTCCTTCTCCTTGTCATTATCCCGCTTCGCCTGATGGATTTTTTTCGAGTGTATGTACTCTTCTGCTCGTACCATCAGCTCAGCTACAGTATCCATGGGATCGATGGCCAAGGAGGATGTGAGGGGGCTTGACCTAAGCCCACTCTGATAAGCCATCAACGCCATGGAGTCCTCTAGGTTGGGGATTCTGAGGGACTCCTCATTGAATCTAGTTGTGTAAGCTCTCAAACTTTTCCCTCTATGCTGCTTCACCGACAGCAATGTAGAAGTATGGCGGGTGGCGCGCCGACTTCCCTCGAAACGGGACAGGAAAGTCTCAGCCAGCTGATAAAAACTTACAATAGAACTGGGACGAAATTTTTAGAACCAGTCCAAGGCATTGCCAACTAAAGGTGGTCGGGAATGTCTTCATCTTCATGAGGTCGGACATGTCATGCAGGGTCATGTGGTAGTCAAAGTTGAGCAAGTGGCTAGCTGGGTCGTCGTCCCCATTGTAGACTGCCAATTCGACATCTAGTTACCGGTGGGTAGTGGCGTGGCCAGTACCTCGATTGATAGTGGGCTTACGCTGAGCTGGTTAATGACCTTGGCTATGGCAGCCACGATCTTGGCCTGCTCGAGGTAGGCTTGAGCCGCCCTCTTACCTCTCGCTTCCTCGGGTCCCGTCATCGGCTCTAGGAAGCCCTCTTCGTCTTGCATCCGTTTTTTCATTTGGGCTGGGATGCTGAATTGTGGACGCGCGGGCCGCAGCGTAGCTGCTTGCGGAGCCTAGAGGTCCCCAGCTAGCCGGGCTACCTGCTCCTTAAGTTCCTCAAACATCCTCAACATCATCCTTATCTCCAATGATAGGCTGGAGTTGAGGTCTCCATCTGTCGTGGGGTTGGTTTGGGTGGCTAAGTGTATACGTTGGCTCGTTCCAACCTCGGCTTGGGTTGGTTCTTGGCTAGGCACTTGTGTGGTTTCGAGGTCACCATCCTGGTTGGGCGGGTCCTCTACCGGCGCGCTATAGCTCCTTATTTGTACCATGGTAGTTTCTCAATGAGTGGTGAGAAGAGTGATAGAAAGAACTCATTCCCACAGACAGCGCCAAACTGTCGAGGTCAGAATCTCGATGTTGATGTCGGGAGTTACTCCTGCCGAGCTGGAAATCTGGGTCGGCTTCTCGACCTGGATTTTCAAGTCGGCTACCTAACCTGCACAAGAAAAAAGAAGGAAAATGCGGGGGGGATGACCCAAATTTTTCCCTCGGGCCTGCGAATGATTAGTATGTCCGAGTTGTAGAAGTAGCTGAGAGCATTTAATGACGAGTTACCTTAGAAATGAAGGGGTGGAGCTCTATTTATACTAAATTCGGACCTGACAGCATTTAATGTGGTACAGCTTTATGTCCCATCAAGGCTTTATATCCCATCAGGACAGCAGTTTGCTGAGGTCGGGGTTTTCCTGGGTCGGGGTGAGGTCGATTCAGCATCTAGGTTAGGCATTAGCTGAATGTGCTAGGCTTGGCTCGGATTTGCCTGCCTCAGCTCGGAGTAGGCATCATACCTCAGTTCGGGATATCCCTCGTCAGTTGCATTTCCTAATTTACCACCTCGTTTAAACGCTTAAGCTCTTAGAAATGAGTTATTATATTAAATTATAGTCTTCAACACTGAATTTGTTAGGCGAATTAACTATGAATTTGTTTTCTTTTTCTTTACACATGTTTCTTTTAGTACTTGGTTGCAGGTGAAGTGCCAACAAAGCTTCCGACTACTTTAGTCTACCTTAAAGATCTTGACCTCTATAATACAAGGTTGAAACAATTGGACGAGCTGTCATTTATCCTTTGCTTAATCAGAAGCTCCCCTAACTTAAAGCATATTAAGATTAAGGTGAGTAAGGTAGATGTTTCTCTCCCGTATGCGTTATCTTAATTTTCATTTTTAATGTAGATTAATTGTATGAACTTAAGGAAGTGGAACTGAAAGATTTTACTAGGACAAGACCTCAATTGGAAGTCATTGAGATTTTATTATCTAAATCACCAAGTCTAGAGAAAATGCTAATTTAGAACCATTTGGGATGGAAATCTGGTAAAAGATTTAAGCTCCTCAGAGAAATAACAAAAATTCTGCACGCATCAAAGAAAGCAGAAGTAATTTATGCAGACGTAAAGGGACAACAAGTTTGTTCTCTCAGGTATATGTAATTTTTGTAGATTATGTCTTTGAGGTGTGCAGAAAATGATCGCATCTTGATTTACATGTTTTGGCATTACAAACTACCTAGATGTTTTTTTTTGTGGTTTTTGGGAAATTTGGAAGCATACTAAAAGCTATTCTTTGTATATTAACCACCATAGATCTCCGTGTAATCTTTCTTCTTCTTTTGATTTTTTCTTTTTCTTTTTTGACCCAATGGAGGAAAATATTTTCTCGTGATGAGAAAATATCTTGTTGAATGCGGTTAGAGATGACAACAGGATTAGTAGGTGTCAAAATGGAGAAGCAAATTTGTTGTCTCGAGTATTATATTGAATTTGTATAGATTATGACTTTCCTAAGTTCAGAAAAATGGCATCTTGGTCTATATGTTTTGGCATTTTGAACCACATGGATGCTTCTTTTTCTTTTTTGGTTTTTGGGGATTGGAGGGAATACTACTTCAAGCTATTTCTTTGTATGATAACCACCATGGGTCTCAATATAATTCTACTTCTAGTTCTTTCTTTTTCTATTTCGCCCTTTGGAGAAACTATTTTATAGTGGTGAAAAAATATCTTGCAAAGTGTGATTAGGGATGACAACAAGTTGGATACTCGTCAACAAGTCTTAGGTTTATTTTATTTGTATCGATTATGGTTTTGAGATGTTCGAAAAATGATGACATCTTGATTTATGTGTCTTGCAAAGTGTGGTTAGGAATGACAACTCCAGGTACTTATAAAAATAGAAGAGCAAGTTTATTATCTCGACCATATGTTGTTTGAATTGATTATGGGTTTGAGATTTTCGAAAAATGATGGTATCTTCATTTACATGTTTTTACATTACGAACTACATGGATGCTTTTTCTTGTTGTTCTTTTTCTGTGAAATTAGAAGGATAATACATGCTATTTTTTTATATGATAATCACAATAGATGTCAATACAATTCTACTTTCGCTTCTTCCTTTTTTCTTTCTAGATACTTTGCAAAAAAACATTTTCTCGTGGTGAAATAATATCTTGCACAATGTGGTTAGGGATAACAATAGATCGAAACCTATCAAAGTGAAAGAACAAGTTTATTGTCTTAGGTTTATGTTATTGGTATAAACTATGGCTTTGAGATGTTCGAAAAATGATAGTGCTTTACGTGTTTTGGCATTACGAACTACTTCAAGCCATTTTTCGTATGATCAAGTATATGCCTTCAATATCTAGATGCCGAGCTCACTTGCGTGGGCTTATAACCCAAATGGTAATGCTTTGAGAGCTTAAAAAACTCGACCAAAAATTACAAAAGATTAAAAAAAAGTAGTTAAAAAATATAATATTTTACTTAGCATGTTTATTTTATATCACTTAAGTTTCTTCTATAATTTAGTTAACATTCATGTTTCTTGTAGTCTGTAAAAAATATATAAATATACAAAAAAATATCTCTTCGTTTTATTAATAATCCAAAGGTATTAACTATACAAAATAAATATTAGGTGCAAAATGTTATACTATATATATCGAAATGGTAAAGCATTATTATTGTTTGAGTAATAAATTAATATGTCCCAATGTTTATTTTATATCACTCAACCCTTCCGTGCTTTCGTTAACAAAAAATATCTAGTAGCCATTATAAAATATATAACTGTACGTGTATATATATATATATATGTATATATATATATATTAAGCTAATAATACAAAAGGGGCTAAGTGATACAAAATAAATATGAGAGAAAAATATTAGATTGTAAATACATATAAGAATTAAAATGACATTAACCTAGAAAAATATAAATATTAGGGGAAAGTGTTAATATTGTTACACTGTGTAACATTTTGCTTGAAATTTTAAAATTTTAAAATTTATTTAAAAAGAACATTGAATATAAACAAGAAATAAATTTATATGTTAGTATAATGTTAATGACTACTAAATCACATAAGGGTGTTCAATAATATAAACACTCCATCTCTCATAATTTGACTAATTTCAATCACGAAAATCACTTAGCTCTCACTAATAAAGTACGCTAAATCCCCTACGTAACATGATCCATCATCGTTTACTGTGGTGGAATATATATGGTCCTACGAAATCATCTAATGGTATGTTGTCAATATTTGTACTCTTCATAACTTGAGAAACATTAAGAGTTTTAAGGCAAGAGGTTTAACCCCTTGAGAGGCTCTTGAGCTATTAGAATTTTGTCCATTCTATAGAGATATATTGGGTCTTTCCACCTTGCTATCTTTGTAAAAATTCTAAAACCACTTTATAAGATTCTAGGCTACCACTTTACACCAATTGATTTTAAGATAAAAATTCATGATACTTAACATGATATCAGAGTTGGGTCCACCATCTTAAATTAAGTCCACTTGTGTTCAATCTTTCGCGTGTGTCATATTCCATGCATCTTCAATCTTCTACTTGTAAATATACACTTGTCCTATATAAAAAAATCAAAAACTCTAAAATCACCACAATCTTCAAATTTTAATTGCATTTAGCCTACCATTTTGGGATTCAAAGAGCATATTTGGATACTAGTTGTGATTTTAATAAGTGGCTAACACATGAATTAATGTCGTCTAAAAATTAGGTGCACTCAACTTTTTTAAAAAAGATAATTTTTCTTGACATATCTCTCAAAACTTATGTTTCTCAAATACAAACGGGCCAAAATTTGTCTTTGCATGTAGCTATAACTTTTGGCCATTATTGTATCTATGTGATACGTTTTTACAACAATAAGAATTAAAGGTGAATATTATTTTTCAAAGAATTGTATTGACAAATAATGAAGTAAAAAGTGATACTCGACTCTTTTAAATGCACCATTATTTTTGCTATGAGTCTAACAATTTTAGATTTTCTTTATTCTAAGTCATTTAGTCTCCAAAAATACTAGTATTTATAAATGAAATCAAAATTGTTAATACGAGACAAGTCAATTTTAGAGTATAAATCCATATAATACTTATGCAATGGTACTTTCTAACGAAACAAAATCTAAGCATTAAAGTTTCTCCAATTCACGGTTAGTTTTTGTCTTTAATTTGCTAGAAAAAAGAATAAAAGTTCCTCTACATATACACACGTATCTAGTTTTCAAAAAATAAATTTGATTTACCGTGTAAACCTTCCCTAACTAATAAAATCATCAATAAAATCTTTTTTCTAATGGAAAATATATTTCATTCATTTCTCATATATTTCTTTTTCTTCAAACACTTTTACAAACCAAATTTAACATTTTGTAAAACCTTTACTTATTAGGAAGAGGGAAGTAGATGTGGCATTTGGGTTGGGCCGATATAGGCCCACCTCAGCCCAATATATGAAAATTCAGGCGCAACTCAGCTCAGTTGATAATGGGCTCGACTCAACCCAGCCAACCACCTATATGTGGGCCAAGTTAGGTCATATAATTTTTGATCCAGCCTATTTGAGTCCAAGCCCAACTCAATTCAACCCATGAGCCCAGCTCCAAGCCCAGCCTAACTCAAGCCCAGCTCAATCCCAGATAAGGCCCATCTTGAGCCTAGAAAAAGCCCAACTTGGGTCCAACACAAATTAACACAATTTGAGCACGTTTATTAAAATAAATCAAAATATTATGCTTTATGCATGCAATGCAAGTTGTAGTAACTATTTTTTTAAAAACAAACTAGTAAATTGTAGTAATTATATTTTTTTGACAAACTAATAATAAAAAGTAGCAAATGTATTTTTTAAGTTAATATTAAATGACTTGTTATCAAATTTTTTTTATAATGTTGCAAGTTTACAACTTGCAACTTTTAGTCCTTTGACACAATTTTTTTGAAAAAAGATTTTAGGTAATATATATTTTTTTTACAATTTTTATAATTGTTTATATAATTTTTTATATAAATACTTAGTGACGGTACTTTAGTCACTTAGTATATTCAATTTTATTTTATTATAACTCTACAACATTATATATAACTATACCCATGAAAGAATAAATGCTTTCACGATGATTACATTCGTCAGAAGTTTAGAATCATCTTATGTACTTTGAAGAACTGAGGTATGTAATTTGTAACTATTGTCAACATCAATTTATATTTCTACGTAAATTTGGAACTGAAACACTTGTAAGACACTTTGTATCTCAACAACCAAATATCACAAATTATTTTAATCCTGAAGTAGTTATTCAACTACCGCTACGGCCAAACGCACTACCACTACCAACAGGCCCAACATCTGTACAAGGAGTATAACAAAATGGAGAATTTTTGGACTAATTTTCTCAAACGTTTATATAATATTTTATTTTTATGTTTATATGACTAATGTATTTGTATCTCATTAACTTGTAGTTTGTTATGTAATGTCTTATTATTTATATTAATTGTTAGTGTTATCAATCAACTTGTATACTGTCTCGCTAATAGTTAAATTAACTTTTAAAAAAAATTAAGTTTAAATTTTATTTTTTTAATTATTAATCCAACTATCCAATCCAAGTAACATATATATATATATATATATATATATATATATATATATATATATATAGTTGGCCCAACCCATCTCGTGACTCGTGATAGCGGGTTCGTGGGTCAAATTGGGTCCTATATTCTGAAAAATGAACCCAACTCAACTCAATTCACTAAATATTTGTGCCGATTAGGGTTTAGTTTTCTCAACTCACGATTCGGCCGAACCGCTACATTTTAATATGAAAAATAATTTGGGTAAATTTTTATCCCAAGTTATCTTTCCCTCAATAATTGAGATAAGGAACCATAAAATCATTTCATTTATGTTTAGTCTTTGTTTTTTATGGGCCAAACAAAAAAATGCCCTTAATTTTTCATTATCATTCTTTGTTTTTAAATTACTCTTTTCTCTTATAGGCATCAAGTTTAAATTTATATCCACTTATTCTGAATTTATTTAAACCTTAACTAATTTAAAGCATATGCTAAGGTGAGATAATGTATTACGAGATTTATAATTTTAAGGTCAATTTAATATGCTCTTATCTTGAGTTTCTTGTTGTTTGAAAAAAAAAAAACTTTTCATTCCTCTTCTAACTAATCCAAACACATTGTTATTGTTAGAAGGGTAACAGGCCCAAAAGTAGAGGGTAATCAGGATTTTAATATTGGGGGTAGAGATTTAAATAAAAAAATTAATAATAAAAAGGAAGAAAAAACACTGATAATTTTTTTTACGATAGTATATAAATTTTTTGAGGGTCCGCCCCTGCCCAAAAGTACGTGTACACCAGCCCAACTGGTGGCTTCCATTTACTGAACATCTCCACTCATCTCGAAACTCAGCTGCATTACTAAACATCCTTTAATGCAAGCAGCAGAAGCCTAAAGCGTTTAGAACGAGGTCGTTTATGCCTTTTCATTTCTTGAAATTATTATTTTTTTGCATTAATTTAGGTAGAAAATGAATTTTGTGTATATTTTACGGCATGCTATTTGATTTTGGGTTTAATAATTCATGTTTATTATTGATCCTACTAAATGGGTTTGATTTGAAGAATACATTCATTGACTTTACGTTTTGTGTTAATCTTTGTTGTTCACTTGGATATTAGAAACACCTGCATCTTCTTGCCGATATGCGTGTTATGTATGAGATGGTGACACTCGTCTCGCATTGTTTTTGTATGAGAGTTGTACTAGTCTCAACTTAGAACACCGGCTCGACTATTTTGGACTAGTTGGTGTTAAAGATAATAAGTAATATAATAAACATCTATAACAACTTATATTTAGATGAAGTGATAACTTAACATAGTATTAGAAGTATCAAAAGTTTTGATTTGTAAGCACGTGTTGAAGGTAATAAATAATATAATAAACGCGTCTTTAATTTCTCAAATAATGGCTTCTCTGTGTCAGCATTTTTTGAACATGGTGGGGTAAGAGGAGGGTGGTAACAGCAGGTGAGGGAGATAGGTGAAGAGGAGATGGTGGGAGGGTGGAGAAGAGTAAAAAGATAGATGGTGGAGAAGATTAAAACCGTCTAAATCCCTGGTTTACCCCTCAGACTTGTGATTTTGTACTTGCATGTGCACGACGTTCAGCATTTAAGACCAGAAGTGTCTTATCATCTTCTTACTTTAAATTGCGCCTTCCACCCTCAATCCTTTCTTGTGAAGATGCTCAGAGACATATAAAAGGCGTAGAATCTTTTGGGTTTTGTTCTGTTGTATATATTGCTTTTTAGTTTGTTCACATAATAGTCTCTTAAAATAGAAGCCTTAATGGGCGATTGTATCCTTATATGCACATATTGATGTATAGGTTTTATATGTATAGATCAATATGTTTTTGAAATTGCGTGTTAGATCACTCTATGTTCTGAAAATTTGCGTTAAACCTCACGTGCTTTTCCAAAAGTTAATTAAGACACTAAAGGTTGACTTTCCCAAAACTGTGGCTAACTAAATCATTGCAGCTAAAAGAAAGAATTCACATCAAGGGATGACGAGTGTTCTGGCTCGACATTCTGATAGGATAAGTAATCTTCCTGACTGTCACACCCCAACTCGACCCCACCTACAATCAGTCAGGACGCAACGGAATTTCGGCAATATAACGACAGTAAATAGAATACCGAGGTTCTAAACCAACCTCATTAATAACATTAAACATCCAATTCCATAACCATACAATCAACAACTCCTCAACAGCATAGAAACACACAACATAATTGTAATATACAATAATCAGTCCTCGTTATCTGCCTCCGTTCCAACATAACATACAATCCCTCAACCTTATCATACATTTCAAAAATAAGTTCAGACCCATCTAACAACTTAATCATAGACAAAAGAAAACCACTAATTTAACATCATTTGGATCATCATCTTTTCAACATCTATTACAATAAGAACCATAAAGCATATAAAAGTCTACTAAGCTAATGTACATGACATTAAACAACATAGAATCATGGATAAGACTCAGGGACATATGACTCATCCACGAAAGGCACATTTTCCTCCTCAGGAGGCACGTACCCGTAATTCGGCTCTGCAACACCTGTAAGCATGCAATAATAGAAAGTGAGCTTATATAAATAAGCCCAGTAAGGATCCGATAGATCTCGACAATATTCACTATGCTTCTTGGATTTAGTCCTTTGAGCAAGTAAACACACAACAACTATAACATTATCATCACATAACTATATAACCATTCAATAAAGGATACTCTATTTGGTGTAGCTCCAAACGCCATCACGATCTCAACCATTCTTCTTATAACTCCCCATTACTCACGCACCCGAGGTACCTCACTAGCCCCTCCCTCCATGACACCTCCGTCATGCGAGCTAGGGGTAGCCTATGGCAGTCATGCCGTTATCAACCCGACAGCCCAACGCTGCCCGAGAGGTGGCACACACATACCAAGACTCCATAATCATCATCAATCATCAATCAATCATCAATCAATCATCATTTATTCATCATTGATAGCATCAATTATCATTTAAACAACAATAACTTAGTTAGATGACAAAGTACGCCATCATACAGGACATGCATTATATACACAATTAATCCCTAAATTATTCACCACCAACTCACCATTCAACACTCATACACAACCCAATCATCTAAAGGCATCGTTCAAGAAATTAAAGAATAACAACCTAAACTTCAAAAATTCATAACTTACACTCTACTAACCCAAATATTGCCTACTCAGTTTCTATCACTCACCCATTCAACCTACTACATTAGCTCCCTCGGAAATCCACCATAACACCTCCAAATCATGCCCGATAACCCTAAAACCCTAGGATGTCTTGGCTGGATTTTTTTGATTTCCACACGAACAATGTAATCAAAAATTCGGCATTACCACAGCGCTAACACGTAATTATCAAGTATTTAGAAATCGACGGCAATCGATTTAGATCAACACAACTCATTTAATTCAACTTTGAACATTTTAATCAAAATTTAATACCCGAAAAATAAAAATTATGCTACATCCGACAGAAATTCATAGTATTACCACTAAACGATCCCTAGCATGCAAGGAGCAATAATCTAATATCAGATTACAATTCTAACGGTTCAATCTTCATATATACGCAAAAATGCAAAAGACAAGTTTTGAGATCTAGATTTTTTCTCTCACCTTTGATCCGAAGTAAAGCTAGGAATGCGTGCAATAGGTGCCCAACAAGCAGAATCTAGCCCGGTTTGAAATGATTCAGACTTTAAATGAGTTTTCTAAGGCAAAATTACTTTGAAAATAAGTTGAATAAAATCTCTTTTTTTCCTAAGCTTTCACGGCTGCAAGGTGTGTGTAAATGTGGTGTTTTGCTTTGTTTCATTGTGTGTTGGTGATATATGCATGAAAGTCAACAAGTCAAATGAAAGTCAAAGTTGAAACTTTAGTATTTTTAGTGTTTTCTTGACTTTAAATGCATTTTATTGATCACCAAAGTTCAAAACAATTATTCAACACCCAAGATAGCTCAAGTAGGTTATTTTTAGGTGACAAGAAGTTTTACAATCGAACAATTTCACCCGAGTCGGCTTAAAACTCGATTTTCGCAAAAGTCGGTGTAAAAACCCTAATAAATTCTTAAGCCGATTTTAAAACCGTTTTCATCAAACACAGGTCTATTAAAGTCCGTGGACTAGGTCTAGAAGGGTTAAAAAGACCAGTTTCAAAATTTTAGCGGACGTGTTTTGAAAATACTATTCACTAAAAATCGACGATAAAATTTCTAACTCCGTTTTTGATAAAAATTTCATGAATGCACATTTAGCACGCATTAGGAGTATTGATATCAAAATTATAACATTCTAGGCCCTATAGCACATAAACAGGTCATATGCACGCAAAACGAGACAAAACACGTAAATCAAGTTAAAGCAGATAAGTGGGGTTTCACATTCTCTCCCCCTTCAAGAAATTTCGCCCTCGAAATTCTTAATTGATATACTGAACAGATCTGGGTACTGCTGCATTTGATCTCGTCTCTCCTAAGTAGCTTTCTCGATGCCATGATGCTTCCAGAACACCTTAACCATCGAAATCTTCTTCGACCTCAACTCTCGTTCCATCTGATCAAGAATACGAATCGGACGCTCCTCATAAGTCAGATTCTCACGAAGCTGTAACGGCTCTGGCTCAAGAATATGAGAAGGATCCGGATTATATTTCTACAAATTAGACACGTGAAATACATCGTGGACATTAGAGAAATTTTCCAGTAAAGGCAACACATATGCCAACTTACCAACCCTGGCAGTTATCTTAAACGGCCCAACAAATCTCGGACTCAGCTTACCACCTTTACCATAACGAGCAAACCCCTTTCGAGGAGACAATCTCAAGAAAACCCGATCTCCGACTGCAAACTCTAAGTCTCGACGACGCTTATCAGCATAACTCTTGAATCTACTCTGCGCCGTAAGCATTATCTGCCTGATCAACTGAACATTCTCAATATTCTCAAGAAGCTCTGGCATGATAGTCAGATCAATAGTCTTCATCTCTCCTACCTCGTCCCAATATAAAGGTGAACGATACTTACGACCGTAAAAGGCTACAAAAGGTGTCATTCCAATAGTAGCTTGATAACTATTGTTATAGGCAAACTCGGCAAGTGGTAGATGTTTCTCCCAGTTCTTCCCGAAGTCCAGAACACAAGCCCTAAGCATATCTTCCAGAATCTGAATAGTCCGCTCAGACTGACCGTCGGTCTGTGGATGATACGCGGTACTGAAGTTCAACTGAGTACCCAAAGTCTCCTGAAGTTTCTCCCACAAGCGAGAAGTAAATCGAGGATCTCGATCAGAGACAATACTAGACGGAATCCCGTGAAGTCTAACAATCTGATCCAGATAGAGATCCGTCAGCTTTGTAACCTCATCTCCCATCCTCATCGAGATAAAATGAGCTGTCTTCGTCAAACGATCCACGACAACCCAAACTGCATCATTACCCTTCGGTGTTCTAGGAAACCTAGTGACGAAGTCCATCGTAATATGCTCCCATTTCCACTCTGGTATAGCCAACGGCTGATGCAAACCTGTAGGTCGTTGATGCTCGGCTTTCACTCTCTAACAAGTCAAACATCTAGATACAAACTGAGCAACCTCCATCTTCATGTTGTTCCACCAGAAATGTTGCTTCAAATCCCGATACATCTTAGTTCCACCGGGATGAATAGTATATTTAGAATTATGAGCTTCCTCCTGAATACCACGCTTCAAGCCCAGTTCATCGGGAACACATACCCTGTTCCGAAACCGAAGAATATCGTCCTCATGTACTTTGAAGTCAGACTGATCACCCGTAATCTGATCCTTGATCTTCTGAAGTTTAACATCAAATTGCTGAGCTTCCCTGATCTGAGACAATAATAAAGGCTGAATACGGAGATGTGAACACATCACCCCAACCTGAGTTAACTCTGGTCTCCAATAACTAAACTCCTCAAGAACCTCCCACTTCTTGACAGCCAAACAAGAAATACTAGCCTTCCGGCTGAGAGCATCTGCCACAACATTTGCCTTTCCAGGTAGATAATTGATAGAACAATTATAATCTCCAAGAAGCTTCATCCATCTCCTCTGGTACAAATTTAACTCCTTCTGTGAGAATAAGTACTTAAGACTCTTATGATCAGTGAAAATCTCAAACTTACTACCCCACAGATAATGACGCCACTTCTTGAGTGCAAAGACAACTGCTGCCAACTCAAGATCATGAGTCGGATAATTCACCTCATAAGGCTTCAACTTCCGGGAAGCATAGGCAATAACTCGGCCATTCTGCATAAGAACACATCCCAAGCCCTCCTTGGATGCATCACTGGAAATGACCATATTATCGGTCCCCTCTGGTAGAGCAAGTACTGGAGCAGTAGTTAACCTCTTTTTCAACTCCTGAAACCCACTCTCACACTTCTCATCCCAATTAAAGATAGTCCGTTTCTGAGTCAACTTAGATAGTGGCCCAGCAATCTTCGATAAGTCCTTGACAAACCTACAGTAATAACCCGCCAAGCCAAGAAAGCTACGGACATCAGAAACACTCTCTGGCCATTTCCAAGACATGTGAATCCCACATCGGAAGATTAGGAAGTGATGGAGCTGGATATAAAGTGAAAGCTCAATGTATTCGTCAAGAGGCCTTTTCACGTGGGAGACCACGTGAGGAACAAAACCATGGAGGACTCGCTGGGGGTTAATCCCAGGGGTGCGAAGTGGACAATATCTTGACTAGTTGGGTTCGGTAGAAGTAAAAATCCATGGGCTTGACAAGTGGTATCAAAGCCTGACTTCCCGTGTGCCTGCTCCTAAGGGCAGGAGCCTCCCGAAGGGGGGGTAGGGGTGAATCCCACATCGGAAGATTAGGAAGTGATGGAGCTGGATATAAAGTGAAAGCTCAATGTATTCGTCAAGAGGCCTTTTCACGTGGGAGACCACGTAAGGAACAAAACCATGGAGGACTCGCTGGGGGTTAATCCCAGGGGTGCGAAGTGGACAATATCTTGACTAGTTGGGTTCGGCGGAAGTAAAAATCCGTGGGCTTGACACTGACAATGTCATAGAAACCATCCTGATGTGTTTGCCAACACGAGATGCTGTGAGGACAAGTATTTTATCAAGGAAATGGAGGCATCGCTGGGCAAAACTTCCACAACTGATACTTGATGAAACGCTATGGAATAAATCCACTACAAAACATTCAGCTAGAACCACAGTGTCAATGATTTTAAGTCAGCTTCTGTTGGTTCACGAAGGACCGATCCAGAAGTTTCCCCTTTCCATTCCTGGATTGGAAAGCTGCCCTGAAATTGATTTCCTGATCTTCTTCCTCATCAGGAATGGTATTGAGGATCTTACCCTTGAGATGTCGACATCTGAGTGCTACAAATTGCCATTAGCGTTCTTCACATACCAACAATTGAGGCATTTGAGTCTTGAATCTTGTTTGATTGAGTCTACACCTGCCTTCAAAGGATTCAGGAGGCTGATTACACTGATGCTATGCAGTGTGACTATTAGCGCCAAAGTGCTGGGAAGTTTAATCTCCAGTTGCCCACTACTTGAGGAATTGGTTCTAGAATCCACTCCCTATTGTAATAATGATGAGATTGAGATTGATGCTCCTAATCTGAAAACTTTGTTCGTCATGGACACTGCAAAATGCAACTTAGTCGAGTTATTTCATGGTCTGCCTGTTCTTGAGAAACTGTACTTAGGCAACTTTTCTCACAAGGTAATTGTTGCACCTCCTAATTTATCACCTCTTCTTAACGCTTAAGCTATTAAGACGATTATTATATTAAATTATTGTCTTCAAGACATATCCTCATGTGCCGGCTAAATTAAGCATTACATGTGAACATATTTTTTTTAAACGGGTGGAGACGAGACTGGAATTTAGGACTTCTTTTAATTGCACTTTGATGTACCTTCTTAATTTACCATTTCATATAAACACTTAAACTATGACATGAGTTATTATATTAAATTATTGTCTTCAACATCATACTGACTATAATTCTTGAATTTGTTTGGTGAACTATGAATTTGTTTACTTTCTCTTAATTTACACATGTTTCTTTTAGTACTTGGCTACAGGTGAAGTGCCAACAAGGCTTCCGACTGCTTTAGTCTGCCTTAATTATCTTAACATCTGGAAAACAATGTCAGATGAATTGGACGAGCTATCATTATTCATTTGTTTGATCAGAAGCTCCCCTAACTTGAAGCATATTGAGATTTGGGTGATTAAGGTGGATGTTTCTCTCCCATATTGTATGCCATATCTTAATTTTTGTATTAATGTGGTTTAATCGTCTTTTCCTAGTTTTCGACTGATAATGTTCCTCAACAAATGCGGTTCTGGAATTCTTGAAAGAGCAAGACTACTCAGATGTAATGCTGAATGAACTTAAGGAAGTGGAACTGAAAAATGTTACTGGGACAAGACCTCAATTGGAAGTCATTGAGATTTTATTAGCTAAATCACCAAGTCTAGGGAAAATGCAAATTCAGAACCATTTGGGACAATCTGCTGAAGGATTTGAGCTTCTCAAAGAACTAACAAAATTTCAGCGCGCATCAAAAAAAGCACAAGTAATTTATGCGGACATATAGAAAAAGCAAGTTTGTTGTTTCATGTATATGTAATTTGTGTAGATCATCTTTGAGGTGTACAGAAAATGATGGCATCTTGATTTACATGTTTTGGCAGTACAAACTACCTTAATGTTATTTTTTGTTTTGTGGTTTTTGGGAAAATTGGAAGGATACTTCAAGCTATTGTTTGTATGATAACCAACATGGATCTCCATGTTTTTTTCGTTTGAATCTTCCTTTTTCTTTTTTGAGCCTATGGGGAAAACACTTTCCCGTGATGAGAAAATATCTTGAGGATGTGATTAGGGATGACAACGGGTTAGGTAGGCGTCAAATTGGAAAAACAAGTTTGTTGTCACAGGTATATTGAATTTGTAGAGATTATGACTTTTGGATATGATGTTCAGAAAAATGGCGTCTTGATTTGTATTGCCATTACGAACTACATGGATGCTTGTTTTTCTTTTTCAGTTTTTGGGAATTTGGGAGAATACTTAAAACTATTTCTTTGTATGATAACCACCAGATCTCGAAATAATTCTACTTCTAATTCTTGCCTTTTCTATTTTGTCCTTGTGGGGAAAACATTTTCTCGTCTTAAGAGCAAGTTTTTTGTCTCAGTTTATGTTATTTGTATATATTATGGCTTTCAAATGTTCAAAAAATGATAGCATATTAATTTGTGTCGTGCAAAGTGTGGTTAGGGATGGTAACTGGTTAGATACTCGTCAAAATAGAAGAGCAAGTTTATTTCTTTACTATATGTTATATGTATAGATTATGGCTTTGAGATGTTCGGGAAATAATGGCATCTTGATGTACATGTTTTGGCATTATGAACTACTTCAAACTATTTTTTAGTGTGTTATTTAATTTTGAGATTAATAATTCAACGTTTATTATTGATTCTACTGAATGGGTTTTGATTTAAAGAGAACATTCAATAATTCACACAATGCATTTTTTCTTTGTTGTTTGTATGATATGATGAATATTTAGAATTTTACCCCCCCAGACTTGTGATTTTTTACTTGCACGTGCACGTCTCAAGACCGAACTATTGATGAAAATGGATTTGGGGACTAATGGCATCCGATTATGATAATTTTGACGACTCAAAAAGGCTTATTTTTTAAAATAAGGGACCAAAAACGTCATAAACAAACAATGTCGCAAACCTCATTTGATGCATGTATATACTTGCCCAACACATGCAACGAAAGGTGACATCAATCGTGATTGCAACCCAAGAATCAAGGCAATAGATAAGATTAAAAGTGTCTCATCATCTTCTTTCCTAGTATAAAATGCAATTGCCACTCTCAATTATTTCTTGTGAAGACACTCACAAACATATGAAAAGCATAGGGGTAAGCAATATGCTCTTTTGGGTTTTGTTCTCTTGTATATATTTCTTTTTAGTTTGTTCACATAATAATCTCTTGAAATAAGAAGCTTTAATGGGTGATTATATACTTGTATGTGCTATCTTTGACATATTCATGTGTTTTGTCAAAATTATATATTAAATTTTATGTTTTGAAATTCGTGTACGTGAAAGCTCTCGTTCTTTTCTGAATGTTAATTAGAAGATTAGAGGTTGACTTTAATTATCATTGCAGCTAAAAGAAGGAATTCACATCAAGAGAAGCGGGGCGGGGCAAAAAAAAAAGAAAAAAAATTTAATGTATTTTTTTGAAAAAAAATAGATTTGGCCCCTCAAAAACAAATTGAAAATGTTATAAAAGTATTTAAAAATAGAGTTAGTTTGGTGATTAGTTACAAATGCATTTATATTGTTTGTGTGAGTTTAAGTCACTATAGTTGTATTTTTTTTTTTTTTGCTAGTTTTGACCTTCTTACTGTTTTGTTTTATTTAGTTTTTTCTATTAGATTCATAGATATATATAGCTAGCTTTGATTATTTTACTTACGAAATCTTTAAAAGCAACATAATATTATGAAACCATAACCAAATTTACTTTAATAAAACTGTTAAGTCCCACATAATTTTGGGCTCTTCATCATACGGTTATGACTGGATTACTCGTCTTTGAACTGGAGTCTCCTACATGACTCAAACTTCCTTTTAAACATCTGTTGATAAAGCATTGTATATCTAGTTTAGTTTGTTGTAACTACTTTGATTGTACATCATATCTATATATAATAGCAATGAGAAACAGAGACTTTGTACGGGAAAATATATGTTCTTTCATGGTATCAAGCCTTGGTTTTTTTTTTTTTTCTTGCCCAATCGTAGCTGCTCCTTTTTATTATGGCTTCCTCCTCTCCGTCTCTTGCCACTGATGCTTCCGCTAATGCTGCCAATACCACCCCAGATTCCCTTCCCTCAGTTGACCACATTCATCAAGACATCTCACTGAAACTCGGCAGTGGTAATTTTCTTCTGTGGAAAACCCAAGTTTTCCCCGTTTTGCGCAGCCATGGTCTTCTCGGCTTTGTAGATGGCACCCTAAAGAAACCTGCATCTCCACCGGAGCATGTCACCCTTTGGATTCGCCTTGACCAAATGGTTCTTGGCTGGTTATTGGTGTCGCTTTCAGACTCAATACTCTCTCAAGTTGTGGAAAAAAGCACTTCTCATGATGTTTGGCTTACTCTTGAAGTGTTCTATGGCTCTCATTCGCGCACTCGCATTCAACAGTTAAAGACTGAACTTCAGTCCCTTGCTAAAGGCTCTCTATCTATTCATGCTTATGTTCAGCAAGCGAAATCTCTATCTCTTGCTTTGGCTAGTGCGGGTAAACAAATGGATGATGATGACTTAATTCTTTGGACCTTGCGTGGTCTTGGTTCTGAATTTGATCCCATTGTGGCTGCTATTAATTCGCGCCCAATTTGTCCTACATTCGCAGAAGACTGCGGATTGCTCCTAGACTATAAACTTCGCCTTTCATCTTCATCTTTTTTGATGGACAGGTCTGCCGCATTTCTTACTACTACTTCACGACCACAAGCGTCTCTTTCGCCCCCCAGTTCAGTACCTATTCAGCCTGCTCAAGGAGGACACCCTAATGCCTCAGGCCGAAGGGGACGTGGAGGTCGTGGTTCAGGGTGAGGTCGTGGACGAAAATCTAACTCGTCTTCATCTCCAGTTGACTACTATCGCTGCGGGCACCCTTATCATAAAGCAAACAATTGCTGGGCCCCGGATGACGTTATTGAATCTTCTACTAAAGCTTTTTAGGCCATGCATGTTGCTGATCCAGCTGACCAAAATTGGTATTTGGACACCGGTGGTACCCATAATATGACTCCAGACGACAACTCTCTTTCTGGTAAAACTGCATATAATGGTTGTGACAATGTTTTGGTTGGAAATGGGGCTAGCTTACCTATTTATCATACTGGTCGTGCTTCTCTTCAACTTTCACATGGCTCTATTTTAAATTCCAAAGTTCTTCATGTACCTTCTCTTGCTAAGAAACTTATTTCGGTTGCCCAATTTACTCGCGATCATGATTGCATTTTTGTGTTTAATTCTTCTGGTTATTCCATTAAGGATACAGAGACAGGAAAAATACTACACCAGGGGACGCTTAACAATGGACTTTATTGCCTCCAGCAGCCGCTCAAGCAGTCATTCGTGGTTAATAAAGTGAACTCACGACTTTGGCATGCCCGTCTAGGCTATCCGTCAGCTCTAATTCTCCAACGACTTCGTCATGTCCTTCCTATTTCCTCTAGTTTTTCTAGTGATGAACTTTGTACTAGCTGCCAATTTGGGAAGAGCCATCGCCTCCCATTTGATAATAAAATTGAACGTTCTCCTGCTCTCTTACATATGGTGCATTGTGATGTCTAGGGGCTATCCCCCATAGTTTCCCCTAAAGGTTTTCGCTATTATCTTGTGTTGGTTGATGATTACAGTCGGTTCTCATGGTTTTATCCCCTTGTTTGAAAGTCGAATGTGGTTAATATTTTTCCCTTATTTATTCAGATGGTTCAGAATCTATGTAATTCTACAATTAAATATATTCAATCAGATGGATTAAGGGAATTTATTAATCAGCGCCTCAAACAATTATTTCAGAATCATGGGATTATTCATCGCCTAAGTTGTCCTGGTACTCCGGAGCAAAATGGAGTAGCAGAACGCAAACATCGCCATGTTGTGGAAACGGGTCTTACTTTATTAGCCCATAGTCAATTGCCTACTAATTTTTGGACTCATGCATTTTCAACGACTATTTATCTTATCAACAGGATGCCATCATCCTTGCTTCAATATAAGACTCCTTATGAACTGTTATATGGAAAATTTCCACAATACTCTATGCTTCGGGTTTTCGGCTCCGTTTGTTATCCCTGCCTAAGCCCATTTGGTCGTCAGAAATTATCATTTAAGAGCTGCCAGTGTATTTTTGTTGGCTATAGTGCGGACCACAAAGGATATAAATGCTACAATCCTACTACGGGTCAAATTCTTATTTCACGTCACGTTGTATTTGATGAACAAAAGTTTCATTCTTCTCTTCAGCCTTGCTCATCTATTAACTCAAATTCTCAGCAGCCACAATTTCGCATGAAGCCTTTCCCGTCCAATTTGCTGCGTGCTCAAACATGTCCAATGGATCCTTCAACTGCGCCTACTACTTCGATCTCGCCATATCCGCCTATCATGCCCTCAACTGAAACTAATTATGTACTCTCAAGTGATGATGCTACTTTTATGGACCCATCTCATGTTACACCACTTGCTTCTGACTCTCTATTATTAAATTTTTCCAGCGACTTTGTTCCTCCTACAACTAGCTTAGAAGCCTCACCAACTTATTCAAATGAGCCAGCTATACAATGCCTTCATCCAATGGTTACACACACCATGGATGGCATACGCAAGCCTCGAGTTCTTCTATCAACTCGATATCCTATATCACACTGTCTGCTCGCTTCTACTACTCATCTTCCTTCGGAACCTTCTTGTTTCACTCATGCCAACAAAGATCAAAATTGGCGACAAGCGATGACTGAAGAGTTCAACTCATTGCTCAAGAACAAAACTTGGTCATTAGTTCCTCCTTCTCCCGGCATGAACATTATTGGCTGCAAGTGGGTATACAGCATCAAACAAAAGGCTTATGGTTCTTTGGAGAGATATAAGGCACATTTAGTTGCCAAAGGCTACACTCAGCAGCCGAGACATGACTTTGGTGAAACCTTTAATCCAGTCGTACGTCCTGGGATGATTCGTTTGATTTTGGTTTTGGCCATCTCTAACAAATGGCCCTTGCGACAATTAGACGTGAAGAATGCATTTTTGCATGGGGATTTATCTGAAACGGTCTTTATGCACCAGCCCCAAGGATTTGTCGATTCCTCGAAGCCTGATTATGTATGCAAATTACATAAATCTCTTTATGGCTTGAAACAGGCCCCTCGCGCCTGGTACTAAAAATTTAGCTCTTTTCTCTTATTCTGTGATTTTACTCATTCTCACCATGATGCTTCACTTTTTGTTCGGTACTCATCTGACCATGTTCTAATTTTCTTATTTATGTTGATGATATAATCATCACTGGTAGCTCTTCTCAAAGTATTTCAGATTTTATCATTGTTCTGTCTAATGCATTTGATATGAAAGACTTGGGGTCTCTTCACTATTTTCTTGGCATGGAAGTGAACACTACTGATCAGGGTATTACTCTCACCCAAACTAAATATTCAGTTCAGTTATTGCAGCAATTTGGGTTAGATGGAGCCAAGCCAATTTCCACGCCTATTGCAGGTGATAGATTAAATCCAAATGATGGTGACCTTTTGGCAGATCCTACGGAATTTTGAAAATTGATTGGGGCTCTACAATATCTAACAATGACACGTCCAGATATTTCCTATGCAGTTAATTCTATATGTCAGTTTATGCAATCACCTCCAATGCCACATCTCATAGCTGTTAAATGAGTCCTTCGCTATATCAAAGGCTCTCTTCAGCATGGGTTGAAATTTTCACCATCCTCGTCGCTACATCTAAATGGTTTCAGTGATGCTGATTTGGTCGGATGTCCCACAACTCATCGCTCTACATCCGGGTTTGCAATCTGTTTTGGAGATAATTTAATTTCATGGAGTTCAAAGAAACAGCCTACAGTGTCCAAATCTAGTTCCGAGGCTGAATATAGAGCCCTTGCGTCACTAACTTCTGAGCTTTTGTGGCTTATGGAATTGTTAAAATTTCTTCGAATTTCCCTGCCATTGCCACCTACTATTTTTTGTGACAACATCGGCTCTATTTACATGGCAAACAATCCAATTCTTCACAATAGGAGCAAGCACATTAAAATCGATATCCACTTTATTCGTGAAAGTGTTGCTGATGGAACTATCCGTTTGTAGTATGTTGGCACAAATGATTAGCTTGCTGATATATTTACCAAGTCGTTGTATCGGCCTCATCTTCTTTGTCTCCATGACAAGCTTCGGGTCTTTCCCCCACCTTCAGCTTTCGAGGGGGTGTTAAGTCCCACATAATTTTGGGCTCTTCATCATACGATTATGACTGGATTACTCGTCTTTGAACTGGAGTCTCCTACATGACTCAAACTTCCTTTTAAACATCTGTTGATAAAGCATTGTATATCTAGTTTAGTTTGTTGAAACTACTTTGATTGTACATCATATCTATATATAATAGCAATGAGAAACAGAGACTTTGTACGGGAAAATATCTGTTCTTTCAAAAATTGTAAAAAAGAAATTAAAACTACAAAAATTGAGTCTCTTTTCTTTAACTCAAAAAATACTGTACAAAAAATACCCTACAAAAAGAAATTTTGGCCCCCTCAACTTTCGATTTCTGGCTCCACCCCTGCAAGAGATAGCAAGTGTTCTGGCTCGATGTTCTGATATGATCTCTTCCCTATATTTTTGTCAAGCAGAACTCACGTAAGAGATCATGAACACAACATGATTTGACCCTACCATTGGATTTTTCTTTTGCAACTGTTACCAAGCTTCTTCCAATCAAATCCATCAAGTAATTCTCTGCCACATCCTCTAAGTTCTTCAAATCATCATGTTTCATAAATCCTTCAGCAATTCACAGTCTTATTAATTTCAAGACCTAAACTTCTCTATCCTCCAAAAATACTCCAAAATACACAAAACATGGCTTTAAATGACCGAGTAAATGCTTGTAACTCAACTCTATTACACCTTTGCCATGTGCTTCTACATCACCAAGTATATGCAAACTTGAACTTTTTGTAATACTTTCCTAATGATCTACTTCTTTCTCCATCTTTGCAAGAACTCCAGCTATCAAAACAATTGAAAGTGGTAATCCTTTACATTTTTTTGCAATTGTTTTTCCGACTCCTAGTAGTTCAGGAGGGCATTTTTCTTTATGAAATACCTTTTTCCTTAATAACTGCCAACTTTCATCATCAGTAAGCCAAATCCTGTATTCTAAAAGTGAACATAATTCTACTTCCATTATTGTCATTTGTGAAACATCTTGCTAAGTCATTCCAGAAATCAACTTTCCACATATCAACCAAGAAAATGAGGAATCTCTGTCCCTTCAGATGTATGTACAACATTTCAGCTAATGTTACATCATCCTTATAATGGTCAGCCTTAGAAAGTTGAACAACTTGACTTAATAGCTCCAATAATAATCCCCTCTTTTGATATACTTGAGAAACACAACACCATGCACGAGTATCAAAGTAATTAACGACTAAAGGATTATGATACATTTTCTTAGCGAGAGTCATTTTACCTTGCCTAGCCATACCAATAACTGAGATAATCCGCAAATTTCTTGGCCCTCTAATAAGCAAATCAAGCATTGCTTCTATCTCCGCCTTGAAACTCACCACATCATCGTCAGTTGTCGGCTTATTAGTTTATGAAGTTGATGTATGGTCTTCAGAACTATTACTAGAAGATTTCTTTTGAGAACCATAACGACACTGGAGAGCTAGCTCTGGAATGGGAGTAGTCAACAAAACTTTGCTTCCATTACGATCATCTAGTAAAGCCATTCTTATGTCATTTAATGCATCAAGATCTTGTACATCTTCCAAGATGATAAAATATTTAAGACATTTGAGAATTCTAAATACCCATTTCTCTAACTCATCTTCACTCATATCACTTAAATACCTCATCTTATTAATTTTTTCTTCACTATCTTCAACATAGTCTGGATGCATATGTGAATAATTATGTAGAATTTGAAGAAACACATTCTTTTTCCATTCTTCATAGGATGAGAACATTTTCTATTTTTTGTGGATTGAGAATATTTTCCATTTTTTGAGAAATGAGAACATTTTCTCTTCTTTATAAGGTGAGACTAAACTCCAAGTACGAATTCTGAAAGATTTACTTATATCTAGGTGATAGAAGACTTGCATAAGTTTTTCATGGGTTCCAGTTTCATCAATGACAATGGGGATTATTTAAACCTCCATTGTCCTTGTGTCAAAGATACTGCTTAGAATTGATTTTGTGTCACCCAATCCCATCTTAAATAATCTCAATTCATGTTTCCATTGATGTTTTCACTCTTCTAGCACACCACTAAGCTGGATCATACAGTACCAAATAGGAATATTTTTAACCAGATATGAATCAATGACATATTCTACCTCATATGCCAAATATGCAATCTTTTGCATGACATGCTTTAGATGTGCTTCCTCTTTGCCCAGCTCTGGGATCTTCATGAGCTCATAACTCATGACTTGGAGCTCTTGTTGGAGCTGTAAAATATAATGCTTCAAAGGGCCGATAGAATCAGCCTTGGCTTTCAACAGCTGCTCTAGATTGCTCACCAGATGGTCAACAAAGCCGAGCTGATTAATCATCGGGTAGTTTCGTGATCGCGTTGACCTTTTCCTGTAATTCTGTTAGAGCTTGTACGCCAAATGCTTAACGGGATCCAAAAAATGCTCAAGTAGCCTATCCAATTCAACAACCATGTCTTCATCTATATTCTTGAGATCAAACGAGGAAATGCTGAACCTTGCCTTGCTGGCCAAAGATTCAATTTTTTCAACGAACTCTTGCGGGTGATCCATGAGAAACGCTTTGAGGAGTGCAAGAACATCAATAGTATCTTCAGACCATAATATGGAAATGACAATGTTGAAGACAATTTAAACAAGCATCAAGAGCAGCTATCACTTGCACTTTTAGATTGTCCACAAAGTAATCTCGTGATGGCTTTAACTCTAGTTCATAAATTGTTCATGTTGGGTATCGGTGCAGTGAAATGTTTGGGGCGAACCAGTATCACGCAGCTAAAATAAAATTGATAAAATGATAATTGAGACACAATATTTTTACGTGAAAAACTCTCAAACAATTAAGGAAAAAATCATGGACAAGTATAGGAGGATTCACTATGAAGTAAGAATAAATTATAATGTCCTTCTCTCTAATATAAGGAAAAACTAATTCTTACTCACAAATTAAGACAATTAATATGGAAGAAAACTCTCAAGAAAAACTCTTAATATTTTCTCTTTAATTTATGGGATTATAGGATACCAATGAACTGAAGAATGGCCTGCTATTTATAACTGAGGAGTTGCTTCATCCATCTTCAAATCTGATTCATGCTTAGTTGTGTTCCACGTTTAACAACGTGCAATGTCTTCAACTTTGTTTCTGCGTGCAATGTGATAGTGCGTCTGATCAAAGTTTGCAACACTTTTTCATTTGAATTCCATGTGCCAACTCCCTTTATAATATTTTACTATATTTTCTTTTTGCTATTCCCAACATACCTAATGTGAAGCATGCAAGACCATTCCTTTCTTCCATGTGCAAATGAGCTTTACACATCACATTCTCCTACTTAAAGCTCATTTGTTAATCTTTCTGAATCTGTCCATACTTGCCATTTCTTGTTGTTTACGTTTTCTCTAGGCCATAAGAGGATCTACTCCAAACGAATTTGTCAACGTTGATTAGCTTTGTCATGACATCTGCTAGGTTCTCGTCGGTGTGGATCTTCTGCATATCCACACTCCATTCCTCCACTACTTCATGAACAAAGTGATATTGAACCCCTATGTGCTTCGTCCTGGAATGAAAAACTGGATTCTTTGCAATGTGCAAGACACTCTGACTGTCACAATACAAGGGAATTTTCTCTTGTTTGTGCCCGAGCTCCTCTATTAATCATTTAATCCAGATTGCTTCTATACAAGAGTGTGCAGCCGCCATGTATTCAGCTTCCGTTGTAGATAGAGCCACAACATTCTGTAACTTAGATACCCAGCTTACCGTGCCTCCTGCAAGTGTAAACACATAGCCTGTAGTGGATTTTCGTTTATCGAATCACCTGCAAAATCTGAATCCACATAGCCCTTGACAATAAATTCTAATCCTTCAAAACATAATGCAACATCTGAGATTCCTTTGATGTATCTTAGGATCCTCTTAACCGTATTCCAATGTTCTCTACCAGGATTCACCATGAGCCGACTGACTGAGCCGATTGCCTGTGCAATATCTGGTCTCATATAGATCATAGTAAACATGAGACTTCCCACCGCTGATGCATACAGTACTCGAGATATTTCCATCCTCTCCGCTTCATTACTAGGGCACATACTTGAGGATAATTTATAATTGACAGGAAATGGTGTTGAGATTTTGTTACAATCTTGCATGTTAAAGCGGCATAAGATTTTCTTGAAGTAGTTCTTCTGGGAAATCCATACTTTCTTGTCTTTTCTGTCCCGTGAATTTGCATCCCTAAAATCTTGTTTGCTGGTCCCAAATCTTTCATGTCGAACTCCCTAGCCAACTGTGCCTTCAATTCTTGGACTCGATCTTTGCTGGGGTCTATTACCAGCATATCATCCACGTATAACAGCAAAATAATGAAGCCATTATCCCCAAACCTCTTGTAATACGTACAATGGTCTGCACCAAGTCTGTTGTACCCAAGGCTAATTATGAAGGAATCAAATCTCTTGTACCAACATCTCGGTGCCTACTTTAGACCGTACAGAGATTTGGTTAACCTACAAACCAAGTTTTCTTTTTCTTTCTCAACAAAACATTCTGGTTGAAGCATGTAAATCTCTTCTTCAAGTTCACCATGAAGAAAAGCTGTCTTTACATCTAACTGTTCTAGATGTAAATCAAGTACAACACATATGGCCAAGACTACTCTGATAGTTGTAAGTCTAACCACAGGAGAAAATATCTCGTTGAAGTTAATACTTTCTTTCTAAGCATATCATTTCACCACCAGTCTTGCACGATATCGCTCCGCCTGATCATTGTCATCACGCTTGATCTTGTAGACCCATTTGTTACCAACGGCTTTCCTACCGGGTTGTAGTGGAACAAGTTCCTATGTTTTGTTTTTGTGCAGAGCTTCAATTTCTTCCTGCATTGCTGTCATCCACAGAGCAACATTAGGGCTATTTACAGCCTCGTGAAAGGTAGATGGCTCTCCATCCTCCGTTAGAAGACAATATGCAGTATTGCTCGTCATAACATAGTCTGAGTTCCATGTCGGTCTTTCTGCCTGACACTATGAACGTCGGACTTTTGTGATATTGACCCCATCTGGTTCTTGTTCCTCGTGCTCTGGTGCTGCTTCAGAAGAAACATCTCCTTGTTCTGATTTATCATCTATTTATACTGTAGTAGTCTCCTTTGTAGTGTTGTTGTCTTCTTCACTTTGCATTTTATCTTTTGCAAATATCACATCTCTGTTGATGATAATCTTGTAGGCTGTGGGATCCCACAAGCGATACCCCTTAACACTATCAGCATATCCCAAGAATATGTATTTCCTAGACTTTAGATCTAGTTTTGTTCTTTCTTGGGGACCATACATCACGTATACCGGATATCCAAATACGTGCAAGGTAGAATAATCTACAGGTTTTCTGATCCATATTTCCATTGGTGTCTTCAACCAAATTGCAGTTGATGGTGACCGATTTATCACGTAACAAGCGATTCTGGCTGCTTCTGCCCAAAATGATTTAGCTAGTCCTGCAGTTTCCAACATAGCTATCATTCTTTCTAGAAGTGTTCTGCTTATCCGCTCTACTACACCATTTTGCAGAGGTGTATATGTAACAGTGAATTGCCTCTGAATGCCCTCTTACTTGCAAAATGTCAGAAAGTTCCCATCAATATATTCTCCTCCGTTGTCCGATCTCATACACTTGATCCTTTTTCCGGATTCAAGCTCTACCAGCGCTTTGAATGTTTTGAATACTAGAAACACATCTGACTTGTTCTTGATTGGGTATACCCATAATCTCTTGGAGTAATCATCAATAAATGATACAACATATTTTGCTCCTCCTAGGGATAAAATTGGTGATTCCTAAACGTCTGAATGGATCAAGTTTAGAATGTGTTTGCTTCTAGCAGTAGATCTCCCAAATTTCAATCTATGCTGCCTACTGGTAACACAATGCTCACAGAAAGGTAAGTTTATCGATTTAAGCCCAGGTAAGAGCTTACGTTATGTGAGAATATTCAAGCCTCGTTTAGTCATGTGGCCTAATCTGCGATGCCACATTATAGGTGATTCTTCTTGACTGACTGATGCAAGTGATGTGTTTGCCTCTTACAACGCATCTCCTAAAAGTATGTATAGATTTATCGCGATCTTTTCTTCCTTTATCACCATAAGCGTTCCTTTAATGACCTTAATGATCCCTCTCTCGATTTGGGTTTTGCAGCCAAGGTCATCCAATTGCCCAATGGACAATAGGTTCTTCTTCAAGCCCTTCTCATGTCGTACTCCTTGAATGGTGCGAATGGTACCATCATATATTTTTATCTTGACAGTACCGATGCCAGCAATCTCCAAGGCATGATCATTACCCATGTACACAGATCCCTTAAAGGTAGGTTCATATGTGTGAAACCATTCTCTACGAGAGGTCATATATCATGTTACTCCCGAATCCATTATCCAAACATCAGTGAGCTCCTTTCTGCCTCCCGATACAATTGCTGCTTCGCTGTATAAAACATATCCATCATCGGGTACAATTGCAATACATCCTTGAGAATTTGTCACCTTGGGATTTTTTTTGTTGCTCCAACAATCCTTCTTGACGTGCCCTTTCTTGCCACAGTTGTAGCATTTGATAATCTTTCTACTCCTGGACTTTGATCTACCATGGTTTTTGCTCCTACTCGAGCCATGTTCTGTTGATCTGTCTCTCACCATTGGTAGTGCATCTGCTTGTTGTGAACTTTCAGCTCTGTTTTCTTTACTCTTGTGCCTAGATTGCTCTTCCAGAACAACAGCTACAACATCATCAAAAGTAACAGACTCTGAAAGACCATTGTTAGTGTAACTAATGATGAGTTGATCATATGAATCTGGTAGACTTTGAAGTATAATCTCCGCACGTTCAAGCTCCTTTATTTTATGTCCCAACGCAGTTAGTTGAGAAAATAATGTGTTTAAGGTATTGATGTGATTAGTTACCGATGTGGATTCATTCATTCGAAGAGTGTAAAGTCTTCTCTTCAAAAAGATCTTGTTGTGAAGTGACTTAACCTCGTACAGTTTGGTCAGTGCATCCCAAATTTCCTTTGCTGACTTTCTTTCCTCCACGCTTGATAATACTGAATCTGCCAACACCAGATGCAAATTAGCCATAGCGTTACTATCCAATTCTATCCACTTATTGTCATCTTTCACCTCCACTGGTCTGTCTTCGATTGCTGTCAAGCAATTCTTCTTTCTTAAAATTGCCTTAATCTTCAATTTCCAAAAGGAAAAGTTGTTCCTGTTGAACTTATCGATTTCAAATTTTGCCATCATAATGTTGACAACGATCTGCTTCTCAACTTGAACTGGTTCCTACTATCTCACTAAGAACTGCACTATACACATAGACAGTACCGTAAATAATATTGTATACGTATATAGCAACACATGTAAATAGTAACCGTGAACAGTAATCCCGCAACCAATGGCTTTGATACCACTGTTGGGTATCGGCGTAGCGAAATGTTTGGGGCGAAGCAGTATCACACAGCTAAAATAAAACTGAGAAAAAAAAGATAATTAAGACACAATATTTTTACGTGAAAAACCCTCAAACAAATTAAAGAAAAAACCATGGACAAGTATAGGAGGCTTCATTATGATGTAAGAATAAATTACAATATCTTTCTCTCTAATATAAGGAGGAACTAATTTTTACTCATAAATTAAGACAATTAATATGGAAGAAAACTCTTAGGAAAAACTCTTAATATTTTCTCTCCGATTTATGAAATTATAGGATACCAATGAACTGAAGAATGGCCTGCTATTTATAATCGAGGAATTGCTTCATCCATCTTCAGATCTGATTCATGCTTCGTTGTGCTCCACGTTTAACAATATGCAATGTCTTCAACTTTGTTTCCGCGTGAAATGTGACAATGCGATCAAAGTCTGCAACACTTTTTCATTTCAATTCTACGTGCCAACTCCCTTTATAATATTTTACTATATTTTCTTTTTGTTTTTTCCAACATACTTAATGTGAAGCATGCAAGTCCATTCCTTTCTTCCATGTGCAAATGAGCTTTCCACATCACAGTTCAGACCGAATCCATCCGATGTGAAATGAATGTGAAGACAAAGTCGAGGCGATTGTCCAATTCACAAGCCATATCTTTGTCTATTTTCTTGAGGTCAACCGAGAAGATGATGGATGCTGCCTTCCAGGCCAAATATTCAATTTGTTTGAATGTACCATCTTCAACGGACCGTTTGGGAGGATCCATAAGAAATGTTTTTAGGATTCGAAACTCATCAAGAGCATATGAAGGAAGAACGAACTCTCGACGCTCTGCTAATTCTAAGAGAGTATCAATAGCAATGAGTTCCAGCTTCTTCTCTGTCACTCTCTTCATCTTGTCAGAGATCGTTTGAATTGAATGTGACATGTTTATAAGAAGAAAGTAGTCTTTCTGCCATTTCAGGAGTCATGCCTTGGTTCACTTCCCCGAGAGCAAGAAAGGAGATATGAATTTGACCTCTTTGGCCCAAAATTTAATTTTTTCGAATGTACCATCATCAACGGACTGTTTCGGAGGATCCATCAAAAATGCTTTTAGGATTCGAAGCTCATCAAGAGCATATGAAGGCAGAAGAACTCTCGATGCTCTGCTGATTCTAAGAGAGTTTCCAGCTTCTTCTCTGTCACTTCCTTCGTCATGTATAAATCATTCGAACTGAATGTGACATGTTTATAAGAAGAAAGTAGATTATTTCCTCCATTTCACGAGCCATGCCTTGTTCCATTTCCTCGAAAGCAAACAAGGAGATAATGAATACAACCTCTGTGGCCCAAGATTTAATTTTATCGAATGTACCATCATCAATCAACTCTTTTGGGGGATCCTCGAGAGCAACAACGAAATCAGCAATCCACCAAACTGCCTAACCAAACTCAAACTAACCCACTTTTGACGATTTTGTAAAGGTTATTTATTTATTTTTTTTATTTAAGAGAGATTTATAGCCGTACAACACATATGTAATATGTGAGAATTGATTCTATAATTTCTCGCAAACAAGCAAATAACTTTACCACCAAACCAAAATTTTGGTGGTATTTTATAAAGGTTTGGTTGGTATGGTTTAAGATTTTATAGGAACCAACTATATAGTGTGATTTATAGTTTTTACCTTCAAAACTGGTAAACTCAAACTGACCCAAAGGTTTATTGTATATTATACATATAGATGTAATATACAGTAAATATTTGTGGTATTCCCTAGAGACTTTTCACCTTCCTTTGCATTTTTCAATCTCTCTCCCTTTTCATTGAGCAAACCAAGAGACACTATGAGTAATTCTTTGTATATTTTAGATTTTTACAACACAATTACTTTTTTCAAATTCAACTATAAGTTAAACCAAATGTATGATTTGACTTAGTTTGAATGGTTTTAAGAAGTGTATGATTTGACTTTGGTTTCAATTTTTTCAAACCAAAATATTGATTTAGTTCATAAAATATCATTTACACTGCTCAAACCAACCTTTACACACCCCTAGTGTCATTTCTAAAGTGCAAGGGTATAAAACAAAATTAGTAAATTGTTTAGCCTATTTTTATTTTTAATTTTTTGTTGGATATATAACTCCCATACTTATTTCTAATATATTACTAGAAAAGTCACGATAATGGAAGTAAAATATAACATCACTTGTGCTGCTTACTAAGGCTCCGTCTGTTTGTCAAATTATGATTTTTCTGTGTTTAGTAACACCAAAAAATTAATTAATTAAAAAAATTTATGTGTTTAGTAATATTGAAAAATTAATCAATTAAAAAACATTTTCCGTTGAACATAAAATATTTAATTGAAATGATTGGAAAATATTTTTATGTTATTTGGAAGAAGATAATATTTTTCACCCCTTCTCCCCACCCCACCCCACCCCCATCTCCAACCGTACCCCCACCCCCTACCTTCCCACCCCTTAAAAAAGTAGACATACATGTACACATATATATATATATATATATATATATATATATATATATATATATATATATATATATATATATATAATTTTTTTCTACTATGTGTATATGTATATGTATGTCCCCTTGTTTTTTTAGTTTTTAGGTTGGCTTGTCTATTCTTAAATGCTTGTTGACAAGGAGGGATTTAAAAATTTTATTCAAAGAGTGTTAAAAATATATAATTTGATATTTATATATAAATAATATTTTTTAATAGAGACTAATTTAATTTTTCATATTAAAAATATTTTAAAAAATACACTTGTTTTTTAAAAAATTTGGGGAGAATAGGGACTCCAATAGACCAATAGATCACATCCGTCCTTGTTCGTCAACCTGATAAATATCTGATGGTGTTAACTGTTCTACGAATTTCATGAAATGGGTCTCATTCATAATTAGTAATATTGTGATGATTTATCTTTAACGGCTGATGAGATTAAATGAGAAACATGCTACTAAAATGGTTGACCTATTCATTTAGTGGAGGTTAAAAGAATTATGATAATCAGGTGTTGATTCAGAAGTTCTTTTTAGTCGAAGTTAAAACACATAAAATTTTTAATTATATGAATTATTATTTTTAGTGGGAATTAATTATTATTTTTAACTATGAACATATAAATATTTAATTTTTTTTATAAAAAAAATGCATGAAATTTTTAATTTGTTTTTTTGCCCAGTGGAGAGTGCAGTGGCCATTGGCCCAAGCATAAATCCGCAACTGAGGATGCTAACAATGAATAAGGGTAGTAAAAAAGAACAGGAAACTTAGAGGACATGTTAGTCTTTAAAAGAGGATGGTTTGAAATTGTAAATTCTACCGATTTAGCAAGGATTTGAGTAAAGTTTAAGTAAACATAGAATTTACAAATCTTAAATTTATAATTTTTTTTAAAAAGATACTTCCAAATACAAAAAATTAAATTTATAAATGAGTTTCATAAAATTTTATGAAATTCGTTTCAAATAGTATGTTAGCATATCGACCAATAAACCATTGACAACTATCACATGTTCAAGCTAGTATACTTCAGTAAAGAAATGAAAAAGGGACTTGATGTCACTGCCAGTCTGCCAAGATGACCTGCTTGTTAAAGTCGTTCAGCCTCTGATTCTGCACGCTAGATGAAGCCTTCTTTGCTATCACGAACATCTTGGTGAAGAATATCTTTCATTTCTTGGCAAGCTTTTCTTCTCTCTCTTTGGACATCATTCATTAGATCGCGTTATGGTAAATTAACTCAAAAACCTAGAAAACACAACATGAATTCATAAAACATGTTGGTTCAAGAAATCATAAAATCAAATACCATACATGTTATTCAGCTAGATTATTTTCATTATTTGATTGCTAATGAAAGAAAACGAAATTTATGTAAGGTTGAGAAGCCATAAAGGTAAGTCAAATTTGCAGTCAAGAGGGCATCTTGTGATGGTATATGAAGTATCACCCATATGCAGAATTAAGTTATCAATTTCCCTTATTAAATTGTCTATAATAGTCAACACTTCAATGATAGGTGACATGGTCCAAACTCATCTGTTACCAATTTGCATTGGACTGTACAAGCAAACAACTAAAGGAGGACATACATCTTTCCTCTTATTTATGTACCTGTTTTAACTCAAATGTTGGAAGAATGTACTCTAGTAAAGGGATTTCTATTCAATGAGTTCAAATTGACATTAGTTCTCTCACATGGAGTGAGTCCTATAACTTCCTCTCTCACGGACTTGTATTAATCCGGATTGATAGAAGAGTTTTTAAATATTGTTATCATTTGTTATTGTGTAAGCCACATTAATGAAATTTGCACTTTCAACCAACAAGTGCTTATGTGGTTTGCTGCCAAATTATGAAAGGGCAGACTGAGCATTTGGTTTAGTGGTATGATTCTCGCTATAGGTGCAAGAGGTCACAACATTGATAAACCGAAAGATAAAGAAACCCGATAAAGGGGGAGAGGGCATGTACCTTGACTGCAGATGAAAGAGCAACAGCACGTATAGCATTTGCATAAAATTTTAAGATCTCTCCGAGAAGGTCGACAGGAACAAACTCACAGCACCCTCTGAATTTTCAACACGTGCATATCTGATGATCGATAAATCTGCAAGGTCATTATCTCTACTTGAACTGTCAGTGGAGCATTTGCATCACAGCACCCTCAAAATCACCGGCACATATAAGTCTGATAAGTTAAAATAAACAATGAAAACCCAGAAGAGCATATCCACCAATCCAGTTCCTCAAACTCCAATTGCCATTAAAAAATGCCGTACGCTCAAGAAATTCAGATGGATAAACGCACACAATTCAAACACCAACTATGAGAACATCTCTGAGAAGAAACTCACTCGTGCACGGTTTCCAATAGCCTCTGCATCCTCCAATTTCCCATGCTAAGGGATACACTAAGTGACAATCTTCAAAATGTTTCTTGTTCAAATGCCAATAAACAGAGCTGATCATCACCCTGCAGAAATATAGCAATATACAACAGTAAATCATGTAAAATCAAATACAGCTTGTCTTAAAGATGAAATTTAATTTATGAGTCAAATGGCTTGACTAACCAATGGATTCTTTTTCCTTGTGCCAGGCGCCGATTTTCCCTTTAATGATATCCTACTTAGCATAATTACATCATCAACCTCGCAATGGCTTGATTTTCCACAGAGATTACTGATCAATTTATTAGTGAAGTACTTGAGAGCATTGGGTAATTGCATCATCAATCTCTGTTCACGAAGCGCGCATACTGCCTTGCTCTTTCATTATCAAGAATGCAGCCTTGAGAAAGGAAGAGTTGGCAACATGGCAGGACAGATTGAAGTCATCAGATGCACAATATGCAAAGCAGGGGCATCAATACGTTCCCCACTGGCATTTCAGAAATATCTATTTAGTGTTTAGAGTCCTCAAGGCCAAATTGCCACAACAAATGCCTTAAATTCAAGAATTCGAATGGGTAAAAGCGTGTAATTAAATTACCAACTCTTCTCCTATACATTGTTCTGAATCGCCTCTAGCCCTCCAGTTTCTTGCGCCAATGGATATGCTCAGGGGCAATCCACCACAACTCTTCTAGTTCAAATGCCATCAATCCAAGAACACCATTACCCTGCAGAATTATAGTAATAGTGCACTAATAAAGGTTTATCACAGTCAAACATAATAAATTGTTTGTAAACTTGCAGGCAATAAACACTGCCTGTCTTACAACTGAAATTTAATTTATAAGTGAGATGACTAACCAATGCATTTTCCTTCAACGATTTTCTATTCAGTGTAGTTGCCTAAACAAGCTCAAAATGGTTAGCATCTCTCCGAGCTAAGCAGTACTTGAGAGCATTTGGTAATTGTATCCAGAGAAGTGCTTCGATGTAGTCACCAAATAATGCAGCTGCAAACGCAAACCTCACTGCAGAACCTCTATTGACTATGCTAGCCAACTGCCTTGCCCTCTCATTATAAAAATTACAGCCTTGAGAAAAGAAAAGTTGTCAACATGGCAGAATCGACTAATGTCATAAAATGCTCAGTATGCAACATATAAAACAAACATGAGATGATACCAAAACTTATACATACTAGTTTACAACATATTCATGCAATAGTTCCTTTTTTTTTCAATACAAAAAAGAATGGATAAGGATCCTTATAAGAACTTCTAGGAATTTTGAATTATGGAGGCTAGAAAGGAAACATAGGATTTTGAAATGAGGCTTAATAGCATAGAGAGCATGCAAATTTTCCATCTGAACAATTGAAACAACAAATAAAAACTACATGCCAACTTGACATCGTCAACAGGCGAAGAATATGCAACAAATAGATTATAAATGGTGCAAATGTTAAAATGCCTAACCGCCTGGGAGCAGCAGAAGTTTTTTCAGCTTCACGGACATGTAGACAGAGCCAACAGAGTCTTGTAAGGACAGCATTCTCAGAATTGTGGACATGATTCAACATAGAGATTACGACCTTCTCTTTGCCAACTTCGACTGTGGATTCTTGTTAATTGTCCCTGAAAAGAACTATTAGCATGGTTATTAGAACTGTGCTAGAGGTCATTATAACTGAGATAAGATCTTATTGAAGAATATGACCTCTCCAGCCTCAGCTATGAAGTAGTGATAACTATTCCTCAAAGGAAACATCAGCAAAAAAAGGTCACTATAACTGTGATACAATCTTAGTAAAGTCTCAAGTTGTCACTAAACTTAGATCAGCCAGACCTCTCTTCAAACCAATAAAATACACTAACAAAAAGAATTAGAAAAGAAATTATGTACGTCTTGAGATTGAAAATGAGAGAGATTGAGCAAAGCCCTGAAAGGTACAGTCATCCAATCAAAGTTATTTAATTTCAGAAGTGATGAAGAGCCTTATTGCCTTATTTATTAGGTTATGTTATGATCAAAATCACCTAGAGATGAAATGGCTTCAATGTGAAAACATTATCTGAAGAATCTTTGAGAATGCTGAGTGGATAAGTGATGATCCGTGTTCAGTAAGTAAAGTATCCAATTCTCAAAAGTTCAAGTCCGCTTAGAACTGCATATGAAATCAAAGCATATGTGGCTGAATTGGTATAACTAGATAGGAAATAGATGAATGAGTTTAAATGTACTTATGCGATAGCATTCATGAAGGTGATTCATAATCCCATAGTTTTGGATGGACACAGACCTTGAATCCCTCATTACCAAATTCCTGCTGCTCTTCCTGATTCCTTATGGCTGAACATGCAGTAGGACGACTGCACCACATCACCTCAATCATCTGTAGAGTAGTAATATCTCCCATATCAAAAGGGATCTCCTCAAGATGTTCACATTTGTGCTAGAGTAGACGTTCAAGACGAGGAAAGTTTTCACAGAAGGCGGTCCAATTCACAACATTCAGAGTGTCTAATTTCAAGAATTTGAGTTTGGGGAATTTCTCATCCTCCATCTCCCATGTTTCACCCTCAAATGCATTTCCCAATAATTTGAGAACCTCCAAATTACATAGCATTGCAAGTTGTGGAAATTCATTCCACGGCATATGAGAATTTGACAAAGTCAACTTTTTAAGATTGGAAGGAAAAATAAATTTACAAGGATATTTCCCCATACCATTGTAGAACACCTTCAGTGATACAAGTTGACTAAGAGGCTCCAATGCTAGGAACTGATTGCCATCATCCTGAGAATCCAAAAATATGCATTTCAGTTTTCGTTTGCCTCACAGCTTTCTAATCATCTTCTCCATATTATCTCCATAAGCAAGAGATGGTGTGGCAAATGATTGCACATTATCTAGTATAGTAGGGTTCTCAAGTTTGTGGGGATCAAAATCAAAAAAAGCACTATCATTTATATGGACATGCCTCAACTTTCCCATGTCCCATATGGAATCCGGAACCTTTACAACTTTACCTTCTAATGCTTTGACACAAAAGGTTTCTAGGTTCCAAAGATTGGATATGGATGATGGAACAATATGTACATGGCCTTGAACTGCCAAATATCTTAAAAGAACAAGAACATCAATCACTTTCAAAGAGTCTCCTATATTGATATCTTCCAAATCTAATATTTTAAGAAGCTTAAAGTTATCACAAATGAATGAGATATCATATGGAAAAGTTGGGCATGAATCAGTAGCAGCAGTGAACAATAATGATCGTACAGATGGCCCAGAAGGCTTCAACATAATGAAATGATTCCTTTTTGAGTTGACACAGAGACGACGTAGGTAATATATTATGGGTGTTGAAGAATAGGAATAACTAGTATCCACGCCATAGTCCAAATCATCATTAATTGAAGAAATGTGTCCATCATACCCACGTATCAACTCTAAAAACTTCTCTTCCATAGCTTTGATCAAGCAAAACTCACGTAAGAGATCATGAATACGACATGATTTTACCCCACCATTAGATTTTTCTTGAGCAACTATTACTAGGCTTCTTCCTATCAAATCTGTCAGGTAATCCTCTGATACATCCTCTAAGCTTTTGAAGTCACTATGTTTTATGAATCCTTCTGTAATCCACAATCTCATCAATTTCAAGACTGAAATTTCTCTATCCTCTAGAAATGCTCCAAAATACAAAAAACATGGTTTAGAATGATTTGGTAAATGAGTGTAGCTCAGCTCTATTATGGCTTTTGCCCTTGCTTCTTCATCACCAAGTATGTGTGAACTTAATCTTTCTACAATTTGGTTCCATTTATCTACTTTGTTCTCCATCTTTCCAAGAATTCCAGCAGTCAAAACAATTGAAAGTGGTAAACCTCTACAACTTTTTGCTATTTGTCTTCCAACTCCCAATAGTTCAAAAGGACAGTTTTCTTTATGAAATAGCCTCTTCTCTAACAACTCCCAACTTTCATCATTAGTGAGTAGACTAAGTGGTTGCAGTATCCTCTCAGATTTAGCTTGGGAAGCCAACTCTTTGATTCCAGTAGTGAACATAATTCTACTTCCATTCTTGTCATTTGGGAAACATCTCCTTAGATCATTCCATGCATCAATTTTCCACATATCATTCAAGAAAATAAGGAATCTTTGTCCCTCGAGATGTTTATACAACATTTCAGCTAGTTCTTCATCATTCTTATGAAGGATGGTGAACAACTTGGCCCAAAAGCTCTAACAATAGATCTCTTTTTTCATATATTTGAGAATAGCGCACCATGCACGAGTATCGAAGTGATTGACAACTAAAAGATTAGAATACAATTTCTTAGCAAGAGTTGTCTTGTCTTGTCCAGCCGTACCAACAAGTGATATGATATTCAGCTGTTTGGATTCTCCAATAAGCTGCTCAAGCGTAATGTCTGTTTCTGCCTTGAAACCCACCACATCGTCATCAATTGTTGGCTTCTTAGTTTGTGATGTTTCAGTATGATCAACATTTAGAAGACCACGACGACACTGGATAGCCAACTGTTGGGAAGGAGTGGTCAACAAGACCCTACATCCTTTGCGGCCAGTGGGTAAATTGCCTATTATGTCATATAACGCATTCATATCCCACACATCTTTCAAGATGATAAAATACCGCTCATCCTTGAGAAGTTTGTGTACCATTTGTTTCAACTCATCTTTGCTCATATACGCTAACTTATCGCTTGGTACGTATATCATAGGTAGAAATGGTGCATATGAAGCATTTCGTAGAAGCTCAAGAAACACCTCCTTTTTCCTTTCTTCATATGACGACATTAAACTCCACGTACGAATAGTGAAACAATTCATTATAGAAGGGTGATAAAAGAATTCCCAGAGATCGTCATTGATCCAAGTGTTATGGACAATGGGAATGAATTTAAGTTCGTCTGATTCACTGTTTACAATATTGAAAATTATTGACGGACGTCCGTCCCTTGCCCTTACATTACGTACGTCAGTCTCGGGTGAGTCCCACAAATCATCAGTGTCAGCAAAGTCCATCTTGATCAGTTTCCCTTGATCTTCAAACTCTTCTAGGACATGACTAAGCAAATGAAAACAGCACCAAATAGGAATATCTCCAACAAGAGATGAATCAATGAAGTACTCTACCTCATATGCCAGACTTGTAATGCTTTGCATGCGATCCTTCATGTCCGCATCGTCCTCCTTGTGCAGCTCTCCGAACTTCATGAGCCTAGGAAGCAGGAACTGGAGCTCTTTTTGGAGCCGTGAGATCGGAAGGTTCAAAAGGCCAATTGAACGGGGCTGGTCTTTCACGAGCAGCTGCTCTAGATACTCCACAAGATGGTCAACAAATCCGAGTTGATCAGTCCTCGGGTAGTATAATCTTGATGGCTTTGACTGTTTTCCGCGAACCCTTCGGGCCTCAAACTGGGGAATGGGATCCCAACATGAGGCGGTAGATATAACCCATGTAAGAGCCTTGTACTCAAAGTGATTATTGAGATCAAACAAGGAGATGACGTATCCCAACTTGGTGGCGAAAGTTTCAATCTTTTTCAATGTACCCTCTTCAACAAACTGTTGGGGAGGATCCATGAGATATGCTTTGATGAGTGCAACCACAGTGAAAGCTCCTGTAGACCAGACCACATCAGAATGCTTTCCAAGATGTTCAAGAAACCAATCAATAGGAGCAAGATCCAGCTTCCTCTCGGTCACGCTGCGAATTAACTTGAGGCAATGGAATTGGTCAAGCTTCGAAAAACAATAATATAAAGTTGATTTATCGACGACCATCTCGCTTTCTGGCTCGTTCTCCTTACTTCTCCCCTTTTCCATTTTTGGCTAAGTTTCTGTGTCACTTTTTTACTGATAGATACGAGATGATAGAGATGAACGATATTAGTCTACGGGCGGTCTAAAAAAGAGGAAGGACCAACTTGGTAACATCCCGCTGCTTTTTTTTAAATTTATTTCTCTCTCTTTTTATTTTATTTTTTATAATGGAGGTTAGAATATGGCCGGTGCCTCTTAAGCTGTCCTACAAAAAAAACGGGTGTGGGTGCTCCCCATATAAGTACACCCATACTTAGTTAGTATTCAGTCATAACTGTATGAACAAAAATTAGTAGGAGTAGCCATTGGGCCTTTGGTCTAGTAGTAAAGAACTTTGTTGTGATTATGAGAGATTTCGAGATCAATTCTCATAAACGTTATTTTTTAATATATATAGTACGGTTTACACCTCCCTCAAATTCAAAAAAAAAAAATAGTATGAGTCTGTAGTTCATATCTCAAATAAAGAAAATGGCTTTGTGACTTAAACTTAAAAAAACTTTTCAATTAGTTCGAACTAATGATATTAGGGTATCTTCAATGAGGGCTTTATAATACAATGATGACTACTTTTTAGCAAATATAGAGATTCTTGAGGAAAAAAATCATCACTAATAGACAATATAGAGCCCCAAATCCAATCTTTTGTTTCAAAGTTAACAAATTTCAACAAAAATAGAGGCTCAAGAAAATGACAAAAAAATTTAGAACTCACATGGGTCTCTTCCAGATCAAATTTAACCACACATAGGTCTCTTCAACAAATTAAGTTTGACATCTGACTGACAATTTTAACAGAAAAAAAGTTGGCAACTTCAAAAAATATAGAACATTATCTTGCGGGTCCACCATGGATCTTTAAATTTAGAACCCTTCACTTGGGATGATTTTTTTTAGAGACCTTAAAAAATACATGGGTCTCTAAATGAGACTCTAAAAAGCAACAAAGCTCTAAATTTATTTTTAGAACTGAATTTAAAACCTCTATTGAGGATAACCTTAGTAGGACTCACACATATATGTAAATTTTAGTAATTATGTGAGAGACTGACTCATTAATATACAAAAATTTTCCCTTAAGACTTTAAAGCACCTTTAGGGATTACTAGTAGCGCAAGGTTTGGTCAAAGAGAAAGAATCTATCAACCCCATCTTAAATTAACGTTAAGAAATTGAAGCAAGCGATCTTTGGAAATGGACATCTCCAAAATCATATTGCGGCCAAAGTTCGTCGTATAAAAATTACGTTGTAAATTATAAGCACTAAAAGCGTCATTTGACCCCGCTGTCTGATTCGTCCACATTTTGAGAATCACTTTAGGAAAACTTACATTTAGAATAGACTATGTATAATTACTAGATTTTAAAGGCTAACATGATTTGAAATCACATTTGGACCAAAGTTTTTTTTTTTTTTTCTAAATAAACAAGTGTTTCATTTATTACAAAAATTCAAAAACAAAAATAATTAGAATGCCGTAAAGAACATCAAAATCCTACCTAAGAATTCTGAAGTCAAACTTCCAAACTATACAAATAAACTTATTGAGTGCCCCCAAGTTAAGCGTATGCAAATCATGTTACAACTTTTTGTCACTAAATGCGCATTTGGTTTTGCATTTTCCAAATACATGTTTTGAAAATAACTTTGTGTAAAGAGTAAATATACCCAACTTTTAGAAAATGTGAATTTCTAGGTGTTTATAGCCCAGCCCAAATTGAAATACAAATCTAACTATTTAGGCCTAAACATTTCTTGAAATTAGAAGTGAATTTCAAATCCGCCAACGTACGTGGAGCAAAATGCACCCGTAATACAAGAATAATTTGCATTATTAAACACAATCTAAATCTTGTTTCATATTAAAAGTTAGTAATTTCAAGACAATGGGCCAAATAGATTCAGTCTATCTGAAAATGACAATTTCTTTTGGGCACAAAGTAAACAAGTACAGTATAATATTTTTAAATTAATAGTATTAAAATTACTAAATTTTAATAATTTAACGAGATATCAATTTATCGATAAATTAATAATTATTAATTTATCGAGATATTTTTATTTTTTTGACTTAATAGTAAACATATTATATTTATAGTATCTTTTTTAAAAAGTGACTTATATTTTTTCAGACCAATTTGAAAAGACAGGTAGAAATGTCTAATAAAAATAGAAGATAAGAATTTAATTTAGTAGCATTAGAACAAATTTCTCTAATCTTGTATCAGTATTAGGATTAAAACAAATTTCTCTAATTTTATAGTCCATTTATTATGTAATTTCTAGTTAATTATTAATTTATGAAATATTTGAGTTGATAAAATACAAATAAAATATTTTAAATGTATTATTTTATAATTTTATTAAAACTATTAATTTTTTACACTGGTCCCAAGTTGGGACTTGATATTTTTATTATTTAAAAAAAATATTAATTTATCGAATATTAATTTAAAAAGATTCTATTGTGAATTTAGGCTTGTGGCTTTATGAAAAAGGTACCTCAGCCGAGTGTTGAATTATGAATTATGAATTGACACCTCAGAATCAGGGAGAGGTTAAATACTAATTACAATTTCGGAAAGTGTGATTCCACAAAATTATTGGTCAAGTCCAATAGTTTACAGTTCATTCTTCATCTTCTCATTGATTATATGGACTTATATTTTCTCATAATCTTATAATATTATGAGAAAGTTTTAATAGGAGTGAAGTGTCTATCTAATTATGATATGAAAACTTCGTCACTATTAAATCTTTCCCATAATGATATATGTGAAGATGTCTATATACTTTTGTACACAATCTTGACGTCACCACACATCAAAATCAGAATTACAAAGGCACATTTTTTTTTTTTGTAGAATCATGAACATTTCATTAATATGAAAGTCTAAAGGAGTACAAAAGGATTATATGTCATTTACAAAAATATTCCATAACGGAGGTAATATTAGAAACTCAGTCAAGTGCTAACTTACCATGAAGACAGTTTTTGGCTATCCAATCCGTAACTTTATTGGTTATCTTTTTTAAGTACTGAAATCTGACTGGTTGATCTCAGTTGTAATCAACTTGATATCGTCAGTAATCTGCTTAATTTCCCAAGGAGGCCTGGAGCATGACGAGTTGATAACATTAAGTACATCAAGTGCATCACTTTCGATGATGTAAGACGAAAAAGCCAAGCCGGCAAGCAAGGGAGAACGCGAAGTTAATTGATAGCAATGGCTTCGGCTTCTATAACTGAACTGCACCGGATTAGAGAAGTAAAGTCACTTATTAACTTTCCTGAATGATCCCAACACACCACTGTAATAGAAACTTTAGAAGGCTGAACAAAGACACCTGAATAGTCTACCAATGCCCTAGCACTCCAGCAACAAGGACAAAATATACTCATTGTGTAATTATACGCATGAACTTTTTCGTATTATTAAGTGAATTAAAAGGAACAGTGTTGTACCAAAAAGAAAAGTGAAAGATCATGGCTTCCTCCAACATTCAGCAACTTAATGGCCAACACTCAAAAGCTTAATGGTGCATTACCTGCACGTACGTCTTTTGGCTCTTAATGATGGACGTTATGGCTGATCGGATTTAGCTCAAACCTTCTTCTATAAATATCAGACATCCAAGCCTGTTCCAATACAGCAAAAAGCTTTCCTAACATTCTGCGTTTTCAACATTCCATATTCCAGTTTGTAGAGAGAGTTCATTGAAACCGGAATGAGGATTACAATAAAGATTTTCTAGGTGAGGACCGCAATATCCAGGGATTATGTTGAGGTAAGATTCCCTTCCTCATGAGAAAGTGGATCTCAGGGGAGGGCTTGGAAGGCCGTAAACTCTATTGATCCCTTTTCAAAAATAATATTGATACTTCATCTCACAGCATATAATGGTGACTAATTTTAAGAACACTTAACTCTCTTTAAATTATTTCAACTCGAACTTATAACAATCACTCATTTCATCGTTGAAACTTATCTCCCGAAATTGAACCTACGCTGTTAATTTTGCAGGTTTTTAGCTCTAATCATCGACTGGGGACTACTTTCACAACCTAGCAGACTATAATTGTTTATGGTTTTTAGTAGCTCTGACCTTGCAGAACAAGAAGATCTAGTTATAGGCACGTTGTGTACCTTGTGGTGTAAGCGGACTTTGTCATCTTAGGTACGTGGTGATCAAAACTTTTTGATTCAGAGGAGGCCTAAGGCCGTAAAACATAACTAGCGAGACTTAACTCACAACCTCTTGGATATACAGTAAGTAACATTATCACTGGACCAAAACTTAGAATACCAACTACTTATTCTATTCTCCATATCTCAGAAATTTTATAGCTCATGAGTACAAATCTTCAGTCCCCAAGAAAATTGTGTTATAGCTTTCATTGAGAAAAGATCTAGATCCGCCCGAGTTTTGGTACTGATGAAACAAGAAAGTACTAACATCCTATCACTCTATGCATCTACAATTGGTTAGAAAACAAACATGCAAAACTAACGGATAAATTAAGGAACTCCATTACCCCATACCGTGATCTTATTAAAGTTGAAAAACAGAGCAAGAAAGCATGAATATACTTTGATTTTTGGTAAAATACACTAAACAATCAAAGAAAACTTGAAGGTTAATGATAAATTATTTTCGGTAATTAATAACATAGCTCAATATCAAATTTAGTATAGGTTTGACACTCATTTCATCTCCATTGCAACAAATAGAAGGAAAACTTTTAGACATGTTGTAAGATAACAGAAGACAATGACAAAAATGATATGTCCAGACACCAAGTACACCAAAGCATAACTCATGCAAGTGAATGATTGAAGGAGAGCTGGAATCTTCACCATAATGCATTAATTGATGGTTAAGATATACATCAGACAATTAACTTTTCTTATTGGATTAAGCAAGTTAAATCAATTCCATTCAATTTTTGCAAGCTCCAAAACATTAATAGTACTATAGTATTGTATGAACTCTATTAAGTACAAGGAATCACCAACGTACTCATTCAATGTGAGCAATTGTTGGGAACAAGTTCAGAGGAATGGCAAAGAACTTCCACCAGAAATTAACAATAACCCGATCAAATAAATGCATTATCACAACACAAAAATTAAAAACCAAAGAACAATCATCAACGTATTCACAAAGTCACATATTCGTTTACTAAATAACAAACAGGAAAAGTTGATCCAATTGTACAAATGAAACAATAAATGAGAATAATATGCCAACTTGGCATCTTTAATAGGTGAAGAATATGCAACAATTAGAGCATAAACGGTATAAATATTAAACGTGTGGGCGTACAGAACATCAGTACAGCTTCTTAGACATGTATATAAAGCCAACAGTGACTTGGAAAGCCAACAATCAATCTTGGAATTATGGACATGATTGAAGATAAAGATTTTGACCACTTCTCTACCTTTAGCTGTGAATTCCTGGTAACTGTCCCTTAAAAGAAATATCATCACAAAATGTCATTAAAATTTTGATAAAAGCCACCAAAATAACATATAAGCAGTTTACGATAATTACAAAATGTATTCAGATCTTGAATTGAAAATGCTCATATATAAACAATTTACCATGTTCTTTTTTCCATAATTGCAAAGCGTATAGAGCTTACTCCTATTAACTTATATTGTGTTATGAGAATCACCTAGAGATGTCCCTTAGCCAAAGTAAAAGCCACATATGGGACAATCAAATAAAAGATAATTTGCGTTTAATCCGGTAAAGCTCACAAAGATGGATGAACTTATCCTACTTATATAAAAAAAAATAACAGGATGAAAACATGAAAGGAAGAAGATGAATGGGGAAAACATTTATTTTAGAAACTTTATAAAGACAAGGCCCAAGTTCTGAGAACCAATTATACTAGAAGTTATCCCAAAAGACACGTTTGCTCATGGTTTCACTATGATAGCCCTAAGAGGCTCTTCTGAGTTCTACAATGCTACTTCACACATGGTTGATTAGTCAACAAAAGGAGATATTGGAGTAGCTTTGAAAGATGAAAACTAAGAAATATGCGAACTCAAGTGGTTCTCTAAACAATTCTTAAACATTCAAGTCCATTTAGAATGTATATATAGTTGGTGACGGGCTGGTGTAACAGTTTCACATCTCATTGAATGGAAAGAGATATCAAAACATAAGACTTAAAATAGAATGAGTTTGAATTTACTTACGTGGGAGCACAAGCACACAGATAATCCATTCACATCATGATGACGACTCCAAATCCCTTTCTTTAGGATGGACATGGACCTTTAGTTCCACATTACCATAATCCAGTTGCTCTACCTGAATTTTTCTTGCCGAAATTGCAACAGAATGTTTGCACCAAATAACCTCAATCAGCTGGAGGGTAGAAATATCTCCTATATCAAGAGGGATCTCCTCAAGTTGCTCGCAATTGTGCAAGAGTAGACACTTAAGGTTGGGAAAGTTATCACCAGTGGCACTCCATTCTACAAATTGCAAAGTGTCTAACTTCAAGAATTTGAGTTTTGAGAACACCTCATCTTCCATTTCCCATCTTTCACCCTCAAATGCATTGTGCAATAATTTGAGAACTTCCAGATTGCATAGGCTTGCAAGTTGAGAAATTTCATCCCACGGAATTCGAAAATTTGACAATGTCAACTTTCTAAGATTTGAGGGAAGATTAAACTTACATGGATATTTCCCCACACCATTGTAAAATGCATTTAGTGATTCAAGTTGATTGAGAAACCCCAACTCTGGAAATTGATTGCAATTTTTGACATCATCCCATGAATCCAAAAATATGCATTTCATTTTTCGGATGCCTTGTAGCTTTCTCATTATCTTCTCCATGTCATCCCCATAAGAAAGAGATGGTGTGGAAAAAGTTTGCAAATTAGCTAGTATAGAAGGGTTCTCAAGTCTGAGCTGGTCCAAATCAAAAGAAGCATTGCTACTTATTTGCACGTGCCTCAACTTTGCCATATCCCAAATAGAATTTGGTACCTTTACAACTCTATCTTCTAATGATTTGACAGAAAAGGTTTCTAGGTTCCAAAGATTGGAAATGGATGATGGAATAGAAACCACGATACCTTGAACTGCTAAGTATCTTAAATGGACAAGCACATCAATCTCTTTGAAAGAATTGCCTACATTAATATCTTCTAAATCTAATATTTTAAGAAGCCTAAAGTTGTCTAAAATGAACGAGATATCATAGGAATAATTTGGAGACAAATCATTAGTAGCAAGAAACAACAATGATCGCACAAGTGGACCAAAAGGCTTCAACATAAGGAAATGATTAGGCTTGCAATAAATGCAGAGGCGACGTAGGTGATATATGATGGGTGTTAAAGAATGAGAATGATTAGGATCCACACCATGGTTTAGATTATCGTCAGCAGAAGGAAAATATTCATCATACCCATGTATTTGCTGCAAAAAATTATATTTCTTAGCTTTGGTTAAGCAGAACTCACGGAAGAGATCATGAACACGACAAGATTTCACTCCGCCCTTAGATTTCTCTTGAGCAATTATTACTAGGCTTCTCCCAATCAGATTCGTCAAGTAATCCTCTGCCACATCTTCTAAGCTCTTCAACACAATATGTTTTATAAAGCTTTCGGTGATCTACAATCGTATCAGTTTCCGCACCGGAACTTCTCTTTCCTCTAAAAATGCTCCAAAGTATAAAAAAGCAAGGCTTTAAATAATCTGGTAAATGCTTGTAACTCAGATCTATAACACCTTTGGATTGTGTTTCTACATCACCAAGTATGCGTGAACTTAAACTTTCTGCAATCTGGTTCCACCACTCTTTTCTTTTCTCCATTTTTGCCAAAATCCCAGCGATCAAAACAACTGAAAGAGGTAATCCTTTACAACTTTTTGCAATTTCTCTTCCGACTCCCAATAATTCAGGAGGACAACTGCTTTCATCTGGAAATAACTTCATCTCTAATAACTCCCAACTTTCATCAACAGAAAGTGGACCAAGAGGTCAAAGAATGCAACCAGATTGAGCTTCAGATGCCAAATCTTGTAGTCTAGTGGTGAAGATTATCCTACTCCCGTTATTATCATTTGGGAAACATCTCCTTAGATAATTCCATGCCCCAATACGCCACATATCATCAAGCACAAGAAGAAACCTCCGTGCCTTGAGATGCCTGTACAATATTTGAGCTAGTTCTTCATCGTTCTTGTGGTGGATGATGTTAGAAAGTTTGATAAGCTGAACTAAAAGCTCCAACAATACCTCTCTCTTTTTATATGCTTGAGAAACATAACACCATGCACGGGCATCAAAGTAGTTGGCAATTGAAAGATGATTGTACAATTCCTTAGCAAACGTTGTCTTACCTTGTCCCTCCATGCCAACAATTGATATCAGACGCAGTTATTTTGGTTCTCTAGTAAGCAACTCAAGCATCTCTTCTGTCTCTTCAGTAAAACCCACCACATCGTCATCAGTTCTTGGCTTAGTTTGAGATGTTGAAGCTCAATCTACCGATATCTTGTTGAAAATAATTTTTTGAGAATCATAATAACGGCACTGGAGAGCCAACTCTGGGAGGGGAGTGGTCAACAAGATCCTGCATCCTTTGCGATCACGTGGTAAAATGCTTATCAAGTCATTTAAGGCATCAATATCTTCCACATCTTCCAAGATGATAAAGTACTGTTCATTCTTGAGAATTTTGCGTACCAAATCTTTTAACTCATCTTCGCTCATACACACAAGCTTATTAGTATCTGGTACATATGGTGCGGGTATATATGGTGCATATGAAACACTACGAAGAAGCTGAAGAAACACCTGTTCATCTGAGACCAAACTCCACATGCGAACACCGAACCAATTAATTATGTGAGGGTGATTAAAGAATTCCCTGAGTTTGTGACTGGTTTCAGAGTTATTGAGCATGGAGATAATATGAAGCTCGTACGGCTCTCTGTTTACGATAATGCTTACAATTGTTTGCATATCACCAGAGTACTCGATCGTGACTCGTCTATCGATATGTACAAGCTGAGTAAGTATATCACGAAGCCGGCACACACACGACCAGATACAAAGATCCTTAACGATAAATGAATCAATGGTGTACTCCACCTCGTATGCCAGATTTGTAATGCTTAGCATGACATCCTTTAGATCGACATCCTCCTTGCGCGGCTCTGCGAACTCCATCAGGCGACAACTCATCAAGTGTAGCTTTTGTTGGAGCCGTAGGATCTCAAGCTTCAAAGGGCCAAATGAATGTGGTTTGTGTTTCAATAGCTCCTCCAGATAGTCCACAAGATGGCCAAGAAAGCTGAGTTGACCAGTCCTCGGGTAATAGGCTCTTCGTCATAAATCGTTCGTCCCCTCGATATCCAAACCGAAATGGGACTTGCAGAGGCGAGATACCTCACCAATTCAGTAGTCATCAATATGCCCATTTCCTTGCCATTAAACATGGAGATTGTGAATGCTGCCTTGCTGGCCCAAGATTCAAGGTCTTTCAATATACCATCTTCAACGAACTGTCGGGGAGGATCCATGAGAATAGCTCTGAGGAATGCTAGGTACTTGTTTTCCATCGATGAACTCAAAGAACAATACTCTTCAAGAAGTTTAAGAGCATCAAGCGAAGCGAGATACGTATTCGAATCTGTCTCTCCCTCCAACAGCTCAAAGAAAATGGCTGGGTTTCTCTTTTCATCCCAAGGATGTCTTTGAACTTCCAAAAAAATCATCTGTCTCAGTTTCTCCTTATCGCCGTGGAGGAAAATCCGGACTACTCGATACGGTAGAATATTCATGTGAAAATTTCTCAAATTTAAATTTTACGCTTGTGATAGATCTCTCACTTTGACAAATAGATACGAGATGATACAGGAGATGAACAATAGTCTATGGGCGGTCAAATTAATTATCTTCTCACTCTTTCTACACAATGAGGGGAGGACCAATTTATGACAAACAGGAAAAACAAAACAGAAAAAAAAAAAAAAAGCAAAGGACAAACTTGCAAGGGACCTACAGCCAATAGGCGCGCGCTGCTCGTCCTTGTATGCTTTGGTTAGGTTGAGATAAATGATTAAAATTTTACTTCCTAATCACTCGCAGATATTAGCGTCTAGAAAAGGATCCTAATTCTGTCACCGAACTTATGTATGTTATAAATAAACAACTTGTGATGTATTTGTAAATCGAGCACACTAAACACATTAAGCTCTAAGAAGCAGCCAACAAGTGCTCCTAAAATTCATGACCAGTGACCATTTGGTCTAATAATATAATTCTCTTTTTAAGTTCAAAATTTTGAGATCAATTTATATGTATAACATATGTAAAATGACTTAGGTCTATAAACACAACACAATCGACTATTGTAATCTACATAAATTATATCAATGGAAGGAATCACACATTTAAGCATCCAGAGGAGAGAAATCCATCATCCTCTGTCTCTCTCTCCATAATTCTCTTTCACTTTCTGATGTTTTATGCATAAGTATTCAATGTGAAAGCCCGAAAATGAGACAAGACTTTGTTATTACTCTTACACCTACAATACATGCATGCTTAATGAGTAATTCAGATTTTAGCAATGGTTCTTCGAGGAGCAGATAGAGACGTGATAATATCAAATAGTATGGTTTTTGATCTGCCCATCGTCATTCACATATTTGTTTAAAATTGATGTCTTCATTATTAACTTAACAATAAGACAATGATTCATAAATCCAGCCACCAAACTTGACATCAGAGTAACATACATTTTGGAATTGGTGCTTCACGAAGCAGATAGAGATGACAACATTAAATTACTATGGTTTTGGTGTAACCACCATCATTCATATATTTGTTTAAAATTGATGTCTTTGTTATTAACTTTAAAATAAGACAATGATTCATAAACCGAGCCACTAGGGTTGACTGCGTGTAACGTGCATTTTGGCACTGTGGTGCGTCTCATTGCAGCTATAGATGATAATATTAAATATTTATAACTATGGGTGTGGTCTTCCTCCACAAGAATTAAATATTAAAAATATTAATTTTTAACTATATAGAATATTTTTTGTAATAGAGTTAATTAATCTTTTAAACTAAAATATATAATTTTTTTTTTTTAAAATATAAAAAAGGGTAAATAGCACTGTAGTTCCCTATAGTTTATTTAAAGTACACAACACTCCGTGTGGTTTTAAAAGTACACCGGACCCCCTGTGGTTTGGAAAAGTGGCACACTTTCCCCCTTCGTCTCTTTTCCGTCAAATTTTATAATAGAAAATGTGAAATAACTTAAATACCCTCAATTTATTTTTTTCCTCTATTTTCTCCTTTTTCTTTTTATTCATATATATATATATATATATATATATAAGACCAAAAAAATATCTAATATATATTTACCCTTTTTCCATAGTGCATTGATTGGACAGTCAAAAGTTTCCATTGAGCAAATAAACACGCAGATAACAACCTTACTTCACAAACAGGAAATGCCAGAGATCTAAGCTAAATGTTGCTTGTTTCCAATCCATTTTCTTGCAAAAGCAATCCTTGTTTTGTCGACATTGTAAAAGAGAAAGGGGCAAAAGACCAATGGGGGACCATAAAGTAGGCATCAGATCCTTCATCAATGTGGTGGAAAATGCCATTGTAGTGGCTTGTAAAGCTGAAATGCTTTGAACTCAACATCTTTATATATATATACACAATATATATAATACATATCTTGCTGCAGCTTTTGTTTCTCTTGTTGGGTCTCGACAGGGCTGGAGGGTAGGGAGTGGGTGGTCTCGCTGGAGGTGGGGTCCCCCCCCCCCCCCCCCCCAGGGGAGGGGGGAGGGAGGGAGGGGGGGAGGGGTGGAACGATGAAGAAGATAGAAGGGGGGGGGGGGGGCGGGGGAGGAGGGGTGGAACGATGAAGAAGATAGAAGCTACTCTTTTTATTTTTTTGTGTGTAAAGGGCTTTTTTGTCAATTAGTCCATATATTTTATTGAAAAAATTGTTGAAAACTAATCAAAGTTGCATGAGAGGCGAAATTAACAGATTTATTGACGGAAGAGGTTGTGGTGCTATATTTTTTAAACCACAGAGGGTTTCGGTGCACTTTTAAAAGCACAGAAAGTTGTTATGTACTTTAGGTAAACCATAGGGGTTACGGTGCTATTTACCCTAAAAAAAAATTAACTATAATTTTCATTGGAGCCTCACTCGCCCATATGCACATGGGCCAGTGTTCTCCAGTCATCAAACTTGTAGCATGCTCCAATCCACTTTCTTTACGTGCAAATGCTAAAATTTTGCGCTCCTATTTTCTCTCTTCTTTACTTGGTCAGCACACGGAGTATTTTTCTTTTTATCTTTTTCTTTTAAATGAAAGTTAAAGTCGTGGTATTTCCTCTCTCCTTTACTCGGTCAACATATGGATTTTTTTTTTTTTTTTAATGAAAGCCAAAGTTGTGGTCTTTCCTTTACTCAATCAACAATTTGGTTCAAATTCATAATTTCTATGTACAGCAGATCATTGTTTAATTATTTTACCCCATTGTTGCATGTGCACATGGAGTATTTTTAATAACATCATTGTACCATTATGTTTCTTTATTTTTTTTATAGCAGATTGTTTGGAATCTATTTCATTTTGCTAGCAATGTTAGTTCCTCTCCAACAGCATTCATATAACCTCTATTTCTCCATATGTAGAGGAGATGTTGATGCAAACTCACTTCAACGGCTTCATACCTCATACCAAGATAGGGATTCCTTAAATATGTTTCAGCTTCTCCATATTTAGAAAAGCTAAACACATTCTAAATTAACCCATTCTCTAAAATTAGTGATGGATTAAACAAATGAATCTATTGAAACTAAAATAGGGAACTCGTAACATACAAAATCGATTAAAAGTATAAAGTTATTGAAGTGAAACTAAAATAAATGATCTCTAAAAAGAGAGAATCAACTCCAAATCATCTTGATATTTTAGAAGAAAATAAGGAAGTCGATGGAGTATATCTTAGAGCAAGTCCAACAAGTTAGCTAATTGGACTTTTTAGCCAAAATAGAGCTGAAACTATTTTTATAAGGTCTAACAAGGTAGCTACTTTCTTCTCCAATCGGCTTATTCTGCTGGCTATGACCAACGTTCAAAATAAGCTCTCTTACTTTAAAAAAAAAAATTCATTTCAACAGAAGCCAGCAAGTACAACAAGATAAAAACTTTGAATATTTTATAAATAGAGATTTAGTCTGAGATTGAAACCATTACAAAGATACAAAAGGTGTCAAAGAAAAGAAACAAAAGGCAGAAAGGAAAAAGAAGCAGATTTCAAAGAATATCCACCTGAAATTAAAAGGTAAAATGATTTTGGCTCAATTTTACAGCATTTTGATGATTTGTTTGTTTATGTTACATTATTTGTATGCATTATGTTTATAATTTGGTTGAAGTTATTTGTCTAATCCAAGCTTCTTCTGTTGAGGTTATAAAAACCTTTATTACTTATTGCATATACCATTATTTTATGCTAAGATGTAACACCTTTAAAGAAATAATGCAAGAGTTCATGACGTGCAAACCCATAGTGAGGACACTGATTCCTAAGATCATTAAACTTTTCCCATGATTCATGAAAGGGCTCTAAGTTTGATTGAACGAATGACATGATGCCTATTCGCAAAGTAGTGGTATTGGAAAGACCCTATGTAAGAATTTTCGAATAAATTCTCCCCAATATGTGATAACTCTGCGTCTAAATGATTTAGCCATTGTTTGACTTTGTCTTTTAAGGAAAATGGAAACAAACGCAGTTGAATACTCTCACGACTCACGTTAGGGATGTGAAGTATAGAACATGCCTCCAAGAATTGTATGATGTGAGCGTGAGGACTTTCGTTGCTTTTCACGTAAAATGAAGGAAGCGTCGAAATGATCACTATCTTGAGCTCAAAATTAACATTGCCAAGAGCCTGTGGGGCTATGGCAAATTCGGGATTGTAATTGCCCGAAGAGAAATGTTGACAAAGAGTCATTGGTGGCTCAATGGGTCGATTAACGGGTTGATTAACAGGTTGAGCTACCGGAAGAGGTTGAAGGTTTTAAACATTTTCTTATTGCTTCGCCATTGGGACTTGGACTCTCCTTCGCAGAGTTTTCTAGGGCGTGGGATCAAAGGGGTGAGTTTTCAATTCAAGGAACGACTCCCCGTACCCCAACCGAGAAAAGAGAAGGGGAAAAAAAAAAGCTACAAGTAATTTTTTTCCTTTTTGGGTTTGATGAGGATATCACTTTATGTAAGACTTTATTGAATCCATTTTAAGACTATTAACTCCTTGATTCAGTGATATATTTCAATGCATATTTTAAGTTAGTTAAGGGTCGAATAATATTTGCGATGAACGATATAAGTTTGAACTCAAATTTTTTTATTATAACAAGACGCTATTTGATCACTTCACCCAAACATGTGGTGTAGTGAAAAAGGGAGTTGCTCTAAATTTAATTTATTCATACAAAGTAAGAGTATTGGTTGTTACAATTCTCATTGACCCGATTAACAAAAAAAAGAAAAACTGTCACTAACCCAAAAAAATATTTAAATTGAATGGATATTTTATGTATCAATAATTAATTAGCTCGCATGTATGCTAATATTTATATCGTAATTATAACAGTCAAAATAAGTGTTATAAATTCCACTGGAAAAAAAAAATTAAAACCCGCCCATGCACCGCAATTGGACATAAGAGTCAGCAAATTTGGCTTCCCTAACTCACATATGGATTTTCGACCAAAAAAAAAAAAAACTCGCATATGGATTCAACCAAAAAAAAAAAAAACACTTGCATATGGATGGTATGGCGCAATGTGGACGCAACTCACATCCCACCTTTCAAAGCAGTTGTGACAGTTGTATGTCAGGACTCATCAGATAATTTGGTTAATGGTATGTAGAGGTGGTATTTGGGCAGGGCCGACACAGGCCCAGTTCAGTTCAGTGTACGAAAATTCAGGTTTAGCCCAATTCGAATGAAAGTGGATTTGACTCAGCTCAACAAAAATTAAAAAAAATAATTATATAAATTTCTTACACTGTAGCAACTCAAAAATATCTAGCTGAAAATGATATTTGATGTTTTGTTATAAAGGTCTCTACTTATAGATGAAATGAGGGTATTTTGGTCCAAAAAGTCTTCAATAAAGTGAAAAAAGTCAGTTTTTTGTTGCAAAATTGTACAGCATGCGTGTCTGCCACACATCCAGTTAACTTTCACGATTTTGTTAACGGAGGGGGGCAGTATGTACCTTTTTAACTAACCACAGGGGGATTCTCAACTAATTTGACCATCACAGGGGGGTTCCGTATAGTTATGGTCAACCACAGGGGGCTAGGCACAAAAAACCCTTTTTTTTTAATGGGGAATTAGGGATGGTAGGTGGGGTTTGTGGCATGATTGTTGGTGAATTTGGGAATTCAGCTTTGCTGCTTGTTGGTTTTGAGAAAAGTGGACCCTTTTTTTTTTTTTTTTTTTGCTAAAGATATCAAATTACCAATATACGCCTCACTTAGGGCAGGGGATGATGCACCCCCGGAGTGATATGTCCCTCTGCCCCTGATTCCAGATCAGGTAAATACCACCTCTATCCTTTCTTCATAAATAAGACACAGTAAATACTTGTGCTATGGGCAGGGTGTTCACGAGAGAATTCGGCTGTCACTTTGCGTTTCAGTGTTGGATTTGAAGGGTAAAGTTATCATTGTGTGACATGAAAGTCACATGTTTAATTAATCATGAAAATAGCCTATTAAATGTAATGTAAACTAACGTACAATAGGTAAAACCCTTGCTTAGAGTACTTCCCCAGACTTCGTGCACAATGGAAGTTGCCCTATAATGAGCTCAGATTTCAACCAATTGTAAATATGTAGACATTTTGGATCTTTCCAAACTAAACCAAACCGAACCAAGCCTTATTCAACTAGATAGTCTTGACTATATGAACCTAAGGACACCATTTATTCATATCGAGAGTCTTCTTCTGCGTTAGCTCTATAAACATGGTATCTCGTTTGAATGTCCGTATCTCACTTATCTTAGGTTTTTCTCTACCATTCTTACGGTTTACTACCTCCATACATTCGCATAACAAGTGTCTCTATGTATCTTCTCCTAACATAATCAAACTATCTCAAACAATTGGTGCAATGTCGTGCATTTTTAGCTTTAGTCTAATGACATTACTTTCAAGTGAATTTAAAAATAAAAATGCTTAGTGGCTGATTTATTGGAATGTTTTTTCACCGAATTTGATATATGACGTGATATAAATTAATGGTGGTTAATTTATAGGAATCAGTTATAGTAGTAGCTTAGCATGACTTGTGAGATTGTATAGGATCGAGGCTGATTTATAGCAATCAGTTACATAATGCTCATTAACTTATCAAGTAACGGTTGAAGCTAGGGATGGCAATAGGTAAGGTTTAAATTTAAATTTGACACGTATCTGACTTGATTATAAACCTATTTACGAAACCGATGAAGTGTTCGTTAGGTTTGGTTTTTACAAGTGGTTACCAACGAGTAGTCCGATAGGGTTTGGTAATAGTAATTTAAAAAATCCAAAACCCAAGAACCCGATTAGTAATTTAGTAAAAAAAATTAATAAAAATGTTTATATATTTACATACATAAACAAATAATATATTATTAAAGAAAATAAATTTTTTAACATTGGTCCAAGATTAATAGTTGTGGGTTATAACACAACTCTTATTATAAATTTATTAACACTCATAGTTTAAGTTTACCTATTCTTTTATCTAATTGAACTAATACAACCGCTCAATTGCTAAATAATTCAAACGAAAATGATAATTAACAATTGTGACAAGTACTTTATGTACTTTTTTGTTCACGTTATTTCATATTATTATGGAAGGATGATAACTTCAAAACATATAAAGATTTTGTTGAATGTTTCTATTTAGTTTAAGTTTGTTTATAGACAATAAATTTATTTTATTTTTTCTAATCCATTGCGATTTATCATTATTTTAGTACTTTTTTTCATTTCTTTTAAAAACCTTTTAAGTTTTTCCTTAAAATTTTTTTTTTTCTATTCATTAACGGATCTGGTGGGTACTCGCGGATTTTTAAATATTTAATGGGTTTGAGTTTGATAAGCAAAATATAGACCCAACGAGTTTCCGTCACGAGTTTGGTAAAATATAATATAAACGGGTTCGGATTTGATTTTATAAATTTTAGCGGGTATCCGACCCGTTGTCATTCCTAATTAGAGCTGACAAAACGATTAAAAAAAAAAAAGGCGTTTAAGCAGGAGTAACCTATCATCTAGAGCAGCGTTGAGGGTTGTGTATCTCTTGAAACTAAGTAGGATATTTTCTTAGTTACTCTTTCTATGCGCATAAGAAAATTTCATTATTAGTACTTGTCTTATCGTTTTCTACATAACCTTTTTGTTGATAATCTATATCTGTGAGATGTCTCATCATATAAGCAATAGTCTTCGTCATAAGCAATATGGAGTGATTAATTATTGGTGGGCAATTGCAACTCGTAGTGTAATTTGTGTTACGCATCTATGATTAGACACTCAGTGTGATGTTTAATCAAGCAGTGTTGATACCTTCTTACCCAACATTTAAGAAAGAAAGAAACAAAGAAGAAGAAAAAAACATTAGCTTCGAGCTATTATACCTTCTTGCACCAGGGTCATGGCGCCTAGAATAAGGAAGGATTCTTACTTGTAGTCGGCTTGCGACGGCACGTGGGAACTCAGATGGTGGCGATTCAGTTGACGTTGAAATTCTAACAATGAGAGAAATCTACGGTGGCGGCAAGTGATTTTTGGAATAGGGATACACGGTGAAAATTAAGTAGCTGAAACATTTGCAAAAAGTTTTGACAAATAATTGGAGTCTTGATATGATTTTGCAGCAGTGTAACAGTTTCTTGGCAAGCATTTTGAGATGAAGGAACTTAGTAATCTTAGTTATTTTCTTGGTATTGAAGTTTCAAGTGACTCTGAAGGATGTTATCTTTTTCAGACCAAGTATTTTTCTGACCTTCTCGGTCGTGCTGGACTTACTGACAGTAAAACTGTATCCACTCCTCTTGATCCCAATATTCATCTCACAATTATGGATGGGACGCCTCTGAGTGATCTTACTTTGTATTGATAGTTAGTTGGCAGTGATATTGTTTATACCGTTCACTTGGTTGGTCGGTCAATTCATGTCAGCTCCTCGTTCTTCTCACTATGCAGTTGTTATCCGCATTCTCTGATATGTCAAACGCACTCTATTTCATGGTTATTCTTCTCTGCCAACTCTTCCCTAATTCTTCATGGTTACTCTAATGCGGATTGGACTGGTGATTCCACTTATCATCGTTCTACAACTGGGTATAATTTTCTACTTGGAAATTTCATTCTTTCATAGTGCAACAAAAAGCAGACTGTAGTTGCTTGATTAAGTACTAAAGCAGAATATTGTACACTTGTTAATGCCACTCAGGAGGTAATTTGCCTCAGATAGCTCCTCGAGGATCTTGGTGCACCACAGTCTCAAAGTACGGTTCTCTATTGTGATAATTAGAGTGCTATTCAAATTACTCACAAAGATGTTTTTCATGGGTGCATCAACTTGTTGCTCAAGGCACTACTCATCTTGAATATACTCCCTCTACTGACAGATCTCTTCACCAAAGCTCATCCTCATTGCCGCCTTCAGCACTTGATTTCCAAACTCAAGCTAGTGTCATTCATAACTGCTTGAGTTTGTGGGGAGAAGGGAGGGGTGTTAGCATATGTTGTACTTATTCGCATATTTGTTGTATTTAAAATTAATTGATGTAGATTTTAGAATGTTGTTAGTAGTTGGATATAATTACTAATGTAGGTAGTTACCAAGAATTAGTTAATGTTATTAGGTAGAAGTTTTCACTTCCTCTCTATATATAGCCCTCTTTGCAAACATGTACATATAGACAAGACAACACATTATATATTCATCTTCTTCATTAATCTTCTTAATTGCGCATTTGTTTCTTCCTTACATGAATGGTCCTAAATATATATTAGCAGTCACCATGGCCTTGACGGCACTATCCGGGCTAGCAACACTGCTATCTCATTCGAATAATTTTTTTGCAAACTAGCATCATGAATCCTTCCTCAAAAGTGAGGAAATGAGACAAGAGGCGCCTCTCATAATAGCTTCTTGTCGTGCCTCTGATGACTCATATCATCTATTGTGACAATATTGGCACCACATATTTGCGTGCCAATCCCGTGTTTCATTCCCACATAAAACACATTGCACTTGACTTCCATTTTGTTCGAGACCAAGTGGCCAAAAATCAACTTCAAATTTTCCATGTGTACTCAATAGATCAGCTTGCAAATTTCCCTAACAATGCCATTCGTAGATGGATCACTTATCTTGAGGGGGCATGATAAGGCTACATCTACAAAAGAATCTCAACACCAGTCCACCTAGCAAAGAATCCTCAATTGTACTTATTTTGAGTGATACATTGGGCTAGTCTTAGGCATGTAATCTGGGATTTGAATTCCCCCACAACAGCCAACGTATTTGTATATATTAACACACATATACTGAATGAATGTAAACTGCTTTTGCATCCCCATATCATAGGTTCTATAAATGAATGGCATCGTATAATTCATATAGTCGATCCCACCTAGTGGGACAAGACTCTGTTAGGTTTAGTTGTGATTTGACTTGACTTCACCGAGGAATTGACCTCGGATTCATCAAGTATTACTTTACAACGACCTGCATTTGAATTTTGCAGTATTTGATTTGTAACACCTACTTCAATGGCATCACGTCATCTACAAGCTCATATAATCATTTATCTCAAGCTTGAGTTAGAAATCCAAACTCAAAAATTGATTGAATTTAGTACCTGGTAAACTAGATTCAAGTGTGACATGCACTTTTATGTACAAAGAAAGTCAAATAATGTCACAATATAGATTGGAGAGAACAAATGCACTTGTGTTCATAGAGTAGAACATTCCCCATCTATTAGTTCACCTATTGTAACTACTGGAAACAGACTCCCAGTAGACGCCATTTGCTTTTCTAGCAGCACAGAAACTTGTTGCATTGTAGGGCGAAACTGCGGTTTAGGATGCAAACAAGCAAATGATAGCTTCGCAACCAAGATTATTTCTTCTGCATCTTCCATTCTAGGAGGTGAAAGCCGCTGGTCGATCACATCCTTCAAAAGCATGAGACGTGCTGTTGATGATGATGATGATAGTAGAAAGATGAAATCCCCTGGATGTTTCCCCATAATCACTTCAAGTGTAAGCATGCCAAAGCTGTATACATCAGACTTCTCAGTTATCTCCATACTATACGCAAGTTCTGCACAGAAAATGCAGGAGGAAGAATGAAGGAAAGCAAGAAAGAAGAAAATCGAGGGTGAATTACTTTCATAAAATGATGTATAATGATGTACTTATAGTTTTTTTGCTTACAATATCACCATACTATGCATCAACCATTCTTCATCACTTATATATGTATGCCTACTTGGCAAAATCACCACTTCAGATATATTGATAAGACTACTAGATAAATTGATAAGAGTAAATTTTATAAGCATTAGTATACCTGGAGCTGCATAGCCACATGTTCCAGCAAATGAAGACCAATCAGATGAGTCATGTCTCAAGAGTCTTGCTGTGCCAAAATCAGACAAATGAGCTTCATAGTTCGCATCAAACAAAATGTTCTTGCTTGATATGTCTCGGTGAACTAAGGGAGGAAAACAACCATGGTGCATATAAGACAATGCATCTGCAATTCCTTTGACAGCATACACCCTCTTCATCCATTCGAACTTTCCAGCTTGCTCGTCATCTGTCAAAATGTTTAGAAGGCTACCTCCTTCCAATAACTCATAAACAAAGAATGAGCGTTGTACATGTGAACAAAATCCATAAAGCTTCACAATGTTACGATGTCTTAATCTTGTCAGCGCGCTGATTTCATTTGTAAAAATTTTGAAATCTCTCGGTATCCAGTCTTCTGAGGCATGAATTTCTTTCACAGCGACAACTTGACTATTTGGCAACTCGGCCCTGTAAACCCTGCCATATCCTCCCACCCCAATGCAAAATTTACTGCTGAAGTTCTCTGTTGCCTCAATGATGTTCTCATATACCATCTTCCCATCAAAGCTCCATATATCAAACAAATTTGCAGTTGGATTTTTTGGATCAATCTTTGCAGAAGTTGATTGTGACCGTGCAACCAAGAAACATCCAACAACTATAGACAAAAGAAACAGACTTCCAAACACCAAAAGCAAAATCAAAATCAGATTCATTTTACTTGTACTTTTGGTAGTACTATTGCTCGTCATAGGAGGACAAGGCTTCAAACCACTAACATTTCCACACAAACCTTTATTATTTCTTAAGGAATCAAATGGAGCCTTCTGAAATGCTGGAATATCTGGAAGACGACCTTCTAATTGATTGTATGATATATTAACTGATATCAAGCTAAAACTTTTGTCAAAGGTTGAGGGGATTGAACCTGATATGTTATTATGGGAAAGATCAATGTTCTCGATGCTTTCCAACGTCCCTAACTCCTGTGGTATTTGACCAACCAACTTGTTTCGACTTAAATCCAGACTTTGCAGAGAGTTTAATGTCCCTATTTGGGATGGAATACCTCCACTAAGTGCATTGTTGGTCAAATTCAAGTAGGAAAGTTGTGTGCAATCTCCTACTTGCCCTGGAATTTTGCCGGATAGATTATTTGCACCTAAGTTGAGGTGTGACAGCTTAGATAGGATTCCAATTTCTGATGGTACGCCCCCTGATAATTTGTTACCATCTAACTTGAGATTGTATAACAAGGTCAAATTCAAAAAACTTTTTGGAATATTCCCAATCAATTGATTCCAACTAAGATCAATTCTCTGCAATCGAGATGCCTTTCCAAGATCAGAAGGAATTCTTCCAGAAATATTATTGTTGGAGATCCTTAAGCCAGTCAGGTTTTTGCAATTCCCCCATTTTGGTGACAACTCGCCATAAAATTTATTGTAACTCAAATCAATGTAATCCAAGTTTGGGTATACGCCAAGATCTTCTGATACGTTTCCAGTAAGTTGGTTTGAATCAAGCCTGACCCTGTATAGACTAGTGCAGTTTTTAAAGCTTTTCGGAAGTCTACCTGTTAATTGGTTATCATAACCTGTGATCCTGGAAAATACTCTGCTACTGCACATATTCTCTGGTATAGAACCAACAAAATAGTTCGTGCCAAAATGGAAGTTTGTCAAATGAGTGAGATTGTTGAATCCTGAAGGGATGGTACCTGATAGCTGATTCTCCAGTATAGCCACAACAGTGAGTTGTGTTAAATCTACAATGGAGGATGGAATAGGTCCAGTAAGGTTATTTGGGCCAAGTGCTAAGAAGTTTAGTTTGGTCAAGTTCCCAAACGAAGAGGGGATCGAGCCTGTGAGCTTGTTAATTCTCAAGTCGATATATTTAAGAGACTTGAGTTTTCCAATTTCAGGAATGGTTCCTGAAATTTGATTTTGGTAGAGTGAAAAGAAAGCCAAATTGCTCAAGTTCCCAACCGAGCTCGGGATTGAGCCAGAGAGTGTGTTGTTTTCGAAATTAATACGTTTAAGAGACTTCAGGTTTCCAATTTCCAGAGGAATGGATCCGGAAATTTGGTTCTCATACAGATACAAGGTATCCAATTTCGTCAAGTTTCTGACAAAACCAGGGATCACACCTGTTAAAGTGTTGTTGCCCAAGTTGAGATACTCAAGAGACTTCAAATTCCCAATTGTTTCAGGGATTGAGCCATGGAAATTGTTCTTGTGCATGTCAAGAAACTTAAGGTTACTCAACAAGCCTATATCAGATGGAATCATTCCAGAGAAATCATTCAGAGCCAAATTGAGATAGCTGAGGCTAAACAGGCTGCTGATTTGTGAAGGAAAAGTTCCATAAAGTGAATTATTGGAAAAGTTAATGCTTACAAGATTGGTCAAAGATGAGAAATTTAGATGATCAAGAGTACCTTTGATGCCATGATCAGTGAGGTTAATGTGTGCAACTCTCCCAGCCTTATTGCAGCCAATTCCCATCCAGTTGCAAGAGTTGTTTGTACCCCATGATGACAAGAGTTGAGTTTCAATGTCGAGGCTAGCTTTCCATGAAAGAAGAGCAGCTACTTCTTCTTGTTCTGGAGATGCAACTTGTGCAGTTGCATGTGTTTGGAAGGTAGAGATACATATGATGAACAAGTATAGGAAAATAAAGTGGTTGGATATTTGGTGATTCATAGAGAGAATGGTTTCTGAAAGCAGGCAAACTCAATGTGATTGACCTTTTTATCAGCTTATATTCTCATGCTTGGAAGGGGATTCAACATTCTTATTCAATGAGTTTTAAAATACATAATATAATACTCGTATATAAATATTTTTTCAGTAGGGTTAAATTCAATGACAGAGCCATTTTTAGCCTCACTCTACCAAATTTTTTTTTTAAATATATGAATTTTCAAGATATTTTTAGATTGAAAATTTAATTTATTTTTTGTTTAAAAAATTATTTATAAATAAGTATTATATTGTGTAATTTAACCGTCATTAAACATGAATATGAGATTCACTCTTAATTAAATTGATTTTTTAATTGAAAAACACCTTAACAATAAAAATATTTTTTCAAAAGTATTAGAGTGAACGGGAGGTGCCGCTACTTACTATGTGCATTGTAATAAAATGTTGCAGTGTAGTCAATGGATTGACAAAAAAAAAAGAAAAGAAAAAAGTCTAGTGAATAATTGTATAGTCCCACAATTTTGGCCCCACATTAATTTATTTTAGGAAAAACTCCAATTTAGTCTCTGAAATTTAACATAACGACTAAATAAGTTTGTTTTGAAAAAATATGACTTTACAAGAATTTATTTGGTCTTTATGCTAAATTTGAGGGACTAAATTGACTTTTCCCCATTTATTTTATCTTCTGATTTCTGACTTTGCGTTGGAATTTCAATAGGGACGGAGTCTTACGTGGCTAAGGGCTAAGAGATAATGACTTGTGTCTTCATTGAAATTGACCTTCCTAAAGAGAAAAATAAGTCTACCTTATTTACTCCTTGTAGCCGCCAATGCATTGAGGAAGAGAATTTTGACTTAGCTTTTTTTTTTTTTTATGATTAGAGGGAGACCTAAGTTGCACTAGAAATATTAAATATTACTCACAAAAATTAATTTTGCAATATCTTATACTTAGAGCAAGAAGCATACTATTAGACCAAACGTGAGTGGTAATTTTGATTTAGTTTTTGAGAGCATATAAGTTGTTGCTTCTTTGAATTTTCTATTGTTTCATGTTCTTTTCTTTTGGCACCATTCTACTCAATCTTCGTTTCTTCTGTTTCTAATTAAAAAGCATTTTAAGTTGCAAATAACATATACTTGTCATAATTGATCACAATTCACAACTTTCGCATTGTTGTGATATAACTAGAAATGACGATGGAGTGGGTATGGGAAAGGGCACCTACAACCCGCTCTGCTCTGTCACCTAAAACGTTATCCTAATATTTGCACGCCCTGCCCCTGCATCCATTACCCCATCCTCTACCCCTACCTATCCTCAAGTCAGGGACATAGCTAAGATTTTAAATTGGGGGGGAGAGGGACAAGATTTAAATAAGAATATTCATGACAAGAGAAAAAAAATAGGGAAGCCGTTAACTTATTTTTAAAGATACTACATAAATTTTTTAATGACAGTAATTTTTTTTAACGATACCACATAGACTTTTTTAAATAAAAATAAAATCTTGGGGGCCCCGGGGCCGCTCTGCCCTTGCCTCAAGTCTCTATGGGAAATGAGTATTATCCACAAGTTCTCTTATTATTCTTTTAGACCATGCAATATTGAGTTTAATTTGAACTATGCAACTTCAAAATATAAACTAAATTATAATAAATGATGAATGTAAATAAAAGTATTAAATAAAATATGAAATATAGATTGAGTTGTGTGCTTCTAATTAGATAGCAAAAATAAAAATTTAATAAGTGAATTTCAAATATTTAGAATAAGTTTTGACTAAAATCATTGCATGTCAAAAAAAAAAAAAAAAAACTTTTCTTTTGTTGGATGCGCATTGATCACCATAATTTTTTTTTGTTTTGTTTTTTGTTTTTGTTATTACATGTTCACATATCAGTACAAATCGCAACTATACTATCAAATATTGGTATATTTCTATCTTTTCACATCATAAATCTTCAAGATTTCACCCTTGATTATATTTTTTGAAATTATTGTGAAATCTTTTCAATCCACTATATCAACAATGGATACGGGTTTTCATGTAAAATGATTGTAAATGCCAAGTAATACTTTGCGTAATGTCAAGTTTTTTAGACCTTGATATTTATAATCACAAGATCTTAAGAATTCGGAATATTAAAATAACTTTACATGTATGTGGGACATGTTATGTGGAGTGGAGAATGCATATCATTGAGTCCCATTCCGTCCCTGCTAAAACTTAATTTTCACCTCCCGCATTATTCCCCATTACCGTCCCCAATACCCTTCTTATATAGGTTAAGTACTCGCAAAACTCATTCTCATTATCATCCTAAGATATAACCCCAAGGGTAAATTACAAATACCCCTTATGGTTTGACTTAAGTATTAGTTACCCCACTATAATATTATATTGTAATTAGCTCATAGTTTTCTCGTATTTTTTAAATGTTGCAAAATACCTCCTACATTAATAACTTCACCATTTTAACTGCATTTTGGTACACACTCAATAGATGTGAAAATATATTGAATTTTTTGGAGAAAAATATACCCCTCTAATTTCCAAAAATTATGATTACCCCCTCTTCTTTTCCTTTTTCTTTTTCTTTTTCCTTTCCAGCCTCATTCTTTATTCCTTCTTTTCCATTTCTTTTTTATCTTTTTTTTTTCTTCTTTTTGTTTCCCTCTCTTCGTTCTTCACCTATTGCCTCCTCCTTCTCCTCCTCCTCCTCCTTCCCTATCACACCCACATATACCCCATTAATGGAGCTTAAGCCAACTCCTAGCACCATGACCATCATTGCCCTCATAATCAAAAGTTAATAAAATATATGTGCTTGTGTGACATCCCATCTTATATTAATTTTGTATAAGATTTGTGTTCAATTTATAATGACTTAAATTCACTAATACCGCCAAAATAGGCTTAAGCATTTTTAGCCAGTTGATTAAGTTTAATATTTTGGCAGTCCAGTAGTTGGGCTTGGGTTATTATAGGTGATAGGTTATCATGCAAAAGTATGGAATCACCCTACTGCTTGGTGGTCTTAGGCTGTAATTGAGTTCTATTTGGTGTGATGAGGACGTCAAGTATTGAAGGGGAAAGTCTGTAACATCTTGTCCTACATCAATTCTTTATGATATTTTTATTCAGTTTGTAATAACTTGGATTCACTACCTTTGTGATCAACACGAGCTTAAATATTTTGGTCTACTTTATTCAATGTGTTGACAGACCAGTAATTAGGGTTGTGTCATTGTAAGAACATCTTTGTTAAAGCATGATACAATTACAATAGGATCGTGCTTTGTACCATCCAAATGTACTTGTGTTTTTTTTTTTTTTGTATTTTTAGTTTTATGGTATAATACAGGCCAAAACGTAATTCGAATTCAGATTCTCTCATTATAACCGATTATTATCTAGCTATTTCATCCAACTCATACAAGTGACGAAACCAGGCACTAGGTATAATGGGGGAATCAACAATCGGAGGTCGTGGCGCTCATCTATGTATAAAAATAACAGTTGCATCAATTAAAATAAATATATAAAATAACATATATGAATTAGGGATAAAAAAAATACCAAATTTGATGACTTATTTAGGGAAATACGTAATAAGAGTATGTTATTGAAGACGTTACAACATATGTCGAGAAGGCCTCCATTCTGTTGATTGTGTACAAACAAAATACGAACCAAAGATAGGGTAAAAAGGGTTTAGCTAATGGAGATATTAACTTAACATCTTTCTAAAACTAATATCAAGCAACTGTAACTAAAGCTAAAACTAAAAGTAAAAAATAAAAGAACTATATCTAAAACTAATAATAAACAACTATAACTGAAACTAAAAACAACTATATCTAAGACTAAAAATAATAAAAAAAACTATAACCAAAAATAAAAAGTAATAAAGAAATAAAATTTCAAATAAAAAATTAAAACAACTATAGCTATAACTAATTATATCATAACTAAAAATAAACAACTATAACTAAAAAAATAAACAACTAAAACAAAAAATAAAAATAAATAAACTACTAAAACTAACTACATTTCTCACGCTTGTTTCGATGATCTAGGGGTAGGGGAGCGCCGGTCGGGGTTGGGTTTGTTTTGTTATTGATTGATGAGTCTTTGTGATATGATGAATCGAGTTAGGTTTTTTTTTTTTTAAAATCGGGTTAGGTAAGAACAATACGTAGGTGGGTTTTTTTTATGTGTGAAATTATGAAAATACCCCTCACTTAATCGGGTTATTCACCCTGGAATGTATTTGGCTCTATCTAGGACTCATGTAATGTCCCAAATTGGTAGAGGAAGTGTGAAATATTTTCTTTATAAGCGAGTGTTGTGAGTTTAAGTAATAATCAATTGATTTGAAGTTTAAGTAGTTATTTCTTATATCTACAGCACCTTATCACCTGCATGCTTGGAGTTTTGGACTTGAGACATGACAAAATAGAATCAAAGTCAGTCATCAACCAGATGCGGAACTAAGTACTATGCGGAGCGAATAAGTGCTATAACAAAAGTAGTTGGAGCCACTTTTTGAACTCATAAAAGCCACTTCTAGAATTTTGCACTGTCTAGTATGTGTCCCTGATAAGGATGTCAGGTCTTCAATCTACGGTATGTATAATATCCCATATCAGTAGGGAAAAGTTTGAAGTATATATCCGTTGCTACACTGTTCCCAAAGACTAACAAAATAAAAATACCGCAATAAGCGCAAGTGGTCATGCCGAATAAAGTTGTAGTGTATTAATATATATATATATATATATATATATATATATATATATATATATATATATATATAATTGTATATGTATATATTGTACTAGGTTGTCCCATGGGAGCTTGCCAGAGTCTCTTCCTCTTGCGTGCATTAAGATTAGGTGAGGTCATGGTCTGCAACAAGAAAACGTTGTATTGTAATAGGTAAATTACCTATTTGTCTAAATTTAATTTTTATCTTCCAAAATGTATTCTTTCAGTCTCATATTTTTATTAGTTATCTCAACTTAATCCTTATCTTTCAAAATATACTTCTGACCCAAATAAATAAATAACGGTACGCTGAGATTTTTTTTTGTTTTTTTGGTCTCTGTAATAGATTCACCCTTTGACAAAATCTAGATGTTAGTAGTTGTAATCCTCTTTTGTTATTTTTGTTGTCAATGGTGGAGATGGATTTTAACCTTTTCGTTTTCATTACCTAAAGGATATATTAACCAAATAAATTCTCTCAGAAAGACAGGTGCATTGCATCATTCTACGGGTCTTATAAGACTATAAGATTATCTTGATTTTACATTGATACATTGCATCATTCTATGGGTCTTATAAGACTATAAGATTATCCTGCTCTTACATTGATATCCCTCGTTTGATTTAATTTATATATCATATTGTTATTTTGCACAAACCATCGTTGGGGTACATAAACCCAACTAGTGGAGAAGCAAACTCAAGGTTAGGAGGCGCACTCGTACAATGAGAGAAGTTAGAGGTGTACTCCTACAATATAAGTTTCTAATATAATGATTTAAAAAAAAAAAGTTTTTTTCTTCAAGTTGAGAGGGTGCACAAGCACCCCTTTACACCTAAGTGGCTATGCCATTGAGTGGGGATGAAATCGCGGGTTCGACACTTTTCATTGGTTTGCGCACCATTGTACCTGAGATTTTTCAATTGGTGGTCGAATTCCACCAATTAGGTTCCAATATCATCCAAAAAAAAAAAAAAAACTATTGTACTGACTGATTTGTTAACTGTGGTCTTCAACGTTGGGAGTTCATGTCTTGAATTAGCTACCATAACAATTATGCCTCCTCTTCAAGAAGGACAAAAGGGGATAAATTAACCCAAGGATAGTACTTTAGGTTGCAACGGCTTCGCCTTCTTTGTAAGAGGAAAAAATAAAAAAAAATAAAGAAAGAGAGAGGGTAGCGCGGGTTTTTTTTTGGGTGTAATGGAGGTTAACATTATAAAATAAACTTAAATTTTTTTATTACAATAAATTATTACTTGACTATTCTAAGCAAAATTCATCGCTTGGGTCATAGCACAATGACATTGCTTGAATTGAACATCCAATATTGTTGTTCATTTTCTTGTGCGTGTTTCGTTATTTTAGTCAATTCATTTGGTTGAATTGAATCAACCTGGATGCCATTACAGAATATTGAATTCATTTATGCTAGTCCAAAATATATAATTCTAATCGAATTATATGACTGAACCATTTTTTTTGCTAGTCCAAAATATATAATTCTATTTTTTCTTTTTGTCGGAAAAAATAAATAATTTGTTTGGCTCTTCACGTTGCATTTGATCAATCCATTTGCATTTATTTGTTCGACACCCATATCGTTTATTCATCCGCGTTGCCTATTGATTACACTCTCGTTACTACATTTGTTTTCAATTGCAACATTTAAAGATATTTAAAATTATAGCAAAACGATTAAAAATTACTGTAAATAACTTTAACCATTGCATATGGTCAAGGGCGGATCTAAGATTATCTTCAGTGGAAGTTAAAATCACACAATTTAGTATTCGGTGGGCGCTGAATCAATTTTTTTTTTTGGTGAAAGGAGGAAATTCATTATCATGAAATCCAAAGATACAAAGGCTAATTCAACCAACCCCCGTGGGGTGGTAATCACAATTCAGTAACTCCTTTAGAGGAGCAAGAACATTTGAAAACCAGTCAATTTCTAACTTATGCTTAGCTTTCTGTTTAGCGACCCAATTTGCCACTTTATTAGTTGTTCTTTTCAAGAACTGAAATCTAATTGAGTTGACTTCAGTTGCAATCTTCTTGATTTCTTCCACAATTGGTTTGACACTCCAATGGGCCGTCGAACCTGGGTTGGGGATTGCTCTATGGACAGAGTGTATATCATTCTCAACGATGATGTTGTCAAGGCCAAGTCTTTTGGTGAACACACATGCCGACTTGATTGCTAAAGCCTCTGCTTGTAGGACCGAACTAATTTGAATTTTACAAGCTGAACCATGGAGAATTTTTCTCATGTAATCCCTACAAACAACAGCAATTGCTGGGCTTCCAGAATTTGAGAAGCCAACATCAACATTAAACTTGTAGCATCCTTCCGGAGGCAGTAACCAGGATGAGTTGAACTGAGGAAAGCTAGTTATTGACTGATCTCCATCTGAATTGTTCATAGATCCAAAAAAGCTAACAAAATGTCCATTAACTATTGAGAGAGCCATGAAGGTGTCAATGGGCTTCCCCTCCAAAACAAAACCACATCTTTCTTTCCAAATTTCCCTACATATCAAAGCAACTTTTGTCAGCCCATCATTAGTTGAGATCCCTGCTTGGTTAAAAACTATAATCATGTGTTCAATCCAAGCTGCAAAACGAGTGACAGAATTTGGGGAAATGCATAGTTGTAAGGAATTGCCCTACCACATCTTTTTTGTCCAATAGCACAGAAGGAAAGTGTGTTCAATAGTTTCAGGTTCTTTTCCACAAATTCGACAAAGAGGAGAAGAAACACACTTTCATTTGAAGAGGCTCTCTTGAGTTGGTAAGGCATACGAGCATGCTCTCCACATAAAGTTTTTGACTTTCGGGACTGTTTTGAGGTTTCAGATCGACTTCCACACGTCTGCCGAAACTTGATAGGAGCTGCCCGCTCTCACACAGATTGTACATTCTTGGGATTTTGCAACAAAGTATCCCGATTTCACAGTATAATCCCCATTTGCAGTGTGAGGCCAGACCACGCTGTCTTGTTCATCAGTGTCAGGGATATAAATTTGGAAAATTTCTTGGGCAACCCCATGGGAGAAGAGGTTAAGAATTAGGTCTCTTTTCCAAGATCAAGAAACTTCATCAATGAGATCAGCAACTAAACAGACATCTGCATCCTGGGGTCTGTCAATTTCTCTAATGCTCAACCAAGGGTCATTCCATATGTTGATGTTCTTGCCATTGCCGACATTCCACACTGCAACTAATTTAATGAAATCTTTTCCTTTCACCAGACTTTGGCAGCTCCAGGAAGATCTCCTTCCTTTTTTTGCATGCCAAAAGGTACCTGAATTAAAGTAAATACCTCTTAATACTTTTGCCACCAAAGAGTCAGGTTCTTTGAGGATTCTCCATGCTTGTTTGGCAATCAAGGCAAGGTTCATATGTTGAAACTCTTTGAATCCAAGACTTCCACTTTTTTTCCCGGACGAGAGCTTCTCCCAACTGACCCAATGAATTCCATTACTTTTATTCTTCTTCCACCAGAATTTTAGCACTTCAGACCTCAGCTTTTTGCACACTGCTTTTGGGTACAGGAAAACAGACATAGAATAAGTAAGAATTGATTGGATCACTGTTTTTATCAAAATTTCCTTACCGCTGTCCGAGAGGAAAAGACTTTTCCAACTCTCCATTTTTCCTTTGATTCTTTGGATTACCCAGTTAAGGGTTTGTATTTTTGAGTTTCCCCAAGATGAAGGAACTCCAAGATAATTTCCAAGCTTTCTTGTTTGTTTGATTTTCAGGATATCTGAGATGTTTTTTCTTGTAGTTTCCGGGGTATTATGGCTTAAAAGGATTCCAGATTTGGCCCAGTTTATACTTTGGCCGGACACAAAGCAGTAATGGTACAATAGGTCTTGGAAGGCACGAGCTTCCTTTTGGGAAGCTTCAAGAAAAAACAGGGAATCATCTGCGAAAAGGAGATGGGTGAGCGGGGGGAAATTTCTTGTGATCTTGATGCCATGTAGGAGACCTTTATGTTTGTAACTGGTGATAACGGCTGAGAGGGCTTGAGTTAGGATTGAGAAGATGAAGGGAGACAAAGGGTCTCCTTGTCTCAATCCCTTTTGAGGAAAGAAATGTTCAGAGGGAACCTCATTGATCAACACTGAGTAAGACACAATATTCAAACAGTTCAAAATCCAACTTACCCAAGTTGGGTGGAAATTAAGCTTTAATAACAATTTTTCCACAAATTCCCACTCAACTTGGTCATAAGCCTTGTGCATATCAACTTTAACAGTAGCAAATAATTTTTTTGGGTGTTTCCTTTTTTTCTTAAGAGAGTGGGCCACCTCCTCAGCTATCAAGATATCATCTTGAATCACTCTATTGGGGACAAAAGCATTTTGGCAAGGGTCAATAATTGAGTCCATAATGGGGCAAAGTCTACCAACCAGGACTTTAGACACAATCTTATAGATGAAGTTGGTGCACCTTATTGGTCTAAAGTCCCCTACACACTCAGGAAAACCAGTTTTTGGACTAAGAGTAATATTAGTGTGATTGATACATTTAATTGAACTGTTACCTGCTAAAAAGCTAGATACAACATTGAAGATGTCATCTTCCATAATTTGCCAGTACTTTAAGTAGAAGAAGCCCGGGAATCCGTCAGGTCCAAGTGCTTTGTTCCTCCCCAAACTCCAAGCTACAATCTTAATTTCCTCCTTGGTAATTGGTCTGATCAGGTCCTGGTTCATTTGGTCAGTAATGCAAGGCCTGACACAATCTAACACGATATTACAGTTTCTCTTGTACAACTGGATAAAGTAGCCATTAATTGTTTGAGAGATTTCCACTGGATCTTCTGTCCACTGCCCATTCTCCTTTTTGATCCTCATAATGCGATTTCTTGCCCTTCTTTGCTATGTTAATGCATGGAAAAAAGATGTATATCTGTCACCAGCTTGAAGCCATTTAATTCTAGCTCTGTTAGCCCAGTAGCTCTCTTCTTTAGCCCACAGTTGATCCAGTTCTGAAGTAAGATCAGAGAGTTCAGATTGGCAAATTTGGTTGACTGGGAGATTACTTAAGTTAGAAATTCTGTCTTTAAGCTCCTCCCTTCTCTGTTTTTCCCCTTTAAACTGTTTGTGACTCCATGGCTTCAACTTTCTTTTGCATATTTGAAGCTTCTTTTTCAAACTCTGACCTTGTCCCCTTGCAGTTGATGGTTCCAACAGTTATGAACAATTCTATTGCAGTCTTCATGCTCAATCCAGAAAGATTCAAAATGAAACATTTTTGGACTTTTCTTTGTGAGTTGATTGTCAAGGGCCAGGACCAAAGGGCTATGATCCTGAATCAATTTTTTAACCTAAAAATACTTTAACAATACACATATTTTAAGACAAAATTTGAGTTGATTGGGGGCTGCAGCCCCCGCACCTCTAAGACTAGCTCTACCATTGCATATGGTCATGTTACAAATTCTCTACTGCAATGGTTTTTATAAATAATAAGCAACATTTTAAAAAACTGTTGTAATTAAACTTTAAGTTTAAACTGTTGCAAATTTTATGAGCCATTATTAGCAAAATTTGATAAAAAAATCTTAACAATTTTAATTAAATAAAATCGTCGCAAAAAATTTTAGTTTATACAACAGTTAAATACCATTGCGAGAAGGCACCTATTGCAACAGTCTTTTCATCTTTCACAACGATTTTTTTATTTTTCAATTGAATTGTTGAAAAAATATCCAAAATGATGTAGTGTCTCCCATGTTAATTACTGCTTAGTTAATTGGATTAAAAGAAAAAAAAGAGAAAGAGGGTAAAATCGAAAGGGCATCGTCTTATTCAAAACCCACATGCAAACATGCTATGATCATATTTTCAAAGTACGATTGTCTCACAAAAGGGAACGATTTGGTGAAAAGCTAAGCCTATTGTGGAAGATATTAAATCAATCGCAGCTGAGATCATTGTTTGTCAATTTCAGAGTATCAAAAGGACTACAAATCAAGTGGCGGATTGGCTAGCGAAAAGTAGAGCTAAGGATAAGTTAGCAAAACTAGTTTGTTAATTTGTCCCTGCCTTTAAAGCTCTGTTAGATACTGATTTATTCCCTACGAGAGTGTGTTGAAACTTTTGTACTCTCTTTGTGTTCATGTGAATGAAAATGATTATTTCACAAAAAAAAAAATATATATATATATATATATATATATATTTTTTTTTTCATACATTATCTTGATTGAATTATTAACAAAAAATAAAAAATAAAATCTTGATTGAATTATATGTAATGATTAATAAATTAAGTTAGACTTATATATATACGCCTACCAAAATCAAAGAAGTCAATGTTGGATCGTTATAAAATCTTGATTGAATTATATGTAATGATTAATAAATTAAGTTAGAATTTTATATATACACCTATCAAAATCAAAGTGATCAACCCCAAGGTACTCAGTGCCTATTAATGGTGGTCTTTTTGGTTACTTCAAGGGTGCAAAGGGTCTCAGGCAAAGAGATCCTATTTCACCTTATTTATTTGTTATTGGAATACAAATATTATCGGCTATTTTGTATAAGGCGGCCACTTCTCCTTTTTTCAAATACCATCCTAAGTGTGCAGTAACTAGACTTAATCATCTTTGTTTTGCTGATAATATTTTGATTTTCTCGAAAGCTAGTATGGGCTCTATTACTATTATTAAGCATGGTCTTGATTTGTTCCAGAAACTTTCAGTGTTGAATATTAACTTGGATAAAAGTGAGATTTTTTTCGGAAGTTGCAGTCTACTAACATTATGAATACAGGAACCCAACTAAATACAGAATGATCTCTTGGGGCCTTCTAGTTGATACTAAATGCACATTTTGTAACTTTGCAATATAGGATCGTGATCATTTGTATTTCGAGTGCTCGTTCACTTGTCGTCTATGGTGTAGAGGCATGAGACTATCTAAGAGACCTGGTTGGCTTTGCAGATGGGAAGAGCTCACTTATTGGATCAAGCAAAAATGTAAGGCAATCTGTCTACGGAATATGATGATTAAACTGTTTCTCCAAGGTGCAATTTATCATATTTGGTGCGAGCGAAATAGGAGGTTGCATCAGGGAGAGTGCCTGAATGAACAACAGATTTTTAACCTTATTATTTTTTATGTTAAACAAAAGTTGTATATGGCTAAACGTTTTAGGAACTGTGCTAGAAATAAGGAACTTTGTGGATATTGGAATATTGATGTTAATATCTTAGGATAGACAGTGTGTTTATTCTCTTTTTCACTGTTATTCACGTTATAAATAGTTTTTGAGTAATACAACACCCTTACTTACCAAACAAAAAATAAATAAATCAAAGCAATCAATATTTGGACCCAAGCTCCCAACAACCAATACTAACAATTAATATTCTTTATTAGTGTCCATAAGAAATTAAATGAGGCACACCACTAGGGTTTTGGTCCAGTAATATGTTATTTGCTCTATATATATATAAGAAGCTATGAGCTCAAATTTTATTAGTTATATCTTTAATATGTGTTGGTACGGTCTTTGATCTCTTTTGAATAAAAACAAAAAATTAAATGAGGTACGAACAAGCACTAAGGCAACGTGTTTTGGTTCTGTTATTAATTCCCGTAGCATATCCAATAATACAAAAAAATAATGTATACAAAACTTTTTATTTTGCTCATGGAACCTCTTATCTCTTATCACATTCTGAATATCAAATAGCTGTGAACGTGAAGGTATCTATTACTTTACGTCTATTTTGGTATATATAAAATTATTGCATGGTATTGTCGCCGGTGGCAGAGTCAAGAACCCGGTTTCATGATGAGCACTAGTGGCGAAGTAAGTAATCAGGGGTTGCAGTGCTCATTTATGCATAAATTTTTTATATAAATTGTAAAAAACGTTATTGACTTTAATTATGCTTGAAGTTATGTTTTTAATTATGACATATCACAATATGCTATATTAGACTAATATTAATTTAAGCACATTATAGCACAATTGAAGCTTTAAAGGCATGATTCTCCCTCAATATAGTAATGACATAATATGTAAAAAAGAGAAAAATAAATAACTATAGTAATTGTAAATAGAAAAAAATCCCTTTCATTAGATGTAAGAAAATTATTACTTAGAAATTAATTTTCTTTTAAAAAATTTATATGTGCACTATTTAACAAATAACAAATTCGAAATCCAATTCAATTTGAGTTTAAAAAAGTTTCAAGTATAAATTAGAACAATAATCTATACATAAAAATAACAAGAAAATGGGCTAATGTATACGCAATAGAAAACTACCTTAGAAAGTTCCAAAATCGATCTTCACCATTTAGATTGTAGAAGCTTGAGTCCAAACCTACTCACCAATTTTAGTTCCATCAGGTAAAAAATTACTGTTTGATTTTATATTTGATGAAAACTTGCCCAATTTTTTCATATATTTGTTTCTCATTTCTCTCTCTATTTTATCTCTTTTTCTCACACATACTCTATTTCTTAACTCAACAGAAGTACAGAACATATCATTCTCTATGTAAAAAAATAAAATAAAAAAATAATTAGCCAAAAAATAAAAATAAGCCACCTCCCATCAGTTTTTAGCTTCCATCACTTATTATTATTTTAACATTAGTAAAAAAATTTCTAACTCAGAGTTTGCACATGCATAACCCAAGTTTCCAGTGGCTCCGACAACTTGATATTTATTTTTGAACCAATGCAGTTGGAGTTAAATGCACCGACAACTTTTTCGTTTACTGATTTTGCCATATGGTATTATGCTAATATGTTAGGCAATTAATATATCATCCCTATCACATCTCTAAAAGCATGAGACTTCATTATTATTGTTTATTACGTTGATATTTGATATTTGGTTTCTATTTCCTTATGTTATTGTCATTGGTTTTATTTTTTTGTTTTCAGTCACAGTGGGGCCAGACATTCAGGGTCAGGGGTGCACTACAATGACAAAATCAATAACAGGAGTTTGGGGGTAATCATTTATGTATAAATCAATACTTAATTTAAGTATATTATAGCATAAATAAAATCTTCAAATAACTTGCCCAGTTGCCCTCATTTGATGCACGTTAAAACAATCATAAGAATGTAAACAAAAAAGCATATATAGTAATGACTTAACATAAAGAATTAAACTAAGTAAAGTAATTATTTATTTATTTATTATTATTGGGGAATTAGGGATGGTAGGTGGGGTTTGTGGCGTGATTGTTGGTGAATTTGGGAATTCAGCTTTGTTGATTGTTGGTTTGAGAAAAGTGGACCCTTTTTTTAATATAGTCAAGAGGGCATGATAAGGCTACATCTAAGGAATAATCTCAACACCAGTCCACCTAGCAAAGAATCCTCAATTGTACTTATTTTGAGTGATACATTGGGCTAGTCTTAGGCATGTAATCTGGGATTTGAATTCCCCCACAGCAGCCAACGTATTTGTATACTGAATGAATGTAAACTACTTTACAACGACCTGCATTTGAATTTATATAGTCGATCTCACCTACTAGAACAAGGCTCAGTTTGGTTTAGTTGTAATTTAACTTGACTTCACTGGGGAATTGACCTCGGATTCATCAAGTATTACTTTACAACGACCTGCATTTGAATTTTGCAGTATTTGAGTTGTAACACCTACTTCAATGGCATCATGTCATCTACAAGCTCATATAATCATTTTATCTCAAGCTTGAGTTTCAAATTCAAACTCAATAATTGATTGAATTTAGTACCTGGTAAACTAGATTCAAGTGTGACATGCACTTTTATGTACAAAGAAAGTGAAATAATGTCACAATATAGATTGGAGAGAACAAATGCACTTGTGTTCATCGAGTAGAGCATTCCCCATCTATTAGTTCACCTATTGTAACTACTGGAAACAGACTCCCAGTAGACGCCATTTGCTTTTCTAGCAGCACTGAAACTTGTCGCATTGTAGGGCGAAACTGCGGTTTAGGATGCAAACAAGCAAATGCTAGCTTCGCAATCAAGGTTATTTCTTCTACATCTTCCATTCTAGGAGGTGAAAGCCGCTGGTCGATCACATCCTTCAAAAGCATGAGACGTGCTGTTGATGATGATGATGATGATAGAAGAGAGATGAAATCCCCTGGATGTTTCCCCATAATCACTTCAAGTGTAAGCATGCCAAAGCTGTATACATCAGACTTCTCAGTTATCTCCATACTATATGCAAGTTCTGCACAGAAAATGCAGCAGGAAGAATTAAGAAAGCAAGAACGAAGAAAATCGAGGGTGAATTACTGTCATAAAATGATGTATAATGATGTCCTTATAGTTTATTTTGCTTACAATATCACCATACTATGCATCAACCATTCTTCATCACTTATATATGTATGCCTACTTGGCATAATAGCTTCGTGCGGCAATTCATATCATTAGTGTAATTTCTATAATACTTTCTAATCACAACTTCAGATATATTGATAAGACTACTAGATAAATTGATAAGTGTAAATTTTATAAGCATTAGTATACCTGGAGCTGCATAGCCGTATGTTCCAGCAAATGAAGACCAATCAGATGAGTCATGTTTCAAGAGTCTTGCTGTGCCAAAATCAGACACGTGAGCTTCATAGTTCGCGTCAAACAAAATGTTCTTGCTTGATATGTCTCGGTGAACTAAGGGAGGAAAACAACCATGGTGCATATAAGACAATGCATCTGCAATTCCTTTGACAGCATTCACCCTCTTCATCCATTCGAACTTTCCAGCTTGCTCGTCATCTGTCAAAATGTTTAGAAGGCTACCTCCTTCCAAGAACTCATAAACTAAGAATAAGTGGTTTACATGTGAACAAAATCCATAAAGCTTTACAATGTTACGATGTCTTAATCTTGTCAGCGCGCTGATTTCATTTCTAAAACTTTTGACATCTCTCAGTAGCCAGTCTTCTGAGGCATGAATTTCTTTCACAGCGACAACTTGACTATTTGGCAACTCGGCCCTGTAAACCCTGCCATATCCTCCCATCCCAATGCAAAATTTACTGCTGAAGTTCTCTGTTGCCTCAATGATGTTCTCATATGCCATCTTCCCATCAAAGCTCCATATATCAAACAAATTTGCAGTTGGATTTTTTGGATCAATCTCCACAGAAGTTGATTGTGACCGTGCAACCAAGAAACATCCAACAACTATAGACAAAAGAAACAGACTTCCAAACACCAAAAGCAAAATCAAAATCAGATTCATTTTACTTGTACTTTTGGAAGTACTAGTGCTCGTCATAGGAGGACAAGGCTTCAAACCACTAACATTTCCACACAAACCTTTATTATTTCTTAAGGAATCAAATGGAGCCTTCTGAAATGCTGGAATATCTGGAAGACGACCTTCCAATTGATTGTATGATATATTAACCGATATCAAGCTAAAACTTTTGTCAAAGGTTGAGGTGATTGAACCTGATATGTTATTGTGGGAAAGGTCAATGTTCTCGATGCTTTCCAACGTCCCTAACTCCTGTGGTATTTGACCAACCAACTTGTTTCGACTTAAATCCAGACTTTGTAGAGAGTTTAATGTCCCTATTTGGGATGGAATACCTCCACTAAGTGCATTGTTGCTCAAATTCAAGTAGGAAAGTTGTGTGCAATCTCCTACTTGCCTTGGAATTGTCCCGGATAAATTATTTGCACCTAAGTTGAGTTGTGACAGCTTAGATAGCATTCCGATTTCTGATGGTATGCCCCCTGATAGTTTGTTACCATCTAACTTGAGATGGTATAACAATGTCAAATTCCACAAACTTTTTGGAAGATTCCCTATCAATTGATTCCAACTAAGATCAATTATCTGCAGTTGAGATGCCTTTCCAAGCTCAGAAGGAATTCTTCCAGAAATATTATTGTTGGAGATCCTTAAGCCAGTCAGGTTTTTGCAATTCCCCCATTTTGGTGACAACTCGCCATAAAATTTATTGTAACTCAAATCAATGTAATCCAAGTTTGGGTATACGCCAAGATCTTCTGATATGTTTCCAGTAATTTGGTTTGAATCAAGCCTGACCCTGTATAGACTAGTGCAGTTTTTAAAGCTTTTCGGAAGGTTACCTGTTAATTGGTTATCATAACCTGTGATCCTGGAAAATACTCTGCTACTGCACATATTCTTTGGTATAGAACCAACAAAATAGTTCGTGCCAAAATGGAAGTCTGTCAAATGAGTGAGATTGTTGAATCCTGAAGGGATGGTACCTGATAGCTGATTCTCAACTAAAACCACAGCAGTGAGCTGCGTTAAATCTCCGATGGAGGATGGAATAGGTCCGATAAGGTTATTTGTGGCAAGTGCTAAGATGTTTAGGTTGGTCAAGTTCCCAAACGAAGAGGGGATCGAGCCTGTGAGCTTGTTAATTCTCAAGTCGATATATGTAAGAGACTTGAGTTTTCCAATTTCAGGAGGAATGGTTCCTGAAATTTGATTTTGGTAGAGTGAAAAGAAAGCCAAATTGCTCAAGTTCCCAACTGAACTCGGGATTGAGCCAGAGAGTGTGTTGTTTTCGAAATCAATATGTTTAAGAGACTTCAGGTTTCCAATTTCCTGAGGAATGGATCCTGAAATTTCATTGTTGGAGAGTGAAAAGAATGCCAAATTGCTCAAGTTTCCAATACAAGTGGGAATGGCACCTCTCAGACTGTTATCAGACAATTCAAGAATGGCTAAGAATGTAAGCTTACATATCTCCACAGGAATTGAACCTGTCAAATTGTTTTCTGATAAGGCAAGAGTCACCAGAGATGTAAGCATACCAATCTCATGCGGAATTGGACCTGATATTTGGTTCTCATACAGATACAAGGTATCCAATTTCGTCAAGTTTCTAACAAAACCAGGGATCACACCAGTTAAAGTGTTGTTGCCCAAGTTTAGATACTCAAGAGACTTCAAATTCCCAATTGCTTCAGGGATTGAGCCATGGAAATTGTTTTTGTGCATGTCAAGAAACTTAAGGTTACTCAACAAGCCTATATCAGATGGAATCATTCCAGAGAAATCATTCAGAGCCAAATTGAGATAGCTGAGGCTAAACAGGCTGCTAATTTGTGAAGGAACAGTTCCATAAAGTGAATTATTGGAAAAGTTAATGCTTACAAGATTGGCCAAAGATGAGAAATTTAGATGATCAAGAGTACCTTTGATGCCATGATCAGTGAGGTTAATGCGTGCAACTCTTCCAGCCTTATTGCAGCCAATTCCCATCCAGTTGCAAGAGTTGTTTGTACCCCATGATGACAAGAGTTGAGTTTCATTGTCAAGGCTAGCTTTCCATGAAAGAAGAGCAGCTACTTCTTCTTGTTCTGGAGATGCAACTTGTGCAGTTGCATGTGTTTGGAGGGTAGAGATACATATGATGAACAAGTATAGGAAAATAAAGTGGTTGGATATTTGGTGATTCATAGAGAGAATGGTTGCTGAAATTACAGCAGGCAAACTCAATGTGATTGACCTTTTAATCAGCTTATATTCTCATGCTATGAGGGCGGATTCAGCATTCTTATTTAATGAATTTTAAAATACACAATATAACACTCGTATATGAATATTTTTTTGATGAATTGTCAATAATTGTATAGTCTCACATTAATTTTGTCCCCACATTATTTTTTTTAGCTTCTGATTTCTGACTTTGCCTTGGAATTTCAATAGGGATTGAGACTTATGTGGCTAAGGGCTAAGAGATAACGATATATAGAACTTGTTTCTATTGAAATTGACCTTCCTAAAAAGAAAGAAAAAAAGAATAAGAGTACTTATTTAGTTGGCCAATTAACTTGCAAAGAGTTTTAGCCGCCAATGCAAAGAGGAAGATAATTTTGATTTAGCCATTGCACATTCACAGAGTCGAATAGAAGCATTTTTCTTTAAAGGTGTGAACTCTCAAATCTCTTTCCGATTCACTCTTTGACAAAATCAAGATCTCAGTAGTTGTAATCCTTTTTTATTATTTTTGTTGTCAATGGTGGAGATGGGCCGTAACCTAAAGGATACATTAACTAAATAAATTCGTTGAGAAAGACAGGCGCATCGCATCATTTTACGAGTTTTATAAAATAATAAAATAATTTTATTTTTATATCGCATCGCTCTATGGTCTTATAAGACTATAAGACTATCTCACTCTTACATTGATATTCCTGATTTGATTTGATTTGATTTATATGTCGTAGTGTTATTTTGCACAAACCTTCCTTGGGATACATAACCCCAACAATTTTTATCAAAAGAAGCATATGGATTGTGAGTTGTGACATAACCCTATAGTGCATCTCTCACTAGGCTTAATTTTTTTTAGATATATGTGTATTATTCTATTTTTTATATGTATATTTTTAATATAAAAATCAAATTAATTCCTACTAAAAAAGATTTTAGTGTTATAGTCTTTGTATAAGGTTCTAATCCATCCCTATACAATCATGCATGTTGATTTGATAGATGAAGGGAAACACATTCAATGATTTATAAGAATTTCGAAGTTGAGGACAAAACCACTCAAGAACTTTCACAAAAATTTTCAAAGCTATAATGGAATGGAAGACTCAAGCTTTTTTGTTAGAGCCTATGTATAAGGCGGATCCAAATTATTATTTAACGAGGGCTGAAAACATATAATTAAATATTCGTATATAGATAAAAAATTTTAATGGGACAAAATTAATTTTTAGGCTTAAAAATAAACATTTTTTGAGAAGATACAATCTCAAACACTCTTTAATAACTTCGTTCTGAAAGTCAGTGTAACCGTAGCTCTTGCTAGTCCGTGGATGCTCTGCCCTTGCTGATATACATGTATCTTGTGAGCAATTCAATATTTCCATTTGAAGACTGCTGTAATCTTAACAAATTCTTTTGAAGAAATTGAGATAAAAAGTGAAAGGAAAATCATATATCACAATAGGGCACAGCAAGGAGATCAAGGCTCCATATTAGCTTCTATGATTCTGTATTTCTTCAGTGTCCACTGTACACCGTTGAAGTGAGATTCAGAAGTACTAATCAATAAAATTGTCAAAATTGTGATGATCACAAAGAGACTTCTCAAATAAGGGAGTTTTTTTAAAACGATCAATAAATATGTGGAGTCATAAAAAAAATAAAAATCTCATTAAAAATAAACATGTGTCACTACAATATAACTTCTTTAAATTAATAGCATTGAGACCACTAAATTCTATTAATTTAGCATGATATTAATTTATCAATAAATTAATAATTATTAATTTATTAAGACACTTTTAGTGTTTTTAGTTTAATAGTAAATATATTATACTTATGGTATCTTTTTTTTTAAAAAAAATGACTAATATTTTTTAGGCCAATTTAAAAAAATAAGTAAAAAAGTCTAATAAAAATAAAAGATAGAATTTAATTTAGTAGGATTATAACAAGTTTCTTTAATCCGTATCCAAATCATTATAAGATTAGGATTAGAAATAGTTTCTCTAATCTCGTAGCTCAATTTTTTCTCTTTAATTCATATTTTGAAAAAAATTCATAGTCAATTTATTTTGTCCTTTTGGTTAATTATTAATTTATGAAATATTTGGATCTATAAAATACAAATAAAATATTTTAAATGTATTATCTTATAATTTTATCAAAATTATTAATTTTTTACACTTGTCCCAAGTCGGGACAATATATTTTTATTATTTAAAAGAAATTATTAATTTATCGAATATTAATTTAAAGATATGTTACTATATTAATATATATGATGGTAACACGTGTCATTATCAACAGGCAAAACGACTCCCTGTCTATAAGAAAATGCCCCCTCTTTTTCTCATTACATGTACTAGGCTTTAGAAGAGAAACTCCATCTTTTTCACTTCAATTCGTGGGCACTCCGAGAAGGCCGTTGAAGAACTTCATAATAAGATTGACTCCCAGTCCATTGTTAATCTCATCAGAGGTGCCATCTAGATAAATAGCTAACATGCTACATGTATGGGGATGTATCGTTGCCGATTTATCAGTTGATGGTCAGGTTCCATCAAGTGGGCTCTCATGTCATCCACCAAAAATAAAAATAAAAAATAAAAATATTATTGTGCTGACTGGTTTGCTAACTATAATCTTCAACATTAGGAGCGTTGGGAGTTCATGTCTTGAATTAGCTACCAGAACAATTATGCCTCCTCTTCAAGAACGACAAAAGGGGATAAATTAACCCCAGGATAGTACTTTAGGTTGCAACGACTTCGCCTTCTTTGTAACGAGAAAAGAATTTAAAAACAAAAAAAGAGAGAGAGTAGTGCGGGCTTCTTTAAGTTAAAACTGTTGCAAATTTCATAAGCAATTTATTAGCAAAATTGATAAATAAATAAATAAAAATTTAATGTTGTAATTAAATAAAATCTTCGCAAAGAAGTTTTAGTTTATACAACGGTTAAAAATCATTACAATAAAACACCTATTGCGACGATTTTTTCATCTTTTGCACCGATTTTTCATTTTTCAATTGAATTAATTGCAAAAAATTATCCAAAATGTTGTAGCGTCTCCCATATTAATTACTACTTAGTTAATTGGATTAAAAGAAAGAAAGAGAGAGGGTAAAATTGAAACAAGATTTGTTACAGAAAGCGATAATGTATGTTGATTGAAAGAAAGAAAGAGAGAGGGTAAAATCGAAACGACTAAAGATGTGGTATAGAAAGCGATCGTATTTTCATAAATTATCTTGGTTGAATTATTGACAAAAATAAAAATAAAAAATAAGATATTGATTGAACTATATGTAATGATTAATATATTAAGTTAGAATTTTTAGATATACACCTATCAAAATCAAAGCAATCAATATTTGGACAGATGTTAATATTGCTGCTGCTCTTAAACATATCTGGAACATCCTGACTGTTGAGAATTCCATTTGGATGAATTGGATTAGAGATTATTATCTTAAAGGTTCAACATTTTGGGAATACCAAATTGGGTCATCCTTCTCTTGGCACTGGCGAAAATTGGTGAAATTAAGAGATGTGGCTAAACAGATGTTCGTTGCTAGAATTGGTAATGGGAACAATGTTTTCTTTTGGTTTGATACTTGGCATCCTAATGGTATTCTTTTCGACCATTTGAGTAGTGATGATTTTCTTTGTTGTCCGATTGGGTGCAATGGTAAAGTGGCAGATATTGTTGACGAGAATAATTGGATTCTTTCTGATAATACAATTCTTGGGGAGATCATTCAACAGATGGATATCTTCCCTAGAAGTACTTGTGAAGATAAGTGGCTGTGGAGGGGAAACAAAAATGGGTTGTTTACTGTGTCTTCGGCGTGGGAGATAATTAGAGAGAAAACGGAGGTTGTGCCTTGGTACATGCTTGTGTGGAGCAAGATTCAGATTCCTAAACATTCTTTCACCACATGACTTGCTATAAAGAATCGATTGCCAACAAAGGATCGACTTCTCACTTGGGGAATTATTGATAATGGTATTTGTTCTTTATGTAATTTGTTCCCGGAGGACCATACACATCTCTTCTGTGATTGTACAGTGACAAAAAGAATTTGGAAATGGGGTCCTGATTTAGCTTTGATTCCAGGGAGACTTCCAGAATGGGATAATGTTGAAGAATGGGTGAGTTGCTATTGTATGGGCGAGGATCTTCAAGCTTCCATATTAAAATTATTCTTTTGTGACACAGTTTATGCTGTTTGGAGGGAGAGAAACAACAGAATCCATAGACAAATCTTTACCTCTAAGGAATCTATTTAGGAAAATATTAGACAGGTTATTAAATCAAAGTTGATTAGTTGTAAGAAGTTTAGGAGGAGCGTTATGAATGTTGAACTTGGTGAAAGATAAAGGAGCAGTGGAAAAGTGTTTCATTCCAGTCTATGGCTCTGTACATTGTTGCTAGTATAAATAGCATCAGGAAGATAAAATAGAATACAACACTTATCCTAAGAATCTGCAGCTAAGGTATTTGAAAAGATTACAACAGATAGAATAATAACATAATTATAGTAGATAACTACAATTGACAATTGAGCCAAGCGATAAGAGACGACACGTGAGTTATGTCACGATATGCCCCCGCAAGATGGTGGTGCCATCAGCGACACCAATCTTGGATCTACAACTCAGAAACTTCGATTTAGACAAAGGTTTAGTGATCATATCTACAAGTTGTCGTGAGGTGGACACATGCGCAACACGAAGTTGACCACCCATTACCTTGTCTCTAACAAAATGATAGTCAAGAGCAATGTGCTTCATACGGGAGTGAAAAACAGGATTTGCACATAAGAAGGTTGCCCCCAAATTATCTCACAAAACAACCGGACGACTAGACAATGAGAGCCCAAGCTCAGTAAGCAAATTTGTAACCCATGTTAGTTATGCAGTGGTGGATGCGACGGCTCGATATTCAGCCTCTGTAGAAAATCGAGCAACTGTACGTTACTTTTTAGAATACCATGAAATTGGATTTTCACCAATACACAAGATAAAGGTTGTGGTGGATGTACAGCCGTCTTTGTCTCCCGCCCAATCAGCATCAGAGTACGCATAAAGGTTGAGGGGCTGATTTCTCTTGTAAAATAGACCAAAATGAATAGTATTCTTGAGATATCGCAACAACCTTTTGGCAGCAGACCAGTGACTCTAGCGTGGGGCATGCATGAATTGAGCCAGTTTATTCACTGAGTATGCTATATCTGGTCTTGTGAGAAGGAGGTATTGAAGCCCCCCTACCAAGCTGCGATAAGTCGACCCATCAGCTGGAGGTGTGCCATCATTGAGGACAAGACGTCTTGTGGATGACATGGGTGTAGAGGAGGCCTTTAAACCCGTAAGTTGATGCTTATCGAGAAGATCCCGAATATATTTATGCTGAGAGAAGAACAGGCCTTGAGTGGTATTTATTGCTTCAATACCAAGAAAATAACCAAGAGGACCAAGGTCCTTTACAGAAAATCGACGAGATAGTGCATCCAAAAATCTTGAGATGAATTGAGGACAATTACCTGTAACAAGTAAATCATCCACATACACTAGAAAATAGATTATAAGAGTATCAGACCTATAAATAAACAAAGATGCTTCAGACTTAGAATTCATGAAACCAAATTGAAGAAAAAAACTTTTTAGCTCATTATACCAGGCTCGAGGAGCCTATTTTAAACCATAGAGTGCCTTATGAAGGCGACAGACATGAGTGGGATTGTTTTGATCAACAAAACCTTGAGGTTGAGCCATATAAACCTCCTCAGCTAGTCGACCATGAAGAAAAGCATTATTTACGTCAAGCTGAGAAATTTGCCAACCAAAACTAAGGGCCAGAGATAGAATTAAACGAATGGTGGTGGGTTTCACTACTGGGCTAAACGTATCATGATAGTCAATACTTGGTTTTTGATTAAACCCTTTAGCAACAAGACGGGCTTTGTACCTAGCAATCGACCCATTAGGATTTCGCTTAATTCTAAAGACCCACTTGCACCCCACTATATTGTGTGATTTTGGACGTGGAACTAGTACCCAAGTTTTATTTTTTATAAAAGCAGAATACTCTTCATGCATTGCTTTTTGCCAAGTTGGGTCCTTAAGTGCTTGTGAGATATTTGTAGGCTCCACAGATTCTGGTAATGGATGCTTGGTAACATGAAAATTCTGAATAAAGTCTGGGAATTTTTTTGGCTTGAAAACATTCTTTTTGGACCTAGTAACAATTGTAGCAGGTTGAGATGGATCGGTGGGTACTTGTTGAAGTCCTAATAGTTGTTGAGAAGTAGGGGATTAGGGAAGAGGATTAGACTGACACATAGGTGAGGGAGAGGGAGAAGTTTGAGAGGGATTTAATTCATGTAGAGTAGAAGAAGATGAGCAAACTGGTGAATACCTGAGATGCAGGTCCTCGACGGCAGGAGACAAAATTGATGTGGTGAGTGTGCCAGAGTCAGCTTGTGGCACAACAGTAGGGAGCTGGTGCAAAGAAGATGAGCGAGATCGAGATGAGTCCTGCGTGGACACAAGAAATATAGCTAGCTGAAGTGATGCAAGAGCTTGAGAGCATAATGACCATGTATTTACTGTGGTTTCTAGACTTTTGGAGTTGACAACATCAAAGCAATGAAACTGACCCTCTAAGAATTTAACATGCCGAGAGAGATATAGCCTATTTGTTGTCGGATCGAGACACTTATAAGCATGATGAATGTTGGAATATCCAACAAAGACGCATGGTTTCGATCGTTGTTGCAGTTTGTGAGAATTGTACGGATGGAGCCAGGGGTAACAAATGCAACCAAAGACTCGAAGTGCATCATAGTTGGGGGCCTGGTGAAATAGCAATCCGAATGGAGTTTGAAGACTTAGTAATAGTGTAGGCATACGATTTATTATGTATACAGCGGTGAGAAAAGCATAAGACCAGTAGGTGGAAGGTAAGGAAGCTGTATGAAGTAGAGTAAGCCCAGTTTCAACTATGTGTCTATGGCGTCGTTCTGCAGAGCCAACATGCTGGGGGTGTATGGTGGAAAGACAAGATGTTGAATTCCCTAACTTTCAAAAAATGTTCTAAGTCCTTTGTATTCAGTGCCCCCATCAGAGTATAATGTGACGATGGAGGAACCAAAATATTTTTCAACCATAGTTTTAAATTTCTGAAAAATGGAGAAGACAGAAGATTTGTAAGCCATGGGAAAAAGCCATACATATTTTGTAAAATGGTCAATGAACAAGACGTAGTAACGGAAGCCATCAATAGACGAAACTGGAGAAGGACCCCATACATCAGTGTAGATTAAATCCAATGGACGATGACTTTTAAGAGAAGAGACACCAAAAGGTAATTTGGAACTTTTATTGCTCAAGCAAGAATGACAAGAGGAACTATCTACACTAGTAGATGAAATAGATAACATTTTATTCCTAACTAGATGATGGAGAATACGACTTGAAGGATGTCCCAAACGGCGATGCCAATTAGAAGAAGTGGTACGCACAGCAAAGGAAGATGGAGTTTGTGAGTCTGCGCCACTAGAACTGAAAGTAGGCCATTCATACACATCATTCCTGCTCCGTCCTCGAAGGATTGGTGCCCCCGTGGTGAGATCCTTAACAACAAAAGAGAATGGAAAAAATTCCACAGAAGCATTATTAGATTGACAAAGTTTAGAAACATAGATAAGATTTTGTTTTATAAATGGAACACAAAGAACATTTTGTAAAGTAAATGATTTAGAAGAGACAGAAAGAGAGGAAGAACCAGTGTGAGATATCATCAGGACCCTCGTATGGTTGATACAAGGACAAATTGGCAAGATCAGAGGTGACATGATGAGATGCTCCGAAGTCGAGTAACCAAGTATTCGCAGAAGCAGGTCGAGCCACAGCATGATTCACAACAGGTTGTTGCATGAGACGTTTAGCTGTAAAACAATTCTTTGCCGAATGCCCCTTTTTATCGCAGAATTGACATATGACAGTGCCTTTGGAATTCCCATTAGTTGACCCATTATTCTTGCACCACTGGTTGGAATTGGATGAAGTTGCATTTTTATTGTATTTGGAGCTGTTATTTGAACTAGTGCATCCATTGTGAGACTGATTTGATGAATAATTTTGAGAGACACGAGTGTTGTTCACAGTAACAATAGAGGAAGGATTGCGAGTGTCATCTCGCTTGAGTGAAACCTCATATCCTACCAATTTATCATGTAGTTCCTCAAAGGAAATTGCCGAATCCCTAGCTCGAAGTGCAACGGATATCTCCTTGAACCCTGGTCCAAGACCATTCAAAGCAAAAATAATAAGATCATCATCACTTATAGGAGCATTTACCAATGCCAACTCGTCAGCAACACCACGAATAGACTGCAAATATTCAGTAACAGGAAGATTGCCACGGGATATATTAGTTAGTCTCTCCTTCAGATTCATTATGCGAGATCGGGATTTGTTTGCATATAGCTTGTGCAATTTGTCCTATGCAGCACGAGCAGTTTGGGCAGAAGTGCAAAGGGAGACAACATTATCAGACAACGAGGCTAAAATGGCATGCTATAAGAATTTATCCTGACGAACCCAGAGGGCATAGGCAGGATTGGGCAATTGCTTGTCCCCGTCGAGAGCAGTGGTTGGCGGAGCCGGTGTTGAACCATCCAAATAACCCATTAAATTATATCCAATGAGCAAAGCATCAAACTGTGCTTTCCACGCGGGAAAGTTGTGAGGCGTCAACTTCAAAGGCAACTGTGCAGCGGCATTGATGGCTACAAGTCCATCGAACGAGGAAGAGGGAGAAATGATACCCCCTGTAGTTGCAGGCGAAGAAGTGGTGTTGCTAGAGGACACAGTTGCAGCGGCAGATTGAGCCATTTTAAAAACAGAAGTGATAAGCCAAAGAGAAGAGAAAAAAAAAAAAAAACACACGATTTTGCTTGCAAAAGAAAAAAAAACTCGTCAGAGTCAAATTAGGCTCTAATTACCATGAAAGATAAAGGAGCAGTGGAAAAGTGTTTCATTCCAGTCTATGGCTCTGTACATTGTTGCTAGTATAAATAGCATCAGGAAGATAAAATAGAATACAACACTTATCCTAAGAATTTGCAGCTAAGGTATTTGAAAAGATTACAATAGATGGAATAATAAAGAATTATAGTAGATAACTACAATTAACAATTGAGCCAAGCGATAAGAGACGGCACGTGAGTTATGTCACGATACTTAGTAACAGGTGAAAACTGGCTGAGGGATGCCTCACCAGTTAGCAATTTTGGGTAAGATTTTGTACTTCACATTTTGAGTTGAGTTTTAATGAATCACTTTGCTTTCCTAGGAAAAAAAAAAAAAAAAGTGTGACATGCACTTTTATGTACAAAGAAAGTCAAATAGTGTCACAATATAGATTCAAGAGAACAAATGCACTTGTGTTCATAGAGTAGAACATCCCCCATCTATTAGTTCACCTATTGTAACTACTGGAAACAGACTCCCAGTAGACGCCATTTGCTTTTCTAGCAGCACAGAAACTTGTCGCATTGGAGGGCGAAACTGAGGTTTAGGATGCAAACAAGTAAATGCTAGCTTGGCAACCAAGGTTATTTCTTCTGCATCTTCCATTCTAGGAGGTGAAAGCCGCTGGTCAATCACATCCTTCTAAAGCATGAGGCTTGCTGTTGATGATGATGATGATGATAGTAGAGAGATGAAATCCCCGGGATGTTTCCCCATAATCACTTCAAGTGTAAGCATGCCAAAGCTGTATACATCAGACTTCTCAGTTATCTCCATACTATACGCAAGTTCTGCACAGAAAATGCAGAAGGAAGAATGAAGGAAAGCAAGAAAGAAGAAAATCGAGGGTGAATTACTTTCATAAAATGATGTATAATGATGTACTTATAGTTTTTTTGCTTACAATATCACCATACTATGCATCAACCATTCTTCATCACTTATATATGTATGCCTACTTGGCATAATAGCTTCGTGCAGCAATTCATATCATCAGTGTAATTTCTATAATACTTTCTAATCACCACTTCAGATATATTGATAAGACTACTAGATAAATTGATAAGAGTAAATTTTATAAGCATTAGTATACCTGGAGCTGCATAGCCACATGTTCCAGCAAATGAAGACCAATCAGATGAGTCATGTCTCAAGAGTCTTGCTGTGCCAAAATCAGACAAATGAGCTTCATAGTTCGCATCAAACAAAATGTTCTTGCTTGATATGTCTCGGTGAACTAAGGGAGGAAAACAACCATGGTGCATATAAGACAATGCATCTGCAATTCCTTTGACAGCATTCACCCTCTTCATCCATTCGAACTTTTCAGCTTGCTCGTCATCTGTCAAAATGTTTAGAAGGCTACCTCCTTCCAAGAACTCATAAACTAAGAATGAGTGTTGTACATGTGAACAAAATCCATAAAGCTTCACAATGTTACGATGTCTTAATATTGTCAGCGCGCTGATTTCATTTGTAAAACTTTTGACATCTCTTGGTATCCAGTCTTCTGAGGAATGAATTTCTTTCACAGCGACAACTTGACTATTTGGCAACTCGGCCCTGTAAACCCTGCCATATCCTCCTACGCCAATGCAAAATTTACTGCTGAAGTTCTCTGTTGCCTCAATGATGTTCTCATATGCCATCTTCCCATCAAAGCTCCATATATCAAACAAATTTGCAGTTGGATTTTTTGGATCAATATTTGCAGAAGTTGATTGTGACCGTGAAACCAAGAAACATCCAACAACTATAGACAAAAGAAACAGACTTCCAAACACCAAAAGAAAAATCAAAATCAGATTCATTTTACTTGTACTTTTGGTAGTACTAGTGCTTGTCATAGGAGGACAAGGCTCCAAACCACTAACATTTCCACACAAACCTTTATTATTTCTTAAGGAATCAAATGGAGCCTTCTGAAATGCTGGAATATCTGGAAGACGACCTTCTAATTGATTGTAAGATATATTAACTGATATCAAGCTAAAACTTTTGTCAAAGGTTGAGGGGATTGAACCTGATATGTTATTATGGGAAAGATCAATGTTTTTGATGCTTTCCAACGTCCCTAACTCCTGTGGTATTTGACCAACCAACTTGTTTCGACTTAAATCCAGACTTTGCAGAGAGTTTAATGTCCCTATTTGGGATGGTATACCTCCACTAAGTGCATTGTTGGTCAAATTCAAGTAGGAAAGTTGTGTGCAATCTCCTACTTGCCTTGGAATTGACCCGGATAGATTATTTGCACCTAAGTTGAGTTGTGACAGCTTAGATAGCATTCCGATTTCTGATGGTACTCTCCCTGATAGTTTGTTACCATCTAACTTGAGATAGTATAACAAGGTCAAATTCGACAAACTTTTTGGAAGATTCCCTGTCAATTGATTCCAACTAAGATCAATTCTCTGCAGTTGAGATGCCTTTCCAAGCTCAGAAGGAATTCTTCCAGAAATATTATTGTTGGAGATCCTTAAGCCAGTCAGGTTTTCGCAATTCCCCCATTTTGGTGACAACTCGCCATAAAATTTATTGTAACTCAAATCAATGTAATCCAAGTTTGGGTATACGCCAAGATCTTCTGATACGTTTCCAGTAAGTTGGTTTGAATCAAGCCTGACCCTGTATAGACTAGTGCAGTTTTTAAAGCTTTTCGGAAGTTTAACTGTTAATTGGTTATCATAACCTGTGATCCTGGAAAATACTCCACTACTGCACATATTCTCTGGTATAGAACCAACAAAATAGTTCGTGCCAAAATGGAAGTCTGTCAAATGAGTGAGATTGTTGAATCCTGAAGGGATGGTACCTGAGAGCTCATTCTCCACTATAACCACAATAGTGAGTTGTGTTAAATCTCCTATGGAGGATGGAATAGGTCCAATAAGGTTATTTGTGGCAAGTCCTAAGGCGTTTAGGTTGGTCAAGTTCCCAAACGAAGAGGGGATCGAACCTGTAAGCTCGTTAGTTCCAAAATCGATATGATTAAGAGACTTCAGGTTTCCAATTTCAGGAGGAATGGTTCCTGAAATTTTATTTTGGTAGAGTGAAAAGAAAGCTAACTTGCTCAAGTTCCCAACCGAACTCGGGACTGAACCAGAGAGTGTGTTGTTTTCGAAATCAATACTTTTGAGAGACTTCAGGTTTCCAATTTCCTGAGGAATGGATCCTGAAATTTCATTGTTGGAGAGTGAAAAGAATGCCAAATTGCTCAAGTTTCCAATACAAGTGGGAATGGTACCTCTCAGATTGTTTTCAGAAAATTCAAGAATGGCTAAGAATGTAAGCTTACACACCTCCACAGGAATTGAACCTGTCAAATTGTTTTCTGATAAGGCAAGAGTCACCAGAGACGTAAGCATGCCAATCTCATGAGGAATTGGACCTGATATTTGGTTCTCATACAGATACAAGGTATCCAATTTCGTCAAGTTTCCGACAAAACCAGGGATCACACCAGTTAAAGTGTTGTTGCCCAAGTTGAGATACTCAAGAGACTTCAAATTCCCAATTGCTTCTGGGATTGAGCCACGGAAATGGTTTTTGTGCATGTCAAGAAACTTAAGGTTACTCAACAAGCCTATATCAGATGGAATCATTCCAGAGAAATCATTCAGAGCCAAATTGAGATAGCTGAGGCTAAACAGGCTGCTAATTTGTGAAGGAACAGTTCCATAAAGTGAATTATAGGAGAAGTCAATGCTTACAAGATAGGCCAAAGATGAGAAATTTAGTTGATCAAGAGTACCTTTGATGCCATGATCTGTGAGGTTAATGTGTGCAATTCTTCCAACCTTATTGCAACCAATTCCAACCCAGTTGCAAGGGTTGTTTGTACTCCATGATGACAGGAGTTGAGTTGTATTGTCAAGGCTAGATTTCCATGAAAGAAGAGCAGCAATTTCCTCAATTTCCTCTTGTTCTGGAGATGCAACTTGTGCAGTTGCATGTGTTTGAAAGGTAGAGATACATATGATTAACAAGTATAGGAAAATTAACTGGTTGGATATTTGGAGATTCATAGAGAGATTGGTTGCTGAAAATACAGCAGGCAAACTAATGTGATTGACCTTTTTATCAACTTATATTCCCATGCTCGTAAGTGCGGATTCAATACTTTTATTTGGTGGGTTTAAAATACACAATATAATTAGGAATAGAGCTAGAAATCTAATATTAGAGGTCGAATTATTATTATTATTATTATTATTTTTGTACAGTATTTTTTTGGTTAATAGAAAAAAGACTCAATTTTTACAGTTTTAATTTTTAATTTTTTATAGTTTTATTAAAAAAAATTTAATTATAGGTTCATGTTACGGTACTTTAAAAGATTTGATAAACAAAATAATTATTTCAAATATATTTTTGAATATCAACTAGTTACACTTTAGATGCATCAAAATATTATAATAATTCTAAATTACATATTTAACTGTTAGTTCTTATTCATGTAGAGTACAAATTAAACAGTGTATGTATTCAATAAATATTAAACGATCTAATTTGATGTAATAGATAATAGTTCTAACTTATTGGTTAGACATTAAATAAGATGTTATGAGTTCGAATAGGTCATATTATTTAGATATTAATTTTATTTCATTCATAACTAAAATTACAAAAATAAATGCAATTATGGTGATTTAAACCCCAACCATCAACATAATGCTATTTGTGATGAATCACCAAGTCAATTCTATATTTTTGAATTTTTTTTCACTTTGTAGATATTTATTAGGGGCCAAATCTAATTTTTTTTAGAAACTCCATTAATATATTTTTTTTTTTTTGGATGTTGGGGGGACGGGGAATTGTCAAAAAAAAAGTCTGTCAATAATTGTATAGTCCCACATTAATTTTGGCCCCACATTATTATTTGTAGCTTCTAGTTCTGACTGTGCCTTGGAATTTCAATGGGGATTGAGACTTATGTGGCTAAGGGCTAAGAGATAATGATATATATAACTTTTTTCTATTGAAATTGACCTTCCTAAAAAGAAAGAAAAAAAGAATAAGAGTACTTATTTAGTTGGCCAATTAACTTGCAAAGAGTTTTAGCCGCCGATGCAAAGAGGAAGATAATTTTGATTTAGCCATTGCACATTCACAGAGTCGAATAGAAGCATTTTTCTTTAAAGGTGTGAACTCTCAAATCTCTTTCCGATTCACTCTTTGACAAAATCAAGATGTCAGTAGTTGTAATCCTTTTTTATTATTTTTGTTGTCAATGGTGGAGATGGGCTGTAACCTTTCATATTCGTTAGGATACATTAACTAAATAAATTGGTTGAGAAAGACAGGTGCATCCCATCATTTTACGTGTTTTATAAAATATGGGAATGTTATCTTATTTTTTTTATTGATATATCGCATCGCTCTATAGTCTCATAAGAATATAAGATTATCCCGCTCTTACATTGATATCCTTGATTTGATTTAATTTATATATCGTATTGTTATTTTGCACAAATCTTCGTTGGGATACATAACCCCAACAATTTTCATCAAAAGAAGCATATGGATTGTGAGGGTGTTTGGTTCGCAGATAAATTTTTCATTCTCGAAAATAATATTTTTGGGAATGTGATTAAAAGTATTTGGTTTGTTAAAAATATTCCTGAGAATATTTTGTCAAATTCTTAGAAATATTTTTTATTATGTTTGGTTTAGACTCAAAATTTATAGGAATGTTAATCAATTTTTCAATAATGCCCCTAACTCATAAAAAAAGAATATCAAACAAAGTGTACAAATAACGATTCATTTTGCATATTTTTGCTAATACAAGAGTAAAAAAAATGTTTAATGTATTAATACAACGAAAGTAAATTTATTTTTATGATTTATAAATATTAACTTGACACTTCAAAAATTAGAGACTTAATTTTTTTTTTAATTTTAAAATCTAGAATTTAGCATTAAAAATAATTTTAAATATAAAATTCTAGTGTAGCTTAGAAAATTGAGAATTATTTATTTATTTATTATTATTTTATTTATTTATTATTTTTATATTTTATATTTTATTTATTTATTTTATTTTCTTATTCTATTTTATCATTTATTTTTTTAATTTTATTTTTAGTTTGTTTTTATTTTATTTTATTTTATACTATTTTTATTTCTTTCTTTTTAATTTAATTTAATTTTATCTTATTTTTATTTTATTTTCTTATTTTCTTATTTTATTTATTTTATTTTATGTATTTTATATATTTTTATTTTATTTTATGTATTTTATATATTTTTATTTTATTATTTTATTATTTTATTATTTTATTATTTTATTATTTTATTTTATTATTTAATTATATTTATTTTAATTTTGTATTTTTTAAGATGAGTATTTGTGGCTTTTACTTTTTCAAAAATATTCCAGGGAATGTGAGATTCTCACCCCCTCATTTGGGAATAGAAATTGGCCAAATTATAAAAATATTATATTTTTAAGAATATGATATTCCCAGGAATATTTTTTTATTTCGCAAACCAAACATGGGAATGTTATATTCTAGACTTCATATTTCCAGAATTCTTGTAACATTCCGTGAACCAAATGTCCCCGTACATCTCTCACTAGGCTTAATTTTTTTTTAGATATGTGTATTATTCTATTTTTAATATATATGTATATTTTTAATATGAAAATCAAATTAATCCCTACTAAAAAATATATTAGTGTTATAGCCTTTGTATAAGGTTCTAATCCATCCCTATACAATCATGCATGTTGATTTGATATAGATAAAGGGAAACACATTCAATGATTTATAAGAATTTCGAAGTTGAGGACAAAACCACTCAAGAACTTTCACATAAATTTTCAAAGCTATAATGGAATGGAAGACTCAAGGTTTTTTGTTAGAGCTCATGTATAAGGCGGATCCAAATTATTATTTAGCGAGGGCTGAAAACATATAACTAAATTTTTGTATATAGATAACTTTTTTCAGTAGGACAAAATCAATTTTTAGACTTAAAAATAAACATGTTTTGAAAAAATACAGTGTCAAACACTCCTTAATAACTTCGTTCTGAAGGTCAGTGTAACCGTAGCTCTCGCTAGTTTGTGGATGCTCTGCCCTTGCTGATGTACGTGTATCTTGTGAGCAATTCAATATTTCCATTTGAAGACTGCTGTAATCTTAACAAATTTTTTTGAAGATATTGAGATAAAAAGTGAAAAGAAAATCATATATCACAATAGGGCACAGCAAGGAGATCAAGGCTCCATATTAGCTTCTATGATTCTGTATTTCTTCAGTGTCCACTATACACCGTTGAAGTGAGATTCAGAAGTACTAATCAATAAAAGTGTCAAAATTGTGATGAGAGAGTTTTTTTAAAATAATCAACAAACATGTAGAGTCATAAGAAAAGATGTAAATCTAATTAAAAATAAACATGTATCACTATTAATGTATACGATAGTAACACGTGTCACTATCACAAACAAAACGACTGTATGTCTTAAAAGAAAATGCCCTCTCTTTTTCTCATTACATGTACTAGGCTTTAGAAGAGAAACTCCATCTTGTTCACTTGAATTCGTGGGGCACTCTGAGAAGGCCATTGAAGAACTTCATCCCAGGTCATGTTAATCTCATCAGAGTTGTCATCTAGGAAAATAGCCCATTAAATTAAGTTACACATCGAAGATTGTCAGCAGATCATAGTTCAGTGGTAGTGAGGGTAAAATCGTTTTTACGAGGTCGCAGATTCGATACTTCTTAGTACTATGGAGTTCCGTTCTTCACTGACTTATGCATGTGTGAGGACGCACCGTTGCCGATTTACAGTTAGTTGTCAGACTCTATCAGCTAAATTCTCACGTCATCCACAAAAAATAAAAAATAAAAAAATTATTGTGCTGATTGATTTGTCAACTGTGGTCTTTAGCGTTGGGAGTTCGTGTCTTGAATTAGCTACCAGAACAATTACGCTTCCTCTTCAAAAAGGACAAAAGGGGAGAAATTAACCCTAGGATAGTACTTTAGGTTACAACGACTTCGCCTTCTTTGTAAGGGGAAAAAAAGAAAAAAAAAAAAAAGAAAGGGTAGTGCAAGCTTTTTTGTGTGTGTGTGTGTGTAATGGAGGTCAAAATCATAAATTGAACCTAATTTTTTTTTTACAATAAATTACTACTTGACCATTCTAAAGAAATGTTATCGCTTGGGTCATAGGACAATGACATTGCTTGATATTTTTCCTCGGTCTCTTAGGTAAAAATTGCTATATAAAACATTTTATATTCTCTTCTAAACATTTACACAAGCCTACCATTTTAAACATCCAGCATATTTCATTATTTTAATTAATTCATATGGTTGAATCAACCTGAATGCACTAGAGAATATTTAATCATTTTTTGTGGCATATTCCCTTATTCTAGTCAAATTATATGACTAAATGATTTGTTTATGCTAGTACAAAATATTTTAATTCGTTTGACACTTCATGTTGCATTTAACTAAATCATCAGATCCATTTGCGTTTATTTGTTTCACACCTATATCGTTTATTCAACGGCGTTGCCAATTGATTTGTATTCTTGTTATCACATTTTTTTTTATCAATTTTAACATTTAAAAATATTTAAAATTATAGCAAAATGCTTAAAAACTATTACAAATAACTTTAACTATTGCATATAATCCTGTTATAAATTTTTTACTGCAATGGTTTTTATAAATAATGAGCAACATTTTAAAAAACCATTGCAATTACACTTTAAATTAAAACTGTTGCAAATTTCATGAGCAATTATTAGCAAAATTGATAAAAAAAAATAAAAATTACATGTTGTAATTAAATAAAATCATCGCAAAAGGCTTTACTTTATACAATGGTTAAAAACCATTACAATAAAACACCTATTGCAATGGTTTTTTTCATCTTTTGCACTGATTTTTTATTTTTCAATTGAATTGTAGCAAAAATATCCAAAATGTTGTAGTGTCTCCCATGTTAATTACTGATTAGTTAATTGGATTAAAAGAAAGAGAGAGAGGGTAAAATCGAAATGACTAAAGATGTGGTATAGAAAGCAATAGTATTTTCATACATTATCTTGATTGAATTATTGACAAAAATAAAAAAATAACAAATAAGATCTTGATTGAACTATATGTAATGATTAATATATTAAGTTAGAATTTTATATATACACTTACCAAAATCAAAGCAATCAATATTTGGACCGGTTCACCAAAAAAAAAAAAAATATATATATATATATATATATATATATTTGGACCGAAGCTCACAACGACCCTTTGAGTGCCTTCCATTCCTTTTGCTCGAGTATAGCTTAATTTGAATTATTCATTTTCTAGATCCTTTGTTCAAAACTTTTAGAATAGATTATTTTACACGCGAAGACAATCAATGTAATATTTGGACCGAAACTCACAACAACCAATACCGATAATATTCTTTATTAGTGTCCATTAGAAATTAACAGAGGCACGATCAAGCGGTCAAGCATCGTGTTTTGGCCCCGTTATTAATTCCCGTAGCATTTCTAATAATACAGAAAAATAATGTATACAAAACCTTTTCTTTTCCTCATAGATATTCTTATTACATTCTGAATATCAAAGAGTTGTGAATGTGAAGGTAGCGAAATCAGACACCCGTCCTCAGGATGGACACTACAGTGATAAAGTCAGTAATCAGGGATTAGAGAGCTCATTTATACATAAATTTTTTATATAACTTATAAAAAAAACAAAGTTATTGGCTTTCTAAAATTATATTTTTGATGATGACAGATCATAATATGCTATACTAAACCAATATTAGTTATTATAGTACAAATGAAGTTTTCAAGTCATGATTCCCCCCTCAACATAGTATGACATAACATGCAAAAAAGAGATAAATAAATAACAATAGTCATTGTATGTAAATAGAAAAAATTCCTTTAATTAGATGTAAGAAAATTGTCACTTAGAAATTAATTTTCTTTTAAAAAGTTTATATGTGCACTATTTAACAAATATCAAATTAGAAATCCAATTCAAATTGAGATTTAAAAAGCTTTGAGCATAAATTTGAACAGTAATCTACATATAAAAATGACAAGAAAATGGGCTAAGGTACATGCAGCATAAAACGGTCTTAGAAGTTTGAGTTACGAACCTACTCACCAATTTTAGCTTTATCAGGTAAAAAATAATTGTCTGAGTTTATGTTTGATGAAAACTTACCCAGTTTTTTTTGTATTTTTCTCACATTTCTCTATCTATTTTCTGTCTTTTTCTCACTCTCTCTCTCTTTTCACTCAATAGAACTATAGAACATATCATTCTCAGTGTGAAAAAATAAAAGTAAAAATTGAAAAAAATTGTTAGCCAATCTCTAAAAGCATGAGACTTCATTACTATTGTTTATTACGTATTCTATTTCCCTATGTTATTGTCATTGGTTTTATTTTTTTTTGTTTCTAGTCTTCCAGATCAATTCCCTTGCTGAGCATTTATTCACTTACCACCTCTATGCTTTCTTCGTAAATAGGATAGTGTCAATACTTGTGCTATGGGCTGCAGGGTGGTCACAAGAGAATTCGGTTGTCACTTTGCTTACATATACAGTTTTAGTGTTGGATTTGAGGGGTAGAATTATCATTATGTGATTTGGAAGTCACATGTTCAAATCATAAAAATAACTTATTAAATGTAATGTAAAATCTCGTACAATCGACTCCCAAAGTGGGTTAAACCCTTTCTCAGAGTACTTCCCTAGACTTTGTGCACAGCAAAAGTTGCCCTATAATGGCTCAGATTTCAACCAACTATAAATGTTTAGAGATTTTGGGTCTTCCCAAAACAAAGCAATCGAACCAAATCTTATCCAACTAGGTAGTCTCGACTATATGAAACTAACATGTCGAGAATCTTCTTCTGCATCAGCTCTATACACACGATGTCTCATCTAAATGTCCACATCTCACTCATCTCAGGTCTTCCTCTACCACTCTTACGGTTTGCCCAAACTATCTCAAATAATTGGGGCCACCTCCACTTTTTCTTGTATCATCTCAAACTCCACATGTATCAAAAGTTTTGTCCTGACATTGCCAGTTTGAAGTTGAAAAGAAAAGAAAGCAACGTTAAACAACCAAAATTCAACGTAAACACATCAGATTTCTCCATAACGATTTGAGACATCCTAGTTTAAGGGTTGCCTTTGCAGGCATGATACTCAACAAACAGACAGAGCATAGTGGTGCAAGCTAAAAGACTAGAAGAAACTTATATGATTCTCTAAAATAAAAAATTAAAAAAATAAAAAAAAAATTAAAAAAACAAAATTAAAAAAACTTATATGATTCTCTAATATGTTACGAAATTTTGCTTTAGCCAATGCCCCAATCAGAGGGCAGAAAAAATAAAAAAACAGTAAAATCCGATCCAATTTAACGTAATCAATTCTAAAACAGCCATAGTAGTATAACTTCCCATGTTGAATAAGAAAATAAAAGAAAATAAAGTGAGGGCAAAATTTGAAAATGAAAGAATGTGCTGCTCTATTATTCTAAAATTGAGTAGAAAGTATACAAATTTTTCGTCCGCGCTACGAATAAACCTAAAAATCAAGCTACAAAAACATGGCCACCACATAATCATTAGTAGTAACTCACTATAACTAATAATTATCGGAAGTCATCTTTTCCTTTAGTTTTGTTTACTTTCAAGTAAGTGGCAATAGCAGAGCAGGCATCAAGAACTTCTGATATAAAACATGGCCTATAAGTCACATTCAAGGTTCAGGCAGCCGCTTGAACTGGAATGTTTGATGTAGAATCCCGACCACCACCACGACCACGACCGCGCCCCCAGGTTCGCCCTCTCCCTCGGCCCCTCCCTGCAAAGAGTCCATTTTTTTCCCATATTTTAGGAAACGTAACACATGATATTGATGTCTTTATCAAAGCAGAATAATTGAGAAAATAAGGCATGTGAAGGAGCATACCGCGGCCTTGAGTAGAAAGTGGACCTGGCCCAATAAAGTTATTGTAACCTCCTGGTTCTTGACGAATAACGCCAGCGCCATAGCCTCGTCCACGTCCTCGAAAACCACGGCCTCTTCCTCGACCTCGTCCTCTTCCACCATACCCTTTGTTATTACCCCCTGCAGGCCAACATAGAAAAGTTGATCAATTTAGTTTACTCTGGATTGGAAGGATTGTTAAAAGCAATGTAGACGCTAACAAAGTGGAAAAGAATGATTAGGGGTTGGTTTTCATCAATGCATTCTTTTCAAATTACATCCTATTATTAACATACAGATATTTGTGGAGCTTTCGAGACGAGACCCCCACAACAAGCATAAACACTTTGCAGCAAGACCTTGTCTATAAAAAAAGATTCATTTCCAAGATTCTACTTTCACATTTAAACATGTGCCTGCATTTGAATCTAACATTCAGATGAATAGTGGTAGAATACAAAAGGATAATCTAGGGAAAGAAAATGTAGTTCTTTGCAAATCAGGAAAGTGCACATCTTAAAAAAAAACAGGCAATATAGTTCTTTGTACTTGATAAGTGTTCCAAATTAATTTAAACTCGGGGAGAATTACAATATAAAGAGCTTCGATCAAATGTTTCGAAGTTTCATGTCATTAAGTTTGCAGGGTAATTTCTATTATTGAACTTATATTTGAATACTAAGGCTTTCTATATAGCTTCGTCATAAACTGATAATGTTCTCCATCCTTCCCACAAATCCTTTCCATATTGGAAAGGTATTACAGACACAGAAGCATAAAGTTTCTCCTTCCTATAATACATATGAAATTGGGAACATAATTCGATCTACTTCTACTGTTTCACCCCCACCATGTCGCCCTCGTTTCGTGCAAGAGGACACTTATGGTTGGCATGAGCAAATCATGGAATGTAAACACATAAAGAAAAATGCTTGGTTATCGAATCTCAGTCATATTACCTCCTTCATAATCATATTCAATCATTGGTTTCACTTGATCAGCTGGAATAGGAGGTTGGTACCTGCATTATATGTTTGATGTGAGGACTCCACAGTTTTAATCGAGAGGTTATATACAACTGCATAATGATGACATAAAATCCTACCTAGTTGCCGACATTGTCTGGTGGAAAAGGCAAAAACGGAGGGAAAAACAAAGTTAAACACAACACCGTCCTCAATCCCCTTTCCTAATTCATCACACATAGAAAGCACACAAAAATATGTTGGAAAATGCAAACCAAACCCATGATGACTCTTTGGTTCTTTGGAAAATGAATAAGTTCAAAGAATTTGGCATTTCAAAGAGGAGTAAATGAGGATTAATTGAGGATGCATTTGAATATTGAAGTGTGATGAATCTAGACATGTATCTAGCTTATGCCTTTTGGTATTACTAAATTCATATTAAATAGAGTGCCTCTTTGTAATCCTATCTACTAGTATAAATAGGCTTTAGTGGCTTTGTATCAAGCTCACCCCGAGTAACCCCAAAGCAATTCAAGCTATGTAGTCGTAAGGAAAATGTTGGGTGTCCGTGGATGTAGGTTAAGTCTGCACCACGTTAAAAGTTTATGTATCCTTTGCATTTGTGTGTTAGATCCAATTTTCAACAAATAGACACAAAAAGGGAAGGTGAAGTTTAGAAAGGAGCAATGCAGTATCTCATAGACATTGAACAAGTGTCAAAATGATAATAGCAGCAGTTGACAAATCAATAACTGCCTTTTCCTGTCGCTGAAAAATGTTATATGACATAAATCTATAGCTACTCAAAATAGTGCAAGGAAAGAAAACTGCAGGAAGTGTTGAAGCAGCTAACACCCATAGAAAAATGAGAATAGAATACACGCGATTCTTCTGAAAATACCATTTTTTGTTCAAGAAATGAGATGCATACAAATCGGTTTACATAATCATCAGTTCAAAAATTGGAGATCTTTCAAGATATTAACCTTGAATACAGGAACAAGATTCACATATAAGGTACGATGAAAAATCAAATTCCCTCGTCTATAATAGACAAATAAATATTCAACAATAGGTTCATTACAATCCTGCCTACGGTTTATATGCTTTTGATCATTGTATTCTAACTGTATAAGTCGAAGCTGTAAGTAATGTTAATTTTTTAATTCATGAATTAGAATAAAGCTATACTCCATTGAAGACCAATAAAACAGCAAGTGCCACAGATACGATTCTCAATCAACAAGGTCTACATGTAATATGCATTTATGTAGCTATTGGTCAAAAGCATCTTTTGTGGCCAAGGTAGTATATACTTTACAGGAAAGGGGGGTTGATGGAATACACTATTGTTTTAGTCGAATGTAATAAGAAATAGAAAATAAACCCTGCAATACGTCAAAGTGAAATGCTAGCCTCATCTAGCACAATCATTGAGATATTTCCTTACTTTTATCTCCAAGCCTTTCATGTTGATTCTCAATAAAAGAAAGAATTGAAAATTTAAGCTACAAAGAAAAAGAGAGAAATAAAGACGGCTCAAGCGAAAAGGACAGATCAAATTTTACCCGACCAAGGATGTATCGAGCTCCTTCTTGGATAGAGTAATTGTTATGACTGACACATGACGAGTAGTTTCAAGGCTGCATTATGAAAAGGAATGACAAAATCTCAGCAAAAATTAATAGGGAGCATAGTAAAAGAATAACCAGAATTAAGTAATTTGTTCATGGCATGATAAAAATGAAGTCTTCTTACGGAAGAAGGCCTTCTTCAAGTGGTTCCCATGTATCAGTTATATCCATAGAACTGATTGATGTATTCTGGTGCAGCCCTACAATCCTTCTCTGATACATATGATTACAAACAAATAAAACAGATTAAACATGCTAATAACATTATTATGCAGAGACAAAACAGATTAGATATGCTAATTGAATAAATTCAGCAACTTGCATTGAAACAACAGAGCACCGAAAGAAAATGGAAGCAAGGATGGAGAGAAACATGCTAATTATTACCCACCTTAAGTAATTCAGCAACCATCACAGTTTTGTTAATAGCTCTGCCCATGGCCTTGAGAACAATTTCACTAGATCCTTTATCCTAGAAAAGTAAAATAAGAAAAAAAAAAAAAAGATCAGAATGAAGAGAGTAACTATCACTGATAAAACAATCTCATATGACAATAATGGAGAATATAAGACAAAATTATGACATATGACATGAATAACTAGCTGCCAATGTTCTCTCATGTGAATTAAGCCTAGTTCCAGATATTCGTTCGTTTTATAATTCTCCAATCAAAATACAGATAATTCTTTATCCTTGCTGTAATTATATCTCCAATCAAGTAAGTAGGCACATCAAATTCAAGAAAGAAGAAACTAACAAATCAGTTGCCAAAAACTAGCCCATTCCATCCAACAGGCTTCGTTAAAACGAAGATTGCACTTTTAACATCCCGTCCCACATCAGTTTTATATAGGATATGTATTTGATTTATAAGAGCACGTATTCTCAACTACTGTCAACGCAAAACTTAAATATCTAGGTGGCCCAACATGTTTACAGCCTAGTAATCCGATCTGAGTTGACTCCACAACTAAGTGGCATTGCATTTTCACTCCTAAAGTATGCTAATGAGCATTACAAAGACAGAGATGAGTGACAATTGCATCAGTTCATTAAACTTTCAGGAAATTTAAGAGAAAAGTAAATGAACAATACTGAAACAGGTGTTTAAATAAGAAGCAAAAAATAACACATAAATTATGAAGACTTATAAATACAGGTAAATTACTTGTATTGTCCGTCACCTATTGTGTGGAGGACAAATTGGCTTTTATCTTTCGAAATGAACATTTTCTCCCTAAAGTTACACTAATATGACTCCGTTATTGGACGCCGTTGGTCCAAAACATGAGCCTATAACAAGCTCCATGCCAAAAAGTTTTTTTTTTTTAATGAAATTTGGTACAAAAATTAATGACATCACACTATTATAAGTTTAGGAACAACATAATTGTGTGACCATACGGATAATTTATCCTATAAATAATAATAAATGGGGTTTACTTTTTTTTCTTTTTTCTTTTTGGTGTGTGTGTGTGTGTGTGTTTTACCTGAAGCAGAGTGGTAGCATAAGTAATGTAGTTCCTCATTCTTCCTTGTGCTGTTATTCTTATCTCATTCTCATTTATGGGTGTTTCCTCCCTTGGCTTCTCCACCCTTTGGTACCTATCCATCCTCACCTGATGATCTCTACACACCCAAAAAAAAAAAAAAAAAATTCAAAAACACAGCATTGCTTAGTAAATCTATAACAACGTTGCCACTAGGCATTTGCTCTAATAGTATGATTATCGTTTTGAGTGCAAGACATCTCGAGATCAATTCTCGAATTGTGCGACATCCATTAAAAGCGATAAAATAATAAAAGAAAACACTACAACGACATTACAAAACCATGCAAACAAAAAAAAAAATGACTCTTTTTTTTTTTTTCTTTTTTGGGTTTATTAGGGGATTGATTACCTTACTGATGTGTGTGTGTGTGTGTGTGTGTGTTGTTGTTGTTCTGCAGAGTGTGTGTGATATGGAGAAGAAAAATGGCGTTTATTTTGTTGCTTATACTATGGCATTGTTGTGTGTGTGTGTGTGTGTTTTTTTTTTTTCTTTTTTCTTTTTTAGTTGTGAATTAAGAGAGTTTGAAAGATTCAGAGAAGAGAAGTTTAAAAGAAATGGAGAGAGAGTAGAGGGGCATGCAAGGTGGCGGTCATATCGCCAACAAGACCGCCATGAAAATCTCATCTCAGCTTCTGACTGAACTGACTGACTAGTTCTAACCTCGGCTCAAAAAGTTATGTTGGTACTAGATTACGATGATGATGTTTTAAAGTTCGTCCATTTTTTATACTATAACGTTATAGATGAAATTTAATAAATTAGTTAAAAAGTCACTATTCGAATACAAAGTAAGAATGAGCGAAAGCTAACTAAACGAGTCATCAAAAAATCATCTGTTTTTCAAATTCTTCCAGCCATGAATTTTACCATAATTATATAATTATATTAATAATTCATAATTTTTAAATTTCACTCATAATATTATAACGTGATGAATAAATTTATTTTCTTTGTGGATCCCACATTACTGACATCACAAAGAATAAAAAACTGCCATGTGTATGCGAGTTAATTTATTTGGATTTAAAAATATTCTTCTGTGTTTCAAATGGTGTTTTTTTTTTTTGGGGGGGTCGAAATAAAGTAATTTCATTGCAAAAGAAATATGTACAAAATTAAGTTTCAGCCCCACTCTGAAGGCTATCAATGTTAATCAGATTACAAAGCATAGGAGGCCTATCTCTTTTGCAAGTTGTTCTTTGTAAGCCAATCAGCTGGCCTATTAGCATTTCTTCTAACCAGCAAGAAAGAAAATGGTAGGCAATCTGATGCAAGATGTAGGATGTCCTTCACCACAGTATGAATTCTCTAACACCTACAAAGTTGGAGTTTTTGGCCTACAAAAGGCTTTGTAGAGGATTTCAACATCATTTTCAATGATAGTCAGAGTAGGATCATGAAGTTTTACCATAACAATAACGTTTTTCACGGGATTTGGTCCACACTCCTTCCCTGTTCGGCTATGTGGTGCAACACAGGCTCTGTTTATCCACAATAGAAGTTTAAGTAATCCTATCTATCTATCGTGGATTGAAGTTGAGTTAGAATTTTCCCTTGTCAGAAAAAAAAAAAAACAAGCGTTTTCACGACAATTGCTTCAGCTAATATAGCTGAGCAAGAGTTGATGGTCCAGACATTTTCATCTTGGAGTTTGCCTTCATGATTCCTACAGACATCTTCAAGATGGAAATGTTACATTATGGGTCTCAAATATTTACTATAAATGTTCAAAGTATTCTATAATTATCTTTTTGGTCAATCGTAATGGAAATTTGTTATATTAGCGACTAACTTCAAATTTGATAAATATTAAAACAACTTGTAAAATTTTCTCTTCCTTGTGTAACGTTTTTTGCATGCATGGAATTAGCTTTTTAAATTATGAGTACTTTATTTTAACCAAATATTGTTTCTAATTTTTTTTTTTTTTCTAGTGTTTCATTTATACATGGATACACTAGGACAAACATAAATGCATTTACACATCAACCATCAACGTCATTTTATGATATCAATTCTTAATTGTTAAATCTCACTCATAATATAATAACATTATGAACAAACCCTTACACTCGTACATGTGTGAGTGTATTTGTGTAGAAAGAGAGAGATTCGATCTTAATAAAACAAAAAAAGAATAACACATTTTACGATTTCTCATACCCAAGGTAAAAGATTTTCATGCTAAAACTATAATTAAACAAACACATTGATATTTGACACATTGATGTTGAAGCATCAAGTATTGATATTTGTTACTAACCTAACCATACCAAAATATAATACAGTTTCGTCGAAGGGGGGGGAAAAAAGAAAAAAAAAAAAAAAAAAGAGAGAAGAAAAAAGAAAGTAGGAAATATAACAAGGTATCCTATCTAGATATAAAAGCATGTACTGCAATATACCACTTCATGGAGATCATATATAAAAATTTCGGTATCCAGCATCATATATATCAAGGTTTGGATCCTGTTGCATCGCGAAAAAAGATAATAATTAAATGTGAAATTATGCCGATAAAATTGGTAAAGATGAATTGAGACTAAACCCAGAAGCCACTGGAGATTTACCGGTCTACATCATTCTTTGCAGAGGAATTCTATCGCTTGGGCGTGTAATCCTCTCTTCTATCGGGGATATAACTTGTGGCATTGACATTCCCACAGAAATAATGATCTCTGAAACATAAAGGAAGAAAGAGTTGATAGAAAATAAAAGTGTTCATGCAAAAATTATATTGACAAAGCATAAATAGGTATGCAGTACACAAAAGTACCGATGCAATTGAAGCATTTTAGTGTTTGAGACATTTACGAAGAAATTATAACAAAACACTTCTTGAGCTGGAGGGGAAGAACAAGGAAATATCGCTGCATCTTGCTAGCTGCCCCCCTTTTGCAATATTCACAATTAAAATCGTGGAGGCAAAGATTGCAGGGTATTTATAGGGAGAGAAAAGCTCATAAAACTTCTTTATTCTCTTATTTTTTCGGATAATATATCCAGCTACTTTTCTTTGGATATTAGAGTTCTTGGATTCATGCATCATTGTATAGGAAACCAATAGTGTGGATGGGTGCACTTCCTCGACGCTCAAAAAGACATCTCTTGGTTTACCATATAAGGAAACGATATATAATTGGAATACCAAAAAATATGCAATAAAAGAGAAGAAACTCACCAATGCATTCTCGAATGGACATATTAGGCCTTATGATCTCCTTGGAATTAACCAAAAATATGTCCCCTATGTACATATGATTTGTTGGGACATAAACACTGCATAACTCTTCATCTCCATCATCTCTCTGAAACCAATTCATCGCTAATCAGATCAACAAAAAGCACTGCAGAATTTAAAAGAGTGAAATGCTATAACGAAAGTTAATATTGATAATGAATCTAAATAAGTTCCATCAGACGTTAAACTTCGTTAAATTTTGATTAACTAATTAGCCCACAAATTTTATAGAAGGTGAACATGCTGCAACAAGAAATCTCGAACAAAATTTATTGTTGTTTCAATTATTTATAGCATATTTTCCATGTAAATAAGTGAAATCTGCAGAGATAAGAACGACTGCCAGAAAAAAGTTGAGCACGAGAGTAAATGGACAAGATACGAGCCTATTTGAATCAGTGATTATCTGAAAGAATGTACTAAAGTTGGTGGTATATAGAAACTTCTATGGAATTTCTTACTAATACATCGCAGTAGAACATTATTTAAGTAATCACATTCAATTTGATGATCAAAAGACCAATTTTCCGAATATATCAGATTAGATTGTGTAAACCTAACAGGTTGTCTCAAAATTAACATGACCTAATTTACAGAAATTGAAACTGTTCTCATATCTCCGGCAGCAAATTCAGAATAAAAATTTCAAATTAAATAGCAAGCACCTGCAGAATGACTGAGGATGTAATGAAACCAAACACGTATTCACCAACACGAGGATGACGAAGGATTGCCACTTCTTTGAATGCAGTGGTTTTCTGGTCTGAATTTGAAAGGAAAAAAAAAGAAAAAAAAAAAGAAGAAAAACAGTAAGGATGTCAGCATATATAAATATACATGCATCTACATAATACATATATTTCCAAAGTCCAGCAACATACATGCAAAGTAAGCACCTCAGGGAGTAAGAGATTCCAGCAGAATATCATTTGCTAGACAAACTAAATAGTCACGGTATCTTTTATTTGATTTCGTGGATAGTGGAGTGAATTCACAAGAGAAGGAACCTAAGCAGGGATAAAACCATTGCTTCTAACTGGCAAAGTGAGAACCATGACTCAAGCCCTACTCCAACTATTCAGTTTCGTCCTTCAAACAATGCCCAGTAATACTGGTGAAGTAAACTTAAATCAAGAAATCAAGAAAAATTACTGTGCCAGTATAAGCTTCACAAAATAACAAATGCAAGATGTCATTTTAACATCTAAAAAAAAAAAAGATAACCTTCAATGCCCACCAAATACAGCCTAATAAAAGTATAAGTACACTGAGATACCGTTCCAAGCTCCTGTAAGCTAGCAACCCTTGGAAGATATAAAGCTACAATAATCCAAGCCATAGTTACCAGATTCGTGGTACGGTTTGAGTCGTGGTACAAATTTGGGTACGGGGTACGACACTTAGAGTTTAAAGGGTACGATAGGGGTATACTTCTTGGTACGCTAATTTTTGTTAATAATACGGTATGAAGAATTATTGGGTTCCATTATCAAATATTATGTAGAGCAATGGTATTTTATGTTTACTAATTACTAAAATCAATTTGCTGTAACGTTAGTCTAAAGTCCAAAATCCAAACCCAACAATTAAGATAGTTTTTTAATATTGTATATCAAACACACGACACAAAAACAAATTAGAAAATTTTTATATGTTAAAGGTTTGCAGTCTGTATATGTTATACTTTTAGGCTCTTTATTCTTTTTCATTATTTTTTTGATAAAAATTTGTATGTTTTTCGAGTCGCTAACTTTAGTGAACTGGAACGCGAATCGTAGAGTTCCGGTACGCAAATGTACCGTGAATTGGGACGTGGAATCCGATACGCGGTTCGAAGGGGGGTAGGGCGAATCTGGTAATTATGATCCAAGCAGAAGTCATTGAAGTAAGAAGGGACACTAACTATGCTTCACAGATTGCTGTACCGACTAAAACGAAATTTTTCTTGAGGAACATGAATTCCAAAAATAGAGACAGTTGACTTCCTGGGAAATAACAGATATTGAGACACAACAGAAATAAATAAATATAATACCTGGAGAAATGGCAGAACTGATTTGCTTGGATGCTGAATATATGTGTTTTACAAAGGGCATTCTCTTTATGAACCACTCCCCTAACCAGAAAACAGTGGCACCCAACCATGATGAAGCGAATATACCAACAAAGAATATAAAGAGTAACGATGTGATGAATCCGAGGCCTGCACCAGAATCAAACATAATTAAACAAGAAAAGACAGTAGTTTGATACAAATTAATAAACTTGACAAGCCGCTAACGGAAACAAAGGTTAACTTATGGGGCACATCCAACATCCATACAAATGAAGATCACAAGAGGGAGGGGGAGAGAGAGAGAGAGATGAAAAAGGAAAAGAAAGTGGTGCTTCTTACAACTGAAGACTAACTGCAACATAAGATGCAATTTACAGCTCCTCAGCAGATTAAAGAAAAAAAAAAAAATTATGCTTATACATGAAACCATAATCAACTCATGTTCCAGGTACCAACACAATGATCAGCGGGATAGTTGATAGTGGACACTGGTCTAGCATTAGTCAGAGTGCTAAACCTCAACCCCTCCTCCACAAAATAAATTGTTTTACATAAACAAATGACCGAGTGAATATAATGAATGTAATAAGCAAGGATAGTTTTCACTTTGGCATCTAAAGTTTTTCCAAAATCTCAATTCACCCTCCAAATTTAACATCTTTCCAATTCCATTCATTTGAGTGATATTTGTTTCAATTTGTCATCTCCTTAGCTTTTCTTAATTTCTTTGATTGTCAATGCCTTGACCATGAATTCGTTTAATGATCAAGGCATTCACAAGCAAATTTAGACAGAGATGGCAAATTGGAAAAAAGGTTTTGGTATTTAGATGGCAAATTGGGAAGTTCCTAATTTCAGATGACAAATAAGAATTCCAAGCAAACTTTAGATGCCAAAGTGGAATTTACCCTAATTGCATTTGCATTATGAATACCCGTGAAGCATTATATTGTAATAAAAATATACACCCCTATATCTCTTATGTAGCTCCATCACAGCATTATAGCTTCATTTGACATTATTTGGGAAACAATAATTGCTGGTTGAAGAAGCCAAACATATACTTTTGAAAGCAAATCTAAGAAAATAGTCTAGATTCTGTAGGCATACATTCATCTGACATGTCATGACCTAGATACTTGAGTCCATTTGCACAGGACTGATATAAGATTCAATGTTGTGGGCAGATAATGCAAGTAGTACTTGTGCTGCTGTTATCATTGTCCAGCACACTCAGCTTCTCCTATCCTATACAATCAGAAACAAGGGCCACTAGCTTATAGAAGTCCACTATATAAAAGACCTCTATCCATAAGGTACTCTCAGCTGGTCATAAAAGACCTCTATCCATAAGGTACTCTCAGCTGGTCATATATCTTAGCACTAACTTGTGACTAGCAGTGTCTTTTAAGTCATTTATGCAATTTGTATAAAATAAACATATTGCCGAACAAACCTTAATAAGCAGACTCCTAGAATATTGGAAAGCAATTAGATGTAGTTCCAATGACTCACCAAATATGTCAATGCCAAGCCTTTCATATATGGGACTGAAGAAACCATCAACAAACTGAATAAACCACCAAGTGACATAAAATGTAACCGCCACAGGAAAGAGAACCATACTGCAAATTGATAGTGTGATTTGGAAGTTACAGTATAAAACAGAAAAGGAATAACATTTGAGTTGCAAAAATTTGACGCCAATCTCATTACCATCCAGTCATGAACTTCGTTGAGACCCAACTTTGAAGAACAGCATAGCAAGCCTGATCAAGTAGTAAAGTCAGTGCAAATGACGAGCTAAAATATATACATATTACCTAGCATTACAAACAGTAAGGATAATAATTGGCACCAATCAAACCTTTCCAAATGCACAAATAAAGATTTATTTTTAATAAGATACGAGGTTTTATTTATAAACTCCAAAAACAGGGAGTAATTATGTAGTTTTAGGGGGACGTATCTCCTGTTTTACAATATTAACTGCAAAACAAATAACTATAAAACATATGTGGTGAAAAACTCCAAGTTATGCTCAGCTGTCAGTTTCCTCTAGTTCTAGGCTCTTTTGTCCACCCAGACACCTTGCTATTTACCACGCTAATAACTTCTTGAAATACCACCTGTGCAGGCTTTGTCTGCCCCTTAAACATTCAAGAGTTCCTTCCCTTCCCTCATCAAGGATACACAACAGGTCAGAGCTATTCTTATCAGTACTTTACTGAACTTCTTGCCTTCCATCATAGTGACGGACCACTGCATCTCATATGTCCAAAGCCAGGATTGTCTATACTGACAACACAGATGCCAAGATCTGTTTCCAAATGTAACTTGTGCAACTGCATTCAAAGAATAGTTGCTCTATATAGTCAATCGCAGTGCAAAATAAACACTTGTCCAAAAGACATCCCCATCCATAGAGTTCGTCCGTTGCTGCTGTTCTCCATGGCAAAACCATCAAAAGGGATGAACTTTGTGGGTACCTGGCCTGTTGCCGCCCCAAATGGGTGGGATATTGGGGTGAGAAATGAGGGATGGGGCAGGGAGAGTGGGGATTGACTTTTACCCCTGGGGAGGGGGCAGGTAAGGGTGGGGATAGGCATTCCCCAACCCCACATGCATAGAATATTTATCTTTATACCCTTAATTTTCCATATATACAATACAATTCTAATGTTACAAATATATAACATTGCCAATACCAACAACAAGGTAACTACCCAATTCCCACGACTCCATATCACGTTTTTTTAAGTTTCTTTCCTTAATGATTTTGTTTAATTGATTTTCTCTTTAAGATAGCAAAGTAGATAAATGAATTATATGAATCCAAAATCAATGTTTAAATTAAAAATCAAGATGATAATTGATTGAGAGAAAAAAAATAGTAGACAAAGTTGGATCAACGTTGCTGGAGAGGAAAAAAATGATGGCTAGAATTTTAAAATTACTCTTTTAATCAAGAGACCACTAGCTATGAATTAGCCTCTACAATCATTTTATACGAATTCCTTCTACTTATTGATCATATCGGATATAAGGGATTTTTCAGTGGGTTCTCATGTAGCTATCCTCACTGTGCTCCAAGACGGTTTCAAAACATACAATTAGGGGTGATATCTTCAAAATTTATGATGTGCAAAAATTAAAAATATTAACTATTAAAATTTTTTAAGAGTAGGGTTACAATCACTACTAATATGTGCATATCCAATAACATAAAGAAACTTAAATATATTAATTTCTCATTCAGTCATTATTTGATTTTATTACAGGTTAAGACATGATTCTTTTTTAAGTTGATGGAATGGTTTAGTCCAGGAAATAATATTAACTGGAGTATATTTCATCCTTTGACTTTAATCAACGAGCAGCATTGAAAATTTTCACATGTAGTTCTCATAGTTCATGTATCTAGTTAGAACTCGTCTTGGATGCTTGAAATTTAATTATTGTATGAAATTTTTTGCTATCTAAGTGGAAGGCATAAAGTTCTACTTGTGACTCTTTTAAACATCTATATTTACATTTTCTTCTTGAAATTATGTGTTTTGAAATTAATCTCTCTTTTGCAGGATTTGAAAAAAGAAAAGCTCGTTGGTGGTCTCCATTCCATACAGGGATTTGGGGAGCGGCGGGTGCAAGGAATTTGCCGGGGGGGGGGGGGGGGGGGGGGGCGCACGGGGGGCGGGGGGAAGAAGATAGAGATGCGAAAGGGTTGGGTTTGCCTTTTAGATGGAGGGGCGGGGAGTGGGGATAGGATCAGTCTTCCCCGCCCCAAACCCGTGCCATCATCATTCTGTAACAATCAGTGAGTCAATAGCCCAACGTAACGTTCAAGACCCAGGTCCAATGCGTGATACAATGATTAATTATGGCCCAAGGCTTTTGGAAAAGAGAAGCAACTCAAGATTAAGGCCCAGCCCATGACGTCTAGCTTTAGTTGGAAAAGTTGCTAAGCATATATAGTAGCATGTGTGGTGTGAGGATCTAAGAATAATCTAAGTTGTTATTTTATTTTCTGCATTTTCTTACTTTTCGTCCTAATTTCGTTATTAATCGTTACATTGGTGCTCTCATTGAGTCTATGGCCGATGGTACAGGATTACACGCCATGGATTATTCGTATCAACACTACTATCCCTATCGACCGCAGGCACCGACCCAGTTTCTATATTATCCTGCTTCTGAAATGCTATCGTATGCTCAACAGTACCAACACATACAAGACCAATACTATCATCCTCAAGTCTACTCGTCTGTGACAACACCCAATGCTTTCCCAGTTCCACCTCTCACATCGGCACAACCTCAGATACAACGCCTACGTGACTTGCTCTCCACTTGCAATGTGAAAGCTGATCAACTGTTGCTCCTCGCAGAACACTTCACCAATTCAGTGAATATTGTCGAATCAAAGGGTGAGTACGAGAAGAAGGTTGAAGTGACATCAGCAGACGGTTCATCGGCGCCGTTGCAAAGTGAAGATGCTTTACAAGATGGCGAAATTGTGAGTATGCAGAATTGGGAGGGCGTTTCAGCAATGGAAATGTGTGAGGTTGTTGATGAGGCACCAATTGTCGTTAATGAGGAGAAACAATTTTTTGCGGCGGAGATCTCGTCCACGGTGAAGAAAAAAGTGGAAACCTCGCATTTGTCGAGAGATGAATTCGAGAGTGTATTGAAGAGTGTTTGGGTGTTGGTTGAAGAGAGTTTGTTTGCGAGGACGGTGTTTGATGAAATGACTGTGCGAAAATCGGTGTTTTCATTGTTTAACCTCAAAGAGAAAAGTGAGTTCTGGCGTGAGTCTGCTATACGTACAGATTTTGATGATCTGGAATCATCTAACTCATTTTTATAGGTTTTGAAGGAAAGGGAAATAAAGAATTTAAACTACATGCTGAAGAACTGAAGCGCTGGTTCACAACAATTGATCACATTTTTTAGCATTCCAGAATTCCACAAATTGGAGAAAGTCTCACCCTATTTTACAAAATCAGCGTAGACAGAGAACAACGCCATCATCTTTCTTTACTCAGTCACATCAACTATAATTTCTCCGTGCATGCCATCCAAATGGGTGAAAAAGTCACATCTATCTTTGAGCGTGCAACAAATGTGTGTAGCCGAAAAGATGATGTTTCAAATTCCAGGGATGATAGCAGTGGTCTCTGGCAAGTTGATGTGGATATGGTGGGTATTCTCTTCAGTAGCTTTGTGGAATATTTGCAGCTAGAAAATGCATATAACATCTTCATCCTGAATCCCAAGCGCAATGCAAGAAAGGCTAAATATGGTTAAGGAGAATAAGGGTTTGCAATCAAAGATTCTTCAGTCTGGAAGTGTTGTAGAAAGCGTTCTTACCCTCGATAAAATCACAAGACCTTTGTATCAAAAGCATACCATGGCCAAGTTTTCTTGGCCAATTACTGAAGACACAAACACGATAGAATGGTATAATCGATGTCAAGATGCACTACAAAATGTTGAGAGGTTATACCACGGACATGACACAACTGATATCATTTAGGGCAAGGTTATCCAGTTCTTTCATGGTAAAAATGAAGACTTGAAGCTTCTTTTGGAGAAGGATTTAAAATATGGGGACTTAAGTGGTTTCCATGCAGAATGTCTTACAGATACATTGATTGGGAAGGAAAGGTGGGCATTTATAGATTTATCTGCAAGTCCTTTTTCTTGGGGACTTGCTATTGATGAAGACGGGGTACAGGTGAAGGGGTTAATAAATCATCCTTGGTGGATTCCATGGAGTGATTCAGGCGCTCAAGTTGTGCAGAATTTCAGCCATAGGATTCATGCGAAAGTTGTTTGTGTGACGTGGGGAGGTGGTGGTCGAAGGGGGAGTTTGAGCGTGCAGAATGTTGAAGATGTGGAGTCTGTTGATTTTCAAGCCATTGTGTTCCGGAGGTCAATAGACAATGCGGAGATTGTGCTTGCTTCATGCTCCAATTACATTGATGAAAATGATAATGTGGTACTAATGGATGAAGATACGTTGTCGCTCTTCAAGAAAGCAATTGAAGATATGGCTGTTGGAAGTTTGCGCTGTGTTGCCATGGATATAGTAAGAACTGAGGTTGCAAAAGAGAGCTCAGACATCATAATCCGAGACGACAATTTTGCTTCAGTTGTAAAGGTCATTAGATGGGGCAGATCTGTTTATGCCAATATTAAAAAATTCATGCAATTTCAGTTAACTGTCAATGTTGCAGCTCTCATTATCAATGTGGTTGCTGCAGTTTCTTCTGGTGATGTTCCATTAAATGCAGTGCAGCTTCAAAGGGCAATACTATTTTGCAATAGTAACATTGTGGAAGTGAATTTTTATGGGACCTTAAAGAGGCAATATCGGGATTTCAGCAAGGTTGTTGTCCACTTTTTTTTCCTTGATAGTACTCGTCTTTACTCAAAATATCAAGGAACATTGTTAGCTACAACAACGGCTGTTAGGAATGAAGGTGTATTTCCAGTTGCTTTTGCCGTTGTGGATGAAGAGACTGATGAAAACTGGCGTCTCTATGGGTTGAATGAGTTGGAGAAGCACAAGGGGCCGTCAATATTTAAATTGATTTTGGATCAGTTTAACGATACGTCAGTTAGGATTTTACTTGTGGTAGCAGTGATTTCTTTTGTGTTGGCTTGGTATGACGAGGACGAAGGCGGTAAGATGGAAATCATGGTGTCTGAGGAGCCTCTAGTGATATTCTTGCTCTTGATTGTAAATACCATTCCCGAAGGTCTTCCTGCAGTAATTACTACTTGCTTGGCTCTTGGCACTCGTAAGATGGCTGCAAAGAATGCTCTTGTCCGCAAATGGCCTAGTGTGGAAACTCTTGGTTGTACAACTGTGATTTGTTCTGATAAAATGGGTACATTGACAACCAATCAGATGGCAGTAATAAAACTTGTTGCAATGGGAGCAACAACAAATCTGAGTGCAGAAAATGCAAACGGATGGACTCCCTTGATGGTTGCTCATTCATGGCATAAAGATAGGCTAGAAGGAATTCTCAGCAAATCGCCAGAAGGCCAAATGCAAGTTCTTCCTTCACCATACCTTTGTCTTCCTCTGATGAGCATTGTAAATATTACAAGAGAATGTGGATGGAGATACAGCGATTCACTTCCTATGAGTGTAGATCCATGTGTTGTTTGTTTTAAAAAAAAAAAAAAAGTGCACAGTTGCTGCAGCAGTTTGTTTCCATAAATTTTCAAGAAAGAGATTTTCAAGGAGTCTAGGTGCTGAGGTATTCGAAGCCTATCCGAATTTTAACTTTGAGGACAAGGTTCTTTTAAAAGGGGAAGGTAATGTAACAATTAGTGAGTCAATAGCCCAACGTAACGTTCAAGACCCAGGTCCAATGCGTGATACAATGATTAATTCTAGTCCAAGGCTTTTGGAAAAGAGAAGCAACTCAAGATTGAGGCCCAGCCCATGACATCTAGCTTTAGTTATAAAAGTTGTTAAGCATATATAGTAGTATGTGTGGTGTGAGGACCTAAGAATAATCAAGTTGTTATTTTATTTTCTGCATTTTCTTACTTCTCTTCCTAATTTCATTATTAATCGTTACATCATTCCTACACAAAATAGCTTCTACTGAGGCACAAAGGCAGCACTATCACCACCTCCACCACCTGGTCAAGGCTGGTTCTTTCCTTTTCATGAACCTGCCATCGCAGAGAAGGCCGCACAAGCTCAAGAAAGGTTCTCTAACGCATTGAACCAATCAACTCCTCTCTCCCCAAAATCTACCTACTACCTACTACTTCCACCAGCCCGAACCATATTTTTCGCGTATAATCACCTTACCTTATCACCCAAATTTCCTTCAATTTTTTCGAGTCGAATCAAACTTAAATGCACTAAAACGCAATTAAAAACCTAAAAACTTAACAACATTCAGCCTTCATCCCAAGCAATTAACAACATAAAATCCAATCACCATAAGAATCACACACCGCGAAGATTAATAATTAATCCAAGTTAAACTTCTCATCCTACTGAAAGCTCATAAATTCTATTTAACTTTGTATATATATATATATATATATATATATATGCACATTGCGCATGCACGATCTGAAATTTCTAACAAAACATATACATGTTTGTATATGTTTGTACGGGGCTACATATTAATATGTGTGTAAAATTATACACATCGACACACACACACACACAGACACACACACACCCACACACACACACACACACACACACATATATATATATATATAGAGAGAGAGAGAGAGAGAGAGAACTATAAAGACCTTGCGAGTGGAGGAATTGGGAGAATTAGGAGGGGACTTAGCGGAATCATCGGGATCTTGAACGGCGTCGTTTAGAAGCGTTGAATGCGAATTCGATGCAGACTCTTTCTTGTCCTCCGCCATTTCAGTTCCACTATTTCTTCTATGTGTGTGTGTGTGTGTGTGTGTGTGTGTGTGTGTGTGAGAGAGAGAGAGAGAGAGAGAGTGAAATATCAGATTTCTTCGAATGAAAAAAAAAAAAATTGAGAAAAAATTGTAGCTATAGCCCATGTTTGGTGGGCCACTAGTCACCTAGTAGTTGGGCCGGGCATTTTGTGATTTGGGGTTATGGTCATATCATAGTCTCTTGTGTTTGAATATGTTCGGAAAAAGGATATTAGAGGGTCTAGGGTTGGGGGCGTTGGGCCACAAAACTTTGTTAATATTTACTTTTTCTCGTTAGAGTTATTTCATAAAAAATTGACTTGGTAAAAAAAGAAGTGAGGAACAAGTACACTTACAGAGTGGAATAGCTGTATGTTGAGATGGTGTAGTATGAATCGGTCCTGAAAAGAAATTTAGTGTTTCTTTCTAACTGGTTGGACTGTAGTGGAGATGATTTATTTTTCGAGTGGGACTTTTGGATTCCATTTGTGTCACTTATTCAAAATTTAGGATGTAAAAGAAATTAAATGATAAATAACTTTTTTCGAGATGCAAATTGTTATTTCTTTTCAGTCGTTTTCTTCAAGGGATTACCCTGTCTCTCTTCACACGTGTTTTTGTGGCTCGCCTGTGATGGACTGTTGGTGGCTTGTTTGGCGGTTCTAATGGGTGTCTAGTGGTGGCTCTAGTGGCTTTGCTGGTGCTGGTGGTCACTGTTGCTTTCAGCTGCTTGTTTGTTTGGTAGATTTTGGTTCTTTTTGTGTTGGGCTGGGTAGTTGTGGTTTGGACCTATTGTCTCTTTCTCTTTTTTCTGTTGGTTGTGCTTTAGGTTTGTTCCTTGTATCTTTTTCTTTCATCTCTTGGGCCTCGGTCTATATTTTGGGTCCAATTTTTGTAGTTTGGTTGGCTATTAATTTAACTTTACTCATTGACCAAAAAAAATTAATAATAATGGAAATTGACTTTTTTTTTGTGGGTGGAAATGGTTGTATATGTACATAATCCAAAAGTACAACATTAGCCAACACTGATGGCATCAACATCTTTCTGTACAATAAAAAATAACTCAACACGGAGATTGCTAATCCAATCAAGGAGAAGAAACCTTATCCTAATTACTCTAACAATCCAATTTACCACATGATTAACATGTCTCTAAACACGCCAAAATAACAATGAAAATTGACTTGAAAAATTCAACTGTAACATGTAAATCAAAACTTTGAAGTAAACCATCTGATATTTAGCTAGTTCTTTTCTTTCTTCTTTTTTTTTTTTTTTGGTCGGGAAACAAGAGCAAGGAACAAGATTACATCATTATTTGTAATAATTAAAAAAAAAAAAAGATTACATCATTGTCCTATACTAGTAGGACAGAAGTCATGATAAAAAAAGATTGATAAGTTCATGGAGAATATTAGCTAGCCAATCAAGGGTTAAAGAGCCTTGAGTTAATTTTTTTCTCTTTTTACAATCTAATCCGCTGAATTATTTCCATTCCTCTTCACGAATCGGAAGCAAGGGCAGACTTATATTACAGCGAACAAGGGTTGTAACTCCCACTTATGTAATTTTATTTTAAAAATATATATTTTTTAAAAATATTTTTAAAATAAAAAATTAATTTAACTCTCATTAAAAACACTTATATATATTTATATGATTTTAATCGTATTCAACAAAAATTCTAAATCTATCATTGACCGAACATTAACTAGCAGAAGCTAGTGGGATATAAGCAGGTCCAAGTTGGTATTTTACTGTCCCCACGGTGTAGTCCCCTCTTGCAACTTGGTCTTTGGCCAACTTCTTAGGTCAAGTTGCTCATTATGTTACTTTCTTTTGTGACGTTGAATGCAAGCTTGTGTCGTCAAGGGCGGAGGTACATTGAGATGAGTGTAAACACAGATTTACATTAAAACATTTATTTTTATTTACAGTCTTATTCTTGCACTAAGAACCAATTTAGTTTAATTGGTTAGTGTTTCATTTGAGTTATGTGGACATCACAAATCTTGGCAATTGCATTTTTGCTATTTTGTTTTCTTTTTCTTTTCTTTTCTTTTTCTTTTCAGCAGTTATGATAATATTCTATTCTTTTCCTTTTCAGTAGCTACTATAATAAGGAGACTGCATGTTAGAAAGGGTATTTTTATAAATGTACATAAAAAATTTATACTTTTGAGTTTTTCTCTTAATGATTGTGTTTTCTCTTTTTAACTAAAAACAAAAACAAAAGTGAGAGGTTTGTATTATGTATAGATAGTATCATGAATATTTGATTACTAGATGATGATTGTAAAGTTACAATTTACAGACAAAGAAAAAAAAAAGAGCATATTGTAGATGATGATTGGGAAAAAAACACGAAGCGAAATGGTGTCGTAATACTCCATTACTTGAGCACGATTGCAACTTGCTGAGATCTCAAGAGTCACCATCAAATCTGTCCTGTTTTGTAAACACACGGTTTGACAACTAAAGTAATTGTACGAGGATCTTATTGTCAAGATCTATTGTCTTTTTATATAATCCGTAAGCGACATTCAATTTATATAATTGATCTTAATTTTCATATAATGAAATAATACTCACTTTGATTTGATTTGATTTGATGTGATTTAATTTATTATTGAGTAACATACATCTGTCATCCTTGGTATTGTTTTTTTTTTTTTTTCTAAAAAAAAAAATTATATAGTTTTGTGACATAGTTTTTTCCTTCTTTTTTTTTTTCCGATCTATTATTTGTTTTCAAAGGCTTACCTTCTTTCGTTTGCCTCTCACTGCAGTAGGGGAAGGAAAAGACTTTTGAAGATCAAAACAAAATTTGATTTTTTTCTCATCAAAAACAAAGAATACCGAGGATGAACCTTAACTAGCAATTTATTCGAGAGAGTAAACGACTTAACATTTCATTGTGTTTTGTTAAAGGTGTACAATACCCTCTTATATTTTATAAGTGAGCTGATTACCTTTTATGTTTTAAAAAAATAGCTGAATACCTCTTGTGTTTTATAAATAAACTAATAACCCCATGTATTTTATAAATAAACTGATTATTTCCCTGTATTTTAAAAACGTAGTTGAATCTCCCATATTAAAATGAACAATTTTTCTAATGAAAGCGGGTATTCAGCTATGTTTTTAAAAATACAAAAAGATATTCAGCTATGTTTTTAAAACATATGAAGTAATCAACTTCTTTATAAAACACATGAGGTATTTAGCTACTTTTTTAAAACACAAAGGAGTAATCAGCTCACTTATAAAATACAAGGAGTATTGTACACTTTTAACAAAATATAAATAGATGTTAAGTCGTTTACTTTATTCGAGATTACAAAAAATTGATAAGAAACGAGTACTATGGGTTTTTTTGCCCATTAAATTATGGTAAAGAGTAACTAAATAATTATAAAATATCGGCCCTTAAAATACAGTTTTTAACTAGAAAAAAAAAATCAATAGTAACAATGAAGTGCGCGAGCCACAAAAAGAGCCGTAAACAAAACACAAGATTGTAAATATAATTTTGATAAAACAAAGAAAGTGTTGTGCATTTCATTCATAAATAAATTTGGAAACGAGGTTGCTATTACTATAATGCCTGACAAGGGTTCATTGAATGTTCCTCCAGAAAAAAGAAAAAAAAAGGTAAATGACATATTAAACTTTGTGGTTTATTAAAAGTGTATAAAATTTTTTTATGGTTCTAAAATCATCACAGAATCTCTTTATAATTAATCAAAATGGGGCATGATACTCCCTCCGTCAGAAACAAAACGTTAAAAGTTAACCGTAGGTGAATTTATGCATATAGTTTGAGACCTTGTAATATCAATATGACATTACCCACTTACTTTTACACTTATGGGGACCAAAATACATCATTCTCAAAACAACATGGAGGTCGGAAATTACACACTTGACATTCATTTGTGATTAATTTTAACATTTTTTGAGAGATGGGGTTACTATACACTATTTTTATTGACCACAAGAGGGTTCCATGGTAATTTTAGAACTATAGGAGAGTTCTATATACGTGTACTTTTGGTAATCCACATAGGAGAAATATGTCATTCACCCAAAAAAATGTAAATTTCCAATGAAAAAAAGTAAGTTAAAATATACATCTTACTTGAGTGAATCAATCAAATACTAACCTCTTTTATTCAGAGATTTTTAATTCGAATTACGACCCTTCTGTACACTATATAGGAAACAAAAACCAGTATGCTAGAATATCTTACAGTCAATACCTGTAATGCTGCTTTCCCATTATCATGGCCCGTGGTCGAGTTGCAGAGTCACAAACATTTGATTAGACTGAGCTAGTTGCATTGCCACTACTGCTTTTGCAAGTTGCTGGCATCTCAATCACAATTGGAGATATACAAGTTTACAGGATGAAGTTGACGGCAACATTTACAATTATCTGGGAAATGTCACACACGATTATGATTCTTGGATTTATCTTCAATTTGCAAGACACTTTTTTTGTATTAAAATCTATGATAGATTTTTTCAAGAACACAAAACAGTGATGGGCACTTGCATTGATTTTTGTCTTAAACCCTTGAAGTCTTCGATCAACTTGTTGACGAGAAAGTTAGGAATCTGAGATAACATGATCTACCCAACTTGAGTTAGAATAGAGTTTTATAGTTCTTATCTGTTTGAATTGTTTATTCTATATATAATTTTGTAGTGTACTATGAGCAAGAAAGTGGTCATGTCATTTGAATAACTGAATAGTTACAAAATGTTTCTTGTATTAATTAAATATTGAAAAAATTGCATAAACAGTCCTTGTTATTTTCTCAAAATTTTAAACTCATTTTTATTGTTCAAAATTAATTAATTTAGTACTTATTATTTTTAAAAAAATACAAATTCGTCCTTATTGTTCAAAATTAGCCAATTTAGTCCTTATTGTTTTCCAAAAAAAAAAAAAATCAATTTATTCCTTATTGCTCTCCAAAAAATTTCAAATCAATCAATTTAAGCAGGGACCATTTACACAAATTTTCCTTAAATATTGGTCTGGAAAAGTATCTATTGTGAAAAGTAAAGTGCAATGTACTAATATAAAGATTTATGTCTAGATGCACATCTAGAATTTTTTTTTACAGTGAGGGTTATAACACATAATGTTTTAAAACACGAATGTATATATACTTTTGTTAGTGGGACTGGCCATTTTAAAATATCTATGTATATATACTTTTTTTTGTGGAACTGACTAATATTTAACTAAAAATACATAAATATTTTAAAATATTTTTGAAAAAATAAACATAGATTTTCAAAATTGTTTTTTTGGCCCTCACTTAGCTCCTCCAATGTCCATATGTAAATGTTAATTTGTCACTATATTGAGTCAATCAACTTGCTCACAATATTTAAACTCGTGATGGTAATAGTAAAAAAATTAAATATTTATAAATTGAAAATATATCATTTACAAAATGAAGAAGCAACGAGGTGTTATAAACTCCTCTCTTACATACCGATATCCTGGTAGTGTTAGATAAAACGGAGCTGCACTGATTATATTCTAGACACTAGCAATGAAGACCACACTTCTGAATCTTGTACCCCTTACAAGGATTCTATTCCAAATACTAGGGTAGCAATTGATATAATAAAATGAGTTTGGAATTAATATATCTATTTTTATCTTCATTTTTAGAGCATACAAAATATGTAATTCACATTTCTAATTTCATTCCTTAGCTCATTCAATTTCTGTCCAAATTCATTCTAATATACCAATCATTACCTAACTTGCTAACATATTAAATTTAGTTAATTGACACAAAACATATATTTAAGTCTTTGGAGACAATAATAGAAAATTTAAATTATTATAAATTGAATACAAATATTTAACATATACTTAAGTCTTTGGAGACGATAATAAAAAATCTAAATTATTATAAATTGAATGCAATTTTTTTAATACGAAACGGAATATTCAAAATTGTGATTTTGGGGTGAGTTTTCCATTAACTTAATCCCCCCACGAATGGACTCGTTGAATTTTTTTTTTTTTTTTTTTTTTCTTGTCAAAGATTCATTGAACTTTTTTTTTTTTTCGTTAAGATTCATTGAACCTTGAACACTGTAAATGTCCCATACTGGGTATCCTATTGTCAGTACTTTTTTTATTGCTTTCGCCATGATCTTAGCCCATGGTCGAGTTGTAGAGTCACAACTCTGTTTAGACTGAGCAAGTTGCTGGCGTCTCAATAATGGTTGGAGATGCGAGTTTACAGGCTGAAGTTGACGGCAATGTTTACAATCATCTGGGAACTGTCATATGATTAACCTTTAGGATTTTATCTTCAATTTGCAGGATGCTTTCTGGCTTCTGCCTTACTTCCTCATTACATTCTCAAGGGAAAAATGTTTCAAAAAGAACTACGTTTTGAAATGTCCGTCAGTACTTTGTGTGTGAAACGTGGATCTTACATGCGCGTGAGATCCATGCATCAGACACATTGCAACCGTCTTGAAAGATGACCCATTGTTGATGATACAATATTATTGCTAGATGTTGAAGATAATGAATAACCTCTCTTTAACAGTTAAATTTTTTAGATAAAGTAATCATTTAATATTGTATCAAAACTCGAGTTACCAAACAGTATTGGGTTTGAGTCTTACTGCTATCCCTTTAAAAACATAAAAAAACTGTTCATGAACAAGACTAAAAAACTAAACATGCTTGAATGTATCTAACAACTTAAAGTTTTAGATAAGATAATCAATTAATACTGGCACTTGCATTCAATTTTTCGTCTTAAGTTTTTAAGCCTTTACAGGTTGACAAAAAAGTTAGGCAGCTGACATAAGATTAACCACACCCCCCCCCCCCCCCCCCCCCCCTTGCATTCAATTTTTCGTCTTAAGTTTTTAAGCCTTTACAGGTTGACAAAAAGTTAGGCAGCTGACATACCCTCCCCCCCGCGAGTAAGAATAGATTTTTCACTTTCTTACATTGTGGATACTATTAAGGAGGACTCCAAATAGCTCCCCCTATATATCTAAAACTCTTAAATTTAGGGGAGTTGTTGGGACTGAATTGCTCTAATAGCTCTCGTATTCCATCCCCATATTTTAGAAAAACATGCTTTTGAAATTCATATCCCACCAAATTTGGGGAGCATATGTGCTCCCCCATCCCATTACCCATACTACCAAGAATTAGATTATATGAGAAAGTTGAAGCTGTAGGAGTGAAAACTGAAATAGTGATTTCATAAAATAAGGAATTAGTTAAAAATAGCGGAATTACTGAAGTGACACTGAAATATGAAATCTGTAAAAATAGGAAAAATACTTCAAATTCTCTAAATGTAAGAAAAAAAACACGAGAGTTGTTGGAGTTGTCCTAAAAATCTGTTAGGCTGTGGTTCCTCATATTTGAAGGGTAAAATATTTTGGGGAAAATTTCACAAATAGTCCCTATTATTACCTAATTGTCTCAGTTTAGTCATTATTTTATTTGTTTCAATTTAGTCCCTATTGTTTGCAAAAAAAATTCAATTTCGTCCTTACCGTAAAAAAATAGGTTAAATCTAACAGAAAGTTGGTCATGTACACCACATGTGACCACGGTTTCGGGGGCAATTTTGGAATAAAACAATAATAGATCAATTTGGTCCCTATTATTTTAAAAAAGTTTCAAATAAGTCCTCAATGTTTTAAAAGAGTTTCAAATAAGTACTCAATATTTTTAAATAGTTTCAAATAAATTCTCAATGTTTTGAAAATGTTCCTATTAAGTCCTTAATGTTTCAAGTCATTTACTCATTGATATAGCATATTAATTTGCTGCTATTATCACAAAAATCATTTTCTATGAAGACCTTGTCATTGTTTTATTTTTTTTAGGGTGAAGTGCATCAGACCCCCTTGTATTTTAGCGAAAGTGCACAACACCCTCCTACCGTTAAAAAATCCGTTAAATTTAACGGAGAGTGTATTTCACACGCGTTAAGTGAGATATTTTTTATTTTTAACGAATTTATTCATTAAATAATTATATGAATTGACCAAATTACCATTTTTTTTTGCCTAAACAAAAGAGGAAATGGCAAAAGAGAGAAATGAAAAAAAAGAGGGAACTTACGTTTTTTTTACAAAATCCGTTAAATATGACGGATTTTATAACTGTAGGGGGGTGTTGTGCACTTTTAAAAAATATAGGGACTAGTTCAGAGAGTTTTTTTAACTATAAGGGGGTGTTGTGCACTTTCGCTAAAGTATAAAGGGGTCTGGTGCACTTCACCCATTTTTTTATTATAGGACATACATCTTTTTTTTTTTTCTTAACCTTTGTCATTATTGATCTCTTGTAGTTAGACCTTGATTGCTAAAAGTCTGTAGTTGGTAACGTCTGTTGTGTCCTTATTCTACCTTTCTATTTACATATTGTGGCCTTTTTTTGGACTTTCTTAATTTTGGTTTTGACAACAAAATCCGAATTTCATTTCGCAAATGCTATCTTAGTTATCTATCACTGATTAGTCAAAAGCTAACTCGACTAGATTTTGTAGGCTACATTCATCGAGACAAGTCTATTCTCTCTATGTTTAACACATAAATCGTGTGTGTTTAAGAGATGGGGGACTTTAAGCATTTATTAAAAATTTTATTTAACAGTAAGGACTTAATTGAAACCTTTTTAAAACATTGAAGACTTGAAACTTTAAAAAAATATTAAAGATTTATCTGAAACTATTTTACAACATTGAGGACTTATTAAAAATATTTTCAAAACATTAAGGACTAATGGGAACTTTTTCAAAATATTGAGGATTTATTTGAAACTATTTTAAATCATTCATGACTTATTTGAAACTCTTTTAAAACTTTGAGGATTTATTTGTAACTCTTTGAAAACAATAGGGGCCAAATTAAACTATTACTATTTTATTCCAAAATTGCCCCCGAAACTGTTAGATTTAACCCCTTTTTTGACGGTGGAGATGAAATTGAGATTTTTTTACAAACAATAGAGACTAAATTGAGACAAATAAAATAATAAAGACTAAACTGAGACAATTGAGTAACAATAGGGACTATTTGTGGAATTTTTCCAATATTTTGTCTATTATTTGTTTGAGTAGACTCAATATGTTTTGAAATAAATAACTTAAAATATATGCATTATAATCCATATTTGGAAAAACTTAGGTCTAAATAAGTAAGCCTTTTCTTAGGCTGCTTTAGGGCAAGATTGGAAGCAAGAAAAATAAAGAGAGAACTAAGAAAGTGGAAAAACTGAGAAAAGAAATGGGGATATTATTGGTTCACAAGGCATTGGATATATAGGGTATGTTCCAAGTGAAATTAAATGGTGATAATATCTTTTTTGATTGAGCTAAAATTTTGTGTGTCCGTTACTACGTCTGGTTCTTCATAGGCAATAGTTGGATTCCCATTGGAGGCTTAGAGACCCGTCATTAAAGCTCTTAAAGTTTGTACTGTGTTTAGGTGACTTCTCTATTGTTTCTTGTATTCCTCTACTTATTTGTGAGGGTTATTCGTTGAAAGTCGTCTCAAGATTTGTTATTCTTGTCTTTGAGATTTTTGTAACTTTCTTTTGAGTATAGTGAAATGTTTGAAGGTAGACTTTTTAGATATATATTTTTTTAATTCGATTGGAGGTTTTTTTGGGTGTGTGAATGTGTGTTAGTGGCAAGGGCGAATAGACATGGGGTTCAATGGGGGTTGCAAACCCATATGACCTCAAAAGGTTTTTAAATATAACGATATTTTAAAAGTATTTTTGATTTGAAATATATTAATTAGCTCCTATTAATAAAAATAAGAAATTATATATAAACATTGATTATATATTATAATCTCTATTGAAAAAATATTCTGAACCCGTCCTGATTAGTAGTGGTGGTGAAATTGTTGTGCTTTTATATGACTAATTGTGTGTCATTTATTAGTTTGCCGAATCAATTATTTGTAAAATATTTACATAAGTGAAAGAATTTTATTGTGCTGCTTTTTATTCATTCTCGATAGAATCGGTGTTCCTTATACGTCATTTTTTTTTTGTCGTCTCATGCAACATAGTTGAATATTAGTTCATTTGAACAAAAATACAATATAACCTCTTTAAATAAATAGCATTGCAAAAATACAATATAACTTCTTTAAATGAATAGCATCGAGACCACTAAATTTTATTAATTTAGCAAGATATCAATTTATTGATAAATTAATAATTATTAATTTATCGAGATATTTTTAGTATTTTTAGTTTAATAGTAAACATATTATATTTATAGTATCTTTTTTTGTATAGTGACTTATATTTTTTCAAGCCAATTTAAAAAAACAAGTAGAAAAGTTTAATGAGAATAGAAGATAATAATATAATTTAGTAAGATTAGAACAAGTTTCTCTAATTTCATATTAAGATTAGGATTAGAAGAAGTTTCTCTGATCTCATAGTTAATTTATTATCTAATTTTTAGTTAATTATTAATTTATAAAATATTTGGGTTGATAAAATACAAACAAAAAAATTTAAATGTATTATTATCTTATAATTTTATCGAAATTATTAACTTTTTACACTGGTCCCAAGTAGGGACTACATATTTTTATTATTTAAAATAAATTATTAATTTATTGAATATTAATTTAAAGAGATTTTACTGTAAAAGGTAGAATAGTTATTCTTTGAATTTTATTAGATTTTTGAATTGATTATGCACACTTTTTTTTTTGACACGCAGTATAAAGGGTATACTTCTTAACATTTAAGGCCCATAAAAATTGAAATAATTAACCTCGCATGTTCCATGTTGTATATAAAGCTTCTTTACAACTTTCTCGTATATTGATAAAACGTTAGTGAAAATAATCGATAATCGCAAGTGTATCGAAAAATAAATCGCCACACAAATTGATTAACAAATCATGATTCACATTATTCATTAAGAAGTCATACAGTTGATTGTGTTTCGATTCATGTCAATAACTTTTCATTTTATTTTTAAAAAAAATATTTTTAGATAACTTTTCATTTTATTTTTCAAAAAAATATTTTTAGATAAAAATATTTTTTACAAACAAGTTATTTTACGGCAAACAAACGGAGCCTAAGATAAAAAAAGTGTGCACAATTAATAATAATATTAATAAACCAACAAAAAAAAAAAAAAACTCATCCCACATGTTATCTAAAATCCTGACCTAATCCCACCTCATCTTCATCAAATAATTTTCTTTATTATCAAGAAAATCCAAAAATTACACATGGAAAACTCATTCATCACCCTTAGTGAAGACAAATTGCACCGAAAAAAATGAAATACACTCAACTAAATTCGGTTAAAGTGGAACCAGGTTGTGCCAAAACAGAACTAGGTTAGCAATTGTGAAGGTTTGGATTAAGGAAAAGTTTTGAGTTCGGCTTTAATTCTATACTTGTGAGATTCACATAATTTATCAGTACGTATTGTGATTATCGTTAGATCCGATAATCCTTCGGTTAATGGCCACTTGAAGGACCATGAACATAAAGAAGGTTCTTGTTCTCTGCAAATGCACCACTAACATGTATCGGGATACACTCCAAAAGTGAATAACCATAAGAAGGTTTTTGGGTACATTTATCTATGTATTAAAATTTTTGAATTGTTGATTTAAAATAAATGTACTTATTAAAAAAAGACTCATAAGAGTCTTGGGGTCGAAAGTGTTGAGAGTACTGAGTGTTAATGTAAGGCGGTGTCGTACTTTCTCATTCAAAAAGTAAATTGTGAGAATGTCAACATTTTTTTATGCATAAAGCTATTGTACAATGATAATTTAGGTTTTTATCTATATAAGAATATTCTTTAGTTTCGTTTATAAAGTAATTGTAATTATTTGAACCATTAATGAAATTACTTTTTAAACGTAAGTCAGGTGAAAGTCAAAACATGAAAAAGTTTTTGTATTTATATATTTGTGTGTACGATCTTTACACAGAGAATTTCTACACAATCTTTACACAGAGATTTTTAGAAATTCCCGCTATTATTAGATAAAACGTATTAATTATAGATATAAATGAATTCAAAATTTTGTTAAATTTAAATTATTCGTTATTGTGAATTCAAAAATGCATGTACCACTGTGCTTGAGATCACGTGGTATATGTGGCCATCACGTGTGAACACAAAGGCTACTGGATCTTTTGGACATCTATATCCATAGCACTTTGTACATTAAATTAAATATAGATTAGATATACATCACATTTTTCGTATTTTTCTTAAAGAACTAAACATGTGACGAATTTGTTCATCGCCTGCCTAGTTAGGCGAATTTATTTGAAGTCCAAATGTTGCATAAGTGTCGTGATTTGACCGTACTTCTTATAAAAATGTAGAAAAACTTTAAAAATTCGTCCATTTCAAAATGTCCAAACTTAATTCGTGTTTATATGTGTATGAAGTCTACGTAACATATACAATGTAGAAGCTTCAAAGACATCTCCTAAAAATGTATATACACCAAAAGATACAAAAATGCATGCGTTGGGAATTGGTTTCGTGCTATTGTCTTTTCAGTTTGAAAATTAAAAATATTCTCGAGAAATTCTTTAGACTCATTTTGAGATTCAAATTTTAGAATAAATGATCTTAGATATAGTCTAAATTAATAAACACATGAATGCGTTTCAATTTTTTTTTTTTTAATTAATTCAAATTCGAAATGTAGGTAAATTTTCCTCTATACCTCAAAACTCCACCGTTAAGCTAATTTATTGGGGCTAGATTTCGTGCTAGTTTGTGGAATACATATTCAACTCTCTGCCATGCGTTAAGAGGGAAGAAAAGAAGAAAAAATTGCAGGCCACTTGATCAATTCAAAGGAGGGGATTCAGTCAAAAAATTATCCGATGGTTGACCACTCAACCGTCCTAGAACTTTTGAAGCATTCCCAACCCTTGATTCGATATAGTAATTTCACTGATGTCCGATCTCATAACATAAAACAAAAAAGTTGTCATTACATAGTAAAAATTGCAGACCATTTGATCATATCAAAGGAGGGGATTTAGTCAAAAAATTATCCGATGGTTGACCACTCAACCGTCCTAGAACTTTTGAAGCATTCCCAACCCTTCATTCGATATAGTAGTTTCATTGATGCCCAATCTCATAACATAAAACAAAAAGGTTGTCATAACATAGTAACAAATGTACCCAATCAGGCCACTAGGGCTTTGGTCCAGTGGTAAATTTATTCAGGGTATGTGAAAGGTTGCGAGTTCAAGTAAGACCTTAGACCTCTTTTAAATCAAAAAAAAAAAGAAAAAAAGAAAAAAAGAAGAAGTACCCAATCACATGTGTATGAACGCACTATTGCACAACAAACTTATAGTCTTAGAATAAATTTATCGTAGTTATACCCAGAGTCAGTAAGCGACTTGACACGAAGGAAAGAGAAAAGGAGGTTTTTAACCTTGTAAAAGTCAGGGAAATGAAAATTAGGAACCTAAACTAGGTGAAATGTATTAAGGACGAAGATGATAGGATACTCATCAAAGAAGAAAAGATAAAGGATCGATAGAAGAACTATTTTCACAAACTCTTTAATGCATTCTAGTAACATAAATTGGGGACAACTAAATAGATCAGGGGAACAATTAAATCGAACATTCTATCGATGAATAGGAAAAGATGAGGTAAATGAGGCACTCAAAAAGATGAAACTTGGAAAGGCTGTAGGACCAAATAGTATTCTAATTGAAGTATGGAGGTGCATGGGTGAAGAGGGCATATCTTGGTTAACAAGGATTTTTAACGTCATTTTGATGACTAAAAAGATGCCTGATACTTGGCGAATGAGTACCTTAGTACCAATATACAAAAATAGATGAGATATCCAAAATTCTACCAATTATAGAGGAATTAAATTAATGAGTCACATTAAGAAACTTTGATAAAGAGTGATCGAGAGGAGAATAAGACGGACTACAAGGGTGTTAAAAAATCAATTTGGTTTTATGCATGGGAGATCAACAATGAAAGCTATATTTCTACTAAAGCAACTAGTAGAACATTACTGAGAGAACCAGAAAGACCTCCATATGGTGTTCATCGATTTGGAGAAGGTGTATGGCTGGGTCCCTAGAGAGGTTCTATGGAAAGTATTAGAGAAAAAAGGGTGTTTGTGTGGGGTACGTTGAAGCAGTAAAAGATATGTATGACGGAGCGATGACTAGTATAAAGACGAGGGGGAGTCCTTTTTCTGATTATAGTAGGTCTACATTAAGGATCTGCTTTGAACCCATACCTTTTTGTGCTTGTCATGGATGAACTCACTAGCTAAATCCAAGATGATGTGCCATGGTAAATGTTACTTGCGGATGATATTATTTTGGTAGATGAATTTAGAGAAGGAGTAAATGCTAAGCTAGAATTGTGAAGGTCGACTTTAGAATCTAAGAGTTTTAAACTTATCAGATCAAAGATAGAGTATATGGAATGCAGGTCTAGCAAAACTAGGTAAAGGAGAAAGATAGATGTAATATTAGACTCGGAAATAATACATAAAAATGAGAGTTTTAGATACTTAGGTTCTATGATCCACCAAGATGGGGAGACTAATGCGGACGTTGACCACATAATCAAAGTAGGATGGACGAAGTGGAGGAATGCAGCAGGAATCTTGTGTGATCGAAAAATACCACTTAAATTAAAAGAGAAATTCTATAAGATTGTCATTAGACCAGCTATGTTATATGGTTCTGAGTGTTGAGCGATAAAATATCAACACGTCCATAAAATAATGTCAGTGGCTGAGATGAGAATATTGAGATAGATGTGTGGAAAAACCAGGAAGGACAAGATTAGGAACGAGACAATCTGTGAAAGAGTAGGAGTGGCCCCGATCGAGGATAAGATGAAGGAGAACCGATTGAGATGGTTTGGACATGTTAGGAGACGACTTGTAGAGGCGTCGGTGAGACGGTGTGAAGGTTTGGACATGTTAGAGATAACACATAGAAAGAGGGGTTGAAGAAGACTTAAGTTGACTTGGACAAAGATACTCAGACGGGACTTTGCGTGTATAGAGCTTACAGAAGAATTAACTCTCAACAAAAATGAATGACGTCGTCTAATCCATATAGTCAACCCCACCTAATGAGACAAAAACTCAGTTTGGTTTGGTTTAGTAAGATGGGTGTTTTGGATCTTACACATAACATGAAGTAATTTATCTTTCTTGACAATGGAGATCGCACTCACAAACATGAACAATAGTGACAACAAGATTTGAATTTAGAAGTTAATGATACAATTTTTGAATTATAATACCCATTGGGGGCAAGTCGTTAAAAAGACAAATATGTGAATACATAAATCTAATTTTAAAGGTTTTAATCTTTAGATATAATGATCAATTTGATGTGTTATTAAAGCATGCATGATAAAAAATGGTCGCACTCGTTTTGGATTAGTCTATTGATAATCCACTGGGGAACACACACAAAAAAAAAGAAAAATTCGATATTCTGAGACTAAATGATAAAAATTTCGCGTGCAAAGACATTTTAAAAATTTATAATTTTTTTTGGATGACGTGAGAACTCAGTTGACAGAGCCCGATTATTAGATTAGCTAATGAAACTCGATCACCGATTAGCAAATTCTCAGATGTAACGGTGTGCCCTCACATATGCATTAGGTCAGTCCATAGCGAAACTCCAAAGTAATATACAGTGTCGAATCCGCAAACTCGTAAGAGGGAGATCATACCCCTGGGGACTGTTAAAAATTTATAATTAATTAATATCGCTCTTTAATGATTTTAACTTTTACATGATATATAGTTTTTAAATAGCTGAAGGAACAACTTTGAATAACTAACTTACATTTGGATGATTAGCGGATACTATATACGACTCTTTCTGCAATTTTATTTATATAATACACTTAATACACACTTCAAACGAATTGTCCAAGGTTTGAAATTTTCTGTTTTGAATATAGCATATATATGGAATGTAACTGCCCTGGATACAGTGAGGGCCGAGCTGGGGGCGGTTTGACTTCATCCACGGTACATAGTCGAAGGTATTACACAATAAGTGACTTTAAGAAGATTGTAAGAAAATCTTTAATCTGACAGTTCTAGATGAAATGACTTTTACGGGGTAAATTTTACATATATTTAAGATCTATCCTGAATATAAAAATCGTATATCCATGAGTGTCGAATGAAGTTCTACTCAAAATTGTATTTTTGCGGTCAAAAAGTTTGAACAACCAATGTTTTGTCGTTAATCGTTGATCAATCATTTAAAAAACATATTAACTAGAAGTATATTGAAGCTTCATATTGAAGACATATACTTAAGTTTAAGTAACTTGGAAGTTACAAGTGTAAATAGCACTATAGCAAAAGTTTAAAGTAAAACTGTATCTAAAAGTGAATCATATCCTTCTCAGTCCCCGCACATAGTATTAAAAATTTTGGTAAATCCCCAATTTTTGGATTGCGTACTTAAATGAATAACATAGACTATACAACATGGTTTGACCCTCAACTTGACCTACGTCCCCAGAGCAATTAAGGTAGAATTCTAATCGTCCTTGGTCTAGTTATTAACTAACTCTTGTAGTTACTTACATCTGAGGTACATATTACAACAAACTGAGGTGTTTAATGAAGGGCTCATCTTACCCCTCGTTGCCTATGTTCACCCCACTTAAAAGAGAACGTTGCCACAATACTACACATAATAAAAGTTTCGTACATTGAGATATCGTTTCGCAATTAGTGGATGACAGAAGAAGAGAAAATGAATCCTGAAAAATCCAACCCGTGTAAGCCAACTTTCTTCTCTTTGGTTATTGATTAAAAGCCAACTTGCAGATTCAATTTACCCACGAAGCCCAGTAGTCCCACTGTGAATGAGTCACCAAAAACAAGCCCAAAAAATCGTGTCGGTATAAGATAAAGAAAAAAACAGACCAATATATATATATTTCCTTATCCAATTTTGCCATTACTTCAAACAGACCAAGAAATAAAATTCAAAGATGAACTCTTAAAACTCTCTCTCTATTCACACACAAAACACACACTACACACATACACGCACCCACAAGCAAACCGACATTCCTCTGTGAGCTTGAAAAGGCAAGGTGCATGCAAGAAGAAAAGGGTGTGAAAGAAGCCATAAAGAAACAAAAAGTGATTTTGTTTCTTGTTTCCTTTTTATTCTTGTTTTTTTTTTCTTTCTTTCTTGATTATAATAGATATATCTATCCATATATCTGCAATTTCTAGCTTTTGTCACATTTGTTCAGAGAGGCGGCATCTACTTAAAAGCTTTTACTGTTCCATAGACGGCTACACAAGTTTGAATTCTTTACTAACTAAAAAAGTCCTCGTTTCGAATCAACAATCAAGATCTCATGTCAATCTTTTTTCTCGTTTCTGCAGCCAAGTTGATCAATTCCATCCTATCCTTTACTAAAGGTGCCTGACTATAGGCAAATTGAATTGAAAACTTCTATTCTTTCATATAAAGAAAAGTCTTCTCTTTGAATTTACAATCAGAATTTCAGGTCGGTCTTATTTTCTCGTTTCTGCAGCCAAGTTGATCAACTCGATCCATATCCTCTACTAAAGGTGGCTATAGGCAAGTTGAATTCAAACTTTTTCTACAAGGGGTCGTCTTATTTTCCCATGTTGTACTTGTTTTACTCGTGTAATTTCTACCACTAAGTTGATACTACTTCGAATCTTTCGCTACATGTAGTTAGCAAAAATACACAAAAAAAGAAAAAAATAGAAACAGGTCTACAAGGGTTGTATTATACTATTATTACAAGTTCATCAAATTTCATCTAGAGGTGGTCTTATTTTGTTATATAATTTTTTTGGCTAGGTAGAGCTAGGTGTACATGTGCTCAATAAAGGTGGCGCACCCACGAGATACCGACGAGTATGCAAGAATCCAGGCTAGAAGCGATGCGGCCACGACCACGACTACGGCCACGACAACTATTACCAGCACCACCATGGAAGGTGGGGGGCAACAATATATACAACCTCAATCATTTGAACATATGCAACACCAACACCAACACCAACACCAACACCAACACCAACAACAACAACAACAGCAACAATGTTTCCAGGCTGAGGATTTATCATCCGTGGTGACACCGATGTTCTCGGGACGTTATAGTCCGGTTAGAGAGATGTCGGCGATGGTGACGGCGCTGAGGAGTGTCGTGTCGTCGGGTAAGAGGAGTACGGGTGAGTGGAGCTATAGGCCGGAGTTGAGTGGTTCCTCCATTTCGGCGTCGTTGCCTGGAAGTTCAACAATTTATTCAGCTAATTCTCCTTCTTCTGCTTATTCTTCTTCGAGCTCTGGTTCCATGGCTGGTCAGAAAAGAGGACTTGATCAAGAAGAGAGTGTTACTCAATTCTCTCATGAGCCTGTTCAACAAAGGCCTTTTAGAGGTTTTGCAGAGTCAGCATCCTCCATTAAAGCTGGTAAAATTTTATCGCAATTTTGTTTTAATGATCTATTATGTTATGAAGATTTAAATTGATGAAATAATCAATGTCTGTATTAAATTAACACCTTAACTTGTCGGCTGTTAGGGAGTAGTTTATTAGATCACACGTGAACATATTATTAGATGGTGATAAAAATTGAACCCATAATTATTTTGTTAAACCTGAATTCAAGTTCACTTTGAATCAACTGAGATAGATACATAAAAATTTTTCTCAAGGTTACCAATATTTTGTTCCCGTTTCCTTTCTCTTTTCCCTTCTCCTCTTCCTTGTCTTTTTTAAATAATTGCGATTCTAGTGTACGTTACGAGATAATTCAAATCCTTCTATTTTTAATTGTTCTTGAATTTTCTTATATTTATAATAGAGTTTTTTTGTATTAATTACCTTGTCATTTTATGTTTCTAGTCTATAGTCACTACTAGAAGGTTACAATTTGAAAATGCAATGTTTGACATGTATTATAATATATGGTTTCTGTACCTAAAAATATCAAGTCATATCATATATAATTGCATTTATTTCTTACGTCATAGAAGCGTGTTCTTAGGAATACTCTGGATGTGGTTGGATTTCACTTTTTGTTTATTAAAAATATCTTAAACTCATCCAGTCTACTCTCTTTTTTTTTTTTTAATTTCCGAATTACATATTTATCAAATAAAGTTTGATTTGATTTAGTTTGATCTAGTGAGATTGTATACTATATTTTAATGTGCATATTTTTATTTTTTGTCCTCAGAACCCGAGGAACCGAGTAGTGTAGTGGCACGTACCAATGTCTCCCCCATGCCCAACCGTACAACCGTAGCAACTACGACTACACAAGCTCCATCGGCAGAAGGAGCTAGTAGTGTTTCAAATGAGGAAACAGGGGAGAGGAGAAAAAGATACAGAGGAGTAAGGCAGAGGCCATGGGGCAAATGGGCAGCAGAAATAAGAGATCCACACAAAGCTGCAAGAGTTTGGTTAGGCACATTTGACACTGCTGAAGCTGCAGCCAAAGCCTATGATGATGCTGCACTGAGGTTCAGAGGCAGCAGAGCCAAACTAAATTTCCCTGAACATGTCATATTACCACCTGCCTCCCAAAGTGGGGCCGACCTTGCTCATAACGAGAATTTCATGCACCATACTATGTTACTACCTGCCCAAACTTCTCGACCAATTCCATTTGCCATTTCTAGTGCACCAGCAATAGCACCATTGCCTGTGAGCTCACCAATGCCAGCAATTTTCCAAACACAACCATTTCAGAGCGCAGATAATGCTAGAGATTATTGGGAGTATTCACAATTGCTTCAAAATCCTGCAGACTTCCATGGTCTATATCCTACTAGCTTGTTAGAACAAATGTTCTATGCAACATCAATGGCTGCTCTACATTCACATTCATTGCACTCTTCATCATCATCATCATCTCCATTGACACCCTCTTCAATTACTTCAACTTCTTCTTCATATCCACTGCTTTTCTCTAATCAGCAACAGGGTTTTTTCCAGCAGCAAAGAGATCAAAATCAAGAAGATACATCTAATCTTCCAGCACCATCGTGGACCACTTCAAGTCATTATCCTTCTTCTTCTAGTTGATATATTTCCATAAAAAGAAAGTAAAGATATGTTTTTTTCTATTTTAATCTTTTGTTGATACTTTTTTATTATTTTTTGTGTACTGAACTAGCATGTAGATTAGGCCCGAGTATGGTCATTGTCAAATTATTGTTTTGCATTATTTTGAAGCACAAAAAGTTACAGCTAAGTTTGAGCAGCATCATAGTTCTACACTTAGTTTGGTACCAAAAATTTTATGTAATTTATCTTGATTATGAAAGGTAACATGTTGACATCATCAGTTTGTAAGTTGTCTGTTTCATTTATAAGCAAGTTGCATCCCACGCCATCCAAATTTCTAGTGGTGATTATTTTTTTACTTTTACTTTAAAACCCTTTCAAATTCATATAAGAATTTGAATCTAGACACATAATTCTGTTTCAAAAGTCATGGTCTGAGTAAGATAAACACTAAATTTATTGGGATTGTTGGAGATAATAAATAGTATAATAATTTTTTTTTTGTAATAATTTAAACTTTTAAATGAAGTAATAAGTTAATTTGATATTAGAGGATATCAAAAGGTTTTGATTCAAGTCTTGCTGTCATTTATTTTAAAAAACATTGAAACTGTTTATATATAAAGCTAAAAAAGATCTTGTTTGTAAATGTGAGGGCGTGTTTGAGACGATAAATAATATAAAAAATATTCACTAACACGTATAGGTGTGTTTTAAAAATAATAAATAATATAATAAATTTTTTTTTAATATTTAAATTTTTTAAATAAAGTGATAAATTAATAAAAATCGTACATCTCAAGACTAAGACTTGGGCTCTCTCTTGTGATGTTAGACTATTAAGTTTGGCATAGACCAATGTTTTTATCCGTTAGTGAAGTTGCTTTATCATCTTATCCATGACAATAGGAATTACGCATGCATTAATTTAGAAACAATCTAGGGTCTCTTATGTTAAGAGTTGTGTAAAACATATCCACTGTGTGTTGTGACCCCATTTGATAAACATGACAATCCCACTTTTGTACGTTAGCGATGGTTTTTTTTTGTTTTTTTTTTGGTCATTTAGTGACGGTTCAAACCTGGGACGAGGTTCTTAAAGTATGACTAGTTTTTTTTTTTTTTTTGTCGGAAAGTATGACTAGTTGATTGATGAGGATATATATGCAGAAAGAACTTGTGTTGCTGATGGTGGATAAGTACAAGTCCTAGTCCCCTTTAAGCTTTGCTTGGTTTTGATGTCAACTTCTTTGTCGTTGTTCACAATTGATATACAAAACGTACAAGAATGAAATTTGTATAATTCAATTCCACGTCATAGCAGCCTCACGCCATTGATTTAGTAGTAATTGGATACAATCATTTTTACGAGATCATAAATTGATACTTTTTATTATTTTATAGTTCAATTTTTAATTAATTTGATATATATGTAAAAACATATCGCTACACCCAAAAAATTATCCGGAAAGGACACATTTTCAGTGTACCAATTATCGTGTTCACGGTAAATGCTGGATAACCAAGTACGGAGCGGATAACTACTGAAAGCATCTAAGTAATAAGAGTCTCCAATAGCACAGTCGAGACAGCGACGAAAAATTTCTTCTTTTTAATATTTACCAAATATTTTTTGGCAATACTTAGATATATAAATACTTAGATCTATACTAAGAATTTATTATTTAATTAATAAAAATTAATTATTTATGAATTTATGAATTAATAATAATTACAATTCTTATTAAATAATGGTCGAGTTTCACCATCTAACTTCTCACGTGATTCAAAGAAATTTCACATCATAGCAAGTTTGGTGAACTTATACACGGATTGAGTATTAAATTATTAATTAATTTATTTTGGAGTGGAAATATAATAATTTTATAAACTATTTGTGCTTTTTAAAATATTACATGTAATCCAATGTCGGTAGTTGTTTCATCTAGGTTAACGGCATATGCATCTAAAGCTCTAACTTTGAAATATTATCTCGCCAAAATATGCGATCTTGATGACAGGGATTATGTGCAATATTTTAAACAACATGAGGGTTTTGATGAGATTATTTTAAATGAATGATCAGATTTTATGAGATTATTTTGGTGTCCCTCTTATTACAAATTAACATAAAGAGAGGTGTTGTTCATATAATTATCTCATGATTTTTGCTGATAATTTTTTCACCATATCTGCTCGTTTCAAAATGCCGTACCAATATATTGTTTTTAAGGTTGATGCTACATAATCACAAAGTTAGTATAAAAGGTCTCTATAATTGTTTTATCTGTTATTCATACTACCTTGTTATAATCACAAATTTAAGCATCAAACTGTCTTTAGTCGGTATCACACTGCTGTTCTAAATTTACTTCACCATTGTTACATTCTATTTATGCAAGTTGTTGATGGCCGTTTAATAATTTGAATCTAAAATTTCAATATCCGATATCTTAATTGTAAATTTTATAGTTTAGGTCATCAACTCTAGCAAGTTGTGGGAAGTCAATTAATTCTCTATTTATATATCCCATTGTCTTCAAACGTGTTCTCTCTTGGATTTGGTACTTAGCTTACTTTTGGTTCCATGGTGGATTCAGAAAGGTTCATCGTTCTTTCCATGAAACATTATTGACTAGTGTCGGCTGAGAGAAAAAGAATTGGAAAGTATTTGCTAACATGAACAACCTCCCTCGAGAAAAAAGTGATAAAAAACGTGTCAAATTTTTTCACTTAAGTACTAATGTTCTTTTCAATTATCTTTCTCTTTGCTACATCATCATGGACAAGCCGCCGAGGGTTGGATTAAAATGGTTGTATAACGACTTATTGTGATTAATTTTAATTTTAATTTATATTTTTTTATTATTACAAATATAATTTAATTTTTAATTGATTTAAAACATGTATTGTTGCAAGTCTTTGCATCACAAAATTTGTCGTCTATAAACTTAATGTAACCCTAACAAAAGTATGTTCCAGTCATAGAAGAGAAAAGATTATCATTGTGGACACTCTAAAAGACCAAAATAGTGGTTCCTGTTCGCATCACTACTTTTCTTTTGCTCATCTTTGTACATTTTTTTTTTTTTTGGTCAAGATCTTTGCACATTGACACAATCTATTAGTGCATATTTCAAAACTATTAAATTATTCCTACGTGTGTTAAGTGAAATGATAAAATAATAACATATTATACTTATAGAGAAAACAATCGATATGCGAACTGACTAACCATTTTTTCTCTCTATAAATCTCTTGAGATTGTTATTTTTCAGTAATCTTTAGATCAACTTCAAGTCTTATCATAGATGAATTATAATATAATTGGCTGAGCCTCCCTTAAAAGAAAAAAAAAACATGTTACATTTGAAAATTTTGAATTTAAAATGCAATTTTGACCTTTATTGTACAAAAAGAAAAATATTAAATTATTCAACATTGTCCTCTAATGGGTGTGCATATGGGCAATAAAATATGTTATATTTTGTTTAGTTCAACTAGCTAAAGATTAGTGGATCAGTTCTAAACTCGATTAAAATAAGAAGTTGGATAAGAGTTTGCTAGAAATGGTTTCCGAACAATGAACCAAGAATAAAATACTAACATTATTTGGTCGAGGAAAGAAAATACTCCTCAGCTTTTTTTTTTATATTGACCAAAAAAAAAAAACTTTTTTTTTATATTATAATATAATGTCTACTTACTTAAGAATAAGAATTACGTACAAGTAAGATTATTCTGACAAAAAAAAAAAAAAGCAAGATTTGCATTGTCACTTTCTACTTCTAGAATATGTCTAATAATATTCTATAAATAACTTAGGTTAGATGACGTCGATACCCACGATAAAGAACCGTGACAAGGGGTCTACAGGAGGTCAAATTTTTAGGTAACTTCAAGGGCCACGTGTTTGGCTTTACGTATGACAATTGAGTAATTTTTTTTTTTGTCGGAAACAATTGAGTAATTGGCGCATGGTGTTATCAACTAGGTTAGGTATGAGTCTCCTCGTAATATTAGCGAACTGAAATGATAGTGAATTAATAATTAATAATGACATAATTATGATAAAATAATATTAATTGCTTACAATTATTAAATTTCTTGTCACTTAAAAATTTAGTAGTAGAGTATTTGAAATGTGAACAATATGCTTTGCTTACTTATTTGGTTCGTGTAAGGGTTTGTTTGACATACTCTTTTGACTCTTAAAAGTGATTCTTATAAATTTAGAAGTTAAAACTAATTATTTAGTCTATTTTTTAAAGAGCTTTTAAATAACAACTGAAGTTGAAAAAAGTTTAAAAATAAGAAACTACAAATTAGTGTTTTTTAAAAAATAATTTTGCGAAACTATTTTTTGTTTCTCAAATATACATATCCACATTTTTTAAAGTCCAGTGCCACCTTCAAAATTTTTAAAAACCTAATATAGACCAAATATTTAATAATTTTTATTTAATAATACTTTAATCAAATTAAACTCTACTACTAAAACTCTACTGTTAAAAATTTTATAGATGAAAAACTAAAATTTTACCGTTAAATCAAACATAACCTAAATAAAAAAATATATTCATTTTTTGACCAATTTTATAGCCTCGTATCTAATTAATTTAAATCACACTTATTGCAAAGGAAATCATATGTTGTATAGTCTAAACCCTAATATAAACTCGAGCACTTCCTGCCAAAAAAAGAAAGTCTTCATCAGATGTTTCATCAATAGTGCATAGATAGAAACGTGGATAGATTGGTCACCATGAATCATTATCGTAAGAATCTAGAAAGGCACATGCTTTAAATCTTTTCATTTGTGGATGGATAAACTATGCAAGTGAATATATGAGCTTATCATATTTTGGTGCGTCAATGTCAATGGTTGTTTACCTACTACTATGTTGACCTAGTATTTCAGGTAAAGAGCTGAATAAAGAAAGCCTTCCTTCTCGTTTTGGACGCATGGCAAGGTTTTTTTTTTTTTTTTTTTTAATAATAAATTAATTTCGTGATCTAATTATACACCCTAATATATATATTAATTCGGTAAAAAAAAAAGACTTGAATTCAGACATTTAGTTCATGAGTTATTACCATTTGTTCTCACATTGAGACTCTGAATGCACCAATGTCGTTTTCCTATTTAGTATTCCTTTCTTAATTGTCTTTTTTGGGATCAATCTTTCTTAATATTTTCACAATTAGACTTTTAAAGCCAGATATTAGATAATTTTAACAATTTATGGATCTTGTTCATATTTTTCTTCACCTTAATTTGAAAATGTTCACAAACTTTTTTTTTTTGCTATATGAAGACGTTCATAAGCTGTAATTGAATTTTTTTTTTTGTCAGGGTAATTGAATTTTCTTAGAAGTTATGAATTATCATATGATGAAATATCAATCAAAATAAAATTCGTAAATTAGTTTATAGTTTTTATTCTTTATCGTTCTAATTTACAAAGAAAAAAAATTAAAAACAGAAACTATGGATCTCTTTTCTTTTTCTTTCCTAGAAAGAAAAGAAAAAGAAATAAAAGAGGAAAAAAGGACTAGCACTGTAAATTCCGAATGCAGAATAGGGTTACTGGAGACTGGCTCCCACTAGCCCAAAAAATAATGCACACTTTATCTGTTTTTTATTTATTTATTGAAGATTCACTTTGCCCCTATTAGAAAAAGCATATTAATTATTTGTATGGTTGTCAAATTCTATATTATAACTCCTACTGAACAAATTCTTAGATATGTTTCTACCTATTTTAAAATTCCATAAAAATGACACACGTTTGTATTCTTTTTAAATTTGATGATGTACCATTCGATCTTAGAAAATTATCTCATTTGACATTGTTGAATGATGCGGCACGCAAAATCCAAACCTGGCAAACAGAGAAAACAAAGAAGCCAAACAACTCAAATGAAGCCCAACTAATGCTAACAAGCCCAATAACCAAGCCCAGCCCAGTCCTAGAAACCCTAGGCAGCAGCTGGACCAACCAACAAACCAAGCTGCACCAGATAATCCGTCGGAGCATATGAGCAAGAGCAGGAGCAAAAATTGGGATACAAGCAGAGGCGGATGTAATTGGAAGCAAATGGAGCTTGCAGTCCCTACTGGCTTAAAAAAAATGTTAAAAAATTTACATATTTTTTAAAAAATTTGTATATATTTTTAGTTAAAAAAATTATATATTTTAATCTTTTAATAAAAAGAATGTCTGAATCTGCCTCTAAGTGTGACCCCGTCATAGGAATGCCAAAGGCCAATAGCTGGTTGGTTGAAGGCTAAAGAGTTAGGTTAAATCACGAGCCTTTTAGATGGACTGGTGCTTGCCTTGGAATTGTAAAACAAGAGGTTGACTATGGCCTTGTTAGGTTTTGATTAGGCCATTTTGGCTGTAGCTCAAATCAATAATGAACTAAACACCATAGATGAGACATCAATTGTAATGCTTATGCTATCAACGACCCATGCCGAACTTGACAAGGATCCTTTTCAAACGATAATACATTAGATTTTAGAGTCACAAACGATGCAAGTTTTGGACAGTATAATCTGAAAGTTAAGAAGTTTAGTCGTGAAAACTATCTCTTGAAAAAATACAAGATAAGACTGTAAATGATAAATTTAAAATACGTGTGATCTTTTTTTAAACCTCACATTTGATGAGCGTTTCGTGCACGAGTGATTTTTAGAATTCATTAGTGAAATTATTAATGGTTACGTGAAAAATGAAAGCCTTAAAAGATGGGCTAACTAGAAGACGTGAAAGTGTAATCAAACATCCACATCCACTGATCTAGACCACACCTCTCAGAGAATTATATGAATATAATCATTGACTAATACAGTGGACAATTGTCAAGGAAGTTTGTATCTAGTCAAGTTCGGTGCAAGAAAATCTTGTTGTTTATCAAGTTCTTGATGAGATGTATGAACGAAATGTCCTTTTCAGTCACATATTTCGTTTGCATGCCATTAGTGACACGAAGAATAAAGTTAGCACTAGATTGTCATTCCATGAAAACACACCATTGTAGATATTACCAAGAGAGAACAAGTGAATTTGCCAAAGAAAATTGGAAGACGCACAAGATTTTTCCCTTTTCACTTCAAAAAATTTACAACCGCACTCCTATTAACTGCTTTCTTACAAAAATATATTACAGCCGAGTGACAACCATAGGCGAAAAAGTAAAGAAAGAAATACGAGTACAGATTTTACCTAAAAAATAAGTAAACATGACTCATGTTGTACGAGATCTAATTGATCACATCATCTAAAAGTTACATATAATTATGTAAAGAGCTTTGCTATCAACTATGCAGTTTACAAACTTCAATGTTAGGCCAACTCCATTAGCATCCTTTTCTTGTATGGTTCTTACTTTAAGTGTAGGAAAAAATGAAGCAAATGGACTCCAACCTAAATTGTAAGGGATCTTTAAATACATTTTCAGCATCTCATGTAGGGGCGAAGACACAATCTCCTTACCTCATTCCATAAAATCTGTCAACGGTCAAAAGAATAAAATTTATTAAATATAAAGAAGGTGTTGGAGTGAAATTTAAATAGGAAATTTTTAAAATAAAAAATTGACTAAATGTAGGGAAACCTGTTAGAGTGGAACTGTAATAAAGAATTTTTAAATAATGTAAAAAAAATACTTAAAATCCTTTACATATAATGAAAAAAATAAAGAATTTATTGGAATTGACCTTATGCTTCCACAGGAGGGTGGTGGCTCCTACTCTTGGTGACATTGGAGGACATGCTAGCTAAACTCTTCCTGAAGCATTCTCAGAGGAATTATAGTGGGGAACATCACTTCCTTGGCTGCCTATTTCTGCTTCAATACCATCAATATTTTGCCGAGGTCTAGAGAACGTCAAAATCTACCTCCACCTTCACACGTCGATCCTCACCCGTATCTTCTACCCATTGTTATCACTTTCATGATACGTTCTAAATCGTAGTACGAATTCTGGTGTAGGGTGCAACACTTAAGAGATTATAGACTATAATGGATGAGACATTTTTAAATTCACGGTACATTGTGAAAAATTATTAAATTTCTTTACCAAATATCATATAGAGTAATAATATTTTTTTGCTTTCTAATTACTAAAACTAATTTACTGCAAGGCTTAGTCTAATTACTAATTACTATTTCTCACATCCAAATCTAGTAAGAGCTTAAGTTTCATGTTCTCTTTTATTATTGTTCTCGTAAAAATTTATATACTATTCGGATTGCCAACTTTGGTAAATTGAAATGTAACTCGTAATATTTCAATAAGTAAACATAATGCGAAGAAGTTTTAATTATATTCAAAAGTTGACAGTGTATATGTAAGATCCTATACCTTAAAACTAAATGTGTTGTTAATCCAAATGTGTAAGAAGAATAATACTAAGATTTGCATATATATGTTGCCTGTTATCAACATCTTGGAACCATCAATTGGCAATGTTCTGACTACAATGTCTGTCTGTATCAAAATAGAAAAGTACCAGTAATCCAGGTAAAAACATGCCCCATGATTTTACCTCCTTGTTGTAGCAGGTTGGGTAAAAGAAACACTTTGCAAGCTATTCCACTGAAATTGCATTTCACAGCTTCCATTTACCACATGTGGACTGAACGTAATGCGAGGATCTTAAAAAATGAGTATGCTACTGAGTATCAAGTCATGAAGAAGATTGAAAATGAAGTCCGATTAAGATGTTAACAATCAAGAAGGTTAGGAACAATAGATACAATAGAGAGCTTTGTAATTTGCAAAATTTTAATAAGCTTACCTTTTAAGTTCCAAGATTTTTTTGTCTTTTGTAATGTTTGACACAATTGTACATGGCTTTGCCAAAGTTTTTAGTTAGTGGAATGAAATTACTTGCTGATCGAGTAAAAAAAACATGCCTCATGATCTATTTACAACACGTATGCAGGGGTGGATTTGAAAATTAAATTACATTAATTAATTTTCGCTAGAGATACTAGTCTGATATTACCTTTTAACTATATAATCAGTTTTGCCAAAAAATGAAAAATAATAGCGGGCCTTTGATCTAGTTGGTTGCTACTAGTGCTATCAACACTCATTAGCTATATGACCCAAAAAAAAAAAAAAAATCCTCATGAGTGGCCCAGTTTACAAATAGGTTCGACAAAAAAAAAAAGGTTTATAAATAGGTTAAATCTAATCGAACCATACTAGTTTTCCTGATAAGAATGAAGGACTTTGAAAATCAATCTTGAATAACTTATAAACAAAGTAATTTTGCTGGCAAACAAAGTAGACATTTTCATTAAGTTTTTAGATGGTATTTAAAAACTAAACCTGGCACTGAGAATGACCAATCTTTTAAGTACTAAATATTTTCTAAAGAATTTTGAAACTTAGATGGATATGATTGTATTAAATCATTAAAATTAAAGAGGCTAATCAAATTTTATATTTTCCTCCTTTTATCTTTCAATTTTATTTTCACTTTCTACTTTTTCATTTTTCATTTTTTTTCCCTTTCTTTTTCCTTTCTCCTTCTTTTTCTTCTTTCTTCCTTCTTTCTGCTCTATTCCCCAATTTTACCACCACACGAGCAGTACATTGTATACACGCCTTCCCCATAGTCAGTGGCAAGTTAGGACCCCAAAGTGAGGGTGTGCACCTCATATAATGAAAAAGTCAACATAATATTAATTTTTTTGACAGATTTTTTATTAAATAATTAGTACACCCTTATTGACATGTGGCTCCATCACTGCCCACAGCCAATCCACTTACAAATACCAACACAAGAGATGGCTCTCCTTGTCTTTTAAATCCCGCCTTAAATCTTTGCTGGTTTTATCTTACAAAGGCAAAATCCCAAAAGAAAAAACAATTCCATCAACATCTGCATAGAAGTAATAAATTTCTAAGAACTAAATTGTGCGTTTATGTCTTAAAAATTAATTTGCAAGAACTCTCACAATTCACAAGAGAATGTGGTTAATAAAGTTTCAAGGGGGGCTAAGCTCATTTCTTCAGATTTCTGTGACAAGGGTTTTGTAGGTGGATGGATTCTTTATCTGTCTAGTGTTATTTTCTTCCCTTTTCTCCAATTTGCTCTTTTTTCTCTTTTCCCCTTATTTGTCATTTTTATCCTAAAGACATGAAACTGGTAGAAAGAAAGAATTCGTGTGCACAATGTTTTTTTTTTTTTTTTTATCGTTATGATATGACAGACCTTCCTTATTTTTATTTTTTTATTTTTGCTGGATTGTAAATGATATCGTGTTACTGATGCAATAAAATTTGGGTATTTAAAATTTTCTTATATTTTACGTTCTCGAAATGGATCCTATCAATTTTGAGGATTTAGGTGGGTTGAGATATGGTTAAGATGGTGCTTTGGTGTTGTAATAATCAATGGTGATGGCACCATAATCAATGAGAGTATAACTACTATGAGGATGCTAATGTACGTTGGGATGAGCTGATGGGTTGGCTAGGATTCTACTTTTTCTTAGTCCAAGAGAGAACGTGAATCTATTAACCAAATGATAGAAAATGGTGTGCCAGTGGTAGGTGAGAGAAGGAGGAGGAGAAAAAAAAAAGAAAAAAAAAAAAAGGAAAAAGAAGAAGAAGAAATGAAATAAACATGAAAAATAATAGGAGGAAAAAGTAAATTTATTTGAGTATCTCAATTTTAATGATTTATGTTTCAACCCCTCTATTTTAGGTTTTCTTTACAATGTCTAACAAAATACTTTGAATGGAATTATTTTGAAAATTAATGGTTCTTTTATAACTAAAAATAATTCAATGATTTTAAATAAATTTCATGAGTGTATCTGGACAAACTCCTGAGTTCGTAAAATGGTATATTAAACATATAAAATTCGCTTTTTTTTTTCTTCTTCTTGTGATTTAATCGTACAATTAGAGTTCCTGATGCTCTCAGATTTCATTAAAGGGCTTGGTATAACGGTGGGCATACATACACGAAATCAAGAAAATTATTATTTAATATGTTTTATAATTTGATTAGTGTGGTTAATAGTTTTCTAATTTCACTTAAGGTAGAATTAAAGAGTTCTAATTTTCTTAGGGCTCGTTCGATCCCATGTTCAGAACATGTATGTCTTCCGAGAATTAGATCTTGAAAAATGAGAGTCAACTAGTTTAGTTATGATTTGAGTAGGCTCATAACAGGGTAATACACGCCTGAGAACCGGGGCCTAGCCATCCTTCATTTGCGGTCTATTTTCTGACTTTGTCCGTTGACTGATCATATAAAAGTACCTAACTGCTGAAAAACATGAATACATTTTTTTTTTCTACATTTAGCAATGCAATATTGAGGGGTTAAATACTCAACAAAGTGATTTTGAGATCTCTCACATTTAAAGCGAGAATCATTCCACTAGACCAAATGGCCAGTGGCACCTACTATGGGGGAGTGTCTTGTGAATGTTTTAGGGTGTTTTTTGCCAAAGCAAATTTAGATTCCAATTGTAATTTTGAAGAGTATTTAATTTGTAAGAGTTTGTGCTCGGCTTGAACCAAAAAATTCATGTTATTCAAAAGTTAAGGGGAATAAGACATCCAGATCCCTAACCTTTTAGTATTGGGACATATAGGTCCCTGAGTTTTTAAAAATCTCTTGGGAGGTCCTTGACCAAAGGATAATTTGGTCTTTTTTCTAAAATAATTGAATAGAATAAATAAAATAATTTTAAACTAATTTCATAAATTTAATATATTATACACTTACCCAAAAAAATAAAAAAATATTCCAAAAATATAATAAATTACAAACTCACCCCATCACCACCACCACCACCATACTCAAACCCACAACTTCACCATTAATACCACCAAGTCCACCACACACCACACTCCATTAACATCACCATCACCACCACTACATTCATTTGACATACTTATATATGAACTCCAATCCAACCATTAACATCACTACCACTATACCATATGCCTATTACAAACCCCACCAACACCCACTCTACAATCACAACCACCATCAACTCCACCTCTTCAACCAAAAAAAAAAACCCAACTCTATTGTCAACCACAATATAAATCCGACCACCAACAACAACTCCACCATCAACTACACATTAGTAACCCCCACCCCAAAAAATTGCATCCCCACACCCCACCCCACCCTCTCAACCTGTCTCAACTCAACCCCTAACCCGCTAAAACCCCACCCACAACCAACAATTTTTTTTTTTTTGGTTTAAGGTGTGTATAGATTAGTTTTTCTTTTTGTTTAAGGTGTGTATAGATTAGTTTGTATATACATATGGTGTATGGTGGAGTTGGTGATAAAGTTGTGGGTTTGTTAATAAGGTGTACTGTTAGCGGGAGTGGTGGCGGCGGCGGCGGCGGCGGTGGTGGTGGTGGGTTGGAGTTGTTAAAATGAGTTTGTAATTTGTTAGTTTTTTGGGGTTATGTTTTTAATTATTTTAGGTCTTTGTATAATTTATTAAATTTATGAGGATAGTTTTAAATTAATGTCTTTTTTTATTTAATTATTTTAAAAAAACCAAATTAGCCTTTGGTCAAAGACCACTTAAGAGATTTTTAAAAACTCAGGGACCTATGTGTTCCAATACTAAAAGGTTAGGGACCTGGATGTCTTATTCCCAAAAGTTAAGTATACTTAACTTTTAAACAGGTGATTTTTCTTAATAAATAATTAAAACATGCAATATATTATATCGTAGGTCAAATGAACCTTTAGTATCATGTCTCTCTTCCCTTCTTTTTTGTAAATTCTGATGACAGAATAAGTTATATTTGTGTGTGGCTTTTTTCCCCCCTTTTTTTGAACTTCTCTCCACGTAGCTAAAATAAGTTAAAATTAAAAGTCAATTTGGAAGGTCTTTAAGAACTTCTTAATTAGGAAAATTGAGAAAAAAAAAATCAAAATGGAGTAAGAAAAAGCCTACAATATTTTATAACTCCAAAAAGATGAGTTTAAGAATCTTAGCAATAATGGATACGAAAAAAAGTCTATAATGGGACTTGAAAATAAGGTAAAGTTTGTGACTTTTTTTTTTTGGCTTTGAAAGTTAGAGTCGGTGATGCTTCTGAAAGATCTATCTCTTTTTCATAGTCTAAGCCTAATCTTGCAATAGGGTCGAGGAAAAGCAGATGCAAGTGTAGCTTTTTCTCTGTTAACAAAAAATGTGTAGACTTTTCTCTTTGTTCATGCACTTAAATGAATGGTTAAGAATCACGAGTTCTCACTCTTAAACTAATTGATTTAGATAGATACGTGTACTATCTGATATAATGGTTTTGGAGTTAGTATTTTTTGTGTGAGAGAAATATATATTCGAATGCCCTCTTTACGTATGATTGGAAGTTGACATTGAGGTGAAAGAATCAGAGCTCAACTTTAATATCATGTCATGAAATTTCATATTAAAACTAATTAGTACTAGGTGAAATACTTCAGAATATATTATATATGGTATTTGAAAATTTGTGATTTTTTATGTGAAAAAAATATATATTTCAACATGGATGACAATAATCTTTTATATTCTTAACGACATGGGTGAAAGAGAAGTTTGGAATAAGGAATCCAGAAAGGCATGCATACATGCACCTTTTTCGTTCCTTTTCTTGCTTTGTTAATCAACATGTGTTTACTGACCAAAAAAAAAAAATCAACATGTGTTTAGAATAAATCTTTTTTTTTTTTGGTGAAAATGTTTAGAATATATATTACTCCTTTAGAATATGTGATTTGCGAAGATGGAACCTAAATTTGACACAAAAAAAAAGATGGAACCTAAAGAGATTGATCAAAGTAAACCCCGCTCACCTTTCCTATCCATCAAGAGTTGGGTCCGATTTAGGATTATTATTTAATGGGGATTAAAATAATATAATTTAATATTTATAGATGATCAATTTTTTTCAATTGGGATTAACTAAATTAATTTTTCTATCAAAAGGTATTTTAAAAGTATATATATTTTTAAAAAATATAAATTTAACTCACTCTTTAATAATTTTATTTTTAAAATTAGTGGAGACTGCAGCTGTGCTACCCCCTGAATGGCTACACCCTGAATCGGAGCTATAAGGTCGCTCACAATTTGTGAGTAAACTTTTACAAGGGCTTATATGAAAGTGATAAAGAATTAATATAATTTGCCTCACCATCCGTCAGTGTAGTATTCAATTACAAATTAATGTCATTTTTTTTGTCGGAATTATTGTCATTCTTTTTCATACTTTCTCAAAAAAAAAAAAAAAAAAGTTGTTAAGCACTTTAGACAATATTAAATATTAATTGGCTTAACATATGCTTATATATCTTTACCAAACTTGAAGAATGCATTTTGAGAGGAAAAAAAAAACTAAATAAAAAAGAAGAAAATTCTAGTTATTTGCACAATTTTTGCAGCTCATGAAAATTCTCATTATTTACAAGATCTTTTGTAATCTCACATTGATGTGAAACTAATAAGCGAATGATTTATAAATAAATATTACAAATTTAAGTATGACCTAAGTTAATTATTTTTTACCAATAAATTTTAGATTCAGAACAATTATTATTAAGTCTATAATATTAGATTCATTTACGAGTTTAATATTTCAAACTTGGGGCATAAATTTTTGTAGCTCAATGAGAAAAAGAAAAAAAAAAAAAAAAGCCATAGGAGATCAAGGATCAACTTCTCCCAGCTCGGAGAGGTTGATGCTTGATCTCAATGCCCTTACAAGGTACTACGGTTCGTATAACTCTGAATTTCTTTTTTGTTTGATAGTTAAGGAGTTAATACAAATAAGAAGGCCCGCCTAGATAATTTTAGTCTTCTGGTGTATAAATAGTGTGCTATAGTCGTATCTTTCTGATAAAAAAAAAAAAAAAGAACTTGTGGCACACTTAGATCTACTGGACACATGGTTAACTCTATAGCCACAGGAAATGTAATTCTTCCTACTTGAATTTCATTCACTTGAAATGCAATTTTGATTCATTTCGGGGAATTTAATTTTAATTTACATCGGGGAATTTTAATTTCATTCACTTTAGGTATTGATGTAATTCTATCCACTTTAGAGAATTTTAATTTCATTCACTTCAGGGAATGATATTAAGCCAGTTGGGATATTTGACCCTTTATAGAATTCCATTAAGGTTTAATTTTCACTGTAACAAATGTGAATTTCAATTCTTCAAAGATAAGATAATAAAGAAAAAATACTTTTACACAATCCTACTAGGATATGTTATTTCCTTCTTTAATAGCTTCCCCAAGTTAAATGAATTTAAGTATTAAAAATCCGTATAAATAATAATTGTCGAATTAACAAAAGTTTAAGGACAACATAAAAATTAAGCATCGCAGTGAAGCCATGAGTTCACCCAAAAAAGGTTGTGTGAAAGGACATGGAAAACTTATAGTGTCAAGCTGAAATAGAATGATCGAGAAGATCAACTTTCAATTACTTTGCTATACTAAAGCAACCAATTAAATTTGTCTTGAACTAAGCATACTTCAGCTTGAAGGCAAAAGCTTCTTTTATGTCTATGAATATCCATTATTGATAAAACATTAACTGGACCCATAAAAAGACAATAGATTTTTTTTTTTCATTGTCCATAATATTTTATTCTATCTTATCTTCTTATCTAAAGAAATATAGATAACTATTTGATTTTATTTTATTTTTGTCGGATTGTTATATAACCAAAGAAATCGTAAATTACATTAATTTATATTGTTTGAACAAGCATTCCTAAGTACAAGTGTAGACAATTTTAGGAGAGGTGAACTAGACCAGTAAAGGGAAGGGGAAGGGGGAGGGGGGGGGGGGGGGGGGGGGAGGGGGGCGGGGGACCCAATTCGAATTGCACAGGCAACTCAATCTGTTATTTAGTTGGCCGACCTTAGGGTATGTCGGAAGGAGAATCCAAAAGTGGAGGAAAAAGAAGAAATGAAATTGCGAATTATGAATGTAAGTCTCCAGTCACAATTAAGAGAATCCCTCAAAGAATCTATAACTATATGAAGATAAGTATTTGATTCGATAATTGATAACACAGTGCGGATACAAGGCCATAGACTCGGCCAACACAATATGCTGTTACTTGGGTTTGCCTTAACTAGCTTTTACCTATTTTCAGATGATCTAAACACCAGTGGCAAGTTATTCCAAAAGAAAAACAAATATGTGGCTAGAATACCGACTAAGCAGATAGAGGAGAATTTTAAGCCGAGCCAAGGTAGTATTCAGGAGTTTACCCAAAATACCACTTATATTACGAACTAAAAGGAATAACAGTTGTTCATATATGCCATATATAATATTAATCGTAGACAATAAAATATGACTAGGTAGGAAATTTACAGACTTTCGTCTTTATTTAAATCCGTCATTCAATAAATTGATGGAGCAATATCCTTCGACAAACAAGGTGTTAGTTTCTTCTAACAATCAAGTGGTAGAGACTCGTGATGATAACGTGTTATAAAAATAACTCCAAAACATATAAAAGAGTAAAGAGATTAATAAAGAGAGAAACTAAAATTCTTATTGATTTATGAATATGTTACATTTCAATGAAGTTATTCTATTTATAGAGTTTTGGAAGCTCTTACTTGTACAAGCGTTGATACAACATCAAACGGCTGCAAATCAAAAGCAGAGTGCTAAAGCAAGTTGGTTGCAAGCTGCTGCACAATAGTAGACTACTACAAGTCACAAGCTGCTGAAATATGCTGGTTGCAAATCAAAAGTAGGTTGCTGCAAATTAGAAGCACGTTACTAATACAGGTTGGTAAATATCCACACATTAATATTTCATAACATTTTTCACATTTCAAATTCATTCTTTTTTATTTATTAAAGAGAGTCTAAAATCGTACAACGTAACTAGTAAAACTGGAATTACAGCCTCTCACTAGAATAACTCAAAATGTTCTCCTGGTATGCATTATATATAGTACCAATCTTTTAAGGGTAAATTTCACAATTAGTTCCTATTGTTTATACTTTTTTTTTAAGTTGGTCCTTAATATTTAAAAAAAATTATATTAGTTTTTAATATTTACAAAGTGATTCAAAATAATTTATATTGTTCAAAACTAACCAATTTAGTCCCTATTATTTTTCATAAAATTTAATTTAGTCCCCAAATAAAAATCACGTGTAGGGACTGAATTTAATTTTTTTAAAAAAATAATAGGGACTAAATTGATTTTTTTGAAAAATAATAAGGACCACATTGATTAAGTTTTGAACAATAGTGACAATTTTAAATAATTTTTGTAAATATTAAAGACCAATATGAATAATTTAAAACATTAAAAATTATATTAAAAAAATGTAAATAATAAAAATTTCGTGTGAAATTTACCCAATCTTTCAATGTTGACTATTCAAAACTCATACTCTCTGCAAACTCATTGGTTTTGGTGATCTTTTCATTTTTGCTTTTTACCCCATTTTTATGTTACAGTTGCTCAAGGCTTTCAACAAATGGCTGATGGCCTCTCATGTCGTTTTATCGACGGATAAATTTTACACTTAATCTTTATTGTTTGTATTTTTTGTAAATTAATTTTTAATATTTTAAAAAAATTATATTAATTTTTAATATTTATAAAATGATTCAAAATTATCCATATCATTAAAAATTAATCAATTTAATCCCTTTGTCTAGAATAAAATATCATGTCTCCCTCGCGTCAGTATTATGTCTCCCTCGCGTTCATTTAATTGATCAACTGACCTATATGGCTTTTCACTTTTGAAAATTTTGATTATAGAATAAGTTTAGTTTTTTTTATTTTTTTTATTTTTATTTTTATTTTTTTAAATGATGAGGACTTCACCTAATATACAAAATCACATTAGACCAATCTCAAGGTTGTAAACCCTGTGATGTAGAGGAACGTCCAACAAATGTTCAAAGTCAGTCAATTAGGTTTTAATTTGAGATTTTAAATCACAATAAATCACTACTCGACTGCTTCACCTAATCTCTAAGAGCTAAAATAAGATATATTTGTGTTTCAATTATGCTTTTTTTTTTTTTGCCACTTCTCCTGGCTTAGGTAAAATAAGTCAAAATTAAAAGTCATTTTGGAAGGTTTTTAAAAACTTTTTAATTGGTAAAAATTGAGAAAAATTAAAATAGAGTTAGAAAAAGCCTACAATATTGTTTTACAACTCCAAGAAGATAACTTAGGAATCTTGCCAACAATAAGTACGAAAAAGAGTCTCTGTTGGGACTTGAAAATACAAAGTTAAAGTGGGATATGCTAATTTTGGAAAAAAAAAATTTATTGACAAACAAAAAAAAAGAGATAAATTTCATAAATGATCCTCAATATTTACATTTTTATAGTTTTATTTTTATTGTTTTAAGAGTGACACACTTAGTCTATACAAATTACAAAAGTTATAATTTAATACCTAATATTTACACTTTTTTCTGATTTTGTCTTCATTATTTCAAAAGTAATGTGTTTAGACGTCAAAATTTACAAAAGTTTTAATTTAGTCCCTGTCATGTATTTTTATTTGTAGCTTATACATAAAACTTCGGAAACTAAAATGAAAAAAAAGTAAAAATATTTGGAATTAAATTAAATTTTTTTACAAAATTTAAAGAATAATCGAGCTACTTTTAAAATAATAGAATGAAATTAAAAGAAAATCTTGAAATAATAATTTAGAAAATCTTGTACTCCACACTTTCCCAGATTGAATAATGAACATCTCCTTTTTTCTTGTGATGTTGAAAATCTCTTGGTCGGTCAGCACGACTTTTCCTTCACGTGAATTGTTTCCTACGTACAACATGCTTTAACTTCCCTTTTGAAAAACTTTGCAAACAACGACAAATATTTGACAAGCCATCTTGTTTTTTTTGTTTTTTGTTTTTTTTTTTACCAAAAAAAAAAGCCATCTTGTTTTTTTACCTGAATTACCTTCTACTTTTTTTTTTTTTTTTATACCTCACATGCTTTGATTTTTTTTTTTAATTTGGTAAAAAAACCAATGGGCCAATCGAACTTTGTTAGAAGACTATGATTTGAGTTTGTCTTCTACACAGTTTCCATGCATTACCCACGAATAACTCTGGATCTTATCTCTGAAAAAAGGGAGTATTAGTTCCTCGTTTTGTTTTAAAACCATAAATTTTCGCAACCGTATAAAAAGACAAATTCATATGATTTAGTCTTCAAAATAGAGCACTGTACTGTACTCTTACCACGAATCTTTATTTCATTTACCTTGGTGTTGTCACTGCAACTGATTTTGAGCAACGAGCACTTCAATGCTTTCTCTTGTAACGAACTTCACTAACAGCAATTTTTTAAACGGGATAAAGCCATTTTCCCCCATGAGTTCAAGCATAAATCCCAAACTCCCCCATGTATTTTTTGATTTACCCAGATTCCCCCATATCCCTTCACATCGTTAATCAGTTAGGGGTAAAAAGGTAATTTTACTGTTTAAAAACCAAACCTGACCCGAAACCCAAACACTGTCTCATTTCAGAAAAAAAATTTCCCAAACCCCAAATCACTCTCGACACCATTATCGATTTGATGTTTTTCTGAACAGGAAGCTGATACTTTATTTTCTCTTTTAGGAATGATATAATTTATATAAGAACTCATGTAGTTACACAAAATCATCAATTGTAGTAAAAGAATAAGCCAATATATATAGATATGATATATCACTTGTATAGATTAAACTTGAGATGTTATAGTTTCAGTTCCTGAAACTTACCTTTAAAGCCTCGTCGGCTATTTTGAAGCTAACGATAAAGAGTTTAGTGCATCGGCACCGCCCACATGCGATGTGTGTTTTCGTGTTTTTGTTTGTGTGGGTGTGTTGTGTATGTTGCGTGTGGCTGGTGGTGTTGGTGGGTGTTAATGGTGGACTGGTGGTGGTGTTGATTGGTGGTGGTGAGTGTATGGCTCTGGAGGGGTTTTTTTTTTCTTTTCTTTTCTTTTTTTAATGGCGGTGGTGTTGGTTCGTGTTAATGGCGGTGGTGCTGTTGGTTGGTGTTAATGGCGGTGGTGGTGAGTGTATCGGCTGGGGAGGGGTTGTTTTTTTTTCTTTTCTTTTTTTTTCCTCACAGATATAAAAGACTGAACTACCCTCAGTTGGAGGGTTTAAAAGACTAAAATACCCTTAAACCTAATTGATCTGTTAACTCTATTAGATGAGATGGGGGAATCTGGGTAAATCAAAAAACACATGGGGGAGTTTGGGATTTATGCTTGAACTCATGGGGGAAAATGGCTTTATCCCTTTTTTAAACTTCACTTCAATGGAGATTTTGTTGATTGATTATTTTTTGGTTGGGTAAATATTTAATTTGGTCCCTTATGTTTAGGATTTGTAATCTTTTAGTCTTTATCGTTCAAAATGTACAATTTTAGTTTTATATCTTTATCATTTGTTCAAACTTAGTCCTTATCTTTCAAAATGTACTATTTTAGTCTCGTATCTTTACTATTTATTTTAACTTAGTTTTTATCTTTCAAAATGGTGGAAGACAAACATGGACTATAATAACAAAGATAAGGACTATGTTAGAACAAATGATAAAGATATAAGATTAAAATGATATATTTTGAAAGATAAAGACTAAGTTGAGACAAATGATAAAAATACTAGACTAAAATAATAAATTTTAAAAAATAAAAATAAAAATAACACAAATCTTAAAGATAAAAAACCAAACTAGGTATTTACCTTTTTTTGGTTCCTCCCTCTGCTAGTACTCCTTTTGGTAAAAATTTTTTTTTGCTGACTTGAGCTTTTGCTGCTTTATTTTTATTTTTTATTTTTTTTGTGCGGAAGCTAGTTGATGACCCAACTTGACTTTGATACCACTGTTAATTTTTTTTGAGATATGGGGAGGAATGTGGATATTTCATTGATAGGAAAGTGAAGTACAATTTTATTTTTTGATGTGGCTTTGGTTAGAGTATTTCTCTATGCTGTAGGAGGATATTTCTAACTTCTTTTTTTGATATCATGACTCTTTACAGATGTTCATGATCCTATTTTGAAGCTTTTTGGCTCTCTTGTGATGTGGAGCTATTGGCTCTCTCTCTCTCTCTCTTTTTTTTTTCTTGAGCTCTATGGCTCATATTTAGTGGAGCTCTTGGCTCAGATCACAAATGTCTCATATATCTTATATTTATAACTGAAATTCATTCTTAGAATTTTCTAGTTTCATAATATGAACTCGGCCTGCCTTTGATATGAAATTATTTAGTTGCAGATATTGATTCAAACTTGTCTGTTTAATTTTGATTTTCGCAAATAATTTTAAAATTGTGTAATTTGAACTTTTCTCTTATCTTGAATTTTATTCTAATCTAAAATTCTGAGATTTTTTACTTTTCTCGCATCCAAAATTTCCTTTGATTTTCTAGCTTGAATTCCAAGCTAATCTTGCAATAGGGTCGAGGTAAAGCAGATTCTAGTGTAGCTTTTTCTCTTCATTTATTATGCATGTGTACTATGAATGATCATATTCCTTTGTATTATTAGCAACATGTGTGCAACTGCAAGCAGTGTTTGGAACAAGGAATCTAAAAAGATATGCATGCTACTATTCGTTCCTTTTTCTTGCTTTATTAATCTACTTTTCTTTACAATATATCGTTGTGGTTTTCTTCTTTTTTTTTTTTTTTTTTCTCCCCACATTAGAGGCAAAGCCGATAAAAAAGAATTGAAGAAATTTCTCCCCTTTCATCTTACCTGAGCAGGAGTTGCACGGAGCTGGTGTGAAAGTTGGCTAACAAATTAAAGATTAAACCCAAAAGTTATTACAAGTCAAAGTTGGTTAACAAATTCGCACACCGATTCATTTTGCAGAACACATAAAATATGATGTTTCTGAATATCATTGGATTGAATTAATAGTTCTTCTCATAAATCACATTTTGAATTCTATTATGAAATTCATTTCATACTTTCTCGATACAAAAATTAGTTGGTAAACACTTTAGATTATATTAGTTACTAATTAGCTTAATATGTACTTATATATTTCCTCGAAACTTGTAGAAAATTAAGTATTGTCAACCGCAATTATGAAAAACAGTAGAATAAATAAATAAAAGAAAATTGTGGTTATTTACTACAATTTTTGTAGCTCAAGAAAATTTTAACAATTTGCAAGATTTTTCATAATATCTCCCATTTGTGTGACAGATAACAAGTGAATGATTATCGGTGGTCGGGTTCCATGTTAACTAGTTTTTACGTCATTAAAATAAAAAAATAAATAATTTATAAATAATTATTATAGATGAACTCGTGTTAAATTTAGGATTCAGTATCACATTTGGAACGTAATATATTTTCAGCTCAAACTCGTGTCACATTTGAGATCTACTGGACACATGTTTCAACTCTACAGCCAGAGGGATAAAGATATTACTGCCCCTGGTCCATTATAGTACCAAGCTTTTATTGCTGACTATTCAAAATTCATAGATGGTGCATTTCTTTTATCTTTTTATTGACGAAAGTCTAAATTTTAAGACATCTGACTGTAGTGTGTTGGATTTCTCCTAGTTGATGGACCTCTAAGAGGACGGTCGCAATAGGGTGAAGATTGCCAATGGGTAGATCCGCATGACCCATTTAAGCTACGGTCCATCAAGCAAGGATGGGTTTAGCAAGCATCAAGGGTCTAGGATCTCTAAGATTAACTCCGATAATTTATCTATATTTTTCTCTACATATAGAGAATTTGGATTTTTTTTTACATTTAAAAATTCAATATTTTAGCTTTACTCTAACAGTTTCTCTAAATTTAGTAAATTCCTTATTGCAAAAAATCTCTATTTCAATTTTACTTTAACAGTTTCCCTACATTTAATAAATCCCTTATTGCAAAGAATCCCATATCCATGAAAGGGACACTGACTACGTTTGAAAGAAAAATAGTCTATATTAATTACTCATAAGAGATTTATCGAACTTAACTTGAAAAAAAAAAAAAAAACACTTATTGACTAATTGAAACTTTGTAACGTGAACAAATTTTCCATGATCTCAAATGCTTTACCTGCATTATTGACGCTGACTATTCAAAGCAGACGCTGCCCGTAAATAGCCTTAGCAGTTCTCTGCGTGAAGCAATAAATCAATATCTATGGCTTCAACTAATACTCTCTCTGCAAACTCGTTGGTTTTGGTGATCTTATCATGTTTTCTTTTTACCCATTTTCATGTATCAGTCGCTCAAGGTTCTCAACCAATAGTGGATGGCCTCTCATGGACGTTTTATGAATCTACATGTCCGAACTTGGAATCCATTGTAAGGGAACAGCTTCAAATAGTTTTCAACAACGATATTGGCCAAGCTGCTGGCTTACTTCGCCTCCACTTCCATGACTGCTTTGTCCAGGTATAATATGGCATCATTACCACATTTTGAGTCTGTCACAACGCTCGAATTTTTTAAAAAAAAAACTAAAACTCGTTGCAAATAACTTACCTTAACAGATCTTTATAGCAACTTCATTAATATCTTCATCGAGATCGAAATACATTAACCACTGGCCACTTGGTCTAGTGGTATGGTTTTCACTTTAAATGCAAGAGGTTTCGAGATTTATTCTTGTGTGTTACATTCTAAATAATGTAAACTTGTTTAGAACTCCCTTGAATAATAAAATCTTGAATTCGCAACTTTCATCAATATAAAAAGAGTTTTTAACATATAAGGGCCGGGCTAACATTCAATACGAGGATTTTTACTATATAAAAGCGATAAAATATTACTCAGGGGACATTATGCATGTTGTGTGTGTGTGTTTTTTTTTTTTTTTTTGATTTAAAGGAAGTCTAAGACATTTTTCATCACTTACGATATTAGATATAAGAATCAATTTTGAAACTTCTCGCACTTAAAATGAGAATCAAACTACTAGATCAAATGTCCAGTGCATGTTGTGTTTCTTACTAAGCATATACTCGGTTTTCATAAAGATTGATGGGGTCCATTTATAAATATATTGTTGTGATGGTTCAGGGCTGTGACGGTTCCGTATTGCTAGATGGATCAGCAAGTGGACCAAGTGAGCAAGATGCACCACCCAACTTGACCTTGAGGCCTGAGGCATTTAAGATCATTGATGACCTTCGCAGCCTTGTGCAAAACCAGTGTGGTTTGGTTGTCTCTTGCTCCGATATCACTGCCCTTTCTGCCCGTGATGCTGTTTATCTGGTAAGAGTAATACTTTATCTTACTCCTTTAAGTCTTTCATCATTCTTTTTTACGGTAAGAGTTTATTTACTGTGTACCATATCACTTACATATATATGATAAAAAGAATTAGATTAATGCTTTATATATGTCATCTTTCATCTCTTCTTTGTACGATAAAAATTCGTATATTAATTGACAAATCTCTTGTATAATAGTAAAAATTCGATTATATAAGAAAAAATGAAGAGGTCACATACAACAATAATCCAACGCTGTTATATAAGAAAAAAATGAAAAGGTAAAAATGTGATAGATATATAGCAATTCTCATCGGGTAAAGTTAGTAATAAGGGAATTAGCTAGCAGAACAAAAGAAAGTAATAAGGGATTTTTTTTTTATTTTAAAAAAGGGTTAGTAATAAGCGATCACTCTTTAAAAGTTTAAGTTTTTTTTAAAAATTATTACATTTATTTATAAATTTCAACACACACCACATGAATTTGTATTTTAGTCTTACATATCGATAGTTTAAATGTTTTTAAATAGATTACAACGATAATTGAATTCATGACTGTTTCGTAACTGCTCTGTTCATCTACACATTTAAATTGATATAAAAGAATTTATTATATTTATTTATTATTCTTAACATGTACCACGACAAGAATCATTTTTGAGCTAGCATAGTCTCTCATACAATATTTACTTATAACCCATCAAAAAGCTAAACTTTTAGAAAAAAAAAATTATTATATTTCTGTTTATTGTTTTTCATCAGTTAGATGGTCAGATTCATTAATCACTAGTTTTGATTAATTTCTCTTTCATTTATCTGTACACTTGGCTAACTGTAAAAGGTTCACAAAACTTTATCAAGTCAATCTATAGCACACCAGTAGCTGAGACAGCTTTACGTACACGGGGGATTAATTCATTGTCTTGAACTGACAACAACTTTACGGTTGAATAGCCTTAATTCATTGTCTTGAACTGACAACAACGTTACGGTTGAATAGCCTTGACTTTTAAATGGACCTGATTCAATTTTTTTTTTTAATTGACTGAAATATATAATTTTTTAATTATATGTGTATATATATTTTTTAGTTGGGAGTAATTAATTTTTTAAGTAAATATACATAGATATTTAATTTTTTGTAGAAATTTTTTTTTTTACATTTTGCAATTTTCGCTGGCCCTTTTATGCATTGGTCCCTATTTATGAGCTTCTAAAATATCTCTTCTATACTATTACCAATGCCGATATTGGTCCTATACATGTGACCTTTAAGAAATGAATTGTAATAACTAAATGATGAGGAGCAATATTAGTCAGCCACAAACCATCATGTACTAATCTAATCCTACATGAAAAGTAAAAAATTCTGTATATTTTCCCTAACAATGGAAGGCACGCAACACTTGAGCAAAGCAAAACATTATAGACCTTGTTTAAAGTGCTTAGGAGTATTTCTGGAACTAAAACAATTGCAAAAAGAAAAATACTAAAAAGCCCTTGCAAAAAGATTTCTATCCAGAACATCCAGGGGAAAACTTCGTATCTGAAAACTTCATGACTTGGAGAGAATTTAATACCAAAACAATTTAATTCTCTAACTCTTCTCTAGCTAACATCATCAAAGAAAATTCACTTCTTGGACCAAAATGACTTTAATTTGTCTCTTATAAAATAAATTCCCTGGGAAATTCAAAAAGTTTGTAAAAATATACTCAAGTTAATTAGATATTAAGTTCGAATTCTTCAAATAACTTAGACTTTTATTTATGGATAAGATTGTGAGAATTTCAATTTATTAAGAAAGAATCTATTGGAATTTTTTGTATGCATTCATTAGTAGGTTGGGTTGTTTAGTATCAAATATTTGTTTCTTGAGTTTTAAGGTAGAAAATGTTTTGTCGAGTTTTTTGGATAGAAAAATTATTTAGAGCAACAATTTGTTATTACTTTATCAAATACTTTTTCTGAAGATCAACTGTTGATCACTAGATCTTAAAGATTGTAGCATTAGGTAACAATTTTAAAAACACAGGCTTTTTTCGGAACCTTAATAAACATTAATGCATGGTTGCTGCAACCCCTAAATTAAAGTTCGCTTCATTGAAAGTTGATCGTGCTAACAATTGTTTATCCCTCATTATCACACTGAAACTGTTAAGGTAGTTTTCTCGATTTGGCAAGTAGCTAGACCAAGCTTTCCTTAATTTACACACACAAACAATAAATTGCAGAGATTTTTCTGCGCATAGGCACTCTGATACTTAAATTAGCGAAAATTGCCTTTGGGAGAATATGATAATTGTGTATTTGATAGAAGGAAGAATTTGATACCTTCATCACCATGCATGGTGGTTATTTATACTTGTTTGAGAATATTCTATTTTTGATTTTTCAGAATTCTGTTAGGATTCTGTTATTATTTCCGACCTAATGCGACGTCCTCAGGTCGGGTCTAGTTATTCGACTTCTTGAGACTTGGTCAGATTAAGACTATCCTGATGTTGATCCCAAATTGATTTAGCTCAAGAAGATCAGGCATCAAGGGTGTGCTGGTCTGTTTATTTCAACCTAATTTTTTCCTTTATAAAAAACAAACTTGTGTAAAAGCTTAAAGTTTAATCCAATAGAGTGGCATTTTTATTCTTTTATTTTTTAATTTTTTTGGAGTTAGAAAGTTTGTTTTATTTATATATATATATATATATATATATATATATATTAATGCGCCTCACAAGAGTTTAGAATATTTTTTGGATCAGACCTAGCACGTGCAAGTATTGTAAACTGATGATAGAGGATATTACACACTCTAAAAATCGATTTCGAAAACTCTTATATTTAGAGCGAGAATCATACCTCTAAACCAAATGGCCAACGATAGTTCCGACTCTACTTCATGTTGAACTAATTAAACCATAAAAGTTAACATTTTCAGCTATTTTTCAATTTCATATCTTTTTTTTTTTTGTAAAATAGATCAAAATCATAATTTGAACTTAAAAATTTTGATACTTTTAATCACAACATACTACTAACATTCCACCCATGTCTCGAGTGTAATTTTATATGTTCATCAATTATACTAACAGTTGCTTTTTTACTTCAGTCTGGTGGCCCTGACTATGACATTCCCTTGGGAAGACGGGATGGTCTCAACTTTGCAACCATAAACACAACATTAGCCAACCTTCCTCCACCAAGCAGCAACACCACCGCCCTCCTCACCTTTCTTGCAACCAAGAATTTCGACGCCACCGACGTCGTTGCGCTCTCTGGTGGCCACACCATTGGAATCAGCCATTGCCCTTCCTTCACCGACAGGCTTTATCCGACACAAGACCCAACCTTGGACCAAACATTTGCCAACAACCTCAAAGCAGTGTGTCCAACTGCAAATTCCACCAACACCACTGTGTTGGACATTCGATCTCCGAACAAGTTTGATAACAAGTACTACGTTGATCTCATGAATCGTCAAGGGCTGTTCACATCTGATCAGGATTTGTACACTGATGAGAGGACTCGAGGCATTGTTACGAGCTTTGCTGTCAATGAGTCGCTGTTTTTTGAGGAGTTTGTGAACGCGATGGTTAAAATGGGACAACTTGATGTGTTGACAGGCTCGCAGGGAGAAATTCGTGCGAATTGTTCTGTTAGGAATTCGGATAATCTACTCGTGGCGTCGGTTGTTGAAGGAGAAGAGAAAAAATGGTCAGAGTTTTAAGGTGCATGTTGCCATCTTCCTGTGCACTTTTTTATGTGTTTCTTTTCCCTTGTCAAGTGTGAAATTAGTTAAATTGGACGAATAACTTGGAAGTTTTAGCATCACCATGGTTGATGCACCGGTGAGATTTGTGTCAATCTCATGACTATGTAACAACAATGTGCCATGTTATATATGCTTACTTGAGCTTTGTATATTACATGACTAGTATTTCTGATATCTAGCTTCGTCGACACTTTCATCCCCTATCATCTTATATAACATGTCAACTAAACTATTTTTATTTTTCTTTCTTCTTTTAAATTATTTTTCTCTCTCTTCAAATCTTTTTTCTCTCTCTTAATTAATATTTACTCAAAATACTTTTCTTTCTTTGTTTAATCATATCAAAGCCCTTGATAGAAAAAAAAAATATCAGATCCAAATATTGGACAAACAATAATAAATCAATCTACCAAAAGAAGAGAACTAGTATTAAGCATTTTTTTTTTTCTTTCTTGCTATGCGTCATTTGTAACTGTTTCCTTTTTCTTTGTTGTTGTGCACCATATGGAAACCATGATGAATGAAGAAGTTTAGAGAGCATTAAAACCGTTAAGTACAAAGAAGAGAAACAAATGTGGTGGTGGGTTTTAGATTATAAGAATATAGCTTGCACGCATTGAGTTAATTGAGATTGGAGATGAAAAAGCTGCAAGCAATGCTTTTGTGTAGATCATGTTTTATTTTCTTGTATCTAGAACCATTGAATCTAGAATTATTAATTCTTCAATTAGAATGATGCACAACAAGAAATAAATTTTTTTTTTAAAAAAAATTATTTAAGACTAGTTCTCTTTTTTTGGCTGATTGGTTTATTATTGTTTCTCCAATATGTGAATTCGATATGTTTTCTTTTTTAGTCAAGGGATTTGATATGGTTAAACAAAAAAAGAAAAGTATTTTGAGTAACTATTAATTAAGAGATAAAAACGAATTGAAGATAGAGAAAAATAATTAAAAAGAAGAAAGAGAAATAAAAATAGTCTAGTTAGCATGTCATGTAAAGTTTTATATAGAAAGTGACAAAAGGGTGATGATAAAAGAAGTAATGTATAACATTACTCTTCGTTTTGTATGTAAAACGTTGTGAATTTAAATTTTACTAGTTACGTTATATGATTTTAGGCCTCATCTAATCAAAAAAAAAAAAGTTTAACTTTGTCTAAAAAATAGTTAAAATTACTTATACACCGATACTTTATTTCTTTATTTCTTTATTTCTTCTCCATTTCTTTTTCCTCATCAGACGAAGTCACTTGCCACTCTCTGTTCACCAATTAAGACACCGATCTCCATCCACCACTACCTCGCGAACCTAGCCCTTTCTTCTCTTTCTACGAACGATACTCCATCAATGACATCTCAATCAGTAGTCACAAATCTTCTTCTCTTGAGTTTGTGGATCCTTATTAGAGCTAGATCATTGGTGTGTGTGTGTATGTGTAGGTGTTATATATGTGTATGTGTCAATTTGTCTGTGATGTGTCTGATGTACGTGATTGTGTGATGTGGGTGTGTGAGGAGGAGGAGGAGGAGGGGGAAATGAATCATCTCATAGGCTAAATTTTTTTATGTTGAGATGATGGAGAATTTTGGCATTGATTAGATTTGTTTTAATTCTGAACTGATATGTGTCACTTCAAGTAAATCTGATGTGATAGAAAAATGAGATGTGTGAGTGGGTCCGAGGTGACACATGTCATCTCAAAATTAAGACAAATCTAATCAATAACCAAAATTTTTTATCATAAAATCTCAACATGAGAAAAAAGTGCTTATGAGAAGATCCATTCCAGAGGAAGGAGGAGGAGAAGGAAAAAAACAAAGATAAAAAGATAAAAAAGAGAAAAAGAAGAGAAGAAAAAAAGAAATAAAAAGGGTATAAAAAATTTAATCATTTGTTAACACCTTCGTTACATTTGCCTTTGATCAAGATAATAAGTAATCGAAATGAAAAAATAGATTTAGAAGTGTTAGGAAATGTACAAATTAGCAATATCAAGTAATTTTAACCTAATAAATTATACCTACTTCATGAGCAAATTGGCTATTTCAATTTTCGAGTTCTAATGTTGTTTAGTGTGGCATTTACGTACTGCTACAAGAAAAATATACATGAACGACACGGAAATTTTCCGTCGCTGTCCATCGCAAAATCACGGTCACAAACCCATCTGTCACAAATATTGTTTAATGTAGCTGTAACATCTTTGATATATAGCTATGTCTGTTCTTCTAGGTATTAGGCTTGAAATTCATACACGCTCATTTAATTGCTCGTACTCTGGTAGATCAAATGCTTGCTTGCACTTTCGGCCATGTGGCCATCTTTTTCAAAGCTTTGGCCCACTTGATGCAACAAATTTGTTTCTTCAATTACATTTGCATGTGGAGGAAGCATCTTCAACCGACTTTTGTCGACCGTGAAAACCCACTTTTTTTTTTTTTTCTAACTTGAGGAATCATCTCACTCAATTAATTTACGAGATTTAGATCGAATTAGCCATCATTTAATTATATTGAATGGGACACACTGGTGTCCCTTTGTTGGTTTAATTACTAAATATAAACCAAAACTTCCAGACTAACTTCCAGACTACAGCAGTATAATCCAAAACATGTAACATAAAAGTTAAAGTATAATTCTCAATAATAATAATTATACTCGAATTCAACACCTCTTGACAAAAGAGTCTAACCATTATCACCTGCCGACCCTTGGGTAATTAATGGGCTCACTTTGTTGACTAAGGCTATCCTAAATGGAGGCTTTAAATTTAGGGACTTTTTAAATTTGAGTGTTCAAAACCTGTTTTTAGAACTCCCAAACCTAAAAAGCAACACTATTCATGATAAAAGTACGTGAGATCTATTACTTTTGGCTTAAAAGATATCAAAATAGAGCGCCAATCTAAATTTTGGGCTCTAAATTTGTTGAACAAAATAGAGCATGGACTCTATTTTGACATCTTTTAAGCTAAAAGTGGTAAACTCTATGTACTTTTATCATGAATAGTATTACTTTTTAGACTTGGGATTCTAAAAATAAATTTGAAACACCCAAATTTAAAAAGTCTCTAAATTTGAAGCCTGGGCCTAAGCATCTCAATTTCTTGGTGCGTTCCACCCAGCTTAGCCAAGTATTTTGTTTTTTTTGTTTTTGGTCGAGAAAGTTGATGTACTGGATTCACTTATCTATCGTGATATTTGGTCATGGGTCAATCAAACACATTCTAAGGTTTTCTAGTGTCCGAAAATCTTAAAGGAAGAAAAAGAAGAAGAAAAAAAAAAAAGAAAAAAAGCTCGGCAACGATTACGCGCACAGACAATCCGCGCCAGACAACCCTTTTATGATCATTTTGAAGACTAACACCCTCCTAAAGTATTGGTTTCAAGTAAAAATGTTGCCACAATAGATAGGGTTTTGGTTGGTAATATTTATCATCTCCATCTGTAGTCACATGCATAGAAATAAGTGAGAGAGATATGGAGGAAGATGCATGTCGCTCGTCCGTCTTACAACAAATATACTGTTTATTGAACAAATACAAAGACCCTGCTTCCATTGTTGCCTCATATGTGACAAAAACTTTGAGAGATGTTGAAATTCTCCAAGCAGTTCTCATGGATCCTTCCCAACATGGTTCAGTACTAGCTACTAGAAAAAATTGAATCTTTGGCCAGAAAGGTAAACTTCATCAACCTCCCAAGTAATCTCGTGAATATGAGCTTCAATGAATGTCAAGATTGGCTTGGTAAGCTAAGCAAAAGTTTGGAGCCAATTGGTAATTGGAAACTCATAGATGAATGGGGGGATTATATGGAAAGGAGCCAAGGCCATCACGAATGGACTACCCTATCACTGATCAACTCGGCTTTATTGAGCATCTTGTGGAGAATTATCTGGAGGAAGTGCTAAAAGGCAAGGCTGATTCACTTGGCCCTTTGTAGACTTACATTGTACGGCTTCACCCCAAGCTAAGGTTTATTAATTACATCTCGCCTCATGGAAACGCCAGAGACGCGCAGAGGAGATCCCGACACAAAGGATGTCATCCAAAGCATTGCAGATATGGCATATGAGGTAGAGTATGTAGTTGATTCATTCCTAGCTAGAGATACTCCCATGTATTGGGAAATTATACAATGTGGGGCGTCTTATTATCCCCATTGTAAATAACACCGATATTACAGAAAAACTCGATGAATTCTTTACTTGCATTCATACAAGAGGGAGATTCAATCTTGTAACCAGGTGTGTGGCCTCATCCTATAAATAAAGGAAAGAGGATGTGTTGATTGAACTTCTATATAATGCTTCATGTCGCCACATTTTCAATCTTGGTGATCAGGAAGCGTATACAAGTGATAAAAGCGAAGATGAGTTAGAAGAATCCGTGTACAAACTTCTGAGTAACAAGGGATCGTATTTCGTCATCTTGGAGGATGTGGAGGATTTGGATGAATTAAATGACATAACAAGAAGTTTTCCACATCCCGGGCTCTTAAGCAAGATATTGGTGACCACTCGCTCTCAAGAATTAATTCTCCAATGTCCTTATGATTCTGAAAAAGCTTTGTTTAATATGAAGCTTGAAGACCACACTTCAACATTACAAACTAATAAGCCAACAACTGACGATGATGTGGTCGGTTTCAAGGAGGAGACGAAAAATATGCTTCAGCAACTTATTGAAGAACCGGACCAATTGCGCGTTATCTCAATTGTTGAAATGTCTGGTCAAGGTAAAACAACTCTCGTTAAGAAACTATATAATTATCTTTCCGTCGTTAATTACTTCCATACTCGTACTTGGTGTATGGTTTCTTAATTATATAAAAAGAGAGAGTTATTGTTAGAGCTCTTAGGTCACGTTATTCAACTTTCTAATCACAAAATTGATGATAAGACTTATGGAGAACTAGGTCACATGCTATGGAAAAGTCTTAGTGGGCTGAGGTTCCTTATAATCCTCGATGATATATGAAGTTTAGAATGATCTAAGAAGATGTTTTCCAGAAGACAACAATGGAAGTCGAATTATCATCACAACTAGATTAAAAAAGTTGGTAGCCCAAGCTCAATGATAGCATGCTACAACATCTTGATCCACTCACTGATGATAAAAGTTGGGAGCTACTAAGGAAAAAGGTATTTCATGAGGAAATTTGCCCTCCTGAACTCTTGAGAGTTGGAATTCACATTGCAAAAAGTTGTAACGGTTTACCTCTTGCAATAGATTTGATAGTCGGGGTTCTTGCAAAGATAGAGAGGAAAGAAAATCAATGGAAACAAATTGCAGAAACTTTAAATTCACGAGTACTTAGTGTAGAAGCAGAGGACAAAGACATAATAGAGTTGAGTTACAAGCACTTACCAGATCACTTGACGCCATGTTTTCTGTATTTTGGAGCATTTTTAGAGGATAAAGAAGTTCTAGTCTGGAAGTTGATACAGTTGTGGATTGTTGAAGGATTTGTAAAACATCATAACTTGATGAACTTAGAGGATGTAGCAGAGAATTACTTGGTGGATATGATTGGAAGAAGCCTAATAACAATTGCTCAAGAGAAATCAAATGGTGGGGTAAAGTCTTGTTGTGTTCATGATCTCTTGCGTGAGTTTTGCTTGAACAAAGCAGAAGAAGAGAAGTTTTGACAGCTCATCCATGGGTATGATGTAAACTTTCCTTCCTTTAATGATAAGCTGGAATATAGTATGGTTGTTAATCATTCTTATTCCTCAACACCTATAATTTATAACCGATGTCGCCTTTCCATTTATTCCAAAAGAAATCATTTCATTTAATTTGTTGAGACCTTTTGGGGCACTTGTTCGAACACTGTGTTTCTTTGCTGCTAATGACATGTTGCCACGTGATTCCTATGATATCTCATTCATTTTTCACAACTTTAAGCTTCTTAAAATTTTGGTTCTGGAAGATATCATTATTGGAGACTCTTTCGAAGCACTTGGCGTACTTGTTCATTTAAGATATTTAAGTGTTCAAGGCAATGTGGACTCAATTCTACCATCCATTGCCAATGTTTGGAACCTAGAAACGTTTTGTGTCAAAGCATTAAAAGTTGTCAATGTACCATATTTTATATGGAATATGGGAAAGTTGAGGCATGTGTGTATCAATAAAAGTGCTTCTTTTGATTTAAACCGCTATCGACCTGAGAACTCCTACATACTAGATAATTTGCAAATATTTTCCACACCATCTCTTACTTATGGAGATAACATAGATAAGATGATGAGAAAGATACGTGGTATTCGAAAACTGAAATGCATATTTTTGGATTCATGGAATACTGTTAGAAATTGCAATGAATTCCCAGTATTGAGCTTTCTCAATCAACTTGAATCATTGAAGGTGTTTTACAATGGTGAGAAAAATATCCATGCAAATTTAATTTTTTCTCAAATCTTAAGAAGTTAACTTTGTCAAATTTTCACATGCCATGGTGTGAAATTTTGCAGCTTGTCATGTTTTGCAATCTAGAGGTTCTCAAATTGTTGGGCAATGCATTTGAGGGTGAAAAGTGGGAGATGGAGGATGAAGTGACATTTCCAAAACTCAAATTCTTGAAATTGGATACATTGAATGTTGTCCAATGGAGTGCCTATAGCGATCATTTTCCTTGCCTCAAGCATCTACTCTTGTACAAATGTGAGCAACTTGAGAAGATTCTTCTTGGTATTGGAGATATTGCTACGCTATAAATGATTATGGTGATGTGGTGCAATCGTTCTGTTGTAATTTCAGTAAGAAAAATTCAAGAAGAACAACTAGAATTTGGCAATGAAGGACTAAAGATTCATATCCACCCTAAAGAATGGGATTCGCAATGAAGGGATGACCGGTGGGTTCTTGTGCTCCTCGTATGTTAATTTAAACCCATTAATTTGTAATCTATTTATATTTACATATTTGATATCTTTTCCTAATGTTATTCTTTCTTCCAAGTAGAAAATATTCATTTGTCGTCTTTGTGACAAGTCCAAATAATTTCATATAGTCTTGATATGTAGCTTTGGGTGAGAAGGGACATCTTTAGGTGATTCTTATAACACAACGCAAAAATATATCATAAGGTTCTGTTGGTCCAAAATATCCTAAGAGGGGACAGGGGTGAATTAGGATTAGGAGGCAATAATACTACTTTTTCGGATATGTAAATTATACGAGGCAATTTATCAAACACTATGTATGCACCAATAAAAAGCGGTAACGAGAGAAAGAGATAAAGCCGTCAATTTTTAGGTGGTTCGCTAATCTACTTCACCACTCAAAGTTTTCCTCCCATTAGGCTTTCACTAGTTCCACTAGTAATGCTTCTTCACAAGTTGGTGAAGCAGAAACCAATACTACAATGTCTCTTGATTCCACAAGAGTTTGTACAAGACTCTTCACTTCTTTGAATCCACAAAGAAGATTCAAAACACTTCATATACGATGATTCTCTCAAAGCTATAGAAGTGTTTATCTCTCAATAAAAGTGAATGAATAATTAATACAATGAATTCTCTTTAAGAGTAGATAAATACAATTCAATGCTCTTGAATGCTCAAAGATTTTCAAGTGTAAGCTCAAGATTTTTGCAATGAATAAGAGTGATAAAGTCTCTTGATTGCTTAGTATTCAATGCTTTTGGTTGGAAGAGATAACTTAGGAAGTGGGTGATAAAATGGCTTTAAAGAAACCCCTCAATGGATTTAATAAAGGCTAGTTTTTCAAAAATTCGATCGACCGGATCTGCAGCTTCCATCCAGACTTATTCGTTCAAATATCCACTGGACAGGATTTGGACAAGCTCATTCGGTCGAGTTACTCGATCGAATTTTCACTACATAGAATTCGTACGAGTGGATCTGGTTGAGTTACTCGACTGGATTCTCACTGCATAGGATCCAAACGAGTAGATCCGGTCGAGTTACTTGACTGGGTCACTCGACTGAATCAACAATTTTCGCAAAGGAATTGCAGTGATTGATCCGAGTCGATTTTCCCGAAATTTTTTTTCAAAAGGCGTGAAAAACTTTTGTTTTCAAAAGGTGTGAAAAACTTTTGTTTCAAAGACTTTTTCTTTGACCCACTTCAAAATGTTTTCAATTACGAAATAATATTTTGTAATTCATTGCTTTGAAAAACATTTAGAAAAGCATTTAGAAGACTTTAAAAGCTTAACACAAAATATTCAGGCAAACAACAAGTTAAAAATGGGTACCCCTTATGTTACCATGTCTCATCTTATAACTCCTTCTTCCAATCTTCATTTTTCAAGTGACATGCTTCAATTGATCATTACCATCATAACAATTCAAACTTTATTTTGTATTAAAGCCTATGCTAACAAGTTCTTCATATGCATCCCAATCTATGACTAATCTTTAAACATATATAACTTATACGAGCATTGTTAGTCAATAGATTATTGTTTATTTAGGATTTAGTTATCATCAAAATATGAGAGTAAGACCCTTAGGTTAACAGGTTCTTTATAGTCTTTTTTTTTTCTGGTAAAACTTTACAGTCTTGTAGTTAAGTAGAAAAAACATTGAAAACTTCCTTCATGCTTATATATGCATATTTCTTTTTTATAACGCAGGCCGAAACCATAGTTATAACTTAAAACCTCTAATTATAATTGATCATTATCTGATCATTTCACCCAATTCTTGAGTGTTATATATGCATATATTTTACTCAAACTCTAAACATATTTTTGTAAGAACCATTACATGTTAGTGGTATGACCCATTATGTTATTTGGTTATCTACTTAAATTAAACTAATGACCACTAAAGTCCACTAGAGCCCATTATGTGACATATAACTAACTGTATACACCTATAAATAAATTGCACCTCTCTCTATCCATTGAAGGGTTGTAGAAATTCCATCATAAATCTTCAATATGGAAAACAAAGGTTAAGATAAAATAAATTAATCACTATTATGGTTCCATTGTCCATATCAGGCTAGTAATTTATGTCTCGTGACTCCTTTCTCTGAGGTTAACATAATTGATCTGCAAATCTGTGGAGGCTGACACAATTGGCCAAACTACCTGAATTTTTGTCTTGTGACTGCCTTTCTCGTTCCACTTTTCTAAACCAAACCAAACTAAGCCTTGTTCCACTAGGTGGGATCTGCTATATGGATCATGTAACGTCATTCATTTTTGTCAAGAGTCATCTCCTCTATAAGTTCTATACACACAAAGTCTCGTCCAATTATCTATGTCCAAGTCATCTTAGGTCTACCTCTACCCCTCTTCTGACGTACTATTTCTAAACCTTCACATCTTCTAACAAGAGTTTTGACAGGTCGTCTCCTGACATGACCAAACTATCTCAAACAATTTTTTCTCATCTTATCTTTAATCGGGATCACTCCTACTCTTTCACGTATCACCTCATTTCTAATCTTGTCCTTCCTAGTTTTGCCACACATTCATCTTAATATTCTCATCACAGTCACCGACATTTTATGAACATGTTAATATTTCACTGTCCAACACTCCGAACCAGATAAGATAGTAGACCTAATGACTATGTTATAGAACTTCTTTTTTAGCTTAAGTGGTATTTTTCAATCATACTAGATTCCTGACGCATTTCTTCACTTCGTCCATCCTGCTTTGATTCTGTGATCAACGTCCGCATCAACCTCCTAATCTCGTTGAATTATAGAGCCCAAGTATCTAAAACTATTTTTTTTCTTGTATTCTTTCTGAGTCTAATTTTACCTCTATCTCATTTATCGACTTATTTTTGCTAAATATATATTTCATATACTCTGTCTTTGATCTGCTTAGCTTAAAACCCTTAAATTCTAAAGTTGATCATCATAATTTTAACTTAATATTTACACTTTCTCTAGACTGATCTATCAAAATAATATAATTTACAATTAACATGTACCACGGATTTTGAAATACTAGTGTGATCTCATTCCACTTTTCTATTATGAAAATTTTTATTATTGTTCTTGACATAGAAACTCGATTTCTTCGTTGTGTGATGACCCAATTTGATAACTGGATATAACAAAGACTATTGATAATTCAGGAATTTCCCAATTTGATAACTGGATCCAACAAAGACTGTTGATGATTCAGGAATTTTTTTTGGAGACTAGTTGGGTGAGTTAGTGAGGCACTAGGTTTCTTAGTTTATGTGAGAGACTTAACTAAAAACATTTATAATTTTTCTCTTTGATATAATAAAATCTGCAACTCCATGTACATAGACACAATTGGTCGAACCACGTAAAATTTTCTCACTTTTTGTTATTAAAATAGAGAAAATAGTTTAATTAGTCCCAAACGTTTGTTTGTTTTGACATTTTGATATTAAATATTTCAAATCGAATATTTTAGTCTTAAACGTTTTATATAAGGGACACCGTTAGTCCATTAGCTTATTTATGTTAAATTTGCTCAGTTAAGATCACGTGATTCACATGCCACGCTTAAAAAAAAACATATAATGTTAAGTTGGTCATTTAGATCATATTGACCAATTCAAGTTAAATGAGTTGTAAGCTAAATGAGTAATTTAATATTATATTTGTTTTTACGCGTGGTGTGTAAATCTCGTGACCTTAACGGAAAAAATTTAACAGAAATGTGCTAATAGACTAACGGTGTCCCTTTTGTAAAACGATTAGGACTAAAGTGTTCGATTTAAAACGTTTGTAACCAAAATGTCAAAACAAATAAACGTTTGGGACTAATTGAGTCATTTTTCCATCAAAATATTATTATTGTTCCTAACGTAGGAGTCTAAAGACCCGTTGAGGTTCACCAATACGTGGACCTCTATCGACCCAAGACTCTATGCATGGGTGGAGCCAGAAATCTAATATTGGGGGATCAAAATTCTTTTTTGTACAGTGCCGACCTACTTAAGGGGACAAGGCACAATTTGATTGGATTTGGTTTAGCATTTTTTTTTGTACTGCATTTTTTGAGTTAGTAGAAAAGAGATTTAAAAAATATCTCTCCACTTCCAATAACATAATAGTTATAATAAAAAATGAATTAAAAATTTAATTAAACATAAATTACATATTTACATTTGACCAAACTTGAAACCTTTTAACATTATAAGTTAATTTTTATTGTCTGCAACTAAAAATTCTAAATAAAATAAAACAGGATAGATGTTATGAGAATTGGTATATTTTAGCAGAAAAGAATATTAACGTATTAATTATTTAGGACAAAAATCAAAATATGAAGCTCTAGGCAACATAATGTACTAGAAAAATGTGATTAACAAAATTATTAAATATTGTCATATTAAGGACAATAATCAAAATATGAATGACTCAATTAATTTAAACTAAAAAAATTGCAACTAAAATATAATTAACAAAAAATATAAATAAGTAATTTATTACGAGAAGTAATTCAAATTATTTACGGGGTAGAAAAAGTAAAAAGAGGGAGCAACACGTCTTTTGGCTTATACAAACGGATTATTAGATAAGCCTTTACATGAAAAAGAAAATGATATTTCGTAGTAAAATGTCAAAAACCTTTGGACATAGCCGGAATTTCCTCTCTTTCAAAGTACTAAATTATTAACAATTACTTTTTAGTCTAAAAAATTATAGGATAAATAGCACCACAATCCCCTATGCTTTAGCAAAAGTGCACATGACCCCCCTGTGGTTTAAAAAGTGCACCGGAACCCCCTATGGTTTTCAAACCGTGCACACGCACCCCCTCCCTAATTTTCGGTCAACAAATTTAACTGAATTGTATAAAAAGACTAAAATGCCCTTCAATTTTTTATTTTTTATTTCTTTTTTTCTTTTCTTTTTGGTTTACACACACACAGACCCCCCCTCCCACACACACAGACGCACACATACACACACACACATACACATACACACATACACACATATATATATATACACACGCACATATATATATATATATAATATACACACGCACACACATATATATAAAGATTTGCAGGTGTGTGTGTGTGCGTCTGTGTGTGTATGTGTATGTGTGTTTGTGTGTGTCTGTATGTATATATACACACACACACACATATATATAATATACACACACACACACACACACACACATATATATATATATATATAAATATTTACACATATATATATATAAAGTTTTACAGGTGTGTGTGTGTGCGTCTGTGTGTGTGTGTGTATGTGTGTCTATGTGTGTATGTGTGTATGTGTGTCTGTGTGGGGTGACGAGGTGGGTATGATGGTGGGGGTAGAGGGTTGACGGAGGGGGTGGGGATGGTGAGGGTGGGAGGGGGGGGGGGGCGCGGTGGTTTGAGGAAGATGGGTTTTTTTTTTTTTGCTGAAAATTGCATTGGGAGAAAAAAAAAGAAAAAAAAAAAAATATATAAGGGCATTTTTGTCCAATTAAGTAATAATTTAAGCCTAAAAACATGAAAAATCGCACCAAACGCGCGTGTAACACACTCTCCGTTAAAAGTAACGGTTTTTTTAACGGAGGGGTCTGTGGTGCTACACTTTTGAAACCACAGGGGGGTCCGGTGCACTTTTTAAACCACAGGGGGGTCATGTGCACTTTTGCTAAAGCACAAAGGGTTGTGGTGCTATTTAGCCAAAATTATATTCTGAACTATCTAATATATTACTTTTTATTTTTTAAATCTAGGCCTGTACCTCCTATCATGCCATAAAAGAATATTATAGTATTGAAAGACCTACCCACACAAATCAGCTTCTTAGATTTTCTTTTACTGCTATGGCAACAAAAAAGATTTTTTTTTACTGCGGTATGCTGCAGCAGCAGCAGCAGCAAAAGACTTGGAAAAAAAAGACATGCTGCTACAAGGATTCGAACCCAAAGTGGACAATTGCCAAGGAAGTTTGTATGTAGTCGAGTTTGGTGCAAGAAAATCTTGCTGTATGTGAAGTTCTTGGCGAGATGTATGAATCAAATGTCCTTTTCATTCACATATTTCGTTTGCATGTCATTAGTGACGCAAAGAATAAAGTTAGCACTAGATTGTCATTCCATGAAAACACACCATTGTAGAAATTACCAAGAGGCAAGAGAGAACAAGTGAATTTGCCAAAGAAAATTGGAAGACACACAAGATTTTTCCCTTTTCACTTCAAAAAATTTACAACCGCACTCCTATTAGCTGTTTTCTTACAAAAATATATTACAGCCGAGTGACAACCATAGGCGAAAAGTAAAGAAAGAAATACGAGTACAAATTTTACCTAAAAAGTAAGTAAACATGACTCCATGTTGCATGACAGCTAATTGATCACATCATCTGAAAGTTACATATAATTATGTAAAGAGCTTTGCTATCAACTATACAGTTAAACTTCAATGTTAGGCCAACTCCATTAGCATCATTTCCTTATATGGTTCTTACTTTACGTGTAGGAAAAAATGGAGCAAATGGACTCCAACCTAAATTATAAAGGTATCCTCAATAGAGTCTCTAAAAGGCAATCATTGCTGTTTTTAGAGACTCTATGGATAAAAAAAACACATATGGGGTCTCTAAAACTCAAATCCACATTTTTCTAATAAAATATGACATCATTCAAGGTTTAAGGAGCAAAAATAGCACCTAATCTCTATATTCTTCAATAAATTTGTTGAAAAAAATAGAGACTAGAAAAAGACAAAAACGTGAACAAATCAATATATCAGATCTGACGATGTCAGATTTGATAGCCTTTTTTTTTAAAAAAAAAAGCTACAAAACAGAATCTGAAAATTATAGCCGTTTGAAAAATAGTTGTTGCAACTACGACTTTTCTTCTATATATGCAAGCAAAACTACTAACAACACAATATTCAACAACAAATCTACGATGTTTCTTCTGGTTCTGCTTTAAAGTAAGTTAAGGACCTCATTATGGAAAATGGCCATAGCTGGAATGAAAATTTAATCAATGCCCTTTTCCCTAATGATATTGCTAGAAAAATTATGAGTATCTCCCTTCACCATCATCCCTCTACCATCATCCCTCTAATGATAAACTGGTTTGGCCTTTCTGTGCTAATGGCAATTATTCTGTTAAAAGTGGATACCATAGTGCTCTTAATCTTGCTAATAGGGCTAGTTCATCTCTCATCACTCCCAAGCCTTTGTGGGGAGCAATCTGGGGTTGTAAGATTCTCCCAAAAATTAAATGTTTCCTTTGGAGGGCATGCAACAATGCATTGCCTTCGAATGCAAATCTTTATGCTAGGCATTGTATCCCCTCTCCTTCATGCCATATTTGCCACTCGGACATTGAGACTATTGAACATATCCTTTTATTATGTCCTTGGAGTCATTTATGTTGGTTTGGTTGTCCGTTACAGATTGTTACTAATGCTACTTCTGTTAACAGGTTTGATCTTTGGCTTTGGGATATTTTTCAATCTTGCAAGAAGAATTCTCTGCATTATGATGATGATTGCTCCCTTGTTGCCTTTATTTCCTGGAATATTTGGAATGACAAGAACAAGCTCAAATTTGTACACAAGCAACCTCATCCTGCACTTACAATCTCTACCTCTCTCCATCAGGCACAAGAGCTTCGGTCTGCATAAATTTCAACCCCCGATTATGGGTTTCAACAACGGAGTGCTCCTCCTCAAGCTTTACCCAGTTCCTGGATTGCACCTTGCCCTGGTTTTGTTACTTTCAACTGTGATACTTCTTTCTTAGACTGTGGTAAACCTGATGGCCTTGTAGTTTTGTGTAGAATTTAGTTCGGCTCACTCATTGTTAGTACTATTAACTAATGTCTCTGTGAGTCTGCAATCTACCCTGAAACCATGGCATTCAAGGAAGCTTGCCATCTTGCCAAAATCATGGGGTTTAACCGGTTTGTTATTGAATCGGATTGCAAAACAATTGTTGACTTGGTGAATACAGCTGGCCACTCCAATTGGAAAATTGACAACATTATTAAAGATGCCAACATTTTGTACCCTATTCCCCCGCATTGTTCAGTTAAGCTTATTAACAGGGACTCAAACCAGGCAGCCAATTGGCTTGCGATTCAAGCTAGGAATAGACTTTTGCTTTTTGATTGGGTTGCTAACCCACCTTTGGACTTACATATTATCCTAAGTAAAGACAAATGTAATGCCACTCCCTTGACCGGGATTGGCTAGATCTTTTTCACTATTTATAATAGTTTGCATCTTGACCAAAAAAAAAAAACAAAAAATCTAGACATCTACACTAAAAAAAACGTAAAAAATGTTTCTGAAAAAAAAAATTTCAATTGGGTCTGCGCAGTAGTTAAGCTGCAGCGCTGAAGCAATTTCAAGCACAGCAACTTGGTGCTGCGTCACTTTTAACGGTGCAGCAACAGAGGGTTGCTGCGCCTGGGCAGACGGCCCAGCAGCAGCGTGTTGCTGCGCCGTGGACGGATGTTGGCCTGCCAAGCCAGCCCCCAGTGGCCGAAAGCCACTACCGGAGAGCTGGCCTGAAGCCACCCTGGGGTTGCGACCTCTTGGGGTAAGGTTTCGCGTGAGAGAGAGAAAAGGCCAAGAGCTTTTTGTTGGTTTTGTGTATTTTTTTGTTTTTGTAGTTTTTTTTAAAATTTATTTATTTTTTATATTTTTTATTGGTTTAGTTTAGTTTTTATTGGTTTAGTTTTTTATTTTTTATTTTTTTAGTTTAGCTTTTGTTATTTTTTTTATTGGTTTAATTTACTTTTTATTGGTTTAGTTTTTTTTTAGTTTATGTTTTTTTGGTTTGGTTTAGTTTTTTGTTTTAGTAGTTTTTATTTATTTAAGGTTTTTTTTAGTTTTTTTTTAGTTTTTGTTACTTTTGTTTTTATTGTTTTATTGTTTTTATTTTTTATTCGAATAAGAGATTTGAGATTAAATTAAAAAAATTAATTACTTTAAAAATTGAATAAAGTAAAGAAGAAAAAAATAAAAATAAAAAAAAAAAAAACCAAAATAAAAAACAGATAGAATTAAATAAAAACCTAAATTTTTAAATTTTATACCAGATGTAATTAAATATAATCCTAATTTTTTAAATTTTATCTTTGTCAGAATTTATTTATTTTTTGGATGAAATGTTTGTTAAAAAAGGTGACAATAATATAAATAGCAATTAATTAAAAAAATAACACACAAGAAAAAATAACACATAATCAAATTATTATGTAAAATTAAAATTAACACAATATAGAGACTTAATTTTATAAAGAATGTAAGTGGGGATGGTTTTTTTTTTTTTTTTTTTTTTTTATTATCTTAGCTTCTAAATGGATTTGTAAAATAGTATTTTATCTTGGTCTCTAAATGGATCTCTGAAATTTATCTTGATCTCTAAATAGGTTTCTAAAATGATGGATAGAAACCCAGAATAGAGACTCTATTGAGAATAGCCTAAAAGAATCTTTAAATTCATTTTCAGCATCTCATGCATGTTGGGGCGAAGATACAACCCCTTTATCCTATCCCATAAAATCTGTCAACGGTCAAAGGAACAAAATTTTTTAAATACAAAGAAATTTTTGGAGTGAAATTTAAATAAGAGATTCTTAAAATAAGGAATTAACTAAATGTAGGGAAACCTGTTAGAGTGGAACTGTAATAAATAATTTTTAAATAATGTAAAAAAATGCTTAAAATCCTTTACATATCATGAAAAAAATAAAAAAATCTATTGGAGTTGACTTTAGGTATCAATTGGTATAATGGAATGAGGTTTGAAATGGAATGATATTCCCAATTATTTTTTATTTTCATGCTTGGTATAAATGAATGAACTTGGGAATCTCATTCCCAAGATAATCACATTTCCACATATACGAGAATAGTCATTCCAGAGCAAACTCATGAGAATGGGCCATTCTCATGTATTTGGAAATGAACTTGACTATTATACCCTCATATTCAATAATAATAATATTAATAACAAAAATAATAATAAAAATAACAATAATAATAATTAAAAAATATAATAATAATTATTATTAAAAAATACTAATTATTATTATAAAAATATAAAAATATAATAATAAATAAATAAATAAAATATAAATTATTATTAAAAAATAATAATAATTATTATTATAAAATTATTATTATTCTTTTTATTTTTAATAATAATAATAATAATTATTATTATTATTATAAAAATAAAAATAAAATCAAAAACTAAATATAAAATAAAAATAAAAGTAATAATAATAATAATAATCAATAAAATTAAAATAACGAAATAATAATAGTGATTGAAATAATAATAAAAATAAAAAAAAAAACTAAAAATAAAATAAAATAAAAGTAATAATAATAATAATAATCAATAAAATTAAAATAACAAAATAATAATAGTGATTGAAATAATAGTAATAATAATAATAATAATAAAACAATCTTGTCATAGTTTTAATACTTTAATAATCAAAGGGTAATCTTGTCATATTATATAAGGCATTCCCATTATTATTCTTCATTCCTAGAACATACCAAACATATTATTCACATTCCCAAATTTATTCCATTCCCAGTTTCATTCCATTCCTTGGCCTATTCCATTCATGTCCAAATCCATTCCAATATACGAATCGCTACCTTATAGTTACACACGAGAGGGTGGCTCCTACTCTTGGTGACATTGGAGGTCATGCTAGATGATCTCTTCCTGAAGCATTCTCGGAGGAATTATAGTGGGGAACATCACTTCCTCGGCTTCCTATTTGTGCTTCAATACCATCAATATATTGTGCCGAGGTCTAAAGAATGTCAAAATCTACCTCCACCTTCACACGTTGATCCTCACCCGTATATTCTCCCCATAACTAGTTATCATATTCATGACACGTTCTGAATCATGGTACGAGTTTCTGCTGCATGGTACAACACTTAAGAGATTATAGGCTATGACGGGTGAGACATATTTGAGTGTTCGGTACATTATGAAGAATTATTAAATTCATTTACCAAATATCATGTAGAGCAATAATATTTTATGCTTACTAATTACTAAAATTAATTTAGTGCAAGGCTTAGTCTAATTACTAATTACTACTTCTCACATTCAAATTTAGTAGGAACTTAAGTTTCATGTTCTCTTTTATTATATTTCTTGTAAAAATTTATATACTATTCGGGTTGCCAACTTTGATGAATTGAAACATAACTCACAATATTTCAATACGTAAACATACGGCAAAGAAATCTTAATTATATGAGAAATACTAAATACCATTTTATTTTTATCACTCAAATATCAATTTCTATGTGTATGCTTAGTTGGCATACTAAAAGAAGAAAGAAAAATTAAAAAGTTTGTTATTTTAGTGTGCCAACTAAGTATCTAGAAAGAAGATGATAATTAAGTGATAAAAATAAAATGGTATATAACAATGCTCTAATTATATTCAAAGTTGACAGTGTATATGTAAGATCCTATACCTTAAACTAAATGTGTGTTGTTAATCCAAATGTGTAAGGAGAATAATACAAAGATTTGCATATGTTGCCTGTGATCAACATCTCGGAACCATCAATTGGCAATGTTCTAACTACAATATTTGTCTGTATCAAAATAGAAAAGTACCACTAATCTAGGTAAAAACATGCCTCATGATCTAAATCATGGGGCATAGGGTATCCAGTGGGAGGGTGTCCTCCTTGTTCTAGCTGGTTGGGTAAGAGAAATACTTTGCAAGCTATTCTACTGAAATTGCTTTTCACAACTCCCATTTACCATATGTGAAATGAACGTAACACGAGGATCTTCAAGAATGAGTATATATGCTATTGAGGATCAAGTCATGAAGAAGAATGAAAATGAAGTCTGATTCAAGATGTTAACAATCAAGAAGATTAAAAACAATAGATACAATAGAGAGTTTTATAATTTATGGAATCTTAACAGATTTGTAAAGTTTCAAGGTTTTTTTGTCTTTTATAATATTTGACACACTTGTACACAGCTTTGCCAAAGCTTTTGGTTAGTGGAATGAAAAGATTACTTGCTGATCGAGAAAAGAAACATGTCCCACGATCTATTTACAACATGCATGGGTGGATTTGGAAATTTATGTTCAATAGGGGTTAAAATACACGTTTTAACTGTATTGGTAGCTTTTTTTTTCAGTATTATAAGCTAAATTGATATTTGATATCTTAAAAATCTATAAATTTGTAAAAAGTACAACCCTAATTAGCTTAAGAACAATAGATTTCTAGTCACTCTTGTAATACTATAGATTTTATCGTCCTTAATTAGCTGAAGAACATTGGATTCATAGTCACTCTTGCAACCCTATAGATTTTATCCTTAATGAGTGTATATTATGGATCAAACTCTTTATTATGAAGGTAATTACACTAAGAACAAAATTATCTAAGTTTTCAACTTTATATTAGTAATAATTTTTTCTCTGCAGCTACAAGTCTTTTATGATCTTTTGAGTAAGTGTACACATAATTTTCTTTCCTTCATTAATTTTCCCTCTTTTCTTTTGCATGCTAACTAGTCATCCATATAGAAGGTGATAAATAAGTGATAAAAAAGGAAGTGATATATAACAATGTTTGTTTTATCTTTGTGCTCATGCTCAACCGGTTAATTGAGGCGATATATACAGCTTAAGAGATTCTATGTGCTTAACGCACCTACAGTGCTCATAGGGTTATGTTCAACCTTGCAATTTGTATTATCTGGAACCTTGATTCAAGGATTCTAAGTTGTTGAGCACCTTTATTTTTGATGTACAGAGATTTTGAAATTAATAGAGTTAATTGCTTACTTAGCCCAAAAAAAGAAAAAAAGAAAAAAAAAAGATTGCACACAAGCACGTTATTAGACTAATCTCCCAGTTTCACTCTAAGTGCTGTTTGAGAAGGACAAAAAAGATGATACCTTATCAAGACTTGTTACTTTCTAATTACGCTTTGATTCCTTGTAATGAAAAAAAGAAAAAAAAAGAGTAATGCTATATACCACCTCTTTTTTAACACCTTTATATCACCTCCTATTTGGCATGTTGACATGGCATGCCAAGTTGGTAAATTTAATTTTTAACTCTCATTATTTATTTATTTTTCTCTCCCTTCTTTTATTTATTTGTTTCCTCTTTTTTCTCTCTTTTCTTAACGTTAACGTTTACTCTCTTGCTAACTCTAACAAGAAGTCTCCTATTCAATTCAGCAAAAAAGAAATCTAATATTCTCTTCTATTGTTCACTACACATCCTCTCAGATTTATACCCCTCTTCTTGATGAATTGGAGTTGTAAAAGATGAATAAAATTGTTGATATTGGTACTTTATCTTTATGGTTCATCTGCATATTTTTCTGCTAAACTGTACTACTATTACGTGTATAATATATATATATATATATAAACTTTATATGAACCCCAGTTAGTATTTAAACTTTATTATACTATTTATCTCCAGCAAATCTTCCTATACCCAAACCTTTAGAAGTCCAGACTTGAGTATTTAACTATAGACAAAAAGTGATGATCAAGTAATTTGCTCACTAATCATTTAAAATAAAAGTTAATTTTATCATTTGAATAATGTCGATGTTGTCTCGAAAATTAAGGGCCTGTTTGGAACAACTTTTAAAAAGTGTTTTTTAATTTTCTTGTTTTTAAAAATTAAAAAACTTGTTTGGATTAATGGTTTTGCAAAATACTTTTCAAAAAGTATTTTTAAATTTTAATTTTTAAGAAGCAAAAAAGCAAAACTAATAAAAATAATTTTTTGTACTTTTTGAAATCAAAACAAGCAAAAACACGGAAAAGCTATTTTTATTAATGGCAATTTCGTAATTACAACCAACTCTAATACCTAACTGCAAAACATCATCAAACAATTATCTTTGCCACATTCTCTCTTTTCTTCTTTCACAGACGCTCACAACCATTCTTCCTCTAGAGCTTATCTCATCTACAAAAGAAAAAAAGAAAAATCAGATATTCATCTTCCTAGATCCATCACACGAAAAGGTCGGCTTATTTTAACTTCTCTTTTCATTATTTATTTTTCACAGATTTCGTCCAAATGACTTGTGTGTGTGTGTGTATATATATATATATAGATCTGCTATATATTTGTGTGTGTGTGTATATATATATATATATATATATCTACTCTATATTTGCGTGTCTGACCATTATGTATAATGTATTGTGGAAGAATAACCATATACTTGATTTTTCTCTGTATTATAGTAATCTTAGTGGCATAATGTTTTCTTCACTTTGTAGTCAAAGATGCACACAGACAGCATTATTAGGGGATGACATTGCTCTTATTCTTTAGATGTCAAGGTAGATTTATCTTATAGCTTTGCATCATCATTTATCTTGCATTAAAGGCTGAAATTTACAAGGCACTTGTTTGCCTCTATTGTCTGATTTCTCCTATGTGTGGTTGATGGTTGTGATTTATTTAATGAAGAATAGCAAGAGTGATTGGAGTTCTGGTTTTCCTCCTTTACAGTTTACAAAACTAAGGAACATTTGGAAAAAAATGGGACCTCAAAGTCCATAGTGATAGTGATAATTGGCGTTGAGTTCATTTTCCATCATCTTGATTTGCTTCATTTGTCTCTGTATTGCGACTGGAAGAATTTCTTTATGTCTCGTTTTACTTCATCAAATTCAACAAATAGAATGTGGATAGTATTCTGATTGTCTGCCATGAACTTTCTCGTTCTTTCTTTACCAAGTCTTTTTCTACTGTACAATAGCTCTTTTTCTTCAACTCTTTTCTTATGTCTCAAAATTTTGCTTTATGTGATTTCCCTTTTCTTATTCTTTACTGATGGGCGGTGGGAGTGGGAGGAAGGATTAATTAGGTAAATTTATCTTCTAGCGTTGTAATATGTTTGTTCAGAATTTGGACATGCCTCAACACTGAAGAGTGAAGACAAGGATTTTGTAACACCATAATAAAATCAAAGACTGGTCATATGGCTATTAAAGGGGTGTCAACTACTTTGTTAAACTCATTGTCTTTTTGCTTTAGACATCTTAAACCAGATGACTGAATAGTAAGTAATATATTATCACTACAAAAATTAAGTTGTTTTGTGACGGACAATAAACGTCACATTTTCGTCACAAAAAGAAATTTGTGATGAAATTGTGACGAAATTTAAGTTGTCGCAAAACATGGCGTGACAAAATCATTTTTCGTCACATTTTTGTTGCAATGTGACAAATTTGCGACGATATAGAAAGCTGAAACTTTTCGTAGCAAATTCGTCGCATTGAGACGAATTTGCTACGAACTATGATTGTCGGTGAATTGTGGCAAACATTTCGTGGCAAAATCGTCACAAGGTTTTCGTGGCTGTCGTAAATGTTTCATCGCAAATTCGTCCCAAACTATTTTCGTCACAAAATTGTGACAATTTTCAAATTATTTTCGTCACAAAAATGTGGCTAGGTTTCATTTCTTTTGTCACAGATTTGTGACAATGTTGAAACTATTTTCGTCACAAAAGCGTGGCAAGATTTCATTTTTTTTGTCACAAATTTGTAACAATGTTGAAACTGTCACAAAATCGTGACAATTTTTAAATTATTTTCGTCACAAATTCGTGGCAATTTTCAAATCCATTATTCTTGTATTGCTTGTAGTATCATCTTGTTTGTCCTGCTAAATTACAAAATAACATTCATAATTGAATCTCAAACAATTTCTGAAGGCAACCCCATAATTAAATCTCAAATAATTATACAACCTACACATCCATTCAAATGAACATAAATCTACACCAAAGTAGTTAAATATACATAATAGCTACCATTTAACAAAGTTACCTTCTTCAAACATACATTTTAAAAGAAATACTAAATGTACATCTATCATACCATGACCTTATAGATCCTATTGGGCATCACTGTCTTGTTGTTTTGAGGGAGACTGAGATTGATCCGGATGCGGTTGGGGTAGATGGGACAACAATTGGGTCAACTGAGCGATCTGTTGTTGAAACTTTCTAAATTGCTCGTTTTGCTGTGCAATCAATTCAGCCCTTAAATTTGATGTTGCCCTATTGACGGCTTCTTGCATTTCTTGCTCTGTGATTCGATAAGCAACAGACGGGACGTCGTGCACGGACCCTCGTATGGCCTGTGATCCTAAACCATATAATCGTCCTCCTCTAGCTAATTCGCCTACTGCCTGGTAAAACAATGCATCACGGTCAATAGGCAGTGCAGTTGGATCTCCTTGCGATGATGTTGTGGCCTGCTCGACCAATTCTTTGTACTTGGCCTGCGATTAATACGTAATTATTGTTATTTTACTTTAATGTTAATTATTAATCATGGAATAAGTTCAAATAAATATATGACATACCATGGTTTCTTCAGCCCTAGGGTCAGAGTATGGACCATCGACGCCTTTCTTATGAACTTTTTCAAACACATCTGCCCTCGTCACTGGTCCCTCCGATTTTGATTTCTATAGAAGCATTTATCAAATAACAATTCTTAAATTAAATATTTAATTATCATATAGAAATATAATTTAAATAATTAGTTTAACACTTAGCAATCTTCTCTTGACCTCTAGTGTCGTCCCAGCCGGTATCCATATGCAATTAATAAAAGATACAAAAGTATACTAACAATTGTAATGAAAAAAATAAACAAAATAATGTACATATTATATAAAATTGTACTTAATGTTCTCATACCCGCCTGAATATATCGTCATGTGTGTATGTCTATCAATCTGCCATACAGTGTACGCCTCCAAAGATGGAAATCCATATTTTTGCAAAACCTCTAAATGTACTCCAGCAGCTCGTTGTTGAGCAGCAGCTGAAGACTCCGGCTGGTTAGTAGATGGTATGGAACGGGCCATAGGCGAGTCATCAGAGTCAACGTGCAAACCATCTAAGTTCTGTGGCAAGCCCGTGGATGAAGTAGTTGCCGGAGATTGATTATCGGTGGGTAAAGTGGAAGAAGTAGTTGCCGGAGATTGATCATCTGTGGGTCTGCCAATCTGTGAGATCAACCCTGGAGTACTCAATGGTATTGAAGTGGATGAAGTAGATGTTTGCCCAGTATTGGAGGATGAGTGGGATGTTTGTGCACTACCTGAACGTGCAATAGAGCGCTACAACATCCCAGGAGGCACATATTTTCTAGCCGTACCTTTATCTTTATTTTTATTTGAAGACATATCTGTTTTGAACAAAATCCAACTATCATTAAAGAATGTAGATCTACACATGCAATTTGAATATGTTACAATCATATTAAATGTTTATAAGTAGTATAAATACATTAAAATAATTCATTAAATGTAATTAGCACTAATTATTATCATTATCTTCATCGTCATCTCTTCTTTCATTTTCATCTTCATCTTCGTCTTCATCTTCATCTTCATCTTCATTTTCGTCTTCGTCTTCATCTTCATCTTCATTTTCGTCTTCGTATTCATCTTCACATTCACCTTCACCTTCACTTTCACCTTGAACTTGTTGTTGTTGATATTGTAACTCATTCAATTCCTCTTGCAATACCTTAATATTTTCAATTGATTCATGAACACGTCGAGGCATCTCTCCATCATCTGGAAGTATTACATGCACATCCATTTCATCTGATTGAAAATGTATTTCCTCTTCTATTTCATACTCCTTACGGGGCATATCATAGTAATTCCTTGGTTTGATTTTGTATACAACCCACCAGTCTGTGCGAGCTCTCTTAGCACCAGGGTATTTGCAGTAATAGACTTGATGTTCTTGTTCTGCTAACATAAACGATTCATATTTTGAAAATCTCCTCTTCACATTGACCTCGACAATTCGATACTTAGGATGTTCCTTAACACCTCTGCCCTTTTGCATATCATACCATTTGCACTTAAAAAGAACAACTCTTATATGTTTCTCTGTTGGATTATGGTACTCCAATTCAACAATGTCCTCTAACATTCCATAGTAGTCACCATACTCGGTAGTACCATCATATGTCCCCTTGACGGATACTCTACTATTCATTGTGGACTTGGAAGACCCGTATTCCAAGGTGTCAAATCGGTATCCATTAACCAAATAGCTTGACCACGTGCGCACTCTCTTACTTGGCCACATAGAAAGACATTTTACCCAATCATCAATACCATTACTGCATGCTAACTGTAAAACAAGGAATTTACTGAAAGTTAAAGAGTTGAGTGCTAACTTCAATGAAAATAACCATTAATTAGATGTGTACTTACATGGTCGTATAACCATTTTGGAAAAAGATTGTCAATCTTATTCTGAAGTTGTGTCACTGTTAATGGTGGATAATTTCGGGAAAGATATTCCTCAAAGATCCTGTGAGCAATATATGAGGTTCATATTAGAGATGTATTGGTGTACAAAAAATGTACAAAATGTCATCACCTTACCTGATATAAGGGTGAACCTCTTGGCAATTCATTAGTACATATAGGTGTGCAGCATATAACTCTTGATCATCCAGTATTCGGTACTTTACTTTCCCCATTGGACAACCCGGGTAAGTAAATAAAGCTAAGCATCCATCAGGGTAGTCCACATCGCTATATTGGTCATTTCGACCAATATTTCTTGTTTTAGTTCTCACATGAGGTTCGAAGTAATATGAACAAAAGGTTGATGTTTTCAAGGAAAGATAGGCTTCACATATAGAACCCTCAACCCTAGCTTTATTCTTTACTCGCCTCTTCAAACGATGTAAGAACCTGTATGAGTATTGATATGTACATTTAAGTATTGTTTAATGCAAGTGTTTGCATATAAATTTGGGAAAAAGATATAATTACTTTTCAAAAGGATACATCTACCGATATTGTACAGGACCACCGCATGTTACTTCATACACCAAGTGCACTGGCAAATGCTCCATCGAATCGAAGAAGGTAAGGGGTAAGATCTTTTCCAGGTTGCAAAGAGTTACGACAACATTTTCTTGCATCCTTGCTAGATCTTCTCTATGAAGAGATGTACAACATATATCTTTAAAGAACAAACTTAGTTCCGTAAAAGCTTCCCAAACATGTTTAGGAAATACCTCATGTAAAGCTATAGGGAGCAATCTCTCCATAAATACAAGACAATCATGACTCTTGATATGCGACAACTTCAGATCTTTTATGTCAACACATCTTCCTAAATTGGATGCATATCCAATGGGGAGTCGTAAGTCCTTAACCCAATCTAGAATTACTTTTCTCTCGGCCATAGGCAATGTGTACACACCTATATTCAATTTATAACCATCACCCGATTTGCTCTGAACACATAATTTAGGACTGTCACAAAAGTTAGAAACATCTATTCTCGCTTTCAGATTATTTTTTGTCTTACCCTTGACATTCATCACAGTGTTGAAAATATTATCAAATACATTCTTCTCAATATGCATCACATCTAAATTATGATGCACAAGATGTGAACGCCAATAGGGCAAATCCTAAAAAATACTTCTTTTCGTCCAATTATGCTCATCCCCAAAGCTAGCAATCTTGCTTGTTGACAATTCATTTGCTGTAGGGAAGTCTTTTACACGTTCCCAAATTTGTTCACCATCTAATATGGGAGGATGATCAGATTTTTCTATTCTACCCTTAACAAAATTCTTCTTGTCTCGCCTTAACGAACTACTTGGTGATAAGAATTGACGATGACAATCAAAGAAGCAATTTTTTCTACCAGCGGTCAATTGGAAAGCCTTTGAATGTTCAATGCAATACGGACACGACAACTTCCCATGTGTACTCCAACCAGATAATATACCATATGCCGGAAAGTCATTTATTGTCCACAATAGAGATGCCCTCAATTGAAAATTTGTTTTTGTTGACACATCATAACAACGTGCCCCTACTTCCCATAAATCTTTCAATTCTTTGATTAGGGGCTCTAAGTATATATCAATATTCTTACCGGGATTTTTCGGTCCTGGAATAAGAAGAGTTAAGAACATGACAGGGTTCTTCATACACATCCATGGTGGCAAATTGTATGATGTCATAATCACCGGCCAACAAGAATAAGGTTTAGAACTTGAGTTGTATGGATTAAATGTTAGAGATATGTCCTAATGCTACATATTTGGATGACATATATTGGGGCATTTTGACATTTACTTATGGCATTAGTGTTTATATGTTCGTTTACATATTGACATAATTAGGACATTCATATTCTCCTTCTTTACGTGTATGAATGAGTCCCTAGTATTTTCATTAGAGAAATGTATTCTAAAAGCGTTTAGAATATGTTGGCGTATTTCTTTAATATGATAAATACTTAAAGTGTTCATAGTCCTTAGATTATTTGATCGGGACTTTAATAATCAATTACGGACTATCACATGTGTTGTTACCTTTGATTAATATAGAGATATTAATGATAAAGGATGGTGAGCCACGTGCCATAACAGCATAGCGATGCGACTTACAAACATGTGGATGACTATTAGTTGAATAGATCATTGAATGTGACGTGAATAACAAATTACATGACTTTGGATTAATAATTTGTTAATCGTTACAATTGTGCATGTAATCCTTAGACTTGAGACATTATGGTTGTCATATGTATTGGGGTTTGATTCTAGCGTTTGGACAATGATTGTTTCGACAAACGAGATGAGATACGTCATCTCGCAGTTTCATTCGTCTGGTATAGTGATTGACAAGTAGTGGTCAAGAGAGGATCCGTTAACCTCCGACGTGAGGCGATGTCCTATGCGATCCAAGTTTGGTTGTTGAATGAGGAAGTCCTTGGCCAAGGCATGAATGATGGAAATGGGTTTTTCCATGTGTCATCTCTCATTCCACCATTTGGATCTATGCATCGTTTCGAGTCTATGAACTTAATCGGATCATGGTTCTTGCTCGACGGGACAATTAATGGAAGGATTGGATTGTACGATAATCGGCGACCATAAATAGATTCACTTAAATAAGATTTCATTACTTTATAAACTGTCTTGATACGTTGGTAGCTAGAACGTCATTCAAGAACTCTGAGGGTGTTTTGAGAATGACGGGAGACATTCTCTAAATAAATCGAATAGCTCGATTAACATTGAAAGTGTTCAACGTTTCTTCAGTGCTATATAGTAGTGAATCTAGAAAGTCACACACAATAGAGCATGGTGAATATTTTTTCTATTGAGCTTGATTTAGTTTTTCTTAAATTGTTAAAGTGTTAACAATTGCGTTTATTTTCTCTTGAATTGTTAAAGTGTTAACAATTTGTTTAGTTTCTCTTGAATTATTAAAGTGTTAATAATTCGTTTATTTTCTCTTGAATTATTAAAGTGTTAATAATTGTGTTTAGTTTCTCTTGAATTGTTAAAGTGTTAACAATTATATTTTGTTTCTCTTATATTGTTAAGGAGTTAACAATTGTGTAATTGTTAAGGAGTTAACAATGATGTAATTGACCTTTTAAAAGTTATTGGGGTCAATATGCAATTATTATTAAGTATTGAGGCTAATGTGAAAATATGAAAAAGTTTGTTTTCATAATTTCAACTAATTGTGATTAGGTTGAATATTTAAATACATTAGTGGAAAAATACTACAATAAAAGAAACAAAAGATGACAAAGGTTTGTCATCTTTTCTTTTCTAACAAAGAGACAATACAACCTTAATTTAAGGAATGTTGTCTTCTCTTTTATTCCAAAAGGAGACAAGAATAAGAAAAGAGGGAAAAAGATGACAAAGCTTGTCACCTTCTATTCTCTCCACACGTTGGAGAAAGAAAAATATGAAGAAAAAGAATTGTCTTCATCATCAACCAAGCCATGAGTTGTCTTCATCTATCTCTCTCCTCAAGCCTCCATGGCTGAAAAAATTAGAGAAAAACGCAGCAAGAAGAAAGAAAAGAAAAAGGATTTTCTTTTTCTTCATCTTGAGAGAACCATGGCTGAAAAATGAAGGTGAACTAAATAAACTTGTCTTCTCTTCTTGTTCATAAAACGCAGCCAAAGAAAGGGAGAAGAAGGAAATGGTTTTGCTCTCTTCCTCACAAACAAGCTCATAAATCTTCTATGGTTATCTAGCACAAAACAACCACGGAAATGGAGAAGCCATTCTTTGCTCGTGTGGACGGACTAGAGCTCTTATACTTTCAAGAGGAGGTGTCTTCCATCAAGTGTGCAAAAATTCAGATCTATGGCTTCCATGAGTTGTCTACAAGAGGTATACTCTTCTACTATCTCTTGTCAATATATATACTTGCTATATATATGTTTTGCATATGTTAATCACATGATATCAAGATTAGAGTTTCATATGAACATCATACTTTGAATTCCAGAAATTTTTGAATGTCATGTTTCGCTTCCGCTCGATTCTTAGCTAGATGATGTTTATAGCTCTAAAATATATGAGATCCTTCAAGTGGTATCAGAGCAAGGACTTGATCTTCATGTGATTACATATGTGTTTGTTTAAAGTTTCTAAAGTCTTGAGCACAAAAGAACAAGGAAAGAGTTTCAACATTTCTGAAAATGTTTCTGTCCACTGTTTTTGCGTGACTGTTTTGGCATAGTAAATGTTGTTAGATTTGACTGATTTTTGGATATGTTATGCTATAGAGATAGTAGAACATTTCATCCTCTAATATGCATCTCCTAATTTCGTGGCTAAGGGTTTCAAAAAAATCAAAATCAGTAAGTTCACTGATTCTCGCGTAAAGCTGGACAGTTTGTGCAGTTGTGTTCCGAAGGGCATAACTCAGTCAATTTAACTCCGAATTGAGTTCCGTTTGATTCTAAAACCATCTACACTCGAAGAGCTACGTCTCTGCAAAATTTCAGAATTTTTGGAGAACTGTAGGTAGGCTAAACGAGTCAAAACAGTTGATATATGTGCAGCAGATTTATGATGGGTCATAAATTAAAAGTCATGACTAATTGGTTTGACTTTGGTTAAGTCCAATGGGCTTAAAAATCAGTGGGCTTTAGTCTAATAAGATTAGATGAGATTGTTTTTCTTAGTGAAGGTTAATATGAGCCTTGGAACTCAAATTGGGCCATAAAATTAACAAAGGATTTGCATTGGGCCTTATTGAACAAGTATGGACTTAAAATTGATTTTATCTAGTTCTTTTGTGTTGTTTAACATGAGATGCTAAAATCTCAAGATATGAAACTTATTGCAAACATGTCTTTTATTTATTTAATGTATTGAATACATTAGTTTGTGTTAGCTTTATTGTTTATGTATATGTTGCATATCCTATGCTTTATGAGTTTTATCTTACATAATGATGTTGGATGATAAATGGTGAATTTGATCATGGAGTTGGTTAATGAATGATTAATTAGTTGTAATTTCATTAGATGGCGTTGTAACTAATTATATCATTCATTAGTATGTAATTAAGACATAAGTCTCGTTTTATTTTCTTGCAATTGAGAGAAATTTGTAGAGAGACATAATGTATGTAATTTCTACAAGAAATTTGCAAGAAGACCATTGGAGACTTTCAAGGAGTTGGAGGTGCTTTGGATCTTTGAAGAATTCAAGAAGACAAGACCAAAGAAGACATGTTGATGTGTTTATTTATGTTTTATTTTTGTCTTGATTTAATTCATAGTCCAAGTCCATGATCCACCATAATGTATGATTTTGCATGTATGTTTATTTATTTGCTTATATGTGATGTATGCTTGTAAATTAACTAATGTGCAAAGTGAGACCTAATTAATTTCAAAATCTTCATACGTGCAAACATATTAGATTGTAAAGCGGTAAAAGTGTTTATCGTTGCCCTCCACTATCCTAGGTTATATTTGCTCGATTGGGTATGTCTTGGCTAACCCAAAGGTAGGAAGACATATTCCATGAAAGTATTATGTTTACCTAGCAAGCATAGTGATGTTGTGTTGTTCTAATATCACGAGGTCAATAACGCACTAAAGCTGAGGTTCGGGATTCAAATTATCGCAACACTGTGACGGTGGGTGTAATCTAACTAGATCACGTTTCTAATAATGCACCAAAGCTGAGGTTACGGTGATTTAGGGGCAAAATGGCCATATCCTATATAGTGATATAGATAGTAATCGTTGCTAACTCTTTGTATATATATTCCAATAATGCACCAAAGTTGAGGGGTATTCATATTAAAGAGAATCATGGTCACCTACTAATGAGTCTTTAATTAGATTCACGATCTCATTTAGGAAGTGTGAGATTCGATAAAATTAGTGGGATGTATCATTTAATTAAAATCCAAATTAAATGTTTTAACAAGTTTATATTAACTAGCGATCTTATTTTCTGTATACGTTTATGGCTACAACAATGAACCCATCATTTTTAATTAACTAGACTTTATATCGCGCAACTGGACCAAATTTTTTGATTAAAGTTATCATCTAAGAAAGGTTCTTAGAAACTTAATAAAGTCTTAGAATTAAATGCTCCATTATTTTTTTATCTTGATAAAGTATCAAAACAAAAAGTTGTAGTACTTATGGTTTATAAGTAAAACAAATTAAATATGCTAAGGATTTGTACTCTTTCATAATTTGCATAAGGGTATGCAAGATGTAAAGAATATAATTCTAAACTAGCAAATGGTTTTGTGGTAAGCATATTTAATGCATGATATTAGATATCAATGGAATTCATTCTCATATTCGTATTTCCTCTTTGGTTAGTGGTAATGCAAAGAAGAAAGACAAATAAAGATGATTTCTATTAGCCAGTGGGAGCATTCTAAGAAGAATATTAAGGATTGAATAGGCATGTGTAAATGATGTTTTCATAGCCTTAAAACCGAACATTAAAAGAGGTTTTAATCCAAAGTATCTTTATAGCTTGAATGTCAAGGTTGTAAAGCTACTATGAATTATAAATCTTCTTTGATTGTAATTTGTACTACTTTATGAATTCTAGTGAAACATTAGTGAATGTGTTCGAGGATAGAATCTTAATCTCAGTAGTGCGCTTTTGGAAGCGTGAAAGGTTTTCAGTGTTAGCAAATGAAACAAAGGTTGTTGCGTTAGCTAAAGACAATTTGTTTGGATGCCTTCTGGACATATTTTGCATTTTAAATATTATACCTAAATGATATTAGGAATAAAATGTATATTCCTAAAGCTTGTATAAGTGCATTATGGTGTAGTCTTTATTGTCTTAATATGGACGAAAGAATGTATTGCAAATATATTGACAACCGTTATAACCATCCACCAAATTTTAAGATTACTCAAATGATCCAAATTAATTGTAGTTTCTACATGATTAGGTTTTTCTAATAATAAGATGATGATTAGGTTGGTTTGATCAACTTATACATCTGATTTATTGGAAAGGTAACCAAGTCATCCTTTGTTTGATAAAGGATTAAAACTACTAGCTTATTTGGATTGTACATGTTGATGTATTTAGACTATTTGAGAATAGGCTCGTATAGAAAAATGTATTAGTGCCTTATGATTAGATCATAAAGGCAAAATACTTAAGTACTATTTTATTTGAGTATCCTAAAATTTTGATATAGTATCGAAATTAATAATGCCCGGTGTACCATAAATAAATAGGGTTTTCTTAGTGAAGAAACTGTGCTTTGTTGGACATAGTAAAGTTATTGATTAGTTTCACTAATCATTCTATTTATTTGTGGGTCATGCTTTCCTTAATTTAATATTATATTGAATAGTAACTGTCTGCTATTGCTAAAACTTTATATTTGATATAAGTTGGATGTCAACCAAGTATTAAATGTGTTAATTTTGGTTTGTCCTACTTTTATTGAAAAGTTTTTTAAAGGACTAGTGGGAGTTTTGGTTAAAGGTAATTTTATAGTATATCCTACTTTTGTAGGATATAATTTCTATTTAGTGATCAATGTCTATTGATCTATTATATTGTAATCTTTCTTGAAGAAAAGGTTTTGTTCAAGAAGATGTTACTTTATAATAAAATAGAAATTGAGGATGTATCATCTAAAGCTATAAAATCACCTAGACCAAAGTAATGAATCTATTCAATAAGGTCCGTGATGAGTCATCACACAAGATCTTTGAAAAACTAGTAGTGTATCTCATTCTTTAAAAGAATATAGGGATATCCTTTTAGAAGCATAAACGTTGTTTGTGTATTTGAGATAATTATCAATTAGTTGATCCTACAATCTACAAAGAAACGATATATTTGATATCGATTCCAAGAAACTATATAATGCAAAGCATAACAATGAGACTTCATATACTTTAGCTTAATCTGGATATTGATCTCCGAGATAAAGGTTGAAGTTAATAGAAAAGGGTAATGACATTTTATAGCTATATTGGTTTCTAAAAGATATCATCAAAGCCAAAGTGTTAGCTATGATGAAATCCTTTTACCAATTATTGTGCTTTAGTCTCGTTGTATTATGCTAGTCATTATAGCACATTGTATTACTATATTGATAATTATGATCTATTGATATGAGTAATATGTGCATACTTGATAAATCCACTTGTGGATTTTTAAGTGAATTCCTTGGAAATGTTTCACCCATTTCAAATGAGATTAAAGGGTTAGATTTCATTTAAAATGTAGATGAACCTTGTGATTGCAAAAGTGTAGTGGGAGCGCATCCACTTTTCTATGATTGCAAAAATGATGACTTCAATATCATAGTTGATGATATGTGTGTTGTGATATTAATTATAGTCTAGTCATATTAAATGTTCTCCATTTAGAACTTGTCGTTCGTATCTTGTAAATTTGTAGCTATAATGATAGTACAAATAGATTACTTGACATATTCCTTAGATTGTACATAAGAGTGGTTTTGAAAGTGTTCAAGAAACTCTAGTTGCATAACAAATTTGTATTCAAAGTTATAGTAACTTCATATTTGTTATATTATGTACAAGACTTGATATTGCATAAACTGTAAAGTGTTACGAGTAAATATTAGTCCAATCCAAGTTTGGGAATGGTTGATAGAATTGAAGTATATTCTTAAGTACTTGGGAAGCACTAAAGATATATATTTTAGTTCATGGAGGATGTAAATTCCGTAGTGATGGATTTACTAGTTCAGATTCTTAATCTGAATCTTATAATAGAATGTCTATGTTAGGGTTCACGTTTATTTGTAATGGGAGCTCAGTAAGTTAGAAAGGTTCTGAGAAAACTGTAGATTCCGTTACATAACTTATGTCTTTTGTGATATGTAATATTACGAAAGAAATTATTTGGATCGAGGAAATCATACGAGTTGGTTTTGGTTCCTATCGTTAAGTTGTGATGCTTTTATTGTTATGACTATACGGAGCTACTGCACAAGCTTGTAAAACCAAGGTCTCACTGTATGTCCAAACATTTGGGAAAGTGTTTCCATTTTCATTTGTTGTATCTGTAGCCAATAATCATATTGAGATATGTCTTTGCAGAAAACAGCCACATCTCTTGATGTAACTGACCCACTTACCATAGCTATGAATCAGTCACAGCTAGGTCCTCGTTTTGAGAAGATGAGTATATGATATCATTGTTTGTTGTACTAATACTATGTTTCATATCATTAGTGCAAGTGAGAGATTGTTAGAGATATGCCCTAATGCTACATATTTGGATGACATATATTGGGGCATTTTGACATTTACTTATGGCATTAGTGTTTATATGTTCGTTTACATATTGACATAATTAGGACATTCATATTCTCCTTCTTTACGTGTATGAATGAGTCCCTAGTATTTTCATTAGAGAAATGTATTCTAAAAGCGTTTTAGAATATGTTGGCATATTTCTTTAATATGATAAATACTTAAAGTGTTCATAGTCCTTAGATTATTTGATCGGGACTTTAATAATTAATTACGGACAATCACATGTGTTGTTACCTTTGATTAATATAGAGATATTAATGATAAAGGATGGTGAGCCACGTACCATAACAGTATAGCGATGCGACTTACAAACATGTGGATGACTATTAGTTGAATAGATCATTGAATGTGACGTGAATAACAAATTACATGACTTTGGATTAATAATTTGTTAATCGTTGCGATTGTGCATGTAATCCTTAGACTTGAGACATTACGGTTGTCATATGTATTGGGGTTTGATTCTAGCGTTTGGACAATGATTGTTTCGACAAACGAGATGAGATACGTCCTCTCGCAGTTTCATTCGTCTGGTATAGTGATTGACAAGTAGTGGTCAAGAGAGGATCCGTTAACCTCCGATGTGAGGCGATGTCCTATGCGATCCAAGTTTGGTTGTTGAATGAGGAAGTCCTTGGCCAAGGCATGAATGATGGAAATGGGTTTTTCCATGTGTCATCTCTCATTCCACCATTTGGATCTATGCATCGTTTCGAGTCTATGAACTTAATCGGATCATGGTTCTTGCTCGACGGGACAATTAATGGAAGGATTGGATTGTACGATAATCGGCGACCATAAATAGATTCACTTAAATAAGATTTCATTACTTTATAAACTGTCTTGATACGTTGGTAGCTAGAACGTCACTCAAGAACTCTGAGGGTGTTTTGAGAATGACGGGAGACATTCTCTAAATAAATCGAATAGCTCGATTAACATTGAAAGTGTTCAACGTTTCTTCAGTGCTATATAGTAGTGAATCTAGAAAGTCACACACAATAGAGCATGGTGAATATTTTTTCTTTTGAGCTTGATTTAGTTTATCTTAAATTGTTAAAGTGTTAACAATTGCGTTTATTTTCTCTTGAATTGTTAAAGTGTTAACAATTTGTTTAGTTTCTCTTGAATTATTAAAGTGTTAATAATTCGTTTATTTTCTCTTGAATTATTAAAGTGTTAATAATTGTGTTTAGTTTCTCTTGAATTGTTAAAGTGTTAACAATTATATTTTGTTTCTCTTATATTGTTAAGGAGTTAACAATTGTGTAATTGTTAAGGAGTTAACAATTGTGTAATTGTTAAGGAGTTAATAATTGTGTAATTGTTAAGGAGTTAACACTGATGTAATTGACCTTTTAAAAGTTATTGGGGGTCAATATACAATTATTATTAAGTATTGAGGCTAATGTGAAAATATGAAAAAGGTTGTTTTCATAATTTCAACTAATTGTGATTAGGTTGAATATTTAAATACATTAGTGGAAAAATACTACAATAAAAGAAACAAAAGATGACAAAGGTTTGTCATCTTTTCTTTTCTAACAAAGAGACAACACAACCTTAATTTAAGGAAGGTTGTCTTCTCTTTTATTCCAAAAGGAGACAAGAATAAGAAAAGAGGGAAAAAGATGACAAAGCTTGTGACCTTGTATTCTCTCCACATGTTGGAGAAAGAAAAAGATGAAGAAAAAGAATTGTCTTCATCATCAAACAAGCCATGAGTTGTCATCATCTATCTCTCTCCTCAAGCCTCCATGGCTGAAAAAATTAGAGAAAAACGCAGCAAGAAGAAAGAAAAGAAAAAGGATTTTCTTTTTCTTCATCTTGAGAGAACCATGGCTGAAAAATGAGGGTGAACTAGATGAACTTGTCTTCTCTTCTTGTTCATAAAACGCAGCCAAAGAAAGGGAGAAGAAGGAAATGATTTTGCTCTCTTCCTCACAAACAAGCTCATAAATCTTCCATGGTTATCTAGCACAAAACAACCACGGAAATGGAGAAGTCATTCTTTGCTCGTGTGGACGGACTAGAGCTCTTGTATTTTCAAGAGGAGGTGTATTCCATCAAGTGTGCAAAAATTCAGATCTATGGCTTCCATGAGTTGTCTACAAGAGGTATACTCTTCTACTATCTCTTGTCAATATATATACTTGTTATATATATGTTTTGCATATGTTAATCACATGATATCAAGATTAGAGTTTCATATGAACATCATGCTTTGAATTCCAGAAACTTTTGAATGTCATGTTTCGCTTCCGCTCGATTCTTAGCTAGATGATGTTTATAGCTCTAAAATATATGAGATCCTTCATTAAACCCATCTGAACATAGTCCAAGACGAACATTTCTTGGCTCGGCAGCAAAACTAGGATATACTCTATCAAAGTGTCTCCATGCCTCAGCGTCAGACCGGTGATAAATCTTCCCATCTTCAACTTGGTGCTTCTTATGCCATTGCACATGTTCAGCTGTAACCTTTGACATGTATAGCCTTTGCAACCTCTGAGTTAGCGGAAAATATCGCAGCTTCTTCTGAGTTATGAGCTTACCCCGTCTTGATCTCTTGTAACGTGGCTCATAGCAACAGGGACAAGAGTCCATGTCACTTCTATCCTTGTAAAACAATGTGCATCCAATTTTGCAGACGTCTATCTTTTCATATCCCAATCCTAAAGGCCTCATTTTCTGTTTGAAGTTGTAGAATTTTTCAGGTAAATTATGAGTTTTAGGCAACGCTTCCCTCACTGTCTCGATCATTCTATTGAAGCGCTGTTTACTCATATTTTCTTCACACTTGATATTCATGAAACGAAACACAGCAGACAAATGAGTTAGAGTTTCACAACCATCCCATAATGGTTCATCAGCAGCCTTCAAGAGATTAAAAAATTGTGATGCTTCTGTGTTAGGTGGTTCACGTGGTTGATCGTGATCCATAACGAACTCTGGACGAGCAACATCAAATACCATTGTCCTATAGGTATTTCTTTCATCAAACCCAGGGTAATTATAATTATGAGTAAAGTTCTCATCAGATGTATTACCATAATTATGAATTTTTTCCCCATGAGAAGTCCATTCGTAATAATGCGGCATGAAACCCTGCTGAAAAAGATGGACCTTTACATCGTCAGGATCCAAGAACTTGCGATTTTTGCATTTTGCACATGGACATCTTATCTTATCACCATCCATGTAATGTTGCTGACTACTTGCAAATGCAACAAATTCACGTACACCTCTAATGAACGTATTACTAAGCTACCTGTCGAGTTCCAAACGGTGGTTCATCCATTCACGATCGATATCCATTTGGTTAAGTACTGTATTATAGCAAACACTTAGAATATGGATTGCATACTTAAGAGTATGAATTGTACTAATTTCGAAAAACAAAAATTAATGGTTTGAATTGTAATAAATATAAATCCTAAACTCATGGCCCAATATGTTAATGGACCCTACTACAGTTGTTGGTAAGAAATACACTTTTTCATTAGTACATATACGTGATGTTCATTTATATTTAACGAGGGCAGAATAGTTGTTTTGAAAACTATATAGTTAATTCTCTAAATTCATGAGATCTTTACATTTTTCAGTTTTCTATTATTATCTTTAGCCAACCTACTAACTATAGATAGAACATTACACACAATATAATTTTAACAAATTTGATCAAGTTGGTGATAGCTCCAAACCAATTGCCAAATGACCAAGCTCATTTCTCTAAGCAAGAAACTAGTGAAAGAAAATGAAAGGAAAATATATAGCATGAATTGATAAAGGAACATAAAAACAAGTAAAAGGTAAGAAATAGAAAATAACAAAAAGAAAAAGACAAGTGTAGAAAAGGAAAATTGATATTTTATAATAATCAATATATTGTCCTGGAAATCATGAAGGCAAAATCAATCACAATCATAAACACGGTAGCAACCCAATGATGTATGCAGATCAAGTATAAAGGTACAGTTTTTAAATCCTCTAAAGAAATTACCTTCACGGTAGCAAGAACGAATAAAGAAATCCCAATATTGCGATGAGTAGAATACTGAACGCCCTTTCAACTCACTTCCAAGCTAAAGACCAGTCCCTCAGGCAACAACCCCAACGATTAGATGATGGAAAAGTCCTCAAGTACCTAGCAAGGATGATCCCTAAGGAAAACAAAATCCCCCAACTCACAGCATTCAGTACTCCATGAATCTGAACAAAAATCACCAAATTAGTACTTCATTCAACCATCATTAAACATCTCTCTCAAATAATATACTGATCATTGATAGAAAATACCTAACAATTTCAACAAATTTGATAAAATGGACTCAATAAAGTTGATGCTACATCTATTCATGCTTGACAAGAATTTTGAGTCCAAAACTATGAACATGTAAATCAAGCCAAATAGCCAAATATACATTATTTTTTCTGTTTCTATTCAAATTTTCTTTTCTTACTTACGTAGATCAATTACAGTCATTGGTAACTTGAGAACAAATGAGGGGACATGAGGTTTCTGCGAAACTTGTGAAGGTAATATCTGGACTTTAGAGATTATATGATAGCAGCGTTCCCGACTCCTCCGTTCCCTACATAGCCTATATTTTATGAGTTGAAAACGATGTTATAATTTTAGGTAAAAAAAAAATGACTGCCTTGCTTATGAATTAGAGCTTTGAAGTTCAAAATTCTAAATTTCAAAAATGTGGAAAAGAAACATCTTCGATTGTAAAATTAAGGGTAAATGACTTAAAGACCACGTACTACCTTCACTTTCTGGAAGTTTGGTAGCTTTTGACAAGACAAGTAGATATCAACATGCGTTCAAAGTTCCATTAGCTAAAACTAAAGAACAAACTTTTTTTCTTTTCACTTGTACACAATGTTTAGTACTTCAAAGGACAAAAGCATCCATACAAAAGTTCGTCCTCAGCAGCATAAAAGATAGTTACAGACTTAGAAGGTCAAATTTTCAGATTTGTAGCCTTCATTTCCTTCCTAAGTACGAACTATATATAAACTGCAAGCATGTATATGTATTAGTTGGGGCAGGATGAAAGAAAGGGAAGAAAAATGAATAAAAAGATAAAGTAAGACAGGGGAAGATAGAAGAAGAAAAAAATAATAATAAAATGGATAACAAGGTTCCTCTAGAAAAATAGCTCTAATTCAATAGCTTTTTTTATTTTTATTTTTGTTAATTAAGTCCAGGCAATTAATAAAAAGAGAAAGTAAGACGGGGGAACATAGAAGAAAAAGAAAGATAATAAAATGGACATGAGGTTCCTCTAGAAAATACAAAGACAACCGTAATTCTTTGTTAATTTGATACATCTATAACCTTCTTTTTCTTCTTTGACTAATTACAAACTAAAAGTCATAGGCAAATTTTAAAGCTTCCAAAGTCTAAAATTTTTCACTAACTCAATTACTTTAAAGACCACAGCAGAGATTGAACTTATAAAATTGTTAAAAAATGTTAAGATTTTAGTCTTAAAAAGTCGAGTTTACTTTTTAGATTGTTTGCCAAAGCACTAAATTTACCTTACGTCATGTCTTTTGACTTATAAACATAGGTGGAAATAATCTTGTTGAAGGCTTCCCTTGTAAAACCATATTTGAACTAGCCTAACCGTCAAGTTTTTCATGAATATTAGATTATAAAAAGTTAAAGAACACTGAAAATTATTTTAATGGATAAGAAAGAAAGAACTTTACCATATCAACTGTAATATTTCCCAATTGGACCTTTCCTTGTTCTGACTTGAGTTTTTTTAGGCGCTCTTGTAACCCCCAAAATGGAGTAAGAAACACACTAACCATCAACTTGAAATAAATTTGGACGCAAACATCCACAATTTAGATAGCTAAAATATACTTCACGGTCTATAAAACATACATCCAGGTATATAGCCAATGCCAATGTGTTGACATTTTTCACAAGTCAGTAAACAAGTCAATACATGCACTATAGAAGATGTACAAACGCATAAAATCTTCTCTAGCCGAAGGTAGAAGATGACAAAACTCTACGTCGGTATTACATTTTGAAAAGTTGATATTACTAAGATATAAATACTGTAGAACCTAGAAAAACATACCTGCTGTTTTGGAATCTATTCAGCCAGCTGATACTTAAGGTCCTACATACCAGGAAGGCAGTTGTCTTTTGGTGAGAGTTGTATCAATATTTCCTTGAGGTTAAAAAGAACAAAGTCATAATGTTTCAATTCCACATACCAGAACAAGCTGATAGTGTAGAAGAAGGAGAACCATAAGTCAATGATAATGATGAGTTTGTCCATGAATCACCAAATGGAAAAGGTAAAAAAGAGAAAATCACAAACCAAAAAAGGTAAAATATGCACACTAGACAAAAGCTGTAAACTGTCATAGGTAACAATCAATTCATGTATAAGGAAAAGAATGACATCGTGATAACAAACAAAAAGGAAGAACTTCTTGTTTTCAGACTTCTATCAATGTTGAACAATGAAGGCTGCTCAATAGAAATCATACTACTAATTGTTTACTGCAACTTTCTCCTCCATCCATGTAATTCTTTACATTAAAGAAGTAGAAGAAAATGGAAAGAAATGAAGGGGCACGGATATGAGAATATTAGCTTAATATGATTTCAATGGTTGTAGCGATGAAAGAGATAGGAAACAAGAAGGTTGAAGTCTGTTCTTTGGGTTTATAAGCAATTCCCTCTCTCAAGAACTCAATGATTAGGCCAAAAGTTGCCAATTAACTTCATATCCCCTAGCCATTTTGATAGTAAATCCCCATTTCATTCAGGAAAAAGTATTTTGGATTTCTCCATTTGATCTGCTAAGGAGTCACCTACTTCTCGCATAACAAGAATAATATCACACAAATTATCTATATTCTTCCATACTCTCTTAGAGTGTGTTAAAATGTTTGAAAAAGGTTGATAGGTTTCAAGCCTTTCCATCTACAAAAACTTTCTAATCATTCATGGAATGACTAAGTGGATTCACTTAAAGACATGCAATGTCATGCATCATAATGCTCACATCAGCACTAGAGAATTTAAATTTCTGATGTCCTACAAACAGATTAGCTCACCAAGTATTTGTCAATTTTAGGCATTCTTGACCAAATACAACTGGTTGTTTTCTTAAGTAGTTACTATCATACGCACGCAGCAGGACTATTATTACATATCAAAAGACCAATACAACCCTGATACTATGCTATAACTTTCATATACAGATAATGATGTAGAACAAACTAACGACACAATTTGAAATTTTAGAAAACATAACTAAAAGGAAAAGAAACAGTAGCGAAATGAGGTTATCTTTAAAGATTTGAAAGTTTAAAAGAAAAAGAAGAAAATTCCACATTAACAGTAATATAAAAAGGATAGATACCAAATAAAACGACCACTTAGAGGTATCCATACCATCTACTGGTTCATCATGCTCTCATATACTTTTTGTTCTTTATAAGAAAAAAAATGTCCTTGTAGTCTTCTCCTTCCTTTATATTCTAATTTCCTCCTATTTTTTTTAGGTTTTGACAAGGCCTTATTACCATCTTAGCTACGCACTTTAAGGCATACAACTAAAATTCATGTTACGAACTAAATCTAAATTTAATTATCTTTCATTTCCAAATCCGAAACTAATCTTTCAATTCCATACTTCCAAACAGAAGATTGTAACAATCAAGCTCACACTAATCCTTATATGTTAACATCCATCACCACCAAACTACTGCACCGTATCTTCATTTCTACTATAAATCTAATGCACATACACATATTAACATGTCCATACAACAGACCTACATATTATACATGAATATTCATAGTCTTATTCATATATTTAAAGGAAATAAATAACCATTGGAGACTAAAACAAGGATGCTGCTGTTGCATCATCAAAGTGATCTTGTTTCTTCTCTGTCATCCTTCGTTTTCAAGATTTTCCCCTCCCCAGTCCCCTCTCCCCTTCCCCCCTCTTCCTTTTTGTAGTTTCCGATCGAAATATTAAATAAATTTGTGATTGTCTCAAGTTAGAGAATATCATTGAGCTTTCTCTTTAATATATATATATATAATCTGCGCAAGTCCGGTCTCATATAGAAATTTATTTTATTGCAAAGGCACATTCACAACTTAATCTAAACAAGAATGAGCTTGGTAATTTATGCCATTTGTTGGTCTGAATATACAAAATATTTCTGGTTAGACAGAAATGAAAAGAATATTGTGTTCATACATTGGAGTAACTGAACGTTTACCAATTAGTATACTGGATTTATTGTCAGAAAAGCCAACCAACTGATCAATTGCAAAGGAATACAATACCACAGTTCGACTAATATTAGATAGTTCTGCACCCCAAATATAAGTGCTATACTATGATTGTTGAGGTCATAATTCAAGTCTCAGCACCTTGATTATTAGCAAAAAATTCTATATCCTATATCTCTCTGCTCACACGATTGCTCCAACTCCTAATTGCTAACTTTGCCATGGTAGTGCCCCTGACTCCTTGTAAGGGAATAGAATTATGTTGAGTATGGCTACAGTGAATATTAATCATCAATTTTTTTTAAAAAAAAATTGATTATGCACCGTGATTCTCAAGTATTTCTTAGGCATTGAGAAAAAAAAGGTAAGTTGTCCTAAAATGCTGAAACAGTGTAACTAAAGATAGGCGTAGTGAATGAAAGAGTAGTAACAAAGCAATGGGGAGGTGGGTGGATTTTTAAGGTGATGATAGCAGAAACAGTTATGTGCCATAATGAGCTATTCACTATCAACTGCTAAACATGAAGAGTAAGAGGATGTAAAACAACACCACAAAACCTGTGAGAAGCCCAGTGAGTAGTGAAGTAGGAGAAAATTGCAAGTGAGATGGTATTGAACAGCGGCAATCAACACCAACGTATATTGGGTGGGTACCTGGGTATCTGAAATGAAATAATAGTTTTCATATTGCTGTAAAAAGAGGAAAAAAAATACAACGAAAAAATTAACATTTTTTACCTTGAAAGAAACGACAGCAAATCGAAGCTTAGTTGATGAAGAACAACGGGATTGCAGAGAGCCACAAGCACATCGACCACACTGAATCCTTAACTCCATTAAACGACGCCGCTTTCAACACTAACAACAAGTCCATCAAATCGCCGTTGAGTCTCCATTAAACGATGCTGCTTACATATTTGTGCTAAAAAGTAAATGTAGAAAAAGTTTTGAAAATGATTTAACCTTTTGAGTTTGTTGAAAGGTGACGAGACAGAGACATTTATGTCTATAGAGATGGTGGCGGTGTGAGGTGGCGATGGTGCGAGGTGTTGGTAGTGCGAGGTGGCCGTGATGGTGCGTGCGTGTTTTTTTGTGTAATAAGAAAATGGGGTATTGGTGAAAAATGGGCTAGGTTAATTGGCCCTTTTTTTCACCCATGTAATTTTTTATTTAACTATACAAAGTGTTAAATTTATGACAAAATGAGTGTTGTCACAAAAATGTAGCTAACTGTCACGACTATGCAACGAAATGTTCTCATTATCCGATTCGTCACAAATTCATCATAAACTTTGCTTCAAATTTGCGACAAAGTACATATTGTCTATTTTTTATTGTCCTTGTCGTCACAGTTTTGTCACATACTTTGCGTCAACTGGGCCACAAATAAATTTCGTCACAATTTTGTCATAAATAACATCAAAGTTACGACAAATGATTAAGTTCGTCACCATTTCGTCATAAACCTTGCGTCAAATTTGCGACAAAAGTTTTATTAAATATAAAAATCACGAGTAAATGTTCATTTTGTCACAACTTCCTCATAAATTTTGCGTCAATTTTGCAACAATAGTTTTTTCTGCCCATAAATTATCGTTTGTGGCCAAATTGTCACAATTTGTGACGAATTTGTGACGTTTTGTAGTGCCCGTCACAAATTTGTCACCGTGTCCTCACAGTTTGACCACCAAAATGTTTCATAGCAATTTCGTTCCAAATTAGCGACGATTTCTTTTGTCGTCACAAAATTTGTCACAAATCAGCTTGTTTTTTGTAGTGTATTAACATTCATTGAATATTAATGTAGCTAGGTGATTGAATCTGTTTAAGAACATGGATCAATTAGCATATGCATTCTATCTAATTCATATATCTCTTTAATTATATATGTCTCTTATCATTCATGTATAGAAGTATCTCATGTATGCATTTTATAAGGGAGAACTTGAAGGATTCTATCTAAAAGAGTTTTGAATATGAAACTGGAATTGGGAGAAAAGCCTGAAACAGTCTACCATTTTGACTGCTTACAGATTTATCAAGAAAAGTTTCCATTTCATATAGACTGCTTACAGATTTATTGCTTATCTAGGTTTCAAGATCTAGTGGCCATTTCTTTTTATGATTTCGAATAACTTTTATGAATGTGTATTGATGCATATTTCTTTTTTTTTTTCTAAACTAAGTATTTATATTGTCAAGTTGCCAAAAGTATCTTTTGATAATCTTTTATTTTACTATGGTTAATAGATGACAAGTCGAAACTCTGAGAGCGATGATGCTCTATGGGGCCCTTGTGTGGAAAAAATATTTATTGACATTTTAGTTGATGAAGTTAATAAGGGAAATCAACAAAATGGTATATTTCAATCAAGGGTCTGGAAATCAATCCTAAAATGACTTTAATCAAAAAGCTAGGCGAAGTTTCACAATGAAACAGATCAACCAGAAATTCCACAGGTTGAGGACAAAGCACCATGTGTTCTCTGAACTTCTTAACCAAACTAGCTTTGGATGGGATGCTGAAAGCAACACTGTAACTGCTAATGATTCTGAGTGGAAAACTTATTTAGCGGTAATTAATCTAAGCTCTTATTTTCATTTTCATGTAATGGCTACTCTTTTAAAGAAACTGTTTTTTGCCTATATTAATACAGTTTTTTTTTCTTAATGTAGAGACATCCTGAAGGTGCACAATTTCGTCCAAAAGGGATGTGACAATTATAAGTTGATGGGAATTATTTTTAATAGAAGTACTGCTACTGGTGTTCTTTACCATTCATCCACAATGGATCCTCCAAATTCAAATGAAGAGAGACAACTTGAGAATGAGTACATGAATGAAGGAGTACATGTGAATCTAAAGCAAAATAGCCAGGAAGAACATGTGGGTACACAAACCATTGAACGTATTACTCGTAGTGGAAAGAGAACTATACAAATAAATGAACGCAAGCCAAGAAAAGAGTTAAGGTCTACTCAAATGGGTGATGCCTTACAAGCATGGGCTGAGGCGTCGAAAGCTAAGATGGAAGAACACATGGCAAGGGCAGAGAGACTTAGGGCAAAAAGTGCTGCAACAACTAGTTCAGCAACTTCATTTGCTGACACTTCCATTTCTAAATGTGTGGACACACTAAGTGAAATGGATAACATTAGTGATGATGTGTACGTTGTAGCCCTGGAAAAATTTACTAGCCAAGAATGGAGGGAGATGTTTTTATCTATGCCTATTGAAAGGAGAAATGCATGGTTAAATAGGCTTATATGAGGCGACTTTCAGGACAATTAGCTTGTAATAGGAATACTTTAGTTTAAGACTATGGATGCTTGTTGCTATGTTTTTGAATGTGTAGTTGGTGTATTGTCTATTTTGTTATTATTGTGTTGTTTATTTTGTTTCTTTAATATGTTTGATGCTTGTTTAACTCAAAAAATGAATATTGTATGATTGCAGGTTTGGATATGGCTGAAAGTTCATCAGATATGAAGACTAATAGCGTAGATAGTTCTCCTTCAGACTCTACAGATGATGGATTGAGTGAATTTTTAATAGCTAACATGGTGTATGAGTATAAGACGTTGTTTTTGGTCAAAAATCGAATGAGGACTTCTTCACTAACAGGTCGTGAATTTATAAATGAACTATTGAATGGATCACCTAAGGTTTGCTATGAGTTGTTTTGCATGGACAAAACATGCTTTATCACTTTTTGTAATGATTTAAGAAGACGTAATTATCTGGGAGATTCAAGAAAGGTGTTATTAGAAGAAAAAGTTGCTATGACTTTGTATATTTTAGGACATAATACTCGTCAAAGAGTTGTACCAATCGTTTTCAACATTCAACTCAAACAGTCTCTCAACATTTCAAGGAAACCATAAGAGCAATATGTAAGCTTGGGAAGTTGATTATAAGGCAAGAATCAGCTGAGGTACCAGACCATATAAAGAACAATCCTATTTATTATCCATGGTTTAAGGTAACAATTGTATTTTGCAATTACTATATTATATGTAGCTGCTTGTTATTATGTCATTTTCTAAAAGAAATAAATTCATTTTTTATTTTACATATATTAGAATTGCGTTGGAGCTATTAATGGTACACATGTAAGTGCATAGGCTCCAGCAGCGAAACAAACAGCTTGTCGAGGAAGAAAGAGTGTTGTGACACAAAATGTTATGTGTGCTTGTGATTTTAATATGATGTTTACTTATGTCTACTCGGGATGTGAAGGTAGTACTAATGATTCAAGAATATTTTTGGATGCACTTTTATGGAAATACGCAAGCTTTCTGTGGCCTAGTGAAGGTATTAATATTTACATACAGATTTGATTTTACTTAGTTGTATTTATTAATTTGATTATTACAATTTATTGTAGGTAAATATTATCTTGTTGATTCCGGATATCCTTGCACAAGAGGATTTCTTCCACCTTTCAGAGGCGAGAGATATCATACTCAAGAATATAATGGTCGTGGTAGCCAACCTCAGAATGCTAAAGAATTATTTAACTATAGACATTCTTCATTAAGAATGGTGATTGAACGTTGTTTTGGAGTGTTGAAGGCACGCTTTCCAATATTGAAATTGATGCCAACTTATAAACCTACTAGGCAACGTCTTATAGTCACTACATGTTGTACCATTCATAATTATATTCGTAAATGGGGACTACGTGACACATTATTTAGAGAATGGGAAATGATGAGCCCTTTGAATGTAGAGTCTTCAACAAATCAATTTGATGAAGGAACATCAAGCAATAACAACCATGCTGAAGAATTATCTGACCAAGCTGCAGCCGCAATGTCAGCATATCATGATAATATCGCTAATTGGATGTGGTTAGAGCATTTAGGTGGTTCATAGCCAGGATTTGTATAATAACTTTTATATATGTATAATATTTGATCTATAACTTTGATTTGTATAAAAACTTTTATGTATAATATTTTTTTTATTTTAATATTGCAAACTCTATAATATTATCTTAATTTAGGAGTATAATTTATTAACTTTTTATATGTGAGTAAAAAATATGTATTTTCATTCTTGACACCCAAACGGATTTTCTGTTTTTTAGTTCTCAAAACTGTTTTCTAGATCACTTTTACCAAACAAATTTTTTGTTTTTTAACTTTGCCAAGTTGTTTTGAAAACAAGTCTACTCAAACAAAATTTTTGTTTTTTTGTTTTTAAAAATAGTTTTCTAAAACTATTCTTAAAAATTGTTTTACAAAATTAAAAAATAAAAACTATTCCAAATAGGGCCTAAACCATTGCTGTGTTTTAGTCATAGATACTAGGACCTTAACGCGTTGAGCAATTTTAAAAAGTTTACAATACCATGCTAATTAGCCATTAGACTTCGAGATGTGTAAATTACCTCATACTTCATCATGTTACATGTTTGTGGTGTATTATTTTTGGAATTGTTGCACTAACTAATAAGTTCTTTTTTCAATGTCTGAATTAGTGTAGTTATCTTCCATAATTTTAATTTGTGCTATATTGTATAGTTATCTTCCATAATTTTAATTTGTGCTATATTGTATGCAAGTTCAATGTTATGCTTAATCCTCCCCTGAGACGATCCATTAATCCCCTGAAAAAGAGATAACTGATACAGACGTTCAATTCAATATATTCACCACTTTATTTATAATTGTTTTTTTTTTTATATTATGTTGTTATATTATTGTTGAAATTTTTAAACGAAATGAACTAATGCCTACAAAGTTAGCCAATCACTTATGTTTTTGGATAATTAGTAGGTTTATTTTTTTGATCATTAGCACTCTTTTTTGAGCTTTTGCTTATTGTTTATTATTTTCTTTTATAGATGGAAAAGATAATCTAATTTTGCAAGCAAAAGATGTTGACAATGTGGTCAATACACCAACTACACCAATGTTTAAGGTAAGCAAGTTTTCCATGATGATGATGTTTTTGTTAAATTTAGTTTATTTATTTGACGTGGATTTAAGAGTTATTTTCTTAGATATTTTGCTTATGATTACGTAATATAAATTACAGGACTCAAATGTCTCTCATGAAGAGGCGAATTTTGAATCAAATAGCCAGAATTTGTAACTTGCAATCCTAATTCGTCCTAGTTGTATGCAGCTCTTACAGGTTTACTCTTTTTTCTCACTTCAATTCACTTTTGTTATTGTGTATGACTAACATTTTTCACTTTTTTTTTTCTGATAATATTACATGGCAGCAATGTGGAGGATTTGTGACTTGCAATCCTAATGATGGAGGAAATACACCAACTGATAACCAATGATCAATTTTGCGAAGTTGTAATGATACAAATGCCACACATACCACCATTTGTCTACTAAACTCTGTGGAATTGTATAGGAAATTATGAATTGAGATTTGCTTCTACATACATGACAAGATTCTAGATGTAGGTTTTGTGTTTTTGGAGTACTTTCTTTGCTTTTGGAATTTTAAAATGTATGCTTATGGCTTCCAGGTATTCTTCGAGATGTTGCATTGAAGTTGAATATTTGAGCTAGTAAGCTACCATAAACATTGATATGTTTTAAACTTTCAATTAAAGACTCATATTTATCCTATTCCTTCTTCTTTATCTTTTGATGTGCTACAAGAGAGTACCTCAATTTAACGTATACCAAAAATGATTTCAACTGCCAAGCATAGATTTTAGGATTTGAATGAGAAAAATAATTTCAATCGCCGAGCATAGTAGGCTACAACATTCTTTTGTAATACCAGGAGATAAGAGCAAAGGCTAACAAAAGAACCTAAAATGTGAAAAGAAAAAAGAAAATCCAATTGTATTACAGAAGGCTTGCAGGGCTATCACCCATCCCACCATTGATGAACAAGAACTCCACTCTCTCCAAGCGAAGTAAATAGCTCCAAGCACTGTTCGTATGTTTTCTCATACTTCTTAGTTCTTTCACCAGGGTAGCACTTCTGCCACCTATTGAAATGGCATTTGAGAAAGAATTTTGTTACATGCTCAAACACAGCCCATGCCAAAAGCTTTGACCACAGCTTTACTTTTCATCACAGCTTTATTACCATCCCTCTACCTTTCACCATAACATTATGTCTCATTCGCTTGCATTTTGTTAAGACAGAGATTGGCACATTATCAACACATTCCTGATCATCTGAAACTCAACTTCGTTGCTCCTGGAAAGATAGAAGGAAGAAACACAATAACACATAGAATACGAAACGTGACTATAAGGTTAAAACCTGCCAATGGATTTATCGGTAATATTAACTTACAGCTGAAATTTAACAAGATACAATGGCTGACTCCTCAAAAGTAACATTAGTGAGATATCTATGTAGCAAGTTAGACACATCCAGAACCTATAACAAGTTGAAAGTGAAAAACTATTCTAATAGTAGCCATACAAGCAGTATGTAACAGTTCACATCTGGGAAAAAGTAATTGAGTAATATGGCAGATTGTAGAAGATCTCTTTGCTTTGACATAAAAGAAGGGACATATTCGAGAAAGATAGTCAATCAGTTTTGCGTTAATGAAATTTCGGGAAGGGACAGAGAACAGTTTTCTACAATTTATTTCAAGGATTAAGTGTCTAGATGCTAGAAAATCCAGGAAGACATTATGAAATTTGAATACGGCTTAAAATATTACGGCAACTTTCCGAGGTTATCCTATATCCTAAACAACTGGACATAGACGAATTGTATTTCCCACATAATATGAAGTGGTAGCCATAATTCCTGAAATGCGTGAGACGCTTGCAGTCAATTTGGGAGCAAGAAAAACTCCACCTTACTTTGAATTGTAATATTTTGGAATGGAGATTAAAAGCAACACAAGAATGTCCAAAACCATGCAAGTAGACAATAATATATTGCCTTGCAAAAGAAAATGACCATAGCAAACAATTTCCAGGTTAATAGCGATTCAATTTTAAAACCCAATAGATAAAGTTTGAAGTTTACTCTCTAAAAATAAGGAAAACAACCACAATGGGGAGTTGCTCTGGCACGTGATCAAATACTCACATTTTAATTTCCAAATTTTGCATTGGCAATATCCATTATCTATATCCGAATTTTGCACAATGTGGTGCATACCTCACTCCACTGCAGAAAATTCACAGAAAGGCATGCGGTAATCTTTTCTTTTTAAATGATCAATGAATAAATTACTTAATCATCACTTTTTGTCTATAGTTGAACACTCAAGTCTATACTTGTAAAGGTTTGGGTATTGGAAGATTTGTTGGAGATAAATAGTATAATAAAGTTTAAATACTAACAGGGGTTCATAGACTAGAAACAAACAATTTAAACACGAATAACAAAGACCAAATCTTGTTAGGATCGTAACTATATATATATATTCTCAAACTGCAAGAATTTTGTAAAGTGTTTCAATTGATGAAAGAATATATATATATAAATATATATTATATACACGTAATAGTAGTACAATCTAGCAAAAAAATATGCAGATGAACCATAAAGATAACGTACCAATATCAACAATTTTATTCATCTTTTACAACATCAATTCGTCAAGAAGAGGGATATAAATCTGAAAGGATGTGTAGAAGAGAATATTGGATTTCTTTTTTGCTGAATTGAATAGAGGACTTCTTGTTAGGGTTAGCAAGAGAGTAAATGTTAACGTTAAGAAGAAATAGAAAAAAGAGGAAAAAAATAAATAAAAGAAGGGAGAGAAAAAATAAATAAATAATGAGAGTTAAAAATTAAATTTACCAACTTGGCATGCCATGTCAGAATGCCAAGTAGAATGTGGCATAAAGGTGTTAAAAAAGAGATAATATATAGCATTATCCAAAAAAAAATGCAACCAAGTACATAATATGCGGAAATTGACCTGAAACTTCCTAAAGATATCAAATCATATATTCCAACCAGTTTTGGAAACTTCGTACCGCGTAATTTTCTCAAAAAATAAAAAATAACAGAAAAACTAAAATCTCACATTAATTAATTTTCGCTAGAGATACTAGTCTGATGTGTTACCTTTTAACTATATAATCAGTTTTGCCAGAAAAAAAAAAAAAACAATAGCGAGCCTTTGATCTAGTGGTATGCTCCTAGTGCTATCAATACTCGTTAGCTATATGACTAAAAAAAAATACTCGTTCGCTACATCTTTTGATATGTATTGTTTGACTTAAACTTTCTTTGAATCATAAAGGGAAAAAAAACAATGATGTGCAAGTTTCTTTTTTTGTATGTGTAGTTTCTTTTTTTGTATGTGTATCTAGTATGAATTTGTAGAACTTCGCAGCCTTTTGCATATAGGGATGGCAATGGGGATGGGTCTCACCCTAGACAGGGTGGGGATTGGAGTGGGAAATAGGGAATGGGGCGGGGGTTGGGGATTAACTTGCGCGGGAGCGGGGCGGGGTGCGTGGATAAGCATTTCCCGCCCAACACAACCCGTCCCGCATATATATGTGGTTAGTTATATATATATATATATATATATATTAAAATTTTAAAAGTATAAATATAAAAGTATAAAAAATGACATTAGATAAAGTATTATAAAAAATAGAGTAGAAAAAATAGATTATTCAAAAGAATTTTATAATTTTTTTAATCAATACCACTGCACTAATTGAGACTTGTTATCATTTTACATAAATAACTCTATTTTACTATTGATCAAGTGGATTTAAGAAATTTGTTAGTTGTTCCTAGTTGTACATTAAAATAGTTTCAAATAACATAATTAAGGACGATACTGCAATTACTATTATATGTGGCACGTGATAATAAAAAACAATTATAATAATCAATATGATCTCATAACACAAAGAAGTATTATTTTTTCGCATATAATTCTTATACACAATGGTTTCAATTAAAATTTATTTTAAATGCTTAAGATTAAATTACGGTAAATTTATTTTTATTATTTAATTGCAAGTATAAGACTCGATATATAATTAATATTTAACCTTTGTTTAAAACATATATTTATATTTATAGTTACTATAATTTTAATTTATATTTTGAAGTTATGTGATTTAAATTAAATTTAATACCGTAAGATTTAAAGAATAATAAAAAATTTGCGGGTAATCCCCATTCCTCACGGGGATTCGGGGACGGGGCAAGGGCGGGGGATGAAGGTGTACAACGCGGGGGCGAAGCGAGTGTTAGGGGACTTTTTTAAGTGGCGTGGCGGGTCGGGGCATGGAGATAGGTCACCCCGCCCCAAATTCGTCTCATTGTCATTCCTATTTGCATATGAACCTTGTTTTTGTGCAACTACGGTCGAGAGTTTAAAATGATGATGACACAAATATTATAACAAAGGCCCAATTAGGTGTCCAGGATTCACATTAGCAAATCTCAGACCATTTTGTCGGTCCTATCATCAGTATTTGACTATTTTTTTAGTTGGATCCGTTGATTTGCTAATCGGACAACAGATTAAGTTGTTCTGCAGCTGGAATAGGATATCTTCCAGGTCATTGGGTTTCCGTGTTGCCCCTAGAGCTTCTCTTTATAAAACTAATGTATACTCGACGAAAATATGTTGTATTACTTATGTAAAGGACGTGAAGAACAGAACATTGAAAACTGAAAAGACAAACCAAAACCAGGTTCTCTTGCAGTAACCAAGACGTCTTTTGGGTTGCCTATAAGACGAAAAAGAAAATTAAATGGATCCGAGTACTAAATAAAGAAGTCGGGGTTTGAAAAAGGTGCTATGATACCAGAACTAAGCATTTGTTCTTTTGGTATAGTTTGTCTCGTTCAATTAGTATGCGAGCGGTCGCGAGATTAATTATTATTTGTATGTGATTTAATATTAGGTTTTAAGTCTCCTTTAAATAAATAAAAAATACTATGATAACGTTTAAGAGATCCAACAGTACTAATTATTTATTCAAATTATTTCATGTTAATTGTATAAAAGAAAAAAGATCCTATGATAATGTTTAAGAGATCCAACAGTAGTAATTTATTGAAATATTGTTTCATCTTAATTATATATAATTATAAGAATAATTCAAAATCGTTAAATTCTTTTTATTGTATTATTTAATATGAGAGAATTTAACTCCGCTAAAAATTCCAATGTATCGTACACTTAACATTTTGGTGACATTGTTTTATGGCAAATATTGGGAAGAAGATAGCAAAGTCAAATTTGATGCTTTGGGTTGCTGAAACATTCAAGTGTTCCTCCAATTCCACAGAACAGTTGGCGTAGTTGATGTTGTAATCAAATTAAGACCTTTGCTAATTTTACAAAGTTTCTTAACAATGGTGTCCCAGTCGGCATTAAGGACACCACATCTCATACGCTTCGTACACTATTTTCAAATATGGCAAAATGAACGGACAATCGAAGAAGAGATGATTTTTACATTCCACACCCAGTCCGCAGAAACAACAAGTCACATCAGTTGAGATACCCCAGCTTGAGATTCTCATCTTAGTAGCAAGCCTATCAAGCATCGTGAGCCAAGTGCTGTGAGGCCCGACCTCAATTTGCATGCGATACCTCGTTTCGTGTGCCATAACCTAGATTTGCATGCCTTGACCTAAGTTTAAGAGTCGTGTCTCGTTTTATGTGCCTTGCATTGATTTACGTGCATTTATTTAGGGTTGCGTGCATTTGCTTAGAAAATATGCATTCGTCTCGTAGTTCGTGCCTTATCCCGTAGTGCGTACCCTAGACCTAGGTAAGCGTGCCCCCACGCGAATCAAGAAAGTATCTTACACGAAGCACTAGATCATTAATTAATCCTACAAACTCCACTAACTAATATTAAAATGCTAATTTAACTCACTAGAAGACGAAATCTCACAAAAAGCTAAGCATTCTTATTATTTATTCTTTATTTTTTTGCACATCCCAAACACACAATATAATAATGCTCAAAACATGACAAAAATTCAGAATTTTGCAAGCCTTGGCCAACCACATGATGTATTTGAACAAGCATTGCACATTTCAAAGATTATACCTAGACATTCTATGACAAGCTCATGACACAAAGCATAAAAAAATGACTCAAAACCCTACCCAATGCACCACAATCTTGGCCCACTCAATCACCCATGCTAAGATGATTCAAAATATGCTCTTGAAGACACAAATTCTGAAATTTGCAAGCCCATAGCCGACACATGCATCAAAACTCTTCAAAGCTTTCATTTCTTTCTCACATTCTCTCTTTCTCTCATTCACTCTCTCTCTCTCTCGGCCTTGGCTGCAATTATAGACTCCATAGCTTAAGTTCATCATCCTAAGGTTCTTCAAGACATTCAAGCCCCTAAGGAACTCGACCAAGCAAGCTAGAAGCAAAAAAGACATGCATGCAAGCTCATAGAGCCTTCATTTCGGCTTAGGTATGTTTGATAGCTCCTATTTCATTTCTTTTTGTTCTAGCCACTTGCACATACTAAGAACATGGTTACTAAGCTAGGAATTAGAGAATCTCAAGTTATCTCTCGGCCAAGCAAGGAGAAAAGTCGATCTTGTTCATCATCAAGAGCTTTGTGCATCTTCATTATTGTCTTGCTAAGGTGATGGCTAAAACTCTTTTGAAAAGCTTTCAAAAACTATATGCATGCCTTTAAATGTCTATTTTTACTTATGTACTTGTGATATATATGTGTACATGAGATTTTGTAAACATGCATGGCAAGATATTTGGCTAGAATGTGAAGATAGGTGAAATCGCATAATTGGCAGTTTTCTGATTTGTTGGAGCAAAGTGAATTTGACCAGGTAAATGATGTTGAAAATTGGTAGATGACTAGTTTTGAGTTCTGAGCATTTTTTATAGAAATAGGCCAAAGCCAATTTTGACTCTAAGGTTCCCAAAATGGCAAAACATCGAAAGGTGTCTAAATCTGGAAAATCTGGGAAAATGAAACAGGTTTTGGCAGTTCACTGTCCTTGTGGAACGAACCAGTTTTGACTTAGTAAATGATATCCAAAATGCATAAAATTTGGTATGCTGCTAGATTTTCCAGTTCTGGAAATTTTTGTCAGAAATAGACTAAGGATAAATCTGACCCTAAGGTCCTTAAAAATGACAAGTATTGAAATGTGTACAAATCTGGACAATTTTGCGTAGTCTCACGGTTTTGGCTATAACTCTTGAATCCAAACTCCAAATGATGCGAGGTTTGTTTCTGGATTTAGTTCACTCCTTAAGATTTAATTTTACATTTTGTTCACTAGAATTGGAGCTTTTTTACTTTTCTCAATGATTGTGAGAATACAGGCCATTGCAGTGAGGTTTTCATCTAGTGATATGCTTTGAAAATAATTGTAACTTCTCTTGTTGTATTAAATGCTTGGGATTGTGGCACTTGGATGTTGTGTGGACTGTTTTGAATGCTTGAGGGTGTTTTAATTAATCGATGCATGGCTTGAGTTTAATTACGTGATAACTTGGGGCTTAATCGCACGGGTAAGCATGAATTGAAACCCTAATGACTAGGAAAACTCGCTAAGTGTTGATCCTATGGATATCGTGTTTAATTATATGATTAGTAGGCTGCCCGTAGTTTCCTTTATAGCCCTAAATGTGATTTCGATGATTACATGTTGACAGGTAGACCTTTCTTGCACCCGGTCCTACGTAGATGTCGTTGCATGTTGTATAATCTTATTATTTGATTGCGTGAACCCCGAAATGAATTATATGACTTGATTCACATGTGTTACATGGCTGTCCGTTTAATATTCATATAACTCCATGCGTTTTACAAGTGAAATTACCTGTCATAGCATGCCTTGCGTGTTTACTTGTCAACGTGCGATCTTATAACTGCTCGGAGGCAACCTACTTTGTTGTCCTCCTAATGTGACATGTTAAATGTTATAAATGTGTATTACATACAAGGTTGCAACCTTTCATTCTGGCATGGTAGCGTTTCATGCACACCGGGCGGCATCGGGCTTGCCGGTGCAACCGTGACTACCATTGTTCAATTCCCTCTCTCGCTTGGGGGCTAGACTTCCTCGGAGAGTTGGGTCGTAGGATTTCGGGGTACATCCAGAGTACACCCATTTGGCCTGATAAGTGGATGATTTGAAGTTGGCCGCAACAATCGTATCGAAATCAATATTGAGAGCAAATTACCGTATCCTTGAAATGATTGGTAATTGTATATGTTGCCCAATTTGATTCTTATACTTGCGTACCTTATTACTTGTAATACATGACATGTTTTCAAAAAGAGGTTTTCATAAGTTAACCGGGAAAATGAGTTTCAAAACGTATTTCTCATTCCCCCTCGATGAGTTCCTAATGACTCACCCTCTTTTATCATCTCAAGTGAAGAAGACCAGGAACAGGTACCAGAAGACAACGTACCTTTTGGTGATTCCTTGGAATGATTGCTTGCCCTACATGCCTTACTTGACTATGGCCATTTTGTGAACGATATGTTGCTTGAAGACTATTCCTTATGTTGCTTGTTGTTGTATTGTAAATGACCCCCGTTGTAATTTGGGGTCAAATTTTGGGTTGTACTGATCATAACTAGATAGACACTCTTACGGTCGTTTTTGCTATCGCTACTGGTTAGTATCTATCACAGGCTTATGAAGTACCAGGTAAAGGATTAAGTAAAATGAATCCATCCAATCTTAAGCAGGTACTCATTGTTAAGCTAAGATCAACAGGTACCGGTGTAACTAGATTGACAAATAAACGAGTCAGAGTCATCATACTAGGTTGTTAATCAAACGAGACTTCGAGATAACTAGTAGGCGTTTCGATTAGTGAAAAATAGTAATCTTAGTTGGAAATGAATTTGAGATTGAAAGTTTTGAGGCCTTTAGAAAATTAGGTCAAACTAAAGAGCCCAATTACAGTTGTTATGCTGCCGGTTTTTCCAGAGAATTTGTGGAGTTTAGGCTAAACGTTAAGTGTTAAACCTTCATGAACGATTAAGTATATGAAATGACTTAAATGTTTAGATCACTCCCTAGTCTAACCTCTATAGGTCGGGTTGGGGCGTGACAAGTGCAGAAGTTGTGCTTAGGTATAATAGATTTGTTCCACACCAGCTCCTCCCAAACAACTTCAGTACTCCTGGCTCGAATACATTCCCAAGGCGAATGTTACTTGAAATCCGTATGAGTCCCAACAACCCAAAGAAGTCGATCTTGCATGTCAGGTCTTGGTTCGAAGTCAACCAAGGCTCCAATCCAGTTGAGATTGCTAGGCCAACTCCAGTAGAGGCCATTAATGCAGTCAGCCACCTTCAAGTTTCCACAATTAGTTGGGATAACAATATTGTTAGAATGTGTAAAATCTCAAAGATTTCCACAAGGCAACCAAGTATCCCCAAAAAGATTGGGATTACACCCGTTTGCAACTTGGTGGCAAATGAGACTTTTAGCAACTTGTCTAATTTGGAGAAGATTTTGCCAAGTCCACAAAACGTTATTTGCTATATCAACACTCCATATATTGCAGCTATCAAGTAAAACTCGATTAGCCCAATAGCCCCAAAGCGAGTCACTATCATAATATGTATGCCAAAACTGCTTGAGTATAGCAACAACATTGATATCCCACAAACTTCGAACACCAAGGCCTCCTTCTTTCTTTGGCTTGCAGACTTTTGACCAAGCCACTTTGGCCCCTCTCGCATTTTCCCCTCCATTCTTCCAAGAAATGCAGCGAACTTTCTTTCGATCTCCTCAATAACACCTTACGGTAGCATGAACACATTCACCAATAATTCGAAATACTTTGCAGCTTCGAGTTGATAAGTTGAAGTCTGCCGACATAGGACAACCAATTAGTTGTCTAGTGATCAATTCTAGCGGTGATCTTGTTCACCAAAGCACTACAAACAGATTTGTTGAGCCTACCAGTAATCAAGGGAATACCCATGTATCTCATCGGCAAGTTTCCCTCTTTAATACCCAGTGATTCACAAATAAGGAGATTACAGCTATCCGGGCATCCCGCAAAGTAAATTTCACTTTTAACGATGCTAAAGTGGAGGCACGACATTTTAGAGAAGACAACGATGGATTTTTTTATGATAACAATGGTGCTCGGGTTGGCCTTGGAGAAAATGAAGATGTCATCCGCAAATGCAAGGATATTAAGCTTAATCTTCTTGCATTTGGGGTGAAAAGCAAAGCTTTGTAAGTTACCACATCGGTTCAGCAAACAAGATAAAGCTTCCATGACAATCACAAAGATATAGGGCGAAATCGGGTCACCTTGTCTAAGTCCTTTTTTCCCCTGAAAGAAGTCCTCCATTCGACCATTTATCATCACATAATAAGAAGGCGTAGAGATACGGATATCAATCCATTTAATAAAGTTTCCAGGAAATTCAAAGGCAGCAAGAACAGATTGTTGAGAAAATTAACTTAGATACGAGGGGCAAAGTTAATTTAATTCGTAAATATTCTAACTCCTTAGAAAACTCACTCTTTTATAGAGATTGAAATATTTGTATCTCTTGAGGTTACCTTTTTTGAAATCTCGATGTATTGTATTTTGATGTGGAAATAAAATGATTACTTTTGCCGAGCAAAAAAAAAAAAAAAATTACTACCCTTAAACTAGGTTGAGACTTTATACATTTTTATTGAAAATGAATCAAAAATAATAACGAGATAACAATTTTGTCATTGATCAAGTACAAAGTAGTAATACCCCATTCAAGTTAAATTACTGGAAATTTTTAAACGTGTCTAATCTTACATATCTATATAACTAATTGGAGTTGGAGTGCTATCTCAATTTTAATAACAAGATTGTCACCTCGTAACCATTGATCCAGGCAAAAGTGGAAGGAATACAAACTCGTATTTTCCATCACCCTGCATTAACATTCCATACTACTTAGATTTATTTTGTGAAGGATACGACTGATTGACTCATTTTTTAAAATTTAATATTGGCTTATTAAAACCATATAAACTGATACCAAAACTTCTATTATGAGAAAAACGGAATCTCCTGATATGTACAAAATAAATTTTGTATTGAAAGGATTGTGCATATAAATACGGAGGACACAACTATACTTTTAAACGAGGTTTGTCTTAAGCTATATTGGCGGAGTATTTATCTCTATTACTTAGAGGATTAATCATGACTTTTATACACTGGTACAACCACTTTGTGATGTGTGACAAATAAATACAAGATAGGTAGGTAGCCCTATATTTACAGGCCAGTCGAATTTTTCGTTTTATGACATAGAAAAGTTTGGACTGCAGCTGCTCCTCAGATAAAAATTCTTTACCATGTATTCTATTGATCCGCATGACGTTGAAGGAGAGTTCATCATAAAATATGATAAGGTATGGGTCACGACATGGATGAGTCATAACGTTACAGTTGGGATTGGTCGAAGAAGATTGTAGTACATTTACTGGGAGAAGTCTCAGCGATGTAAACTGAATGTGGACGGATGTGTGAAAGAAAATCCTAGAGTTACAGCAGCAGGTGACATTTTTAGATATGGGGATGGTAATTTGATTTCAGGCTTCACATACAACATCATCGGGGTTTTAAATTGAAACATATTTATTGAGAGACAAATCAATGCTCTAATCAGTTAGCTAATTACGAACTTCGGTAATTTTTGGGCTCCCATTCCATTGAAGAAATTCCACAAGGTCTTCATGTTCTCTAGGACAATAATGATGTTAGGGTGAGACATCTCCTATGATAATTATAAAGCAGTCATAGAGGCTGCTCCTTTGCTATATTCAATTTTTGTACATTGAGGCCTTCCTTCAAACTAAAATGGTCTAATTGCAGTCAACTTCACGGAGGCTTTGATCTAGAGGTCAAAGTTGATATTGAAAATTAAAAGATGTCTGGTTCAACTGCAACCAAGTTTATTGATATTTTACCCAGCAAAAAAAATGTATTGATATTTTTTCTCCAACTATATGTATTCTCAGTTTCTCACTGGTATTGTATATTTCTACTGTACTCTAGTGATGTTGTTGAATTGTTCATGGGCTTAAAGTTGGCCTCTACCAATTCTTGGAAAAAAAAAGTGAAAGAAAAATGTTAATTAATCGGCAGACCCTAATAAAACCTTTTTCGTTTGCAATCAATGGAACTTCTTATTCTAGTTTAGGCCAGAGGCTGACCTCGCAAGGATTGACTAATGTAAATTTTTTGTGATATATACATATATATATATATATCTTTGACAAAAAAAAAAAAAAATTATCCGCCCATTTTTATTTTGTGAAAGTCCCAGAACAAGGAAAGGGCTATAGATAATTAATAATTGGGACATAACTAGTTTCGGAGACTGCTTAGTTGATCCATAATTTAATGGCCATGCTTCTAACATTGAGGTCATGGGTCTAATGCGAGGCCAGCTGCTAACTTCTGAAATAGCAAATGATCATGAGTGGCCCAGTTTATAAATACGTTAATAGATTCAATTCGTAGGGCTAGCTCTTGCCTTTTTCTTCTTTTTTTTTGCCTAAAAATAATTCTATGAATAATATAAAAAAAAAATTTAATTTACATCAACTGATTCCCCTCGAGGAAAATCTTGAGTAAAGTACATCTTTTAGGTTATGTGGAATATCGACAATCCAATCAGGTGGAAGTGGATCAAAAAAAAAAAAAAAAAATCAGGTGGAAGATTTTTAGACTTAGCGTATTTAGCTATCTAATTTGTAGTCGATTCGCGTCTTAAGTAAATTTACTACTTTAATTGGTATCCAATTCTCACAAAATAAAATCGAACCAAACTAGTTTTCCTGATAAGAATGAAGGACTTTGAACATCAATCTTGAATAACTTAAACACAAAGTAATTTTGCTGGCAAACAAAGTAGACATTTTCATTAAGTTTTTAGATAGTATTTAAAAACTAAACCTGGCACTGAGAATGACCAATCTTTTATAAGTACTAAATATTTTCTAAAGATTTTTGAAACTTAGAAGGATATGATTGTATTAAATCATTAAAATTAAGAGGCTAATCAAATTTTATATTTTCCTCCTTTTACCTTTCAATTTTATTTTCACTTTCTACTTTTCATTTTTCATTTTTTTCCTTTCTTTTTTCCTTCTCCTTTTCTTTCTTTCTTTCTTCCTTCTTTCTTCTTTATTCCCCACGTTTTACCACCACACGAGCAGTACATTGTACACACGCCTCCACCATAGTCAGTGGCAAGCCAGGACCCCAAAGTGAGGGTGTGCACGTCATATAATAAGATGAATCAAGGTGTGTATTCATATAATGAGAGAGTCAACATAATGAATTAATAATTTTTGACATAAATTTTTTTTTAAATAATTAACACAACCTTATTGACATATGACTCTGCCACTGCCCACAACCAACCCACTTACAAATACCAACACAAGAGATGGCTCTTCTTGTCTTTTGCTGGTTTTATCTTACAAAGGCAAAATCTCAAAAAAACAGTTTCATCAACATCTGCATAGAAGTAATAAATTTCTTCAGATTTCTGTGACAAGGGCTTTGTAGGTGGATGGATTTTTTTATCTATCTAGTGTTCTTTTCTTCCCTTTTCTCCAATTTGCTCTTTTCTCTTTTCCCCTTATGTCATTTTTTATCCTAAAAACATGAAACTGGTAGAAAGAAAGAATTCGTGTGCACAAAGTTTCTTTTATAGTTATGATGTGACAAACCTTCCTTATTTTCTTTTTTTCTTTTTTGGCTTTTGCTGGATTGTAAATGATATAGCATTCCTAACGCAATAAAATTTTAACGTTTAAAATTTTTTTATATTCTACATTCTCGAAACGGATCCTATCACATTTGAGGATTTAGGTGGGTTGAGATATGGTTAAGATGGTGCTTTGCTGTTGTAATAATCAATGGTGATGGCACCAAAATCAATGAGAGTATGACTATGTAAAAAAAATTTGGTTTGTTTGGGCTAATCAACAACCAACTATATACAAGTTGTAGAGCTCACCCGTTATCTCTATGACTGATGGTCATTCTGAACTGATCAAAGAAGTTCTTATAACTATGAGGATGCTAATGTACATAGGGATGGTCCGATGGGGTGGCTAGGATTCTACTTTTTCTTAGTCCAAGAGGGAAAGTTTAATCTATTAAACAAATGATAGAACTTATATGCCGGTGGTCGGTGAGAGAAAGAGAACGAGAATTAAAAACAAAAAGAAGAACAAAACAGAAGAAAAAGGAAAAAGGAAAAAGAAGAAGAAGAAATGAAATAAACATGAAAATAATAGGAGGAAAAAGTAAATTTATTTGAGCATCTTAATATTAATGATTTATGTTTCAACCCCTTTATTTTAAGGTTTTTCTATAGTGTGAAACAAAATGCTTTGAATGAAATTATTTTGAAAATTAATGGTTCTTTTATAACTAGAAATAGTTCCATGATTTTAAATGAATTGTCATGAGCGAATATCTGGACAAACTCATTAGTTTGTAAAATGGTATATTAAACATATAAAATTTGCCTTTTGTGTTTTCTTTTTGTGATTTAAATCGTACGATTATAGCATACACGAAATTAAGAAAATTATTATTTTTTATTTTTTATTATCTGATTAGTGTGGTTAGTAGTTTTCTAAATTATTCACTTATGGTAGAACTAAAGAGTTCTAATTTTCTTAGGGCTTGTTTGATCCCATGTTCAGAACATGTATGTCTTTCAAGAATTACATCTCAAAAAATCATATAAAAGTACCTAACTTTTAAAAAACATGAATAGATTTTTTTTTATACATTTACCAATGCAATCTTGAGGGGTTAAACACTCATCAAATTGATCTTTAGATTTCTTCCATTTAAAGCGAGAATCATTCCACTATACCAAATGACCTATGGCGCCTTCTATGGGAGTGTCTTGTGAATGTTTTAGGGTGTTTTTAGCCAAAGCAAATTCAGATTCCAATTGTAATTTCGAAGAGTATTTAATTTGTAAATTTGAGTTTGTGCTCGGGCCTTAAGCCAAAAAATTCATGTCATATCATGGGTCAAATGAGCCTTTAGTATCATGTCTTTCTTCCCTTCTTTTTAACTTCTCAAGTATGACTTTCCAGTTTTGTAAATTCTGATGACAGAATAAGTTATATTTGTGTGTGCTTTCTTTTTTTTCTTTTTCTTTTTTTTGAACTTCTTTCCACGTAGGTAAAATAAGTTAAAATTAAAAGTCTATTTGGAAGGTCTCTAAGAACTTCTTAATTAGGAAAATTGAGAAGAAAAAAAATCAATAGAAAAAGCCTACAATATTTTATAACTCCAAAAAGATGAGGTTAAGAATCTTGCCAATAATGAATACGAAAAAGAGTCTCTTATGAGACTTGAAAATACAAAGTTAAAGTTGGTGATGCTTTTGAAATATCCATCTCTTTTTCATTGTCTAAGTCTAATCTTGCAATCGGATCGAGGAAAAGAAGATGCAAGTGTTGCTTTTTCTCTTTATTCATGTACGTCTATGAATTGTTAAGAACCCCGAGTTCTATTATTACACTAATTGCCAGCGAGAATCGAAAACTTTCCAACACCCCTCCTCTTTTCTTTTGGTCAATTTGACACCCCTATTCACGTGTAACCTATGATTGAAATTGAGACGAACAAGTCAGAAAGACATATGAATTACACTAGATATATGAATGCGACTAGATCAAGGTTTCACTTTAATTTTGATATACTATATTATAAATCAGGAAATTTCATCTTAAAATAAATTGATACTAAATAGAGTCTTTCAGGATTTTATATAATTGTGTGAGTTTGTGATATTTTTATTTGTAAGAAATATAAATTTCCAACACGGATGAAAATAATCATGTTATATTCTTACCGACGTGTGGAAGAGAAGTTTGGAATATGGAATCCAGAAAGACATGCATACATGCTCCTTTTCGTTCCTTTTTCTTTTAGAATATGCGATTTAATTATTGTTTAGTATAGACTGATTAAACTAAACCCAGCTCACCTCTCTTATCGATCAAACTGCGTGTGGATTTAATTATTGTTTAGTGGGGGATTAAAACAATATATTTTATAAGTACACGTATAGGTAGACAATTTAAATAAATAAAAAAATTGAGTTAAAATTAATTTTTCAATCTCAAAATTTACATACATTTTTAATAAAATACATTCCTAACTTAATCTTTGATGACTTTATCCTTAAGGTCAATAAAAACTACAAACACGACTATCTCGTGACGTGAATAACTCTACCCTAGAAACAGAGCTCCTTATTAAGTTTGTAATGTTCCTCGCTCTTTTTAAGTAAACTTTTACATTGGCTTTTTAAATAATTAATATAATATGCCTCGCCATTGTCGTAGTATAAAATTACCAATTGTTGAATGTGATCAAATGAATTAGTAAATATTTTACATAAACCACATAGAAAATTCTATTATGAAATTCAGTAACATGCAATAACTGGAAACTTTATAGTTGTTGAGCACTTTAGACAATATTAAATACTAATCAGCTTCACATATGCTTATATATCACTACCAAACTTGAAGAATGCATTGCCAAACGCATTTATGAAAAATGGTAAAATAAAAGCAAGAAAATTCTAGTTATTTGCACAGTTTTTGCAGCTCAAGAAAATTCTAATTATTTACAAGATTTTTCATAATCTTTCATCGGTATGAAACTTAATAAGTAGATGATTTATAAATAGATTTTGTAGACTTAAGTACATCTCAAGTTAATGAATATATTGAACTAATGATTTTTGATTCAAGACAATTATTTTTAATTTTGTAACACTAATATTATTTATGAGTTTAATATTTAAAACTTTGAGCGTGATAGCATTGTAGCTGAATGAGAAAAAAAAAAGTTAGTAGGAGATCAATAAAAACTATATCAAACTCTTGTCAAACTAAAGATCTACTTTTTTTTTTTGGTCGGGAAAAACTAAAGATCTACTTGACACATGGTTAACGCTATATGCCACAGGAAAGATTAAGGTATTACTGCCCGTCGTCCACCATGGTACCAAGCCTTTACTGACTATTCAAAACCAGATAAATTTCACATTTAATCCGTATAATTTACATTTTTTTTAATGTCATTCTTAATATTTTAAAAAATTTATAAAAATTTATAATATTTATAAAAGTGATTCAAAATTATTCTTATTATTCAAAATTAGTCAATTTGATCCTTATTATTTTTCAAAATATTCAATTTAGTCCCCAAATAGGGATCTCTTGTAGGAACTAAATTGATTTTTTTTTTTTAAATAGTAGGGACTAAATTAATTTTTTTTTAGAAATAATAAGGACTAAATTGGTTAGTTTTGAACATTAGAGACCGTTTTGAATCACTTTTATAAATATTAGAAATTAATATAAATTTTTAAAAAATATTAAGGATCAACTTAAAAAAATATATAAACAATAGGGACTATATGCATAATTTACTCATTCAAAACACACAGATGTTGCATTTCTTCTCTCTTTTTTATTGACGGAAATTACTGATGGGAAGTTGGTCATACTTACTAATATCCAAGCTCTGAGATATATGAATTCGTCTGAAAGAGACATGGTATAGTTCATATTAGTGACGTATAAGTTCTGCTTTATCATTTTTATTGACAGAAAACCTCCTTGGAGGTTGTTTGCACTTGCTAGGATTCGAAGTACAGAAAATGTATGATTTATATTAGTTATACTAAGATTATTAGGCCTAAACACCCCCCCCCCCCCCCAAAAAAAAAAAAATCTATTAACCGATTGAAACTTGAGACCATGGGCGGATTTACTTTTGGGCTAGTAGGATTGTAGCCTGTTGATCTCAAGAGTAAAATTATTAACGAATGAATTAGAGTTGTATTTTTTAAAATATGTGTTTTTAAGGTATTTTTAAGTTTAAAAAATTAATTTAGTCCCCGCTGAAAAAAAAGTATTCATATATATATTTGTATTAAATTGTGTATTTTTAATCTTTTTTGAAAAAAAATTCTAAATCTATCAGTGCTTGAAACATGAACAAATTTTCCTCACATCTCAAATGCTTTACGCGTAAGCTAACTCAAGAGGATCTCTTGGTACATTACATTATAGTACCAAGCAATGATGCGGACTATTCAAAACACAGACGCTACCCATAAATAGCCTTAGCATTCAGCATGTGACGCCCGGCTCCCAGTGCATGCATTTATTATTCATGTGTATTTATGTGTGTAACTATTTGTTTAAATACCTACTTTTCCTATAAAATGCTATTAAGTGTTTATTTACTCTCAATGTGCTAATATTTGTTAAATTGCTTTTAAATATCAAAATTTTGAGTTTATTTACTTTAGTAAATAATAAATGAACATTCAAATTATTTTAATCATAGACTTTTTAGTAAAACTTGCATTTAAAAAGTTTTCTATTAAATTGAGTCCGAACTAAAATTTTTATTATCTTATTTACCGGATTTCATATTTTTTCTATTATTACTTAACTTATAATTAGTTTATGTTCACAAAAATTATATTAATTGCATATATGACGAGTGATTTACAAAAATATCTTAATATTATATGAATAGTAAACCTCTGTCTTATTTTGAATTTAAACAAATTTTCTTACATTTATTCTAATACACCTAAACTCAAATCCTTTAAAGTTTAACCCACAACCCAAACTCAATATCTAACGCATCAACCCATATAATTCTCCTATATATATATATATATATATATATATATATATATATACCAAACAAAACACAAAAAAAACTAAAATAAACCAAAAAAAAGCCAAAAATCAGCCAAAAAAGCCATTACGGGAATAGTGATTTTCTTGCCAATTTTGCTTAATTTGATCTTTCAATCTTTGTCAAGTCTTCTCCAAGTGGTTCCAAGCTTCTCCAAGCCCTATCCTAGCTTCCTCGCACACTTTTGGTGAGAGAGTTGCATCATTTTCATGGTTTAAAATTTATACCATGTTTTTAAAATTTTTGAATTTTGCTATTATGGAGCTATAACATGCTTGTTTCTTACTTTATATAGTATGTGTACATGTTAGAGAACATCCATATGCAATATTACAGCTTGGTGTTGAGTTTTTAGCAAAGTGTCACTTGAGGAAGATGATGAATAGTATAATTTCTAGGGTTCTGAAAATTTGAGCAATTTAATTTGATTCAATGCTTCTAGTAGTTGCTAATTAGGTCTTTGAGCATGGAAAAAATATTCGTTATACTTTCCATGAGAAAAATTTAGAAATTTTGATCAAAATAAGCTACTTTAATTGAGGATTTTGGGGTTAACTCGAATCCGGACACGTTTTGAGGTTATAGCTAGTCTTATTAAGTATTGAAGCCTTAGAAGTGCCTTCGTTTCGCTTTTTTGGGTTCCGAAATTGGTACTTGTAGTGTAAACGCACAAAGAAGAAATCAGGAATTTAATGGTAAACGAGGTTTCGAGGGTCCTTGGGGTGTCATAAGGTGTGATTTGAAGGATAGGATAACTCGTTTGGGAATCTTAAACCTTGCCTTTCGGTTTGGAGCTTAATACCAAAGATTGACAAAGGGGTTTCGGGTTGAAAGTAAATCAGGGTGCATTCAGGCATTAGGGCTAGTATATAGTAAGTGAGGAGGTGCTAGAAATGTATTCGCTTTGCTTAGTTGAGCTCCGATTAGAGTACTTGTAGTGTAATGCATAAAGAGGTAAATTCGGACTTTTGGGGTAATTGTACTTTAAAGTGAGATTTCAAGGGCTTAAATGGTGTCATAAAGTGTCATTAGAGATGTAGTATAGTTAGATTTGAGGTTCATTATCTTGTGTGAAGTTTAGAGCTTGTTTTGTGAGCATTTAGAAGGAGATATGTTGGACTTCTTGTCAAATGCTTAGTCTTATTGCATAATTAGTTATTTGAATTGCTATAGTTGCTACATTTGATTGTTAATCAAGTAAACTATAAAGTTAGCTCATCTAGTTAGATGATTATTGATTGTTGTAGTAAATTAATTGAAATTTATAGCTTATATTCTTAACTTAATGATATTTTGATGATTCTAATGCCTTCTATGATAACTAATGATGTGGTAGAGTAAACTTTCTAGCTTAATTACATGTGAAAAATGAGCTTGTGTGTATAAGTGAATTGAAGAAGAAAATGAATAGTAACTTGATTTAAAGAATATAAATTTGTTGCTTATGGTATTTTAGTGTTAATAAGAGTGTCATTTTAACATGTCTTGTAATCTAAAGTAGTTAGTGTATGTTTAATGATCTTAGAGAATATAGATAATCTTGTACATGATTTCACTTTGGATAATGCATGTTAGAGTTCTTTTAACATGTTTAGTAATTGAATAATGCTTAGTATTTAAGTGTAATAGCGTGTATTAAGTGTTTAACTTGAAGGCTGTGTGATTCATGCTATCTTATGAGTTAAGTTGTATATTTAGGCTATATGTTTATTAGAGCTAATCATGATAATAGAATTGCAATAGATAATGAAAGTGTTATACTTATATGAATAACTAGGGGTTGCACATTTGAGTGGATTCAAAGAGGTTTGGAGTAAACCTAAGCTATGCTCTTACAGGTTTGACTTACTAAAGGTGAGGGAGTCTTAATCTTTTCTATGTATTTTAACTTATTTTATTATTTCTAGATTATAGTATTTGGTAATTGATAAAGTATATATGTTTTAATTACTTGCTATCTTATGTCTTTTCTTATTATATGTGACTAATTGCGAGGGTGACCTACTTTGTCGTCCCTCTTGTGTGTTGTATGATAATCTTGATTCTTGTGGACTTGTCCCGGGGTTGCGCAACCTTTTCGGACATGGTAGTATCGAGAAACACGGGCGGCGTCAGTGCTCCCTCGACTACCATGGTGCCTATTCCCTTTCTCGCTGAGTATACTCCACTAGCCCAGAGGCGTGGTTCACCTGCTGGGCATATGGACCTCCTTCAGGAGAAAGAGTCGTAGGATCAGGATATATCCGGAGTATCCCAACTTGTTGGAGTAAAGGTTTGCCTGCAATTGCGTGAAGTTCGTGGTTCGTGGCTCGTGATTGAAGACAAAGTGGAACCGTATCCTTTTTAATGTGGTTAACTACTTGCTATTTAATCTTGTTGTTTATGTTATATATATATATATATATATGATTTCTTGTATCTGCATATCATTTTGCATTACCCGGTATGTTGCATCACCTTACTCGCTGGGTAACATTGTTGTTCACTCCTTATTTAAACATATTTCAAGAGAAGCTGAGGAGAATCCCCAGCTGATAGCAGTAGAGGAAAAAGAAGAAGTATATGTATATCAGATTCTTTGATTCTTGTGTGATAAGGTTGATTATGTGTGCAGTTTGTTTGAAGTTGTTGGTTGTTGTGCTTTTCAGACGTTGTGGTCATATGTATAGTTGGTGAATGTAGTATCTTGTAATCTTATGTGATGGATGACTAAGTTAGATGGCATGTAATAATGAATCATAGTTTACTTTTCTTATTGCATGCTTGGGTGGTTAATAACTTGATAAGAAACCTTGGTTATAGTCATATCAACTACTTATAGTTAAAATTAATTTTGTCTTGCATGCTCGTGTGCTATAAGTAGATTTTGTTCTTCCAAGGCTCGGATGGCCTTGAGGAGCTAGTTGACTTTATGAATCTTGAAAGCTAGGTTGTATGAATGGTTGATTGTGATTCAGGTCTTGTATATGACTGTTGGCAGGTTTCTAGATAGACCTATATATAGGGAAAACTACGTCCGTTTTTCCCTAAATTTTGTGCTCGGAGTTTGGAATTGGGTTGAGAGTAGCGTGATAAATAGGAGTCCTGATCTCGTGAGGGATCGGGGCTTTACACAGCAAGAGCCAACAAAAACCCTATCTACCAAACAATTTCCCTTTTTCCAATTCACGGGTAGCTCGGTCGAAAAAACATCAAAAAATAAGTTCACTTTTCAAGAAAGGAAAGGCATCCGTGCAGGTGGCGAAGGTCAAGCTATGACACTACCTATAAAAAGCCTTGGCATTTCTTGTCTGGGTGAATCAAGAAATCATCTATGGCTTCAACTACTCTCTCTTCAAACTCGTTGGTTTTGGTGATCTTTTCATCTTTGCTTTTTACCCATTTTCGTGTTAGAGTAGCTCAAGGCTCTCAACCATTTAGAAAATGAGAAAATTAGTAAAGGAAAGAATTCAAACCCGAGATAAATGAGTATAGGATCATACATGCCTCCCTCGTGTCTTTTTTTTCTTATTTTCTGGCTAAGCCAATAAGAATATATTCATTCAACATCAAAAAGAACAAAAACAATACAATGGAACCAAAAAGGACAAAGTAAAAACTCGAAACTATCTAAGTATCGACAAATGTTCCAATGATTACAAAAGGTTCTATTACTATTGTTTCCTATGAATTGTTTCCCGCCAAGCATCTTGAACCTAAAATCTTCACGAATTTTTGCCACAATGTAATCCTCAATTGCTACCTAATTACCAAAGAGTTGACTATTACACTCTTCCCTCGTGTCTTTTTAATTGACCAATTGGCCAATATGATCACCTTCCAATTTTGAAAATTTTGATTATAGAATAAGTTTAGTTTTTCTTTCTTTTTAAGTGATGCACAATTCACCTAAAACAAAAATATATTAAATTTATTTCAAGGTTATAAATATTTAATAGTATAGTGATACACCCAAACACATATTCCAAATTAGTCAAGTAGGTTCAAACTTGAAACTTTAAGTCATATCAAGTCACAACATATCCAACCATTTCATCGAATCCTTAAAGGCTAAAACAAGATATATTTGTGTTCCAGTTATGTGTTTTTCTCTTTCTTTCTTTTTTTTTTTTTGCACTTCTCTTCGCTTAGGTAAAAAAAGCTGTTAAAATTAAAAGTCAATTTGGAAGTTTTTAAAGAAATTTTTTTATTGGGAAAAATTGAGAAAAATCAAAATAGAGTTAGAAAAAGCTTATAAAGTTTTACAACTCCAAGAAGATAACTTTAACAATCTTGCCAATAATAAATATAAAAAAGAGTCTCTAATGGGACTTGAAAATACAAAGTTAAAAGTTGGCGATGCTTTTGAAACATTGAATGTAAAGTGTAGCTTTTTCTCTTCATTTATGCATGTGTACTATGAATCATCATATGTTTTTGTATTATTAGATTACTACCATGTGGAATAAGGAATCTAAAAAGACATGCATGCTCATTTTAGTTCCTTTTTCTTGCTTTATTAACCTACTTGTGTTTACAATATATCTTTGTAGTCTTTTTTTTAAAAATAAAAATAAAAAATAGAGGCAAAGCCGATATAAAGGAATTTAGACAATTAATCTTGGTTCGCCCCTTTCATCTTATTCGAGTAGGAGTTGTAGTTGGTGTGAAAGTTGGTTTGTTACAAGTTAAAATTAACTAACCAATTCGCACACTAATTCATTTCGCGGAATACATAGAATATAGTGTTTATTAACCTCTTGATCGATTGAATTAATCATTCTTCGCATAAACCACAATTTACAATTCTATCATGATATGCATGTCATTCTTTCTCTGTACAAAGAGAGTAATGTTATTCCCTTTTTCTATCAACATTTTATGACCTCCTACGTGAAATTCTACGTAGCATGCTATGTATACTATTTTTATTTCTTTTTCTTCTTTTTCATTACTTTTCTTTCTCTTTTCACTTCTTTTTCCCTCCCTTGTGTCTTTTTTTTTTTGGCTAAGCCAGGAAGAATATATTCATTCAACATCAAAAAGAACAAAAATAATACAATGGAACCAAAAAGTTTTGGAGATATGCCCTAATGCTACATACTTAGATGACATATATTGGGGTATTTTGACATTAACTTGTATATTATGGCATTCATGTCTATATGTGTGTTTTCATATTGACATAATTAGCACATGCATATTCTCCTTCTTTAATGTGTATGAATGAGTCCCTAGTATTTTCATTATATGAATGTATTCTAAAAGCATTTAGAATATGTTGGCGTATTTTCTTAATATGATAAATACTTAAAGTATTTATAGTCCTTATATTATTTGATTGGGACTTCAATAATCTATTACGTACTATCATATGGGTTGTTACCTTTGGTTAATATAGGGATGTAAGTGATAAATGATGGTGAGTCACGTGCCATAATAGGATAGGGATGTGACTAACACTCATGTGCGTGAGTAGTAGATGAATAGTTCACTGAATGTGACGTGAATAACAAATTACATGACTTTGGATTAATAATTTGTTATTCGTTGCGATTGTGCATGTAATCCTTAGACTTGAGACATTACGGCTGTCATATGTATTGGAGTTTGATTCTAGCGTTTGGACAATGATTGTCTCGACAAACGAGATGAGATATGTCTTCTCGCAGTTTCATTCATCTGGTATAGTGATTGATAGGTAGTGGTCAAGATAGGATCCATTAACCTCCGGCATGAGGCGATGTTCTATGCGATCCAAGTTTGGTTGTTGAATGAGGAAGTCCTCGGCCAAGACATGAATGATGGAAATGGGTTTTTTCCATGTGTCATCTCTCATTTCACCATTTGGATCTATCCATTGTTTCGAGTCTATGAACTTAATCGGATCATGGTTCTTGCTCGATGAGACAATTAATGGAAGGATTGGATTGTACGATAATCGGCGACCATAAATAGATTCACTTGAATAAGACTTCATTACTTTATAAACTGTCTTGATACGTTGATAGCTAGAACGTTACTCAAGAACTCTGAAGGTGTTTTGAGAATGACGGGAGATATTCTCTAAACAAATCAAATAGTTTGATTAACATTGAAAGTGTTCAACATTTCTTCAATGTTGTATAGCGGTGAATTTAGAAAGTCACACACAATAGAGCATAGTGAATGTTTTTTCTATTGAGCTTGATTTAGTTTTTCTTAAATTGTTAAAGTGTTAACAATTGCGTTTATTTTCTCTTGAATTGTTAAAGTGTTAACAATTGCATTTATTTTCTCTTGAATTGTTAAAGTGTTAACAACTACATTTAGTTTCTCTTGAGTTGTTAAAGTGTTGACAATTATATTTTGTTTCTCTTATATTGTTAAAGAGTTAACAATTGTATAACTGTTAAGGAGTTAACAATTGTATAATTGTTGAGTTAACAATGGTATAATTGACCTTTTAAAAGTTATTGGGATCAATATACAATTATTATTAAGTGTTAGGGCTAATGTAAAAATATGAAAAACTTATTTTCATAATTTCAACTAACTGTGATTAGGTTGAATATTTAAATACATTAGTGGAAAAATACTACAACAAAAGAAACAAAAGATGACAAAGTCGTCATCTTTTCTTTTCTAACAAAGACACAACACAACCAAGAATTAAGAAAGGTTGTCTTCTCTTTTATTTAAAAATTGGGACAACAATGAGGAAAGTAAGGAAAAAAGATGACAAGGCTTGTCATCTTTCTCTTCTCTCCACACGTTGGAGACAACAATCAAGAGAGAAGATGTAACGCTCCGATCCCAAACCCAGGGCACGAAAATGTAGGGGAAACAGACAGAGTTTCCCCTGCTTATAAGACAATCCGAAAACCTACAAATAATAGAATACAACTACAAAACTATAATCCAACATTCTCCATTCATTAGACACATAATTATGCAAAATACTTAAGCAGCATAGTAGACAATAAGTTATTACATCCCAACTACAACTACCAAGCTATATAAGGGTTGAATTGGTATCATAATCTTCCATACTACATAAATACATACAAGACCACGCAAGGTCTCAAAATAGAACTTATACAAAAGTAACATATTTTTCATATGCACATTTGAACAAGTCAACCTCACAAGAAAGCATTCAAGGCACAAACTCAAGCAGTATTTCTTCTTCTTCAACAACTAGCTAGGGCCCAGCCTTAGCTTCTCCTGAGACACGTTAAATGAGGAGTGAGCAACAATGTTGCCCAGCAAGGGAGATGATGCAACATACCGGGGCGTGCAATATGATATGCAAACACAATAAGTCATATATATATATAACATAAAATAACAATATTAAATAACAAGTGATTAACCACATTAAAAAGGATACGATTCCACTTTAAGTCTTCAATCTCGAACCACGAGCCTCGAACTTCACGCAAGTGCCAACAAACTCTTACTCCAACAAGTTAGGATACTCTGGATGTATCCCGATCCTACGACCCTTTCTCCTGAGGTAGGTCCATATGCCCAGCAGGTGAACCACGCCTCTGGGGTAGTGAAGTATACTCAGCGAGAAATGGAATAGGCACCATGGTAGTCGAGGGAGCACGGCAAGCCCGACGCCGCCCATGTTTCTCAACGCTACCATATCCGAAAAGTTTGCACAACCCGATTTCGATCACAATAATTCAATCAATGACAATATAATTCAAGAATCACATAAATAAGGGACAACAAAGTAGGTTGCCCTCGCACGTAGATTACAATTAATAAGCCATATAACAATATCAATAAAAGACAAGTGTATATTTAGTCAATTCATATCAAAGTACACGTAATTATAAACAATCATATTAACTATACAATTTATGAGCAGTAAAACAAATTAAGATGCACAAAAAAATGTAACTCCCTCACCTCTACCAAGCTCCAAAATGTAGGATTGGCTTCACATCATTCTCAATCACCATGACATAAAGTCAAACATTACTTCAATTACTCTTTAACTACAACATTCATTAATTACCCAACTAGGTTAGTTAACTTATAGTTTCGCTTATTTAGCATATATACAATATCTATTAGAATTCTATTTTTAACAAAATACTACTTTTATATACTTAAACTTAACATATATTCTAAATAGTCATTTCCCACAGCATAACTCATATAATTATAAGCAACACGGCATTATAAACAAGATACAAACATATTTTAATGAAGTAACTATACAACCTATTTCATGAAACTTCTCCAAACAACTACATATTACATACCAATACCATTTAAACTCTTGTTTAAATCATTTAAAAGTCAATTATAATAACTACATTAATTCAAATAACCAACTATGCATCAAGCTCAACTAGTTCGCATAAAATCCAACTAAAACCTTTCCGCATGCTTAGTATTTAGGTCATAAACTTCACACTTATACAACATATAACTTAATCATGATCAATTAGAGCTATTATAATAATAATAACTACTAGTGCAACTAATTCAAATAATTCACAAGAATCCAACAAATCTCCTTCCAAATGCCTACAAAACAAGCTCTAAACTTCACACATGAGAACGAATTCCAAACCTAACTTTAGTACTCTCATATAGTCACATTATGATGCATACAAATGCAACGAAACCACCATTTAGGTCATGTTAACATAAAACTCCAAAAAGCCCTTTAAGTGATTTGAACTACGACTATCTAATTCGATTATCTAAACCACGCCATAAATACATCTTAGAGGCTTCCTAACACATCTAAGATCATATACTTAATCAAACAAGCCATCGCTAACACTTCGCTTCAAAGACCCCTTCGTCTACTAAAACAATTTGACACCCAAATGAAACACAAGGTACAATATTCACAAGTAAGTTATTCCACACTTCTAATGATACCTTATGTCACCAATAGGACCCTCGAAATCTCGCAAACACCCGCATTTAGCCCGAAAGTCCCAAATTCCCTCTTTTGACTTTGTACTACAAGTACCTCACCCGAGACTCAAACGAGGGCTAGCAAAGCATAATTAGGGTCTACTTAGCCTAAGAACACCAAAAAGGAAGGCCACTTTTACCCGGATTCGCGATAACCCTGAAACCCCTTTCTAAAAGTCAGCTATTTCATTCTTTTGCTAGGTTATGAGCAATTAAATGTTATGGGACCTTTACACTACTTTCATTAACATCTAAAGCACCTATTAGGATCATTGATTCAAGCTATAAAGTCCAATTTCACAAAACCCTAACATTCCCGTCACTATTCATGCCAAATATTCAACGAGCAATTTCAACCGATTAAACTACGAAACAATAGCATAAATTAGGTCTCTACTACTTATATATAACATACATAAGCATATTTGAGCATTGCATTAGCATTTAATAACAAATCTAAGAATTCAAGAAATGAACAACATTTTTAAAATGTACAAAAAAGCATGAAATCCCTCACCTAAAGCGTGTAGGAGCTCGGCAAAGGTTAGTAGACACCCTAAACTACTTGAACCTAGCTTGGCTTGGCTTGGAATGGAGATTTGATTAGCTAAAACTCTCCTCCTTGGCTGCACAAAGCTTTTCGGATTTGCTACAATAATTCCACCTTTTGCACTATTTTTTTTTGGCTCTTATTATATTATATAGGTAATAGACTAAGGAAATAATGAGTTAGGTTAGTAAATTGGGTCTAATTAAACATATTTAAAAGTCCAAAATCTAGCTAATTCACTAAAAGCCCAAATAAAAATTCTACAAAAAGTTACTATTCTTCGTAACACTATTCAATCAAGACAAAAACTATTTTCTAAATGCATACTCCAACATTAAATACACAAAATAATATTTTTCACATTCTTCCTACATGATATGTGACAGGAGAAAAATACAGTTTCAGAAAAATTAAACAGTAAATTTTTCTTATGAATAGTGTCTTATGCTAAAAATTGAATAAATGCACATTTAATGCTCAAATAAGACATTCAACAATTTAAAATGAATATTAAGAGGTTCTCGATCGTCATACTCTCCCATCCTTACAAAAATTGGGTCCTCGCAATTTTTAGGCTCCAAAATAATCCTTCAATAGCTATAGCAACCCTAGTCAGACTTGAAGCCAATAAGTGTACTAACAAGTTTACCAAGAGAAATACCTATACCATTGCCATCGATAATTCTACTGAGAATACTAAAAGCTCTTAAGAAGGAATCCCAATTAATATAGCCAAATAAAGGCTTTTATGGAAGTACCGTTTAGAAAACCAAATAGAAGCACCACATAAGAATCTCATCTATTAGTATCGGAAGTTAATAATAAGAAATCTGTATGTGAATACCAAGATAATACCATGCCATAGGTGAGGCCCCAAATAAGAATTCCAACAAGAAACCGTATAAAGAATACCGATGGAGTATCTTTGAGTGCAATTCCTCCAATAGAAGTATTATACGCGTATTCCATGTATGAAACCAAATAAGAGATGCATCCAATATCCCCAGGAGATGTTACCTACGAAAATTGTTGTTTAAAGATCAACTGTCACCAATTAACTCCCAACTAGAAGGTCAAAGAGAATACCCCATTATAAGCTCAACCGTAAACAACATTTCTCTGCAAGACATAAGTTCTATATATATATATGTAGATAATGCTAGATGCACCCTCTTCTTGTTAGTTCTCGCCTCCAAATGTACCGCTACTGATCATCTCTTTATAGGGGAGAGTTTACTTACCATATGTGAGGGGTAATGCATGTATGCATACAATGATGAATATATAAGATACTAATATTAATAAATATACCATATAAAAGTACACAAGGTCACATAATTGTTCAGCTAACACATTATTCATATTTCACATAAGCAAATCACGTAACATACATGTCTCATTCAAGTCACACATGATCACATAGTTATATGTATCACACAATCTTCATATTTCATGCAAATATAACACATAGGAGCACATTTAACTAAAACAGGCACAAGCCCACATCAATACACATTTTACATATTCTAAGGACATGACATATTAACCTACTTAGCACACAAGTCACGCATGGTACTCCATCCAAGTAACACACTTTACAAACACACGATCAAGGTCACTACCCAATAGGCCGAAGACCATTTCCCGGCTATGAGCTATCTAAGCTCTGATACCACTTTTGTAACGCCCCGATCCCTCACGAGACCGAGGTCCCTATCCCAAACCCAGGGCACGAAAATTTAGGAAAAACGGACAGAGTCTCCCCTGTTTATAGGACAATCTGAAAACCTACGAATAATAGAATACAACTACAAAACTATAATCCAACATTCTCCATTCATTAGACACATAATTATGCAAAATACTTAAGCAGCATAGTAGACTATAAGTTATTACATCCCAACTACAACTACCAAGCTATATAAGGGTTGAATTGATATCATAATCTTCCGTACCACATAAATACATACAAGACCACGCAAGGTCTCAAAATAGAACTTATACAAAAGTAACATATTTTTCATATGCACATTTGAACAAGTCAACCTCACAAGAAAGCATTCAAGGCACAAACTCAAGCAGTATTTCTTCTTCTTCAACAACTAGCTAGGGCCCAGCCTTAGCTTCTCCTGAAACATGTTAAATAAGGAGTGAGCAACAATGTTGCCCAATGAGGGAGATGATACAACATACCGGGGCGTGCAATATGATATGCAAATACAAGAAGTCATATATATATAACATAAAACAACAATATTAAATAACAAGTAATTAACCACATATAAAAAGGATACGGTTCCACTTGTCTTCAATCTCGAACTACGAGCCATGAATTTTACGCAAGTGCCGGCAAACCCTTACTCCAACAAGTTGAGATACTCTGGATGTATCCCGATCCTACGACCTTTTCTCTTAAGGTAGGTCCATATGGCCAGCAGGTGAACCACGCCCCTAGGTAGTGGAGTATACTCAGCAAGAAAGTGAATAGGCACCATGGTAGTCGAAGGAGCATGGCAAGCCCGACGCCGCCCGTGTTTCTCGACACTACCATGTCCGAAAAGGTTGTGCAACATGATATTCGATCACAATAATTCAATCAATGACAATATAATTCAAGAATCACATAAATGAGGGACAACAAAGTAGGTTGTCATCGCACATAGATTATAATAAATAAGCCATATACCAATATAAATAAAAGACAAGTGTATATTTAGTCAATTCATATCAAAGTACACGTAATTATAAACAATCATATTAACTATACAATTTATGAGCAGTAAAACAAATTAAGATGCACAAAAAAATGTAACTCCCTCACCTCTACCAAGCTCCAATATAGGATTGGCTTCACATCACTCTCAATCACCTTGAACATAAAGTCAAACATTACTTCAATTACTCTTTAACTACAACATTTATTAATTACCCAACTAGGTTAGTTAACTTATAGTTTCGCTTGTTTAGCATATATACAATATCTATTAGAATTCTATTTTTAACAAAATACTACTTTTATATACTTTAACTTAACATATATTCCAAGTAGTCATTTCCCACAACATAAGTCATATAATTATAAGCAACACGACATTATAAACAAGATAGAAACATATTTTAATGAAGTAGCTATACAACCTATTTCATGAAACTTCTCCAAACAACTACATATTATATACCAATACCATTTAAACTCTTATTTAAATCATTTAAAAGTCAATTATAATAACTACATCAATTCAAATAACCAACTATGCATCAAGCTTAACTAGTTCGAATAAAATCCAACTTAAACCTTTCCACATGCTTAGTATTTAGGTCATAAACTTCACACTTATACAACATATAACTCAATCATGATCAATTAGAGCTATTATAACAATAATAACTACTAGTGCAACTAATTCAAATAATTCACAAGAATCCAACAAATCTCCTTCTAAATGCCTACAAAACAAGCTCTAAACTTCACACATGAGAACGAATTCCAAACCTTAACTTTACTACTCTCATATAGTCACATTATGATGCATACAAATGCAACGAAACCATCATTTAGGTCATGTTAACATAAAATTCCGAAAAGCCCTTTAAGTGATTTGAACTATAACTATCTAATTCAATTATCTAAACCATGCCATAAATACATCTTAGAGGCTTCCTAACATATCTAAGATCATATACTTATTCAAACAAGCCATCGCTAACACTTCGCTTCAAAGACCCCTTCGTCTACTAAAACAATTTGACACCTAAATGAAACACAAGGTACAAGATCCACAAGTGAGTTATTCCACACTTCTAATGACACCTTATGGCACCAATAGGACCCTCAAAATCTCGCAAACACCCGCATTTAGCCCAAAAGTCCCAAATTCCCTCTTTTGACTTTGTACTACAAGTACCTCACCCGAGACTCAAACGAGGGCTAGCAAAGAATAATTAGGATCTACTTAGCCTAGGAACACCAAAAAGGAAGGCCAATTTTACCCGAATTCGCGATAACCCCGAAACCATTTTCTAAAAGTCGGCTATTTCATTCTTTTGTTAGGTTATGAGCAATTAAATGTTATGGGACCTTTACACTACTTTCATTAACATCTAAAGCACCTATTAGGATCATTGATTCAAGCTATAAAGTCCAATTTCACAAAACCCTAACATTCCCGTCACTATTCATGCCAAATATTCAACGAGCAATTTCAACCGATTAAACTATGAAACAATAGCATAAATTAGGTCTCTACTACTTATATATAACATACATAAGTATATTTGACCATTGCATTAGCATTTAATAACAAATCTAAGAATTCAAGAAATGAACAACATTTTTAAAATGTACAAACAAGCATGAAATCCCTCACCTAAAGCACGTAGGAGCTCGGCAAAGGTTAGTAGACACCTTAAACTACTTGAACCTAGCTTGGCTTGGCTTGGAATGGAGATTTGATGAGCTAAAACACTCCTCCTTGGCTGCACAAAGCTTTTCGGATTTGCTACAGTAATTCCACCTTTTGCACTCTTTTTTTTTGTTTTGGCTCTTATTATATTATATAGGTAATAGACTAAGGAAATAATGAGTTAGGTTAGTAAATTGGGTATAATTAAACATATTTAAGGGTCTAATAAAAGTTCAAAGTATAGCTAATTCACTAGAAGCCCAAATAAAAATATATAAAAAGTTAATATTTTTTCGTAATACTATTCATTCAAGACGAAAACTATTTTCTAAATGCATACTCCTAACATTAAATACACAAAATAATATTTTTCACATTCTTCCTACATGATATGTGACAGGAGAAAAATAGAGTTTCAAAAAATTAAACAGTAAATTTTTCTTATGAATAGTATATTATGCTAAAAATTAAATAAATGCACATTTAATACTCAAATAAGACATTCAACAATTTAAAATGAATATGAAGAAGTTCTCGGTCGTCACAGAAGAGTTGTCTTCTTCTTTGCTTGGCTAAGCCTCCATGGCTGAAATGAACAAAGAAAAAACGTAGCAATGAAGAAGCCTTCTCTTCTTCATCATACATGGCTGAAAAATAAAGTACATAGAGACGAAGTAGTCTTCTCTTCTTCTTCTTCATCAAAAACGAAGCCATGAAGAACACAAGAATGAGGAAATGATTTTGCTTTTTTCTTCACAATCAAGCTCATAAATCTTCCATGGTAGGTCTAGCACAAAACAACCATGAAGGTGGAGAAGCGATTATTTGCTCGTGTGGACGAACTAGAGCTCTTGTGCTTTCAAGATGAGATGTCTTCCATCAAGTGAGTAAAAATTTCAGATTCATACTTCCATAAGTTATCTACAAAAGTTATACTCCTCTTCTATCTCTTGTCAATACATATATTTGCTATATATATGTTTTGCATATGTTAATCACATGATATCAAGCTTAAAGTTTCATATGAACATTTGTTTTGAATTCCTGAAAAATTTTGAATGTCATGTTTCGCTTCCACTCAATTCTTAGCTAGATAATATTCATAGCTCTAGATGTATGAGATCCTTCAAAAAGGACAAAGTAAAAGCTCGAAATTATCTAAGTATCGACAAATGTTCCAATGATTACAAAAAGTTCTATTACTATAGTTTCATATGAATTGTTTCCCGCCAAGCATCTTGAACCTAACATCTTCACGAATTTTTGCCACAATGTAATCCTCAATTGCTACCCAATTACCAAAGAGTTGACTGTTACGCTCCTCCCTCGTGTCTTTTTAATTGACCAATTGACCAATATGATCACCTTCCAGTTTTGAAAATTTTGATTATAGAATAAGTTTAGTTTTTCTTTCTTTTTAAGTTATGCGGAATTCACCTAAAACAAAAATATATTAAATTTATTTCAAGGTTATAAATATTCAATAGTATAGTGATACATCCAAATACATACTCCAAATTAGTCAAGTAGGTTCAAACTTGAAACTTTAAGTCATAACAAGTCACTACATATTCAACCATTTCATCGAATCCTTAAGGGCTAAAACAAGATATATTTGAGTTCCAGTTATGCCTTTTTCTCTTTCTTTTTTTTTTTTGCACTTCTCTTCGCTTAGGTAAAAAAAAAAAAGGTGTTAAAATTAAAAGTCAATTTGGAAGTTTTTAAAGAAATTTTTTTATTGGGAAAAATTGAGAAAAATTAAAATAGAATTAGAAAAGGCTTATAAAGTTTTACAACTCCAAGAAGATAACTTTAAGAATCTTGCCAATAGTAAATATGAAAAAGAGTCTCTAATGGGACTTGAAAATACAAAGTTAAAAGTTGGCGATGCTTTTGAAACATTGAATGTAAAGTGTAGCTTTTTCTCTTCATTTATGCATGTGTACTATGAATCATCATATGTTTTTGTATTATTAGATTACTACCATGTGGAATAAGGAATCTAAAAAGACATGCATGCTCCTTTTAGTTCCTTTTTCTTGCTTTATTAACCTACTTGTGTTTACAATATATCTTTGTAGTCTTTTTTTAAAAAAAAAATTAGAGGCAAAGCCGATATAAAGGAATTTAGACGATTAATCTTGGAGAAGTTTTGCCCCTTTTATCTCACTCGAGTAGCAGTTGTAGTTGGTGTGAAAGTTGGTTTGTTACAAGTTAAAATTAACTAACCAATTTGCACACTAATTCATTTCGCGGAATACATAGAATATAGTGTTTATTAACCTCTTGTTCGATTGAATTAATAATTATTCGCATAAACCACAATTTAGAATTCTATCATGAAATTCATTTCATACTTTCTCTATACAAAGAGAGTAATGTTATTCCCTTTTCTATCAACCTTTTATGGCCTCCTACGTGAAATTCTACGTGGCATGCTAAGTAGACTATTTTTATTTCTTTTTCTTCTTTTTAATTATTTTTCTCTCTCTTTTCAATTCTTTTTCCCTCCCTTGTGTCTTTTTTTTTCTTTTTTGGCTAAGGCAGTAAGAATATATTCATTCAACATCAAAAAGAATAAAAACAATACAATGGAACCAAAAAGGACAAAGTAAAAGCTCGAAATTATCTAAGTATCGACAAATGTTCCAATGATTACAAAAGGTTCTATTACTATTGTTTCTTATGAATTGTTTCCGACCAAGCATCTTGAACCTAACATCTTGACGAATTTTTGCCATAATATAATCCTCAATTGCTACCCAATTACCAAAGAGTTGACTGTTACGCTCCTCCCTTCCTCGTGTCTTTTTAATTGACCAACTGACCAATATGATCACCTTCCAGTTTTGAAAATTTTGATTATAGAATAAGTTTAGTTTTTCTTTCTTTTTAAGTTATGCGGAATTCACCTAAAACAAAAATATACTAAATTTATTTCAAGTTTATAAATATTCAATAATATAGTGAAACACGCCAAGACATACTGCACATTAGTCAAGTAAGTTCAAACTTGAAACTTTAAGTCATAACAAGTCACTACATATCCAACCATTTCATCGAATCCTTGAGGGCTAAAACAAGATATATTTGTGTTCCAGTTATGCGTTTTTCTCTTTCTTTTTTTTTTTTTTTTGCACTTCTCTTCCCTTAGGTAAAAAAAGCTGTTAAAATTAAAAGTCAATTTGGAAGTTTTTAAAGAAATTTTTTTATTGGGAAAAATTGAGAAAAATCAAAATAGAGTTAGAAAAAGCTTATAAAGTTTTACAACTCCAAGAAGATAACTTTAAGAATCTTGCCAATAATAAATACGAAAAAGAGTCTCTAATGGGACTTGAAAATACAAAGTTAAAAGTTGGCGATGCTTTTGAAACATTGAATGTAAAGTGTAGCTTTTTCTCTTCATTTATGCATGTGTACCATGAATCATCATATGTTTTTGTATTATTAGATTACTACCATGTGGAATAAGGAATCTAAAAAGACATGCATGCTCCTTTTAGTTCCTTTTTCTTGCTTTATTAACCTACTTGTATTTACAATATATCTTTGTAGTCTTTTTTTTAAAAAAAAATTAGAGGCAAAGCAGATATAAAGGAATTTAGATAATTAATCTTGGAGAAGTTTTGCCCCTTTTATCTCACTCGAGTAGCAGTTGTAGTTGGTGTGAAAGTTGGTTTGTTACAAGTTAAAATTAACTAACCAATTTGCACACTAATTCATTTCGCGGAATACATAGAATATAGTGTTTATTAACCTCTTGTTCGATTGAATTAATAATTATTCGCATAAACCACAATTTAGAATTCTATCATGAAATTCATTTCATACTTTCTCTATACAAAGAGAGTAATGTTATTCCCTTTTCTATCAACCTTTTATGGCCTCCTACGTGAAATTCTACGTGGCATGCTAAGTAGACTATTTTTATTTCTTTTTCTTCTTTTTAATTATTTTTCTCTCTCTTTTCAATTCTTTTTCCCTCCCTTGTGTCTTTTTTTTTCTTTTTTGGCTAAGGCAGTAAGAATATATTCATTCAACATCAAAAAGAACAAAAACAATACAATGGAACCAAAAAGAACAAAGTAAAAGCTCGAAACTATCTAAGTATCGACAAATGTTCCAATGATTACAAAAGATTCTATTACTATTGTTTCCTATGAATTGTTTCCCGCCAAGCATCTTGAACGTAACATCTTCACGAATTTTTACCACAATGTAATCCTCAATTGGTACCCAATTAACAAAGAGTTGACTGTTACGCTCCTCCCTCGTGTCTTTTTAATTGACCAACTGACCAATATGATCACCTTCCAGTTTTGAAAATTTTGATTATAGAATAAGTTTAGTTTTTCTTTCTTTTTAAGTTATGCGGAATTCACCTAAAACAAAAATATACTAAATTTATTTCAAGGTTATAAATATTTAATAGTATAGTGATACACCCCAACACATATTCCAAATTAGTCAAGTAGGTTTAAACTTGAAACTTTAAGTCATAACAAGTCACTACATATCCAACCATTTCATCGAATCCTTACAGGCTAAAACAAGATATATCTGTGTTCCAGTTATGCGTTTTTCTCTTTCTTTTTTTTTTTTTTTTTGCACTTTTCTTCGCTTAGGTAAAAAAAGCTGTTAAAATTAAAAGTCAATTTGGAATATTTTTTTTAAAAAAAAATTTTGGGAAAAATTGAGAAAAATCAAAATAAAATTAGAAAAAGCTTATAAAGTTTTACAACTTCAAGAAGATAACTTTAAGAATCTTGCCAATGATAAATACGAAAAAGAGTCTCTAATGGGACTTGAAAATACAAAGTTAAAAGTTGGCAATGCTTTTGAAACATTGAATGTAAAGTGTAGCTTTTTCTCTTCATTTATGCATGTGTACTATGAATCATCATATGTTTTTGTATTATTAGATTACTACCATGTGGAATAAGGAATCTAAAAAGACGTGCATGCTACTTTTAGTTCCTTTTTCTTGCTTTATTAACCTACTTGTGTTTACAAAATATCTTTGTAGTCCTTTTTAAAAAAAAAAAATAGAGGCAAAGCCGAAATAAAGGAATTTAGGCAATTAATCTTGGAGAAGTTTCGCCCCTTTCATCTTACTTGAGTAGGAGTTGTAGTTGGTGTGAAAGTTGATTTGTTACAAGTTAAAATTAACTAACCAATTCGCACACTAATTCATTTCGCGGAATACATAGAATATAGTGTTTATTAACCTCTTGTTCGATTGAATTAATAATTCTTTGCATAAACCACAATTTAGAATTCTATCATGAAATTCATTTCATACTTTCTCTATACAAAGAGAGTAATGCTATTCCCTTTTTCTATCAACCTTTTATGACCTCCTACGTGAAATTCTACGTGGCATGCTAAATTGACTATTTTTATTTCTTTTTCTTCTTTTTAATTATTTTTCTCTCTCTTTTCAATTCTTTTTCCCTCTCTCTTAATTAATATTTACTCAAAATACTTTTCTTTCTTTGTTTAATCATATTAGACCCGTTATCCAAAAAAAACCATGTCAAACCCAAATATTGGGAAAACAACAATGAATCAATCGACCAATAGAAGAGAACTAGTCTTAAGCAATTTTTTTTTTCTTTCTTGCTGTGCATTGTTCTCATTGAAAAATTAATACTGATTTTTACATTTTCAATCACTGATAACTACTAGTACACTTTGGGTGAAAAATGTGTTATTTATTGCTTCTAACTTCAAATAAATGAATGTTACTATCAATAATAACAAAATTAAATCACGTTGGATATATATCATAATATTTTATGATTAGTTTCTCAAAATATCTTAAATAATGTTGCTTAAAGTTTGATTCAATTCGGATTTGTGAGCCCATAAAGATCTTGTATTTGTTAATTCTTTTTAGTTATACTCTCCAGGTTTTAGTACCTGTCAATGTGAAAGCTAGAAAATGGATGTGTCATTAATAGGCTGTCCTTTTTATATAAACGTAATCTATTTCACGGAAGGATGCTAAAAATAAGTATTAATTCTTTAATGAGAACGATATATAACAAGAAAGACAAAAAACAAAAACGCTTAAAACTGATTAGCTTCTTGTGGCCAATTGATTTATTGTTGTTTTGCTAATATTTTGGCCTAATATGATTTTTTTTTTTTGTCAAGGGGTCTGATATGGTTAAACAAATAAATAAAAGTATTTTGAGTAAATATTGATTAAGAGAGAGAAAAAACAATTAAGAGAGAGAAAAGAATTAAAAAGAAGAAAAAAAAATAAAAATAGTCTAGTTGGCATGTTATGTAGAATTTTATGTAAGAGGTTATAAAAGGGTGATAAAAAATGGTGATATATACCATTATACATATTAGTTACGAATTAGATTAACACGGAGTTTATATATGACGAAACTTGTAGAAAAGCATTGTCAACCGCAATTATGAAAAACAATAGAAGAAATAAATAAATAAAAGAAAATTGTGGTTATTTACTACAATTTTTGTAGCTCAATAAAATTTTAAAAATTTACAAGATTTTTTGTAATTTCTTCCATTTGTATGACAGATAACAAGTGACTGGTTTATAAGTGATTGTTATTGACTCAAGTATAACTCAAGTTAAATATTGTGCCGGTATGAATTTGAGATAATTATTTTAAATTTGTATTATTATCATCGTTTGCGCCTTTTTCTCTTTTTTTTTTTTTTTGTAGGGAAGATTTCATTATATTCAATCAACCCAGAGGAAAAAAATTGTATGGATATTAGCACGAAACAACTGAACAAAATTACTGGGCACACAAATCAATTTACAGGTAACCTATCAAGATAATATTTGCAATCAATTTGCAAAAAGATTTTTATTTCAAAAAATATGTTAAAAACGGTACAAAGACGTACATCGTGACATTATACATGTATATCTCTTGCGAGTTTGAAGTTTCACATTTAGAATGTAACAGATTTGCAGCTCAAGGCTCCGTTTGTTTGCCGTAAAATATTTTCTTGAAATTTTTTTTTTCTAATTTTTTGGTGTTTGATAACACTTGAAAATTGATTAATTAGAAAATATTTTACTGATCAAAGGAAAATATTTAGTTAAAATGAGTGAAAAATATTTTCATATCCTTAGGGGAAGAAAATATTTTTTGCTCATTCTACCCGACCTTTACCCACCCCACTCCCCTTTTGTCACATTTTTAATTAATTATTATTAAATAAAAATTAATTAATCTAATAATAAAAATTAATTAATTAAATAATAAAAAAATTATTTAAAATAATTTTTATTTAATGACTAATAGATTAATTAAATTAATAATTAATAATATATATAATTTTATTTAATAACTAATTAATTAATTATTTGGACAAGCAGTGTGGTAGGGTTGTCTCTTGCTCCGATATCACTGCCATTGCTGCCCGTGATGCTGTTTATCTGGTAAGCTAGTAATGCTTTATCTTACCCTTTTATTCTTTCATTTTTTTTTATGGTAAGAATTCATTTATCAAATGTTAAATATCTTATATCTACTGTAAATACTCTATTTTATAAGCAATGATGAAGATGCGAAAGGGCGATAGATAGCAGTTCTCATCGACTAAAGCTAATAATAAGTAATCACCATATCTGAAATTTAAACTTTAGAAAATAATTTATTATATTTATTTATTATTTTCAACACACAGAATATATTTTTTAATCTTATTGTCTAGAAAATTGGATCAGGTACCGTATTATATAAATTACTATCTCATTTAAATATTTAAATTGTTAAAGAGAATTTTTTTATTATGGTCTTCAACATTTATAAAGAAGGTCGGATAGATTAATCACTAGTTTTGGTTAATTTCACTTGCATTTATCCATGCAAATGCTGAGACAGCTCTACACGCTGGATGAAATTTCCAACTCCTTCCGTAAGTTGTTAAATGTTCTGGACTGACAACAACATGCATGACAGTTGAATGGGGTCCCTTATCGCACGTCTATGATTTTTGTTTACTATTAAGGCTCTGTTTGGTCATACTGTGAAATTTTAATTTTTAAACTGTAGAGTTTTTAACAATAGAATTTTGGTTAAAAGGGTAATTAAATAAAAGCCGTTGATTTTTTGGCCTATGTTTGATAATGTTGAACTTTCAGAAATTTTAAAGACAATGTTGGACTTTAAAAATATGGTAGGGTATATTTAAGAAAAAAAAAATAGCTTACTGTATTATGTAAAAATAGCTTCATAAAAGCGTTTTTTTTTTAAAGCTCCAATTTGAAACTTTTTATTTTTTAGTTTTTTTAACTTCAATTTTTACCTAAAAGAACTTTCAAATATAGACCAAACAAATTAACTTCATTTTCCAAACTCACAGAAAGAATTTTTGAGTGTCTAAAAGGCTAGCAGAGTCTAAATTACTATCTCATCTAAAAGTTTAAACTTTTAAAGAGCCTTGTATGGGAGAATTTTAATATTTTTAAATAGATAGCAACGAGACTTAAAAACGTAAGCGAAAATAGAAGCGTATCATTAGTTCAAAATCAAATACTAATACTATTTTGTTATAGATGTTTTCACTCGTATTTTCTCAATTATTAATGAGCTACTAAACTCAATTCCTATTATTGTCCTACAACAATTCACTGATTTTCCATTATTGTTGTATATGGTGAATTGGATAGATGTCTCTTGAGGGATAAATATAGACGCAAATGAGAAATTACGTGTCTATTACTAAACATAGTGGACTCCTAAAATTTGGAGCCCATGTGGGTGAATTTGGGTCAAGTGACCCATTTGCCAACATCTGCTTTTCTATTTTTGTGCTTTGAGACATATTTTGCATTTATATGGGGATAAATCTAAAATCTTATTTTAGTAGGGACTGTAACACTAATATTTTTTCAGTTGAAGTTAATTTAATTTTTCATATTAATCATACATGATTTTTTTTTAAAAATAGGATAAAATACACATATATTTAAATAAAAAATGTTGAATCAGTGAGGGGTGGAGGTGAATACACTCTTGCATTCATCACCAACTTATATCATGTTTGGAACTTAATAATCGGCTGCTGAGGGACTTCTGACTATTTATACATACAAAACATATTAATAATTTTCATTTACGAGAGCATGACTTCAATTTTCCAGAAGATCTTATTGGAATTCTTAATCAATTCTTTGGGAAAATATGACAAAAAGTCTTTAAAATATTTTAAAAGTGTGAATTTATAGTTAATGCTTTATTTTGTATATTTAATCTCTCGCTTTTAATATAAGATCAAACTATTCATTAGATTCATAATTGCATTAGTTATAGCTTCCTTGTTCGTAGTATTTCGGAAACTAAAAGAATTGAAAAGATAATCACTAGAAAGCCCTTACAAAAAGAATTCTATCCTGAAACCCAAGAGAAAACTGTTAAGTGACCACTTTATCTAAAAGTTTAAGCTATTATAAATGGGTTTATTATTTTACCTATTATATTCAACACGCTCTCGCAAGTGCAGACAAAGTTAGTTTTTTTAGTCTTACACTTGAACAATTTTTAATGCTTTAAACTGGGTAGCGGTGAGTTTTTGAACCCAAAACGTTTTGATACCTAGACTCTGAAACTATGTTAAGTGATCAACTTATCTAAAAGTTTAAAATATTTGAGAGAGGTTTATTATATTTATTCATTATATTCAACAAAAACTGCACTTGGAGAGCATTTAATACCAAATAACTCATTCTATAACTCTTTTTTCTTTTTTCTTTTTTTCTTTTTTTTTTTGGCTGGGTAACTCAATTTTATTACTCTTCTCTAGCTAATATCATTTATAAAAAAATTTCCTTCTTGGACCAAAATATATATTGTTAATTTATCTTTTAGAATAAATATCCTGGAAATTAGAAAACTATATAAAAATTTGCTTAAGTTAATTACATAGTACCTCCGAATTCTTCGGATAACTTAGACTTGTATTTACCAATAAGTTTGTGACAATTTTGATTTATGAAGAAAAAAGATTCTGATTTGAGTTATTATGCTCATGCATTATTTAGTCTTTAATATTTTATTGTTGGGACACTTTGGTTTTTATCTTTAAAAATAAACTTTTTAGTCTTTAAAGTTAATTTAGTAGAATAACATTAATTTCGATAGAAAAATTTATCTATTTTTAATGGTTTTATCACGTGCGTGACACATGACTACTATAATCCATCATAGTTGATGGCAAAATTGGTATCATATAAGATCATATCCGTGTCAGTCACGTGATAATAAAATCGTAAAAAAAATAAACATATTTTGTTATCGGGATTAATAGTGTCCCACTAAATTAACTTTAAGAACTAAAAAATTTATTTTTAAAAATTATAGACCAAAATATCTCAGCGGTGAAATATTAAAGACTAATGGGGCATTCCCTCCTTATAGTTTTATGTCTTCATTGATTACACTAACAATTGCTTTTACGTCAAATCTGGTGGCCCTGATTATGATATTCCCTTGGGAAGAAGGGATAGTCTCAGCTTTGCAACGAGAAACACAACATTAGCCAACCTTCATCCACCAAGCAGCAACACCACCGCCCTCCTCACCTCTCTTGCAACCAAGAATTTCGACGCCACCGACGTCGTTGCACTCTCTGGTGGCCACACCATTGGAATCAGCCATTGCACTTCCTTCACCAACAGGCTTTATCCAACACAAGACACCACCATGGACAAAACATTTGCCAACAACCTTAAAGCAGTGTGTCCAACGACAAATGCCACCAACACCACTGTGATGGACATTCGATCTCCGAACAAGTTTGATAACAAGTACTCGTTGATCTGATGAATCGTCAAGGGCTGTTCACATCTGATCAGGATTTGTACACTGATAAGAGGACTCGAAGCATTGTTACGAGCTTTGCTGTCAATGAGTCGCTGTTTTTTGAGAAGTTTGTGAACGCGATGGTTAAAATGGGACAACTCAATGTGTTGACAGGTGTCGTCGGTTGTTGAAGGAGAAGAGAAAAAATGGTCAGAGTTTTAGAGGGTTGCCATGTTCTTGTGCACTTTTTTAATGTGTTTCTTTTCCCTTGTCTAGTGTTAAATTAGTTAATTTGGACGAATAACTTGGAAGTTTTAGCATCACCATGGTTGATGCACCGGTGAGATTTGTGTCAATTTCATAACTATGTAACAACAATGTACTATGTTATATATATTTATGCTTACTTGAGCTTGGTATATTTCATGTCTAGCACTCCATGGGTGCCAGCTTCTTGGACGCCCTTTGATTTGCTTCTTTTGAGAAAACTTAGAGACTAAAATAATATTTACCGGTGTTGTATGGGTAATATGTACTTACGGTAGATCACATAGGGTTGTCTCCCTTGTCCCTATATAAATGTATAATCTTCGGAAATTCATTATATTTTTTTATCAAATTTTTAGCTTCCTTTGTTGAGATCAAGCATAATAAAATGAAGAATTACGTACACACGTTTTGATCATCCGATAATATGCCCCATTTTACTCGGCAAAATAGATGGGTTTGGATTCTTTCATTTATGTATTGTGGGTCATCTACTTTTAAATCTCAAATATTCATTTTAAGCTTTATTTCAAACATGTTTTCCAAAAATTATAATTTTCCGTAAGAGCATAATAAAAATTATAAATTTTAAAACATGTGTTTGAAATAAATCTTAAAATAAATTTTTGCCATTTAAAAGTAAATAGGATGACTGCAATTAAAAAAATAAATAAATTTGATGACTCACAATACATATCATTTTTGAAATGAGAGAAAAATGAAATGAAAGTTTCCTTACCTGAAAAGATAAACGATTTAAGAAAAAAAAAATCCCTTGTTTTTCTCCATGGGCGAACATCTTTGCTTTTTTTCAAAAAAAATATATATATATATATGTATTTTTAATTAAAAAATTAGTTAGCCCTCACTAAATAAAAATAATTGTATAAATAGAAAATTATGTGCTAGATTTAATCAAATATAAGGATGATAGCGGGTAGAGCCTAAATCCGAAATCGACAAGTATTTGCTTGATAAATATCCGATAATAAAAATCGATGGAGTATTTGTTAGGGTTTAATTTTTATAAGAAGTAATCCACGTGCAAACCGATAAGATTTGAATATATATATATATATATATATATATATATATATATATATATATATGTGTGTCTCTATCTACATAATATAATTTATTAGATTTGAATATTTGTAATGGTTATGTAATACATTTTTAATTTTATTCTCTTATGATACATGAATTTTGATTTTTTGATTTTTTATTTTTTTAACATCCAAATTAAATTTTTTACATATTTTTGTAGTGGTTTTCTATTTAAATTATTTTTCTAAATTATGGCTTTCGGTTTCAGTTTTCTACAGTTTTTTTATAATTACTTGTCAGATTTAGTTTTAAATAGTGATTTTCAAAACCATTGATTCTTTATTTCGATTTCGAGTTTAGATTATACTAAACGATTTTGATATTAATTTTCCACTTTTTGTGATTATCCAACCCGTTATTATCCCCAATCAAATGTTACCATCGATAAAATTATGGAGTGCCTCATAGGGAGATCGAGGAGTAGAGAATGAGGTTGTCCAAATTATTAAATTTCAAAATCTTTCCATCAACTCACAAAAAAGAAATTTACCACCAAAAAAAAAAAACTCACAAAAAAGTTGTTTGTCTTTTGTCTATCCACTAGCTTTAGGTAGAACTGACATATGGATCAGTTCAACCCGATTCGGCTGAATTGTGAGTTAAGAAAAATTAATGAGTCTGACTAGGCACACATGTTTAGTGGGTTGAGTTAGGCTAAACTTATTTATTAGAATATAGGACCCAACTTAACCCACGAGCCTGTTACCATAAGGCGCGAGCTGGGCTAGGCTAGGCCAGTTCATTTTTTTGTGATTACTATAGTCTGAATTTTAATAGTTGGATTAATAACAAAAAAAAGTTAATTTAACGATTAACGAGACATAAATTGATTGATAATATTAATATAAATGATAAAATATTACATAACAAACCATAAGTTCACAAGACACAAATACATTAGTAATATATACATAAAAAAAAATTACATAAACACTAGAAGAAAGTTAGTGGAGAAGTTCTCCATTTTATTATGCTCGTTGTATATGTGTTGGGCCTACTAGTGGTGGGTGAATAACCACTTCAAGATTGAAATAGTTTGAGATATATGAATGTTGAGATATAAGATATCTTACAAGCGTTCCAGTTTTAATTTCATGATGAAATATAAATTTACGTTGATAATAGTTACAAATTATATATTCATGTTCTTCAAGGTACTCAAAATGATTTCAAATATTTGAACGTAATCGTTGTTAAAGATTTTCTTCTCCCATTACCATAGTTATTGTGTATTCTCTTGTAGTAAAATGAAGAGATAATAGGTAGTAAAATAAATATATAGTATTGTAGTAAAATAAATTTGAATACATTAATTATTTATATTCATAATATAAATATATATATGTATTTACAATATTATAGAAAAGATTTTCCACTTTTTTTAACTTTGACTTTATATACATATATTTTTTGAATTAAAGTTACAAGTTATATTTATAATATTTTAGTAAACATTTGCTAACAAGTTATTTCATATCAACTGAAAAATAAATTTGCTATTTCTTATTATTATATTTTTTTTAAAAAAAATTAGTTACTACGACTTGTTAGTTTGGCTAAAAAAAAATAGTTACTAGTTGTTACCATAATGCATAATATTCAATTTTTGTAATAAATGGGCTCCAATTGTGCTTAATTTATGTTGGGCCCAAGTTAGGCTCAAATGGGCCTTATCTGGACTCGAGTTGGGCTTGTGTTGGGCTCGAACTGGGCTGGGTCCCAAGTTGGATTGGGCTGAATTGGACTTGGACTCGAATGAGTTAGGTATTTTTCATATTTCAAATATAACAAAAGGATTCACAAATAAAAGTGCTAATGCTACAACCAATACATAAATTGTTAAAGCTTCCATAAAAGTTAAACTAAGCAATAGAGTACCTCGTATTTTTTTCTCAGCCTCTGGCTGTCTCGCGATACCTTCTACAGTTTGACTCGCAGCAATCTCTTAACCAATTCCAGGTCAAAAATATATGACCCACCTTAACCACCTATATATTGTGGGCTAAATTTAATCGAACCCACTTTCAAATAAATTACACTGAGCCCGAATTTTCATATATTAAACTAAGTAAACCTGTATCTATTCAGTCCAAATATTAGCTCTAGCTTCAGGTCCTTCAAACTTTTTGTTTTTTATTTTTTTATTCCTTCAAACTTGTTTGGACTAACTTAACATTAATCATCATTGTCGGTCCATTACATGTACTTGGTCGCTTGGTCGTGGTCATGTGGACAGGATTTCCTCTAGCATCTCTCACCTAGTGAAAAACTATTCGGTCTATTTGAATTAGTATACGTCTATCATATATTAGTTAGATTGATCATATATTCAAATTTTGTTAATATGTAAAAAATTTATATATTAATCTAAACTGATCCAAGAATTTCATTCAAGTAAAAGACATTTATTGTTTTCTCACCAGCAGCTGTAATGCATGCAGCCTCTTGTAAATTACAAGCCTCGTTCTCAAAGAAATGCTTATTTTAATTAGGGTAATTTTTTTTTTTGTTGGGATTAATTAGGATAAATTATTATAGAGGTCAGTAAAGTAACATATTCCATCAATTTTTTTTTGATAATTGAACTATTTTTAGCTCTAAAACACTACAAGAAATTTCGCGTTTGGAAACGATATATTTTCGTCTCCGTTCCGTCTCTAATCTGAAAAGGAGATGGAACGGAGACGAAACTCAGATGTCACATTTCGACGTGTCTCCTTTTGAATTTTGTCTCCGTTTCGTCTCAAATGGAGACAAAAATATATTTCGTCACCTTTTTGTCTCTCTCTTATTTTGTCTTCAATTCGTCTCCCTCACATTTCGTCACCTTTCTGTCTCCCTCACATCTCGTCTCTGTTTCGTCTCCCTTACATTTCGTCTCATTTCTGTCTTCTTCTAATTTTGTCTCATTTCTATTTTTGTTCACATTTTGTCTCTGTTTCGTCTCCATCACATTTTATCTCATTTCTGTCACATTTTAAAATTTTAAAAAATATATATATATACGAAATAAAAAAGTTATCAAATTCTGATTATGTCATATTTTTTATTTTTAAAAATATATAAATAACAAATAAAGGAAAAAATTAAAAAAATGAAACTAAAAAATAAAAAATTAAACAAACCCCCCCCCCCCCCCCCCCCGTCCCCCGTCCCCCGTCCCCCCTCCCCTCCCCTCCCCTCCCCTCCCAAAAAAAGGAAGAAAAAAAAAAAAACTAACATCTACCATCAAAATTTAGGTATATATGCATATACCTGTATATATATATTTTATATATATATATATATATATATATATATATATATATATATATATATATATAATAAATTGAAAAAAAATAAAAAAGAAACCCCCAAAAAAATAAAAATAAAAAACAAACTTATATGTACATATTCAAAAAATAGGTATATATGCATATATACAGTTATTGATAGGGATGGATCTCGAGCCCCGGAAAAATCCAGTCTATGGAGCTGGGAAAGCGTCAACGTTCGGACCTGAGCTCATAAGGGGCATGAGGCAGCAGACGGAAAGATCCGGCCTACAGAGCTGGGAAAACTCTATCAACGTTCGGACCTGGGCTCATAAAGGGCATAAGGCAGTAGACGGAAAGATCTAGCCTATGGAGCTGGGGTAGCCCCGCCAACATTCGGACCTGGGCTCACAAGGGTAGCTCCGTCAACGTCCAGACCTGGGCTCACGGGGAGCATTGGGCAGTAAACGAATAACAAGGGAGTTTTAAGATAAGGATAAGCATATAATGATCTTGCTGGATTCCTGAAGATAAGGGATATGGATATTATCCCCTTGAGCCTAAAGATAAGGGATTTGTCTTATCTCATTTGATATTATCTTCTTATGCCCAATATCGTGGGATTCATGTTTATCCTATCTTACAACTCTATATTTAAGCAATTATATATATAGGTAGACATTAAAAGTACAGGTATCTGTATCTAACGCTTATAAGCTCTTTCTTAATTGTTCCTAAACAACTGTCTTGTTCTCACACAATACTTTAATACTCTTAAGCAATCTCTTGCTCCCATAACTGACTTGAGCGTCAGAGGGGGGCCCCGGGTACCCCCCAGGGGTCCTTGTTTTGCAGGAAATAAGCTGATGGAGCCTCAAACAAAGATTCTAGCCCCCACAGTCTGTACAACATAGGCTAACGGGGCTCGTCCAACCTTGCCAGACATATCAGCTCGGGACGTCGGGCCCTGATGACAGATGGTCAGACCTCGAAGCTCCAGGACAATGGGACCTGATGTACAAATCTGACACAATCCTCGCTGACATGGTAACAAGCAGGGACCTAGCAGAGTACTTAGCAGGAGGGGGTAAACCCCTAAGACCAAGATGAGGAGCAGGGCAGACATGCCAGCCTCGACCATCAAGCCCCATCAGGAATGGAGGACCGGAGCTATAGCCCTGGGTAAAGTTTGCCTACGGGGCTGATAACAGCCTCGCTAATAGTCTGCCCCAGATTTATAAAGGCTAAAAGGTGAACAAAGCATACAAAATATTATTCGGTTAAGGGATCTCGGCCAGCCCCGAAAGGAGTCCGGAGCTGCCAATTTTTGCCTTAACAGTTTGGCGCCGTCTGTAGGAACGAAAGATTATCCCACTGAGAAACCACATTTGTGCAAGATAAGTAACAATAATACTTGCCTTGTGCTAGCTACCATCTATTGATTGCTTATTATATTAAGTTGATCATCCAGTTTGCTAAGCATTTACATGCTATACATTCATGTTAACTATATGCTTCATTAAAGTTCAATGATAAGGCACTGATATTGTTTTTATCAATCAGCATGTTCATGTTATGCGAGCTACTGCCTAATTAAAGTGCATGATTCGCTCACAATTCTCAACCTTGTTGTTTCAACAAAATATCTAATGATTGCCATATTACACAATGTGACTAGCCGAGTCCATGCTACTATTTTTTCATACCATAACATGCTTGTATCATAGCTTAAAAGAAGACATATATATGTGCATAATAATGTCCAGAACATCACTTACAACATGTTCGTCATTATCCTTGCATTTTGATTCTAATATGTGATGTTATCTAAAAATAACATTAGTTTGGCAGACACCTATCAGTATGTGTTCTTAGCAAAACACTTAAGGTGTTGATAGAATGCCAAGGTGAATTTGGCATCAAGAAACTTAGACACAAATTATATATCTCTTATGTTATGTGTCGAAGATGTTTGATAAAATGTAAATTTGCAATTTACATGAAAAAACTTATACGAATGCATGCCTGTTATGATGTGCACTGAAGGTGTTTGATAAAACACCTGAAGAAAATAAGTGCTTTAGGGAACAATATGTCTGAACTAATTTATGATACCTATAATTATGGTTTGACATACTGTGCATATATTTGACATGCATAATGACAACCTAGCTGCTCATACTACTACATTTTGAGGTAGTGTAAGAGGCAAAGAATTACACTATGAAAGAAGCCTGAGATATAGCAAGGTTGCGAATAAGATTTTTTCGGGCTAACTTTGAGGAAAAAACTGCTACAATTGAAAAACAATTGGCTAGTGATTTATATATAGGTATAAAGCCCTATGAGTCTAGGTTCTAACGCTTCAAACAGTTCATGAATTGGAGCTTTCTAGAGAAAGTTATGACCATTTTTGGAAAATGTGTCTGAGCTGTCCAGAAATTACGAACCTGAAGTTTCAGCAACATTTTTGCCTTGTTTTAACTATGATTTGGATTTACTTTGGTCAAGGCGAGCTAGAGATACATTTAAATATTTGAAAATTATGTTTAAAATGCTCAAGATGCATCTCCTAACACTTTTTCTCAATTGACTTATCATTAAAATAGAGAGCAAAAGAATAGCTTGTGTAAATGTCATTGTGATATCCAGGTGTAAGTCCAACAGAGATGAGACAATTTGTTGAGGCGTACGCCAACCCATAATAAGGTAATCAAATCAGCCCAAAATTAGCGGAGCTCTCCTCAGCCCAGCAGAGTATCGGAGCTCTCTTAAAATCAGCAGAGCTCTCCTTACCTCAAAGGGCAGAAGCTCTCCTCAGCACAGCAGAGTATCGGAGCTTTCCTAAAATGAGCGGAGCTCTTCTTACCTCAAAGGGCAGGAGCTCTCTTCAGCCCAACAGGGTATCGGAGCTCTCCTAAAATCAGTGGAACTCTTCTTACCTCAAAGGGCAGGAGCTCTCCTCGGCACAGCAGAGTATCAGAGCTTTCCTAAAATGAGCAGAGCTCTTCTTACCTCAAAGGGTAGGAGCTCTCTTCAGCCCAACAGGGTATCGGAGCTCTCCTAAAATCAGTGGAACTCTTCTTACCTCAAAGGGCAGGAGCTCTCCTCAGCCCAAGATTATCGGAGCTATTCTAAAATCAGCAAAGCTCTTTTTACCTCAAAGGGCAGGAGCTCTCCTCAACCTAGCAGAGTATTGGAGCTCTCCTAAAATCAGCGGAGCTCTTCTTACCTCAAAGGGCAAGAGCTCTCCTCAGCCCAAGATTATTGGAGCTATCCTAAAATCAACAGAGTTCTTCTTACCTCAAAGGGCAGGAGCTCTGCTCAGCCCAACAAAGTATCGGAGCTCTCCCAAAATCAGTGGAGCTCTTCTTATCTTAAAGGGCAGGAGCTTTTCTCAGCCCAAGAGTATCGGAGCTCTCCTAAAATTAGTGGAGCTCTCCTTAGCCCAGCTGAGTATCGGGGCTTTCCGTACCTCAAAAGGCATAAGCTCTCCTCAGCCCAATAGTGTATCGAAGCTCTCGTAAGATGAATGAAGCTCCCCTTAGCTCAAAAAATAAGAGCTCTCCTAAGCCCGACGGAGCGACGCAGCTTTCCCAAGATCAGTAGAACTTTCTTTAGCTAAAAAAGAATGAGCTCTCCTAAACTCAGTGGAGCTCTTCCATGACTTGTATTGATTTCCTTAGCATGTAAAGTAGGAGCTCTTTTAAGCTCAATGGAACTCTCCCAAGATTATTGGAGCTCTCCTTAGCTCAAAAAACAACAACTCTCCTAAACTCAGTAGAGTTCCCTAAACTTCAGTAGAACTTCTCCGACATAAATAAATGGGTGACCAACTTAGCCCAGTCACAACAGAAGTCTCCCAAGCTCCTTCAGGCTACGAGAGTTGGCCTACAAAGCACAACACTATCAAGGCTTGCAGCACCCTGAAGGCTAAGACGAGAACCCTCCGGGGTCTCCAGCCACCACAGGAGATATTACTCCCCAAGCAAAGACAAGAACCCTTCGGGGTCTCATCAGCCACCATATGGGACATTACTCCTTAGGCCAAGATGAGAACCCTCTAGGGTCTCACCAGCCACTATCGGGGACATTACTCCCCAAGCAAAGATGAGAACCCTTTGGGGTCTCATCAGCCACCATATGGGATATTACTCCTAGGACAAGACAATATCCCTCCGGGGTTGTACCAGCCATCACAAGGTATATTACTCCCTAGGCTAAGACAAGAACCCTACGAGTTCTTACTACTATCACTGGGGTCATTATTTTCCAGGCTTAGACAAGAACCCTTCGGGATCTTCCCAGCAATTATTCGGGTTATCATCCTTCAGGCCATACATCGAGGCTGACAAGGGACCAAACAATAGATGGTATAGCCAGAAGCATCCAAACACTAGATGGAGCTTGACATAGCCCATTTAGGTCACGATGCTCATTGAGCTCTTTGCTCCAAAAGTCAAGCATAGCCTAGAACAATTAAGCATAGAGTGGAGTTTAGCTTCAGCCCACTTAAGTCGCAACATTTGATAAACACTACAGCCCTGTAGGTCTTACCAGCAAGAGAGGGCCCCCTATAAGTCCCTGGACCTCGAAAAACTCACTTAAGGTCGAATAGGGGCTCCATACAAATCCCTAGGCCTCGATAAAGCTAGCAAGAAGGTTGGAACAAACCTTTAAATTTCTTAAGACCTCAAGAAGAACTTCCAAAGAGATCGATGAAGGGCCTTTATAAGACGTCTAAACCTCTTTCAGCTCGGAAAAAACCAAAACAAAGTCGGCATAAGGCTAACTAGAGCAAGCTGAGTTGGAACCCAACTCTCGATAGATCAAGGCTAAGCATAATGACCAAGCCAGTCCATACATGGCCAAGGACAAATCCCGAAATATCTCGAGGGCCAAGAAGAGCATGTCGGGATCCAAGAAAGGTCAAAATGAGCCAAGGCAGAGGTCAGATAAGGGACCTCAAAAGCCCCTTAGACCTCCGAAATCAAAGATAAGTTCGAAAAAGACCAGCGAAAAGGCTCCCACAAGTCCCAAACGCTAAGAAAACTTGGCTGAATATAGAGCTCGATGGTGAGTTCCGAAAGAGCCAAGGCTGATGGCCAAAATCAAGTTAAGTAAAACAAAGTGTTCAACGCTCCCCTCTCATCAAGAAAGACCAATTCAAAAGGGTTTCAAAGAGCTCAAGTATGAGTGGAACCTAGGGAAAGCTCGGGAAAGTCGTGCCCAAACTCAAGCACAAGGCAAGGCCAAGAGCCATGTCAAACATAAGAAGAGCCAAAGGAGAAGTTGAAGTACCATTCTTAAGTTGGACATATGCTGGAGGCAAAAAAGCCAGGGTTGAGTCGAAAATGGCAAAGTCGAACTGCCCTTTAGCTAAAAAAGAAATTATATGTCGAATGTCATTTCGAGCCAAACACTCAAGCGTTGCAAGAGTAATAAAATACCAAAGGTGGGACCGTAAGAGCCCAAGATAAATATGGGATGAGGGCTAAATCAAGTTTAAAATTCAGCCCTAACATCATATGCTTGTACTTACAGGCTCGCAATGCGCGCTCCTTTTGAAGAGGCCTGCGCCTCGAATTGTTCCATTGGTTGACTTCTCTTCTTAATCTCACAACACCTCTATATCCAGCCTTAATAGTCACAACAAGCTCTCCAACCTCTCTAAAGAGGACTTGGGGGGGGCATACCAATGCTTCACCAAAATATCAGTAAAAGTAACTTCAATATTGAATTCACTAATATGAGGGTCTGAGGGCTTACTGACTAGACCTAAAAAATAAAGCTATGAGCTGAATTCAAAGATAAGGTCATTAGCTCGAGTCATGCAAAAAATATGTCATGAAGGAGATATTTTTGACGACGTGAAGTATGGGGAATAAATCTCAATGTATGTAGACCAACTAAGATGGTGGTATATAGATTGCGCAAAGTGGCGGTTGTAACAGCTAAACTGACGTGGGAACCAAAGAGCTCCACCCACATGACAATCCCCTGACTTCCTGCAGAGCTCAGGAGATTAAGGGGACAATTGATAGGGGTGGATCTCGAGCCCCGGAAAGATCCAGCCTACGGAGCTGGGGAAGCCTCATCAACGTTCGGACTAGGGTTCATAAGGGGCACGGGGCAGCAGACGGAAAGATCTGACCTACAGAGCTGGGAAAACTCCATCAACATTCGGACCTGGGCTCATGAGGGGCACAGGGCAGTAGACGGAAAGATCTGGCCTACGGATCTGGGGTAGCCCCGTCAACGTTCGGACCTGGGCTCACAAGGGTAGCTCCGTCAACGTCCAGACTTAGGCTCACAGGGAGCATTGGGCAGTAAACGAATAACAAGGGAGTTTTAAGATAAGGATAAACACATAATGATCTTACTAGATTCCTGAAGATAAGGGATATGAATATTATCCCCTTGAGCCTAAAGATAAGAGATTTGTCTTATCTCATTTGATATTATCTTCTTATGCCTAATATCGTGTGATTCATGTTTATCCTATCTTACAACTCTATATTTTAGCAATTATATATATAGGTTGACATTAAAAGTACAGGTATCTGATTCTAACACTTACAAGCTCTCTTTTAATTGCTGATAAGCAACTCTTTTGCTCTCACGAAATACTTTAATACTATTAAGCAATCTCTTGCTCCCATAACTGACTTGAGCGTCGGAGGGGCCCCCGAGTACCACCCAGGGGTCCTTGTTTTGCAGGAAATAAGCTGATGGAGCCTCAAACAAAGATTCCAGCCCCCACAGTCTGTACAACATAGGCTAACGAGGCTCGTCCAACCCCGCCAGACATATCAGCCCCGAACGTAGGGCCCCGATGACAGAAGATCAGACCTCGGAGCTCCAGGACAACAAGACCTAATGCACAAATATGACACAACCTTCACTGACATGGTAACAAGCAAGGACCTAGTAGAGCACTTAGTAGGAGGGGATAAACCCCTAAGACCAGGATGAGGAGTAGGGCAAACATGCCAGCCCTGACCATCAAGCCCCATCAGGAATGGAGGACCGGAGCTGTAACCCTAGGTAAGGTTTGCCTACGGGGCTCATAACAGCCTCGCTAATAGTTTGCCCCGGATTTATGAAGGCTACAAGATGAACAAAGCATACAAAATATTATTCGGTTAACGGAACTCGGCCAGCCCCGGAAGAAGTCCGGAGCTGCCAATTTTTGCCTTAACAGTATATATATATATATATATATATATATATATATATATATAACTATGTATTTATATATGTATAAAAAGAAAAACAAAACTGAAAAAAAAAACCAAAATAAAAATGAAAATAAAAAATAAACATACATTTACCAACAATAAATAGATATACATGCATATATATACTTATATATAAACTTATATACATAGTCATAAACATACACATATACATACATATATACATACTATGATACAACTATATCTACATTTACAACTACATCTACATATATTTATACATCTATATATACATATACATATACAAACATATACATATATATCTAACCTTAATGTGAGGGGTAGGGCGTGGGGGGTAAGGGGTATTGGGTGTTGTATATAGGGGAGGTGGGTTTGGGTTTTATTTATAAAAAAATTGGTTGAGAGCACGATCTATGCCCACAGCCAATTTTTTAAATTGGCTTTGGGGACGGATCAAAGTGGTCCATCTCCTTCAGCCAATTTTTCAAATTGGCTAGAGACGGACCAAAGTGGTCCGTCCCTTTTTTAAATTTTTTTTATTACTTATATGTTTTTTTTTTTTTTTTGTGGTTCGTCCCCTTTTTTATTTTGTTTTTGTTTTTTAATTTTGTTAGTTAATTTTTTTTTTGTCTTTGTTTAAATTTTTCCCATAAAATTCAATAAAAAAAAAATACATTTTTGGAAATGGACCATTTATTCCGTCTCCAATTTTGGAGACAAACCTTGGTTCCGTCTCCTTTTTGGAGACGAAATGGATGGTCTGTCTCCAAAAATATTTTTTTTTTTGTTTGAATTTTTTGAGGGAAAATTTAAACAAATTGAAAAAAAAATGTCAAGATTCTGTCTCCATTCGTCTCCAAAAGGGATACGGAATGGAGACGAACCCATAAAAATGTTTTTTCAATTTGTTTAAATTTTCTCCCAAAAAATTCAATATATATATATATTTGGAAACGGATCATCCATTTCATCTCCTTTTTGGAGATGACCCAAAGTTCCGTCTCCAATTTTGAAGACGGAACCTTTGGGGTCCGTCTCCCTTTTGAGAATTTTTTTTAATTTTAGTTTTTAGGGGAAAAGTTAAACAAATTAAAAAAAATATGTCAATAGTTTGTCTCTATTCTGTCTCCAAAAGAGAGACGAAATGGAGACGGATAACATATTTTCAAACATGTCACTCCTTTTCATCTCTTGTCGGAGATGAATTGGAGACGACATTCATATTCCGTCTCCAAATCATCTCTATTGGGAGATGGTTTAGAGATGACACACATAAGCCATCTCCAAACTGTCTCAAAATGGTCACTATTTATGTAGCGAAAGTTTCATCACTTTTTTGGCTACGAAAAGGTGACGGTCTGTCAGCTTTGATAGTTTTTCTTGTAGTGAAAAAACCACTAGTCTTTTTAAATGGTTTCATTTAAAACCATTTGGTTAAACAACTTTTAAGAAAATTTAACAAAAATGGATTAAAACATAAATAGTTAAAATTGAGGGGGCTCAAATAAAATTTATGTCTATTTTTTCTTTATTTCGCTTCATGTAAATATTTTTTTTTGTTATCTTCTTTTTCTCTTCCCTTTTTTCTTTTCTTTCTTCATTCTTTTCTTCCCCAACTCTTCTCTTTCCCTACCTCCTCTTACTACGCACCAACACACTCAAACACCAAACAAAACCCATAACCAATAACACCACCTTAACAAACATATACGCTGGAAAAGCATTCGGATAACATACTTGTAGTTGTAGAGAATGATAATTCATAAGCTTTTACTGAATTTTGGTTTGTCCCATCTAACAATAACCCATGTTTTCTCCTTAAACGTTGATATTGGTGAACAGGGCCATTCATATTTTTAGTTGAAGATTCAATTTTCTTTAGAGCAGTAACATCATGGACCAATACAAAGTTTTGTTAATCAATATCTGTATTTCTCATATTGAACCATTTTTTTTTTTTTCTGATGAACCAGAATTTCGAAAGATCACGTTTTGGTAGTATTAAACCTAAAGTAGAACCTCTTTAAATTAATAGTGTTGAGATCACCAAATTTCATTAATTTAACAAAATATTAATTTATTGATAAATTAATAACTATTAATTTATAAAAATATTTTTAATTTTTTGGCTTTATAGTAAACATATTATGATTATAATGTCTTCTTTTGAAAAATAACTTGTATTTTTTCTGTCTAATTTGAAAAGATAAGTAATGAGAATTTCGGTCTAATTTGAAAAGATAAGTAATGAAAATAGAAGATAAAATTTAATTTAGTAGAATTAGAACAAAGTTTCTTTAATCTCGTATCCAAGCCCTTGTAGGATTAGGATGAAAACTAATTTCTCTAATGTTGTATCATAATCCTTGTAAGATTATCTCAATTTTTTCTCTTTAAATAATTAAATATGATATTTAACTAAATTTGAAATTCAACAAAAAAAAAGCTACTATTGATTCATATTTTAAGAAAACCTCATAGTCAATTTATTATGTACTTTTTAGCTAATTATTAATTTATGAAATATTTGGGTCAACAAAATACAGAAGAAATTTTTTAACTGTATTATTATCTTATAATTTTATCGAATTTATCAACTTTTTACACTGGTCCTAAGTTGGACCAAATATTTTTATTAATTAAAAGAAATTATTAATTTATCCAATATTAATTTAAAGAGTTTTTACTGTATATGAAAATATAAGAGAAAAAAGATAGACTTCTATTTAACCATGTCATGTGGGCTAGGAAAGTGTGTCGTTGGATTGATGAATCGAAGTTGATCCGAGAATAATTGTTAAAGGGGTCCTTCTTCCATACGGCTGTGCCAATGCAGGAAAGAATTTTCCTTGTTAAGCACATGAAGTATCTATTCTATGACCGGGACAGAAGAAGACATACCTTATATCACGATTTTGAATTAGAAGACACATTTCAAAAAATGACAAATCTACTCAATAAGGTCACTCCGGGAAAAATTAAGGGAATGGAGGAGGTTATTGTAGTTATTGGAGCACATGTGAGTCTGTGGGACAAAAATGTCTCTCATAGAAAAATTAGAAAGCACAAGAGTGATTTATATAGAAATAGAAAATGTTCGGATAACCACAAAAAAAAAAAAAAAAATTATAACCAAAACTGTTTTGCATAACTTATAATCATAATTGCAACCAAACCTAGTAGTTTTAAAAATCACTAACCATAACTATTAAGGATCTAAAAAATGCAGTTAACCATGACCGTAACCTTTCAATTTTTTTCAAAAAAAAATTAAAAAATTAGTTTCAATAAAAAAACAAACCTAAAAAATGTAAAATTTCAATTTACATGTCACAAAGCCAAAAAAAAAATTGTTATTTTTTTTAGGTTCTTTTGATGAGTTAATAAACAAGTTAACTAGTTATGAACAAGATGATTTGGAAGAAGAAAAATATTATAGGGTTTGTAGTTTATATAGATGGTGTGCTTATAATATTTTAGAACTAACAAGGCAATATATATGTGTCGTGTTTCTATATATATATAATGAGTTAATAATTGAGTTTATATCTTTGATTCTTCTTACATGTTTAAAACTAAAACCTATTGGTTCCTCTGTTACTCCTTATAAGAATCAATTTAACATTTATTATATTTGTTTTTGTTATTGAATTTTTATCGGATAAATATCTGATATTTTTTAATGTAAATTTTAATCATCTCCATCCCTAGGTTTTATTTAGAGTAGAGTAGAGAAGACCAATTTCCTAGGCTTAAGCTTTTAGATACTTCAAAACCCAGGTACAAGCAAATCAGTCCAAAGCCAACAAGTGGTGTCAGGGCCCAAACGATCCTTAGGCCTGAAAGCCCAAAAAATGAGATCTTTCGGCCCAAAAGTGAAAAAAAAAACTAAAAACTAAAAATTTAAAAAAAAAGGAAAAAAAAACCCAGCTCAACAACAAATACAAAGCTTACTGGAAAAATAAAACGAAAGCTAGAAACAAAAAGACCATCTGAACAACATAAAAGCTGGTACATACCAACTAGCCAACTCAATGGACAAAAACAAAACAAAAAGACAAAAAATAAAAAATAAAAAATAAAAAAATCAACCAAATCCCCAAAAAAAATTAAAAATAAAAAAGAAAAGAAAAGGAAGAACGAAAAGGCTCACATGTGAGGAAGTATGTTGGAGCAAATGTGAGGTTGCGGAACAAAAATGTCCCACATGGTCCATGGAAAAACAGAATGAAGAAGTGTGTTTCATATGGAGTTGGGTACAGAAGGCCGATTCTTTGACTTGAAGCTTTTAGATACTTCAAAGCCCAACTACTATAAACAAAGCCAACAATAGTCGTGTGGGGAGGGTTGCGTTTTGGATGCATAATCAGAAAGTAAATATTAGTACAAGACTTACTTGTTTGCACAAAAATTATGCAAAATGTAATTAATGAATACATTAGATCGAGGTCTGAATTTAATTCAGTCTTCTTAAAATTTAATCGCTCATTATGGCAGTAGTCTGTCAGGATACAACGATCTTCACTTAACCGTGGGAGCATTCCAAACTTTTCAGACTCGGCGAACCAAATAATGTATAATTCTTTATCTTTTTATTATGCAGAATATATGTAAGATATTTATGAAAATTTCAATTTTTTTAATGCCAAAACCCCAGGGTATTTATAGAATTTTGTTGCATGTTTGCAAAAGATATAAAATCTTTTCTGACCAGTTATATATGTCCATTCCGGAATAAGCATGATATTTGGAAATTAGAACTACCACAATTTTCTAACTTATTTCTCATTTGGTTTAAAGCCGAGTAACTGCACTTGGACTTGGTGAGAGAAGGCAGGGAAGAAAGATAGCTGGGGAAGAAGAGAATAAAGAAAGAAAAGATAAGCAAAAAGGGAAGGAAGAAAGAAAGAAGAAAACAATAAAAAATAATTCATATGAAATGAAATAAAAGGATAATTAAAATAAATTTTATTTAAGTATCTTAATTTTTATTATTTATGTTTTAACCCACTCCCGTTAAGGTTTTTTTTTAAAATTTTTATTTTTAATGTCATTTAAAAGATGACTACAATGAAATCATTTCAAGAAATTAGTAGTCCTTTTAGAACTAACAATAGTTAAATAGTCAAAACATGACTGAAATAATAATTTATCTTTTATTTATTTATTATCTTTAACACACTCTTTATGTGCATACAAGATTCATTTTGAGTACATTTGAGCAAGTTTTTTCTTTTTAAATAAATAGTAGCCAAACTTGAATCGTAAACTATTTTGTAACCTCAATTATATATAATACCATATTAAATTATTTATTTTACTTAAAAAATTTAAAACTACTAGAAATAAATTTATCATATTTATTAATTTCCTTTAACATTTCAAAAAGGAATCCTACATGGTCTTATGCACATACTTGTACACATAGCCTGAAAAAATACCCATAATAAATAATTTTCATTGTTTTTCTCTTTGGTATTGATGAAAATCATTTTCAATTATAAATAACAAATAGTAGTACACTTCCAAATTATAAAATAATAAATAGTACATAATTATAAAGCTTGTGTACTGGAATCACTTCTCTCTCTTGCTATTGGCTCATGAGTCAATCAAACATACATTTTAGGCACCGTTTGTTTGCCGGATCTTAATTTTTTGGAGTCCCACTCCCTTACCCCTTACCCCACCCCTACTTTCACTTTCAAGGTTAACATATATATTATTTGTATATTTTTTTTATAAAATTTAATATTAAAAAATATTTTTTTAATAAATTATTTTACAGTAAATAAACAGAATTCAAAAAAATATTTTCAAATTTTTTTTTTTTTTACAAGCGTTCTATAATGTTTTCTAGTGTCCCAAAGTCTTAAAAGGAACCAAAAGAAGAAAAATGTGATAATAAAATAGTTGGGAAAAAAACTTGAGGATGATCATGCGGACACGCAGTGTCGTCATTCATCAATGGCATCAATCAACAAGCCTTCACACAAGAAATTCTCAAGCTGAAAGGAATGAAGAAGAAAATAGTATAAATAATATCGAGCAGCAAAATTTAAGTCAGAAATGCAAAAATCATACCAAGTAGGAGGTGTCATCAATGTTATGGACAAGTCTTCAACAAAATCAACACTAGAAGCTAGAGATGTCATACGTTTTTTTATTTAAAAAAAAATTTAAAATTATATGTATATACAGATACAATTATTAAAATTTGAACAAATATTATATTGTAACATATCATATACATAAGAGTATCTCCAATGAGGGATATTATTTACAAAAATATACTATTTTTGGTAATTTTTAAAAATTGAGTCTCTAAATTAAGAGTCAAAATACATAAGGCAAAAATTTAGAGTCAAAATAAATGAGGCAAAAATTATATGTATATACAGATACAATTATTAAAATTTGAACAAATATTATGTTGTAACATATCATATACATAAGAGTATATCCAATGAGATATATTATTTACAAAAATATACTATTTTTGATAATTTTTAAAAATTGGGTCTCTAAATTTAAAATCAAAATACATGGGGCATGCCACTTTTATTAACTTTTTGACTAAAATAGAGATCCAATCAATTTTTAGGTCTATAAATTTAGAGACTCAAAAATTGATTGAGTCTCTATTTTAATCAAAAAGTTGATAAAAGTGATAGACTCTATATATTTTGATTTTAAATTTAAAGACCCAATTTCTAAAAATTACTAAAAATAATATGTTTTTATAAATAGTATCTCCTATTAAAAATACTCTAACAGTTATATATTGATCTAGTGATACTTGCTTGCACTTTCGGCCAAGTGACCATCTTGAGCCGATTTTTGTTGACCAAGAAAAGCATCTTCAACCAAATAAATGGGCTCACTAAGCATCTCAATCTTGGTGCGTTCCTCCTAGCTCAGCCAGGTATTTTTCTTTTTTTTTTTTTTTTGGTCGAGAAAGTTGATGTAGTGCTATTTGGTCATGGGGTCAATCATACACATTTTAATATTTTCTAGTGTCCCAAAGTTTTAAAGAGGAACAAAAAGAAGAAAAAGGGTGATAATAAAGTGGTTTGGAAAAGCTTCGCAACGATTGCGCGGAGACACCCCAGACAACCCTTTATCGTTTTAAACACTAACCCTCCTAAAGTGGTGGTGATTTCAAGTAAATATTGGCAGCTAGCATACACAGCATTTTGATTCATAGTATTTATCATCTCTACCACCTTTATCTGTAGTCAGATGCAGAGAAGTATGGAGAAGAGAGAGAGATTGATCAGAGAGTTGGATTTGGCTAGTGTTGCTGCCGTCATAGAAAACCCTTCCCGTTTACATGACCAACCACTAGCCTCTGTTAGTGAGAAAAGCGTTTTGAGAGAACTTGAACTCCTCAAAGCATTTCTCAAGGATCCACCGCAACTGAACTCCTCTGCTAGTTTTTTAACAAATACCACGTGTAATAACTCCAACTGGAAAATCGACCTTATCATCTCGGACATCAGCAGAGAATTAACTAAAAGGAATGGCATTCGGCTCCAACTCATTAGAAGATCAACTAATGTAGTTTTTGATTGAATTACTAATTAGACATATCAAATAGAGTGAGATACATGACATCTAATTGATAGATAAATTAGCCACATGTTGGCCACTACAGGCAATTTGAGCATTGTTATCTTCAGCCCATTTTTGTTGACCATGACATATATTTTTTTTGGTCAGAAAAAAGAAAAATTATTAAAAAAAAATATATACAAACTTATTCAACTCTTGTAGAGTTGAAGTCCTGATTCAGGAGATATATCAAATAGAGTGAGATACATGACATCTAATTGATAGATAAATTATTCATACGTCTATTCTTTGCTAATTAATCGCATGGTTTGTTGGTCGTTCTTCTGATGCACTGAAATCTTAACCTTGGATTTTTCGTAACAATCTCTCTGATATCCTCCACTATGGTATTTGCTCTCCAACCAAGGCCAAACTCTAGAGTATCGATTGCTTTAAGAACTCCCTTAACATCACTCTTAATGGTGATGTTTGCCTAATGTATCTGACTCACAAAGAGACATGCATAGCGAATTGCAAAGGCTTCAACTTCCTCGACCGAAAAACACTGAATAGACGCAGTTTGCCCAAACAATAAAGCTTCTTCCCAATCCCTACCAATAAAGGCAATAGCGACTTTTCCATCATTTTTATATGATGCATTAACATTCACTTTGATCGTGTCTGGCATGGGTGGACTCCATTGAACGACTTCTTCACAGCTATCATTTTCTCTTGTGGCCCCACTTCTTCATGTCATATTCTCTTCACATAACTATTTAGAGATAGCACATTGAGTTCTCACAAAAACTTTTAAAATATCAATATCTTTACTATTTAAAATTGCATCATTTCTTTATTAAAAAAAAAATCTGCCACAACACAACACAACGCAAATTTGGTAGTTAAACAAAATGCACTTGCGGCCAAGTGGCCATCTCAATTTCATGGTGCATTCCAGCTCAGCCAAGTATTTTTTTTATTATTATTATTTTATTGGTTGATATCGTGCTATTTGCTCATGGGACAATCAAACACATTACTAATGTTTTCTAGTGTTCCCAAAGTCTTAAAGGAACAAAAAGATTGAAAAGGTGGTAGTAAAGTGATTGGGAAAATCTCTTAGCACCTCTATTGATCTGTAGTTGCAGAAAAGTATGGAGAGAGTGTCTCATCCTACTGTTCTTGTTGCCACCTCTATTGTCTTAGAACATCTTAAAACTACATTTGAAGGCCCAAATGCCAGAAGAGTTATTAAAGATGTTGAAGTCATTAATGCATTTCTCATGCCTCCCCAACCGAAGCTTAAAGATGGTTCACTAGAAGAAATTGAATCCATGGCCAGAAATGTATACTCGCTCCTCCTCTCAAGAGAATGGTGGAAGATATTCGATATTTTGGAGCCAATACGTAATGGGAAATTCGAAGACAAATGGGTTGATGAAAAGGAGCTTATAAGGCCATCAGGAGTGGACTATCCTAGCACTGATCAACTCGGCTTTATGGAGCATCTCGTGGAGAATCTTGAACAAGTGGTGAAAAGCAAGGCCGATTCACTTGGCCCTTTGAAGACTTACATTGTAGAGCTTCAAGAAAAGCTAAGGTTGGTCACATCTCAACTCATGGAAATGCCGGAGAAGCGAAAAGATGACGCCGACATAAAGGATCTCATTCAAAGCATTGCAGATATGGCATATGAGGTAGAGTATGTCACTGATTCATTTCTAGCTAGAGATACTCCGACGTTGTACTGTCTGTATTGGATTCGTGATATCCTACGAGAGCTTGAACCTAAGATGTTAAAAGTCAAAGTAGAATTAGCTGATGCCACGGATTCAATTATAGATAACAGGGTAAATAGTACCACAATTCCCTATATTTTAGCAAAATACACATGACCTCCCTGTGGTTTAAAAAGTATACCGGAATCCCCTATAGTTTTCAAATCGTGCACACGTACCCCTCCCTAATTTTCCGTCAACAAATTTAACTGAATTGTATAAAAAGACTAAAATGCCCTTCAATTTTTTATTTTTTATTTCTCCTTTTCTTTTCTTTTTTGTTTACACACACACACAAAGACACACACACAAAGACGCACACATACACAGACACACACACATACACACACACAGAGACGCACACACACACACACATACACACACAGACACACACACAGACGCACATATACACATACACACAGACACACACACACAGACACACACACACACACACACATATATATATATACACACGCACATACATATATATATAATATACACACGCACACACACACACACACATATATATATATATATATATATATATAAAGATTTGCAGGTTTTTGGAGGGGTGGGGGTAACGGTGGGGTGACGGGGTGGGTGTGATGGTGGGGTGGGTGGAGGTGGAGGGTTGAGGGTGAGGGTGAGGGTGAGGGGGGGGGTGGGGGTAGGGGTGGGGGTGGGAGAGGGGGGAGGGGGGCAGGGCGCAATGGTTTGAGGAAGATGGGTTTTTATTATTTTTTTATTATTTTTTGTGAAAATTGCATTGGGAGAAAAAAAAAAAAGAAAAAAAAACATATATAAGGGCATTTTTGTCCAATTAAGTAATAATTTAAGCCTAAAAACATGAAAAATCGCACCAAACGCGCGTGTAACGCACTCTCCGTTAAAAGTAACGGTTTTTTTAACGGAGGGGGCTGTGGTGCTACACTTTTGAAACTACAGGGGGTTCCGGGGCACTTTTTAAACCACAGGGAGGTCATGTGCATTTTTGCTAAAGTATAGGGGGTTATAGTGCTATTTACCCTAGATAATATTTTGAGCAAAGACCCAAAGCTTCATATAATCCCCTTTTTCGCTTACGCTAATATCACAAAGAAATTTAATAAAGTCTTCAATCACCATCGTATAAGAATGAGGTTCTCAGTTGTGGCGTGGATTTCGGTCTCATCTTATAAACGAAGGAAAAAGGAGGTGTTGCTTGACCTTGTACGTAATTCTTCATGTCAATTTAATAGTGTAAGTGATCGTGTTAAGGAAGCGTGTACAAGTGATAAGAGCGAAGGTGAGTTAGAAGAATTGGTGTACCAACTTCTCAGCTCTGATTCGTATTTTATCATCTTGGAAGATGTGGAGGATATTGATGTATTAAATGACATAAGAAGATTTTTTCCAAATAAAGGATACTTGAGCAGGATTTTGTTGACCACTCACTCTACAGAGTTTCTTCTCCAATGTCGTGATGATCCTAAAAAAGATATAAAGCTTGAAGACCACACTTCAACATTACATACTAATAAGCCACCAACTGACGATGATGTGGTCGGTTTCAAGGAGGAGACAAAAACGATGCGTGAGCGACTTATTGCAGGACCGAAACAGTTGAGCATTATCTCAATTGTTGGTATGCCTGGTCAAGGTAAAACGATTTTCTCTAACAAAGTGTATAATGATCGTTTGGTCGTTAATCATTTCCATACTCGTGCTTGGTGTGTTGTTTCTCAATTATATGAAAAGAGGGAGTTATTGTTGGAGCTCTTAGGTCAGGTTATTTAACTTTCTAATCATCAAATTGATGATAAGACTGATGAAGAACTAGCTCACATGCTGTGGAAAAGTCTCAGTGGACGGAGGTTCCTCATAATCCTAGATGATATATGGAGTATTGAGGCTTGGAATGATCTAAGAAGATGTTTTTCAAATGACAACAATGGAAGTTGAATTATCCTCACAACTAGATTACAACAGTTGGCAGACCAAGTTCAACATGGTAGCATACTACAACCTCTTGATCCACTCTCTAATGATGAAAGTTGGGATCTACTAAGGAAAAAGGTATTTCATGAGGAAAGTTGCCCTCCAGAACTAGTGGGAGTTGGAATTCACATTGCAAAAAGTTGTAAAGGTTTACCTCTTGCAATAGTTTTGATATCTAGGTTTCTTGCAAAGATGGAGAGAAAAGAAGATCAATGGAAAGAAATTGCAGAAACTTTAAATTCACGAGTACTTAGTGCAAAAGCAGAGGGCAAAGGCATAATAGAGCTGAGTTACAAGCACTTACCAGATCACTTGAAGCCATGTTTTCTGTATTTTGGAGCATTTTCAGAGGATAAAGAAGTTCCAGTCTGGACTTTGATACGGTTCTGGATAGCTGAAGGATTTGTAAAACATCATCCTAACTTGAGGAGTTTAGAGGATGTAGCAGAGAATTACTTGATGGATCTGATTGGAAGAAGCCTAGTAACAATTGCTCAAGAAAGATCCAATGGAGGGGTAAAATCTTGTCGTGTTCATGATCTCTTGCATGAGTTCTGCTTGAACACAGCAGAAGAAGAGAAGTTTTTGCAGCTCATTGATGGGTATGATGCACACTTTCCTTCCTCTAATGATAATCTGGAATATGGTATGGCTGCTACTGATTCTTATATGTCAACACCTATAACATATAACCGACGTCGCCTTTGCATTTATTCTAAAAGAAATCATTTCATTTTGTTGAGACCTTCTGGACCACTTGTTCGAACACTGCTTTTCTTTGCTGCTAATGACATGTTGCAAAGTGGTTCCTATGATATCTCATTCATTTTTCACAACTTCAAGCTTCTTAAAATTTTGACTCTGGAAGATATCATAATTGGAGACTCTTTCGAGGCACTTGGCATACTTGTTCATTTAAGGTACTTAAGTGTTCAAGGCTATATGGACTCAATTCTACCATCCATTGCCAATCTTTGGAACCTAGAAACTTTTTGTGTCAAAGCATTAAAAGCTGAAGTTGTCACTGTACCAGATTTTGTATGAGATATAGGGAAGCTGAGGCATGTGTGTATCAATGAAAGTGCTTCTTTCGATTTAAACCCCTCAAGACTTGACAACTCCTTCATACTAGATAATTTGCAAACATTTTCTACACCATCTCTTACTTATGGAGATAACATGGAGAAGATGATGAGAAAGATACGTGGCATTCGAAAACTGAAATGCATATTTTTGGATTCAAGGGACGCTGCTAGAAATTGCAATGAATTCCCAGTGTTGAGCTTTCTCGATCAACTTGACTCATTGAACGTGTTTTACAAGGGTAAGGGAAAATATCCAAGCAAATTTAATTTTCCCTCAAATCTTAAGAAGTTAACTCTGTCAAATTTTTACATGTCATAAAGTGAAATTTCACAGCTTGCCATGCTTCGCAATCTAGAGGTTCTCAAATTATTGGGCAATGCATTTGAGGGTGAAAAGTGGGAGATAGAGGATGAAGTGACGTTGGAGGATATAGTGATGTTTCCAAACCTCAAATTCTTAAAATTAGATACATTGAATGTTGTCCAATGGACTGCCTACAATGATCACTTTCCTTGCCTCAAGCGTCTACTCTTGCACAAATGCGTGAAACTTAAGAAGATCCCTTTAGGTATTGGAGATATTGCTACACTAGAAATGATTGAGGTGATGTGGTGTAATCGTTCTGTTGCAATTTCAGCAAGAAAAATTCAAGAAGAGCAACTAGAATTTGGCAATGAAGGATTGAAGATTCATATCTATCCTAAAGAATGGGATTTGGAATCATCATCATGAGTGCTTGTGCTCCACGTAAATTAATTAATACTGACGCATTAATTTGTAATCTATCTATATTATAGTGTTTTGTCATAGACGCTTCAATTATATATGCAGTTCTAAGTGGAATTCAAAGTTTAAAAATTGGATAATAGGGCTCTAGCTTCATACTTTTGGTCTTTCTTATTGTTTTTCTTTTATTTTATTTCCCATATTATTCTCAAAGTAGAAAACATTCATTTGTCTTTGTGACTTTCCAGATAATTTCTTATTCTTTTGATATCTCTCTCGTTGATTTTCATAACACAATAAACCATATATTGTAAGGCTCTTTACAGTCTTGTAGTTATGTAGAAAAACACATAGAAAACTTCATTCATGTTTATTTATATCGGAACATGTTTTGCATTTGTAACAACAACTATGTTTAAGTGGTGTGATTTATATGTTATTATTGACCCACTTAAATTTAAATAATGATCATTAAAAGTTCATTGAAGCTCATTCAAAAAGTGGGATACAACTAACTTTGTGTACACTTGGTCCTCTCCCCTTCCACAGAAAAGTTGTAGAATTTCAATTATATTATCTACACTAAAAAGAAAATGAGTTAAGTTGGAAAAAATTAATTAATCACTATTGTGATTTCATCTACCACATCTGATAAGTAACTTATTCTCTAGTAGTCATTTTTTCTTCTTTTTTTTTGATTCAAGAGCTATAAGTCGTACAAGACTTAGTAAAGAAAATGTCACTCACGAGAATGGATATCGCAATCTCTCGCACTTATAACGAGGGACATACCACTAGACCACAGACTTGCTAGTCCAGTAGTGATTTTTATATAAATCTAATAAATTAAATGGCATAATGTTTATCGTAATAATTATGCTTACGTCACTACAGACTTTAGCTAGCTTTTTAACACAATTATGATAACCTTTTCCTTTTCTTTGTATTTCTTTTCAGGGACAAGTTAATTCAAACCCATTGATTTGTAATCTGTTTATATTTACATAGTTGATATCTTTTTTCATTAATGAAGACTTTTAACGGTAATACACATGCCAGAGATGCTTCAATTATATGCAGTTCTGAGGGAACTTGAATGTTTAAAAATTGGATACCTCCAAATAAGGATCATCAATGATCCTCTTCAATACCATGTGACTTTTCATGAAAGTTGAAGCCTCTAACTTCATACTTTAGTCTTTCTTTCTATATTTTTCTCATGTTATTCTTTTCTTCGAAGTAGAAAATTTCATTTGTCTTGCTATCTCGCTTTTTGTGGGCGAGAAGGAACATCTTTAGATGATTCTTACGACACAACATAACCATATATCATAATTAGGGTCTTTACAGTCTAGTAGTTATGAAGAGAAAAACGTAGAAAACTTCCTTCAGGTATATATGTGCATTTTCTTATATATAAAGTAGAAGAAATCGTAGTTCAAATTTAGAACTTCTGATTATATAGATCACTTTATGGCTATTTTACCCAACTCTTTGGTACTATATATGCATGTATTCTACTGAAGCTCTAGATATATTTTCGTAAAAACAATTATATCTATATTATTGGTATGACCCATTACATTATTGGTAGCCTACTTAAATTAGATAACCACTAAAGATTCACTAGATCCCATTATGATACCAATTATGCGAGATATAACTGACTGTGTACACCTATAAATTAGTTGCACCTCTCCCTATCTATTGAAGAGTTGTAGAAATTCCATCATATATCTACATTGTAAAAAAATAGTTAAAATGGAAAAATCAATTAATCACTGTTAGGCTTCCATTTTCCACAACAAGCAAACAACTTATACCGTAATAGTGATTTTTATGTAATAATTATATAATTTTGATAAATTAAATTACAATATATATGTTTATCACAATAACTATGCTTACACTACAGACTTTACCGTGCTTTATAAGTTATAACACTGTTATGATAACTTTTTTTTTTTGGGTATTTCTTTTCAAGGACATGTAACTGGAAATCATTGTTGTCATGTCCACAATTCCAAAGGTGGTTGTCTCTTCTAGTCTCTGTTGGCTTTATCTCGACATATGATCTTTATGTTGAATCATGACTATGCACTTTGCATAAAAATTAGGAGAAAATCTAATTAATGCGAGTATTTTAGTGTTTATTAAAATTTTATTTCTTGCAGGTTTATAAGTAATTTTTTATTGCCGCTTTTTTACTCCGCAGGTAGAGAAGGAATAGGTGCTCTATGATTTCAGCTTTTGAAGGATATGAAAAACAAATGGTTTCACAATATTATGTTTCGCACTTTAAGAAATTTTAGTTTTCTTGTAAATAGTTTTCAAGAATGTATAAATTTTTGACGTAATTAATTTTCTTTTGGATTGTACCCCTTGGTGCTCATTAATAAAATTTTCTTTTTAACGTTAGAAAAAAAAAAGGTTTTGATCTACAACTCTGTGGAGGTAGACACAATTGGCCGAACTACGTGAATTTTTGTCTCATGACTGCCTTTCTCGTTGCACTTTTCTATTATGAAAATATGTATTGTTGTTCCTAACATAGGAACCTGGTTTCTTCGTTGGGTGATGACCCGATTTGATAACTGGATCGAACAGAGACTGTTGTTGATTCGGGAATTTTTTGGGAGACTTACACATGGAGCAGAGCTTCATGCGGAAAAATTTTTGGGGCTCTTTTTTCTATTTTTCGGCCTAGTTGGGTGAGTTAGCGAGGCACTAGGTCTTTTTGTTATGTGAGAGATTTTGAATTGAAAACACTTATAATTTTTCTCTTTGATATTATGATATCTCTGTAGATACAATTGGCCAAACTATGTAAATTTTTGTCTCTTGATTGCCATTCGCGATGCACTTTTATGTTATCAAAATATTGTTCCTAACGTAGGAGTCTTAAGATTCGTTGAGGGTCGCGAATCCGTGGACCTCTACCGACCTTAAGACTCCATGCGGATATTGGTGGAGAAAATATCATTTCCATTTTTCCTTGGAAAAATGTTGAAAAACATCATTGGATTTTAAAAAAAAATCCAATTTGAAAGAACCTTGAAGTTTTCCAAGGAAGAAATCTTTCCAATTAGAGCAGACAGATGAGGCATGGTGTTGGGTGGCATGTGAAGGATTCAAGTGAAGAGAAGCAGCTTGCAGTGTTGGAAAATTCTCATTTTAGGAATGAGAGGCCTCCAAATCTGGTGCTGTGTTGTTACCATTTTCGAGAACATGAACCTCCAAGTTACTCTTTGTTGGAGGAGAGATGATGAGCGAATTCAAAAATTCTTTTTTAATGAAAGTTGAAATACATAATTTTTGAATTATATGAGTATATATTTTTTCAATTGAGATAATTTTTTGGATAAATAGCGCATTACTCTTCTGTGTTTTGTTAAAAATGCACAATACCCTCCTATGTTTTAAAAATTAGCTAATTATCCCCCTGTGTTTTGCTAAAAGTGCACAATACCCCATTGTATTTTAAAAATTAGCTGATAGCCCCCCTGTGATTTGCTAAAAGTAGCTGATTACTCCCTTATGTTTTATAAAAGTAGCTGATTGTCCCCTTATATTTTTTAACAAAAGCGTTAATTTTTAAAAATCACAGGGAGATAATTAGCTACTTTTATAAAACACAGATGAGTAACCAGCTAATTTTTAAAACACAAGGGGTAATCAGCTACTTTTAGCAAATCATAAGGTGGTAATCAACTAATTTTTAAAATACAGAAGGGTATTGTGTATTTTTAGCAAAACATAAAGGGATAATACGTTATTTACCCTAATTTTTTTTAATAGAGACTATTTTTTTTTTCACTAAAAATAGTAGATATATATATTTTTTTTTAAATTCATAAAATTTTTAATGTTTTTACGGTCCACACTGACTTGATAGTACATCACCCTGACGAGATAGGAAAGTGCGCTTCCCCCTGCCAAATTTTGTTGGAATATTCCATTATAAGAATTAACTTTGTCAAAAAATCATTCGCCCACAAGAGCACTTTTGGCGTCCGGTACACCATTTTGCTTAGCTTGATCAAGGGATTGCCTTATTTGGCCTTTCTCGAAATCAGGGCAGTTCACGGTAAAAGTGGTTATAGGATCCTTTAAAACGCAGCAAATAGGCCACTATCTTATAGGTCCTCGCATGTTCTTCCTAAGCAGCTTTGGAGATCCATTTGGAATACAAAGACCCCTGCAAAAGTCAATGCCTTCATGTAGAAAGCCTGCATAAATTTTCTTGGGACTAAAGAAAACAAGTAGAAGAAAGAAGTGATTCGACAGTCCTTTGTGCAAGATTTGCAAAAATAATATCGAGATTGGTAAGGTTAAAATCTAATTTCGGGTTTGATGGACTCATTGCTCCACTCCGAAAGTAATTAATCTACAAAATAAGGTTAAACGATCAAGTCAGTTATGAAGTTTAAATTACATATAAGTAAGAGAATATAAAAGAGAGAGAGAGAGAGAGAAAGCATTTTTTTATGAGTGTGTCTCATATTGGTTACCTTTATTAGAATATAGCTCTTATATTTTTATTAATCCTCAAACTACTATAGTTTGCCATGTGTCCCACTACTAAAGTGCTCTATAGGCTCCTCGAGTATATTCTTCTCCTAGCTGGGTCGGCTCTTGGCCTATGACCCCTATCCCTCGAGACGTTCTTGGGTCAGGACATGTCCTATTCAAGTCGGGTATGGAGATTCGTCATCAGCGCAGTCAGGTTGTCTCACTCTAGGTCAGAGGTTCGGGTGTGGTTTATTTGGACTCTGGGGGCACTTTCGTCTATTCATATAAGGTCAAATTTCTACTCATATCCGAGACAATCGAGCATCTCTTGCTCTTTTGCCCTTGGAGCAAACTTTGTTTGATGGTCTCACCTCTCCAGTGCTTCCCAAATGAAATTAACATCATCAAGTTCGATTCTTGGTACTTGGACCTCATCCAAAAATGTCGGGAGGTTGGATACTAGAAAGGAAGTGCATAATCTATCATTGCCCATACTTGTTGGAAAATTTGGAAAAGTAGAAACTCGTTTGTTTTCTAAAGGACCCAAACTTGTCTAGTCAGGACTGCTACTTTAGCCAATTGCCTCAACATTGAGTTCAAAGAAACTGTTGTCCCTGCCTAACTTGTTAACTCTACAGGGCTCCCAGGAAATTTTCCACTAGCAACAAATTGGAGTCTTCCCGAAATAGGATCACTTAAAATCAATTGTGACGCCTCTTTCTATCCCAAAGGCAACATAGCAGGAATTGCAACCATTTGCAGGAACCACGATGGGCACCTGGTTAATGGCATCGCCTTCTCCACTCTCTGCGAATTTCCTCATCAAGCAGAAGGTTTAGTACTCTTAGTCCTGTCAAATTAGCAAGCCAATGCAGCTTAATCTTGTCTATCTCTATTGAATCAGACTATGAGGAAGTCCTCAATGCGGTTAATAGCACGTGCAATAACTCCAACTGGAAAATCGACTTTATCGTCTCGAACATCCGCACAAAATTAACTAAAAGGAATGACATTCAGCTCCAACTCATTAGAAGATCAACTAATGTAGTTTCTGATTAGATTGCTAATCAAGCATGTTGTAAAAATCTTCTAGTAGACTGGTTATCAAATGTTTTTGTTTCCCTAACCTAGCTCTTAAAAGCTGATGTACCTACTGTTGTGTAGGTTAATGTACTTTTTCATTATAGATGAATTTTCATCTTTGAACCAAAAATAATAATAATAATAATAAAATCAAGGGACCAACACCTCTCTACAATCCTATCAAATAGTTAATGAAGATTGTAAAAGCATGTTACAAGTGAATGTTGAGTTTCATATTGAGTATGTTTATCAAAAGATGAACACTTATGCTAATTGGTTGACTGATAATGACCTCAATTAACCAATTAAAGCCCACACTATGGCACCATTCCGCATTTTTTTCCTTTTTTTTGTTAAAAGCAAACTAGATTTCATTCATACAAAAAAAAAAAAAATTACAATGTAAAATGCCCCCAAGGGGCTACATCAAATCCTAAATATTAGCATTGTTATCTGATCAAAATTGGCTTTTCTCCATTTTTTTTTTATTTTGGAAAAATTTAACACGTATAACGTAATCAATAGACTTGAACTAAAAAATTCTTGTATAACACCATTATACATACTACTAGACTAAAGCGCTAATACGGCTTGCTTGCACTTTCGGCTAGAGGTGGCATTAGGGCCAGACCGACACATGCCCAATTCAATCCAGTACATGAAAATTCGTGTCCAACCTAACTCGAATGAAAGTGGGTTTGACTCGGCTCATCCCACCACATATAGGTGGGCCGATTGGGTCATATATTTTTGGACCCAATCCATTTGTGTCCAAGCCCATTTGTGCCCAAGCCCATCCCAGCTCAGCCCAGCTCGAACCCAACACAAGCCCAGTTGAGCCCACTCTAGGCCCAATTTGAGCCTAGATAAAGCTCATATTGAGATTATAATTTGTACATATAATTTTTCTTATAAATAGTTAGTGTATTCAACTTCATTTTACTACAAAATTATATATTTATTTTACTACCTATTGTCTCTTTATTTTACTATAAGAGAATACACAATATCTATGGCTATAGGGGAATAAAATCTTTCACAACGATTATGTTCAAATGTTTGGAATTATTTTGCTTACTTTGAAGAATATGGGTATGTAATTTGTAATTATTGTGAACGTAAATATATATTTTGTTGTCAATTTAGAATTGGAACGCTCGTAAGACATCTTGTATCTCAATACTCAAATGTTTCAAACTATTGTAATCCTCAACCACCGCCACCACTACCACCAACAGGCCCAGTACCCCCACAAGGAGCATAATAAAATGGAGAATTTCTCCACCAATTTTCTTCAAGCATTTATGTAATGTTCTTTTTTATATTTATTAGTAACATATCCATATTTCGTGAACTTGTGGTTTGTTAAATAATATTTTATCATTTATATTAATATTATCAATCAACTTATATTTTGTTAATTGTTAAATTAACTTTTTTGTAAAAGAATGTTAAGCTTAAACTTTTTTTGTTATTAATTCAACTATCAAAATTCAGAACACACTAATAAAAATAAAATTAAAATAAAAAATGGGCTAACCCAACCCAGCTCGCGACTCGTGATAACGAATTTGTAAGCCAAGTTAGATCCTATATTTTAAGAATTGAGTCCACCACAATTTAACTTACTAAACATATATAATAAATCAAACTTATTTTTTTTAATCTACGATTCGATCGGGTTGTACTGAAATCAGCTCTACGTCCGGCCAAGTGGCCATCATTTTCAAGACTTTGGCCCACTTGATTGATTCAACAAATTTGTTTCTCCAATGGCATTTGCCTGTGGAGGCTTTTGTTGACCTTGAAATCATCTTAAACAAAATGCACTTGCGGCCATCTGATCAATTTCATGGTGCGTTCCAGCTCAGCCAAGTATTTTTTTATTATTATTTTATTGGTCGACATCATGGTATTTGGTCATGGGACAATCAAACACATTATTAATGATTTCTAGTGTTCCCAAAGTCTCTTAAAGGAACAAAAAGATTGAAAAGGTAATAATAATGTGGTTGGAAAAATCACTTACCACCTCTATTGATCTGTAGTTGCAGAAAAGTATGAAGAGATAGAGACATTGAGGAAGATGATGGATGTCCCTAGTGTTGTTGACGCCGTCTTAGAACGTCTTTACTATTTATCCAACAGATATGAAACTTCCTTTGGAGGCCCATCGGCCAGAAGAGTTATTAGAGATGTTGAAGTCATGAAAGCATTTCTTATGGCTCCCCAACTGAAGAAGCTTAAAGATGGTTCACTAGAAGAAATTGAATCCTTGGCCAGAAAGGCAAACTCGCACCTCTCAAGAGATTTCCAGAATATGTGGATAGATAAACGTATCGATTGCTTTAATGAGCTAAGCGATATTTTGGAGCCAATACGTAATGGGAAATTCATTTTCAAATGGGTTAATGAAAAGGAGCTTATAAGGCCATCACGCGTGGACTATCCTAGCACAGATCAACTCGGCTTTATTGAGCATCTTGTGGAGAATCTTGAACAAGTGGTGAAAAGCAAGGCTGATTCACTTGGCCCTTTGAAGGCTTCCATTGTAGAGCTTCAACACAAGCTAAGGTTGGTGACATCTCAACTCATGGAAATGCCAGAGAAGCGCAGAAAATACGTGGACATAAAGCATCTCATTCAAAGCATTGCAGATATGGCATATAAGGTAGAGTATGTCACTGATTCATTTCTAGTTGGAGATACTCCGATATGGTACTGTGTGCCTTGGTTTTATGAAATCCTACTAGAGCTTGAACCTAAGGTGATACAAGTCGACATGGAATTAGTTAGTGACACGGATTCAATTATAGCTAATATTTTGAACAAAGACCTAAAGCTTCATATAATCCCCTTTTTCGCTTACACTAATATCAGAGAGAAATTTAAGAAAGTCTTCTATTCCCATCATATAAGAAGGAGGTTCCCAATTCAGGCGTGGGTTTCGGTCTCATCTTATAAGCAAAGGAAAAAGGAGCTGTTGCTTGACCTCGTACGTAATGCTTCATGTCAATTTAATAGTGTAAGTGATCGTGTTAAGGAAGCGTGTACAAGTGATAAGAGCGAAGCTGAGTTAGAAGAATTGGTGTACCAACTTCTCAACTCTGCTTCGTATTTTATCATCTTAGATGATGTGGAGGATATTGATGTATTAAATGACATAAGAAGATTTTTTCCAGATAAAGGATACTTGAGCAAGATTTTGTTTACCACTCACTCTCCAGAGTTTCTTCTCCAATGTCGTGATGATTCTCAAAAAGCTTTCTTAAATATAAAGCTTGAAGACCACACTTCAACATTACAAGCTAATAAGCCATCAATTGACGATGATGTGGTCGGTTTCAAGGAGGAGACAGAAAAGATGCTGGAGCGACTTACGGGAGAACCCAAACAATTGCGCATTATCTCAATTGTTGGAATGGCTGGTCAAGGTAAAACAACTCTCGCTAAGAAACTGTATAATAATCTTTCATTCATTGATTACTTCTATACTCGTGCTTGGTCTGTTGTTTCTCAATCATATAAAAAGAGGGAGTTATTGTCAGAGTTTTTAGGCCAAGTTATTCAACTTTCTGATCATAAAATTGATGATAAGACTGATGAGGAACTAGCTCACATGCTATACAAAAGTCTCAAGGGACGGAGGTTCCTTATAATCCTCGATGATATATGGAGTATTGAGGCTTGGAATGATCTAAGAAGATGTTTTCCAAATGATAACAATGGAAGTCGAATTATCCTCACAACTAGATTACAACAGTTGGCAGACCAAGTTCAACATGGTAGCATACTACAACCTCTTGATCCACTCTCTAATGATGAAAGTTGGGAGCTACTAAGGAAAAAGGTATTTCATGAGGAAAGTTGCCCTCCAGAACTGGTGGGAGTTGGAATTCACATTGCAAAAAGTTGTAAAGGTTTACCTCTTGCAATAGTTTTGATAGCTGGGTTTCTTGCAAAGATGGAGAGAAAAGAAGATCAATGGAAAGAAATTGCAGAAACTTTAAATTCACGAGTACTTAGTGCAGAAGCAGAGGGCAAAGGCATAATAGAACTGAGTTACAAGCATTTACCAGATTACTTGAAGCCATGTTTTTTGTATTTTGGAGCATTTTTAGAGGATAAAGAAGTTCCGGTCTGGAAGTTGATACGATTGTGGATCGCTGAAGGATTTATTAAACATCCTAACTTGAGGAGCATAGAGGATGTAGCAGAGAATTACTTGGTAGACGTGATTGGAACAAGCCAAGTAACAATTGCTCAAGAAAAATCCAATGGCGGGATAAAATCTTGTCGTGTTCATGATCTCTTGCGTGAGTTTTGCTTGAACAAAGCAGAAGAAGAGAAGTTTTGGCAGCTCATCCATGGATATGATGTACACTTTCCTTCCTCTAATGATAATCTTGAATATGGTATGGCTGCTACTCATTCTTATCCCTCAACACCTATAACATATAACCGACGTCGCCTTTGCATTTATTCTAAAAGAAATCATTTCATTTTGTTGAGACCTTCTGGACCACTTGTTCGAACACTGCTTTTCTTTGCTGCTAATGACATGTTGCAAAGTGATTGCTATGATATCTCATTCATTTTTTACAACTTTAAGCTTCTCAAAATTTTGGTTCTGGAAGATATCATAATTAGAGACTCTTTCGAAGCTCTTGGCATACTTGTTCATTTGAGATACTTGAGTGTTCAAGGCTATGTAGACTCAATTCCACCATCCATTGCCAATCTTCAGAACCTAGAAACACTTTGTGTCAAAACATTAAAAGCTGAAGTTGTAACTATACCAGATTCTATATGGGATATGGGGAAGTTGAGGCATGTGTGTATCAGTGAAAGTGCTTCTTTTGATTTAAACCCCAATAGACTTAAGAACTCCTTCATACTAGATAATTTGCAAACCTTTTCCACACCATCTCTTACTCATGGAGATAAAATGGAGAAGATGATGAGAAAGATATGTGCCATTCGAAAACTGAAATGCATATTTTTGGACTCATGGGATGTTGCTAGAAATTGCAATCAGTTCCCATCGTTGAGCTTTCTTAATCAACTTGAATCATTGAAGGTGTTTTACAATGGTGAGGGGAAATATCCATGTGAATTTAATTTTCCCTCAAATCTGAAGAAGTTAACTTTGTCAAATTTCTGCATGCCATGGAGTGCAATTTCACAGCTTGCCATGCTTTGCAATCTAGAGGTTCTCAAATTGTTGGGCAATGCATTTGAGGGTGAAAAATGGGAGATGGAAGATGAAGTATTTCCAAAACTCAAATTCTTGAAATTGGATACATTGAATGTTGTCCAATGGAGTGCCTACCGTGATCACTTTCCTTGCCTCAAGCGTCTACACTTGCACAAATGTGAGCAACTTGAGAAGATCCCTCCTGGTATTGGAGACATTGATACGCTAGAAATGATTGAGGTGATGTGGTGCAATCGTTCTGTTGCAATTTCAGCAAGAAAAATTCAAGAAGAGCAACTAGATTTTGGTAATGAAGGACTGAAGATTCATATCCATCCTAAAGAATGGGATTTGGAATCATCATCATGAGTGCTTGTGCTCCACGTAAGTTAATACAAACGCATTAATTTGTAATCTATCTATATTATAATATTTAGCTATAGATGCTTCAATTATATATGCAGTTCTAAGTGGAATTCAAAGTTTGAAAATTGGACACTTCATTTCCGAAATAGGGATCATATATCACTGATCCTCTCCAATACTAGGACTCTAGCTTCATACTTTTAGTCTTTGTTATTATTTTTCTTTTTATATTCTTCCCTATGTTTTTCTCAAAGTAGAAAACATTTATTTGTCTTTGTGATTTTCCAGATAATTTCTTATTGTCTTGATATCATCTCTGGTTTGTGTTGATATATATGTCACCTGTGAACTAAGCATAATTGAATACATGTTTAGCTAGGATGTCTCTCGTCACATGGAATGTACTTATGTTAGCTGCAATGGCCACTGTTCTTCAGGTCGAGGATTTGTTCTACTTGAACTATTTTCTCAAACAAAAAATTTAATATATTCTTATTAGTAACCTCAAACGTAAATGTGAATATTTATTGTCGAAAATTGGTTTCGTTTTGTTCATGTAATAACAAAATTGCTATATCCAGGACTTGTTTTTCTTTTACCTTCATATTGTCTGTATATAGGAAATCAAGCCTCTGGCTTATGTTAACATCATTTGTTTAGTCACTTTGCTGTCTTTATGTGCTTGTCAGGCGGAGAGGGAATTACTGTTGGCGCAGCAGAAGAGAAATGAAAGAGATTGAAGATACAACAGAGCAAAAACAGAGGAAAAAGTATTGAGATATGAGATAATTGCTGCAGTGATGTACCAAACTTGATATATTGCATTACGAATAGAGAAATTAATATTGAATTGCAGTAACTTTTTTCTACGTACATTCAAGACATTACAACATCAGTTGCTTATATAGACATTTTCCTACTCTAGAACAATCTGATTTTCAAGTCTACAAGCCACATCTAATGAGTTAGTTTATTGTTGCTTGTTTAATGCTTTCTCAGATTTCTATGGACATAAAAGTTACTGTCACACTGTTCGATCATAAACACGAAGAGTTCAGAGTTCACGGAATCAGAAAGAGTTATTTCTTCTTAAGCCAATGCCCCAGTGTGTCTGTGGCCTTGGTAAAGGTTATAAATATATCATCAGACTAAAAAATCCTCTCTTCAAACACATACAGAAGGCTTATTTTTTTATATTCCAATGAAAGACTGCTATTAATTATATGGTTTTTGTGCTATGCACATTTCCAGTGCCGTTTACCAGCTACAATTCGCTGTGTTTACTATCCAAGCGCTCATGTTCGTATTTTCATACTCGTTTGGCCGTTTGGTTTTTAAGTAAGTGCTATTCTTAGACAGATCCCTCAAAAAGGCAGCATACCTTGGCGTAATCTCCTTGTTACTATCACATGTAATAATTGAGATTCAACTACTGACTTATCAATACACTGAGCATAATTAACTGGTGCAAGATGCTTAATTCGTGTTGATAGTAGTAGTGAATTTAAATTATTATAACTTAAATATATATCTTTTACTAAATCGATATGAGATAAGATGTCATAAAAAGTGTGTTGCGAACCCTATGCGTAAGATATGTGGAAACGAGTTTGAATCAGTAGCACATGTTTTGCTCCTATGCCAATGGAGTAGAGTGTGGCTGGTCATTTCCCTTCAGTACTATGTTGATCAGTCAAAAATTAGCAGATTTGATGTTTGGCTCACAAAGATGAGGCTTTAGGTGGTTGTGGGTTTGACACCAAGGGCGGAATCAGAAGTCGAGTGTTGGGGGAGAGGGGGGCAATTTTTTTTTTTTTTTTTGTATAATAGTTTTTTGATTAATAGAAAGAAGGCGGAACCAGAAGTCGAGTGTTGGGGGGAGGGGGGCAATTTTTTTTTTTTTTTGTATAATAGTTTTTTGATTAATAAAAAGAAACTCAATTTTTACAATAGCAAAAAAATAAAATGCAATTATAGTATCTTGAACCCACACTATCAATATGATATTATTTATGACTAACTACCACAATTCATTCTATATTTTTGAAGACTTTTACAATTTTTTTAGGTTTTAGATAATAGATTTTTTTTTTTTTTTTTTAAAAAGGTACATCATATATTTGTACACGGCAATGGCTGTACAACATAGTAGCCTTTCCTTTCTTTTTTTTACCCAACTTAAGACTAGGCAAAACTAAGTAGAAGCTAACATACAGCCATGGAGATTCGACCTCTCACCAAAGATGTGGATGTTAGATGTGCCTAACCACCGCGTCTAGCCCATGTTTTGAGGACTTCACAATTTTTCTTATTTATTGCGGGGACCAAATATGTTTTTTTTTTTTTTTTTTTTAAAAAAATCCATTAAATATTTTACCTTCCCTCCCTCCGCTCTTATTTGACACTTTTCACTGTTTTAAAATTTGATTCTTGACTGATATGGGACATGACTAGTTAGTGGTCGACCACCTTATGATCCGATAATCGGATTCCGTTTTGTTGAATTCTCACGTCATTCAAAAAATAAAAATAAAGGCCTTAGGTGCACAACATCAGGGTGTTCAGTGGGCGAAGCATGAAAGAAGCTTGCTTATCAGTGTTAAAGCATTTGGGGAAAAAAAAATGAATTCCAATTTCAAAACACACCTGCATCAATGATCAATGCAATACAAACGGCCTGAAAAAGTGAAGAAGATTTTGACATTGCCAACTTTTTAGAGCTGAGTAATACGTGAAATACAAGGCAGAGAACAACAAAGCATGTCCGGATGTAACCCTTCCCTAGCTGACAAACTAAAGGTGTATTATGATACTCGGGACTCTGTCAACTGAATTTTTACGTCATGCAAAGAAAAAAACGTGTACTTTGATAAAAAGATGTATTGTGTCGTTGATTCATTTCTAGCTACAGATACTCCCATGTGGTGTTGTATGTATTGGATTCGTGATATCCTACGAGAGCTTGAACCCAAGGAGAAAAAAGTCGACATGGAATCAATTGGTGACGCGGATTCAATTATAGCTTAATATTTTGAGAAATTTAAGAAAGTCTTCTATTCCAATCATATAAGGAGGTTATCATCTTGGAAGATGTGGAGGATATTGATGTCTTAAATGGCATAAGAAGATTTTTTCCAGATAAAAGATACTTGAGCAAGATTTTGTTCACCACTCACTCTCCAGAGTTTTTTCTCCAATATCTTTATGAATCTCAAAAAGCTTTCTTAAATATAAAGCTTGAAGACCACACTTCAACATTACAAACTAATTCACTACTACATTTTGAGTTTATTGCTACACTTGAGAACCATTGCGAAAAGGTTAAAAACCGTTGCAAAAGACCCGAATTCCTATTGCAACGGTTTTTTACAAATAAATAGCAACATATAAAAACCGTTAAAAGATACTTTTTGCAACGGTTTTATCTCAAAACTATATGACAAGCATTTTCACATTCGCAACAGTTTTGAAAAACTATAGCAACCGGTTTAAAACTTTTCGCAACAGTTTTTGGCAATTATTGCAACGGTTTTTAAATGTATAGGCAACAATATTCATACTTTATGCAACACTTATTGTCAATTATTGGAAACAATAGCAATTATGATAAAATGATATTAACAATTCATGACTACTGAATCACGTTCATAAAAAGCTCAAGAGAAAACTCATTTATGTACAACAAAAATATATAAACGAGGACAAGAGAGAGTTCTTCAGGGTCCACTTTGGCTTCAATATGCTTAAAATAATCTAACAAAAAAATTCATAAATCATAACCTAACAAAGCTTTTTTCTATAAGCTGTACAATTATTATTCAAATTTCTCTTCTTCCATTTTGAATCTTCTCTGTGGGAAACACTTGCTCTGTTCCATATATACCTATCTTTTGAAATCTTCACATTCCTTAGTAACCACAAAATTTTAAAAAGAAGCAAAAAATGAGAGCTCAAAAACAAATATCCCCTTCTTAGGCAAATGTACAAAATACTTACTACTTCCATTTTAGCTCATCGACGAACAAATTTTGCAGCTGGCTATGAAAAGTCAATTCCTCCAATAAGCTCAGCAATTCACTTCCATTTTAGCTCATCCACAACCAAAGGCAGGCCAAATAAAACCATGAAAACAACATATTTGGAATTTTTGAGGTAGCACTGAACAACAAGAGTAGAACAGAGCTTTAACACAAGTGTACATTACATTTATTAGATGTAGAAAGAGAGACTTATTAGAAAACGGAAGACACAAATCCCAAAATTTCAAAAATAGAAGACATAGATAGACTAACACTACTACATTTTGAGCTTACAAAGATACTGACGGAACAGATTATTATTCAACATGTACTAATAAAAAAACTTAAAAGAGCAATGCAAAAATTAACAAAAAGTTGTACCTTCGAATACTCTTATCCGGATATAGAAAACTGGAATGAATTAAAAGAGAAATTTATAATCTAGATCTTTCGGTGCAAAGCCTACAAGCCCAAAGTCACAGATTTGCAAATTATAGTAAAGTTATTACTTCAAGCATATGATGTAGATTATTTTTCAGAAGTTTGGGATACCTCAGAATGTACCTTAGAGTGTCAAGTTCCAGATTAAAGAGAAGGGTAGGGGTTGATGAGGCAAACTTCTCCTACAAAAGATCAAAAAAACGTAATCCGTGCATTGATTATGAGACTAGAAAAGGATAACAAAAAAGCACATATCAATAAATCATGTTTAACGAATAAGAGAAAGCATCCCATATTCTAGACATAATAGTTGGCATAAATCATTTCACATATAAATTGAAAAACCATATAAAAGTACAACAATTAGCCATATAATTCAATACAAAGTGAAATTATGCAGCAAAACTCAGTAGGTAGCAATTGACTGATGAGCCCGATCATACATATATCTCCACTATGTCATAAAGCATGTCAATGGGAAAAAAAACAAGAATGTATTGCTGTTTACTGCAGAAAAAAGAAACAAAATAGACCAGGACCATAAATATTGAACCCGCGAACACGATCTTATTAAGAATCTGAAAAAGACAAAGGGAAAAGAAACAAAGAGATTAATCTATGGCATTCAATAACTCCTGAAGACTCACCAATTCTACTCCCGGTGAAACAACCATAAGTGTATAAAATGGAAGACAACTGTTTTGTCCAATGTAAAAACAATACTAGCAATTTGAGAAGGTGGTACCCCTGCAAGGAATATAGTGGTTGAGTTGTCAAATACCTTTGAAAATCAATATCTAAAAGTTATTACTTCAAGCATATGACAGCCAATGCCAACCACCAAGACCAACTGCCTTCTTTACAACACCTACCAAAAAGAATTTTATTAGAAACTTTTTAACTGATAAGCATGACATTTAGAACAAATCTTATACACTACCTTGATAATTGGACACACCTACTTTCCGAGAACTCCTTTGTGAGCTTATACAAAAGAATCATATTCCTTGCAAAAGTAATGAAACTAGCAACAATAACCTATGACAGAGATCATTACAAGAAAGGAAAGGTCAGTTCATACCTAAACAAAGAACGTATAATAGAGGGCAAATTAATATGATGTGATATGATAACTATCTGTATGCCTATAGCTCCTTTTTCAAAAGCATAATCAAGAAACTTATAAACACCATTAATATACTCATCACTTACTCTTGATAAATGAATCCAACTTTTATCCATTATGAAAAACTGACTGGAAAGGGAACAAAAAATTGGGAACCTGAAAAGGAAATAATAAAAGAAAAACTAAAAAACATATAACTGTTGAAACATATGAGCTTGCACATAGAACATGGCCAGTTAGTGAAGGCGACTCCATTAGAGACCACATCTACATCAGAGAGTCAAGTCTACCAACAAAATCTCAGCTGTTAGCATCATTTTGCGACATAAACATTTCATTCATCAAGTACCATACGTTGCTTAACCACAGAATTTGTAACATGGCTGAAAAAATTGCATTTGATATATGTAGATTTTTAAGATGATTAACTATAAATATTTTGAAAATTGCATTTGATATGTGCATAAATGTTATGATTGACTATATGCAGATTTCCAGAACCTAGTTCACTAGATACTATTTTGTAGTATATGGCAGATTTCTTACCTAACTACTACAAACAAATCGAAGAAAAAGGTAACAATTAGCATTAGAAGCGACAGAAATCATTACTGAATAAGTAATAGTAGATGCAATTAAATCTTGATTCCTGCCATTCAATTAAACACAATAGAGGGTCCCATCCATGAGCCACTTAAGGCAGAATGTATATAGATCAATCAAATCTCAGTTGAAAATTATTGGATATTATCTATGAAAGTTAATAAAACCATAGTTTGCAGCCAAAGAGAAGAAAGGGACGGGACAAATAAAGAGAAATGTACTCTTCCATGGCCTACACGATGCATGCGGTGACAAACAAGGTCCCAAAATAGCATTTTTCCAGTTCACAAACTGTGGAATTGGAAACAATGCTTTGGCTAAAAGGTCTATGAATTGAGGACAAAATGAAACAAGTTATTTTTGAAACCACCCTAGTTAATAAATCGATGTTTGGCTACTTATGAGCCATCAACTCTTTCGTAGAAAAGAGTGAAAAAAGTTCTAGGCTCCAATGAATAATAATGACAAAACAAAAAAACACATTTAGTCATATCTTTCTAAATCTGACCAACAAAATTCAGAAACGACAAATAGAAAAAGAAAACATGAACTCATACGAGAAACATTATCCTATAAGGATATGCAGTATATGTACCATTCCAGCTTAATACAACATGACTTTCAATTCAATTATTAGGACCAATAATATGTAATGCAGGCATTACTTTAATTGCATAAGTCTCTATCATCTGACTGAATTAATAAAATTATCTGATATAATTACATATAATCCTTCGATCATAGGTCTTTAATAGCACTAACTTCAATTCAAAAAAATTAAGCATCAAACAGCAAATTAAGTCAAATAACACTTTAACCAAGTTGATTTAGTTATAGGAAAAGCATTTAATTGAAATCAAACAATTAAACATGCAAAAAAATAAAGAGAAATTAAAATTGGAGAAAAATTAAAACCCTAACCTAGCTCGTTCGATTGCATATACATTTTAGCATCGAAACAAGTAAATTCAAAGTAAAAAATCCGTAAAAGATACAAGAGCAAAGGAGTAATAAATCCATTGTGTAAACTAACTAATGTATCAAACTTTGAGATGCTTTGAAATAGAAAGCTTGTAGTCAATACATGGTAATGTTACTATTGGATATCGTTTGAATCCCAAGTAGAGTAAGATACTGAAAACATTAGATTATGGAAGAGTTAAAATACTATAAAAGATAGGAATTCTAATCATAATAAGATTAGCATTAGATTATTATAAATAGAGCTATTTATGTTGTGTTTAGTTGTCACACACTACAAGGTGGGTGTACCATATTTGATTAGGCTAGAATTGTGTATTATACGCCTCTAGGTAGGTGTATAAGAGTCATTATTGTAGTAGTTCCTATGAGTAATAAAAAATAATATTTTGTGGACATAGACTATACTGAACCACGTTTAAATTCTATTGTGTTCTCTAACGTATCTATATGCACGACCCTTCCAACAAAGTGGTATCAGAGCCTGAGATTGTATATAGATATGTTGGTTATTATTGTCGCCAAGAGAAGGTACATTCCACTGCTAGAGCAAAAGATTGCAAAGAAAAAGATGTTGAAACAATCAAGAAGCTTGCGTCAAGTCATGGTGTAGTGCTCATTGTTGAAGATTATTGCAGCAACGCATTAAGCAGATTGATGTCATGCCAGAGCATGGAGTTCCAATAGCAACTCCAAGTTCAAAAGAAAAGAACATGGTTAATAGAGAAGGGATGGCTGCGCGTCATGAAGGAAATGGCGTCCCCAAGAGTGCCGAAGAAGGTAGACAACTACGGTTGTCGAGAAGAGTACCAATGAGCACCGCCATTGAGGAAAAAATGACAGAGATGATTGGCGAAGAAAGAACTTGTTGTTACAAGTTGGGAGAGCAAACACAACCAAAAACCAAAAAACAAAAAAGAAAAAACATGAAAAATGTTTAAGGAGAAAAAAAAAGGCATTATGGACAGTCCTATTTTAGTTCTCTAAATTTTGTATTGGTGAATAAAGATTTTACTCTCAAAGATTCTTATCAAGATCTTGTCAAACATGTCTATAAAACAAAACACAAGAGCTTTGATTTTGACAAGGCCAAGGAGTTGTGTACTTTGTTGAGCTTGGATGATGAAAGCCGTGAGATCTTGAGCGAGGATTTGTTTCAGTATTTGCAGTCCATAAAGGAATTGGTGAACTTGAGTTCTGATTAGACAAGAAGAGATTTTGATCAAATACTTTGATCTTAAGGGAGGATGTGTATCCAAGTTGACTCAGATGATGTTGATCAAGGATTCAAATTTTGGTATGTCTCGCCAAGGGAAGAATTTATTGGATATAGCTCGAATTCAAAGTAGAGTCAGATATTGAAAACAATTAGAGATTTGATAAGAGTTAAAATACTATCAAACATAGGAATCCTAATCATAATAGGACTAACATTAGACTATTATAAATAGGACTACTTTATATTGTGTTTAGTTGTCACACACCACAAGGTGGGTGTACCATATTAGATTAGGCTAGAATTGTGTATTATACGCCTCTAGATAGGTGTATAAGAGTCATTATTGTAGTAGTTCCTACGAGTAATAAAGAATAATATTCTGTGAACGTAGACTAAGTCGAACCACGTTTAAATACTATTGTGTTCACCAACGTATCTATATGCACAATCCTTCCAACAGTTACACCATCCTTATGTTGCTCCAAATGCTGAATTAACACTGACGATCTACTCGATTTGGTCATGCTCTTCAATCCGCTCACCTCCCATTCTACTAAGAGAATTAGAATGAGCCCCATATGTGTGAATGGATATTTTGGGAGCTCGAATGGTTTCAACACTTGCTCCTCGATTTGATAAAGTTCAAGTTATTGCAAATGCATGACTTTGCTTTAAAATCACCCAAAGTCCAATAAAAATTATGGCAAGCAGCGACAGATGGTTAAAATTATTTTGTGCAGCAAAATTATGGAATTTGCTCGGTAATTTATCGCTATTTAATTAAATATTTTGATTTCGAGATATAAACGGAAAAAAATTATTTGAATGCCATGGCAATTTTTTCGTGTGAAATTCTTTTTTTGGTCAAGCCATCTTGTACGTATGCAAACGAAAAATAGTGCAGCAATCATTTCAGGTAAGCGATGAAGTAATTTCCCCCACCAAATTTAAAGACTTTATTATTTTTTTTTTGGGTCAAAAGGAAAAATCCATAATTTAAACAGAAACAAAAAGTTAAGTACTGGACAAACAAAGAAACAACGAAACATTGGGTCAAAGCTCGTACAACAAACAGAACTAAACAAAAGGTAAAATCCTAAGAATTGATCCCAAACAAAATAATGTCAGAGACAGCCAACGGCCAAGCCCCGCCGTCAACCCAGATGCAATATTGATCTCCCCAGCTCTATTGATCTGTAGTCACAGAAAAGTATGGAGAGAGACACATCGGGGAAGATGGATGTCCTTACTGTTGAAGCTGCCTTAGAACTTCTTTACAAATTTTCCAACAGACACGAAACCACCTTTGGCCGAGCGGTGAGAGAAGTTTTGAGAAATGTTGAAATCATGAAAGCATTTGTCACGGATGCTCCCCAACTGAAGCTTAAAGATGGTTCACTAGAAGAAATTGAATCTTTGGCCAGAAATGTATACTCGCACCTCCTCTCAAGAGATATCCGGAAAATGATGGCATCTCAATGTTTGGCTTTTGTTGAAGAGCTAAGTGAAATTTTGGAGCCAATACGTGATGGGAAATTCACAGACGAATAGGTTAATGAAAATGAGCTAAGGCCATCACGAATGGACTACCCTACCACTGATCAACTCGGCTTTGTTGAGCATCTTGTGGAGAATCTTGAACAAGTGGTGAAAAGCAAGGCTGATTCAATTGGCCCTTTGGATATTTCCATTATAGATCTTCAACGCAAGCTAAGGTTGGTCAGATCTCGCCTCATGGAAATTCCGGAGAAGCGCAAAGAAGACGCCAACCTAAAGGATCTCATTCAAAGCATTGCAGATATGGCATATGAGGTAGAGTATATCACTGATTCGTTTCTAGTTAGAGATATTCCGGTATGGGTCTGTCTGCCTTGGTTTCACGATATCCTACGAGAGCTTGAACCTAGAGGGATACAAGTCGAGATGGAACTTGGTTAAACGAATTGGATTATAAACTCTGTTCTGAGCGAAGATCCAAAGCTCCATATAATCCCCATTTTCGCTAAAACCAATATTAGACAGAAATTTAAGAAAGTCTCCCGTTACTGTGAATATGATTATTATAGAAGGTGGTTCTCAACTCTGGCGTGGATTTCGGTCTCGTCTTATAAACAAAGGAAAAAGGAGGTGTTGCTTGACCTCTTACGTAATGCTTCATGTGTTTTTAATAGTGTATTTTATCGTGTTGAGGAAGCATGTACAAGTGATATGAGAGAAGATGAGTAAGAAGTCTTGGTGTGCGAACTTTTCAACTATGATTCGTATTTTATCATCTTAGAAGATGTATGGAGGATATTAATGTGTTAAATGACATAAGAAGATTTTTACCAAATAAAATAAACTTGAGCAAGATTTTGTTTACCACTGCCTCTCCAGAATTGGTTCTCCAATGTCGGAATGATTCTCAAAAAGCTTTCTTAAATATGGAGCTTGAAGACCACTCTTCAACATTACAAGCTAATAAGCCACCAACTGACAATGATGTTGTCAGTTTCAAGGAGGAGACAGAAAAGATGCTTAAACAGCTTATTGGAGGACCGAAACAATTGCGCATTATCTCAATTTTCGGTATGGCCGGTCAAGGTAAAACGACTCTCGCTAAGAAATTGTATAATAATCCTTCAGTTGTTGATTACTTCCATACTCGTGCTTGTGCATTGTTTCTCAATCATATGAAAAGAGGAAGTTATTGTTGGAGCTCTTAGGTCAGGTGATACAACTTTCTGGTCATCAAATTGATGATAAGACTGATGAAGAACTAGCTCACATGCTATGGAGAAGTCTCAGTGGACGGAGGTTCCTTATAATCCTCGATGATATCTGGAGTATTGAAGCTTGGAATGATCTAAGAAGATGTTTTCCAAATGATAATAATGGAAGTCGAATTATCATCACAACTAGATTAAAAAAGTTGGCAACCCAAGCTCAACCTGGTAGCATACTACAACCTCTTGATCCACTCTCTGATGATGAAAGTTGAGAACTACTAAGGAAAAAGGTATTTCTTAAGGAAATTTGCCCTCCTGAATTATCAACAGTTGGAATTCACATTGCAAAATGTTGTAAAGGTTTACCTCTTGCAATACTTTTGATAGTTGGGGTTCTTGCAAAGATGGAGAGAAACGAAGATCAATGGAAACAAATTGCAGAAACTTTAAATTCATGAGTACTTAGTGCAGAAACAGGGGCAAAGGCATAATAGAGCTGAGTTACAAGCACTTACCAGATCATTTGAAGCCATGTTTTCTGTATTTTGGAGCATTTTTAGAGGATAAAAAAATTCTAGTCTGGAAGTTGATACGATTGTGGATCGCTGAAGGATTTGTAAAACATCCTAACTTGAGGAGGTTAGAGGATGTAGCAGAGAATTACTTGGTGGATCTGATTGGAAGAAGCCTAGTAACAATTGCCCAAGAAAAATCCAATGGCGGGGTAAAATCTTGTCGTGTTCATGATCTCTTGCGTGAGTTTTGCTTGAACAAAGCAGAAGAAGAAAAGTTTTGGCAGCTCATCCATGGGTATGATGCACACTTTCCTTCCTTTAATGATAATTTGGAATATGGAATGGCTACTAATTAGTCTTATTCCTCAACACCTATAATATATAATCGACGTCGCCTTTGTATTCATTCCAAAAGAAATCATTTCATTTTGTTGAGACCTTCTGGACCACTTGTTCGAACACTACTTTTGTTTGCTGCTAATGACATGTTGCAAAGTGATTCCTATGATATCTCATTCATTTTTCACAACTTTAAGCTTCTTAAAATTTTGGTTTTGGAAGATATCATAATTGGAGACTCTTTCGAAGCACTTGGCACACTTATTCATTTAAGATACTTAAGTGTTCAAGGCTATGTAGACTCAATTCCACCATCCATTGCCAATCTTTGGAACCTAGAAACATTTTGTGTCAAAGCATTAAAAGCTGAAGTTGTCACTGTACCAGATTCTATATGGGATATGGGGAAGTTGAGGCATGTGTGTATCAATGAAAATGCTTCTTTTGATTTAAACCCTTATAGTCTTGAGAACTCCTTCATACTAGATAATTTGCAAACATTTTCCACACCATCTCTTACTTGTGGAGATAACATGGAGAAGATGATGAGAAAGATTCCTAGCATTCGAAAACTGAAATGCATATTTTTGGATTCTTGGGATGCTACTAGAAATTGCAATGAACTCCCAGTGTTGAGCTTTCTTAATCAACTTGAATCATTGAAGGTATTATACCATGGTGAGGGAAAATATCCATGCAAATTTAATTTTCCCTCAAATCTTAAGAAGTTAACTTTGTCAAATTTTCGGATGCCATGAAGTGAAATTTCACAACTTGCCACGCTATGCAATCTAGAGGTTCTCAAGTTGTTGGGCAATGCATTTGAGGGTGAAAAATGGCAGATGGAGGATGAAGTGATGATTCCAAAACTCAAATTCTTGAAATTGGATACATTGAATGTTGCCCAATGGAGTGCCTACAGTGATAACTTTCCTTGCCTCAAACGTCTACTCTTGCACAAATGTGATCAACTTAAGGAGATCCCTGCTGGTATCGGAGATATTGCTACGCTAGAAATGATTGAGGTGATGTGGTGCAATCGTTTGGTTGCAATTTCAGCAAGGAAAATTCAAGAAGAACAACTAGAATTTGGCAATGAAGAACTAAAGATTCATATCCGTCCTAAAGACTGGGATTTGGAATCATCATCATGAGTGCTTGTGGTCCACGTAAGTTAACACAGACGCATTAATTTGTAATCTATCTATATTATAATGTTCTAGCATAGATGCTTCAATTATATATGCAGCTCTAAGTGGAATTCAACGTTTAAAAAGTGGATACTTCATTTCCGAAACAGGGATCATATATCACTGATCCTCACCAATACTAGGGCTCTATCTTCATACTTTTAGTCTTTCTTATTATTTATTTTTTATATTCTTCCCCATGTTATTCTCAAAGTAGAAAACATTTATTTGTCTGTGATTTTCCAGATAATTTCTTATTTGCTTGATATCTAGCTTTTTGTATGGCTCTTTACAGCCTTGTAGTTATGCAGAGAAAAACCTAGAAAACTTCATTCATGTTTATTTATATATGCATATATTCTACAAAAGCTCTTAACACATATTGCGATTGTAAGGGGGCTTGAATATTTAAGAACTGGACACTTCACTTCCAAATAGATCCCATCAATGATCCTCTTCACTACCATGTGACTTTTGATAAAAGTTGAAGCCTCTAACTTCATACTTTAGTCTTTCTTTCTATATTTTCCTCATGTTATTCTTTTATTCGAAGTAGAAAATATTCATTTGTCTTTGTGACTTTTCCATATAATTTCTTATTGTCTTGATATCTAGCTTTTTGTGGGAGAGAAGGGACATCTGTAGGTGATTCTTGTAACACAACATAACCATATATCATAAGGATCTTTACAGTCTAGTAGTTATGAAGAGAAAAACATAGAAAACTTCCTTCAGGTATATATATGTGCATTTTCTTATATATAAGGGAGAAATCGTAGTTCGAACTTAAACTTCTAATTATATAGATTACTTTATGGTTATTTCACGTAACTCTTAGGTACTATATATACACGTATTCTACTCAAGCTCTAGACAAATTTTCGTAAAAACAATTACATGTTATTGGTATGACCCATTACATTATTGGTGACCTACTTAAATTAGATAACCACTAAAAATCCACTAGAGCCCATTATGGTTCCAATTATGTGAGATATAACTGACTATGTACACCTATAAATTAGTTGCATCTCTCCCTATCCATTGAAGAGTTGTAGAGATTTCATCATATATTTACACTGTAAAAAAAACAGTTAAGATTGAAAATTCAATTAATCACTATTACGGTTCCATTTTTCGCATCAAGCAAGCAACTTATACAGTAGTAGTGATTTTTATGTGACAATTATAGAATTTTGATAAATTAAATTACATTATGTTTATTACAATAACTATGCTTACACTACAGACTTTACCGAACTTTAAAACACTGTTATGATAACTTTTTCTTTTTTTTTTTGGTATTTCTTTTCAGGGACATGCAACTGGAAATCATTGCTGTCATATCCACAATTCCAAAGGTGGTTGTCTTTTCTAGTCTCTATTGGCTTTATCTAGACATCTGATCTTTGTGTTAAATCATGACCATGCACTTTGCATAAAAAAATTAAGTGGAAATCTAATTAATGCGAGTATTTTAGTGTTTATTAAAATTTTATTTCTTGCAAATTTATAAGTAATTTTTTATTGCAGATTTTTTACTCCGCGGGTAGAGAAGGAATATGTGCTCTATGATTTCAGCTTTTGAAGGATATGAAAAATAAATGGTTCCACGATGTTATGTTTCGCACTTTATGAAATTTTAGTTTTCTTGTAAATAGTTTTTAAGAATATATAAATCTCTGATGTAATTAAATTTTTTTTTGGATTGTACTCCCTTGGTGCTCATTAATAAAATTTTCTTTTTAACGTTAAAAAAAAAGTTTTGATCTGTAACTCTGTGGAGGTAGACACAATTGGCGGAACTACGTGAATTTTTGCCTCATGACTACCTTTCTCGTTGCACTTTTCTATTCTGAAAATATTTATTGTTGTTCCTAACATAGGAACCTGGTTTCTTCGTGGTGTGATGACTCGATTTGATAACTGGATCCAACAGAGACTGTTGTTGATTCAGGAATTTTTTGGGAGACTTATCCATGGAGCAGAGGTTCGTGCGGGAAAAAAATTGGGGCTCTTTTTTCTATTTCTTGACCTAGTTGGGTGAGTTAGCGAGGTACTAGGTTTTTTTGTTATGTGAGAGACTTTTAACTAAAAACAAAATTTTATCTTTGATATTATGATATCTCTGCAATTCCACGTGTTTAAACACAATTGGCCGAACTACGTAAATTTCTGTCTCGAGATTGCCTTTCTTGATGCACTTATTTGTTATCAAAATATTGTTCCTAACGTAGGAGGCCTAAGATTCGTTGAAGGTCGCCAATCCGTGGACCTCTACCGACCCTAAGACTCTATGCGGATATTGGTGGAGAAAACATCATCTCCATTCTGCCTTGGAAAAAAGGTGGAAAACATCATTGGGTTTAAAAAAAAAATCCAATTTGACAAAACCTTGAAGTTTTGCAAGGAAGAAGTCCTTTCCAATTAGAGCTGACAGATGAGGCATGGTGCTGGGTGGCATGTGAAGGATTCAAGATAGGAGAAGCAGAGTCAACAGCATCACCGGTAGCTGATCACTTGGATGGTAAAGCAGCTTGCAGTGTTGGAAAATTCTCATTTTAGGAATGAGAGGCCTCCAAATGTGGTGCAGTGTTGTTACCATTTTCTGGAATATGAACCTCCAAGTTACTCTTTGTTGGAGGAGAGATTAGGAATGGATTCAAAAATTCTTTTTTAGTGGAAGTGAAAATAAATAATTTTTGAATTATATAAGTATATTTTTTTTCAATTGGGGCCAATTTTTTATTTTTGCAAAAATAATATTGACACTAGTAAGGTCAAAATCTGGTTTTGGGTTTGATGAGTTCATCGCTTCACTCTAGAAGTGTTGTTACCATTTTTTTATATAGTATCGTTAAAAAAAAGTTACTGTCGTTAAAAAATCTATGTAGTATCGTTAAAAATAAATTAATAGCCCCTCTATTTTTTTCCCTTGTCATGAATGTTTTTATTTGAATCTTAACCCCCCAATTTTAAAATCTTGGCTCTACCCTTGCTACAAAACAATGCTCACTGGGGTTGTGTCTTGGGAATTGCTCCGACGATCAACTCAGTTATAGAGTTTAAATTGCATATAAGCAAGGGAGAATAAAGGAGGCAAGAGAGAATAAAATAGAGTGAGAGCATTTTTGTGTGAGTGTGCCTCATATTGGTTACCTTTTTTAGAATATGGCTCTTATATTTATACTAATCCTTAAGCTACGATAGTTTGCCACGTGTCCCACTACTAAAGTTTTCTATAGGCCCCTCAGGCATATTCTCCCTCAAGCTAGGTTGGCTCTTGACCTATGATCTCGACCCCTCAAGACGTTCTTGGACTAGGAAATGTCCTATTCAAGCTGGGGATGGAGATTCGGCATGGAGCGCAGTGTTGTCTCACATTGGGTCGGAGGTTCGGGCGTAGTTTATTTGGACTCTGAAGGCATTTTCATTTATTCATATAGGGTCGAATTTCTACTCATATTAGAGACAATCGAGCATCTTTTGCTCCTTTTCCCTTGGAGCAAACTTTGTTGGATGGCCTCACCTCTCCAGTGCTTCCCAAATGAAATAAGCATCACCAGGTTCGATACTTGGTACTTGGACCTCATCCAAAAATGTCGAGAGGCTAGATACGAGAAAGGAAGTGCAGAATCTATCATTGTCCATACTTGTTGACAAATTTGGAAAAGTAGAAACTCATTTGGTTTTGAAGGGACCCAAACTTGTCCAATCAGGATTGCTACTTTAGCCAATCACCTCAACATTGAGTTCAAACAAGTTACTATTATCCTTGCCCAACTTGTTAACTCTGCAGGGCTCCTAAGAAATTCTCCACCAGCAACAAATTGGACCATTCCCGAAAAAAGGCCACTTAAAATCAATTGTGACACCTCTTTCTCTCCCAAAGGCAACATAGCAGAAATTGCAACCATTTCCAGGAACTACGAAGGGCACCTAGTTAATGGCATCGCCTTCTCCACTCTCTGTGAATTTCCTCAGCCATCAGAAACTTTATTACTCTTTAGTCATGTCAAATTAGCAAGCCAATGCAACTCAATCTTGCCTATCTCTATTGAATCAGACTGTGAAGAAGTCCTAAATGCAGTTAATAGCGATAACTCCAACTGGAAAATCGACTTTATCATCTTGGACATCTGCACAGAATTAACTAAAAGGAATGACATTCAACTCCAACTCATTCAGAGGTGGAGCCAGGAATTTTTGTCAGTGGGGGCTAAAATTCATAAATTTTAAACTATAAGAGTACTTTTTTTTTTTCAGTGGGGGCTAATTAATTTTTTAACTAAAAATACATAGATATTTAATTTTTTTTCAAAAAATACATAGAATTTTTAACATTTTTATGAGCTAGTGGGGGCTAAAATCCATAATTTTTAAACTATACGAGTACTTTTACTTTTTTAGTGGAGGCTAATTAATTTTTTTTAACTAAAAATACATAAATATCTAATTTTTTTAAAAAAAATAAATAAAATTTTTAACATTTTTATGGATCAGCTCCCACTGGCCTATATGTGCCTCCGCCAGTGAACTCATTAAAAGATCCGTTAATATAGTTTTTGATTGGATTGCTAACCATACATATTGTAAAAATCTTCTAGTGGACTGGTTATCAAATGTTTCTATTTCTCTGACCTAGCTCTTAGAAGCTGATATACCTACTGTTAGTGTAGGTTAATGTAGTTTTTCATTATTAATGAATTTTCATCTTTCAACCAAAATAAATAAATAAATAAGAGACCAATACCTCTCAACAACCCTTTCAAATAGTTAATCGAAGATTATAAATGCATGTTATAAGTAAATATTGAGTTTTATGTTAAGCATATTTATCAAAAGATGAATGTTTATACATAATTAATATTGAGTTTTATGTTAAGCATATAAGTAGTTCTTCTTTTATTCATTTTTCTCTCTTCTTTTATTAATTTTTCCTCTTACTCCTTGTTTTTCCTTTTTTTATCTCCCTCATTTAATGTTTTCTCTCTTTCTCTTGTTTACCACTATTACACATTTCTCTTTCCCACCATACTTATCCCTAATGTAGTCATAAACTTTCTCTTGTTAATATGGGTACCCTAAGATATGCATAAAACATAGCCACTGATTAAGAAATCCAACATATTCACTCCATACGATTTTCATGTTAGACATTGATAATTTAACATATGAATTTGATAGTGTTATTTTTTTTTTTTTATGTGAGTCATTTAATAATTAAGGACTATGTCAACCAATCTAAAAGAAAAAAGAAAAAAAGCCGTACAAGTGTTTTTTTTATACAATAGAGGGAAAAATCGGGATTTAAAACTCTTGAGTACAATGGTACATGTACATATTACCTGATCATTCTATCCAACTTTTAAATGTAAAGAAGCAATACAAGTTAATGTTCAATGTGAAAACCCATTATGACTAGTAAAATTATTAATGATACGACAAAAAACTAATTACCATCTTTACCAATATCATGTTCTTTATTATAGTTATCCATCATGATCCTAATAATTCATACAATATGGTGATTTCCATACTTATATTTTGATAGGGAATCTACTTATGAGAATATATATGATCGAAAGAAAAGAGTTATATGAGGAGGAGCATGACTACATGAGGCATATCTATGGTAGGAGAAAGAAATGTGTAATAGTGATAAACAAAGAAAGAGAAAAAAAATTAAGAGTGAAATATAGTTTATCCCCTGTGTTTTATGAAATATGTACAATAAACCCTGTGTTATAGAAAGTATCATCTAACCCCCTGCGTTATGACAAAACGTTGCATACTCGTCCAAATTTGAACTCCATAAATTTGACTAACGTTTTATAAGAAAATACGATAATGCCCAAGGGGGTAATTTGCACTATTTTATTTTTAATAGGTGAGCATGTGCTAAATTAAAATTATCAGATAGGTCATTTTGTAACATTTTTCTACTACTCAAGCTTGACATTTTTGAATTTTTCACAAAAATTTTATAACCCATTACCATAACTATAAATTTGAAAAAATAAAATAAAATAACAAGAGCAATAAATTTGAAATACTCACCATGAAGTCTTGGAAAGCTCGTGCAAGAGAGTGAATTTTTTTACTTCAAATTTGTTCTTTTTTTTTTTTGGTCAAAGTTTCAGATTTGTTCGAGTGCTCAAGAATGGCGTTTTTTTTGCTTAAGATATGTTGAGTGCAAGATTAAGGCGGGACAAAGTTATGAGGTGCCTTAGAGGGTATTTTTGTTCATTCATATCAATTTGGGCGAGTATGTAACGTTTTGTCATAACACAAGGGGATAAATTCTATTTTTCATAAAACAGGGTCTATTGTGCACATTTTGCAAAACACAAGGGGGTAAACTATATTTCACTCAAGGGTATTTTGGTCCATCAAATCTATCATAGACGAAAGCCACGCGCGTGTATTATATTTTTGTTAACTATAACGGATTTTTAAACGGCAGGGTATAATATACAACATTCTGGTAAAACACAGGGGGATAACTGCTACTTTTCATAGCACAGGGTTTTATGCACACTTTTGATCTAACACAGGGGACTGTATGCAATTTACCCAAAAATTAATTAAGGGAGAGAAAAAGAGAAAAAAAAAGTGAACAGAGAGAAAAACTAATAAAAGAAGAGAGAGAAAGCATGCCAAGTAGGTGGTAATAATTAGATGATAACAAAAGAGTGTCTAACATTACTCATAATTGTTATAAAATAATAGCTATAAAGACAATAATATAAGAAAGAGTTGAAAGAGTATATCAAAGCTTGTTTTTCCTCTCTATCATTCACTCAATTTTCTCAATGCAAGCACACCTATTTATACAAAAGATGATCAATACAAGTGACATCATTCATTACTTTAGTTAAAGTAATGGCACTAAAATTACCTAACATTTGGCCTAACTAAAGTTGCTAATCATCTTGTTGTCAATAAATATTCATATTTTTACAACACTCCCCCTTGGATATTTATTGCTTAAGAATATGTCTCATTAAAATCTTATCAAGAAAACCCAATGTGATAAAAACTTGACTAAGGAAAAAGAGTACAAAATTCTTTGTGTATGCATTATATACTGCCTCATTAAAAACCTTGTCAAGAAAACCCAATGGGACAAAACCTGTACAAAAGGAAAAAGAGTGCAGTGCATATGTCTCCCCCTCTTGTGGGCATATCAAGAATGAACATGGAGTCGCCGCATACCAATCTTCCATATTAACTTCTCGAATGTGCTAGTAGGCAATGATTTTGTAAACAAATCAGCAAGGTTCTCACTTGAACGAATCTGACGAACCTTGATTTCACCATTCTTTTGAAGCTCATGAGTAAAGAAGAACTTTGGCGTGATATGTTTAGTTTTATCACCCTTAATATAGCCTCCCTGTATTTGGGCAATACATGCAGCATTTATCTTTATGCGAACATATCAACATATCATTAATGATCACAAAGTTGACATATGTCAATCTTGATAGCTAGTTCATTGTGGGTAATGCTTTTGTGAACTCTCAAACAATATTTTCACTTTATTAAATTTGATGAGAACTAGCGTCACTTCTCTCTTAAATTCATGGAAAAATAGAATTTCAATGTGACATACTTGTATTTGGTCTGCCTCGTTAAAACCTTACCAGAAAAAACCCAGTGGAAAAAAACCTTGATGAAGGAAAAAGAGTACAGCACACAAATACCTTCTCCCTGTCATTGTAACATGACTCATTGGTGACAGATCTCAATTATATACATTTTCAACCATCCACATAAATTGTCATAATTTCAACATGATTTCAAGATGAAGTATTCATAATTTGTTTCATGGATCACCACGATATACTTGTCATTACAAGTGAATACATAAGTTGTCAGTGATCTTACTTTGTGGGTTTCAAATAAATGACCAGCATTTATAGATGCAATATATGATGATTTCAATGTTTTTGAAAAAGATAAGTTCACATATATATAGTACAATCCTTCAGATTGGAGTTGCATTATACCTAGCTAACAAATTAACCAAAACACAATATACTATATTGTATTATCAGTAAAATATATTAGTGCATTAATTATACTCAAATATGATACTCTGGGATCAATCACACTTGGTGAGTCATTATAGTATTTATCACCATACATAACAAATGCATGTGATAATCAGAAACAAATATATCATAATATCATCATATTCAAAGAAACATTCTTTCACATTCTTCCAGAATGTTCTCTTCCATACAAAGATCTTTGTAATTAAATAAATTTCTCGAGATTTTCATTCATATGCTTCAAGCACATACAGTCCTTTCAGGATTTCAATGTAATTATTATTATCACGGGAATATATGCTTCAGGCATATAAAGTCCTTCTAGACTTAAATATCATTATCACATGAATATATGCTTCAAGCATATAAAGTCCTTCTAGACTTAAATATCATTATCACATGAATATATGCTTCAAGCATATAAAGTCCTTCTAGACTTAAATATCATTATCATGTGTTTTATATAGGTAAACTTTTACCATATTCACAAGACGCAAATGAAGTCCTTTTCAAAATTACCAGGCTAATATCAATATGATTTTCCCAGAGAATATACACCAAAGTATAATCACACAGTGTACTAACCCATTCTTTGAGGCTTTGTAAAGGTCCGCAAGATATTGTACCGTACGACATGTTTTCCACCAATGACTTCTCTTGTCATATCTATAACATATATTTTCTTGGGATGGTTTCTTTGGTGAACCACTCCCATTTGTCGTAGGTTTTTTGCCTCTTAAAATCAAAGCTTTTCGGACCATAATAGTGTCAGGTGTTATTATTACCACCTTCACGGCCATCATTATCCTAACTGTTATTATAACAATTTAAGGGAAAGACAACTATTATGATTAATTCCTTGAAATTTCTCATAGTTTCTTGAAATTTTTCATAGTGATGTGGGATTGATTTCGTGCAATGCTCATTCTCAATCCCATCAACAACTATACATATTTCATGTGCATTTCAACAACTATGCATATTTCATGTGCATTTCAACAACTATGCATATTTCATGTGCACTTATTTTACGCCTGGATTGCGTCTCCTTTATGATTTTTGGCCAATCATTTATTTGTTGACATTCTTGATTTGGACTTCAATTTAAGATCCTCGATTTCTTTCATAAAATTAGTAGCTACTATATTTTCTAGAAATTTGATCATGATCAATTTCTCTTTTCGGTTTCATTTTCTTTCAGGAGTAATTTAACTGAACAAGATCTATTTATTCTCAATACTTCCAATATTCACATCATATTCAGGTACCTGATACTCTCTTGGAGTAATATTTCTTAGTTTGATTTTTAACTCCTTATCCTGACATCTTCAGGATATCAAACAATTTAGAAATGCCAACTCGCATATTTTGTTCCTTTATCTTTGGAACCAATATATCCACCACGCTTCAGGCGTGCAGTAGACTATATTTATTAATGTGTTTCTCATTTGAAACATCAACTCTAATCAGAGCATTTAAAGCTGGTATATGTGATTGAGTCACTATATTTGCATCGATGAATAATTTGATGAACTTTAGATCAATACGAGGATCAATATGATGATGCTTTTATAAATTTCTCATTTCTCCAGCTTTCGTTTTTCTCCCCCTGATAATGAGAATATCATATCATTGATTAGCAAAATATGCTATTGAAACAACTCCCACCAATGACTCAATATATATATATAATATTTGATGATGATAATATCTCAGTATCTCTCATCATCCCATCTTTAGGGCTTATAGAGGAGCAATACAAACATATATTACGCAAAATATCGTTAGATAGGATATGAATAGTAGGAGTTTAGATTTCAAACAGTTGGCTGTGTTTGAATACATATTGCAGCATCTAATATTGTATATCCTCAAATAGAACTAGATAACTTAGTTGTCAATAATATTAGTCGAGCAATTAACTACAAGCGATGAATGAAGGAGTTTATTGGGCATTTTATGTATTTGTGTGAGTCACAACATACTCAACACTAATCCCAATTGATGTACAATAGTAGGGGTGACTTGAGACCGAATTTTGTTGGGCTCAATCAATAAATAAAAATTCATTTGACTATATAATCTTTTGATTCTTTTATCAGTGCTTATTTGGATCTTCAATAATTTTTTTTTCAGCACTGTATTTGGATGTCCAATGTGATGTGCCAAATAAAATAGCTTTTCGTGATGAAGTATAAAAATATCTTCTGCTCATGAATGGGAGTTCATTGGAATTTTTCAATAATTCCTCTTTTATTTTCAACACACCCATATAAATAGATGACATGATTTCTTCTCCTTGGCACTTGGCTTGGCCGAAATGTTCATACACATCATAAGCAATACTTCTCTCTTTTTCTCTTGGTGCATTCGGCAAGATTAGAAAGAATAGGAAAGTTCTACTTTTTGTTTATTAACTATTGCTTATCATTTTAATGCATATAATACTTGAATCACTAGCTCTCCCTTTAAAACATTGAGCAAAACAATAAAAAGAGAAACAGCCTTTCTTAAATGAAGGTTATAACCAATCATGCTCATCATCTCTTTAAGCATATACTTCTCCTTTTACATAAAAGTGCACTTGTTAATGGACATCTCAACTATTGATTAAATTAATGAAAATGAAGACTCTACGTTTGAAGCTCATTCTCCTAATTGGTGAATAACATATCATGTCATTTTATTATCCATTTGGCCAAAATCAATCTAGATGTGCTCGTTTTAAAGTTATGCTACAAGTGCAAGCAAAACAAGCTAAGTGAGTATTAGTGCAAAATGCGAAATTCGGACAGCTCACTACCCATCATTTTCAGAGCTATTTTTACATAGTAAACGAGCTCATAAATTAATGAAATTTATACATCAGCTAGATTAGGCAGTTTAGAGCAAATGTTGATTTCTGGTGTGAAGGCTAATTCTAACGTTTTGACATCCGATTTAAGCATTTCCGAAATATGTCCTGAAATCGCTGGTGCAGGGCAATCTGCGCAGTTAATTTCTAAAGACTGTTACTTGATGAATATAACTCTGAATTAAGATCCGTTTGATCCTAAACCCATCTACACTTAATGAACTATAAGTCTGTGCAATTTTAGAGTTTTTAGATCATTTAGATAGGTAAATGAATCAGTAAAGTTAAGTATATGCAGTCTAGAATTTCAGCTTATAACATATCAAAGTAATCAACATCTTAAATCTAATAAAAAACAAATCATTATGATTAAATTAATATAAGCCACCTGCACATTAATGTAACATGTTGTCTCCCCACTGATTAGTTTGGTGGATTTGCCTTACACGATCTTAATAAGGCTTCACGTTCCATATAGTAATATAAATTTCACTGCCATAATCGTGTAGGCTTAAAATAAAATTAGGCACTAACTAATGCTTGCCATTTTTTATTTTTTTTATATCACCACGTTTTTAATTTACTGTAACAAAGCATATTGATTAAAGTTTTGGCATGTCAAGCCAATATCAACAAACTTTAGTTTATAGCAAATGAGGACTAAAGTTATTTTGATAGTCAAGACAAGAACTTTTCATATTGGCAGGAGATCATAAGCTTCCAAATGCAAAATTCATAACGTTGGTATCTTTGCAAGATATATGATGATCAATATTAAAATAGTATATAGTATGCAAAAGTTCCAAATGATGTAATTATTTTATATGGGTCTAATCATCATTCCATCCATTGTCATAAAATAAAGCTATTAAGCATTACGTGATTTTTTTTCTTTAGTAGTTCTCTCTTGCAAGAAGTGCATCACATATATATGTATATATTGAAAAATAAGTTTAGACATAATTAGTACACATGTCTTGGCCACCATAACAACTTGTTTTTGGGTTTTACCAGTCAAGGTAAATACACAAATAAATAAAATGAAAGTTAGAGACTTAGATGCAATAACATAAATGCGTAAATAAATAACGAAAATTAAAGTTAGTTGCAATATCGTAAATAAGTAAATAACGAAAATTAATGTTAGTTGCAATAACGTAAATACATAAATAAAGAAAATTAATGTTAGTTGCAATAACGTAAGTACGTAAATAAAGAAAATTAATGTTAGTTGCAATAAGCTCATTGTCATATCATTAATTATGTCCAAGTCGTCATTTTTGCATTCTTGTAAAGATTGAAAAATTAAGTCCAAAAGTTATTCCATATCGTTGTTAGCAACAAAATATTAGATCCAGAATTTGTTATTGGCAGGATTAATTAAATGTCAATATCATTATTTAATTGCAGGTGGGGTCATCTCCTTTTCAAAAGAAAAATTTAGAAAATAATATTATAATGAATGAATTTGATAAGGAAAAACATTTTGGATTCCTCACGAACTTGAACATCACTTTTCCAGAATCAACTTGATGCATGTGTGTATATATAAATATGATACAGATATATATGTGTATTATATAGATCCAAAATATATAATCAAATCATAATTGAAAAAGGAAGGATTACATAGACCTTTGAGAAATTTGAATCGGTTAGTTTGTGCGTTGTTGTTACGGCAGAGCTTCGTGCTGATAACGTGTTATAAAATAATAGCTATAAAGACGATAATATAAGAAAGAGTTGAAAGAGTATATCAAAGCTTGCTTTTCCTTTCTATCATTCACTCAATTTTCTCAATGCAAGCACACATATTTATACAAAAGATGATCAACACAAGTGACATCATTCATTACTTTAGTTAAAGTAATGGCACTAAAATTACCTAACATTTGGCCTAACTAAAGTTGCTAATCATCTTGTTGTCAATAAATATTCATATTTTTACAACAATAATAAAATTATAACAATTCTCGGAGGTGGAGAGGCAACTGGGTCTCCATCCTTATCAACCTCGTTGGATCCAAAAAATCTAATTCGAGAGAACCTTGTAGTTTTTGAAGGAAGAAGTCTTTCCAATTAGAGCTGACAGATGAGGCATGATGCTGGGTAGCATGTGAAGAATTCAAGAGAGGAGAAACAAAGTGAACAGCACCACGGTAGCTGACTTGGATGGTAAAGCAGCTTGTAGTGTTGGAAAATTCTCATTATAGGAATGAGAGGCCTCCAAATGTGGTGCAGTGTTAGTACTATTTTCTGGAATATGAACCTCCAAGTACTGTTTGTTGGAGGTGAGATCAGGAGCTTATCCAATAATTCTTTTCTAAAGACAACTAAAAGATATAATTTTTTAATTATATGAGTATATTTTTTTTTTAGTAAGACCTAATTAAAATTTTTAACTAAAAATATATCGATATTTAATTTTTTAAAAAAGAATTACATATTATTTTTAATGTTATATAGGTTAATGAGAACTGTAACTCTCTCTGACCTGATAGTATATCTGCCCCTGGGAGAGATAGCAAAGTGCATTTTCCACCTGCCAAATTTTGTTGGAATATTCCATTATGAGAATTAACTTTGTCCAAAAATTGTTCGGCCACAAAAACACTTTTGACGTCCTGTACGCCATTTTGCATAGCTTGATCAAGGGGCCCACAACTCCTAACAATCCTCTCAAAATATCATTTTGTTTAGCTTGATCAAGGGGTCAACACCTCCCAACAATCCTCTCAAATAGTTAATCGAATACTGCAAATATATGTTATAAGTGAATGATGAGTTTCATACTATTTATTGAAAGGCGAACGCTTGTGCTGATTGACTGGCTAGCAATGCCCTTAATTCCCCCCTCCCCCCCCCCTCCCCCACTGTGGACTCTATCCCTTGCTATCTTTTAGTGTTAATTGAAAGAACAAAAAGGGTGAGACATGTATTGCAAGAAGCGGAGTTGGGTTGGACGACTAATGACACGGACGGAGGTTTTCAAGAGGGTTCATTGCAAGGCTCCCGACGCTCCATACTTCGACCCTAAGGCTGAAGAGACCATGACATGTAATTTCCTATTAGATATTTTTAATCAATAATATGTCATAGAAATCATTTTTTATTTTTTAATTACAGGCCAAATACAATGAATTGGTGTAGCGGGCCACACAATCCTCTCAGGGAAATTCAATGGCACCGCCTATCGATCACAATGTATTATTTTATGAGGCGACAAGTAGATCAAGTAGAGGACGAGTGTACAAAAATTGGTCACAAAGGGCCCGTCTCGGAGGATCTGCACACACCATCTCGCCTTCTGACCATCAGATTGTAAAGCAGGACGTTCAAGATTCTGTTGATAGAGCTACATCCCATTTGAGGGAAAAGATTACGAACTAGGGCCAACAACTCCAACAACAAAACAAATAGCTCAATTACTTTCAACAACAAAGCGCGTTACTGACCCAATTGTTGTGGTAACCACATCAACAACAAGGCAAGAATGGGGCTATAGAGGATGGAGGATGAGGGATGGGGGATTAGGGGGAGGGGACTGAGTTTAATTTTGTAAATATTTTTAATTTTGAATAATATTTATAAATTTTTTAAATTAATTAGTTTTAATTAATTTATTAAAATTTTAATATATTTTTGGTAATTTTTTTATTTTTTAACATATTTTATTAATATTTGAAAAAAATTAGTTAGCAATAATAATTTTTGCCATGCTGAAAAGTGACAATTATAGTGACGGTGAGGTTCGATACAGTATTAGCGACCAGAGTTTTAGGGAAACTTTTTAAAAAGTTTAGACTGACCGGTCAGTTAGATTTTACTTACAAAACATGGGAGGCCGTACACATGTAAAAATTATTTATATTAATAAAAATTTTGACTAATTGATCAATTTAGACTTTTTAAAGAGTTTTTCAAATTTTTATGATGGCTTCAGAGATGCTTCATAATTATGACGGCTTTGGTTCTCATCTTCTCAAAATGAGAGATCTATGATTAACATACATCAAGGAAACCAAAAAAAAAAAAGACCATTATCTATGAATTATTTATTTATTTATTTTTGGTCAAAATCTGAGGATTGGATATCCACCTATCCAAATCGTTTCTAGTGAATGTCCACCATTTTCTGAATAAGGAAAAAATGTGGCAGCTTCCAATAAATTGACCGATACGGCAGTTGTCCCAAAGAGAGATACCTTCGTTATGCAATCCGGAAATGGAGAGGGAATTGGGTCTCCATCTTCATCAACCTCGTTGGATTTTTAAAAAAAAAAGTCCAATTTGGGAGAACCTTGAATTTTTTCAAAGGAATAAGGTTTTATTTGGCCTAGATTTATAATTTCAATTTTTGAGATATAGAACTTTTAGAGTAGGATTTTTTTTACAAAAAAGTATTATTAAACAAAAGTTATTAACTATTTGATCTACGTTAGACAACGTTAAACTTTTAAAAATTTAACGTTATCTAACGTAGATCAAACAATTAATAACTTTTGTTTAACAATACTTTTTTGTAAAAAAATCATACTCTAAAAGCTCTATATCTAAAAAATTAAAATTATAAATCTAGGCCAAATAAAATCTTATTCCTTGAAAAAATTGAGGGTAATATCAGACTTTAAAAATATGAAGGGATATATTTGAAAAAAAAGAAAATAAAATTAACTTACCGCATTATGTAAAATAGTTTCACAAAAACTTCTAATTTGAAGTTTCTCAATTTTTAATTTTTTTTTAATTTTAATTTTTATCTAAAAATACTTTTAAAAATTAGTACAACGATGATTGGAGATCTTTTGGCAAACAAACAAGTCAAGATGAACTTGTCAATGAATGATGTGAAGAAGTTGTTCTTATTTTTTATTTTCGGCCAAACAAAGTTGACCTTGTCACGCGGTTTTATTTTGACAGCCTCGGTTTTGAGTTGGCATGTGGCCATCTTTTTCAAGGCTTTGGCCCACTTGATTTAACAAATTTGTTTCTTCAAAGGCATTTGCATGCGGAGGAGCATCTTCAGCCGATTTTTGTTGACCATGAAAAGCATCTTCAACAAAATAATGAATGGGCTCACTTCGTTGACAGACAACGGTAACCGAAATTTGTCAATTATTCGTTCGATAAAAATTTAATAAAAATTTGTTAAATTTTAAATTTTATAATAAATTTTAATTTTTAACACCAAAAAAATTAAAAATCAAAACTTAATTATAAATTAATTAATAAACACATATATATGTATAACGGGTCAAAATCATTTTAGTTCATGAGATTTGTCCTAAAAATTAATTTAGTTTTTGAAATTTGTAAAAAAACTATTTTTATCTCTATCGTTAAATCTTCTCCGTTAAAATTAACTAACTTAAAGATAATAATGCCATTTTGTACTTTATAAAAAAATAAATAAAAATTGAATCGGATGGACAAGAGAGTGCCACGTGGACACTCCCCCTTTTTGTAGGGTAATGGGAAGTATATAAGGTGGGGATTTAACTTTTTTTTTTTTGGGTCTTTATTCCAACACCCCACCCCCTTCTTTTCTCTCTCTCTCTCTTCGACACGCATAGACACACACACACATCACAGTAAATGGCTTATTCTAAGGGGTCACGCGAGTGCTTCTTTGCATTTAGAACATTTCAGTTGCTTTTTTTTCCCTCAGAAATTGCTTAAAATTTCAAAGGTTAGAAGGGTTTTTTTTTGACTTTTTTCTCAAACAATTTTAATAATATTGTAGTATATTGTGTTATGGTTTACAATTTATTTTAGACATATTATGTTTGATTATGTTGTTTATTAACTTTGCATGTGAATAATGTGTAGTATATAATTTGTTTTCTAGCTTTTAGGGTTATTTGTTTGTTGAAATTATATGATCCTTGTTTACTTGCATATATATTGTTGATATTTGTGTTTTATCATATAGGATTGTGATTTGTTAATTTTTTATAGATTGTTGTGTTAATGATATTATGCATTTCGTGTTTTTCGAATTATGGAAAAAACTTTGATTGTTCGAAACTTAGAAGTATTTTTATTTGGATTTTTTGAATTATTTGTGTTTTATTATGTATTATTGTGATTGAGTAATTTAATGATAAATATGAAATTTACTTTGATAGTGGCCGGTTGGGGTCGTGTTGGCAAGTTTACTGCTAGCATTATTGAGACCATTAATGTTGATACTAGCACATGAATTAATCGAGTGTAAAGCGTGGCGAAATAATGCGTAATTATTATCATTTTCTAGTGTTGCTGCAGGATAAACTTACGTTTCACTAGATGAGATTCTCTTCTTTATTTGTATAATAGTGAGTCTTGCAAAAATAACTTCCTCGTAATACACATATATGAAACTTAAATTTGATCCAAAACTCTAAACAATTGGTTCTGAATTTTTACGGGGATGAATCTAAAATTTTATTTTAGTAAAGGTTAAAATTCATTATTATTGTACTACACATATATATATTTTTGGATAAATAGCGTATTACTCTTTGTGTTTTATTAAAAGTAAACAATATCCTTTTGTGTTTTAAAAATTAGCTGATTATCCTCATGTATTTTGTTAAAAGTACACAATACCCTCCTGTGGTTTAAAAATTACTTAATTACTCCCCTGTCTTTTGTTAAAAGTAACTGATTACCCTTTATGTTTTATAAAAGTAACTGATTGCCCCCTTATATTTTTTTAACAAAAGTGCTATTTTTTAAAAAGCACAGAGGAGTAATTAGCTAATTTTATAAAATATATGGGGATAATCAGTTAATTTTTAAAACACAGATGAGTATTATGTATTTTTAGCAAAATATAAAGAAATAATCAACTAATTTTTAAAACATAAAAAAATATTATACATTTTTAATAAAAGACAAAAAGTTAATGCACTATTTACCCTATATATTTTTTCATTGGAGCTGATGTAGAAAGCCTACTAGGTAAAAGGACTCGATGATGAGTCGTTTGATATGGAAGGCTTGGGATTAATGGACAAAAATGGGCTTTATACAAATTAAATTGGCCTTTAGACAAACCTCAAGAATTAAAATAATTTTTGCCCTATATATAACATATATTTACTTTTGATTCTGTTTCTTTCTTTTGATTCTCCCACGCCTTTTAATCCAGTTAAATCTCTAATACCCTGTACCACCTGTTGCAATTTATCTGATATCCAACCTATTAAGATTGGATAAACTATTGTAATTCTCTTTTCATTAATGTTTTTCATTTGTCCAAAAAAAAAAAAAATCTCTTTCTTACTTTCTCTCTCTTCCTTTTTTCCCATTCTTTTCTCTCTTATTTTTCCCCCCACCGAATTCATTCCGAAAAACCTTTTCCCATTCTCTTTCACCCACTTTTCTGATTCCCATCTCACTTTCACACTCTGCTTCAAGCTGCTTCATCTCTCAACCAAAACAAAAAACGAAAGATGCTTATCAAAAATAACAAAAAAACAAAAACAAAAGATGCTGCTTAATCTCTCGGTCGGAAAAAGAAGGCTTCATCTCACTCTCTCATCTCTATTGCTAAACTCTTATCATATATACATACATATAGATCCGTGATTTACATTAGATCAGTAAGTTTTGCGGTGTATTCTTCGTGTAGTCTATTCCAACTCATAGATTCAATTCTTATGTGTTTCATTTTATTGACTAAGCATCTCAATTTCTTGGTGAGTTCCACCTAGCTCGGCCAAGTATATTTTTTTTTTTTTGGTCGAGAAAGTTGATGTACTGGATTCACTTATCTATCGTGCTATTTGCTCATGGGTCATTAATCAAACACATTTTAATGTTTTCTAGTGTCCCAAAGTCTTGAAATGAACTAAAAGGAAGAAAAAGGTGACAATAAAGTGGTTGAAAAAAGCTTCGCAACGATTACGATTCATCTCTACCAGCTCTATCTGTAGTCACATGCAGAGAAGTATGGAGAGAGAGAGATTGATCAGGGAGATGGATTTGGATAGTGTTGATGCCGCCGTAGACGATCTTTACTTTTCACGAGAACCATCACTTTTTTACTATAGTGAACCATGGGAGAGAAGCGTTTTGAGAGAACTTGAACTCCTTAAAGCATTTCTCATGGATCCTCCCCATGGTTCACTGGAAGAAATTGATTCTTTGGCCAGAAAGGTACTCTCCATCGGCCACCCAAGTAAAGATTTTTGGTTTGATGAGGCAAGGAAATATTTGAAGCGAATGCGTGAATGGACATTCATAGACGAATGGGTTAATGAAAAAGGGCCAAGGCCATCACGAATGGACTACCCTACCACTGATCAACTCGGCTTTATTGAGCAACTTGTGAAGAATCTGAAGGAACTGGTGAATAGCGAGGCTGATTCACTTGGCCCTTTGAAGACTTCCATTGTAGAGATTCAACACAAGCTAAGGTCGATCAGATCTCGCCTCGTGGAAATGCCGGAGATGCGAAAAGAAGACGCCGACATAAAGGATCTCATTCAAAGCACTGCAGATATGGCATATGAGGTAGAGTATGTCTTTGATTCATTTCTAGCTAAAGCTACACATACTCCCATGTGGTACTGTGTGTATTGGTTTCGTGATATCCTACGAGAGCTTGAACCTAAGGAGATTCAAGTCTGGATGGGATTTGGTCACACGGAGTCAATTATAACTAATATTTTGAGCGAAGACCCAAAGCTTCATATAATCCCCATTGTCAATAACAACACTGATGATGATGATATTCGAGAGAAATTGAAGCGAGTCTGCATTTCCCCTCGTATAAGAGTCAGGTTCGCAGTTGTGGGGTGGATTTCGGTCTCATCTTATAAGCAAAGGAAAAAGGAGCTGTTGCTGGACCTCTTACGTAATGCTTCAAGTCTTAACTTTAGTAGTGTAATTCATCGTGTTCAGGAAGCGTGTACAAGTGATAAGAGCGAAGGTGAGTTAGAAGAATTGGTGTACCAACTTCTCGACTCTGCTTCATATTTTATCATCGTGGAAGATGTGGAGGATATTGATGTATTAAATGACATAAGAAGATTTTTACCAGATAAAGGAAACTTGGGCAAGATTTTGTTGACCACTAGCTCTCGAGAGTTGGCTCTCCATTGTCATGATGATTCTCAAAAAGCTTTCTTAAATGTGAAGCTTGAAGACCACAATTCAACTTTACAAACTAATAAGCTACCAATTGACGATGATGTGGTCGGTTTCAAGGAGGAGACAGAAATGATGCTTGAGCGACTTATTGGAGAACCGAAACAATTGCGCATTATCTCAATTGTTGGAATGGCCGGTCAAGGTAAAACAACACTCGCCAAGAAACTGTATAATGATCTTTCAGTTATTGATTACTTCCATACTCGTGTTTGGTGTGTTGTTTCTCAATCATATAAAAAGAGGGAGTTATTGTTGGAGTTCTTAGGTCAGGTTATTCAACTTTCTGATCATAAAATTGATGATAAGACAGATGAAGAACTAGCTCACATGCTATACAAAAGTCTCAAGGGACGGAGGTTCCTTATAATCCTTGATGATATATGGAGTATTGAGCCTTGGAATGATCTAAAAAGATGTTTTCCAAATGACACGAATGGAAGTCGAATTATCCTCACAACTAGCTTACCACATTTGGCAGCCCAAGTCCAACATGGTAGCATACTACACCCTCTTGATCCCCTCTCTGATGATGAAAGTTGGGAGCTACTAAGGAAAAAGGTATTTCATGAGGAAAGTTGTCCTCTAGAACTAGTGGGAGTTGGAATTCACATTGCAAAAAGTTGTAAAGGTTTACCTCTTGCAATAGTTTTGATAGCTGGGTTTCTTGCAAAGATGGAGAGAAAAGAAGATCAATGGAAAGAAATTGCAGAAACTTTAAATTCACGAGTACTTAGTGCAGAAGCAGAGGGTAAAGGCATAATAGAACTGAGTTACAAGTATTTACCGGATCACTTGAAGCCATGTTTTTTGTATTATGGAGCATTTTTAGAGGATAAAGAAGTTCCGGTATGGAAGTTGATACGATTGTGGATCGCTGAAGGATTTATAGAGCATTCTAACTTGATGAGCTTAGAGGATGTAGCAGAGAATTACTTGATGGACCTGATTGGAAGAAGCCTAGTAACAATTGCTCAAGAAAAATCCAATGGCGGGGTAAAATCTTGTCGTGTACATGATCTCTTGCGTGAGTTCTGCTTGAATAAAGCAGAAGAAGAAAAGTTTTGGCAGCTCATCCATGGGTATAATGTACATTTCCCTTCCTCTAGTGATAATCCAGAATACGGTATGGCTGCTAATCATTCTTATTCTTCGACACCTATAATATATAATCGACGTCGCCTTTGCATTTATTCCAAAAGGAACCATTTTGTTTTGTTGAGACCTTCTGGGCCACTTGTTCGAACTCTACTTTTCTTTGCTGCGAATGACATGTTGCAAAGTGATTCCTATAATATCTCATTCATTTTTCACAACTTTAAGCTTCTAAAAATTTTGGTTTTGGAGGATATCATTATTGAAGACTCTTTCGAAGCACTTGGCATACTTGTTCATTTAAGATACTTAGGAGTTCAAGGCTATGTGCACTCAATTCCATCATCCATAGCCAATCTTTGGAACCTAGAAACATTTTGTGTCAAAGCATTAAAAGCTGAAGTTGTCAATGTACCAGATTCTATATGGGATATGGAGAAGTTGAGGCATGTGTGTATCAACGAAAGTGCTTCTTTCGATTTAAACCCTTATGTACTTTATAAATCCTTCATACTAAATAATTTGCAAACATTTTCCACACCATCTCTTGCTTATGGAGACAACATGGAGAAGATGATGAGAAAGACACGTGGCATTCGAAAACTGAAATGCATATTTTTGGATTCATGGGATGCTGCTAGAAATTGCAATCAGTTTCCAGTGTTGAGCTTTCTTAATCAACTTGAATCATTGAAGGTGTTTTACAATGGTAAGGGAAAATATCCTTGTGAATTTAATTTTCCCTCAAATCTTAAGAAGTTAACTTTGTCAAATTTTCGCATGCCATGGAGTGAAATTTCACAGCTTGCCATGCTTTGCAATCTAGAGGTTCTCAAATTGTTGGGAAGTGCATTTGAGGGCGGAAAATGGGAGATGGAGGATGAAGAGTTCCCAAAACTCAAATTCTTGAAATTACAGCATTTGAATGTGGTCAATTGGAGTGCCTCCAGTGATCACTTTCCTTGCCTAAAACGTTTACTCTTGCACAAATGTGTGCAACTTGTGGAGATCCCTCTTGGTATCGGAGACATTAATACGCTAGAAATGATTGAGGTGAAGTGGTGCAGTTATTCTGTTGCAATTTCAGCAAGACAAATTCAAGAAGAGCAACTAGATTTTGGTAATGAAGGACTGAAGATTCATATCCATCCTAAAGAATGGGATTTGGAATCATCATCATGAGTGCTTGTGCTCCACGTAAGTTAGTACATACACATTTATTTTGTAATCTATATATATTATAATGTTCTACCATAGATGCTTTAATTTTATATGCAGTTCTAAGTGGAATTCAAAGTTTAAAAATTGGATACTTCATTCCCAAAATAGGGATCATATATCACTGATCCTTTCCAATATTAGGGATCTAGCTTCATACTTTTAGTCTTTCTTATTATTTTTCTTTTTATATTCTTTCCCATGTTATTCTCAAAGTAGAAAATATTCATTTGTCTTTGTGATTTTCCAGATAATTTCTTATTGTCTTGATATCTAGCTTTTTGTGGGCGAGAAGGGACATCTCTTTCTTTACAGTCTTGTAGTTATATACAAAAAAACAGAGAAAACTTCATTCATTTTTATTTATATATGCATATATTCTACAAAAGCTCTCAACATATTTTGCAATTGTAACAACAACTACTTTTAATTGGTGTGATTCATACGTTATTGTTAATCCACTTAAATTAAAGTAATGATCATTAAAAGTTTACTAAAGCTCATTCGAATATCAGTTATGTGATGGATATAACCAACTTTGTGTACACTTATATATTAGGACTAGGTCATCTCCCGTCCATAGAAAAGTTGTAGAATTTCCATCGTATAGTATACACTAAAAAGAAAATGAGTTATGTTGGAAAAAATCAATTAATCACTATTGTGATTTCGTAATGTCTCGCATTCAGGGTGAGGGACATACCACTAGACCAAAGACTTATTGGTCCTAGTGATTTTTATGTGATGATTATATGACTCTGATAATTCAATTGCAAAATATTTATCGCAGTAATTATGCTTGCATCACTACAGACTTTAGCTAGCTTTTTAACACAATTATGATAATATTTTTTTTTTGTTTTTCTTTTCAGGGGACAAGTAACAATTGATCATGTCCACAATTCCAAAGGTTGCTGTCTTTCCCAATCTCTCTGTTGGCTCTATATATACATCTATTCTTTTTGTTGAATCATGACCATGCACTTTGCATTAAAAAAAAAAAAAACGAAATGTAATGCAAGTATTTTAGTGCTTATTAAACTTTTCTTAATTTCTTGCAGGTTTATGAGGAACAGTAACTTTTTATTGCTGCTTTCTTACTCTGCGGGTAAAGGAGGAGTAGGTGCTCTGTGATTTCAGCTTGTGTGACGACCAGATTTGGTAATTCAATCCAACTGGACTGTTGTTAATCCAAAGGAAATTTCTGTTTATTGGCCTAGTTGGGTGAGTTAGTGAGGCACTAGGTGTTTTGGCACCTGTAATTTTTCTCTTTGATGTAATGAAATCTCTGCAAATCCATGTTTGTAACATGTGATATCTCTATGATACAGATAATGACTGTTATTAACCTTCCTGGACTGATTATGTTAAACTTATTTATGCATGTCTATTCGTTGTGGCTAGTTGGCACCGTTCCCTACCTATGGGGACTAGGCGTAACGCGGACGATCTGCGCTCGACCGATGAAAATAAGCTCTAGAGAGATTTTGTGAAACACAAAGCTCTTTTGTATTCTGTTATTAGTTCATATATTTGTTAGATTAACACAATCCATTTTAGTGATTCAAGTAGATGAAATTGACACAAATTACATGAGTAGTATATACGATGGCGATGATTACAAAAATTTTACGTAAAGAGCGCAACAATAATCTTGAATATTTAGTAGATTCTCATTCCAGATCTACGATTCCAAAGTTGGAAAGAAGAATCTTAATTTGATCAACAAAGTTAGAGAATGTTGCATACTCTGTTAACAAACCAACAGCAAAACCAAACATCGCCCATCTGCACAACTAACATTGCAAATACAAAACAAAATTACTCCAAATGAATAATCAAACAATTGTAATAAAATTAGAATAATTTTCATATTAACAAAAACCGTGGGAAGGATTTACTGGGATGAGGACACACGCCACATCAAGCACAACAAAAACACATAATATTAAGTGGTTTGACTCTCTGCTTACATCCACGACCCATCTCTAGGAAAATCCACCATTCATCGTTAGTTAAAATGCAGTGGTTTCTTGCTTTAAATAAATCTAAATCCTCACTCACATAGTTTTATGCACGAAAAAGTCTAAATCCTTACTAACCTTTTTCTAGCAATGGCCCAAAAAACTCATGCATAGTTACAGATTTTTTGATAGGCAAAACACTGTAAAAACCCTCTCTATCATGCTTACACCTACACTCCCATAGGGTGTGAACCTGTGACAATTTTGACAAGCTAGAAAGTCTTATTTATATACTAGCAGTCCTGAGCTTACTCTAGTTAGACTGAACTTCTACTTGTTTTCATGGAATTGGACATTGAGCGAAACACCCAATGGGGTTAAGCTCAAACATTACGAATAATCGCATGTATAATCCGTGCAAAGAAGTTCTTTGTTTCTTTTCTCCATTTTCCTTTTGTTTGCTTGGTATATTAGCAGATTTAATTCTTCATTCCATAATGATAAGTAAGATGTGTTCTTTGTATTGCTTTCAGGTAGAGATACATTAAATTGAAAGCCGCAGCTTCTAAGAAAGTGATCTATAGAAGTGTTAGGGAAAAAAGACGCACGCACAGGCAGCAGAATCACACATAACATTTAAAGTAATTCGGCTCTCTGCCTATGTCTACGACCCAAACTAGTTAATTCTCTATTCAGCAGTAATGGTTATCGACTTTATGTGTAGAAAAAATCTAAACTCTCAATCACATGGCTATGTGCACGTGAAACCTTAAACCCTCTCCACATCGTTTTTCTAGAAAAAGAACGAAAAATTATATAAAATACTGTAAGAAAACACTCTCACTCTCAAGCTCACATCCACACCCCCATGAAGTGTGGCCCCTCGTGGCTAATAACTACAAGTTAAGAAGTCATATATACAGGAAATGAGTGCTAATCCCACCAAGGTTAGCATTCCACTCTTGTACTCTCACTGGAGTTCTACTTATCTTCATAACGGGCATGAATTTGAACTTGAGCCAAAAATACAAGAAGAAGAACTAAGTCAAATTTTGTCCACTCCTCATCTTTAGGTCGTATAAGTTACTTGGGAAGTTCAGGATTTCACTGGATGTTTACTGTGACAACTCTGAGGTGCAACTAAAAACCTAGCAATGCTGGCTGGTTGCATAGAAGGCGCAATCTATAAAGCTGTCAAATACATATCAACAAACTCGTAGCTTCCTAACTGAGTTCTTGCTTGAGACATCTTTGCGCCTATATTTGACTCTCTCATGATAATTCACTTGAAGCAGGAGACAATGCAGTGTGATATGGAGACATTCCAATTGAACTCCGAAGGACAATGTTCACATGGAAAACAAACAAACTTGGCAAATGCACAGTTCGTTGATAGTTATGAATAGATTCATAGTCCATAGACCAAGTTGACTGAACCGTTTTTAAATATAAAACATTTCAACAGGGTCTTTTCCAATTCCTTCTATGTCGCAGTGTTAAAACCAAAAAAAGATTTGTTATTTTCTTGTCTCACGTTTTCAATTAGCCCTTCTCAGATTAAGTATTTTAACAATACTATCGGTGATATTAGGATATACTCTGGTTGATCTTTTATTTTCCTCCTTTTGCTTCAGCAAATGCTCCGAAATCATCCCAATATTTGTTTTTCCACATGCCATCGGACTCTGTCTAACAGTATATCAACTTTGATGTGGAGACATTCAACTTCTTTTGAGGAGTATGTTTGAGCCTGATTGTAATTCTAAGCAGAAGAAATCTCCTAGTTACCTTCTGCAATACGTTGAAACACACATACTACTCTGCTCATATGTTGAACTTTGCCTACTGCAAGATGATGTACAGATTAATATACACAAGCCACCAAAAAGATCTCGCTCCCTCCCTATCTCACTCTCTCACTCTCTCACTCTCACGTATTGACTAATCTATATTTCTGACACCTAGCAGAAGACAATTTCTTATTTCGTAGTGAAATACTTGAAAACATCGTGGTCGGGAAGGTTATACCTACTTGTATACCATTTTTCTCACAGTACCATCAAACCCTTCAACAACACACCAGCAAGTCAATTCCATTCCTTTTTTATTCACTAGAATATGAAAAACTTATAAGGCAGAGAACAGTCCAAGATAAAAACTTTTTGTTTGACGTTAGTGGCAATGATTTTCTAACTCGGCAGCCATTTTGCAGAATAATGATTCCATACAAGTGTGATTGCAGTTCTTAGTTATGTCAATTTTATGTAACAGCAGAATTCTTTGCACTTATTACATTCTTATTTTTGGTAAAAGACTAACAAAAGAAAAAGGGTCCAAGAAGTTCACTTAAACAGAGGAAATTTGGAAGAAGCTCAACTAAGGAATTCATACAGAAGGCTATACATTGAAGTAACTTAGAGACTATGGAGCTGGTACAATGCCTTCAAACCTCCAATACTAGACTTCTGAACAAAAGGCTGTAAAAAGGGCTTACAGCGGATTTTCAATAAGAAAAGGAAGAAGATCCCGATGGCACTCAAAGCGGGGGCTTTCAGGGAGTGGGAAAGGCAGGTGAATTATAAAGCAAGGGGCAAATCAACGGTTTGTCCATCAGGCATGGACGAGCCTCGACTGGGCCAACACTTATTAATTTCCTCAGGCAAACTTACTTCACGATTTCTTCCATTCATGTAGGTTTGAGGTTCTCAACAAAGAAGTTAAGCATTTAGCATTGAAGACAATAAATAAATACAATAAATCCTTCTAACAACTTATACTTTTAGATGAGGTAATAATTTAATATGTATTAGAATCTAGTTTACCAACTAGTCCTAATTCAACTCTAGCTGCCATCCAATTAAAAACAAAAGAAACTGTTAACGAGTAGGACTCAAAAGCAATTCTCGTCTATATGTGCAGTACGTGTTGAAGACGATAAACAAATATAATAAATTTCTCTCAATCATCTTAAACTTTTAGACGATGTAGTAATTTAATACTTAGTCAAAGCAAGAATTTGAATGCAATTGTGTATATCATACAACTAAATCTCTACCGTAGATGAATTTCCACTCAGTAGATTGAAGAAATCTTCAATGAATTCTACCAGCAATCAAACTGAACACAATCAATGCAAGCTACACTAATTTCAGAATAATAAGAGCCAGCCAAAAAAAGTCCTTATTAAACACCAAAAAACAAACAAAAAAACAAAAAAAGAAAGAAAAGAGTAAAGGTATAATCTAACACACAAAGCATCAGAGCAAAAATAAAGGGTAATGGGAATCTTGTATTACCTGCCATTGGCAATCTCATTCTTGCCAATAAAACCAAAGAAAGGCCCTTGATCAGCTTCCTCAAGCTTCTTCTTCTTAAAGTACTCTTGAAGTTCCTTAGCCTTTTGTCTCTGAAACTCCAAAGTGATCATCACATTCTTGTCCTCCACAGCATCCACTGCTGCTGCCACCTTCTTGGGAGGAGGAGAAGAAGAAGATGGAGGTTGTGGTGGTGGTGGTGATGGTGGCACTGGCTTTACAGGAGGAGTAGGTTGAGCCACAGGTCTTCTTAATGGACCTTGATCAGATTGTGAGCTCCTTATGGTAAGTAGTACATTACTATATATGCTTGGTTATGGAGTATCTGAGAGTTGAAGAAGTAGACGAAGAAGGTGAAGAAGAAGATGAAGATGAAGGAGATGTTGCAGATGGTGTTGTTAGGTTAATGCATGGGAATGAAGATGGTGATGATGCTACTGACATGTTTTGTTTCTGTACTTTGTGTTCTTGTTTCTTGTTAAGGTTGAAGACGCGATTTGGATTTTGGATGTTGGATGTGTGTGTTGTGTGTGTCGGAATCCGTGATTGTGTAATACGTAATTGTGTAATTTATAAGTGGTGTTGTAGGTATAAAGAATAATTTGAATTAACTATTTTAGGTTTACTAGTCGGTACGGGAATTAAGTGGTATGCAGGATAAAGTATTACACCTAAAAGATTAGTGAGAGTCACTTCTTGAACCCGTAGGAACTATTTCTAAAATCTTTCACCGCTTGATTGGTCCTGAATATGTGTACCCAAATAATTATTTTTTATGTTTATAACACCAATTACGCTTGCATTTAGAGTGTTGGACTCGGGATGTGACAAATTGTTTGAGAGAGGCCTGTTTGTGGATGAAATTTGGACAATATCAGTTGAGAGGCGGTTAGTGTCTTCTGCGGTCCACAGGAAAGTGGCAAATGAGTTTGCTTATTGTCAACGGTGAATAACGACTAAACAATTTTTAGTGAGAAATTTGCTCTATAATTGTTTAAAATTTCAAATTTGTTTTTATTGTTTAAATTTAATTAATTTAATCTTTATTATTTTTTAAAAAAATTAAAATTAGTTTTTATTATTTAAAATTTGACAATTTAATTTTTTTTATTTTTTTTAAAAGTTCAATTTAATTTGTCCCAAAATTGTCTAAATTTAATTTTTTTTAAAGAATAATCGGGATTAAATTAATTTTTTTGAGAAACAGTAATAACTAAATTGACTGATATTGAATAACAAAGATAAATTTAAATTTTTTAAAAAATATTAAAAACTAAATTGATTAATTTTAAATAATAAAAATAATTTTAATTTTTTTAAAAAATAATAGAAACTATTTGTGTAATTTTTCTATTTTTAGATGTTAAAAATTGGTACTATGGACTCCGCCCGTGTGTAATATTTGTATTCTTAATATTATCCGTCCTAAACTTAAAAAATAGGACTGCAATTTTAAATAATTGATAGCCAATGTAATATTCATCGAATTTTTATTTTGGATTTGAAACATCAATATCATCGCAAAGGCACCCCTTGTAACACGTTGTATCACGCGCCTCTTACTTGCAACACGACATATTTTTTGAGTATAATGTTAAATAACTGATAAGATATCTCTCTGAGCTCAAGTTGTATTTCAATTATTTGTAACTGATTGTGCTATTCATGATGTAAACAGGAATAGTTAGTTAGTCTGCCAGCTCATCTATAGCTGGCAGAGTTAGTTAGGTTAGTTAGATAACTAACTAACTTGTGATCTATAAATAGATCATCAATGTACAGTTCTAATCAATCAATGAAATCTCTTTTATTCTCTCTCAATCCTCTCTATTCTTTCATGGTATCAAGAGTCACCATTCCTGGCCGCCATTAAAGAACTTCATTTTTTTGGAAAGAAAGCTCCATAAACAGCTTCCTTTCTTCATTGCGAGCACAGCAATACCAAAATTGCAGTGTTCTCAAGCTGTCACAGGCTTCAATTTCCACTTCCCCCTCTTACAAACCCTAGGGTTTCTTCTTCAATTTCCACCATTAGAGCAGCTCTCCAGAGCTTCTTTTCTTCTCAAATTCTACTGCCGCAACATTCTATACTCTGAGATCACTAATTCGAGCATCTATAATGGCTACCACAACATCATTCCCAGCCATGGCTTCTATCTCAGCTACTGCTTCTGCTTTATCTTTGGCTAACACAGAGACTTTTCCAGCTCTACCTGAAGGACTCACACAATTCAAACAAAACCTACACAATCTTCTTCCAATCAAACTTGATAACACAAATTATGTGTTATGGAAAGTTCAATTGCAGGTCGCTTTACAAGGTCATCAATTATATGATCATGTAGTTGGCCTTCTCTCTTCTCCATCACCAAACATCACCAATTCAGAAGGTTTAGTTATCCCCAATCCAGTCTACTCTACATGGCTTATTTTGGATCAGCAGTTGAAGTCATGTTTGTTTGCCTCTATGACTGCACCTGTGCTTTCTCAAGTTCTTCATTTGCCCACTACTGCTACTATTTGGCAAGCTCTATCTCTCAGATTCAGCTATCTGAGTAGGTCACATATACATCAACTCAAAGAAGATCTCCAAACTCCCACAAAAGGGACCCAAACAATGCAGACCTACCTTGATAAAATCAAAGGTTTGTCTGATAGCCTAGCAGCAGCCTCAGAGATAATTTCAGAAGAAGATCTTGTTCTGTATACTCTCAAGGGTCTTTCTTATGAGTATGAAACCTTCCAGACTACCATCAGAACCAGACCATCGCAGATCACTATGCAGGAGCTGTGCAGTCTTCTCATTACAGAGGAACTACATCAGAAGAAGCAACGACCTTTATCTACAACCTCTGCTCTGCTAACAGACCTGCATACTGCACTTTATAGCTCATTTACTCATCAACAAAATCAGTCAAAGGGCAGAGGTAGATGTAATGGCTATAGAGGGGGAAAGGGGGGCAGGAATCAACATTCTCAAGGTAGGGGTGTCCTAGGATCTCCTCCACCATCACCATACTCCCCCAACCCTTCTCCTTATCAGTTTTAGCCTTCTTAGCCTCATAATCCCAAGGTTTACTGTTAAATATGTGGTAAACCTAACAATATTGCCCTGGCTTGTTGGCATAGGTTTGACAGTACTAACTATGTTGTTCCTAAGACCACCAAACATGTGTTCAACACTCAGTTTAATCCCTCTCCACCCTCTGTTTCCCATTGGTGTTTTGACTCAGCTGCTAACACCTATGTCATCAATGACCTAGCCCAGCTGCAGATCACTCATCCTTATACTGGAGTTGAAACAGTGACTGTTGGCAATGGTCAAGCTATTCTTGTTCAACATATGGGTGATGGTAAACTTCTAACTTCTTCTTCTTCCCTGTTATTAAAGAATATTCTTTATGTCCCTCAAATTTCTTCCAACCTTTTACCAGTTTATCAACTCACCAAGGATAATGATTGTTTTATTATTTTTACTTCCAAGGAGGTGATTATTATGGACAATCATACCAAACAAGTGAGGTTCAAGTCCCCCTGTAACAAGGGGCTCTATGCTTTTCCTGCAAGTCAGCTTTCAAGCATGTCTTCTCAACTTTCTACACAAGCTCTAGCTTGCAGTTCAACACCTACCGACCTTCCTAATAATGTAAAATGGCATTATAGGTTAGGTCATCCTTCTAGTCAGAGCTCTCAACTACTATCTTCTATCCTCAATGTAAAGATTTTTCATAAAACATTACAATGACAACCATGTTCTGTAGCAAAAGCACACAGACTTCCTTTTTCATTGTCTACTTTTGTTAGTTCTTTTCCTTTTCAATTGGTGCATTCAGATATTTGGGGCCCTGCCCCTTTTCCTTCTTGTAAATGATACAAGTATTATATCCTATTCATAGATGATTGCTCTAGGTTTTCTTAGTTGTATCCAATGAAATTTAAGTCTGATGCCTATGATGTTTTTAAAAGTTTTCAATTTATGATCATTACTCAATTCAATGCCAATATCAAAACATTAAGAACAGATAATGGGACTGAATACACCCACCATAAATTTCAGTCATTTCTGCAGACTCTAGGTGTTATTCATCAGACTACTTGTCCTTATACCCCAGAGCAAAATGGGAGGGTAGAGAGAAGACATCTTCATCTTATAGAAACTACTCTAACTCTTCTTAATCAAGCTTCTTTACCTTTTGTTTTCTGGTTAGAGGCTTTGGCTACAACTCATTATCTTGTCAACAGATTGCCTAAACCAAATCTTAACAATAAATCTCCCTACCAGCTCCTTTATTCTAGACTCCCAGACTATCATTCTCTCAAGGTATTTGGCTGCTTATGTTATCCCTGGCTTAAGCCATATACAAGTCATAAGCTTGAAAATAGATCTACACCTTGCACTTTCATAGGCTACTATCCACATACTAAAGGCTATAGATGTCTTGATCCAATTACTCAAAAAATTTATATTTCTAGACATGTGAGGTTTGTGGAGCATATCTTTCCTTATGCTTCATCCAACTTCACACCTCAGCCTCAGCTTGATCAGTATTTCTCAAACACTCAAGCTTTTTTCAGACAATTCCCTCCTATCTTCCAGACATCTTCTCCCTTGAGCTCATCTCTTCTACCTTCTCTTACTCGGCCTTCTGCTTTAGTCAGGAATCAGTGCCCCACTCTCTCAGGTAGTACATCTCCTGCTCAGACTGATTCTCCCATCTTGCTTACACCATCTCAGTCATCTACTGTTGGAGAAACATCCAATTCTATTGCTTCCCAATCTTCCTCTCCTGTTACTACTCAGCCTACAACTGTTCCACAATCACAGTCATCAAGTTTTCAGCCTCTACAATCTCTGGCGCCATAATCCCAGTATCCTACGCAAACTAGAGCCAAAACAGGGTGTCTTCCTCCACCTTTGTACCAGCTCAACACCCTAATCACTACCCCTGCCCATACTGAACCCTCAAGCTATAAAGAAGCAGCCAAATATGAATGTTGGGTTCAGGCTATGAAGGAAGAGTTTGCAGCTCTTCAATAACATACCTGGGATTTAGTTTCTCTACCTCATGACAGACAGTCTATTGGGTGTAAATGGGTTTACAAGATTAAAAGACATGCTAATGGAACAATTGCAAGGTATAAGGCTAGATTAGTGGCTAAAGGTTATTTGCAGGAACATGGTTTGGATTACACTAAGACTTTTAGTCCAGTGGTCAAACCACAAACTGTGAGGATTGTACTCAGTCTGGCAATACATCATAACTGGGCTCTTAGACAACTGGATTTTTCCAATGCTTTTCTACATGGTTCTCTAGAAGAAACAGTCTACATGCACCAGCCAACAGGTTTTATTGATCCTACTCATTCTCAGTTGGTTTGTAAGCTTAGAAAATCTTTATATGGCTTAAAACAGGCTCCAAGAGCCTGGTACCAAATGCTTACTAACTATTTAGTGTCACAAGGGTTTGTGATGAGTGTTGCAAACACTTCCTTATTTCTTCATAAGGCTTCTACTGCAACAACTCTTGTTTTGATCTATGTGGATGATCTCATAATGACTGGTAGTGATCCTTCAGCTATTACTTCCTTAATCACTGCCATGAGTACACAATTTGCAATGAAGGACCTAGGTCTTCTGTCCTATTTCCTGGGCATTGAAGTCCTCACTACAGCTAAAGGCATCACTCTACACCAGACTAAATATGTTACTGATCTTCTCCAAAAGAGTGGCCTACAAAACTGCAACCCAACAGTCACACCTATTACAGCCAAATCCAAACAGGCAGTTTTGAAACTTGACTGGTGCCTTGCAATACCTCACTATGACAAGGCCTGACATTCAGTATGCTGTGAATAGTCTGTGCCAACATATGCACAAGCCTACAGTGGCTGATTTTGCAGCCTTCAAGAGAACACTCAAGTATATAAAAGGCACTCTCAGACAAGGGCTAATTTTTCAGTCTGGTCCACTGCATTTATATGGCTTTGCAGACTCCGATTGGGCATCTGACCCTTTGGATAGAAAGTCCACCACAGGGTATGCCATCTATTTGGGTGCTAACCTTATATCTTGGACATTAAAGAAGCAGGCCACGGTCTCTAGGTCATCCACAAAGGCAGAATATAGAGCTATGGCTCATGCATCTGCAGAACTAAGGTGGCTTACTTTTTTGCTCAAAGACTTATTGGTAAAATCACAGTCACTTGTGCTTCACTGTGATAACATCTCTGCTATGGCCCTAGCAAGTAATCCAGTTTTTCATGCTAGTACAAAGCATATTGAGATAGACTATCATTTTATTAGAGAACAAGTAGTTGCTAAGGTACTAAGACTCTCTTATATTCCCACCAAAGAGCAGACTGCAAACATCTTCACCAAGGCCCTCTCCAAAGCACTCTACACTTACATCAAGAGCAAGCTGCCCCTAGTCTCTGTACTAGGCTCAGCTTGAGGGGGGCTGATAAGATATCTCTCTGAGCTCAAGTTGTATTTCTATTATTTGTAACTAATTGTGTTATTCATGATGTAAATAGGAATAGTTAGTTAGTCTGCCAGCTCATCTATAGCTAGCAGAGTTAGTTAGATTAGTCAGATAACTAACTGACTTGTGATCTATAAATAGATCATCAATGTACCGTTCTAATCAATCAATGAAATCTCTTTTATTCTCTCTCAATCCTCTCTATTCTTTCAATAACCGACAACCGTTACTTCAACACCTGGACAAGAAGGTTAAACTTTAGTAACAACAATCTTCACTTGAGATTTAAATAACTTCAAGTTCGAATCATTTCAAAATAGGTGAAAAACCATTGTTATTCCCTTTCAAAAAAAAAAAAAAAGGCCGAATGTAGTATTATATAAGCAAATAAACATAAACATTCAGACAAGATCTCATGTATATAGAGTTTAAAAAGAAAATAATTCTGAATAAGAATAATTAATAACATTAAATCTATATATAACCTACCTCACCTTATGAGATAAAAACTTAGATTAATATAGAAATTGCTCGTGCAACATCTATTAAAACTGGAGACAAATAACTCCACTTTCGCAGTTTTTTTTTCTTTTCTTCTTTCTTGCTGCTAAAAGTGAACATACTAGTAAAAGTTAATATATATTTTGGCAAATATTAGAAGGGTGAAAATTGTTAAAGACTTATTAAAGATATGAGAACTGATTTATCAAATAAAGAAAATAATAAAAAATAAATATATAAATTATGATGCAAAAATGGACAACGCAGTTGCAACAAAATGAAAAAAAAAAAAAAAAAAAAAAAGAAAGGAAAAGGAAAAGAACTGAAGCAACAAAAATTGAAATACAAGCAATTGAATATAGACACAAATTTATAGCCAGCCAAAGCCAGCACAGAATATGGACCTCGCAGTGACAGATTCGCGTGTGGTGACAAAATCTCGCTTACAGTCATACAGCAGCTGGCAGGAAAAAGAGCCAAGATTCTTCTGGTGGGATCGACTGCAACTTGTCGCGAGTTTCCTCGTCGTTGACAGTTGAGAGCAGAAAACAACGTTGCAGAAACTCGAACTACATTAACAACATTGCAGAAACTTGAACTACATTATCGTACACGAGCAAGTCCTTTCACTCCCATTCTCGAACTCATCCTCTGATCCACCATCATCACTGCAATCGCATGGATTACACGATAAGCATAATCAACAAGACTATTTCAGAAAAAGAAAAAGGGGCAAAAGAGAGAAATAACGAGTTATTTATGTCTATAACGAGGAGATAATTTAGTGAGTAAATTGATACTGGATAATGAATAAACATCTTCTAATGAAGATGACTAAAAAAAACTAATTACAAAAGGATGCATCGTCAAAGGGTTCTAACGGCCGTGAGAACCAACTTCTCTGCAGACACTGGTTCAGATACTGTTTACATGTTTCAAGGTACACTGCAAAGTTAAAATCAGAATGTCCATAATCATCCCCGCAAGACACGTTCATGGCATAAGTAGAAGAACTTGTACGACATTCCTAGCATATCATCTAAGCATAAATATTCATAAAAGTCACAAGCACAGCACAAAGGAAGCTAGTGCAGACACTGGTTCAGATACTATTTACAGAAGTTGCACCACCCAAGAAGTTTTCGACACCCATTCAGAATTTTGACTGAAGAATAGTTATATATAAAAATATATTATGATATGACAAGCTATTCTTTTGGTTAAAGAATCAGTCACATATATCATACACAGAAAATAAGCGGCTAATTTGTACCAAATGTTATCATGTATATGTGATGCTTGTCTGAAGGACTATATGAATTTACAACGGAAAAGAATGAAACGAGTCCACACTGTCGCTTCTCATTCCTAAATATTCCATTAGGTAGATTGTGTTACATGCATATAGTTCATTCATCACTGTGTTGTTACTATGCTCCTATAGTATCTTCATGTTGCGCCATTACATAATTCTTTTGATCCATCTGCATGCAGAAGAGTGAGTATCACCAAAAACTGAAGTGTAACAAACCCGTCCACAAAGATAACTAAGAATTTGTCTCCTCATGCATCCAACTAGAGGTCAAATGGCACGAAGTGGAAAAGATCACAGATGTTCTATACAAAGTTGGCAGGCTTAAGATGACATATACGGGATAGATGTCACACCCTCAACTCCAATTTGCACATGAGTACAGTCAGTCTAAACAAATTGAACATACAACATGTTATACAAAGCCATAATAGGAAAACAGTAAACAACAAGATAAAAGACCAGGAGCAAGCCAACATGGCAAACTTTGAAGTTCGGAAAGAGGAAGGAAAAGCGAAAAGCAAATGTAATTTACTGTTTAGATGTATCAACATTTATTTTATTAGCTTATGCATGGTTAACAAATAATGGCTATCAACTATTTTTAGACAAAACATGGCTTTCTTTCTTATACTTGTGAGCCATTGAAGTGGAATCATCCATATCGTGTTCAAGCACACTTGATATAATACTGTCCCTTTTCGCATTTTTCATATCAATGGAAAAATCATAACCAAGATTATTTCAAATTTATCCATCAAGAGCTCAATTAATGCATCTGTATGTAGTAATGCTTACTGAAACTTCTAATATGGCCTTTCTATTATTGTGAAGAACTTCATTCAGAACACTTTTGGATTTGGTCAAAGGTATATAGGAAGTCTAACGAGTGTATGACATGTCTAACAGGAGATCTATTGTTGCGAAGAACTTCAATCCAAGTACTTTAAATTTCATCAATGGTATCCATGAAGTCTAACAAGAATCTGATATGTCCAACAGGAGTTGGGTGAGCGTCTAGAATGAAGACTTCAATCTTCTAATACCAGCACAGGTGTCAAATGCGCTGCTAGAAGTCATAAGACTAGACTGGGGACTTTCTATATTTTGACTTTTTTAAGCTTTTGAAACATGTCATGTCTTTAAAAGAACTACTAGAAGAAATGTTGAAGTACAGCTTTTTTCCATTTTACGTGTCTTGGTTCAATTCTTTTGGTTAAATTGGCCATTTTCCTCATATCCTTCATTTTCTGTCACAGTATACACAACCAAAGGACAAGATAGAGAAGGATGTATAAATCAAGTAAATAGAATTCAAGCAAGACTGGTATAACTCCTGCAGCATTGGATAACAACTCTATGGTCAGTCATGAGGACCAAATACTACCATGTGGGTAATATATTCACGACATTCACCTGCATGAATTAGACAAAGTTTTTGCGAACTATCAATGGATGCAGATGTTTCCAGATGAATGGGTTGCTAATCTGCCGCCTATTGGATCGGATCATTCCCCGATTGTGCTTTCAACCAATCTCAGCACTCAAGTTAAAGGAAAGAGGAGATTTTAGTTTGAACATTTTTGGGTGGAAGAACAATCCTGTGGTGACCTGGTTGAACAGTGTTGGAATCTGCCTGTTAGGGACAATCCTGTGAAAGCTGTCAAAAAGTGAATGGACCTTTGTAGGAATAAGCTGATAAAGTGGAGCTGTTTCAAGAACAACAGGAAAAATATTGAGTGTCTTAAAAAGCAGATTGAAGAAATGATGAACAGATCACAGAATGGTATCAACAGAGATGAATATAAATCTGTGTTCTGAACTCGAAAGGCTATGGGGTATTGAAGAAAAATATTGGGAAGCTCGAAGTAGAGTTAAATGGTTACAAGCTGGTGATCGTAACACAGAATTTTTTCATGCCAATACGAAGCTTAGGAGGTCCCAAAACAGAATCATCAGGCTGCAAACAGATGATGGCAACTGGACAGAAAATCCCTTAGAGATTAAAAATCTGATTCATGTTTATTTTGAGGATTTGTATTGTTTAGTGGGTCAAAGAAACTTGGATCCGATTTTAGATTGTATTGAACCTATTGTTTCTCTTAATGATAACTTGGATTTGATTAAACCTGTTACTATTAAAGAGGTTAGATCTGCTGCTTGGAGCTTAGGGGCAAAAAAAGCCCTTGGTCCAGATGGATTCTCAGGTGTGAACTTTCATATATATTGGTCCCTCATTGAAAATGATGTTTTCTTAGCTATTCAAAGTTTTTTTCACGAGCAGGCATGCATTTCATGAAGAATTTAATTACACAATTTGAAACTTCATAAACCGAATAGAATACTAACCTCATAGTATGCGGAAGAATCTGCAGGAATTAACCACATTCGTTACACCGTTAAATAGCCGCAAATCGGAGTCCAAAATACATGTTCGATCTTGGACTACATTGCCACAACTTAAATGCCAATTTGATTTTGATGTCTACGCACTATAGACATAGTAGGAGAGATTGAGAGAGAGAAAAGTAGAGAAGGTGAGAAGAAGACTCACTATCTTCTTCTCTTGTATCTGATGTCTAAGAAAAAAGAACGTCTCTTTTTTCTTAGATATTAGAAGTTGTGGGAAGTTGAATAACTTCCCATAACTTCCATACCTATAAATGGGTCGGGTCGGGTCAACCCACATTGGGATACCCGTCCCAAATCCAACATCTCCCACTAACACAAGATGGGTAGACCCGTATCCACCACTATCTCTCTCTACGACCTTGTTAGGAACCACCATCAAATTCATACGAGTAAATAAGTCGTGCAATCTGCGAGCACACAACAAATGGAAGCTCAAAATATGCACCTATTAGGGATGACATGGGAGCTACGGTCTTCAACAAAAGAAAATGTCTCGCTGTACCCTAGACTAATTTAAGTTCATATCAGTCAACACACACCTTATTCCTCGTAGGCTATGTTTGACATTTAAATCTCAAACATGTATTCATAGTTATATTCAATCACAAAGATTATTTAATCACAAAGATTGTATAATTGGTTGACTAATGAACAAATGTAACGTTAGATGCGAACAGTCTTTCCTTCGCTCAATATCCTTCTAAATCAAGTTAACCGCTTTCCCGGACATGTCCCATATGATCGAATCTAACGTGATCTTTAGACAACATACCAAAGTAGTTAACATTGAACTTGACCTATTAGAATATGAGCGTAAGTCACTAAGGGTATCCTAAAGAAGCATTTATTGCTTCAAGGACTCACACAGTGGTAAAGCAGGGATCCATTCACCAACTTCATTTTTACGGTCGCAAAGCACACATGGTATAAAACATGTGTTACGGTGTGACTTCCCTTATAAGGGGCATATGTGTCACGGCCCAACTCGACCCCTCCAACAATCAGTCAGGACGCAACGGAATTTCGGCAGTATAACGACAGTAGATAGGACTCCGAGGCTCTAAACCAACCTCAACAGAACGTCATACATCCAACAACTCCTCAATAAAATAATGACATACATCATAACCATATTATACAATAATCATCTCTCGTTATACGCCTCCGTTCCAACATAATACATAAACTTTAATATACATTACAAAAACTTGTTGAGCCAATCTAGCAACCTAATCATAAACAAAAGGAAGGCTACTAAGACTGCATCAACTAATTCATTATATTTTCAACATCTTTTACATTATGAGCTACAAAGCATATAAAATTCTACTAAGTTAATACACAAGATAGTAAAACGATACTACATCAAGGATAAGACTCTGGAACATAGGACTCATCCACGTAAGGCACATTTTCCTCTTCAGGAGGCACGTACCCGTAATCTTGCGATAGTACACCTGTATGCATGCAATAATAGAGAGTGAGCTTATATAAAATAAGCCCAGCGAGGATCCGATAGATCTCGAACAAGGTTTACTAAACTCCTTGGAAATAATCCTTTGAGTCAGTAAACACACAATAACATCAATAATCATTATAAATGCAACAATAGTAATAACTGTAAACATACAATAAGGATACAATACGTTATTGATGAAGCTCCATACACCAATTCCATGCTCAACAACCCCTTCAAACTCAATGACACAATTCCTGAGGTACCTTGACCTAGACCCACACCCCATGGCCTCTCCGCCCATGCGAGATAGGGATTAGCCATGATAATTGTGCCCGCAGCCCAGGATGCCTCCGGAGGTGACACAACTTTATCAAAGCTCACAACAATGAAACTCAACATAAATAAATCGAGAGATCAGCAATGAGGGTGCCCGATTCCCGTAATCCATAATCAATCAATAATCTGGGAGATCAGCAATAAAAGTACCCGATTCCCGTACTCAATAATCAATCAATAATCTGAGAGATCAGTAACAAAAGTGCCCGATTCCCGTACTCAATAATCAATCAATAATCTGGGAGATCAACAACAAAAGTGCCCGATTCCCGTAATCCATAATCATCAAAATAACATCAATATTTAATTAAACAACAAACAACTAAGTTAGATGACAAAGTAGGCCATCCAACCAGACATGCATTATATACAAAATTAAACCCTAGTTTACCCATCAACAACTCACCATTCGATCACTCTAACACCACCCCATCATCTTTGGCATAGTTCAAAATTTTAAAGAAAGACAACTTAAACTTCAAAAATTCATAACCTACATTCTACTAATCCAAACACCGCCAAATCAGTTTCTATCACTCATCCACTCAACCAACTACATTAGCCCCCTCGGAAAACCACCATAACACCTCCATATCATGCCCGATAACCCTAAAACTCTAAGGTGTCAAGGCTGAATTTTCTAGACTTTCACACGGACAACGCAATTGAAAATTCGGCATTACAACAGCGTTACCACGTAATTATCAAGTTTTTAGAAATCGACAGCAATCGATTTCGATCAACATAACTCAATTTAATCAACATTGAACAAATTAATCAAATTTAAATACCCGAAAAATAAAAATTATGCTACAACTGATCAAAACTCGTAGTATTACAGCTAAATGATCCCTAGCATGCATGGAGCAATAATCTAACATCAGATTAGAATTCTAACAGTTCAATTTTCATTTATACGTAAAAATGCAAAAGACAACTTTTGAGATCTAGAATTTTTCTCTCACCTTTGATGCAAACTAAGGCTAGAAATAGGTAGAATGGATGCCCAACAAGCAAAATCAAGCTTTGAATGAAGTGATTTGGCCTTGAAATGAAGTTTTTATGTGAAAATTACTTTGAAAAACCTTGAAAATGCTCTTATTCTTCCTCCCCCTTGAACTCACTGTTTTGTGTGTGTTTGTGGTTTTTTTGGCTTGTTTTAATATGTGTAACTACTTATGAGCAAGGTGGTCAACATTTAAATGAAAGTCAAAGTTAAAAACTTAGTATTTTTAGTATTTTCTTGTCTTTAAATGCATTTTATTGATCACCAAGGTTCAAAACAATTATTCAACATCCAAGCTAGCTCAAATAGATTATTTTTAGGTGACAAGAAGTTTTACAATCAAACAATTTCACCCGAGTCGACCTAAAACTCGATTTTTACAAAAGTCGGTGTAAAAACCCTAATAAATTCCTAAGCCGATTTTAAAACCGTTTTAATCAAACACAGGTCTATTAAAGTCCGTGGACTAGGTCTAGAAGGGTTAAAAGGACCAGTTTCAAAATTTTAGCGCACGTGTTTCGAAAATACTATTCACTAAAAATCAACGATAAAATTTCTAACTTCGTTTTTGATGAAAATTTCATGAATGCACATTTAGCATGTTCTAGGAGTATTGATACCAAAATTACCACATTTTAAGTCACATAGCACTTAGACAGGTTAATTCACGTAAAATGAGGTAAAGCACACAAAATGAGATAAGATAGAAAAGTGGGGTTTCACATTACTTAAATGACACGCCCCAACTCGACCCCTCCAATAATCAATCAGGACGCAACGGAATTTCGGCAATATAACGACAGTAAATAGGACTCCGAGGCTCTAAACTAACCTCAACAGAACGTCATACATCCAACAACTCCTCAATAAAATAACGACATACATTATAACCATATTATACAATAATCATCTATCGTTATACGCCTCCGTTCCAACATAATACATAAACCTTAATATACATTACAAAAACTTGTTGAGCCAATCTACCAACCTAATCATAAACAAAAGGAAGGCTACTAAGACTGCATCAACTAATTCATTATCTTTTCAACATCTTTTACATTATGAGCTACAAAGCATATAAAAGTCTACTAAGTTAATATACAAGATAGTAAAACGATACAACATCAAGGATAAGACTCTGGAACATAGGACTCATCCACGTAAGGCACATTTTCCTCTTCATGAGGCACGCACCCGTAATCCTGCGATAGTACACCTGTATGCATGCAATAATAGAGAGTGAGCTTATATAAAATAAGTCCAGCGAGGATCCGATAGATCTTGAACAAGGTTTACTAAACTCCTTGGAAATAATCCTTTGAGTCAGTAAACACACAATAACATCAATAATCATTATAAATGCAACAATAGTAATAACTGTAAACATACAATAAGGATACAATACGTTTACTGATGAAGCTCCATACACCAATTCCATGCTCAACAACTCGTCCAAACTCAATGACACAATTCCTGAGGTACCTTGACCTAGACCCATACCCCATGGCCTCTCCGCCCATGCGAGATAGGGATTAGCCATGATAACTGTGCCCGCAGCCCAGGATGCCTCCCGAGGTGACACAACATTATCAAAGCTCACAACAATAAAACTCAACATAAATAAACCGAGAGATCAGCAACGAGGGTGCCCGATTCCCGTAATCCATAATCAATCAATAATCTGGGAGATCAGCAACAAAAGTGCCCAATTCTCGTACTCAATAATCAATCAATAATCTGGGAGATCAGCAACAAAAGTGCCCGATTCCCGTACTCAATAATCAATCAATAATCTGGGAGATCAGCAACAAAAGTGCCCGATTCCCATACTCAATAATCAATCAATAATCTGGGAGATCAGCAACAAAAGTGCACGATTCCCGTAATCCATAATCATCAAAATAACATCAATATTTAATTAAACAACAAACAACTAAGTTAGATGACAAAGTAGGCCAACCAACCAGACATGCATTATATACATAATTAAACCCTAGTTTACCCATCAACAACTCACCATTCGATCACTCCAACACCACCCCCATCATCTATGGAATAGTTCAAAATTTTAAAGAAAGACAGCTTAAACTTCAAAAATTCATAACCTACATTATACTAATCCAAACACCGCCAAATTAGTTTCTATCACTCATCCACTCAACCAACTACATTAGCCACCTCGGAAAACCACCATAACACCTCCAAATCATGCCCGATAACTCTAAAACCCTAAGGTGTCAAGGCTGAATTTTCCGGACTTTCACACATACAACGCAATTGAAAATTCGGCATTGCAACAGCGCTACCACGTAATTATCAAGTTTTTAGAAATTGACGACAATCGATTTCGATCAACACAACTCAATTTAATCAACATTGAACAAATTAATCAAATTTAAATACCTGAAAAATAAAAATTATGCTACAACTGATAAAAACTCGTAGTATTATAGCTAAATGATCCCTAGCATGCAAGGAGCAATAATGTAACATCATATTAGAATTCTAACGGTTCAATTTTCATTTATACGCAAAAATGCAAAAGACAACTTTTGAGATCTAGAATTTTTCTCTCACCTTTGATGCAAACTAAGGCCAGACATAGGTAGAATGGATGCCCAACAAGCAAAATCAAGCTTTGAATGAAGTGATTTGGCCTTGAAATGAAGTTTTTATGTGAAAATTACTTTGAAAAACCTTGAAAATGCTCTTATTCTTCATCCCCCTTGAACTCATGGTTTTGTGTGTGTTTTGTGGTGTTTTTGGCTTGTTTTAATGTGTGTAACTACTTATGAGCAAGGTGGTCAACATTTAAATGAAAGTCAAAGTTAAAAACTTAGTATTTTTGGTGTTTTCTTGTCTTTAAATGTATTTTATTGATCACCAAGGTTCAAAATAATTATTCAACATCCAAGCTAGCTCAAATAGATTATTTTTAGGTGACAAGAAGTTTTACAATCAAACAATTTCACCCGAGTCGGCCTAAAACTCGATTTTCGCAAAAGTCGGTGTAAAAACCTTAATAAATTCCTAAGCCAATTTTAAAATTGTTTTCATCAAACACAGGTCTATTAAAGTCCGTGGACTAGGTCTAGAAGGGTTAAAAGGACCATTTTCAAAATTTTAGCAGACGTGTTTCGAAAACACTATTCACTAAAAATCGATGATAAAATTTCTAACCCCGTTTTTGATGAAAATTTCATGAATGCACATTTAGCATGTTCTAAGAGTATTGATACCAAAATTACCACATTTTAAGTCACATAGCACTTAGACAGGTTAATTAATGCAAAACGAGGTAAAGCACGCAAAACGAGATAAGATAGAAAAGTGGGGTTTCACAATATGTCTTTACCTAAATCAAACACCGTACAGATCTTGGTCTAGTTATCACTCAGAAACTAACCTGAATCTTCAAACTTAATACACTTAGTAATTAAGGTTTCGAATCTGGCTACAAACAGGTTATATGGACCGTGGGAATCGATATCGATCTCATGTTAGTCTTTAATTGTAACATATACAATTAAGAGGTCTCATCTTAATATTGTCACAGAAACCAATTACAAACCAATACTTAAGGCGACGTATCTTATATGAGTATAGTATTTCCTGACGAATACTAACCAACTCATATCGTTTCATCCCTGCACGCTTCCACTGCGCTAGAGGCAATTGCTAGTGTGAGAGAGTCAATCTCATCAACCTGTCAACATACTTTTCGATGCTAACCTATGCTAGCATACTGATACTCGATTTCTTTCAAACTTATCACAAAGACAAGACACTAAGCAAACACATGAAGAAAATTTTGTTCGCTATGACTGGCATCAAATACTCACCAGTATGAGTACATTAGTAATTGCACATCACTTTATAGAACATCAATATCAAGTCCTATGCAATCCTAGAGATTCTATTGTAACAAATACATATCTCTAGATATGGACTTATCGAGTGGGTCACTGCCATCTCATGCGAAGGTAAGTGTTCCACTGTCACTTCTTTTTATGACATAAAGCCATAATGTCTATGTATTAGGTCTTGCCATAAAATATATGATCCTTAGCATAGGCGATGGATAATTAGTGGACACAATAGATCGTCATTGCCTGTCTAGCAACTTACTCATCTCAAGTCCATGATAATCTTTCAAGCTATACTGTCTTTTGCATAGTTGTTGAGCATGCCACACAGCTCAATTTCCACAATTGACAATACTATGCATATTTGCTTCTTGCTATTCCACGAAATAGTGTCATTGATTAACAAGTAAGCATATCAAGAGGTAACTTTTATGCTCATCTAGGTTACCACCCAAGTTAGTATTTGTAGATCTCTTCTAATAAAGATCAACACATTAATGACATAAACCAAACACTAAATTGTCTTTCAAATACCTCAAGATCCTTCAGACAACTTTTGAATGAGCTAGTCTAAAATTTTGATTGATAACAACATATCAATCCCATGGCATAAACGAATATCTAGCATTACATACCACATTATATACTGGGTTTCTCATGGTGCTTGAATAAGGAACATTTTTATCTCATCAATCTATTCTGGTATTTGGAGACACGTCCCTTGGCTTAGTCTTTCACCCTCGGCTACAAGAGCATCTATAGGTTTGTAGACTTATACTTAGAGTCATTCAAGAACTTTCTTGACATATGACTCTTGCAACAAAACAAGAATCTTTAAAGTGATCCCTCTGGATCTTGACTCTAAACACATAAGCTACTTCACCAATATCCTTCATCCCACAAAGTTGAGGATAATCACATCTTAATAGTGATTGTATACTCCTTGTCATTTTTTGATCAATAATATCACTTATCTAGAGAGATAGAATCACATATCTATTCTTAGATCAATTGACATATACACATATGTCTTATTGAACAATTTTAAGATCATACAAAATGAATTCTTCTTGCATTTCTCCACTAAGAAACATCACATTTACATCCACCTAATGTAAATCACCTTTACATCTACCTGATGTAATTCGAGGTTCAATTGGGTGACATAATTAGAAATGGGTGGATTGAGGCAAACCTAACAACGAAAGAAGGTTTGCATGCAAGTTATACCCTCAATTTGGGTACAACTTTTTAGCCATTTGATAGCTTAATATCTAATATCAATGAGCTTAATATCTAATATCAAATCCAATTGCTCTTCCATTGCTTTCATCCGACTTTCCCTTACAAAAAGATGAGGGAACTTTCATCTTAACTAGTAATCATATGAAAAACTTATTTTCATAATCACCGGTAGTGAAACGAACTCACATTGATCACGAAACAGATTCGAGTTGACCATACCGATATTACTATTGCAAGTGAACATGATCCACAAACCGGTTAATGAAGCGAATTCACTTTGATCACAAAATGGATTCAAGTTGACCAAAACCAAACTGGTGTTTATCTCCTACTTGGATTAGTGAACGAAAGCAAGTCCTCATTCAACTGAAAAATCGTGAGAGATAGGACCATTAGGAGCATTTAATTCAGATAACTGAATCTCCTACTAGAAAATTCTATATCCAAGAATGTTGAATTCAGATACATTCCCACTCTCTGTTCATCAATGAACATTCCCTTTGGAACGTTCAAAGTACCAAATGAAAATACCCATATTTCCTTACGGTTAAAATTTTTCAAGCTTATGAAAAATATTATGAACAAAAGTAGTCAACTCCCAGGGTCATAAGTCATTGCAGACCAGTTCACTACCTGTTCATGACTCATAGGGAGTTGAAGTGACGGATTTGAAAGGCACTTGGCTAAGTGTATATAAATATGACAATTACAAATTCCCAACACAAAATTGAGAAATTTATATGAGCCATCATATACTTAACCATGTCCAATAAGGTTTTATTCTTTTTTCTACAACTTCTCATAGTTGCGAAGTTTCAAGAATTAGCTCTCTTGCTATACGTCTTTCATCACAAGTTTTTTGAACTAATCAAACAGGTATACCTAAACACAGTAGGTTACCAAAAATTTCATTTCATGTATGTTCGATTCTCAACAAGTTTAAAATTATATCCAAAGTAATCAAAAGCTTTGGACTTGTGAGCAAATAAAAAGACAAGTTCACAACTTATGAAATCGTAAGTGATAAAACACCAGCCCTCTTTCCATGTCTTAACATTCTTTGGACCATAAATTTTGGGATGACTTAATTGCAATGAAAAGCTAGCTCGCAAGCCTTTACCAAACATATTTATTGTGAAGTCATTGGCTAGGAAACTTTCACTCAAGGACAGATAGAATTGTGTTAATCACAGCCTCAAAAGACATTCTCTTGCAAGTCTGGTCATTCTATTTTGCCCTTACATGCCTAGCTTGTTATACCAACCTACGGAAAAAGGAATTGATTGACTACATATCTCAAAGATGTAGCATTAATAACACATATTTATATAGCAATGGTTTTGATGTTCAGCGCATAGAACAAGAAATCCATCCATAATATAGTTAGATTTTTAATGAGTTGTTCCTAATAATCTGACTAAGTTCTAAATATACGAAGTTGAGAACCTAATTGTAAAAAGATTTTATCTATAGACCAAGTATTTCTAGAACTAGAGTATATAGGATGCATGGAAAAATTAGAGTTTGACTATCACATAGTGGTAGCTAACAAGTGCCGATGCCTTTGTCTTCAAACTCTCGAATTATTTCCTACAAATATCCACCGTAATCCACCTAAAATCTAACAGTATTTTAAATGCTCCTTCATATCTAGTTATGAGGTTCGACGTTTGGTCGTCTGCTCAAGGAAATCCCAAGCTTAGTGACCTTTCATGTGACAATTGTAGCACATAGCCATCACAATGTTGAATTGCACCTGTCACATATGTCTGACCTTATTGGTCTTCTCGGTCAGCTTATCCTTTATTTTTGTCATTGGAGTCATTTCCCCTTGTGCTTGGATCCTCATGACCCTTGCTTATTGGACTCAGCTACATAAGGTGGATCAATGGTCTAGATGGCTAAAAGGCGTTATATACAAACTCCAGGTGATGCTCAACATTTGGAATGTCTTAACATTCCTATTATGCGTCATGTTGACAATTATGTACATCCTACATAGATGGAAAGGATTCAATGACAACTTTCATTAGTTGTTCATCAGTGAAAATGTGGCTAACTACCTTCGATTCTCATATCATGCTTCGACTTCTTGTAAATGCTACCTCTTAGGAGCATTTTAATGCTTTTAGCATGTGTCGAACGTGATTATAAGCTGACTTAACTTAGAAATGGAAATTCCACCAAATTTCTCTTTCAAGCTTTCAAAATCCCTCAGTATTAGGTTAAACTTTGTAGGCAGCAAATGAGGTATTATGCACGGTGCTCTGCAACGCGATGCGAGCATTAACATTTTTCAGCTTGATAGGCCTATTACCTCATATGCTTAGTGATATTACCACCCTAATGGTTCACCACAACATAACTCAGTGTTTCAAACACCTATTTGTTGCATAAGAATATTCTGAATTTGATGATGCCATATTTACAATCATCACCATTCATTTTTCCTTCAGCAATTTTGTGGTTATCATAAATAACCACAATATAGACATCTATGATGTACGGTACTAGCACATTTAGATGTTTAATTATACTTGAACAAGTATTTAAATGTAATAAAGTGACATAAGATATAGTACCAACATATTGTATACAACCTGCCAAATTCTATATTCAAATATCACAATTATAACAATTTAATTATATTCAAGTAGAAACATTAGTTCTGTATATGAATTACATAAATTCACATGTGTGAGAACTAATAGTTTTAGATTAGAATCGCACCAATCCTAATCTTAGAACTCCTACTCAGATAAAGGATTAATAAACTAATTATTAATTTAATAACATATGCCTATGATAAGAACATGTGATAAAGGCAAATATTAACATGATCTTGACATGAATTAGCATTTAACAAATAAATTACTAAAAAAAATCACTCCTTAATGTTCTCATTTTCCTCAAAATTTGATGTGGTCCACCAGAGTTGACTAATTCAATTCTTTTAACACATGTGGACCATGATGATTGATCATGTAGAAGCTGTCTCAAACTTATCGAGACCCAAAAGACACATTTTTAGTTCTACATGTTAGGAGAAATAAGAGTGCGTCTAATATTATCACATGCTCATTAAAATATCCCATAAAACGTTTAATATTACGTGTAAATATTAATAGTAAAACAAAATATGGGATCAGTAGTTTGGGCCCATTACAGTATGTGTTTTTATAAGTAGTAGTGGTGAAAATCTTTCTCGCAATTTGTTTAAGTCACACTATTCTCGAATGACTACTAAAGTCCTCGGGTAAACAAACAAACTTTAATACATAACTATCTAATAAATTAATTTCAAAAATTAATAATGCACGTAGCATGTATTAATGTTGTACACAACATGTATAATGAAATTACATAAATCTCATATTTTGAAATGAAATTATGAAAATTTCATATCACTTATTGTAAATATTACAATAAAAATACACAAATTTAGTCCTTAAAATGAAATTACAAAAAATTTCATGCCCTTAATTATAAATATTACAATTAAAATTACATAATTTAGGCAAGTAAATGAATTACAAAAATTTCTTGCCAATAATTGTAAATATTATAATTAAATTACACAAACTTGGGCAATTTAATGAAATTATTAATAATTTCATGTCATAATTGAAATTAATTTAAGTTGTGTACTAGTTTTGCAAGAAATTAAAGCTAAAATATAATTATCACAAAGATAATATCCCAAATTGAAAACATGGGGTCACAAATGGCATTATCACAAAGATAATGGGTCAAAACATGAACATGGGGTCATATATAACATTATCACAAAGATATGGGCTAAAATAAAAATAATACAACATATGTATTAATAATTTTATTTTTCAAAAAAAACTAAGCTGAGTCGAGCCGACACTGAGCCGAGCCGTCCAAGAGCCGAGCCACGAGCTGAGCTATCCAGCCGAGTCGTGAGTCAAGAAGCGAGTTTGTTGCTTTGTGGGCTTGCTGGTCAAATAATTAATTAAAAACTTATTTTAATTAGTTAATTTATATATATATATATATATATATATATATATATATATATATATATATATATATATATATATATATATATATATATAGTTGTGTGTCACGTGCCCCAATGAAAAAGTGCCACGTGGCCCATTAAAAGGAACACATATTGACCTGATTCAATCATGTCACAAAGACATGATCTGAGAATGAATTAAACATCGTACTAATCAGGCATCGGTTAAACATCGTACTAATTAGGCATCTCTACTCTTCGAGGACCTTAATGGGCCAAACGAGAGTAGGATTCTCATAATAAAAGGATATCATATCTCAAACTTGTTGGAGATAGCCAGTCTCGATCTTTCTTGTCAAATCATCTCCATCAATATCATAACCCCAAACACCAAACATGAGGGTAAAATTCGGATATACACCACGAATTTACCATGGTAGCCTGTGTAATACCCGAGCCCGGAATGTGAAAATTCCTTGTTTATTATTTTGAAAATTATATTTCCTTAAATTCTTTGTGAATTAACTGTTACTTTCTCGCTGTTGCAACGTGCGTTGCATTTAGGGAACGATAGCTAGAGAACGATTTCTAGTCATCATCACATAGTGAAACTAGTATTTAGATGACTTAAATTTTATATTTTAATTGTTGCTAGCTGAAAATTTAATTGGTGTTAGTTATTGAGCATAAAAATGCACAAAAATAGGGCCTTTGACCAAGTTTTAAGTTGTTTGACCTAGACCTTTGACCCTTTGACCCTTTGACCACTTAGCACTTAAATAAGCTTTTAACTTAGCAAAATAAAAAAAAACAGCAGCTAAAATAGAGAGAGAGGGTCGTGAGTTCCAAGAGAGGAAAAAAAAACCTTTCAACTTTCAATCGTTCAATCTTTGCGTGAGCTCGTGCGGGGTGGTTTCCGAGGTGACTAGCGTTGTTTTCCTAGCGACTAGGAGTGCCTAAGGTGAGGGAAGCATGTTATTTGCGCATTTAAACGTTATGTATGTTAACTTTGTCAATTTTGAGATTTGTCCGTAGATTGTTGTTTAAAGCGATTTGATGCTTCTAGAATGTTCCTTGGCAATTGTAGAACGTGTATTTATAGCTTTTTAACATTTTCTGCGGTTAAATGTTGTGATTGCAAATTAAATTGTCAATTGAATAGTGTTTTATGAATAGTAAAACCTTGAAACGTTGAAGTTGCGCTGTTATGCTTTCCGTTGATGTAGAAATGTGCTAGGTATGCTAGAATGCCTAAATGCATGGTTTTTTTGGGTTGCGTAGTGGAAAAAATGAGAATTATGCCTTTGGGAAAGTCGGGGTCGTTTAGGTCGACTTTAGCGTTTTCTCGTTTTGCGTGTTGGCATTGTATCGGGAGGCCATGGAAGCACTTTTGGTGCGATTATGGCGTTGGTTGGGCGGTTGGTTGGTATAGATGTAGTTCAAACGAGAAAGGGGGAAATCGGGGCTTTGCGCGAGTTCTAGGGTAAAGTAAGGTTTCGGGGTCTTTAGACGTGCCTTATGGTGACCTAGGAGGTTTGGCGAAGTCGGTTTCCAGAACTCGTGGCTCGTTTGGAAATGGTAGGGTTTTGATAGTTGGGGCCGATTTGTGTTTTTGCTTGTTTTCTTGGTTTTATGCCTATAGAATGCTTAGGGTTACTTGAAATACTTGTTTGAGTTGTTTTGGATTGAATTGCTTATCAATTGCTGCTATTGCGTGCGAGAGTAACCTACTTTGTTATTCTCCCACGTGTGGCTTTATCGCTTGTTTATCGCCTTGTATCGAGTCTTGCATTGCATAGTGTCTCGCGCGTGAGTGATGGGCCTCTCTGGGTAGCCTTGGGTTGCCAGTGTTGCTTGCTCTAGCTCCGCTGCTATTCCCTTTCTCGCTTGGGTTGCCTCCCAGGGAGATTTGGGTCATAGGTTGATGGATACTTCCGGGGTATTCCAAACTGGTGTTATAAGGTGGTTTGGGCCGGCGTGTCGTCATCGAATGTGTGTTCGAAAGTTGCTCGTGAAAAGAGTATTGTATCCTTTGAATGAATGTTTGCAGCTTTAAATACTTACCTTGCTTTATTGTTGGCTTTGGTTGTATCTTTAAATGATAATTGTATGCCTTGCTTGGCTAATTGCATTGCATACTCCTCTCATCTCCGTCCTTGAGACCAATTGCCCTCGCTGAGCAATAGTTTTTGCTCATTCCTTTCTATACTATACTTTTTACAGGAGTAGTTGAAGCAGACCCTATCGAGGTAATAGAGAAAGAGGAGCAGGTGGAGGTGTTTCCGTGATAGCACTTCTTTGCTTTGCTGGTGGTTGGTTACCAGATTTTGTGCGAGCCTTGCATGATATGTATATTTCTTGGATGTCGCTTAATTTTGAGGCTTGTAGCCTTGTATGTATTTTCTAGTTTGAGGCCTCTACGGTCTTTTATTGTATAAGTTGAAAGAATGTAAAGTTGTAAACTTATACTCTTGTGACTAGTAAGAAATGCATGCTAATGGAATTGATTAGTGGCATAAATACTTGTGTAGTATGCATATCATTTTTGGGTTGCAAAGTTGGTTAATAAGAGATGTATGTTTTTAAGAAAGTCGGCTTGTTATGATTTTTTATATGGCTTTCGCAAGTATTATGTTGGTTTTAGGGTTTTCGGATCGCCCGCGGTACAGAGGAGCCTCCGTCCGTGTGTCGGGTCTGGGCTTGGCCTTTTGCGGGGTCGGGTCGGGGCGTGACAGCCTGTCCATCCTTGCAAGCCCTATGCCGCCTAGGTGATACAGGAAACCTTCTACCATGGGGTTCATTAAATTGCTTAATTGTGTCATATATATATCATCCATCTCTCCAAGGTGACACCCCAAGTGAGAGAGGACTTCAAAATAGAAAACAGGCTCAGAAGCAACAAAGTAGGTTGCCACCGGTTAATAACAGTAATCAAAACATATTAGTGAAATCATGATTCAAATAGAGTTCATATAATACATAAACATGCATGAGAAGATAGTCCAAGTAGGACTCCTCCAATAGCTAAGCATAATCAGTAGTACAACAAGAGGTTCATGTTAATTCGGTGCTCGTAGCTAAGTTCTAATGCAATGTATTACATATGTAAGACAAATGCTAACTTATATGTTCAATGCTTACCAAATAGGAGTCTAAGAAGGTTCATGGAACAAGTAGAAGACAACGGAACAAAAGACGTCAATATTGTCTACGTTCAACAGCCTCCAAAGCAACATGTCAAAGTTAACAATTATATAGCACCCAAACTATGGCATAATTCCATAAATAAATGGCACTATAATAATCTAGGGTTCGATACGGTTCTAATGCTTCTGATCGTGCCCTAATCCGACATTTGTAGCTCCCAGAATCACTAAAACAAGTTCATTGCATTTTGGACATTCGGGCAATACAGCCTCTATCCGGTTGACCAAATAGAAGCCACAATGCCCGGCAGAGAGCATTGATTCGGGCAATACATGCTCTATCCGGTCGACTGGATGGCTTAACGGGGAAATTCGGGATTTTTTCTTAATACTCGATTTGTGTCTAACTCTTCCCAAGTTCTTGCATACAATCTATACATATAATCCATACCCATACAAGAGCAACACAAACTCATCTTTCAACTTTTCAAGACATCTAACATAGGTTTGGCAAAACCTAGATCTACAACATACCAAATACTTAATCTTCACATTTAAGCTCTTGTATGCAACTTTAACAAGACTAGTAACACATAATTATCAAATAACTTGAATGAACTCTATAAAATTTGGTTTTGATGAATCCCTCACCTTTGTCTTTGGGTTTAGAATGCAAAAAATGGTGCTAGGAAGCTTGAAGATGACTTGAAATGCATTCCCTCTTCCTTATCCTTCTCTTTTCTTTCTTTTTTCTCTCCTTTCTATGGTCTAAAATCTGAGTGTGTGTAGTTTGTGTGTCGTGTGGGTGTATGTGTTTTCTGATGTGTGTGTGTTTGTGTAGTGTTTTTGTGTTTGTATTTGGTGTAATATGTGTATATAGATAAGATATTTTAGTTTGGTTACCAAAAGACCAACTTGCCCCCAACTAAATGCACTACTACTAGTTTGCCCTTTTAGTTGATTCCCAACTATTTGGTTAGCTATTATAGTGTAGTAAATTCTAATTATCACCTACGATACCTAAATCACATAAATGCACATTAAACATGAGCACGCAAAACGATATAAATGCATATTAATTAATGTAATTTCATATTAATTAATATAAATGCATATGAAATGATGCAAAAATACATGAAATACTATAAAATGCAAATGGGCTCTATACTGGCTCGGTACGGGGTTTCACATCCTCCCCTCCTTAATAGAATTGCGCCCTCGCAATTCATTCTTCTTCAACTAATTCCTCGTTAAGCTGTAACGATTTTGCCTTTCGTAAATCTAATGCTAAACCGAATTCCAAATACCGTTTACTCAAAAGGCCAACACCGGATTCCATAAACTGAAATATGATTACAAATGTTGAGTAATAATACCCCGTATAAGAACTCTACGTAAGTATATCAACTAAGAATCCCGAACGAAGATACCGAGTGTCAAGGACTGAATATCGAATAAGAATTCCCATAAGAAGGCCTAATAAGAATTCCAATAAAATACCACGTAGAAAATCCCGAGGAAGGAGGCCAAATAAAGGCTTCGAATAAAAATGCCAAGAAGATACTCAATAAGAAAACCAAATCAAGAATTCTGAAATAGAACATCAATTAAGATTGCTAAAGATGGATATCAAATAAGAAGGCCGCATAGAATCTCAAATATTTTATATCAATTGCCGAATAAGAATTCCAGACGATGATCTTCAAATAAAAGTACCAAATGAGAATCCCATTAGTCAACACCTCGCGGTAGGGTGACACTTCTATATCCCGATCAACAGGAATTCCACAAGATGCTTCACAAGTCAACCTATACCCCCACAATTGCACTACCTTAAACATATGGTAAAATGAGGCATTAGCAACTCTTAATCCACAATAAGAATTCCTCACGTCCCAACTTCATATACTACTTAATCACCAACTTAGCATCATGCACTTATGGTGTGAAACCCCAATTTTCTTCTTAGTATAGAAATGCGTGTTTTGACTTGTTTATGTGTTATATGACTTAGAATGTGCTAATTATGTGATTTATATTCTTATTACATGCTATGTGTGCATTCATGAAATTTTCTTCAAAATCGGCATCAGAAATTTTATCGTTGAGTATTGTGAATAGTATTTTTAAAACATGTCCGCTAAAATTTTGACACGGGTGTTTTTAGTGTTTGAAAACCTAGTCCTAGGATAATTATAGACCCGTGTCTGATTACAACGGATTTCAAATCGGATTAGGAATTTTAAAGGTTTTTACACTTTCTTTTGCAAAAATCGCGTTTTTAACTGAGTCGGGTGAAAGTCTTTGCATGTGAAATTTGTTGTCAACTAAAAATACGCTACATAAAATAGTCTATGAGTTAATTGCATGTTGGTGAGAAAAATAGTCAAGAAATAGAATTAAAAGACTAAAAATTCTAATTAAAAGACTAAAATACAAACTTTGACTTTTTAATTTTTGTTGACCTTGAGCTTATATGCATCAACACACACTAGAAACAACACAAAACATACTCACACAACACACACATGGCCGAGAGCCATTAGAGAGAAAAATAGAGTTTTTTTAAAGTTTTTTCAAAGCAAATTTTCTTTAGAAAACCTAGTTTTTGTCCGAAGCTTTGCAAACCGAGTTAGATTCCGCTTGTTGGACACCTGTTGCATTTATTCCTAGGCTTTTTTCGGATCAAAGGTGAGAGAAAAATTCTAGATCTCAAAATGCTAATTTTACGTCAAATCATATAATTGAATTTTAAGTCGTTGAAATGTTGAATTGATGTTAGATTGTTGCTCAGTAGATGCCAGGGATCACTTCTATGAGTTTATAACTATTTTGAACCGTGGTAGCATGTATTTCTATTTTTCGGGTATTAAAGTTGAGTTTTTGGCTTGTTGTTGAATAATTGTTGTTGTGGTGGTGGGAATTTGTTGGTTATAGCTTTTAAAAGTTTGTTAATTGCGGTGTAATAATGTTGTAATGTTGAAATTTTGATTGTGATGTCGTGGTAAAAGTCCGAAAAAATCAGCCATGGTGCATTGAGGTTTTAGGGTTGTTCGGCTTGTATTGGATGGATTGTGGCTGTTTCTTGAGGGGGCTAATGTAGTTGCTTGAGTGGGTGAGTGATACAAACTGGCTTGGGACTATTGGATTAGTAGATTGTAAGTTATGACTTTTAGAAGCTGAGTAGTTTTCCTTTAAAAGTTGAAATATTGTCTTTGGTTGTTTGGGGGGTGTTTGAGTGATTGAATCTCGGGTTGTTGATGGTTAGGTTCGGGATTGGTTGTGTGGTTTAATGCATGTTAAGTTGGGTGGCCTACTTTGTCATCTAACTTAGTTATTAGTTGTTTATTTGATTATTTGTAGTTATGTTATTTAAATGATATTAACTGATTCATTATTGATAAGCCAGGAGATAGGCAACCTACTTTGTTGTCCTCATGTGATATAAATGTTTATTATTATTGTCATGAGTCTTGATAAGTGTGTGCCACATCTCAGGCAGCATCGGGCTGTCGGGTTGAAAACGACATGACTATCATAGACTATCCCTAGCTCGCATGGGCAGAAGTGCCTTGGAGGGAGGGGCTAGTTGAGGTACCTCGGGTGTATGTGTAATGGGGAGTTACAAGAAGTTGGTTGAGATCGTGATGGCATATGGAGCTACACCAACTAGAGTATCATTTCTCAATGAATGGTTATCATGTGTTTAAATTGAAATGTTGATGTTTTGTGAAAGGTCTATAGAATTCCTCACTGGGCTTGTTTTATATAAGCTCACTCTCATTCGTTATCTGCAAGTAGGTGTTACTAAACCAGACTACGGGTATGTGCCTCAAGAAGATGAGAATATGCTTTTCGTGGACGAGTTTTATGTGCCGGAGTCGTTGCCATGAGTTTGTCCTAGCTTTGTAATATGATGTATTGTATAACCTATTTAAACATAAAGGCTTGTGCTATGTTAGTTTAGTAGTCTTTCTTTTAAACATGATTAGATTGCTAGGCTGGAATATAATCTATTTTGCAATGTATGTTATAGCCTATGCATGATGTTGGAACGAAGGCATATAACTTATAGATGAAATGATGAAAGAATGTTTAATGTATGAATATGGTTGTGGTGTTGATTGTTAACATGGTTATGGAGTTGTTGTTGATCTTTGGAGTTTGATGTATGAAGTTCTAAAGGGTTGGTTTAGAGCCTTGATGTCCGTGTTACTGTTGTTATACTGCCGAAATTCCGTTACGTCCTGACTTATCGTAGGTGGGGTTGAGTTGGGGCGTTACATATGGACTTCAATTAGGTAAAGCAACTTCCTACATACATATGAATACGTTGATCCCAAGAAAATATGTATAGATGACATATGACGCCGAGGTTAATCAGTATTTTGACTTGCAAGTTTATAAGTAGATTTTACCTTCTGCTATGGCTACTGCCTGCAGTCTGTGCACATCTCATCTGCCACTTGGGACAGTATTTGGCGTAATGGTTGTCACCCCTACATCTCAAGCATCTGCCAAACTTCCTCCAACATTGGGCTTCATTTGCGCCTATTTTTCATGCAATAAGTATAGGTAACAAGTTGAGAGGGGGTCGTGGTACTAGGCTGTAATCTAGTAGTAGCTAGATTCTTCTGTTGTGGCGGTATAACACGTGGTCCAATATGGATACCCTCACTAGTAGTCTGTCCTTATGTCTTCATCCTTTTTGGGCATTGCGTAGCTTTATGTTGATCACTACTAGTGCCCTTACACTTCCCTTCAAAGAGGCCCTAAGTTACAGAGGTAATTAAATCACTCTCAGCAGGTAGTCCAACTTGTTCCTGAGCTTGACTCGATTGTCTTAACCCTGACACTTCATCTTTCTTCCCTTTCTCTGTTATTGTTGCAGCGAAAAAAACTTCACCATAAGTAGATAATTGTAAAAGAACCAAGTTGTCTCGAATCTCTTACCTTAACCCTTGAATAAACCTCTGGATCCTCTTTTCAGTAGTTTGTACCATCCCCGGGCATAATGTCACGCCCTGACCCAGACCCATCGCTAGGCTAAGGCCGAAACATGACATTCGTAACTTTTATTCATGAGATTAACAACTTATTAGGTTTAAAACCTGTGAATAATACTTTAATAACCTGTACATCCATTAAAATACTACGATAAGTTACCGAAAGACCTCCAACATTTTTTTTTCCAAAAACATTGGCCTTACAGGATTATAACACCTGTTACAAATTCACAAGACCTAAATCTACCTGTTCAACATTTCCAAACCTAGGTCTTAAGAGAATAATGTTCAGTCTTAACTAGGCATCTAATCTACCAAAATAATATTACAACATAATACCTGATCAATTTACAAAAATAACTTGTTACAACGACAAGCTAAAACTCCACGAGCAAGGACGTAGGCCAACTAGGGCAGAAATCCATCACAACACACCAATATAACTTGCAACCACATGGGAGCTTGGTCGGGCTAATCGTCACCTGAAACTATTAAAAAGAGGGGTGAGCTAGATCCTCACATATAGCTCAGTGAGGAGGAAAATAATGAAGGGTTTTCGAAAAGGTTTTATCTTTTCACAATCAGTTTGATAAAACATGTCACGCACACAAGAACTCACAAACGAGAATACAAGATATGCAATCAAGATTCAATAACAGTTAAATAATCTAACTCTCCCAAGATATCATCGGGTCCCGACCCGTAAGAGGATCAATGAGTCTTGAAAGAGAAGAAAAGGTTTCCACAAATGTTTTTATCTTTTCGAAATTAGTTCATGAAACATGTCATGCACATAACTATACAAAAATACCCTTAACACAAGCCTTCAATCAATAATGAGAGAGTCGAGATATACCAGCAAACCTGGAGGTCCCATCACTACGTCCATTAACAATGGGAGGGTCGGGATATACCGGCAAAGTCGGAGGTCCCGTCACTACCTCCAATAACAATGGTTATAACCACCGTGTAAATACAACTCGAATGCATTTGTACTTATCAATAGGTGTCAAGCAATCATATAATAATCATATGTATATAGCAATTTTAAAGCCTCAAAAATTTCTATGTACCATAATATAGCGAGAAGATATCAATAGATTACATAAAACGATAAGAAAATGCAAACACAAGTGGAACTATGGAGCCATTTCAATACTTCTACATTAGCCTATCTTAATCAAGTAATTTACCTACCCTTCAAAACTCCAATTAATCTTATTTTGGCTTAGAATCGAATCTTATCGAAAGTAGATAGTTCTAGAATCAAACGGAACTCAATTCCGAGTTGAATTGAGTAAGATATGGCATTCGGAAAAATATTGCGCGAATCTATCAAAAATCCGGTCGAGTAAATCCGGTCGAGTAACTTGACCGGATCCACTCTTCCGAATGAGTGGCAGTGAACATCCGGTCGAGTTACTCGACCAGATCCACTCTTCTGGATGGAGGTCCGAGAACAATAAAAACATGGTATTTTTGCTCTTTTGCTTGCTATCTTGCCTCCAACTCATCCAAACCTTTTGCACACTCAAAGAGGTCTTCTAGGCAACATTCTTAAGCTCAAGAACAACACCATAACATTCTTAAATCAAACAACAACCCAAGAACACTTCAAGAACTCTAAAAAACCTCAAGAACACCAAAAACACCTACTAAGCATCAATGTGATTGGCTTCCAATTCCTACCTTACCCACAAGTTAAACTAGCTCTATTCAAGTAAGAATCACTACACAACTCATAAATTTCAACCTGTTAGATCAAGCCCTAGCTCAATATACAAGATAAGCCTCAAACCTTGCAATAAATCCACACATATTCATTATCAAACATATTCATAACGAATATCATGTTCAATACACAATTAAAACTCATCAATCAAGCATAATATGCCTTTGTAAAACATTTAGAAAACTTCCATCACCTTAGTTTTGTGATTGAATGCAAGAAATGGTGCTAGAAAGCTTGAAGATGACTTGAAATGCCTCCCATCTTCATTCTTCTTCCCTTTTCTTTCTTCTTTCTCTCATTTCTATGGTGGAAAATCTGAATGTGTGTAGTTTGTGGGTTTGTGTCGTGTGAATGAGTATGTATTAGTGTGTGTTTGTGTGTTGTAGTGTTTTAGTGTGTGTGGGTGGTGTAGTGTGTGTTGAAAGATAATTTCTAAATTGTCAAATGACGAGAGTGCCCTCCAACTAGGTTGTGTTTTACTAGTTTGCTATCCTAGTGTTAATTCTAATTATCTTGGTTTTAGTTTAGTTACTCTAGTTAACTCCAATTACTAGTTACACGATATAATTTACTCACTTGCACGTTAAACGATGAAATACACGTAAATTGAGATGAATGCACATAAAATAATTTAATTATTGCTTACGTCATCTAAATTATTCAAAGACACATAGTTGAATTTAAATACACGTTAAACGAGGCATGTGCACGTAAAACAATATAAATGTATATATTTCGAAATAAAAACACGTGAATCAAGGTAAATACACGTTAATTGATATAATTGTATATTAAATGATGGAAAAATTGATGAAATGCTATAAAATGCAAACGAGCTCTATACGGCCTTGGTACGGGGTCTCACATCCTCCCCTCCTTAATAGAATTGCGCCCTCGTAATTCGTTCTTTATTCTAAGGCTATTAGAGTTCAATCATCAAAAAAAATCCTCACATATGGTACATGATTTCACTCACTAGAGGAAGTGTTACTTCTTATTTGTAAGGCTTGCTAAATACTACAAAGACATTCTCCGATCATTGTAATAGTAACTCTATCATCAACCAACAAGAATATTTATAATACCATAAAGCGGAAGTAGTTTCTACACTTATCAAATAGCCTCAAAATAGATGTCCAAGTTCTCGAAACCTATTACCTTCAAATGTTAATCAAGTGTAGCTTAACATTTATAGCATACACATATGTCTACTTTAATCAATCACTTAAGCCAAGAACCCATTCATTACCTCTTCTAAATTTTCATTAATCCTAACACTTCTACCCTTTTCAAAACCAAGCAAAGAGTCTCCTGCCCATCAAGTAACACATAGAGTTTATCAAGATACCATTTAGCACCGATAGGCTTTGAACTTTTATCCTTATCTTGCCACACATCTAAATTATGTATAAAGCCAGTAAGATACCTTATTTAACTAGGATTCTCAACTCTTTAGCATAATATAACACTACAATTCACCAAACTCAACTGATCTCTCCTAATAGCCTCGAGGTGAATTATTCAATTTCTAAAACCTTTACTCCACTTCAAGAGAACTTTCAATTATGAATCAACCTCACCTAATAATATTACATCTGTAGTGGGAAAGCGGTTCCCACCTTTTAAACCACCGCAATTATACTTGCGGGTACCCTTGTTGTCAATAAATTCTCCAAGTCCGAATCCATCAAGTTATAATTAACACCCATAGCCTATGTTCAAAGATCCCAATGAAGAGTTTTCATGAGACTAGCGAGTAACACACAAAGTTTACTAAAATACCGTCTAGCACCAAGTGGCTTTGAAAGCTTACCTTTAATCCCTCAAATGATTTAATCTCTTACCATTAAATAGGTAGGTAAAGGTCCTTAATCATAGATTCATCCAACTATGACTCCTAGGTTTAAGATTTAAACACTAAATGAACTTTGATATGTCGATCCTAGTCAATAATAATATACATACCTTATATTACAACTTATTTCATTCTTATACGCATATCAATAATATTTCAGTTGGATTCATTCTAGAATAACCTCAAGTTCCAACCCCTTATCCAAGATTAAATTCCACGAGTACAATAATCAAGATCCCAAGGATACACTAGTAATACAATGATAATTCTAAGATCATGGCCCATCTCACCATGGCCTAACCTTCACGATTTCACTCTTATAACAACACGCAACTACTTCTAATTAATCTATTAACATCCGAATAATTTGTCACTTCAATCAATTTTAGGGAGATAACTTCAATAAACAATTATTCTATCCCAATTAATTTAGCTCTTGCAACTAAATATCATTGGCTTCACTTCCAAATTCACTTTCTAGATACCAAATCATGATCTTAACATCAACTTAGTAAAATTGGAACGAAACCCAATGACATATATATCATAATCCATAAGCAATTGCAGTACAATTATAAGTTACCCACATAAGGCTAGCACATAAGGTCAGAGGTTTTATTCAAGTCCAAATTGATATTTATCACTCTATGTCTATTATTCCTCAAGATGTCTTAGTACCGATAACATTTAACACCTATAACCGAGAGTCATAACCGAGGGTATTAGTTAAGTAGACCCTAAATTCATTATTAACGCTTTTGTACATTACTTACACTCCCACATGCGTTGCCATACTAGATTATGCTAACGGCTTAAGTCTTAATCGTATCAGAACTAAGACTAATCACTTAATGTATATCACATATCTTAACCACATATACTACATAAATCCTTCTTTTACCAATACTCCAACTTCTCTAAATAGTTTTAGCACAAATCCATTCTCACCCAACATCCCTTGACTAATGCCTTAAGTAGATTAGTAAGTCACATAGATTCTTAAATCTGAATTCTAGGATTCATACATCTAATTAGTGCAATCAACACCTAACTACAAGCGAGAAAGAATTTAGTCGTACTAGCATTTCATTAAATCCCAAGGACCCACAACGTCTAAAATATCTCAGTCTAATCTAGACCTTATAATCCATAGGTACATCCATAAATAACCATTAAAGATAGAATAACTCCCCATGTATATCGACATCAATAGTTATTATAAGTACTCCAAGATTGTGACTTACAATTTACACAATGTCAAGGTCATTCTCGTAAGCTTTTCCATTAACCAAAATAAGTAACTTGGCATATCAAGTTACCTACTTCCTACGTCATATGATAATGCCACTTTATTTGTTCCTTTAGGTAGTCCCAATATCACTATCTACTCCTACTAAGTCGAACTACTTAAATGCACCTATGTACATGTATAATTCATCTCCAATATTGCTCAAGCCATTAAATCAACTTAGTCCGAAAGAAATCAACTTACATGGTCTACCCAATATCCAAACATTAATCTCACATTCAAACTCTATGAAAAGGTTAGTCCTTCGCAAAACTAAGTATTCATCTTAAGCATCACAGTTATCTAGTCCTATGGATCATTGCCTATTGTTCTAGCCATTTAAGACCTTAAGAAGTTAGTATGGGTCAACTCACACATGCAAATATTATAATCATACCCAACATATAGATTTTATATAAGCAAGAAGCAGTTATGTCATGAAAGTCACATAAGATTCACACAAGCACGTATAGCACGTAAGTTTATGTAAGCATATCAAACACATAAGTCCACGTAAGCATATATAGACTTCCAAGCATGTTCTTATCCTAGGTCTTCTACCCGCAGACCAGGGGTTCTACGCCCAACTTGCACCTAGCTAACTAGCTAAGCTCTGATACCACTTAAAGGTGTCATGCCCCGACCCTAACCCATCACTAGGCTAAGGGCGAAACATGACATTTGTAACTTTTATTCTTGAGATTAACAACTTAATAGCTTTAAAACTTGTGAATAATAATTTAATAACCTATACATCCATTAAAATACTATAAGAAGTTATTGAAAGACCTCCAATATTCTTTTAAAAATATCGGTCTTACAGGATTATAACGTCTGTTATAAATTCACAAGACCTGAATCCACCTGTTCAACATTTCTAAACCTAGGTCTCGAGAGAATAGTATTCAATCTTAACAAGGCATCTAGTATACTGAAATAATATTACAACATAATACTTGATCAATTTACAAAAATATCTTGTTACAACAATAAACTATAACTCCACAAGCAAGCACGTAGATGAACTAGGGCAGAAATCCATCACAACACACCAATATAGCTTGTAACCACATGGGAGCTTGCTCGGGCTAATCATCACCCGAAACTGTTAGAAAGAGGAGTGAGCTAGATCCTCGCATATAGCTCTGTGAGGAGGAAAACAATGAAGGATTTTTGAAAAGGTTTTACCTTTTCACAATCAGTTTGATAAAATATGTCATGCACACAAGAACTCACAAACGAGAATACAATATATGCAATCAAGATTCAATAACAGTTAAATAATCTAACTCTCCCAATATATCATCGGGTCCCGACCCATAGGAGGATCAATGAGTCTTGAAAGAGAAAAAAAGGTTTTCACAAATGTTTTTATCTTTTCGAAATCAGTTCATGAAACATGTCATGCACATAACCACACAAAAATACCCTTAACACAAGCCTTCAATCAATAATGAGAGGGTCGAGATATACCGGCAAACCCGGAGGTCTCGTCACTTCCTCCATTAACAATGGTTATAACTGCCGCGCATATACAACTCGAATGCATTTGTACTTATCAATAGATGTCAAGCAATCATATAATAATCATACGTATATAGCAATTTTAAAGCCTCAAAAATTTCTATGTACCATAATATAGCGAGAAGATATCAATAGATTACGTAAAACGACAAGAAAATGCAAACACAAGTGGAACTATGGAACCATTTCAATGCTTCTACATTAGCCTATCTTAATCAAGTAATTTACGTACCCTCCCAAACTCCAATTAATCTTATTTTCACTTAGAATCGAATCTTATCGAAAGTAGATAGTTCTAGAATCAAACGAAACTCAATTTCGAGTTGAATTGAGTAAGATATGGCCTTCGGAAAAATATTGCGTGAATCTGTCAAAAATTCGATTGACTAAATCTGGTTGAGTAACTCGACCTGATCCACTCTTCCGGATGAGTGGCAGTGGGCATCCGGACGAGTAAATCCGGTTGAGTTACTCGACCGGATCTACTCTTCCGGATGGAGGTCCGAAAACACGAAAATATGGCATTTTTGCTATTTTGTTTGCTATCTTGCCTCCAACTCTTCCAAACCTTTTGCACACTCAAAGAGGTCTTCTAGGCAACATTCTTAAGCTCAAGAACAACATCATAACATTCTCAAATCAAACAACAACCTAAGAACACTTCAAGAACTCTCAAAATCTCAAGAACACCAAGAACACCTACTAAGCATCAATGTGTTTGGCTTCCAATTCCTGCCTTACCCACAAGTTAAACTAGCTCTATTCAAGTAAGAAATACCACACAACTCATAAATTCCAACCCGTTAGATGAAGCCCTAGCTCAATATACAAGATAAGCCTCAAACTTTGTAATAAATCCACTCATATTCATTATCAAACATATTCATAACCAATATCATGTTCAATACACAATTAAAACTCATCAATCAAGTATAATATGCCTTTGTAAAACATTTAGAAAACTTCTCTCACCTTAGCTTTATGATTGAATGCAAGAAATGGTGCTAAGAAGCTTGAAGGTGACTTGAAATGCCTCCCCTCTTCCTTCTTCTTCCATTTTCTTTCTTTTTTCTCTCATTTCTATGGTGAAAAATCTGAATGTATGTAGTGAGTGGGTTTGTGTCGTGTGACTGAGTATGTATTAGTGTGTGTTTGTGTGTTGTAGTGTTTTAGTGTGTGTGGGTGATGTAGTGTGTGTTGATAGATAATATCTAAATTGCCTAATGACGAGAGTGTCATCCAACTAGGTTGTGTTTTACTAGTTTGTCATCCTAATGTTAATTCTAATTATCTTGGTTTTAGTTTAGTTACTCTAGTTAGTTCTAATTACTAGCTACACGATATAATTTACTCATATGCTCGTTAAATGATGAAATACACGTAAATCGAGATGAATGCACATAAAATGATTCAATTATTGCTCACGTTATCTAAATTACTCAAAGACACATAATTGAATTTAAATACACATTAAACGAGACATGTGCACGTTAAATGACATAAATGTATGTATTTTGAAATAAAAGCACGTGGATCAAGGTAAATACACGTTAATTAATATAATTGTATATTAAATGATGTAAAAATTTATGAAATACTATAAAATGCACACGAGCTCTATATGGCCTCGGTACGGGGTCTCACACATAATGTGATAGTTGGTTAAACCGAGCTTCATATTGAGCAACTGTTAGAGCCCCTTGTTTGAAAATTTTGAATTCATTCCTTCGCAGTCTTCTTCTAATCCCTTGAGCTCTTCTGACCATTCTTAATTCACCACAAAGAGGCACCCCCATAATATGATATATATATATATGCAATTATGATACATGAAAAACAAGTATATACTTACATAACCATACCACATAAAAGCAACTACAACTTAATGTATAAGGATTATGTAATACAACATGATCAACTAATGTACAACCTAGCATATAGGAAACAATTGTAGCATATCAAACACTTAAACATATAGTACTCATCACATAAGCATATTGATCACATAAAGCACAATGTTCACATTTGGTTCACTTAACACATAATATATACACACATAACTTTTAAGTCAATTCACATCAAAACTCCTACCCAAGGACCTTCATTCAAAATCCGGACTACGCTAACTAAGGCTAGTTTCACACTAACCCAAGCTAGCTCTGATACCACTTAAATAGGTATCACGCCCCGACCCCGACCCATCACTAGGTTAAGGCCGAAACATGTCGTGCGTAACTCTTATTCTTGAGGATAACAACTTAATATCTTTAAAACCTGTGATTTATAGACTAATAACCTGTACAACCATTAAAAGAATACCATGAAAAGTTTGAAAAGAATTTCAACATACTCCCAAGACATCGACCTTAAAGGATTATTACATCCAGTTACAATTAACAAACCAAAAACCACCTACTCCTCATCCTAATTCTAGGTCTTAAAAGAACACAGATCAATCCTAGCTAGGTATCTAATTAACCAAAATAATATTACAACATAATAAATGCTCAAGATTACAAAGTCATACTTTTTAACAATAAGTAAATCTTCAACAGGTAAGCATATAGACCACATAAGGCAGGAATCCAATCATCCACTCAACAAAGCTTGCAATCACAAGGGAGCTTATTCGGGCTAATCCTCACCTGAAATGTTGAAAGATGGGTGAGCTAGTCCTGCATATACCTCTGTGAGGATGGAACAGGAAGGGTTTTTGCAAAGATTTTATCTTTTCACAACTTCTTTCTAAAATCATGCTATGCATATATAACAGTTACAAGAATATAAAAATTTACAAGAATAACCAGAACAAATTAACCTCAATCTTAATCAAGTAACAAGAAATGAAATTAAACATAATAATAAGCAATCAACTCTTCTACCCGAGGTCCTCTAGAGACCAAGAGAGATTGGTTTCATGCTATAGCAAGATTAACATGGAAGACAAGTATACAAGAACGAATTAAACATCGTACTAATCAGGCATTAGATAAACATCGTACTAATCAGGCATCTCTACTCTTCGATGACCTTAAGGGACCAAGCGAGAATAGGATTCTCATAATAAAAGGATATCATATCTCGAACTTGTTGAAGATGGCCAGCCTCAGAACTTCTTGTCAAATCATCTTTATCAATATCATAACCCCAATACACCAATCATGATAGTGTAATCTGGATATACACCACGAATTTATCATGGTAGCCTGTTCATCTTGGCAAGCCCTATGCTACCTAGGTGATACAGGAAACCTTCTACCATGGGGTTCATTAGATAGCTTAATTGTGTCATATATATATATATATATATATATATACATTCATCTCTCCAAGGTGACACCCTAAATGAGAAAGGACATCAAAATAGAAAGCAAGCTCGGAAGCAACAAAGTAGGTTGCCACATATGTAATACAAAGGCTAACTTATATGTTCAATGCTTACCGAATAGGAGTCCAAGATGGTTCATAGAACAAGTAGAAGACAACGGAACAAAAGACGTCAATATTGCCTACGTTCAATAGCCTCTTAAACAACATGTCGAATTTAGCAATTACATAGCACCCAAACTATGGCACAATTCCATAAATAAATTCCACTATAATAATTTATGGTTTCATACGGTTATAACGCTTTCAACCGTGCCTCAATCGAACATATGTATCTCTCGAAATCACTAAAACAAGTTCCTTGCATTTTGAACATCCGGGAGATACAGCCTCTATCCGGTCGACCGGATAAAAGCCACAACGCCCGACAGGGAGCATTGATTCGGGAGCCTCTATCCCGTCGACCGGATAAAAGACACAACGCCCAGCAGGGAGCATTGATTCGGGCGATACATGCTCCATCCGATCGACCGAATGGCTTAACAGGAAAATCTGGGATTTTTGCTTAATATCCGATTTGTGTCTAACTCTTCCCAAGTTCTTGCATACAATCTATACATATAATCCATACCTATACAAGAGCAATACAAACTCATCTTTCAGCTTTTCAAGACATCTAACATAGGTTTGGCAAAACCTAGATCTACAACACACCAAATACTCAATCTTCACATTTAAGCTCTTGTATACAACTTTAACAAGACTAGTAACTTTAACAAGACTAATAACACATAATCATCAAATAACTTGAATGAACTCTTTAAAATCAGTTTTGAAGAATCCCTCACCTTTGTCTTTGGGTTTAGAATGCAAAAAATGGTGCTAGGAAGCTTGAAGATGACTTGAAATGCATTCCCTCTTCCTTATCCTTCTCTTTTCTTTCTTTTTTCTCTCCTTTCTATGGTTTGAATTTGGGATCCTCATTTTGGTCAACCGGCTGTGGAAATCTGAGTGTGTGTAGTGTGTGTGTCGTGTGGGTGTGGGTGTTTTCTGATGTGTGTTTGTAGTGTTTTTGTGTGTGTATGTGGTGTAATACGTGTATATAGATAGGATATTTTGGTTTGGTTACCAAAAGACCACCTTGTCCTCCAACTAAATGCACTACTACTAGTTTGCCCTTCTGGTTGATTCCCAACTATTTGGTTAGCTATTATAGTGTAGTAAATTCTAATTATCACCTACGACACCTAAATCACATAAATGCACATTAAACATAAGCACGTAAAATGATATAAATGCATATTAATTAATGTAATTGCATATTAATTAATATAAATACATATTAAATGATGCAAAAATACATGAAATACTATAAAATGCAAATGGGCTCTATACTGGCTCGATACGGGGTCTCACATATGCTATTGAGGAGGTGACCTAAATCTTAAGGGTTTTTCTAACGCTAACTGGGATGGTGACCTAAATGAGCTTAAATCCACTTCTAAATATACTTTCTTGCTAAATTGCGGGACCATATCTTAGGCTAGCAAGAAGCAGACATGCATAGCGTTATCCACCATGGAGGCTGAGTTTGTGGCTTGCTCAGCGGCTGTACAAGAAGATGTGTGGATCAAGAGGTTTATATCAGATTTGGGAATGGTCATGAATGCTGGAAAACCTGTGACAATCTTTTGTAATAGTCAAACGGCCATTGTCTACACCAAAGATCCGAAATATCATGGCAAAACGAAACACATAGACATTAAGTATAATTTTGTAAGAGATATGGTATTGAAAAATGAGGTGATTATAGAACATATCTCTACGCACAAGATGGTAGTTGACCTTCTCACCAAGCCTATTCCTAGAGATATTTACTTGTCTCATGTAAAAGCTTTAGGCTTGCGTAGACCTTGATGTATATGTTTCATGTGTTGAGATTTGATTATCCTTTTGTGCTCATACATTTATATATTTTTTATGCCTTATTAATGAATGAAATATATTCAGACACTTGAGCAGTGTTGGTTCTTTGTGATCTATGTAAATGAGACTGTGTATGAGTATGATAGTACATATTGTTGACATTAATAAGTATGTCGACAGGTTAAAAAGATTGGCTCTCTCACACGAGCAATCGCCTCTGGCGCAATGGAAGCGTGCAAAGATGAGACATAATGAGTTGGTTAGTATTCGTCGGAAATGCTATACTCATTCAAGCATTGCCTTAAATATTGTCGAGGATTGGTTCTAACGACAATTACAAAGATGAGACCCCTCATTGCATATGTTGCAACTCTAGATTAAGACATGGTCGGTATGGATACCCACGATCCATAAGTAAACCTGTCAATAGCCATATGTGAAACCTTGGTTACTGTGTGTATTAGGTTCGAGGATTCATGTTGGTTACTGAGTGATAACCAGACCAAGATCTGTACGGTGTTTGAGTATAGTTATGACGTACGCCCTGTTTTGAAGGAAGTCACACCGTAGCTCATGCATCGTATCGTGAGTGCTTTAGCCACTACATAAGGGATTTGATGAATGTTTCCCTGCTTCATCACTGTGTGACCCTTTGAAGCTTCGAAGGCTTCTCATGAGTACCCTTAATGACCTACATTATTCCAATAATTCAAACTCAATGTTAGCTACTTTGGTATATTGCCTAAGGATCACAATATATTAGATCACATGGAACATGTCCAGGAAAGCAGTTGATTTGACTTAGAGGGATATTGGATGAAGGGAAGACTATTCACATCTACCATTACGTATATTCATTGGTCAACCAATTATACAATCTTATGATTGAATAATCTTAGTGATTGAATACAACTATGAATATATGCTTGTGATTTTAGTCGTCAAACATGGCCTATGAGGGATTAGGCATGTTTTGACATATGTGAACTTAATTGGTCTAGGTGTTAGAGATATGCCCTAATGCTACATATTTAGATGACATATATTGGCGCATTTGGATATTAACTTGTACATCGTGTCATTTTTGTCTATATGTGTGTTTTCATATTGACATGATTAGCACATTCATATTCTCCTTCTATATGTGTATGAATGAGTCCCTAGTATTTTCATTAGAGAAATGTATTCTAAAAGAGTTTAGAATATGTTGGCGTATGTCACAACCAGACCCTAACCCATTTCTAGGACAAGGCCAGAACGTGACGTGCGTTAGATATATAAACATGTACAATCATCAATTCAAAGCCCAGACATTTTTAAACCTCACAAGTAACTTAAAAGGGTGCCAAGAACTGTAGGCACTTCAACTTTCATAAACCTGTTCATATATATATACAAAACCTAGTAACACCCATCAATGCATGAACCAATCACCAAAGCCTCATAGGTCTCAAAAGAATAAACAGTAAGTGGTTACAACCCAATATCCAAAAGAATATTACAGTACTTGAAGTTATTTGACTTAGCCTAGTTTATAACATCCAAAAATCTAACAATACAAGTAAGCCGGATCACAACAAGCAGAAGTCTGACTCGTCACACAAGTAAGTCTCGCCCTCAGCTTTAGCTGCTGGCTCTGGCTCAGCCTCACCTAAAATGTTGTCATTAAGAGGGTAAGCTAGTCCTGCATATAGCTCAGTGAGGAATAATGGGAAGAGAATTTTTTGCAAGAGTTTTGATCTTTCGAAATCATTTGTAAAACATGCCATGCGTGGATAACAAGTGAGTACTAGCAATAATGAACAAGTAATAACACGTAGCTCTACCCTCCAAGGTCCTCAAGGAACTAGGCGAAGGTAGTTTATCATATATCAAAAGATACGGTTTCAATTGCTGGAGATGGCCGGCCTTGCTTCAGTCTTCGTCATTTTTCCCAACTCCAAACATTAGGTGATATCCGGATTATCACTAGGAACCATAGTAGCCGAGACCGACTGATAGCCCGATGCTACCCAGTGGAAACGAACACTACCATGCCTATAGTTGTGATTGCAACTGCCGCGCCAATAAATTATTAACAGGCAAGCAAAGTATATGCATCAACATGAAAAGAAGGCAACAAAGCAGGCTGCCTCTGTTAAACCATCATATACAAGCATTTGATCAAATAAAGACATCAAACAAGTACGTGAAAGTATATGCCTTATACATAATCATGCAACCATATACCAAGGAGAGTGCAATAATCTGTTAGGTCTACTTTAGATAGCAAGAGAAATGTGAAACAAGCAAAACTGCATTAGTTCAACTTAAATGGTTAAATTACCTACTTTCCTAAACTCCAATCAATCTGATTTTCATCTAGGCTTGAAGTTCATCAAAAATAGATAGTTTTAGCATCAAACAGAACCTAATTCGGAGTAGAATTGACCAAGATATGGTCCTCGGAAGATCGTTGCACAAAGCTGGCAATCTGGAAAACGGGAGGTCTGGTCGTGATGACCGGTCGTGTTGATCATGACCGGGTATCATGTCCGGAAATTTGGTCAGTCCACTGCCTATTTGTCCGGACGTGTTGAACATGACTGGTCATCACGACCAGGCAGGCACGTTTTTCACCCCAAATCCTTCATCAAACCCTCATTTAACTCAATTTCTATCCCACCTTTGCAAAACCTATGTTCCCACATTATCACCCATTACATTTCCACACATACATGCCATTACATTTGCTAGGTTTGGTTCATAGACTCCAAATCTACTCGAAATCATCTAGGCTATCACCTAGCTACTACAACACACAACAAGACCAACCAACAAGTCTAGTACTCTCCACACATTGTCTACTATCTATACTTCAACACAAGAGCAACACAAAACAAATAATGCAATCCAACAACAAAGCTTCAAACCTTAAATCCTCAACAAGGTTCAAATATGCAAAATAAGCTCTTATACACTACAAGCAAGTTTAACAAGCTATTAAACCACCACTTCAAGAATAATATGAGTTTTACAAAGATTTTGAAAACATCCTTCACCTCTGCAAGTATTTGAAATGCAATAAAATGTTATAGGATGTAAGAGAAAGCTCAAGAATAGCTTGAAGATGCTTGGGAATGGCTTAAACTCCTCTTTATCTTCTTTTTCTTCCTTTTTCCCTTCTTCTTTCTCTCTTTTCTTCTTCCTCCTTGGCTGATCGTGCAGTGTGTATAAGTGTAAGCTGATCGTGTGTGTGTGTGTGTGTAGTATAGTGTATGCATATGTTTTGTTTAAGTTAGTGAAAAATGTTAGGTAGGAAATATCTAATGACCAAATGACCACCTTGCCCTCCAACTAGATTATGTATTGCTAGCTTACCCTTTTTGGTTGAATTGGAACTAATTAATTGATAGACTTGTATTGTTAGGGTATAACTAGTGCTTATGTTATACAAAAATACTTAAATGCACGTAATTGAACATTTTGACATATAAAACGATGAATATGCATGTTAAATGATATTAATGCATATTAATTTATGCCAACGCATATGAAATGATATGAATTTACTATTAATAGTATAATTACGCATACGCTCTCGTGCCGGGTTTTACATCCTCCCCTCCTTAAAAGAATTTCTCACCTTGAAAACAATCCCGGATATTGTTCTCCATCTGATCCCGCAACTCCCAAGTTGCTTCCTCGACTACATGGTTGTTCCACAAAACCTTCACCATAGGAATCATTTTCCTACGCAACTCTCGCTCTTGTTCATCCAAGATTTGCATAGGTCTTTCTTCGTAAGAGAGGTTCTCACAAAGTTGTAGTGGCTCCGGCTCCAAGATATGAGAAGTGTCGGGTTGATACTTCCTCAACATCGAGACATGGAGCACGTCATGTATACCGAAAAGATTTGTTGGTAGACTCAACCGGTATGCTAACTTGCTAATTTTCTTCACAATCTCAAAAGGTCCCACGTACCTCGGGCTTAACTTACTACCCTTGCCATGCCGAATCAACCCCTTTCGAGAAGACAATTTCAGAAACACCTTATCACCCACTTCAAACTCTAAGTCTCTTCTTCTTCTATCGGCATAACTTTTCTGCCTACTCTGAGCGATGAGCATTCTTTTTCGGATCAATTGCACATTCTCTATTTTCTCTATCATCTCCGGTAATAATGTAGGATCAACGACTTTCATCTCACCAACCTCACTCCAATATAAAGGGGATCTACACTTCTGACCGTACAAGGCCTCGTAAGGTGCTATGCCAATTGTTGCTTGGTAACTATTGTTGAAAGCAAACTCCACCAATGGCAAATGTTTCCCATGTTCCTCCAAAATCCAATGCACAAGCTCGTAACATGTCTTCCAAGATTTGAATGGTCCTTTCAGACTGTCCGTCAGTTTGAAGAAGGTAGGCCTTACTGAAACTTAACTTCGTCCCCAACGCCTTTTGAAACTTTTGCCCAAAACTGTGATGTAAACCTAGGATCTCTATCAAACACTATGCTCACGAGTATACCATGCAATTTCACAATGTTAGCTATGTACAAATCAACTCGTTTTTCCAAGCTATCCGTCTTATTCATTACGATAAAATGGACTGTCTTCGTTAACTGATCCACGATCACCCAAACAGTATCACAACCTCGAGGTAACCTTAACAATTCTGTCACGAAATCCATCGTTATGTGCTCCCATTTCCATTGTGGAATTTCCAAAGGTTGCAAGAGTCCTGTAGGTCTCTAATGTTCGGCCTTAACCCTTTGACATGTCAAACAACATGCCATAAACTCTGCAATTTCCCGCTTCATATTATTCCACCAATAGAATTGCCTTAAATCTCAATACATCTTTGTCCCTCCAGGATGCATTGTATACCTCGTGCTATGAGGTTCTTCAAGTATCTTTCTCTTCAATTCTGGGTCATTTAGTATACAAACTCGGTTTTGAAATCTCCACAACCCGTCTTGTTGTTTGAAATCCGGATTGTCTTCTTTTATCTTCTGGAATTGTGGATCTTGTTGTTGAGCTTCCTTAATTTGAGATAACAATGATGATTGAATCATTAGATGAGCATTCATACCTAATCCCTCCTTCGAAGCATAAGTAATGACTTGACCATTTTGCATCAAAACACACCCTAATCCCTCCTTCGAAGCATCACTGTAAATGACAAACCCTTGGCTTCCCTCAGGTAACACTAAGATAGTAGCGGTTGTCAATCTTTTCTTCAACTCTTGGAAGCTATTTTCACATTTATTATCCTACATAAAACTCACCTTCTTTTGTGTCAACCTTGTGAGAGGTCCTGCAATTTTTGAAAAGTCTTTTACAAACCTCTTGTAGTACCCGGTTAACCCAAGGAAATTGTGTACTTTCGTAACATTCTCGGGTTTCTTCCATGATTGCACCACCTTAATTTTCAATGGATCCACTCCTATTCCCCTTTGAAAAATTATATGGCCTAAGAAGGTAACTTGTTGAAGCCAAAACTCGCACTTATTGAATTTGGCATACAACTGATGTTCCCGCAACTTTTGTAACACCAATCGTAGGTGATCTTCATGTTCCTCCTTCGTCTTGGAATACACCAAAATATCATTTATGAATACCACTACAAATTGATCCAAGTAAGACTGGAATACTCGGTGCATCAAGTCCATTAAAGCAGTAGGAGCATTTGTTAGTCCAAATGGCATCACCACAAATTCATAATGCCCGTACCTCGTTCTAAAAGCTGACTTAGGCACGTCTTCCTTCTTGATACAAAGCTGGTAATAACCCTGCCTCAAATCAAACTTCGAATAAACTTTGGCTCCTTGTAATTGGTCAAACAGCTCATCTATCAATGACAAGGGATATTTGTTCTTAACAGTCACATGATTCAACCCCCGATAATCGATACATAGCCTCAAGGTACCATTGTTGTGACTGTATTTGCAGCACTCAAACCATGGTATTTGTACTGCATTTGCATCTTAACTCTGGAATAAATGCAACACTTTGATACTTTCGATACAATGTAGGAAAATACTGAAAAGTGAAGAATCAAGCCCAAAATTATCCAAATTGCAAGTCAATAAATAAGAATCGGGAAGCACGAGAAGCGGTTGAAGAATGAAGCTCATAGAAAATAAAATTGGCTCAAACTAACACGAAATCAGACTTGGAACATTGACCCAGATGATCTCAAATAATGACTGATGTATTCATATTTTTGGATTTATTTCTTTACATTTTTAGAATTAATTTTGCACATTAATTATAATATTTGATCATTTTAGTTGTGTTTTTGTGCATGTAGGAATTGAATGATGAAAAAGTATTTTGGGCTGAATTGAAAGAAATTGGATGAAAAAGCAGATAGCAAAAATTTGTTCGTGAATGATGAAGTATGGTGAAAGGAATTACAAATGAACAAAAAAAAAGAAATGAAGAAAACAAAAGAAAAAAACATAATATAAAAAATAATAAAATAAATTTATATATATGCCAAGTCCACGTTGGACTTGGCATTGAAAAACAAAAAAATAAAAAAAAGTATGCCAAGTCCACGTTGGACTTGGCATTGAAAGGTCAAAAAAAAGATTTTAGCCAAGTCCAACGTGGACTTGGCCAGCCCAACATGAATAGGGCGGTCTCATGTGCTAATAAAAGCAGCAACAGCAACGCAGCAAAAAAGGAGACGAAAAAAAGGAGAGCTGCAGCGCAATAGGAAAAAGGAGTGCGGCGCAGAAGAAAGAAAAAGGAAAAAACAGAGAGCGAAACAGCAAGCAACGAAGGAAAAAAAACTTTGGTGACGAGGGAAAAACAACAGCAAGTTCGGTTTATTTCTTTTCGTAAATTCTTCTTCAATTTTCAGTTGGGATTCAGATAAAATTATTATTTTCAACAGATTCGAATTAATTTATGGAGAAGTTTAATTTACTTTCTTTTTATAATATTGATTCAGTTTTGTTGAACATGAACAATTAATTCATTGTTTAGGGTAGGATTACTATGTAATAGTTTAATTTTATGGTCTTGAACTTGGTTTGAATATTTTGATGCGAGTTTTATATATTTGATTTACGTGCTTTATTATTTATTTCCTATTAATTCATTACGCTTGTAGCTAGTGTTTTATAGGAATTCATACAATAGATCAAATATATAAATTGAGCTTTATTGCGAAAACTATAGGTTGTACCGTAGTTTTCCTCCACTTAATTAATTAACTCGTAAGCCTAGGATTTTAGGACAAATCTATACTCTGGCTAGATAAAGGACTTGGAGATAGCGTTGCACCTCTAAACTAGGTCTAACTCGTTAATTAGTTAACTTTAGGTGATTATTTAATTAATTAGGCTTGTAGTCTAATTTTGCATCAAAATAGGAAATCCTAAGTTCGAGCCTAGAATTCAACTTTGCATAGGAATCCGATCCCTAAACCTTTCCCAATAGTGATCAAACTTCAATTTCAACTTTCATATTTAATTTTAGTTTTCGCATTTAATTTCACTTTTATTTTATTTTTAGTTAACTTTCATTCAAATCACTCAATTTACAATTTAATTTAGTTTAATTACTTAGGCACTTTACTTACACTTTTCTACAAACTTTCAAATTGTCTCCCTGTGGATTCGACCTCGCACTAGCACACTACACTACAATCACTCGTGCACTTGCGAGTTAAAACTTGGCTTAGAATTGACATTAATTTTACCCTAAGCTAAGCACTCATCAAGTTTTTGGCGTCGTTGCCGGGGAGGCACGGTATTATTTTTGGATTAGTGTAGTAATTTTTTTAAGTGTTTGTTTTTAGTTAATTAGTTATTTTTGCAAAAAAAAAAAAAAATTATTTTTCTTGTTTTACTTTATTATTTTTAGATTACCTTATTAGTTGTTTTAGTTTAAATAGTTATCTTGAATTTTGTTTTTATTTTTTTTTATTTTTTATTTTTTATTTTTTTTATTTTATTTGCTTTCTCTATTATCTTAGTGATTTTATTGCTTTTTATTCATTTAGTAATTCATTTATTTTACTTTTCGTTTATTTATTTATCTATCTAGTTTTCTAGTTGATTATTTTTCTTAAATAGTTTATTTCTAGTTTTAGGTTTTTATTTCAATTTAGTAATTTCCCATTAGCTTGGCTTTTTGTGTATGCTTGGACGTCGTTCTTTAGGATTGCCTTTAGAACCCTTTGACCCCGAGCCACAAAGAATCCCACACCATAGGAATCAGAAGGTCTTAACTACAATCATGGCGGAACATGAAGGAAATCTGAATGTGCCTCAGAATGTTAATAATCCTCAAATTCCCCATCTTCCCATTGTCCCTAATAATCCTGATCCTGATGATATACCTCTTAGGCAGCATTTTCTCCCGACCATATATCAGATGAATATTGCTATCTGACCACCTGCCATCCATAATGTGGACTTTGGCATGAAACCTGGTACGATAGCAATACTTCCATCATTTTACGGGAAAAGCAATGAAAATCCACATGCGCATATTCGTGATTTTCTTGAGATATGTACCACTGTGCATGTTCCAAATGTTACTCAAGAAAATATCCGATTGCGCTTCTTCCCACTATCTCTTAAGGACAAAGCTAAAGAATGGCTTCATTCCCTTGAAGAGGGAACCATTACTTCTTGGGAAGAACTGTTGACACAATTTCTGTTTAGATTTTTTCCAATGGCCCAGACCTCATCTCTTCAAGAGAACATCATGACTTTTTCCCAGTCCGATCTAGAGGCATTTCATGAAACTTGGGATAGGTTTAATGGACTCATTCGTCACTGCCCACACCATGGGTTCGATAGACCTAGGTTGCTTCAGTATTTCTATAGAGGGTTGACACCACAACAGAAAACGATGGTGAATTCAATGAGTAATGGAGGGTTTTATAACCTCACCCCAAATGAGGCATGGGCCCGACTTGATAGTATTGCCAAAGACTCATTTCAAGACTCAACAATGGATAGAATGGGTAAGCCCACTTCTAGGAGGACACTATATGAGGTGAGCACAAATGGGGACTTAAACTCACAAGTGGCAGCTTTGACCAAGAAATTTGATCAGTTTATATCTTTAGGGTCTACTTCCTCACCTGCCCTGCCAAATGTTCAATGTTGTGCCTTATGTTCTGCAGTGAACAACCCCACACAAGGGTGTCATGTTGCTTCTCAGTTCCATGAATTTAATCAGGACCAAGTTTGTGCTGCCCAGGGTTATTCTCGCAATTACAATCCATATTCGAATATATATAATCCTGGTTGGTGAGATCATCCAGCTTTCTCATGGCGTCAAGGGAATCCTGGCCCTTCATTTTCGCAGGCTCAAGTGCAAAAGCCTCAATCTAATCCTCCTGGATACTATCATGTGTCTAATGGGCCTCACTTTAAACCGCAACCAGGGAATCAATTTCAGCCTAGCCCTCATCTTCCTCCTAACAAGACTGATGATAAGTTTGACAAGTTACTTCAAGTAATTCATGCTCAACAGCAATCTATTGCTAAGTTGGAAACTCAAGTTGGGCAACTAGCCCAACAAATTACTAGGAGGGATGAGGGTAAGCTCCCTGCTCAGACTGTCGAGAATCCACGTGGCCAGTGTAGCAATGTCCACAATGAGACCACCCATGAGCAAGCCAAAGCTGGTATCACCCTTCGGGGTGGTTACCAGTTAAATAATCAGGTAGATGAGTCTAATGGAGCAAAGAGAGTGAGTGACAAGAGTAGGGATACAAAAGAGGTTGAGGATAAAGTTGAGAGAGTAGGAAGTGAGTTGGGAGATGAGATAGAGGATAGTAAAGAAAATACCATTCCTTCACAGAGAGATGAGAAGCAGGTTGTAGATCACGGTGATAATAGTCCTCCTAGGGTGCCTTATCCTACTGCTTTAGAGCGACCTAGGAAAGATGATAAGCAGTCTCGAGTATTAGACCACTTGAAGGATATTAAGATAAACCTGCCTCTTATTGAAGTTATCCAACAGATACCGGCTTATGCCAAATTCCTCAAAGACTTGTGCATTAGGAAGAGGCAATCCACCCACATTCCAAAGAAGGTGAGGCTCACAGAGAAAGTAAGTAGCATATACACTAGGGGCCTTCCGCCCAAGTTTAATGACCCCGGAGCCTTCACCATTCCTTGCATCATTCAAGATCAACAGGTGGATCATGCCCTCCTTGACTTAGGGTCTAGTGTGAATCTCATTCCATTTGCAGTATATGAGCGTTTAGGTTTGGGGGAGTTGACTCCCACAAATGTTACACTTCAGTTGGCAGATCGATCTGAGAGACGACCTAGAGGGATAATTGAGGATGTCTTAGTTAGAGTTGGTGAATTTCTTTTCCCGGTTGATTTCATTGTCTTAGACATGGACTCAGGACTAGACACTAGGCATGCGACACCAGTTCTTCTAGGGAGACCTTTTCTGGCCACAGTTGATGCGGTGATATATTGTAGGACAGGGATGATTGAGTTAACCTTTGGGAATATGAGAGTTAAGGTGAGGGTTGTAGCAGCGTCTAATCGAGTAAATAGACATTATGAGGATGAGTGCTTCCTGGTTGATATCATTGACCCTTGTATTGAGGAACATGCCCATTCGATGTTGACTGTTAATGATGAGCTTAAAGAGCTTGAGACAATTTTGACTCAATTTGACTCTGATTCATTTGTGAAAGAGCTAGTAGCTTCTACTTCTGTCGTGTCTGATCCTAGCCTTGACAAGGCTAATGATAGTCTTAGCTTCCTTCTATCCAAAATTTATCCTGATACCCCTCCGGTTGAGTCTCTTCCAGCTTTAGAGCTCAAACCTTTGCCTGCGCATCTTAAATATGTGTACTTAGGACCTAATGATACCCTCCCAGTAATTATTGCATCAGACCTGACCACTGATCATGAGGAGAGATTGTTAGGAGTCCTTTGTGATCATCAAAAGGCCATAGGGTGGACCATTTCTGACTTACGAGGTATAGACCCTTCGTTGTGTATGCATCGGATTCACTTAGAAGATGGTGCTACTCCTTCCCGCGAGATGCAAAGGAGGCTGAACCCAAACATGAGTGAGGTTGTTTATAAGGAAGTCATTAAACTTCTTGATGCAGGTATCATTTACCCGATTTCTGATAGTTCATGGGTCAGTCCGGTACAGGTGGTACCAAAGAAGTCTGGGATCACAGTAGTCCCTAATGATAAGGGTGAGCTTATTCCTACACGCACCACTACTGGTTGGCGTGTTTGTATTGACTATAGAAAGCTTAATGCCAAGACCCGGAAAGACCATTTTCCTTTACCCTTTCTTGACCAGATATTAGATAGAGTAGCCGGACAGGGCTACTATTGCTTCCTAGATGGGTATTTCGGGTATAATCAGATCCCAATCTTCCCCGATGACCAAGAAAAGACCACATTCACTTGTCCATATGGGACCTTTGCCTATCGTCGTATGCCCTTCGGTTTATGCAATGCACCAGCGACTTTTCAGAGGTGTATGATGGCCATTTTTTCTGATATGATTGAGAAGTTTCTAGAGGTCTTTATGGATGATTTTTCAGTTTTTGGAGCTACATTTGATGAGTGTCTCACACACCTTTCCCTAGTGCTAGAGCGTTGTGTTAAGATGAATTTGGTGCTTAGTTGGGAGAAAAGTCACTTCATGGTTAGACGGGGAATAGTACTTGGTCATGTTGTATCTCAGGATGGTATCCATGTGGACCCAGCCAAGGTTGAGTTGATAGAGAAACTCCCAGCACCAAAAACGGTGCGTGACGTTAGATCATTCCTTGGTCATGCCGGTTTCTATCGACGTTTCATCAAGGACTTTAGCCACATTGCTCGACCCCTTTCCAGCCTCTTGGCACATGATACTCCATTTCATTTTGATGATGAGTGTGCCAAGGCATTTGAGAAGCTGAAGTCTTTACTGTCCTCCGCACCTATCATCCAGCCTCCTGATTATAGCCTCTCTTTTGAGATTATGTGTGATGCATCCGACTACGCAGTGGGGGCTGTTTTGGGACAACGTAGGGATAAGTTGCCATGTGTGATTTACTACGCCAGTAAGACCTTAGATGATGCTCAAAAGAATTACACTACCACAGAAAAGGAATTGCTAGCTGTAGTTTTCTCCCTTGATAAGTTTAGATCATACATCCTAGGGTCAAAGGTGATAGTCTACACAGATCATGCGGCCTTGCGTTACCTACTTGCCAAACGGGATGCTAAGCCCCGTCTGATTCGGTGGTTACTATTACTTCAGGAATTTGATTTGGATATTAGAGATAAAAAGGGGAGTGAGAATTCTGTTGCTGACCATTTGTCGCGTTTAGTCCTTGGGTCTCCCACCGACTCCCTTCCTTTTAATGATAGCTTCCCTGATGAGCAACTATTTGCTGTCTCACATAGGATCCCCTGGTATGCCCATTTTGTTAATTATTTGGCAGCGAGAGAGTTGCCTGCTCACTGGGGGCGGGGAGAGAAGGATCGTTTCATGGCTCGAGTAAAACATTTTATTTGGGAGGATCCCTATCTCTTTAAGGTGTGTGCTGATCAGGTTATCCGACGATGTATGCCGGAAGAAGAGTTTGATAGCATCCTTAGCTTTTGTCATGGAGAGGCATGTGGTGGTCATTTTGGAGGTAAGAGGACAGCTGCTAAAGTCCTCCAGTGTGGGTTCTTTTGGCCTACTTTGTTCAGAGATGCCCAACAATTCTGTAAGAAATGTCATCGATGTCAACAATTTGGGTCTATCTCTAGGAGAGACATGATGCCCTTATCACCCATTTTAGTTTGTGAGATATTTGATGTGTGGGGCATTGATTTCATGGGGCCTTTTCCTCCTTCGTATGGGTACACTTATATTCTCGTGGCTGTAGATTATGTGTCCAAATGGGTGGAGGCGGTGGCAACTTGAACCAATGACCACAAAGTTGTGGTCAAGTTCATTAAAGAGCACATCTTTTCTAGGTTTGGGGTGCCACGTGTGCTTTTGAGTGATGGAGGAAAACATTTTCGCCATAGGACACTTGAGTCATTATTGAGAAAATATTCAGTCCGGCATAAGATTGCAACACCTTATCATCCTCAGACGAGTGGGCAAGTGGAGGTGTCAAATAGGGAGATAAAATCCATTTTACAGAAAACAGTTAGGCCCGATCGTAAGGATTGGTCATGTCGTTTACACGATGCGTTATGGGCCTATCGCACAGCTTTTAAGACTCCCATAGGCATGTCTCCATATAGATTAGTTTACGGTAAGGCTTGCCACCTCCCTGTTGAGCTAGAGCATAAAGCTTATTGGGCTATTAAAGCCCTGAACTTTGACATGCAGCAGGCAGGTGAGAGTAGAAAATTGGCCTTGAGTGAGTTGGAGGAACTTCGTTATGAAGCATATGAGAATGCCAAGCTTTATAAGGAGAGGATGAAGAGAATCCACGATAAATCTATTTTGCGCAAAACCTTCGCCCCTTCAGATAAGGTTTGGTTGTTTAACTCTAAATTGAAGTTCTTTCCAGGAAAATTGAGGACTAGATGGGATGGACCTTATGAGGTGCTCGAGGCATACCCTTCAGGGGCTATTAAAATTAAACACCTCAAAGATGGGGGAGTCCTCACAGTTAATGGCCAGTGTTTGAAACATGCCCTTGATCCGAGTTCGGTCCCTCACGAAGTTGAATCTGTAGAGCTACGGGACACTTTTAACCTTACATGAGCAATGATCTTCGCCTGGCTGTCGGCGTTAAATGCAGCGCTTCTAGGAGGCATCCTAGGAATAATTACTTTATTTTACTTTCTTTAATTATGTTTCTCAACTTTTCGGTTGGACCTCCACTGGGTTATAGTGGGCTTTACCATTTTCTCGAAAATGGATTATCTTGTGTAATGGAAGTCTTGGGGTTAATTAGGATGGATACTATGAAAGTAAAGTCACTGGCCGAAAGCGTAGTGCCTGGCCTTCCCTCTTAAGTATGGGAAGATGTCTGGGGTTTGAGTACGTTGGTGGTTTGAAATTAATGGCCTCTCCTCCGCATTTTTAATGTACTTAGTTAACTCAATTTCTGAAGTTTCACAAGATTTGTCTTACTGGATGACATTAAATGAATCCAGGTATTTGCATTCTAGCTATCTTTATTGTTTCATTGTGCTTATTTATTTTTAGTGAGTCGGCTTTAGTGCCTCCCAGAGTTCGGAGCCTTTATATGGGGATGTAAATAGGGTCGGCCAAAAAAAAAAAAAAATGAAAAAAAATGAAAAAGTAAAAAATATATATATTTTTTCTTTTATTATATCTTCTCATTTTCTCTAGCCTTATCCTCTATTGTTTTTCTCTTGAGCTTAATTACAAGTTGTAGATGTGAAGGGTTACCTTTCTTTTCATTATCGATCACTTCAGGTATGTCCATCTACTCCCTCTATTTCTCTTAATTGTTTTCTTTTGATACACGTTCACTATTGGGTTCTCATTATGTGTTTTTGTTCCCCCTTTCCATACCCCTAACATGTTTTAATTTTATTTGCTTGAGGGCAAGCAAACTTTAGGTTTGGGGGTGTGGGTGTTTAATTGTGTCTATTGTTGTTTTGGGGAAAACTTGAACAAAATGTAAAAAATTTTGAAAAAGTTTTTGATCTTTATGTTTATTTGTGGATTTGTGGTGGATTTTCTGGTAATTGAGGAGTTGTGATGATGTATTGATTAATTCTTATGAAGTGATTGAGGAGAGAGGTTCTTGATTTTATGAGGTAGTTTTGAGTTTAACTTTTAGGATTGATTTCGATGAATGCGAGGCGTGGGGACTGTGAGATTATGCTTAGACTATTGTGGTCCCATGGCTTGGTGGTAAGATAATAAGATATGATGTGGTTGTGATATAAGTGCTCTCGCTTGAGTAGTCTTGTTTGTGTGCTTGAGCCCTTATAGTAAAAAAGAAAAAAAGTCAAAAAAGTCAAAAAAAAAAAAAAAATCAAATGAAAACAGAAAAAAAAAGAAAATAAAACAATAGAAAAATTATTTACGTCTATCTCTTAGCACCACTGTCCTTGTATTCATTATCTATCTTTAGGGATATGTGCTTAAGGTGTGCGGTGTTTCGGTGTTCAACATTTCGAGCAAGTAGGGTACGCATGTGGCCTTTCAAAGCCTATCAACCTGAGCCTTAAGTGGTTGGGATTGATGATCTCGAAAGCTCGTTACATGGGGTGTTGAGTTAACCGTCTGGGACCAAGCACCTAATAAAAAAGAGATGAAATATGTTTACTTTTATGTTTTAGGATGAATAAAAAAGGTGAAAGGCATGTATGGAGGACTATAAAGGCAATAGGGTTACAAGTATTATGATCTAATTGTATTAAGTTGTCTTGTTTCTTAGTTACGTGGAGACTTGATAATGTTTGGTGTAGTCTTGTAGAAAACATGTTTTGCCTTTAAAGAGAGAGATCCAAATAAGTTCGCTTAACTACTACATCATAGGATCAATCGTTCCCCGAACCTTGTCCTTTTATTAGAGTTGATTGATTCGTTAGCGCAATCTCTTGAGAACTTGAATATTACCTTAGAGCCTAGTCTTGCTTGAGGACAAGCAAGAGGTAGGTTTGGGGGTGTTGATGTATTCATATTTTTGGATTTATTTCTTTACATTTTTAGAATTAATTTTGCACATTAATTATAATATTTGATCATTTTAGTTGTGTTTTTGTGCATGTAGGAATTGAATGATGAAAAAGTATTTTGGGCTGAATTGAAAGAAATTGGATGAAAAAGCAGATAGCAAAAATTTGTTCGTGAATGATGAAGTATGGTGAAATGAATTACAAATGAACAAAAAAAAAAGAAATGAAGAAAACAAAAGTAAACAAAACATAATATAAAAAAATAAAAAAATAAATTTATATATATGCCAAGTCCACGTTGGACTTGGCATTGAATAACAAAAAAATAAAAAAAAGTATGCCAAGTCCACGTTGGACTTGGCATTGAAAGGTCAAAAAAAAGATTTTAGCCAAGTCCAACGTGGACTTGGCCAGCCCAACATGAATAGGGCGGTCTCATGTGCTAATAAAAGCAGCAACAGCAACGCAGCAAAAAAGGAGACGAAAAAAAGGAGAGCTGCAGCACAATAGGAAAAAGGAGTGCGGCGCAGAAGAAAGAAAAAGGAAAAAACAGAGAGCGAAACAGCAAGCAACGAAGGAAAAAAAACTTTGGTGACGAGGAAAAAACAACAGCAAGTTCGGTTTATTTCTTTTCGTAAATTCTTCTTCAATTTTCAGTTGGGGTTCAGATAAAATTATTATTTTCAACAGGTTCGAATTAATTTATGGAGAAGTTTAATTTACTTTCTTTTTATAATATTGATTCAGTTTTGTTGAACATGAACAATTAATTCATTGTTTAGGGTAGGATTACTATGTAATAGTTTAATTTTATGGTCTTGAACTTGGTTTGAATATTTTGATGCGAGTTTTATATATTTGATTTACGTGCTTTATTATTTATTTCCTATTAATTCATTACGCTTGTAGCTAGTGTTTTATAGGAATTCATACAATAGATCAAATATATAAATTGAGCTTTATTGCGAAAACTATAGGTTGTACCGTAGTTTTCCTCCACTTAATTAATTAACTCGTAAGCCTAGGATTTTAGGACAAATCTATACTCTGGCTAGATAAAGGACTTGGAGATAGCGTTGCACCTCTAAACTAGGTCTAACTCGTTAATTAGTTAACTTTAGGTGATTATTTAATTAATTAGGCTTGTAGTCTAATTTTGCATCAAAATAGGAAATCCTAAGTTCGAGCCTAGAATTCAACTTTGCATAGGAATCCGATCCCTAAACCTTTCCCAATAGTGATCAAATTTCAATTTCAACTTTCATATTTAATTTTAGTTTTCGCATTTAATTTCACTTTTATTTTATTTTTAGTTAAGTTTCATTCAAATCACTCAATTTACAATTTAATTTAGTTTAATTACTTAGGCACTTTACTTACACTTTTCTACAAACTTTCAAATTGTCTCCCTGTGGATTCGACCTCGCACTAGCACACTACACTACAATCACTCGTGCACTTGCGAGTTAAAACTTGGCTTAGAATTGACACTAATTTTACCCTAAGCTAAGCACCCATCAGTGACCCATGTCTGTTTTTGGCAAATCATATCAATTTTTCGGGTAGAAACAGCCTTCTGAGCAAAACATAGGACTTGTCCTACGCGCGGCGTGATTTTAGCCAAATTCTATCGTTTTGAGGGTCAAAATAGTAAAAAAGGCCAGAAAATTCTGCGGTCAACAATCTGGTCAAAGTCAACAAACGAAAAAAGTCAACTATTTCAAAATTTTTGCCTATAAATAGAGCTTCAACCCTTTGAGAATTCTTGAGTTAATTTTGGAGTATTATCAATATTTTTGATATAATTTCGAGTTAATTCCAGTTAGTTTTAATTTTAGTTTTAGTTAATTAAGTAGTAGTAGAATACGGGGGAAGTCCTGCCTAGGTAGCTCTTATTCAGGAAAATTTTCCCGAATAGCTACTTTTAAGGGGAAGTCCGACCCAAGTTGTTATTATCCGGGGGAGGTTCTGCCCGAATAGCTTTTAATAGAAAAACTCTTATTCGGGAGAAACTCATCCCTAATAGTTCTTATTCGGGAGAAATTAGCTCCGCTCGTATAGCTATTTTGTGTCGAATCTCTGCTCAAATTTCGGGAATCAGAAATACGCGTTCGTCAATATGGGGAAGCCTTTCTTGACTCTCTTTTATTTACATAACTCGTATTCATTTATGTCTAAGTAGATTGATATCTAGAGGTGAATATTATAAATGATAGTATTTTAATATATGGTCTCGAATATAGTTTATTCAATTCATATTGCAATGTATGGCTTGTTTTAATTAAGTATTTCATACATAATGCTTTTAAGTAGACGTTATGATTGCTTTACTTTCGCTTTATAAATATTATACTTGTAGTTAATATTATGAATGCGTTACTTTAGTGTCATATAATTGTTTTAATTATGAGTCTATAGGTTGTACCATAGACTCCATGAAACTATAGGTTGTACCATAGTGTCTATTTGTAAGGTTAATTCCTTAGTTTAGTTTGCCTTGTTGTACTTGGTTAAAATAAGCTAAGTAGATTAACTAGGTCTATAGCTTTTAGCTTAACCGGGTGTATGCTTGTAGCTTAAGCCCTTGCAGAATTAGATAAACTAGATATCGAACCTATATTAATTGCCTCATTTACATGTTTAAACCCCTAGATCACCACCTCCCGTATTCCACTAATACTTAGTATAACTTAGATAATTTAGTTAGTTTAATTTAGTTTACATTTCTCGCACGTTACTCAAACCACCTTGCGATTTGTCACTTAAGCGCTTTAACACTTTCACTTAAGCACTTTAACACTTTCACACTACTTCACTAACTTAAACTAGCGAGCTTCTCTGTGGTACGATTCCGCACTCAGAGCACACTACACTACAAAGATCCGTGCACTTGCGAGTATTTTAACTTGGTTATTTTGCGCACATTTTAACGTACAACCCAATCGCATCAGCCATCTTTCTTCTTCACGAACAATATTGGGGCTCCCCAAGGAGCTGAAATAGGTTGAACAAATCCTTTTCTAGCAATCCTTGCAATTGAATCATCAATTCTTGCAATTCAGTCGGGGCCATCCGATATGGTACCTTTGAGATAGGTTGAGTACCTGATAGTACTTCAATCATAAAGTCAATCTCCCACTTAGGTGGTAATCCCGGTAATTCTTCTGGGAACACATCAATACATTATTTCACCACTTGTACTTCTACTAGGTTAATTTGATCGGTTGACTTGTTGAGTAAATAGGCCAAATACCCACTACATCATTTCCTCGTTAATTTCACAGCCTTGATCGAGGATACAATAGCATTACCTGAAAAATCATATCTACCATTCACCTCAACCACAGGTTGACCCAGTACTTTGAACTTTACAATCTTCATTCGGCAACCCAATTGGGCATAATTGTGAGCTAACCAATTCATTCCCAATATCACATCATATTTTTGAAAAGGGAGTATAATGAGATCGACCAAAAATTCTCGGCCTTTTATTTGAATTTTACATTCCTTGCATCCATATTTAGAAATGTACTTGGTACCCATAGGATTGTTAACTTCTACATGACATGATAAAGGTCCTATTTACAATTTGATGCGATCCACACATTGAGACAAAATGAAGGAATGCGTGGCTCCAGTATTAATAAGCACATTTACCAATTGTTTTGAAATTAAGAAAGTACCTTTAACCACTGCTGCAACCTCTGGAACCTTATCTTGATCAACATCATATACCCGAGCTTGAACTCTCTACGCCGGTACATTTCTAATAGCTTGATTTGGTGCACCTCTGTTTCGCTATTTCGAACAATCCTTAGCTAAGTGCTGCTCGCTTCCACACCCCAAACACTTACCCGTTTTCTTCCAACACTGGGCCTCAGCATGTCCCTTTCTACTACAATAGTTTCAGATAACATTCTTGGCAACAGTAGCACTACCTGACGAACCATTAGCCGATTAAGTAATTGAAGCACTCGATTGTGGTCAGTAGAAGCTAACCTTGCTTGGCTTGAAGCTTGACTCTGAATTGAGTATGATCTTTGTGGTGTTTGTGACAACATTGGCCTTTTATTCACTTGACTCGATCCCCCATAAGTATCCAATCTCATCTTCTTAACTAGCGATACCGAGTCAACCATGTCGGCATAACTAGTGAAACGGTGGGATGCAAGAAAATCATGAATTTCGGGCCTTAGTCCCCGAACAAAGTGTTTGATCCTTGCACTTTTTGTTTGGACCAACCCTAGCAAGTATTTGGAGAGTTTGTTGAATCGAGCTTCGTACTGTACCACAGACAAACTTCCTTGCCTCACAGTGATGAACTCTTCTTCCTTTCTTTCTCGAGCCACCTCCGACACGTAGTTGCCTTTGAAGACCTCACAAAGTTAGCCCATGTTGTTGGGGTGCCATTTCGCTCCCAACGCTCCTTCTTATTCCTCCACCATTCATTCGCATCCTCATCTAGCAAGAAAGTTGCAAAGGCCACCTTCTTCTCATCATTGTAATCTATGGCCACATAAATCTTCTCCACCTTGGCAAGTCACGCCTCCACCTTCTCACTATCAGGCTCACCCAAGAACTTAGAAGGTCCATACCCTAAGAAGCCTTTCAACGTATCATCTTCACTACCTCGGTTGTTATCGTTGTTGTTGCCACCACCATTGTTATTATTATTGTTGTTGTTGTTACCCGCACCCATATTCATGTTCGCTTGTTGTTCCATCACCCTACTCATACAATCCACCGTAGTCGCCATCATATTCAACATGGCTATTATGGGGTTGGCATAGTCAACATTCCCTGTTCCTTGCGCTCCGGCATTTGCACGGGTATTACGCCCTGCCATCTATAGACATAGCACATGGACTACTCAAGGTTATATAATATGCATGCATCATGATATGGAATGAGTATACATGTCCTATAGTTACTTCTAATATGAATGATTATAAACAACTTAATATTGATATGGTATGGTGTATGGCCATACTTAATTACATAACTCCACATTAACAAGAAACAATACCACATATAAGCACATATTATTCACACATAAACACATAAGTCACCCTATCACAGAAGTGATTCAAAACATCTCTTAAGTAATCCATCTTCCTATTTAGGGCATCAACCTATGGACCATTTCTCTAAACCCGCACATTCGCTAACCAAGGCTAGCTCTGATACCACCTCAAAGTGTCACGACCGGACCCCAACCTATTGCTAGGACAAGGCTGAAACGTGGCGTGTGCTAGATATATAAACCTGTACAATCATCAATTCAAAGCCTAGACATTTTTAAACCTCACAAGTAACTTAAAAGGTTGCCAAGAACTATCGGTACTTCAACTTTCATAAACATGTTCATATATATATACAAAACCTAGTAACATCCATCAATGCATGAACTAATCACCAAAGCCTCCTAGGTCTCAAAAGAATAAACAGTAAGTGGTTACAACCCTATATCCAAAAGAATATTACAGTACTTGAAGTTATTCGACTTAGCCTAGTTTATAACATCCAAAAATCTAACAATACAAGTAAGCCAGATCACAACAAGTAAAAGTACGACTTCTCACCCAAGTAAGTCTCGCTTTCAGCTTTAGCTGCTGGCTCAGGCTCAGCCTCACCTGAAATGTTGTCATTAAGAGGGTGAGCTAGTCCTACATATAGCTCAGTGAGGAATAATAAGAAGGGAATTTTTCGCAAGAGTTTTGATCTTTCGAAATCATTTGTAAAACATGCCATGCGTGGATAACAAGTGAGTACTAGCAAAAATAAACACGTAATAACACATAGCTCTACCCTCCGAGGTCCTTAAGGAACCAGGCGAAGGTAGTTTATCATATATCAAATGATACAGTTTCAATTGCTAGAGACGGCCAACCTTGCTTCAGTCCTCATCATTTTTCCCAACTCCAAACATTAGGTGATATCCGGATTATCACTGGGGACCATGGTAGCCGAGATCGACTGATAGCCTGATGCTACCCAATGGAAACGAACACCACCATGCCCATAGTTGTGGTTGTAATTGTCATGCCAACATATTATTAACACACAAGCAAAGTATATGCATCAACATGAAAAGGAGTCAACAAAGTAGGTTGCCTCCGTTAAACCATCATATACAAGCATTTAATCAAATAAAGACATCAAACAAGTATGTAAAAGTACATGCCTTATACATAATAATGCAACCATATACCAAGGAGAGTGCAATAATCCCTTAGGTCTACTCTAGATAGGAAGAGAAATGTGAAACAAGCAAAACTGCATTAGTTCAACTTAAATGGTTAAATGACCTACTTTCTCAAACTCCAATCAATTTGCTTTTCATATAGGCTTGAATTTCATCAAAAATAGATAGTTCTAGCATCAAACGGAACCTAATTCGGAGTAGAATTGACCAAGATATGGTCCTCGGAATATCGTTGCGCAAAGCTGGCAATCTGGAAAATGGGAGGTCCGGTCGTGATGACCGGTCGTGTTGATCACGACCAGGTATCACGTCAGGACATTTGGTTAGTCCACTGCCCATTTTTCTGGACGTGTTACCCGGTCGTGTTGAACACAACCGGTCATCATGACTGGATAGGCACGTTTTTCACCCCAAATCCTTCATCAAACCCTCATTCAACTCCATTTCTCTCCCACCTTTGCAACACCTATGTTCCCACATTATCACCCATTACATTTCCACACATACATGCTATTACATTTGCTAGGTTTGGTTCATAGACTCCAAATCTACTCGAAATCATATAAGCTATCACCTAGCTACTACAACACACAACAAGACCAACCAATAAGTCTAGTGTTCTCTACCTATTGTCTGCTCTCTACACTTCAACACAAGAACAACACCAAACAAATAATGCAACCCAACAACAAAGCTTCAACCCTTAAATCCTCAACAAGGTTCAAATATGCAAGATAAGCTCTTATACACTACAAGCAAGTTTAACAAGCTATTAAACCACCACTTCAAGAATAATATGAGTTTTACAAAGATTTTGAAAACATCCCTCACCTCTGCAAATATTTGGAATGCAAGAAAATGTTGTAGGATGCAAGAGCAAGCTCAAGAATAGCTTGAAGATGCTTGGAAATGGCTTAAACTTCTCTCTCTCTTCTTCTTCTTCCTTTTTTCTTCTTCTTTCTCTCGTTTCTTCTTCCTCCTTGGATGATCGTGCAGTGTGTGTGAGTGTGGGTTGATCGTGTGTGTGTGTGTAGTGTAGTGTATGCATATGTTTTGTTTAAGTTAGTGGCAAATGTTAGGTAGAAAATATCTAATGACCACATTGCCCTCCAACTAGATTATGTATTGCTAGCTTACCCTTTTTGGTTGAATTGGAACTAATTAATTGATAGACTTGTATTGCTAGGGGATAATTAATGCTTATGTTATACAAAAATACTTAAATGCACATAATTGAACATTTTGACATGTAAAACGATGAATATGCACGTTAAATGATATTAATGCATATTAATTGATGTCAACGCATATAAAATGATATGAATGTACTATTAATAATATAATTACACATAGGCTCTCGTGTCGGGTTTTACAGCGTATTTTCTTAATATGATAAATACTTAAAGTATTCATAGTCCTTAGATTATATGATCGGGACTTCAATAATCTATTACGGACTATCACATGTGTTGTTACCTTTGATTAATATAGGGATGTTAATGATAGAGGCTGGTAATCCACGTGCCATAACAGCATAGTGATGCGATTAACAAACATATGGGTGACTATTAGTTGAATAGATCACTGAATGTGACGTGAATAACAAATTACACGACTTCGGATTAATAATTTGTTATTCGTTGCGATAGTGCATGTAATCCTTAGACTTGAAACATTACGGTTGTTATATGTATTGGGGTTTGATTCTAGCGTTTGGGTAATGCTTCTCTCGACAAACGAGATGAGATGCGTCCTTTCGCAGTTTCATTTGTTCCGTATAGTGATTGACAGGTAGTGGTCAAGATAGAATCCATTGACCTCCGGCGTAAGGTGATGTCCTATGCGATCCAAGTTTGGTTGTTGAATGAAGAAGTCCTTGGCCAAGGCATGAATGATGGAAAGAGTTTTTTTTTCCATGTGTCATCTCTCATTCTACCATTTGGATCTATGCATCGCTTCGAACCTATGAACTTAATTGGATCATGGTTCTTGCTTGACAGGACAATTAATAGAAGGATTAGATTGCACGATAATCGACAAGCATAAATAGATTCACTTGAATAAGACTTCATTGCTTTATAAATTGTCTTGATACGTTAGTAGCTAGAACGTCACTCAAGAACTCTGACGGTGTTTTGCGAATGACGGGAGACATTCTCTAAACAAATCAAATAGTTTGATTAACATTGAAAGTGTTCAACATTTCTTCAGTGCTGTATAGCAGTGAATCTAGAAAGTCACACACAATAGAGCACAGTGAATGGTTTTTCTATTAAGCTTGATTTAGTTTCTCTTGAATTGTTAAGGTGTTAACAACTGCATTTAGTTTTCTCTTAAATTGTTAAAGTGTTAACGATTATATTTTGTTTCTCTTATATTGTTAAAGAGTTAATGTGGTTGTGTTTGGTCATGCCAAAAGTGTAATTATTGAAAGCTTTGGGGCCAAAGTATAAATATGAAATGTTAGTTTCCAATAAATAATCTAATATTGATTAGGATTAATTTAATTTTATATATATATATATATATATATATATATATATATATATATATATATATACATATATATAAATAGTTAGTGGAAAGTTATGTAATTCTCCACTATATTGAGTTAGTGGAAAAAGATGAGATATTCCACTAAGTCTTGTTAGTGGAAGATGACATCATAGTCCACTAAATTTGAATCAAAGGCTTGGATTTCATCTTGCATAAATCTAAGGCTAGAATTGTATGCATGGCTATATAGTGGATTTGTGTCATATTCCACTAAGTTGGTTAGTGGAAGATGACACAAGATTCCACTAAAACCAAACTAAATTATATTACACTAAAATACAAGAAAAATAGAGACAAGATAATGTCAAGAAGAAAAGTTGTTTTTTTTGCCTTGAAGACTACACATGTTGGAGACACAAAAGAACAAGAAAAGAGTTGTCTTCTACTTAGCTTAGTGTAGCCTCCATGGCTGAAAAACCAAGAGAAAAAACACAGCAAGAAAATGAGAACAAGAAGTCTTTTCTTCTTCATCATCTACGAAATACATGGCTGAAAAAATAAAGAAAAAGTGAAGAAGTTGTCTTCTCTTCTTCTTCATAAAAACGTAGCCATGAACAAGGAAGAAGAAGGAAATGGTTTTGCTCTCTTATTCACAAACAAGCTCATAAATCTTCCATGGTAGATCTAGCACAAAGCAGCCATGAAGATGGAGAAGCCATTCTTTGCTTGTGTGGACCGACTAGAGCTCTTGTGCTTTCAATGGGTGGTGTCTTCCATCAAGTGAGCAAAATTTCATATCTATGGCTTCCATGAGTTGTCTACAAGAGGTTTCATTTTCTTCTATCTCTTGTTAATACATATTTGCTATATATATGTTTTGCATATGTTAATCACATTATATCAAGATTAGCGTTTATATGAACATTATGCTTTGAATTCCAGAAATTTTTGAATTTTATGTTATGCTTCCTCTCATTTCTTAGCATGTTAATGTTCATAGCTCTAAATATATGAGATCCTTCAAGTGGTATCAGAGCAAGGATTTGATGTTCATGTGATTACATATGTGTTTGCTTAAAGTATCTAAAGTCTTGAGCACAAAAGAACAAGGAAAAAGTTTTCAACATTTCTGAATTTTTTTCCTACGCATTGATTTTGCAAAGTTGTTTTGATAGATCAATTGTTGTTGTTTAGGGCTGATTTTTGGTTATGTTATGCTATGGAGATAGTAGAACATTTCATCTTCTAATATGCATCTCATCATTTCGTGGTTAAGGGTCTCATTTAGACCAATTTTAGTAGGTTCATTGATTATCGCGTAAAGCTGGACAGTTTGCGCAGTTGTGTTCTGAGAGGCATAACTTAGTCAATTTAACTCCGAATTGAGTTTCTTTGATTCTAAATCTATCGACACTTGATGAACTTTGTCTTTGTAAAATTTTAGAATTTTTGGAGATCTGTAGATGGGTTAAACGAGTCAAAACAGTTGGTGCATGTGCAACAGATTTATGATGGGTCATAAATTTAAAGCCATGACTAATTAGTTTGATTTTGGTTAAGTCCAATGGACCTAAAAACCAATGAGGCTTTAGTCTAATAAGATTAGATGAGGTTGTTTCTTTGTGAAGATTAAAATAAGCCTTGAAACTCAAATTAGGCCATGAAATTAACAAAGGATTTTTATTGAGCCTTATCTAACAAGTATGTGCTTAAAATTGGTTTTATTGAGTTCTTTTGTGTTGTTTAACATGAGATGTTAAAAGCTCAAGATATGAAACTTATTGCAAACTTGTCTTTCATTTAGTTTATGTATTGGATACATTAGTTTGTGTTAGCTTGCTTGTTTAGCTTTATTTTTTTATGTATATGATGCATATCTTATGCTTTATGAGTTTTATCTTACATTGTGGTGTTGGATGATAAAATGATGAATTTGATCATGGACTTGGTTAGTGAATGGTTAATTGGTTGTAATTTCATTAGATGGCGTTGCAACTAATTCTATCATTCATTAGTATGTAATTGAGGCATAGGTCTCGTTTTATTTTATTGCAATTGAGAGAAATTTGTAGTGAGGCATAATGTATGTAATTTCTACAAGAAGTTTGCAAGAAGACCATTGAAGGCTTTCAAGGGGTTGAAGGTGCTTTGGATCTTTGAGGAAAATCAAGAAGACAAGACCAAAGAAGACATAGTGATGTGTTTGTTTAGGTTTTATTTTTGTCTTGATTTGATTCATAGTCCAAGTCCATGATCCACCATGATGTATGATTTTGCATGCATGTTATTTATTTGCCTATATGTGATGTATGCTTGTAAATGAACTAATGTGCAAAGTGAGACCTAATTAAGTTCAAAATATTCCTATGTGCAAACATATTAGATTGTAAAGCGGTAAAAGTGTTTGTTGCCCTCTATTATCCTAGTTTATATTTGCTTGATTGGGTATGTCTTGGCAAACCTAAAGGTAGGAAGACATATCCCATGAAAGTATTATATTTACCTAGCAAGCATAGTGATGTTGTGTTGTTCCAATATGACAAGGCCAATAACGCACCAAAGCTGAGGTCCAGGATTCAAATTATCGCAACATTGTGATGGTGGGTGTAATCTAAATAGATCACGTTTCCAAATATGCACCAAAGCTGAGGTTACGGTGATCTAGGAAAAAAATGGCCATATCCTATATAGTGATATAGATAGTAACCGTTGCTAACTTTTTGTATGTATATTCCAATAATGCACCAAAGCTGAGGGGTATTCATATTAAAGAGAACTATGGTCACCTACTAATGAGTCTTTAATTAGATTCACGATCTCATTTAGGAAGTGTGGGACTCTATAAAATTAGTGGGAGATATCATTTAATTAAAGGCCAAATTAAATGTTTTAACAAGTTTATGTCAACTAGCGATCTTATTTTTTGCATACGTTTGTGGCTACAACAATGAACCCATTATTTTAATTAACTAGACTTTATATTGCATAACCGGACCAAACTTTTTGATTAACGATTTCGTCTAAGAATAGTTCTTAGAAACTTAATCAAGTCTTTGAATTATATGCTTCATTTTTTTTTTCATCTTGATAAAGTATCAAAATGAAACATGGTAGTACTTATGGTTGATAAGTAAAACACGTTAAATAGGCTAAGGATTTGTATTCTTTCATAACTTGCATATAGCTATGCAAGATGTAAAGAATATGATTCTAAACTAGCAAAGGGTTGTGTGGTAAACATATTCAATGGCATGGTATTAGATATAAATGGAATTCATTTTTATATTTGTACCTTCTCTTTGGTTAGTGGTAATGCAAAGAAGAAAGACAAAGAAATATGATTTCTATTAGCTAGTGGGAGCATATCTAAGATTATAATTAAGGATTGTATGGGCATGAATGAAAGGTGTTTTCATAGCCTAGTAACCGGACATTAAAAGAGGTTTTTATCCACAGTATCTTTATAGCTCGAAGGTCAAGGTTGTAAAACTACTATGAATTAAAATTCTTCTTTAATTATGATTGGTACTACTTTGTGTTTTAGATTCTAGTGAAATATTAGTGAATGTGTTCGATGATAGAATCTTAATCACAGTAGTGCGCTTTCGGAAGCGTTGAATGTTTTCAGTGTTAGCAAATGAAACAAAGGTTGTTGTGTTAGCTAAAGACAATTTGTTTGGGTGCCTTCTGGACATATTTTGTATTTTAAGGATTATACCTAAATAATATTAGGAATAAAATGTATATTCCTAAAGCTTGTAAAAGCGCATTATGGTGTAATCTTTATTGTCTTAATATGGACGAAAGAACATATTGCAAACATATTGTTAACCGTTATAAATATCCACCAAATTTTCAATCACTCAAATAATCCAAATCAATTGTAGTTTCTATATGATTAGGTTGTTCTAGTAATAAGATGATGATTAGGTTGGTTTGATCAACTTATACATCTTATTTATTGGAATGGTAACCAAGTCATCCTTTGTTTGATAAAGGATTATGATAAAGGATTAGAACTACTAAATTGTTTGGATTAGTATATGTTAATGTATGTAGAGCTATTTCAGAATAGGCTCATGTAGGAAAAGGTATTAGTGCCTTATGATTCGATCGTGAAGGTAAAATACTTAAGTACTAGTTTGAGTATCCCAAATTTTGGTATAGTATCAAAATTAACAATGCCCAGTGTACCGCAATCAAATAAGGATTTCTTAGTGAAGAAACTGTGCTTTGTTGGACATAGTACATTTGTTGATTAGTTTAACTAATCATCCTATTTATTTGTGGGTCATACTTTCTTTAATTTGATTTGATGTTGAATAGTAAATTTCTACTATTGCTAGAACCTTATATTTGATTTAAGTTGGATAGCAACCAAGGATTAAATATGTTAAATTTTGGTTTGTCCTACTTTTATTGAAAAATTTTAAAAGGACTAGTAGGAGTTTTGGTTAGAGGTAATTTTATAGTATATCCTAATTTTGTAGGATATAATTTCTATTTAATGGTCAATGTCTATTGATCTATTAGATTGTAATCTTTTTGAATAAAAGCTTTCGTTCAAGAAGATGTTGCATTCTAAGAGAAATAGAAATTGAGAAAGCATCCTCAAAAGCTATAAAATCACCTAGACCAAAATAATGAATCTATTCAATAAGGTCCGAAATGTGTCATCATACAAGATATTTGCAAATCTAGTAGTGTATCTCATTCTTTAAACGAATATAGGGATACTGATGCGATCGGGTTGTGCGTAAAATAAACCAAGTTAAAATATCCACAAGTGCACGGATCTTCGTAGTGTAGTATGCTATGAGTGTAGAATCGTACCATAGGGAAGCTCGCTAGTTTAAGTTAGTGAAGTAATGTGAAAGTGTTAAAGCGCTTTAAGTGACAAATCGCAAGGTGGGTTTGAGTAACGTGCAAAAAATGTAAACTAAATTAAACTAACTAAATTATCTAAATTATACTAAGTATTAGTGGAATACGAGAGGTGGTGATCTAGGGGTTTGAACATGTAAATGAGGTAATTAATATAGGCTCGATATCTTGTTTATCTAATTATACAAGGGCTTAAGCTACAAGCATACACCCAGTTAATCTAAAAGCTATAAACCTAGTTAATCTAACCAAATACAACAAGGCAAACTAAACTAAGGAACTAACCTTACAGATAGAAACTATGGTACAACCTATAGTTTCATGGAATCTATGGTACAACCTATAGATTCATGATTAAAACATTTATATAGCACGAAAATAATGCATTCAAATTATTAACTACAAGTATAATATTTATGAAGCGAAAGTAAAGCAATCATAACGTCTACTTAAAAGCATTAAGTATGAAATAGTAAATTAAAACAAGCCATACATTGCAATATGAATTGAATAAACTAAATCTGATACCATATATTAAAATACTATCATTTACAATATTCACCCCTAGATATCAATCTACTCAGACATAAATGAAAATGAGTTTTGTAAATAAGAGAGAGTCAAGAAAGGCTCTCCCATATCGACGAACGCGTATTTCTGATTCTCGAAGTTTGAGCAGAGGTCCGACGCAAAATAGCTATTCGGGCGGAGCTAATTTCCCCTGAATAAGAACTATTATGGATAAGTTTTCCCCGAATAAGAGCTTTCCTATTAAAAGCTATTCGGGCAGAACCTCCCCTGGATAATAACTACTTGGGTCGGACTTCTCCCTAAAAGTAGCTATTCGGGCAAAATTTTTCCGAATAAGAGCCACCTAGACGGGACTTCCCCCATATTCTACTATTACTTAATTAACTAAAACTAAAATTTTAAAACTACATAGAATTAACTCGGAATTATATCAAAAATATTGATAATACTCCAAAATTAACTCTACAATTCTCAAAGGGTTGAAGCTCTATTTATAGGCAAAATTCTGAGAATAATTGACTTTTTTGCATTTCTTGACTTTGACCAGATTGTTGACCGTAGTATTTTTGGTCCTTTTTCACTGTTTTGACCCTCCAAACGATGAAATTTGGCTAAAATCATGCCGCACACAAGATAAATCCTGTGTTTTGCTCAGAAGGTTGTTTCTATCCGAAAAACTGATATAATTTGCCAAAAACGAACATGGGTCATTATTTGAGATCATCTGGGTCAATGCTCCGAGTCCGATTTCGTGCTAGTTCCAACTAAATGTCTTCTCTACAAGCTTCATTCTTCAACCGTTTCTCGTGCTTCCCCATTCTTATTTCTTGACTTTCAATTTGGATCATTTCGGGCCTGATTCTTCACTTTTCAATATTTTCTACATTGCATCGAAAGTATCAAAGTGTTGCATTTATTCCTATGTTATGATGGAAATGTAGTACAAATACAATGGTTTGAGTGCTGCAAATACAGTCACATCAACATCCCCAAACCTAAACCTTGCTTGTCCTCAAGCAAGACTGTCTTTAAAACAAATTGAAAGAGAAATTTCAGACATGTTTACATGTCAAAACATGTGAATGCATCTATCCTAACCTTTTGTCAAAAAAAAATTTCCCACATGTAGCATGAGAAATGCAATTCACTATCTTAAACCTATTCAGCGGTTAATGATAATCATGATAAGAGAACCTTTACATAATTTTCACAAATAGATACTCTTCTTGGAAATGGACTATTGATTGCTTCAGAGTACATATTTAGAAGTAAACTAAGCAAATTAAGTTCATTCAATTCCTAACTTTCAAGTTATGCAAACAGATAGGACTTTGATATTCTCGCCTTTATTTGTAATCAAACTCTTCATCATGCCTTAACCCTTTAACATTTTCCAGAAATATAAAAGTACAACTTACAATATTTCTATATAGTGCTAAGTTTCCTTTGCTTTTTGAATATCACATGTAGCGGGCTTTAAGGCCAACAATTCCCTGCCATTATGACTGAGGTTGCTAGGTTTTAAAGGGACCCCTACGTGCCTTAATCACCCGATATATCTAGGCTCGAAACCTTATACTATAGTACATATCCCAAATTACAATGACTAGGATAGTGGTGCTTAGAGATTTACAACATATTTACCCCAAAAAAAATTTCAACAACACAGGTATGTACAACTCTTTTTCCTTTTTTCTATTTTTTTGCATTGTTTTCTTTGTTTTTCTTTTTCTCTTTTTTTTTCAGAGTGTACATACATACAGAGTAACATAACATACTGTACAGACATGGCATAAGGGTTCAGGTTTCAATCACAAGAAATTCTCATAACAAACGGTAATTCTATCTCAGTCCTTTCATAATCACATAGCTATCAATTGAAGAAATGAAGAACAACTAGATTTACTCATGAATACAGTACCCCAAAGTTTTTCTTACAGAGTTTCCTCAGAGTTTTTCACAATACATAGCTAACAAGACAAGTTCTCAAATCATCTAAACCGTCTTCTTTTAAACAAGTAAGGTAGCAAACTACTCTTCTCATGAACAAAAATGATGTATTTCTTGCATATTTTGAAAAAGATTTTCATGAAATACATACACCCCCACACCGAAACTTTGCTTGTCCTCAAGCAAATAACAATGTAAGATAGTGAGAGTGTAATATGTAAGAAAGAACATAATGACAAATGGTGCATCCCCAAACCTATGGTTTGCTTACTCTACAATGCATGTTGATCATGTATAAATGGAAATGTAGTAAGGAAAGATATCACATGATGTGAAGCATTTTTATGTTGATGTCAAAGTCTTTCTACTAACTTTTGCCAAAAGATGTATCATTCTGTAATTAAAGATTAGTAGACAAATCATTTTACAGATTATCATCAACACAACAAAAAAAATATATAGTTAGCTATACTAAATAAATAAAAATAGTCAAACAAATATATAGGGGAGAAATCACAAAAAAATATGGTCACGGAAAATAACTAATATATTAAGCAAATAATTTAACTACCCAAACCATTTAGACTATTTTCTGGGGTTCTAGAGTTGATACTCCTACAAAGACTAGCTCTTCTAGAGGTTTCTGTGCTCACGACATCTAGTGCTCTCCTTCAGCCACTTAAGGCCAAAGCTAGTTCCACAGGGTCAAGGATAGAACAATGGGGTTTTACGTCACAGACGTTACATCTAGTGTATTCTCACACTCCTAACTACTTTATCAAGTAATATCCAACAGACCCAAACTACATTAAGCTGGTGAAGTAGCTCACACAATAAGACAGAGTTACACAATTAAGCTAATCGCACACAAAAACGTACAGTGACCACTAGTATAACAATACTGGTACATCTATGAATGTTCCTCAAGGTCAAAACCCAAACCACCTAAAGTTGGAGAAAGATTCACAAAGTACATGTAACAACAAAATTTAAAATAAATATAAACACAAAAGAGTACTAGGTTGCCTTCTAGTAGCGCTAAGTTCAACGTCTTCAGCCAGATGGTTGTGCTGAGTTGTAATGCCTTTAGCTTGGCAGAATCTCATTTATGGAATGCCTGCAAGATCCTGAAGTTCAACAGATTCAACTTCATGAGGAACCATATTTGGATTGAATGCACGTTTCAATCTTTGTCCATTGACTGTGATGACATGCCCATCTGTGAGATTTTTAATTAAGATAACTCCAGAATGATAAACTTTAAGCACTTCATAAGGACCATCCCATCTTGTTCTTAACTTTCCTGGGAAGAACTTCAATTTGGAGTTAAGCAACCAAACTTTATCAGAAGGAGAGAAAGTTTTTCTTAAAATAGATATATCATGAATCATCTTCATTCTCTCTTTGTAGAGTTTGGCATTCTCATAAGGTTCGAAATGAAGCTCTTCCAGTTCACTCAATGCCAACTTTCTACCTTCACCTGCCTGTCATAAGTCAAAGTTCAGGGCCTTAATAGCCCAATGGGCTTTATGCTTTAATTCAACAGGAAGGTGGCAAGCTTTACTGTATACTAATCTATACAAGGACATACCAGTAGGAGTTTTGAAAGCAGTACGGTAGGCCCATAATGCGTCATGCAGACGACTTGACCAATCTTTGTGATCGGGCCTAACCGTTTTTTGAAGAATTGATTTAATCTCCCTATTCGATACCTCCACTTGTCCACTTGTTTATGGGTGGTAAGGCGTTGTTATCTTGTGGTAGATAGAGTATTTTCTCAATAAGGCTTCTAGTGTCCTGTGACGGAAATGTTGTCCTCCGTCACTTATAAGCACACGTGGCACCCCGAATCGAGAAAAGATGTTATCTTTAATGAACTTGACTACAACTTTGTGGTCATTGGTTCGGGTTGCCACTGCTTCTACTCACTTGGACACATAGTCCATACCAACAAAAATATAAGAATAGCTTGAGGAATGAGGGAAGGGACCATGAAATCTATACCCCACACATCGAATATTTCACATATGAGGATGGGTGTAAGGGGCATCATGTCCCTTCTTGAGATAGAGCCAGCTTGTTGACATTGTGGGCAATTTTTACACACTTGCTGGGCATCCTTGAAAAGAGTGGGCCAGAAGAACCCACTTTGAAGGACTTTGGCAACCGTTCATTTTTCTCCAAAATGTCCACCACATGCTTCAGAGTAGCAGAATTGGAGTATACTATCAAATTCTTCCTTAGGTACACATCTCCTAATGACCTGATCGGCACAAATCTTGAAAAGATAGGGATCTTCCCAAATAAAGTACTTGACTTGTGTCCTGAATCGTTTCCTTTTTCTTTTACCCCAATGAGTTGGAAACTCTTGGGCAGCCAAATAATTGACAAAGTGGGCATACCTCTGAGTCTTATGTGAGATGGCAAAAAGTTGTTCATTAGGGAATGTGTCTTTGAAAGGCAAAGAGTCAATAGGAGAATCACGTATAAGACGTGATAGATGATCGGCAATAGAATTCTCACTTCTTTTCTTGTCCTTGATCTCAAGGTCGAACTCTTGAAGGAGTAATAGCGAACGGATTAAACGAGGCTTTGTATCATTTTTGGTCAGTAAATACCGCAAAGCTGCGTGGTCCGTATATACTATTACTTTGGATCCTAGGATGTAACATCTGAATTTGTCCAATGAGAATACTACAGCCAGCAATTCATTTTCAGTGGTTGTATCGTTCTTTTGTACATCATCCAAGGTTTTGCTAGCATAGTATATCACGGTAGGCAATTTATCCTAAGCTGTCCTAATACAGCTCCCACTGCATAGTCTGATGCATCGCACATTATCGCAAAAGGGAGACTATAGTCAGAAGGTTAGATGATATGAGCAGATGATAGTAAGGATTTGAGTTTCTCAAAAGCTTCTAAGCACTTGTCATCAAATTTGAACTCAGTATCATTTGTTAGAAGACTAGAGAGTGGTCGGGCTATATGGCTGAAGTCCTTGATGAAACGTCAATAAAAACCGGCTTGGCCAAGGAATGATCGGATATCATGCACCGTCTTGGGTGCGTGCAGGTTTTCTATTAGCTCGACTTTGGCTGGGTCCACATGGATTCCATCCTGTGCAACAACATGACCCAGAACTATACCTTGTCCAACCATGAAATAGCTCTTTTCCCAACTTAGAACCAAGTTTGTTTCAACGCATCGCTCTAGCACTAGAGAAAGGTGTGTGAGGCACTCATTGAAGATAGCTCCAAATACTGAGAAGTCATCCATGAAGACTTCTAAGAACTTTTCGATCATGTCTGAGAAGATAGACATCACACATCTTTGAAACGTCGCAGGAGCATTGTAAAGACCGAAAGGCATACGTCAGAACGCAAAGGTCCCATAGGGACAAGTGAATGTAATTTTTTCCTGATCTTCAAGAAAGAATAGGATTTGGTTATATCCCGAATACCTATCCAGAAAGCAATAGTAGCCTTGTCTGGCTACTCTATCTAAGACGTGGTCGAGAAATGGTAAAGGGAAGTGGTATTTTCTTGTCTTGGAGTTGAGCTTTCTATAATCAATGCATACACACCACCCTATTGTGGTGCGTGTAGAAATTAGCTCACCTTTATCATTCGGGACCACAGTAATCCCAGATTTCTTCGGTACCACTTGTACCGGACTTACCAATGGACTATCAGAAATGAGGTATATAATACCCGCATCAAGCAACTTAATGATCTCTTTGCGGATGACATCACCCATCTTTGGGTTTAGTCTTCTCTGAAATTCTCGAGAAAGAATAACTCCTTCCTCGAGATGAATTTTGTGCATGCACACAGAGGGATCAATGCATTTCAAGTCAGAAATCGTCTAACCTATCGCCTGTTTATGGGTACTTAAGACCTTTAACAGTCTGTCTTTATGCTCAGGAGTCAAATCCGAGGCAATGATGACTGGAAGAGTCTCATCGGGTCCTAAGTAGGCATACTTAAGATGTTGGGGCAAGGTTTTGAGTTCCAAAACTGGTAGGGACTCAATTGTGGGACAGTCTAAAAGTTCAAGAAAATGAATTGTTACTTGATCGTCCTTATTGGGATCAACAACAATGGAAGTGGATGCGACCATATCAGAAGAAATATCGCATTCATACAAAAGTCGTTCTAACTCAGCTATTTCTTGATTAGGAGTTAGAATCGATTGGGCAAACTCATCTATACATGAGTTAATGGTATCAACATGGAAGCATTCTTCTTTTTCATCTTGATTCAATTTGTTGGCTGCATCAGCAACCCTTAGCTTAGTTCTCATGTTCCCAAATGTTAGTTCTATCATATCCGTCCTACAATAGATAACAGCATCAGCTATTGCTAGGAATGGTCTGCCTAGTAAAATAAGAGTGGTATTTTTGTTATCAGGGTCTAAGTCCATATCTAACACAATGAAGTCCACTGGGAACAAGAATTCTCCTACTCTAACGATCACATCTTCTACAATACCTCGAGGTCTTCGCTCAGATCTATCTGCCAGTTTAACGGTCACATTAGTCGGTGTTAACACTCCAAGACCTAACATTTGGTAGATTGTGTAAGATGAGGTTAGCACTAGATCCTAAGTCTAGCAAGGCACTTTCTATGTGTTGGTCATTAATTAAGCATGGAATGGTGAAAGCTCCTGGGTCACTGCACTTTTGAGGCAATTCTCTAGTGCAAATATTGCTAACCTTTTCAGTAAGACGGACCTTCTTAGGATTGGAATTGGTCCGTCTTTTTTTCACACACAAATCCTTCAAAAATTTGGCATAGGTTGGAATCTTTTGTATTACCTCAACTAATGGCAAATTGGTCTTAATATTTTTCAGATGTTCTAAGACCTTGAGTTGTTTAGGATTATCAGTTGACTTTGGACGGAACAGAGTTGTGGGGAAATGTGCTCGTGAGGATAGTTCAACTATAGGCTCCACCGTTAGGTTTTTATTCTTACGGTAGTCATGAACATCTTTGCCTAAAACCTCAATCTCAGATTCCTCTAATTCCTCAATTTCTTCTGGAACATCCCTAACCTGGTTATCAATGGTTTTCCCACTCCTAAAGGTAACAGCAGCCTTGGCCTGTTCTTGTATATTCTCAGTTTGGACAGTACTACACTGTCCTCGTGGATTTATCACGATCTGAGATGGAAGCTTACCCTCATCTCTCTTAGTTAGAGTTTGGGCCATCTGCCCGATTTGTCCTTCAAGTTTAACAATAGACTGTTGCTGAACTTAGAACATTTGCACTAGTTTGTCAAATTTGTCATCAGATGATGACTGTGTAGGAGGAAGAGCAGGGATATTGTTCTGTTGTGTCTTGAACGAATTGTCCTATTGGGCTAGGTAGTAACCAGGATGGTTATTATTTTGTAGCCTCTGATATTGCTGTTGAGGGAATCGATTGTCAACATTTCCCTGCTGACTTTGTTGATGAGGCTTATAGCTTTCTTGTCTTTTCTAATATTCATGTTCAGGAAACTGAGTCTCTTGATTCCCTTGTCGCCATGAAAATGAGGGATTGTCTCGCCAGCTAGAATTATACGTGTTAGAATATGGATTGTAATTCCTTGTATATCCTTGGGCGGCATAGACTTGTTCTTGCATGAATTCAAGAAATTGTGAACCGATTGGACAGTCCAAAGTAGAGTGATCTACTGCAAAACATACGGTACAAACTTCCGTGATCTGAAGAGTTGAAGAAGAAGAAGAAGAAGACCCTAGAGAGATAAATTTTTCTAATTGCTGAGCTAGGGCATCTACTTTGTCAGTCAATTGGGAATTAGAGCTAGAGTTAACTTCAAACAATGCCCTCTTTTGGAGATTATGAATGCTCTTACTCTTTCTGTCATCAGCAGTGTTTTAGAGAGAGTCTTCAACAATATTTTCTATTCATCTCCAAGCTTCGTCCGTTGTGAGGTTATAAAACCCTTCATTGCTCATTGCATTAACTATCATCTTATTATGAGGGGTAAGACCTTTGAAGAAATAATGCAAGAGTTTGGGACGATCAAACCCATGATGAGGACACTGATTCTTAAGATTGTTAAACTTTTCCCACAATTCATGAAACGGCTCTAAGTTTGACTGTGTGAATGTCATGATGTCTATTCGCAAAGTAGTAGTCTTAGCCATTGGGAAGAACCTATGTAAAAATTTTAAAATAAGTTCTCCCCAAGAAGTTATCACTCCTGCGTCTAGATGATTTAGGCACTGTTTGGGTTTATCTTTCAATGAAAAGGGAAACAGACGTAGGTGAATATTTTCACGGCTCACATTAGGAATGTGAAGCGTTGTGCATGCTTCAATGAATTGCACGATGTGAGCGTGAGGATTTTCATTGCTTTTTCCATAGAAGGAAGGAAGCATTGAAATAGTCCCTGTTTTGAGCTCAAAATTTATATTGCCAAGAGCCGGTGGGGCTATGGCAAATTCAATGTCAAAATCACCCGGTGAAAAATGTTGACGTAAAGTCATCGGTTGGTTCACAGGTTGATTAACAGGCTGAGCTATAGGAAGAGGCGGGATATTTATTTCTTGATCCGCCATTGGGAATTTTAACTTCCTACGTAAATTTTTCTCGAGCTCAGGATCAAACGGGGCGAGTTCTGGATCCAAAGAACGACGCTCGTGCATACAACGACTTATAAACTTTAAATACGAAATAAAATTACGAGATTAAAAATACTAATATACTTTACAAGTAATAATAGATCAAAACTCATTGATCAGATAAATCATTAAAATGACTCATATTCCAATGAATCAAAATTTCCAAACAAATTTATATTTTTTTATTTTTTTTAAAAAAAATAATTTTTTTAATTTTATTTTTATTTTTTTATTTTTTTATTTTATTTTTTAAATTTTTTTATTTATATTTATTTATTTTATTTATTTTTTATTTTTAAATAAAGCGGATAAAATAAACACTTAAATAAGTTCACAAATACTTTTATCAAAAACTAAACTATACCATGCTTCCCTGGTAACGGTGCCAAAAACTTAATGCGATCAGGTTGTGCGTTAAAATGTGCACAAAATAAATCAAGTTAAAATACCCGCAAGTGCACAGATCTTCGTAGTGTAGTGTGCTATGAGTGCAAAATCGTACCACAGGGAAGCTTGCTAGTTTAAGTTAGTGAAGTAATGTGAAAGTGTTAAAGCGCTTTAAGTGACAAATCGCATGGTGGGTTTGAGTAACGTGCGAAAAATGTAAACTAAATTAAACTAACTAAATTATCTAAGTTATACTAAGTATTAGTGGAATATGAGAGGTAGTGATCTAGGGGTTTGAACATGTAAATGAGGCAATTAATATAGGCTCGATATCTAGTTTATCTAATTCTGCAAGAGCTTAAGCTACAAGCATACACCCGATTAAGCTAAAAGCTATAGACCTAATTAATCTACTTAGCTTATTTTAACCAAGTACAACAAGGCAAACTAAACTAAGGAATTAACCTTACAGATAGAAACTATGGTACAACCTATAGTTTCATGGAATCTATGGTACAACCTATCAATTCATGATTAAAACATTTATATGGCATAAAAGTAACGCATTTATAGTATTAACTACCAGTATAATATTTATGAAGCGAAAGTAAAGCAATCATAACATCTACTTAAAAGAATTACGTATGAAATAATAAATTAATACAAGTCATACATTGCAATATGAATTGAATAAACTAAATCCGATACCATATATTAAAATACTATCATTTACAATATTCACCCCTAGATATCACTCTACTCAGACATAAATGAATACGAGTTATATAAATAAGAAAGAGTCAAGAAAGGCTCCCCCATATGGATGAACGCGTATTTCTGATTCCCGAAATTTGAGCAGAGGTCCGACGCAAAATAGCTATTCGAGCGGAGCTAATTTTCCCTGAATAAGAACTATTAGGGACGAGTTTTCCCCAAATAAGAGCTTTTCAATTAAAAGCTATTCGGGCAAAACCTATCCCGGATAATAACTACTTGGGTCAGACTTCCCCCTAAAAGTAGCTATTCGGACAAAATTTCTCGAATAAGAGCTACCTAGGCGGGACTTCCCCCGTATTCTACTACTACTTAATTAACTAAAACTAAAATTTAAAACTAAATAGAATTAACTCAGAATTATATCAAAAATATTGATAATACTCCACAATTCTCAAAGGGTTGAAGCTCTATTTATAGGCAAAATTCTAAAATAGTTGACTTTTTTACGTTTGTTGACTTTGACCAAATTGTTAATCGTAGCATTTTCGGGCATTTTTTACTATTTTGACCCTCCAAACGATGGAATTTGGATAAAATCATGTCGTGCGCAGGATAAAATCTTGCATTTTGCTCTGAAGGCTGTTTCTACCCGAAAAACTGATATGATTTGCCAAAAATGGGGTCATTATTTGAGATCATCTGGGTCAAAGTTCTGAGTCCGATTTCATGCTAGTTTTAGCCAAATGTCTTCTCTATAAGCTTCATTCTTCAACCGTTTCTCGTGCTTCCCCATTATTACTTCTTGACTTGCAATTTGGATTATTTCGGGCCTGATTCTTCACTTTTCAGTATTTTCCTACATTGCATCGAAAGTATTAAAGTGTTGCATTTATTCTAGAGCTAAGATAAAAATGTAGTACAAATATAATGGTTTGAGTGCTGTAAATACAGTCACATTAGATACCCTTTTAGGATGCACAAAAGTTGTTTGTGTATTTGAGATAATGATCATTTAGTTGATCTTACGATTTACAAAGAAATGATATATTTGATATCAACTCCAAGAAACTATATAATGCAAAGCATATTAATTAGACTCCATATACTTTAGCTTAAATTAGATGACGATCTCTGAGATAAAGGTTGAAGTTAATGGAAGAGGTAATGATCTTTTATAGCTATATTGGTTTCTGAAAGATATCATCAAAGTCAAAGGGTTGACTACGATGAAGTCTTTTTACCAATTATTGTGCTTAAGTCTCTTTGTATTATGCTAGACATTATTGCACATTGTATTACTATATTAATGATTTGGATCAATGGATATGAGTAATATGTGTATTCTTGATAAATTCACTTGTGGATTTTTAAGTAAATTTCTTGGAATTGTTTCATCCAATTCAAATGAGATTAAAGAGTTACATTTCATTTAGAATATGGATGAACCTTATGATTGCAAGAAGAATAGTAGGAGCGCATCCACTTTTCTATTATTGCAATAATGATGACTTGGATATCATGGTTGATGATATGCGTGTTGTGATATTAATTAAAGTCTAGTCATATTAAATGTTCTATATTTGGAACTTGTCGTTCGTATCTTATGAATTCGTAGCTATAATGATAGTACGAATAGATTACTCGGCATATTTCTTAAATAGTACATAGAGTGTTTTTGAAGGTGTTCAAGAAACTCTAGTTGCATAGCAAATTTATGTTCGAGTTATAGTAACTTCATATTTGCTATACTATGTACAAGATTTGATATTGTGCAAACTGTAAAGTGTTACGAATAGATATCAGTCCAATCCACGTTTGGGAATGGTGGATAGAATTAAGATATATTTTTAAGTACTTGGGAAGCACTAAAGATATATTTTGATTCATGGAGGAGGTAAACTCCGTAGTGGCAGATTTACTAGTTCAGATTCTTAATCTGAATTTAATAATAGAAGATCTATGTTAGGGTTCATGGTTATTTGTAGAGGGAGCTCTGTAAGTTGGAAAGGTTCTGAACAAACTGTGGATTTCATTACATAACTCACGTCTTATGTGATATGTAATATTATGAAAGAAGTTGTTTGGATCGAGAAAATCATACGAGTTAATTGTGGTTCCTACTGTTAAGTTGTAATGCTTTTGTGTTACGATTATACGGAGCTACTACACAAGCTTCTGGAACCCTGGTCTCACTGTGTGTCCAAACAATTGGAAATGTGTTTCCACCTTCATGTGTTGTATCTGTAGCCTATATGGATATTGAGATATGTTTTTGTAGAAAGTGGTCACATCTCTTGATGTAGCTGACCCACTAACCGTAGCTATGAATATGTCACAACTAGGTCCTCGTTATGAGAAGATGGATATTCGATACCATTGTATGTTGTGCTAATAATATGTAACATAGCATTAGTGCAAGTGACAGATTGTTAGAGATATGCCCTAATGCTATATATTTGGATGACATATATTGGGGCGTGTTGAAATTAACTTGTACATCATTGCATTTTTGTCTATATGTGTGTTTTCATATTGACATGATTAGCACATTCATAGTCTCCTTCTATATGTGTATGAATAAGTCCCTACTATTTTCATTAGAAGAAAATATTCTAAAAGAGTTTAGAATATGTTGGCGTATTTTTCTTAATATGATAAATACTTAAAGTATTCATAGTCCTTAGATTATATGATCGAGACTTCAATAATTTATTGCGGACTATCACATGTGTTGTTACCTTTGATTAACATAGGGATGTTAATGATAAAGGATGGTAAGCCAAGTGCCACAACAGCATAGTGATGCGATTAACAAACATGTAACTGACTATTAATTGAATAGATCACTAAATGTGACGTGAATAACAAATTATATGACTTCGAATTAATACTTTGTTATTCATTGCGATTATGCATGTAATCCTTTGACTTGAGACATTGTGGCTATCATCTGTATTATGGTTTGATTCTAGCGTTTGGGTAATGCTTGTCTCGACAAATGAGATAAGATGCGTTATCTCGTAGTTTCATTCGTTCGGTATAGTGATTGATAGGTAGTGGTCAAGATATGATCCAGTAACCTCCAGCTTGAGGTCAATGTCCTATGCGATCCAAGTTTGGTTGTTGAATGAAGAAGTCCTTGGCCAAGGCATGAATGATGGAAACAGTTTTTTTTTCCATGTGTCATCTCTCATTCTACCATTTGGATTTATGCATCGTTTCGAGTCTATAAACTTAATCGGATCATGATTCTTGCTAGACGGGATAATTAATGGAAGGATTAGATTGCAAGATAATCAGCGACCATAAATAGATTCATTTGAATAAAACTTCATTGCTTTATAAATTGTCTTGATACGTTAGTAGCTAGAACGTCACTCAAGAACTCTGAGGGTGTTTTGAGAATGACGGGAGACATTCTTTAAACAAATCAAATAGTTTGATTAACATTGAAAGTGTTCAACGTTTCTTCAGTTCTATATAGCAGTGAATCTAGAAAGTCACACACAATAGAGCACGGTGAATGGTTTTTCTATTGAGCTTGATTTAGTTTCTCTTGAATTGTTAAAGTGTTAACAATTGCATTTAGTTTTATCTTAAATTGTTAAAGTGTTAACGATTATATTTTGTTTCTCTTATATTGTTAAAGAGTTAACGTGGTTGTGTTTGGTCATTAAACGTTAATGGGCCAAAAGTGTAATTATTGAAAGCTTTAGGACCAAAGTATAAATATAAAAAGTTAGTTTTCAATAAATTAATCTAATATTGATTAGAATTGATTTAATTATATATATATATATATATATATATATATAAATGGTTAGTGGAAAGTTTTGTAATTCTCCACTAAGTTAGTTAGTGGAAGATGACATCACATTCCACTAAGTTAAATCAATGGCTAAGCTTTCATTAGATTCAAATCAAAGGCCAAGATTTGATCTTGCTAATATAGTGGAAGATGACATCATATTCCACTATATTGAGTTAGTGGAAAAAGATGAGATCTTCCACTAAGTCTTGTTAGTGGAAGATGACATCATAGTCCACTAAATTTAAATCAAAGGCTTGGATTTCATCTTGCATAAATCTAAGGCTAGGATTGTATGCATGGCTATATAGTGGATTTATGTCATATTCCACTAAGTTGGTTATTGGAAGACAACACAAGATTCCACTAAAACCAAGCTAAATTATATTATACTAAAATACAAGAAAAATAGAGACAAGATAATGTCAAGAAGAAAAGTTGTCTTTTTTTGCCTTGAAGACTACATACGTTGGAGACACAAAAGAACAAGAAAAGAGTTGTCTTCTTCTTAGCTTAGTGTAATCTCCATGACTGAAAAACCAAGAGAAAAAACACAGCAAGAAAATGAGAAGAAGAAGTCTTTTCTTCCTCATCATCTTACAAAATACATGGCTGAAAAAATAAAGAAAAAGTGAAGAAGTTGTCTTCTCTTCTTCTTCATAAAAACGCAGCCATGAACAGGGAAGAAGAAGGAAATGGTTGTGCTCTCTTCTTCACAAACAACCATGAAGATGGAAAAGCCATTCTTTGTTCGTGTGGACCGACTAGAGCTCTTGTGCTTTCAAGGGGTGGTGTCTTCTATCAAGTTAGCAAAATTTCAGATCTATGGCTTCTATGAGTTGTCTACAAGAGGTATCCTTTACTTCTATCTCTTGTCAATATATATATTTGCTATATATATATTTTTCATATGTTAATCACATGATATCAAGATTAGAGTTTCATATGAACATTATGCTTTGAATTCCAGAAATTTTTGAATTTCAAGCTATGCTTCCACTCGATTCTTAAATAGATGATGTTCATAGCTCTAAATATATTAGATCCTTCACTAGGGTACAGCGAGACTCTATCTTTCTTTGTAGGAAGTGGCTCCCGTGTTATCCCTAACAGGTACACGGTTTTAGAGCCTCCACTTTATGTGAGCTCACGAGTCACACGACCTATCTGCCAGTATGACTTAAGAGTAATTTGGAATTAGTTTCCAAGATAGATGTCATGGGATACGTTCCCACCCCACCTTGTATGAGTGGGAGATGTTAGACTTTAGACATATTACACCCAAGTTGGGGTGGCCTAATTAAATGACCCAAATAATGGAGGCCCACTACTCCATATAAAAGGAAAAATCAGAAAACATACGTTCTGTAGGTTTTAGCCTCTAACAAAACAAAAGCAAAAACTCTCTCTACACTCTTGGCTTTTAGGTTGTGGACATAAAATGTATGGTCTAGTACTATACACTACGACTCCTTGCAAGTGCAGTGGAACAAATACGATCATTGATTACTCGCTTCCGCAATTCGAGGTATGTGTGAATATCTCACTTCAAATCTACAATTATCATATATAATCTTTTGATCAATTATTATATTTTCTTATATTTAAAAATAAGATAAGCAAGAAAAGATGAGAGTATCACAACAATCATCATATTATTCTCTAATAGCCTAATTTTCAATCGCTCCGTTGATGTTAAACATAGCTAAGATTGTAGTGAAAAAATAATTTCAATTTTAAATAAGGTATGTTTAGTAAGTCTTAAAAAATAGTAATGTTGAAATAGTGTTTGATAAGCAAATGTCACGTAGTAATTATAAATACCAACTTAAATTGATTAATGATGTTATTCTTGATGGGCTTTTGTTTCAAATAGTAGCAACAAACCACTCACCTCATCAATAAGGTCGACTTATGGCTAGTCCCCCCATCCCAAATCTTTAAAGTTTTCATTTATTCCATCTATCGGGCCTATAAAAATAAGCATATATTAGCACAACTTGACAAGGATGTATGTATATGTAACTTGGACCAAGTAGGCCGAATAATAAATGTCACAACAAAACGTTCATTCACTCATAAATGGTGAAGTACACAGGACCTCCTTGTGCTTTTAAAACTAACGAACATTTCCCCTATGGTTTTTGAAACATAGTACACTTGCCCCCTCCGTCAATAAAAGCGTTACTTTTAACAGCAAGTGTGGAACACACGTTTGTTTTGCAACTTTGACTAATTTTTTTTTCACTTTTAGCAATAAATATGTTAGTTCAATTACCAAAATACCCTCATGCGTGTAATGGTGCATTAATTGAAATCGACATCACCATTCCTTTTAACAAATTGTTCTAGCACACTATCGCTGTTGTCTTGCGCTCTATATTACTATCTTCAGGCCTCAAATCTACAGCAGAGTATTGATTTATGTTTATTTCATCACCATGAGACCACAAATCTATAGCAACAAACTCAAACCACATGTCTGCAGCAATACCATCTTGAGTATTAACTCTTACAACATCCTCTTCTTGACCCCATTCTACTGCAGATTCATCTACATTTCTCATTTCTGCAACCTTATTTCTGCAGCCTCATGCGTAATATCTGCAGCCCCTTTGGTACCTCCCTCATATACCACAATTGCATTAGATGACATTGGTTTTGAAGAAAGACAATAAAAGAACATTAACAATTATTTTACAATAAAGCAATGTAATATGAAACTGAATATAGGTTACAATTAAAATTCAACATAATACCTGCCTAAACTAAACCAATGCATTAGGACTTGTTTATTTAGTAAACGGGAACTACAGTTTGGGACCTTTGACCAATATGCACAAGAGTTTTCTAGCTAAATTTTAAAATTGAATACATAACAATCTTAGATATAATCACTTTACTTGATTATTTCTTCACCAATAATTGTTTTCATTCCTTTGTTATGGTGTAGTTTTGACCGTAATATTGCATTATCTATTCGAGATATTATTACTCAGAAAATAATCAACTTATCGCATGGATTATGACCAACGTATCAGCTAATAATTTAGTGGACTGGTACCTCATGGTTCATTTGTGTTTTTGGGTCGACAGTACAAGCTCATGTATGATTATGAAAGCAAATAAATTAGAACCCACTGTGTACAAGTTACTGTCGAATTTGAACTACTTATTAAATCACTGCTCTGGTAGTGTAAAACCTAGGGTAAAACGGTGTAAAATATTTGGTAATATTTTTACTAGATAAAAGACAAAATACATAAAAGTCAACGTAAGGGTATTTACGGCTTTTTATGCAATCCGTTAACTAAGTTAACGGAAAGTTAGAGAGGGGGCAAGTGTGCTATGTTTTAAAAATCACAGGGGAGGTGTTTGCTAATTTTAAAAGCACAAGGGGGTAGTATGCATTTTTTAAAAAACACAGGGAAATCCTGTGCACTTCACCCGACTCATAAATAAATGTGACTATGCACACAACATCTAAACAAGCTAAAGAATTATGGCTCGAACTATTAATAATAATGTTACTACTAATACTACTAACTATTAATAATAATAATGTTATTACTAATACTACTAACCATTAATGATAATGATGTTAATAATCATAGATTCTTTTGGTAATATTACTACTACTACTAATACTAATACTACTAACTATTAATAATAATAATGTTACTACTAATACTACTAACTATTAATGATAATGATGTAAATAAACATTGACTCTTTCGGTAATATTACTACTACTAGTACTAGTACTAATACTACTAAATATTAATAATAATAATAATGTTACTCCTAATACTACTTACTATTAATAATAATGATGTTAATGATCATATACTATTTTGGAAATATTACTACTACTACTAATACTAGTAACTATTAATAATAATGATATTACTACTAATACTACTAACTATTAATAATAATGATGTTACCACTAATACTACTAACTATTAATAATAAAGATGTTAATAATCATAGATTCTTTCGGTAATATTACTACTACTAGTACTAGTATTAATACTACTAACTATTAATAATAATAATGTTACTACTAATACTACTAACCATTAATGATAATGATGTTAATAATCATAGATTCTTTTGGTAATCTTACTACTACTACTAATACTAATACTACTAACTACTAATAATAATATTGTTACTATTATTACTACTAACTATTAATACTAATGATGTTAATAATCATAGATTCTTTTGGTAATATTACGACTACTAGTACTAGTACTAATACTACTGAATATTAATAATAATAATTTTATTCCTAATACTACTAACTATTAATAATAATGACCATATACTATTTTGGAAATACTACTACTACTACTACTACTACTACTAATACTAATACTAATACTACTAACTATTAATAATAATGATGTTACTACTAATACTGCTAACTGTTAATAATAGTTATGTTAATAATCATAGATTCTTTTGGTAATATTACTACTACTAGTACTAGTACTAGTACTACTAACTAATAATAATAATAATAATGTTACTACTAATACTACTAACCATTAATAATACCGATGTTAATAATCATAGATTTTTTTGGTAATATTACTACTACTAGTACTAATACTATTAAATATTAATAATAATAATGTTACTACTAATAAATATTGAAATCCTAATTAATACTTGGAATTCGCAATTAATTAAGTAAATGAATTTTGTTGTTGTCTTAAATTTGACTATGTCAAGAATTTAAATTATTATATCAACTTGCATTTGGTTAATGCGGGAACTTGAAGATGCGATTTCGATTCGAATTTGTCAAAGGGGAAAATAAAATTTTTAGGTGATTGATCAAACGCAAACAAACAGTGCACCTTTGTCTGGATAATTAATGCATTGGCTAGTATTAATTAAATTAATTTGTGTGCTCAATTAATGCATTAGCTAGTATTAATTAATTTGTGTATTCAATTAATGCCTTGTCTCTAGTATTAATGAAATGTAGTTGAATGTCAATTTAACTTACCCAACATGCAAAATCCTACCGTGATATATTAAGTCACGTTTTGTTATAAAAAAAAAAGATATTAAGACACGTTCTGTAAATTTGTCTACATTTTTTTTTATAAAATTAATGGACGTTGTTTTGTCTTGTGAGTAGAAGTTTGGTTCCAAAGCTTTTCAATGCATTTTACTCGTTTATTTAGTTAAAACAATTACGTGATCAAAAATTTCTATAGTTGGAATTTCATATGGGTAGTTATGATGTAAATTTTATTTACGAGAGTATCATAAAATAATCAGTTTCGTTATATCATGAATTTGAATAATTTTAATTTCCATTTCATTCTCGTTAAGCGGCAAATTAATTTTTCATTAACATTTGAAATTTATTTTAGTGGGAAATTAATTTTTGCAAAGACTCACTCGATGAAGTCTCTCATTTCTTGGCGTATAAAACACCATAGGGCGGGAAATTAAAACAAAATTAAGGCTTCAAATTTAAATATTTTCATGTTCGCTTAAATTTCGTTAGAGCGGAAAACTAAAAATTTCATTATGATATATGTGTACTAAGCAATAAGAAAAATGAAAACCATGAATCCTTGGTTGGTTCAAAATCGTTTGAATTGAATTGTTGAAAAAAAAATTGAAAAGTAAAAGCAATAGTCAAATCCGTTGTCACATCTATTTAATGCAACTCATCATTGCAGCTAGGAATAGTGTTTCAGGTTTTTCACAAGGGCAGAAACGTAAAAGAAGGTAGATATTTCCTATGCTAATGATTCCAAAGGGATAATTTTGTCAAAGATACATAGAAGGGTAATAAGGGCAATTCCGTATATAACAAGGGTAAGTTGGTAACTAGCTTGATTTAGGCATTAAAAAATTTCTGATGTGACGTGAAAAGAGAAAAAGAGAGATTTTGCTGCATAGAAGAATGACTTGATTTTGATATTGCCAACTTTTTAGAGCTGAGCAATACGTGAAATACAAGGCAGAGAACAACAAAGCATGTCCGGATGTAATCCTTTCCCAGCTAAAAAACTAAAGGTGTATTATGATACTTGAGGCTCTGCCAAATGGGTTTTTACGTCATGCAAAGAAAAAAAGGTGTACTTTGATAAAAATATGTATTGTGATGTTGCTTTCTCTGATAAAAGAGTTGTTGTTGTAGTTGTTGCCAGTAAGAGTAAAGCTACTTATGCAGTTCCCATTCACCTCAGTTTTTTTTTTTTTTTGAAAATGTATGTATTTTGAAGTTATTTTTAGGCTGAAAAATTAATTTAGCCTCTGCTAAATTATTATTATTTTATTATATATATATATATATATATATATATATATATATATATATAGAGAGATATTAAATTATGTGATTTTAGTCTTACTAAACAAAAATTCTGGTTTAACCCTTGTTGCTCCAAAAGACATAGGTGTCACCACAGAAGGACAACTCAACTTTTTGGTGCCAATCAGCCTTACATGTCGATGCTATTGCCATTAGGAATGCTTACTAGTTTGTAGCTACTGCTGAATTATCTTATATTCACCCCTGTGTTGCAGAAAAGTATGGAGAGAGAGAGAGAGAAAGAGAGACATTGAGGAAGATAATGAATGTCCCTAGTATTGTTGACTCCGTCTTTACTTCGAGCAAACTTTGTTAGATGGCCTCACCTTTCCAATGCTTCATAAATGAAATAAACATCACCAGGTTCGATTCTTGGTACTTGGACCTCATCCAAAAATGTCGAGAGGCCAGATACGAGAAAAGAAGTGCAGAATCTATCATTGCCCATACTTGTTGGAAAATTTGGAAAAGTAGAAACTCATTTGTTTTTTAAGGGACCCAAACTTGTCCAATCAGGACTACTACTGTCACGCCCCAACCCAACCCCACGCTAAAGGTTAAGTCTGGACCCGACACACGGACAGAGTCTCCTCTGTACCATGAACATTCTGAAAACCTGTAATCACTCAATTAAAGCCACAATACAACAAGACAAGCTTTTATAACTAAAGTTTAAAGGTTCAAGGGCATCTCAGCCCTGAAGCATGCAACCAACTTAACATACTTCATAAAATCCGATCATCATACCATCCAAAATAACATTGGCACATACCTAGGAGTTGAAACCAAGCATACTTTAAAACATACACCCCCAAGCATGCAAGTAGCTAGAAAATAGAACATAGTTATTACAAACCATGGTATCTCAAAGCTATCACTACAACCAACTATCTTTCATCTTGCAACTACAAGAATATACATAGCCCTAACGCTACAAAATAGATCATAACATAGTAGTACATATACGCCATGTAATAACAAGAATTCACATCTACCTCAGGCAATAAACACATGACAACTAGGGCAAAGGATCTGTCTGAACTTCTTCCTCTTCCACTATCACCTCAAATAGCTGGGGATCACCCTTAGCACTTCCTGAAACATATATCGAGGTATGAGCAACCACCGTTGCCCAGAGAGAGATAAAGTCTCCGGGGGCATACAATGCAACAGGTAATACAGTTAATTCATAATAGAAATTAAACCATTCAAGAAATAACAACAGCTTAAATAACCACACATTAAAAAGGATACATTTAACTTAACCCAACACTCCAAATCTTCACTTGATCTTCGTTCACGATCCACGAACCATGATCTCGATCCCGATAAGCCGACAGAACCCCAAACACTCCAGTGGGTGTACTCCGGATGTACCCCGATAATCCTACGACCCAATACCCCCTGGCAATCTTCGAACCAGGCGAGTGAAGGAATATGGTACATTGTTTGAATATCCACTGGCAAGCCCGCTACCGCCCAACCGATATTCAACACAATCGCCCCTGACATTATGGTTGCGCAACCACTATGCAATGCACTTAACAATGACAAGATATCAATAACATTATAAGCAATAACACGTGGAAGGATCAACAAGTAGGTTGACCTCGAAACAGATAGATTAGAAACAGTTCAATATAAGCAAATAAGAGATTTACAAAGGGGAAAATCCAAGATACATTGAAGACCCTACCAAAAGTTTCAAAATAACTTGAAACCACATTTAAACACATATGGAGACATGCCAAGGACTTAGATGCAAGTGACAGTCGAATTTACCCTTAAACCCCTTTGTAATGCCATCCATTTTTCTTTCAAACTCATATTAAGGATGCCAATTCGAGGGGAAACTATACCAATCTTCTAATTAACCCTTAAGGTACCCTTACAACCCATAAATTCATTCAATTATCCGCAATTACCCCGAAAGCCCTAATTTTCCTCTTATAGCTTTGAACTACACCTACCTTAACTGGGCTTCAACCAAGAGTTAGCATGGGTTCTATAGCACCTAGGTAGCCTAAAAAAACTAAAAGTGAAGCCCGAATCCACCCGGATTTGCATTAACCCTGAAATTCCTTTGTTAAAGTCGGCTAATTCACGTTCTATGCATATTTAGAGCAATTCAAATGCACGGGGCTATTAGACTACCTTCATTAGTACCTAAGGCATCTATTAGAATTATTAAATCAAGCTAATACGCGCAATTACACAAAACACTAGAATTTTATCACTATTCACCTCATAAATCAAAATAACGATTCTAATCGTTTAAAATATGTACCAATGGCTTAAATGTGTTCTCTAGCACTTATATACAAGGTATAATAGCATAGGTAAGCATTACAATAGCATTTGAACACATTTCTAACAAATCAAGAAAATAGCAATAATTTTAAAATGTGCAAAAAGTCATGAAATCCCTCACCAATGCGCGAAGGAACTCTCGAGAGGCTTGCAAACACCCTAAACTACTTGCTCCTCACTTGGCTTGGCTTGGATTGAGGAATTGATGAAGCAAAAATCACCCAAGAGAGAGAGAGAAGGGCTGTTGGGTAAGCTACAATGTTTTTCAGCTCTATTTTTTTTTGTTTTGCAAGTTATGAGCTTAGTTGTATCATGTGTTGAGTATATATTTGGGTGGGGTCAAGTGGTTGCTTAAATGGACTTCTAAAATGAGCGTTGTTAACTTTAAAAAGAGCCTAAGGTGAAAAGTGTAGGCTAGCTAATTAAATTACTGAGTTATGTTACGTAACACTATTCCTAGCTTGCTAAAAACATTTTCTAGACGAGGGTTCTGAATGCTAATCGCTCAAAGGCACATTTTTTCCATTCTTTTAACAATTAATATGATTTAATAAAATTACTAATTCACTAATATAATGCAGTTTAAAAATGGAGTGAATAGTGGCTAAAGAAAGACAACAAGTAAAGCACAGAATTGATGCGCAAATAATGGATGCAACGGTAAATGAATGTATGGCTAAATCTCGGGCGTCACACCCTCTCCCCCTTAAACAAATTGCGACCACGCAATTCTTACATGAATTGGCGAATAACTCTGGATAGCGTTTCCGCATCTGATCCTCTGTCTCCCATGTAGCGTCCTCTACCCCGTGATGATCCCATAGAACTTTAACCATCGGAATGCTTTTAGTCCTCAGCTCTTGCACTTTCTGATCCACAATCCGAAGAGGTTTCTCTGTGTACATCAAAGTTTCACTGATTTCTAAAGGCTCGGGCTCAAGAACATGAGAAGGATCTGGTTGATACTTCCGTAGCATAGAAACATGCAAGACATCATGAATTCTACCCAGGCTAGGAGGCAAAGCTAAACGATAAGCCAATTCACCAATGGTTTCAGTTATCTCAAATGGTCCCACATAACGAGGACTGAGTTTACCTCCTTTACCATGCTGAATCAAACCCTTGCGAGGAGAATTTTTTAGAAATACTCGATCCCCTACGGTAAATTTCAGATCACGGCGGCGTCTATCTGCATAACTCTTTTGCCGACTCTAAGCTATAAGCATTCTTTTTCTTATAAGTTGTACATGATCAATCATTTTGTTCATCTCAGGTAAAAGAGTAGAGTCGATAGTCTTCATCTCACCAACTTTATCCTAGTATAGAGGAGACTGGCATTTACGCCCATAAAGTGCCTCGTAAGGTGCCATTCCAAAAGTAGCTTGATAACTATTGTTGTAGGAAAACTCTGCGAGTAGCAAATACTTCTCCCAACTCTTAACGAAGTCCAGAATACAAGCTCGTAACATATCCTCGAGGATTAAGATAGTTCTCTTAGATTAACCATCTGTCTGAGGATGATAAGCTGTACTGAAACTCAAAGTCGTGCCCAAGGCTTTCTGAATCTTCTGCCAAAATTGAGATGTAAATCGGGGATCTCTATCTGACACAATACTCTTTGGAATCCCATGAAGTTTGACAACATTCTCAATATACAACTCTGCTAACTTATCAAGAGAATCAGTCTTCTTTTTAGCAATAAAATGATAAGTCTCGGTCAATCTATCAACAACAACCCAAACTAAGTCATTACCCTTCGAAGACCTCGGTAAATCAGAGACGAAATCCATGATAATGAGGTCCCATTTCCAAACAAGAATGGCCAACGACTGCAACAACCCTGCCGGTCTCTAATGTTCGGCTTTAACTTTCTGACAAGTAAGACATCGAGCAACATAGTCAGCAATTTCTCTCTTCATGTTATTCCACCAAAAGTTTTGCTTCAAATCTTTACATCTTTGTACTGCCTGGATGGATGGTATACTTGGAACAGTGTGCCTCAGCAAGAATATCCATCTTCAGAGTTGGCTCACTCGGAATACAGATTCTACCTTTGAATTTGAGAATGCCATCGTCATGCAATTTGAAATCCGACTCTCCCCCTTTAGAATTCTCTAAGACTTTCAACAATTGGGGATCAGTCTGCTGAGTTTCTCGAATCCTGAATAATAATAGAGATTGAATCTGTAGACTTGCGAATTGAATACCAGAGTTTGAAGTATTAGGCTTCCATAAGCATAGTTCTTCCATGAATTCCCAATTCTTGATGATTAAACTAACCACTGTAGCCTTATGGCTTAAAGCATCAGCAACAATATTAACCTTACCCGGCAGATAATTGATAGTACAATTATAATCCTCAAGCAACTCCAACCAATGCCTCTGCCTCATATTCAACTCTTTCTGAGAGAAAATATATTTCAGACTCTTGTGATCAGTAAAGATTTCAAACTTGTTGCCCTAGAAATAACGACGTCATTTCTTTAATGCAAGAATGATAGCTGGGAGCTCAAGATCGTGCGTCAGATAATTGAGTTCATAAGGTTTCAGTTTCCTAGAAGCATAAGCAATAACCTTTCCATTCTGCATTAATACGCAGCCCAGACCCTTCTTCGAAGCATCACTATAGATCACCAGATTATCATAACCCTCAGGTAAAGCAAGAATAGGAGCTGTAGTCAATCTATTCTTCAATTCTTGGAAGCTGGCCTCATATTTATCATTCCAGTCAAATATTGTTTTCTTATGAGTAAGCTGAGTCAAAGGCCCTGCAATTTTAGAGAAATCCTTGATGAATCTCCGATAATACCCAGCTAAACCAAGGAAGCTACGAATTTCTGTAACCGTTTCTGGCTGTTTCCAAGATAACACAACTTCAATCTTTGCTGGATCAACAGAAATACCATCCCGTGAGATAATGTGACCAAGAAAAGCAACTTGCTTAAGCCAAAATTCACATTTACTGAATTTTGCAAACAACTGATGCTCTTGAAGAGTCTGTAAGACAATCCTAAGATGTTATTCATGTTCCGCCTCAGATTTAGAATAGACAAGAATATCATCAATAAAGATAACCACAAATTGGTTCAAATAAGGACGGAACACCCTCTTCATTAAATCCATGAATGCGGCGGGACCATTAGTTAGGCCAAACAGTAAGAAGACAAACTCATAATGGCCATAACGAGTTCTGAAAGCAGTTTTAGGAACGTCATCTTTCTTAATCCTCAACTGATAATAGCCCTGTCTCAGATCGAATTTGAAAAATACCTTGGCACCTTGCAATTGATCAAATAATTCTTCAATTAAAGGCAAGGGATATTGGTTTTTGACAGTCACCTGATTAAGACCCCGATAATCAATGCATAAGCGAAGAGATCCATCTTTTTTCTTAACAAATAGAACCGGTGCATTCCAAGGTAATGAACTTGGCTGAATAAATCCCTTCTCAAGCAAGCCCTGCAATTGAACTTTTAATTCATGTAATTCGGGCAGAGCCATTCTATACGGAGTCCTAGAGATAGGTGCAGTCCCCGGTAATAAGTCAATCATGAACTCTATCTCTCTATCAAGCGGTAAACCAGGTAATTCCTCAGGAAAGACCCCCGAAAACTCTTTCACAACAGGTACATCATTCAAGTTCAATGGGTCCACAGGTTGATTAATCAAATATGCAAGATAAGTCTCACAACCCTTGCTCAATAGTTTAGATGCTCTAATAGAAGAAATAATAGGATTCCCAGTTGATTTTCTACTACCAATTATTTCAATTACAGGCTGGTCAGGCATTTCTAATCTCACAATTTTCTTTCTACAGTCAAGGTGCGCATAATAACTCCCCAACCAATCTATCCCCAAGATAATTTCAAAGTCATTGAAGGGTAGAATAATCAAATTAGCAGAAAAAACACGACCCTCAATAAAAATATTACATGCTATGCAAATAGATCTAGTAACAAACTTCGGACCCCTAAGAGTATAAACCACAATCTCATGCAACAGTTTATCATGTTTTAGTTTAGCATTTTGTGCACAAGTAGGAGTAATAAATGAATGAGTGGCCCCGGAGTCAATTAAAACCTTAACTGATTGATCATTGAGAAGAAAAGTACATTCTACTACAGTCGTTGTATCCAGAAGCTCCTCTGCATCCAAAGCAAATACACGGGCCTGACCTCGCGGTGCTGGCGCGACAACTGATGCTGGCATGGCAGCTGGTGCCCTGGTCTGGGAATTCTTAGCCGATGTCTGAGCCCTGGTGTTCTTGTATTTCAGACAATCCTTCACTCTATGCTGGTCACTCCCACAGCCTGTACACTTGTTCTATTTCCTCCAACAAACCTTCTCAGTATGACCCTGACGCTGACAAAAGCTGCACTGCTAGTGACGTCTTAGAGCAGTGCCTCCTGAAGGAGCTCTGAAAGTAGAGGTAGCTGAACTACCCTGCTGCGAACGAGATACCGCTGGACGAGATTGACTCTGAGTCTGACTCTGAAATAGCCGTGCTTGAGTTTGAGTAGGCCCTATATAACTCTGAGTCTACCTCGGCTATGGACTTTGCACAACTGAAATAGTCTGTCTCTAGTACCCCTGACTCTGAGTGTGGCACTGTCGCTTACTCGATTGACTAGTCTCGGCTAACAGGTCTGCCTTGCGCTTTTCATACCTCGAGGCGGCCCTGACTACTACAGCATAATTAGGGTAATCATTTGCAGACAAATTTAGCATAATATCATTTCTCAATCCCATAATGAATCTCTGCATTTTCATATTCTCAGGTTGTACCAATGCCGGCACATAACGGGAGAGCCTAGTAAAAGTAGCCTCATATTGGTTTACTAACATATTTCCCTACTTCAAGGCTATAAACTCTGCTTGGCGTCTCTCATGGGCAACCACTGATATATATTTGTCTCGGAATTCATGGACGAAGTCAGCCCACGATTGATGAACCATCTCGGCTTCCTATTTCTCACTAATAGTACGCTACTACTCTTCGGCGTCACCCTCCAGAAGAAATGTGGCATAAGTGATTTTCCTCTCATCACTGCACTATAGAATTGCAGCCACCTTTTCAAACTTCCTCAACCACAATTCAGCTTTCATATCATCAGGTTCTCCAAAGAAGCTGTAGGCCCCGTGATGTAAGAATCTGTCATACAAATTAACTCCAGTAGTACCACTACCCCCGGCTCTGGCAGCCTGATTACCTCTGGCAGCCCCTGTCTGACCCTGCAGAGTTACGAACTGAGCAATGGTATTCATAGCAGTAGCCATAGTAGCCAAAATCTGTGCAGTGCTGGGTTCTGGTCCTTGTGGTGGTGCATTCTCTGCTACACCTGCTTCCTGCCTGGGAACCTCATCCAGTTCTCTATCAACATTCTGATTCCCAGTTCGACGACGGGGTCCCATTCCAGATAACTAGAATGCAAAGTATTATGACAAGCATTTGTATAATTCACAGTTAAATCACATAAGAACAAGTTCAAATAAGTTAACATAAGATTGCACATAGGGTCATATAACACTTTACATATTAAACATACAAGTAAAATGATTAATCATACTTTCCATTATTAACTTTCCACTTTTACACCATAACTCAAATAAGACCTTTCACATTCTCGCTTTTCATGCTAGCATGTGCTTAATCATTCAATATTTCTCTTAGCCAATCAAGGAAACATTTATTCACATAATCACACATTAACTCAAGAGACTCCTGCCCACAGACCGAGAAAATTAACCCGGCTTCATGCATGTATAAGCTCTGATACCACCTAAATGTCACGCCCCGACCCAACCCCACGCTAAAGGTTAAGTCTGGACCCGACACACGGACAGAGTCTCCTCTGTACCATGAACATTCTGAAAACCTGTAATCACTCAATTAAAGCCACAATACAACAAGACAAGCTTTTATAACTAAAGTTTAAAGGTTCAAGGCCATCTGTGCCCTGAAGTATGCAATAGTTCAAAATCACACAAGCATGCAACCAACTTAACATACTTCATAAAATCCAATCATCATACCATCCAAAATAACATTGGCACATACCTAGAAGTTGAAACCAAGCATACTTTAAAACATACACCCCCAAGCATGCAAGTAGCGAGAAAATAGAACATAGTTATTACAAACCATGGTATCTCAAACCTATCACTACAACCAACTATCTTTCATCTTGCAACAACGAGAATATACATAGCCCTAAGGCCACAAAACGCCATGTAATAACAAGAAATCAAATCCACCTCAGGCAATAAACACATGACAACTAGGGCAAAGGATCTGTCTGAACTTCTTCCTCTTCCACTATCACCTCAAATAGCTGGGGATCACCCTTAGCACTTCCTGAAACATATATCGAGGTATGAGCAACCACCGTTGCCCAATGAGGGATAAAGTCTCCCGGGGCGTGCAATGCAACATGTAATACAGTTAAATCATAATAGAAATTAAACCATTCAAGAAATAACAATAGCTTAAATAACCACACATTTAAAAGGATACATTTCACTTAACCCCAACACTCCAAATCTTCACTTGATCTTCGTTCACGATCCACGAACCACGATCTCGATCCTGATAAGCCAGCATAACCCCAAACACTCCAGTGGGTGTACTCCGGATGTACCCCGATAATCCTACGACCCAACACCCCTGGCAATCTCCAGACTAGGCGAGTGAGGGAATAGGGTATGGTGTTTGAATATCCACTGGCAAGCCCGCTGCCGCCCAATCGATATTCAACACAACCGCCCCTAACACTATGGTTGCGCAACCACTATGCAATGCACTTAACAATCACAAGATATAAATAACATTATAAGCAATAACACGTGGAAGGATCAACAATGTAGGTTGACCTCGAAACAGATAGATTTGAAGTAGTTCAATATAAGCAAATAAGAGATTTACAAAGGGAAAAATCCAAGATACATTGAAAACCCTACCAAAAGTTTCAAAATAACTTGAAACCACATTTAAACACATATGGAGACATGCCAAGGACTTAGATGCAAGTGACAATCGAATTTACCCTTAAACCACTTTGTAATGCCGTCCATTTTTCTTCTAAACTCATATTAAGGATGCCAATTTGAGGGGAAGCTATACCATTCTTCTAATTAACCCTTAAGGTACCCTTACAACCCACAAATTCATTCAATTATCTGCAATTACCCCGAAAGCCCTAATTTTCCTCTTATACCTTTGAACTACACCTACCTTAATCGGGCTTCAACCAAGAGTTAGCATGGGTTCTATAGCACCTAGGTAGCCTAAGAACACTAAAAGTGAAACCCGAATCCACCCGGATTTGCATTAACCCTGAAATCCCTTTGTTAAAGTTGGCTAATTCACGTTCTACGCAAATTTAGAGCAATTCAAATGCACGGGGCTATTAGACTGCCTTCATTAGCACCTACGGAATCTATTAGAAGCATTTAATCAAGCTAATACGTGCAATTAGACAAAACCCTAGAATTTCATCACTATTTACCTCATAAATCAAAATAACGATTCTAACCGTTTAAAATGTGTACCAATGGCTTAAATGTGTTCTCTAGCACTTATATACAATGTATAATAGCATAGGTAAGCATTACAATAGCATTTGAACACATTTCTAACAAATCAAGAAAATAGCAACAATTTTAAAATGCGCAAAAAGTCATGAAATCCCTCACCAATGCACGAAGGAACTCTCGGGAGGCTTGAAAACACCCTAAACTACTTGTTCCTCGCTTGGCTTGGCTTGGATTGAGGAATTGATCAAGCAAAAATCACCCAAGAGAGAGAGAAGGGCTGTCGGGTAAGCTACAATGTTTTTCAGCTCTATTTTTTGTTTTGTTTTGCAAGTTATGAGCTTAGTTGTGTCATGTGCTGAGTATATATTTGGGTGGGGTCAAGTGGTTGCTTAAATGGACTTCTAAAATGAGCGTTGTTAACTTTAAAAAGAGCCTAAGGTGAAAAGTGTAGGCTAGCTAATTAAATTACTAAGTTATGTTGTGTAACACTATTCCTTGTTTGCTAAAAACATTTTCTAGACGAGGGTTCTGAACGCTAATCGCTCAAAGGCACATTTTTCCCATTTTTTTAACAATTAATATGATTTAATAAAATTTCTAATTCACTAATATAATACAGTTTAAAAATGGAATGAAAAGTGGCTAAAGAAAGACAACAAGTAAAGCACAGAATTGATGCGCAAATAATGGATACAACAGTAAATGAATGTATGGCTAAATCTCGGGTGTCACAACTACTTTAGCCAATCACCTCAACATTGAGTTCAAAGAAGCTACTGTCGTCCCTGCCCAACTTGCTAACTCTACAGGATGTTAGGAACTATACCAAGAATTTAAATTTTTTAAATTAATGCAGCGAAACAAAATAATAAAACCTGGTATCCGTTCACGATTAATACACAGATTTTCAATTTTAATTATCACATAATTAAATAGGAGATTCGGAATACATCTTGCGGATTCAGATTTGTTGTAGATTCTTATGCGGAGCAGCTTCTTAAGCGTGAAGCCTCCAAAAGAGTCCACCTGAGCTCTCCTAACCAATTAGCTAAAATCCCCCACTAAGATTTTAGAGAAAAGAAAATTATGAGAAACTGTTTTGTGCTAGCTGACAGATTTCCCATAATGATGTATTTATAGAAAAACCCTACTCCTATTAGGTCAAGTTCTTGGGCCAGCCAAAAACCTGGAATTGGATTATTTAATTAACCAGACCAGAAATCCAATTTCTAGCCCGTCCTAAAATCCAATAAATTAAATCAGTTTTCTGATTCAATTATTTCTTTTCTCGCTAATTGATTATCGAGCCCTTCTGTGTGTGACCTTTCGGGTTCAAGATTAATTGGCAGTGGAAATCATTAACCTAATTAATCAAATAAATTAAAACTCCCTTTTAATTTATTTATTTCCATAAATTACGAGTGACACCTAGCAGTATATCATAATTTTTCAATTAACAATGAAGTGTTTAAACAAACCTCAACATAAATGATCTATTCCTTCCGTCGCCCTTCTCTCGGTCAAAATAAGCTATCGTAGGAAAGTCAAACTCTCATTATTGATCAATATGACTTGATTAATTAATTTAGCAATCCTTAATACGTGGAACACTTTCCAGTAAATTACCTTGGCCAAGGATTTTGATTGCGTAATTAATTAAATCTCATAGGACTTCCTAAATGGACGAATCCCTATGCGATTAATCACACGACTCCACATATAGAAAATTGCAACCCTAATTTGCTTAATCTAATCCATAAGTAGAATCATATTATTACACAATCGCAAATTCCGATCTCACATACATGAGCCGACCATGATTCCCATAAGTCCAAGGAAATATTCATAATTAAATACATGGATCATTGACTAACCATGTGATCCATATATTAGTGGTCAAGTCTAATAATTTATTCATTAATAATTATTCTTCACTTACTAATACGAAATGAGCCTCATCGCTTCGCTACCATTAACATCACATGTTAACTAGAATAGTAACGTGCAGACCAATCTACCCTAATAATTCAATGCCCAATTGAATTATTCTACGATCAGGGACACCTTTCTAGAATTCATCACATGTTTGTAAATTTCAATTCATGCATTCTTAACACCTTAAGATGAAATTTACATGATGATTCTATGGATAATTAATTAATAATTTAATCACAATTAAAAAAAATATACCCATTCATCAAATAAATTTTATTAAATGAAACATATAAATAATATAAATAATTATGTTCCAAAATTAATTAGCTTCTAGGGCATAAACTCTAACAAACCCCCACTTGCACTAAAGCCAATTACTGTAGTATTTCATACCTATCTTCTCAAGATGTCTCTCCGAGATTTATAATGTTAAGGCCTTAGTGAGTGGGTCAACTGTATTATCAAGTGATGCTATTTTTTGCACTGTAATATCGCTTTTTTCCACTATTTCACGAATGATGTGGTACCGCCTTTCAACATGCTTGGACTTTTGGTAAGACCTTGGTTCCTTAGGTTGCGATATGGCTCCATTGTTGTCGCAATACAAAGGTAATGGTGACTCAATGGATGGAACCACTTCCAATTCTGTTACGAACTTCTTAATCCACACAACTTCCTTTGTAGTATCTGATGTTGTAATGTACTCAGCTTTTGTGGTGGAGTCAGCAATTGTACTTTGTTTTGAACTTTTCCAACTGATTGCACCTCTATTCCATGTGAAGATGAATCCTGACGTGGACTTTCGATCATCCACATCAGCTTAGAAGTCCGAGTCTGTGAAACCCTCAAACTTCAATTCTCTTTCTCTTATAAACTAAGACCATATCTCTTGTTCTTCTTAAGTACTTGAGTATGTTCTTGACTGCTATCCAGTGTTCTTCACCTAGATCTGACTGGTACCTGCTAGTAACATTTACAACGTGTATAATATTAGGTCTTGTACACAACATGGCATACATAAGTCTCCTAATCGCTGAAGCGTATGAGACCTTATTCATTCTTTCTCTCTCCTCAAGGGATTTAGGACTCATAGCCCGAGAAAGATGAATACCATGTCTAAAATGTAGCAAACCCCTTTTAGAATCCTGCATATTGAACCTCCTCAATACCTTATCTATGTACGTACTTTGGAAAAACCCTAACAGCCTCTTCGATCTATCCCTATAGATTCGTATTCCGAGGATATAGGTGGCTTCTCCCAGATCTTTCATGGAGAAAGTGTTTGATAACCATACTTTTACAGTTAACATCATGCCAACATCATTTCCTATTAGCAATATGCCATCTACATAAAGCACAAGGAAAGTGATTGTCTTTTCGTTGACCTTCTTGTATACACAACGTTCGTCTTCATTCTTAATGAATCCGAATGATTTTATCACTTTGCTGAATCGAATATTCTAGCTCCTAGATGTTTTTTTTAGTCCACAAATTGATCTTTTAAGCTTACGCACTTTATGGCTTTCATCATTGGATTCAAAACCTATAAGATGTTCTATATAAATGTCTTATTCAATGAAGTCATTCAGAAAAGTTGTTTTGACATCCATTTGTCATATTTCATAATCATAATGTACAGCTATGGCCAATAAAATTCTAATAGATTTAAGCATAGCCACTGGCAAGAAGGTCTCCTCATAGTCAATACATTTTCTCTGACGATAACCTTTCGCCACCAGCCTTACCTTATAAGTCTCAATCTTTCCATCTGCACCTCTCTTTCTCTTGTATACCCATTTGCACCCAATAGGTACTATACCTTGAGGAGGATCTACAAGATTCTAGACTTCATTGGTATACATGGAATCCATTTCTGATTTCATGGCTTCAATCCATTTTCCTGAGTTAACATTTGACATTGCTTCTTCATAGTTGACCGGATCATCCATATGATCACCATCACCCACATCAAACAACTTTTGTGCTTAATCATGAAGATAGCTTTACCTAGCTGGAAGACGTGAAGTCCTCACTGACCTTCGGATTGGTACTAAAACTTCTAATTTTTCTTGAATGGGTTCGAAAAACGAAGTTGTTTGGTTGGTGGTTCAGTGACCTCTTCATTGAGCCCTACTTTTCTTCCGACTCCTCCTTCTTGAATGAACTGTTCTTCCAAGAACAAGGCGTGTCTACTTACAAACACCCTTTGATCAATAGGGGAATAAAAGTTGTAACCTAACGAATCTCTAGGATAGCCAATGAATCTAACCTTGTCAGATTTGGCCTTTAATTTATCATATTTCAACTTCTTAACGAAAGCAGGACAACCCAAAATCCTAACATGCTTAAGACTGGGTTTCCTATTGTGCCATATCTCATATGGCGTAGTTGAAACTGATTTTGAGGTAACCCTATTCAAGATATATAATTTTGTAAGAAGGGCGTGTCCCCATAGATTCATAGGGAGATCTGTGTAACTCATCATGGATCGAATAATGTATAACAGAGTCCGATTTATCCTTTCGGAGACACTATTGAGTTCTGGAATAGCAAGTGGGGTCAATTGTGTGATTATGCCATTCTTCATGAGATAGCCTTAAAATTCATCACTAAGGTATTCTCATCCACGATCAAATCGCAGAGTCTTAATCTTTTTCCCAGTTTGATTTTCTACTTCTGCCTTGAATTTCTTGAACTTTTGAAAAGATTCTGACTTGAGTTTCATAAGATACACATACCCATACCTAGATATATAATCGGTAAATGTGATGAAGTAGTAAAATCCTCCTCAGACCATTTCGCTAAATGGTCCACACACATCAGTGTGTATTAATTCTAAAAGGTTTGTGGCCCGTTGACCTTGTCCTTCAAAAGGAGTTTTGGTCATCTTTCCAAGCATACAGGATTCACATGTTAGGAATGGATCCGACCCACAATTGTTGATCAGTCTTTCCTTTATCAACTGCTCAATCATTTTCTCTCCTATATGGCCTTGTCGCAAATGCCATAACCTTTTAGGAATAATGAGATCTTTGGGTCTTTTCACATTGTTTATATTATATTGCTCCTTAATTTTGTCATCATGCTTTACATCAAGTATGTAAAGCCCATTCACTAGTTTACTAGTACCAACATACTTATTTCTAAAGTAAAACATCCATCCATTAATAGAAAAGTCAAAATGATAACCATCCAAAACTAATGCAGAAATAGAATAATATTCCTCACGGTACTCGGTAAAAACAATCAATTGTTCAATACTAATGAATAACTAGATGGCCAAGTAATGCGACATGTCCTAACAGCATGTGCAGCAACAGTTGCTTTATTCCCTACTTTTAAGACCACGTCGCCCTCTTCTAGAAGTCTACTTCTCTCCAGATCCTGTACAGAAGTACAAATGTGAGAAGTCGCACCGGTGTCTTAACACCCATGACCTAGAATAAGTGCTAATCGAAAGATTAGTTTCAAACATGAGCAAATGTGGCATACCTGATGGAGCCTTTCCTTTTCCCTTCAAACTCTTGAGGTACTTAGGACAGTTCTTTTTCTAATGTCCTTCCTTCTCACAATGTAAACATTTTCCTTGCTTTCCTACTCCCTTCTTTTTCTTGGACACACCTCTAGTAGGCTTACCCTGAGCGGTCTTCTTATTTTTCTTCTTTTGCGGCTTCTTAGCTGAAGAAGAAGCTACTACAAGGACCACCTCATTTCATTTCCCCTTGTTATGCCCTTGATACACAACTAGTATGTTCAAAAGCTGGGGCAGAGTACGCTCAATATCATTCATTTGGAAGTTGACGATAAAGAAGTGGAATGATTTTGGTAAGGATTGAAGTATCAAATCAGTCTGCAAGTTTAAATCCATGTGGAAATCCAAGGATTCAAGACATTCGATTAAACCGTTCATCTTAAGAACATGTACATTCACATCTGATCCTTCAGTCATTCTTATCTGGAACAATTCCGTAGATATCTCATACCTAGCTACTCTATTCTTTACCCCATACAACTCTTGCAAGTGTGTGATGATGGCAGTAACATCCTCCATGTCCTCATGTTGGCGTTGGAACTCATTAGTCATGGAAGCCAAGACATAGCTCTTAGCCATCATTGCATCATCACACCATTTCCTGAATGTTTCCACTTCTTCCTCAGTCGCCTCTTCTGGCACCTCAGCAGGAAGTGGACCATCAAAGACATACTCAATTTTCTCAGAACACAAAATGATTTTCAAATTGCGGAGCCAGTCAACAAAATTTGGTCCAATCAAACAGTTCTTATCAAGAATGCTAGCAAGTGGATTCATATTGAATAAAATAACTGCAGAAAATATGCATAAATTTTTATTAGAATATTTGTATTAAAAGTAACCATTTTGATTTAGGGTTTGAAATCAAATAGTACCCCCACTAAATTTTTCGAATCTCATACTTCCCCTAGAGACACGAAAAACTACGTCTAGTTTTTCTAGCGGATTTGGGGGCCCATCTATCTTAGGTCTACCTCACTCAATTGATTACTGACAAAACTAAGATAGATAGGTGAATAACACTTATCCAATGTATCTCATACAAGTTCCAATTCTTCCTGCCTTCAATTTACTTGACCTCACACAACAGATTATTGGCTCAGTGAAATTAGTTAAGTCTGACCCATTATCCTGGTAAATCAAGACCAATACAACATTAACCCCTCACACAACAGATTATTAGGATTAATAGGGATTGTGATTTCCCATATCATATGTTTTGATAGACTAATTATTATATCATAAAAGCAAGGTGCCCCTATGTATCCATGACCAACGCCTATTTCTACAATACAATTATTAATCTATGATAGTAGAAGGCAATAGTAAATATATTTCAAAAATTACACTATTATAGACTTAATATTGAAGATGGAAAGTTCCTTTTGTTTTGTGACTTATTATGGTCTCACTTTACACATGCTTTTGATTTCGATAAATAGAAACAACCATGCATACATTCAATTATCTATCACATAAATAAGTAAATAAATGCATGGAAATGAGGATGATCATGGACTAGAGGACTAGAGGACAATTCAACCCGAGCCACTGGATTGAAGATAAAAAAATAATATAGCCCAAAAATTTAGACTATTTCAGCTATCTTTAGCAAATCCTCTTGCTTCCACAGGCCCACCAACGCTTGATGTCTTCATCTTGCATCTTCAATTACATTTATGTACTAGATTCCTAATCTAAGGGGATACATAATTGTAATAAGGGTTTTACATTTTTAAACGGAGATAAGATGCATATAAACCCCATTTAAAATTACATAAAACCAAAAAATTGAATAAATAAATAAATAAACATTCATTCATTCATCCATACATGTAAGACTAGTCCATGATCATCCATAAACAACAAAATAAAATTATCATCTAGCATAACACAATTAATCTACAAGAAATCTTAATTAATAAAAATTTATTAATTTGTATCTCCTTAATAATAAAATCCAATTTTATTATTAAGTCAATTAATAAACAATTTATTAATCTCCATAGTGTTAAAATAATATTGGGCTTTAAACAAAATCTAATTTTATTTTATTTTTAATAATATTAGGCTTCCTAATAATTAAATATTTAAATGGAAACAGGCCCAAATGAAATCAGTCCAAAAGGTTTTAAAACAGCCCAAGACATTTAAATCAAACAATAGGCCCTCAACCAAAACAGAAGCCCAATAAGATTTAAAAAAAAAAAACCCAAACAGATAAGCCCAAGAAACAAAAATAAAATTAAATATTCAGATCCATATCAATCAAATAGATCTGGACCTTAGTCCGGATCCAGATCCAAAACCCCGGTTTGGGCCTGGATCCGGATCTGGGTCGGGTTTGGAAACCCTACCCAAATCTGAAGTTTTTTTTTTTTTTTTCCTTCTCTATAGCTGCCACCTCCCTTACCTCCATGGCTGCACAATGCAGCCATGGCCTACACTATGGTAGCTGCGACAGCCTTGCTGGCTGTCGCAGTTGTAACAATTCCATGGCTGCGAGATAGAGCCTCACAGCAATGGTGACGCAGAGCCGCGAAAGCCAACAGATCTCGTGGTTGTGGTTCTGCGAGAGACCACAAGGTCACGAGGACCCTTCCCCGTGACCCTTTGGCTTTCTCACGACAGCGGCGCACCATAATAGTGGTGCTGCTGCCGCGGCTGGGGAAGGTGGGTGGGTTTTTCAAAACCATTTTTTTTTTATTTTTTAAAATCTAAAACAGTCTTCCAGATTTCAAAATAAAACAATTTTACTTTATTCTTAAAACATAATAAATAAAAACAAAACAAAAAAACTTTATGGAAAAACCCTAATTCTATTATGGGAAGGGAACAGATGGGCTCTATTATATATTTAAGCAAATTAAATATAAGCACAATATAAGATTCATTAGCACTGTGATTAATTGTGCTATGAACTACAAATCGCATATTAAGCGAGAACGATAGCTCTAATACCACTATTAAGAACTATACTAGGAATTTAAATTTTTTAAATTAATACAGTCGAACAAAATAATAAAACCTGGTATCCGTTCATGATTAATATGCAAATTTTCAATTTTTATTATCGCATAATTAAATAGGATATTTGGAATACCTCTTGCGGATTCGGATCTGATGTAGATTCTGATGCAAAGCAGCGTCCCTAGCGTGAAGCCTCCAAAAGAGTCCACACGAGCTCTCCTGACCAATTAGCTAAAATCCCCCACTAAGATTTTAGAGAAAAGAAAATTATGAGAAACTGTTTTGTGCTAGCTGACAGATTTCTTATAACGATATATTTATAGGAAAACCCTGCTCCTACTAGGTCAAGTTTTTGGGCCAGCCAAAACCCTGGAATTGGATTATTTAATTAGCTATACCAGAAATCCAATTTCTAGCCCGTCCTAAAATCCAATAAATTAAATCAGTTTTCTGATTCAATTATTTATTTTCTCGCTAATTGATTATCGAACCCTTTTGTGTGTGACCTTTCGAGTTCAAGATTAACTAGCAGTGGAAATCATTAACTTAATTAATCAAATAAATTAAAACTCCCTTTTAATTTATTTATTTTCATAAATTACGAGTAACACCTAGCAATATATCGTAATTTCTCAATTAATAATGAAGTGGTTAAACGAACCTCTACATAAATGGTTTATTCCTTCTGTCTCCCTTGTCCCGGTCAAAATGGGCCATGGTAGGAAAGTCAAACTCTCATTATTGACCAATATGACTTGATTTAATTAATTTAGCAATCCTTAATACGTGGAACGCTTTCGAGTAAATTACTTTGGCCAAAGATTTTGATTGCATAATTAATTAATTCTCATAGGACTTCTTAAATGGACGGATCCCTATCGGATTAATCACATGACTCCACATATAGAAAATCGCAACTGCAATTTGCTTAATCTAATCCATAAGTAGAATCAGATTATTACACAATAGCAAATTCTGACCTCACATACATGAGCCGACCATGATTCCCATAAGTTCGAGGAAATATTCATAAATAAATACATGGATCATTGACTAACCATGTGATCCATATATTAGTGGTCAAGTCCAATAATTTATTCATGAATAATTATTTCTCACTTACTAATGCGATATGAGCCTCATCACTTCACTACCATTAACACCCCATGTTAACTAGAATAGTAATGTGCAAACCAATCTAGCCGAATAATTCAATGCCCAATTGAATTATTCTACGATCAGAGATGCCTTTCTGGAATTCATCACATGTTAATAAATTTCAACTCATGCATTCTTAACACCTTAAGATGAAATTTACATGATGATTCTATGGACAATTAATTAATAATTTAATCACAATTAAATAAAATTGACCCATTCATCAAATAACTTTTATTAAATGAAACATATAAATAATACAAATAATTATGTCCCAAAATTAATTGACTTCTAGGGCATAAACTCTAACACAAGGCTCCCAAGAAATTCTCAACCAGTAACAAATTGGACCTTTCAGGAAAGAGGATCACTTAAAATCAATTATGACGTCTCTTTCTCTCCCAAAGGCAACATAGCAGGAATTGCAACCATTTGCAGGAACCACGATGGGCACCTGGTTAATGACATCGCCTTTTCCACTCTCTACGAATTTCCTCAGCAAGCAGAAGTTTTAGTACTCCTTAGTCCTGTCAAATTAGCAAGCCAATGCAGTTCAATCTTGCCTATCTTTATTGAATCAGTCAGTGAGGAAGTCCTCAATGTGGTTAATAGCACATGCAATAACTCCAACTGGAAAATCAACTTTATCATCTCGGACATCCATACAAAATTAACCAAAAGGAATGGCATTCGGCTCTAACTTATTAGAAGATCGGGTCAAAACCATTTTAGTCCCTGAGGTTTACTCTAAAGATCAAATTGGTCCCTCAAGTTTGCAAAAAGACCAAAAAGGCCCCTGTAGTTAACTTTGGTTAACCAATTATTAATAGTCAAATGGTTGACTGAGTTAAAAGACCATTATAACCTTAGGCAACATATATTATAAAAGAAAATTACAATAAAAGTCTAAATCAGTCTAAAAAAAACATAATTCACATAATTCGCGTAAGAAAAAAAATAAAAACTAAAAAATATCAGTTCAAACATAAATAAATTAAAGTTAGTAATATATCGTTAAAAAATGAACAATCATGATTCATTCTCTTTTCTGGGCGGCACCCTCGCTGTTAATTATGTCGATGATGATTGTTCATTTTTTAACGATATATTACTGAATTTAATTTATTTATGTTTGAATTGATATTTTTTAGTTTTAGTTTTTTTTTTCCTGCACAAATGTTGTGAATTATGTTTTTTTAGACTGATTTAAACTTTTATCGTAATTTTTTTTATAATATATATTACCTAAGGATATAATGGTCTTTTAACTCGGTCAACCCTTTGACTATTAACATTTGACTAATAAAAATTAATTGGAGGGACCAATTTGGTCTTTTTGCAAACCTGAGGGATCAATTTGGTCTTTAAAGCAAACCTCAGGGACTAAAATGGTTTTTGCCCTTAGAAGATCAACTAATGTAGTTTCTGATTGGATTGCTAACCAGGCGTGTTGTAAAAATCTTCTAGTGGACTAGTTATCGAATGTTTCTGTTTCTCTGACCCAGCTCTTAAAAGCTGATGTACCTACTATTGGTGCAAGTTAATGTACTTTTTCATTATTAATGAATTTTCATCTTTGAACCCAAAAAAAAAAAAAAATCAAGGGACCAACACCTCTCAATAATACTCTCAAATAATTAATCGAAAATTATAAATACATGTTATAAGTGAATGTTGAGTTTTATATTGAGCATGTTTATCAAAAGACAAATACTTATACTAATTGGTTGACTAACAATTACCTCAATTAGCCAATTTGAGCCCACACTATTGGCGCCATTCCTCATTCTTTTTTAATATTGTTTGAAAAGGACAAAATGGATGGAACCGCTCTTCCATTAATAGTTGTATAAATTAATTGGTTTAAGCCTCTAAAAAAATAATTAATTAAATAAATAAATCTTTTGTTCACCAAAAGTTGATCCATCAGCCGCGTGGGCAACATCCAAGATTCCACTTTATTGGCCATGTGAGATGTGACTTGTTACCGGAAGCTTTTGAAATTTCTTCATCTTTCTGTTGGTTCCCCACTAGAAAATTACGCGTGGTACCCACATGTTGGCCACTACAGGCAATTTGAGCGTTGTTATCTTCAACAAAATGCACTTGCGGCCAAGTGAAATTCTCAATTTCATGATGCGTTCCAGCTCAGCCAAGTATTTTTATTTTATTTTTATTGGTCGATATCGTGCTATTTGCTCATGGGACAATCAAACACATTATTAATGTTTTCTATTGTTCCCAAAGTCTCTTAAAGGAACAAAAAGATTGAAAAGGTAAAACTAAAGTGGTTGGGAAAATCTCTTACCACCTCTGTTGATCTGTAGTTGCAGAAAAGTATGGAGAGAGAGAGACTTCGTACTGTTGTTGATGCCATCTCCATTGTCTTAGAACGTCTTTACTATTTATCCAACAGATATAAAACTACCTTTGAAGGCCCAAGGGCCAGAAGAGTTATTAAAGATGTTGAAGTCATGAAGGCATTTCTCATGCCTCCCCAACCGAAGCTTAAAGATGGTTCACTAGAAGAAATTGAATCTATGGCCACAAAGGTAAACTCGCTCCTCTCAAGAGAGATGTCCGAGTCACAAAAACTTTACAATTGCATTTTTGCGCTATTCGATATTTTGGAGCCAATACGTAATGGGTCATTCAAAGACAAATGGGTTGATGAAAAGGAGCTTATAAGGCCATCACGAGTGGACTATCCTAGCACTGATCAACTCGGCTTTATGGAGCATCTTGTGGAGAATTATCTGGAGGAACTGTTGAAAACCAAGGCTGATTCACTTGGCCCTTTGAAGACTTCCATTGTAGACCTTCAAGACAAGCTAAGGTCGGTCACATCTCAACTCATGGGAATGCCGGAGAAGCGCAAAAAAGGCCCCGACATAAAGGATCTCATTCAAAGCATTGCAGATACGGCATATGAGGTAGAGTATGTCACTGATTCATTTCTATCTAGAGATACTCCGATGTGGTATTGTGTGTGTTGGTTTATTGACATCCTACAAGAGCTTGAACCTAAGTTGAAACAAGTCAACATGGAATTAACTGATGCCACGGATTCAATTATAGCTAATATTTTGATCAAAGACCCAAAGCTTAATATAATCCCCTTTTTCGCTTACACTAATATCAAAGAGAAATTAAAGAAAGTCTTCTATTCCTATGATATAAGAAGGAGGTTCCTAATTCATGCGTGGATTTCGGTCTCATCTTATAAACAGAGGAAAAAGGAGCTGTTGCTTGACCTCGTACGTAATGCTTCATGTCAATTTAATAGTGTAAGTGATCGTGTTAAGAAAGCGTGTACAAGTGATAAGAGCGAAGCTGAGTTAGAAGAATTGGTGTACGAACTTCTTAACTCTGATTCGTATTTTATCATCTTAGAAGATGTGGAGGATATTGATGTATTAATTGACATAAGAAGATTTTTTCCAGATAAAGGATACTCGAGCAAGATTTTGTTTACCACTCCCTCCCCCGAGTTGTTTCGCCAATGTCGTGATGATTCTCAAAAAGCTTTCTTAACTGTGAAGCCTGAAGACCACACTTCAACTTTACAAGCTAGTAAGCCACTAGTTGACGATGATGTGGTCGGTTTCAAGGAGGAGACAAAAACGATGCTAGAGCGACTTATTGCAGGACCGAAAAAGTTGAGCATTATCTCAATTATTGGTATGCCTGGTCAAGGTAAAACGACTTTCGCTAACAAAGTGTATAATGATAGTTTAGTCGTTGATCATTTCCATACTCGTGCTTGGTGTGTTGTTTCTCAATTATATGAAAAGAGAGAGTTATTGTTGAAGCTCTTAGATCAGGTTATTCAACATTCTAATCATCAAATTGATGATAAGACTGATGAAGAACTAGCTCACATGCTAAAGAAAAGTCTCAGTGGACGGAGGTTCCTCATAATCCTAGATGATATCTGGAGTATTGAAGATTGGAATGATCTAAGAAGATGTTTTCCAGAACACGAGAATGGAAGTCGAATTATCATCACAACTAGATTAAAAGAGTTGGCAGCCCAAGCTCAACGGGGTAGCATACTACAACCTTTTGATCCACTCTCTGATGTTGAAAGTTGGGAGCTACTAAGGAAGAAGGTATTTCATGAGGAAAGTTTCCCTCCAAAACTAGTGGAAGTTGGAATTGACATTGCAAAAAGTTGTAAAGGTTTACCTCTTTCAATAGTTTTGATAGCTGGGTTTCTTGCAAAGATGGAGAGAAAAGAAGATCAATGGAAACAAATTGCAGAAAGTTTAAATTCACTAGTACTTAGTGCAGAAAGGGGCAAAGGCATAATAGAGCTGAGTTACGAGCACTTACCAGATCACTTGAAGCCATGTTTTCTGTATTTTGGAGCATTTTCAGAGGATAAAGAAGTTCCGGTCTGGAAGTTGATACGGTTGTGGATAGCTGAAGGATTTGTAAAACATCTTTCTAACTTGAGGACCTTAGAGGATGAAGCAGAGATGTACTTGGTGGATCTGATTGGAAGAAGCCTAGTAACAATTGCTCAAGAAAAATCCAATGGCGGGGTAAAATCTTGTCGTATTCATGATCTCTTGCATGAGTTCTGCTTGAACAAAGCGAAAGAAGAGAAGTTTTTGCAGCTCATCAATGGGTATGATGTATACTTTCCTTCCTCTAATGATAATCTGGAATATGGTATGGTTGCTACTCATTCTTATCCCTCAACACCTATAACATATAACCAACGTCGCCTTTGCATTTATTCTAAAAGAAATCATTTCATTTTGTTGAGACCTTTTGGACCACTTGTTCGAACACTGCTTTTCTTTGCTGCTAATGACATGTTGCAAAGTGATTCCTATGATATCTCATTCATCTTTCACAACTTCAAGCTTCTTAAAATTTTGGTTCTAGAAGATATCATTATTGGAGACTCTTTCGAAGCACTTGGCATACTTGTTCATTTAAGATACTTAAGTGTTCAAGGCTATGTGGACTCAATTCCACCGTCCATTGCCAATCTTTGGAACCTAGAAACATTTTGTGTCAAAGCATTAAAAGCTGAAGTTGTCAATGTTCCAAATTCTCTGTGGGATATGGGAAAGTTGAGGCATGTGTGTATCAATGAAAGTGCTTCTTTTGATATAAACCCTGATAGACTTGAGAACTCCTGCATATTAGAAAATTTGCAAACAATTTCCACACCATCTCTTACTTATGGAGATAACATGGAGAAGATGATGAGAAAGACACATGGCATTCGAAAACTGAAATGCATATTTTTGGATTCATGGGATGCTGTTGGAAATTGCAATGAATTTCCAGTGTTGAGCTTTCTCAATCAACTTGAATCATTGAAGGTGTTTTACAATGGTGAGGGAAAATATCCATGCAAATTTAATTTTCCCTCAAATCTTAAGAAGTTAACTTTGTCAAATTTTCGCATGCCATGGAGTGAAATTTCACAACTTGCTGTGCTTTGCAATCTAGAAGTTCTCAAATTGTTGGGCAATGTATTTGAGGGTGAAAAGTGGGAGATGGAGGATGACATGAGGTTTCCAAAACTCAAATTCTTGAAATTGGATACATTGAATGTTGTCCATTGGGAGATGGAGGAAAGTGCCTCCAGTGATCACTTTCCTTGCCTCAAGCGTCTACTCTTGCACAAATGTGAAGAACTTGAGGAGATCCCTCTTGGTGTCGGAAACATTGCTACGCTAGAAATGATTGAGGTGATGTGGTGCAATCCTTCTGTTGCAAGTTCAGCAAGAAAAATTCAAGAAGAACAACTAGAATTTGGCAATGACGAACTGAAGATTCACATCTTTAATGAAGAAGGGGATTTGGAATCATCATCATGAGTGCTTGTGCTCCACGTAAGTTAACACAGACACATTAATATGTAATCTATCTATATTATAATGTTTTGCCATAGATGCTTCAATTATATATGCAGTTCTAAGTGGAATTCGAAGTTTAAAAATTGGATACTTCATTTTCGAAACAGAGATCATATATCACTGATCCTCTCCAAGTATTGGGCTCTATCTTCATACTTTTAGTCTTTCGTATTATTATTATTTTTTTATTCTTCCCCATGTTATTCTAAAAGTAGAAAACATTTATTTGTCTGTGATTTTCCAGAAAATTTCTTATTTTCTTGATATCTAGCTTTTTGTATGGCTCTTTACAGCCTTGTAGTTATGCAGAAAAAAACCTAGAAAGCGTCATTCACGTTTATTTATATATGCATATATTCTACAAAAGCTCCGAACACATATTGCGATTGTAAGGGGGCTTGAATATTTAAGAATTGGACACTTCACTTCCAAAAAGGGATCATCAATGGTCCGCTTCACTACCATGTGACTTTTGGTAAACGTTGAAGGCTAGCTCTAACTTCATACTTTAGTCTTTCTTTCTATATTTTCCTCATGTTATTCTTTTCTTCGAAGTAGAAAATATTCATTTGTCTTTGTGACTTTTCCATATAATTTCTTATTGTCTTGATATCAAGCTTTTTGTGGGAGAGAAGGGACATCTGTAAGTGATTCTTGTAACACAACATAACCATATATCATAAGGGTCTTTACAGTCTAGTAGTTATGGAGAGAAAAACATAGAAAACTTCCTTAATGTATGTATATATGCATTTTCTTATATATAAGGTCGAAATCGTAGTTCGAACTTAGAACTTCTGATTATATAGATCACTTTATGGCCATTTCACCCAACTCTTGGGTACTGTATGTGGATGTATTCTACTCAAGCTCTAGACATATTTTCGTAAAAATAATTACATGTTATTGGTATGACCCATTACATTATTGGTGGCCTACTTAAATTAGATAACCACTAAAACTCCAATAGAGCCCATTATGATATCAATTATGTGAGATATAACTAACTGTATACACCTATAAATTAGTTGCACCTCTCCTTATTTATATATTGAAGAGTTGTAGAAATTCCATCATATATCTACACTGTAAAAAAATAGTTAAGATGGAAAAATTAATTAATCACTATTATGGTTCCATCTTCCACATCAGGCTAGCAACTTATGACGTAATAGTGATTTTTATGTGATAATTATATAATTTTGATAAATTAAATTACAATATGTTTATCACAATAACTATGCTTACACTACAGACTTTAACGACCTTTATAACACTGTTATGGTAACCTGTTTTTCGGTATTTCTTTTCAGGGACATGTAACTGGAAATCATAGCTGATCATGTCCACAATTCCAAAGGTACAGTCTTTTCTAGTCTTTGTTGGCTTTATCTACACTTCTGTTCTTTATGTTGAATCATGACCCTGCATTTTGTATAAAAATTAAGAGGAGATCTAATTAATGCTGAGTATTTTAGTGTTTATTAAAATTTTCTTTCTTGCAAGTTTATAAGTAATTTTTTATTGCAGCTTTTTTACTCCGCAGGTAGAGAAGGAGTAGATGCTCTATGATTTCAACTTTTGAAGGAACTGAAACGCAAATGTCATCTATGAAAAACAAATGATTCCATAATGTTATGTTTTGGACTTTAAGAAATTATAGTTTTCCTGTAAATAGTTTTCAAGAATGTATAAACCTCTAATGTAATTATTTTTTCTTTGGTTTGCACCCTTTAATGCTTATTAATAAAATTTTCTTTTTAACGTTTAAAAAATAAAAAGAGGTTTGATCTGCAACTCTGTGGAGGTAGACACAATTGGCCAAACTACGTGAATTTTTGTCTCGTCATTGCCTTTCTCGTTGCACTTTTCTGTTTCCATTTTGCCTTGGAAAAAAGTTTCACTGTTTGTAATTGCCTGTTAGTGCAATATCATCACCAATATCATCTTTGGTTTGTGTTGATATATATGCCAGCTGTGAACTAAACATAATTAAATACATATTTAATTGGGAGGTCTCTAGTCACATGGAATGCATTTATATCTGCTGCATAATAATACAGATAACGATTGCTATTGACCTTCCTGGACTGGTTATGTTAGCTTATTTATGCTTATCGACCCAGTGTGGCTAACTGGACATATTCCGGACCTCTGGGGACTGGCGCCGTTCGGGTGATTTGTGCTCGGCCCATGAAAAGAAGCTCTAGAAAGATTTCATGAAACACAAAACTCTTTTGTAAGCTTGTATTAGTGATCATATACTTGTTAGATTAACACAATCCATTTTAGTGATTCAAGCAGATGAAACTAAAACAAATTACATAAGAAGAAGTATATACGATGGCGACGATTACAAAAATTATACGTAAAGAGAGCAACAATAATCTTGAATATCTAGCTAGCAGATTCTATTCCAGATCTACGATTCCGAAGTTGGAAAGAAGAATCTTAATTTGATCAACAAAGTTTGAGCCTGTTGCATACTCTGTTAACAAACCAACATCAAAACCAAACATCGCCCATCTGCACAACCAACATTGCCAATACAGAACAAAATTAACCCAAATGAATAATCAAACTAGTGTAACAAAATTAGAACAATTTTCATATTAATAGAAAACCCAGGAAAGGTTTGTTGGGGACAAGGACACAAGCACACACACAAAACACAACGAAAACAAACAATATTTTAACGTAGTTCGCCATTCACGACCCATCTCTAAGAAAATCCACTTAGTAACAATACAATGATTTGTGTATGGAAAAAATCTAAACCCCCACTCACATTTTTTTATGCATGAAAAAGGCTAAATGCTCACTCACTCAACTTTTTCTAGCAATGGCATGAAAAACTCTCACATGGCTACAGATTTTTAGATGTGCAAAACACTGTGATTCCTCCCTCTATCATGCTCCCACCCGTACTTCCATAGGGTGTGATTCTATGGCAATTATTTACAAGCTAAAAAATTCCATTTATAAGTTAGCAGTTCTAATTACCTTACTCTAATTAGACTCGTCTTCTATCTGTTTTCTGGGCTTGGACATTGAGCAAAAAACCCAACGGGGTTAAGCACAAACATTAAGCATAATAATCACCCATATAATCCATGCGAAGAATTTGTTCGTTTCTTTTTGTCCATTTTCCTTTTGTTTTCTTGATAAGTAAGATATCCTCTTGAGACATGTTTGAGCCTATATTTGACAATCTCGTGATAGTTCACCTGAAAAAAGAGACCATGCAGTGTAATGTGGAGACATTCCAACTGAACTCCGAACGTCAATGTAGACATGAAAACTAGGGGCAAATGTCACTAATGGTTCCTAATGTTGACATTTTTTTTTTCACTTTCACTTATATTATATTGTTTTAAAAGTGACGCGCTTAGTATCTAATAATTACATTTTTTTTTTCAAATTTTCACCCCTATTATTACAGAAGTGATGTGGTTAGTCTCTAAAATTTACAATAAGTTTCAATTAAGTCCATAATGTTTTAACTTTTTCTTCGGCAAAATTTAGTCCCCAAAGTTTTATTTGCAAATACATACTAAAAGGACTCAACTGAAACTTTTTGTAAACTTTGGAGATTAAGTGTGTTAATTTTGAAACAATGCAAACTAAATTGAAAGGAAGTGTAAATATAGAGTACTAAATTGATACCTTTGTAATCTTTGAAAAATAAACAAATCACTTTGAAACAACGAGGAAGAAATTGAAAAATGGTGTAAATAATAAAGATTATTTGTAAAATTTACCCAAAACAAACAAACAAACATGAAAAGAATTAAAATCTTCATCCCACCTAAAATTCCAAAAAATCCTTAATAGTTAGAATAGAGTCGTAGATCTCGACTAAACCGTTTTAAATTTAAAATATTTCTATAGGCTCTCTTCCTATTCCTCCTCTCTTTTTGTTACCCTCTACCCTTACTAATCTCTACCTGTATAAAATTCGAATCTTGGTCTCTTAACTGCCAAGAGAAGTAACTCACCATAGGCATGTGAAACTATGTTTAAGCTTGATTCTAATTCTAAAGTAGAAGCAATCTCCCAGTTACCTTCCAAAATATGTTGAAACAGGCATACTAATCAGCTCTTACTCTGCCCCACAGCAGATCATCTTTGTTTGCGATTAAAAAGCGAGAGTAGGCTAGGACTAAACATGAATTTACAAATGAAGATACATCTCGTCCTACATCGATTCTATAAGAGATAATTGTTTAGTTTTTATAATGACTTTGATTCATTACTATTGTTAACATGGACTTAAGTAATTTAGACCAGTTGATTTGCGAGAATCTCACTCCCTCCTTATTCAGTCTCAGTCTCTTGTTCTCACATTATTATTGCAGAGCAATTCTAAAGAATTGAGTTAACTACTATTGTCAATACAGGCATTAGGGTCATATTCGACAATTTACAATGGAGTTAGTATAATGACTTAGTTCATTACTACCGTCACTATGGACATTAGGGTTAATGAGTTGGCAGGTTAGTAGTTGAGTATGAATTGGTATAATAATTGTGTATCATACAACTAAATCTCTACCATAGATGAATGTACCCTCAGTAGATTGATGAAATCTTCCATAAATTTTATCAGCAATCAAACTGAACACAAACAATTGAAGCTAAACTAATTTCAGAATAATAAGATCCAGCCAAAAAAAATCCTTACGAGACACCACAAACTTAATAAAAAAATAAAAATAAAAAAAGTGTAAAATTAGGATCTTTCTATTACCTGCCATTGGCAATCTCATTCTTGCCAATAAAACCAAAGAAAGGCCCTTGATCAGCTTCTTCAAGCTTCTTCTTCTTAAAATAATCTTGAAGTTCCTTAGCCTTTTGTCTCTGAAACTCCAAAGTGATCATCACATTCTTGTCCTCCACAGCACCTACTGCTGCCACCACCTTCTTAGGAGGAGGAGGAGGAGAAGAAGAAGATGGTGGTTGTGGTTGTGGTGGTGGTGGTGATGATGATGGTGGCACTGGCTTTATAGGGGGAGTAGGTTGAACCACAGGTCTTCTTAATGGACCTTGATCAGATTGTGAGCTCCTTATGGTAAGTAGTACATTACTATGCTTGGCTATGGAGTATCTGAGAGTTGAAGAAGTAGAAGAAGAAGAAGAAGGTGGTGAAGATGAAGAGGAAGGTGATGATGTTGTTGATGGTGTTGTTAGGTTCATGCATGGGAATGAAGATGATGATGATGGTACTGACATGTTCTTTTGTTTTGTTGGATTTTGCTTTCTGTACTTTGTGGTGGTGTTTTTTTTGTTAAGTTGAAGAGGAGATTTGGATGGTGGATGTGTGTGTTGTGCGTGTAGGAATCACTGATAGTTAAGAGTTGCATGTTTGTGGATGAAATTTGGACAAGTATCAATTGAGGGGAGTTCCTCTCTAAATGAGTATAAATAACGACATTAAATTTATATATAACCCACTTACCTAATGAGATAAAAACTTAGTTCAATATAAAAATTGCTCATACAACATCTATTAAAATTGGGGACAAATACCTCCACTTTCGCAAAAATAAATACTTTGGCTTTTCTTTTTTCTTTTTCTTTCTTGCTGCTAAAAGTGAACATGCTAGTAAAAGTTAATAATTTAATATATATTTTGGTTAATATTAGAAGAGTGAAAATTATTAAAGACTTTAAAGATAGGAGAACTGATTTATCAAACCAAGAAGATAATAAAAAATAAATATATAAATTATGATGCAAAAATGGACAACACAGTTGCAACAAAATATGAAAAAAAAAAGAAAAAAAAAAAAAGGAAACTGAAGCAACAAAAATAGAAATACAAGCAATTGAATATAGACACAAATTTATATCAGTCAGCCAAAGCCAGCACAGAATATGATCCTCGCAGACTAGCAGTGACAGATTCGCGTGTGGTGACAAAATCTCGCTCACAGTCATACAGCAGCTGGCAGAAAAAAGAGCCAATGCTCTTCCGGTGGGAGCGACTGCAACTTGTCGCAACTTGCCTTGTCGTAGACAGCCCAGAGCAGAAAACAACGTTGCAGAAACTCGAACTACATTATCGTACACGAGCAAGTCCTTTCACTCCCATTCTCGAACTCATCCTCTGATCCACCATCATCACTGCAATCGCATGGATTACACGATAAGCATAATCAACAAGACTATTTCAGAAAAAGAAAAAGGGGCAGAAGAGAGAAATAACGAGTTATTTATGTCTAAAACGAGGAGATACTTTAGCGAGTAAATTGATACTGGATATGACAAGCTATTCTTTTGGTTAAAGAATCAGTCAAATATATCATACACAGAAAATAAGCAGCTAATTTGTACCAAATGTTATCATGTATATGTGATGCTTGTCTGAAGGACTATATGAATTTACAACAGAAAAGAATGAAACGAGTCCAGACTGTCGCTTCTCATTCCTAAATATTCCATTAGGTAGATTGTGTTACATGCATATAGTTCATTCATCACTGTGTTGTTACTATGCTCCTATAGAATCTTCATGTTGCGCCATTACATAATTCTTTTGATCCATCTGCATGCAGAAGAGTGAGTATCACCAAAAACTGAAGTGTAACAAACCCGTCCACAAAGATAACTAAGAATTTGTCTCCTCATGCATCCAACTAGAGGTCAAATGGCACGAAGTGGAAAAGATCACAGATGTTCTATACAAAGTTGGCAGGCTTAAGATGACAGATACGGGATAGATGTCACACCCTCAAACCCAATTTGCACATGAGTACAGTCAGTCTAAACAAATTGAACATACAACATGTTATACAAAGCCATAATAGGAAAACAGTAAACAACAAGATAAAAGGCCAGGAGCAAGCCAACATGGCAAACTTTGAAGTTCGGAAAGAGGAAGGAAAAGCGAAAAGCAAATGTAATTTACTGTTTAGATGTATCAACATTTATTTTATTAGCTTATGCATGGTTAACAAATAATGGCAATCAACTATTTTTAGACAAAACATGGCCTTCTTTCTTATACTTGTGAGCCATTGAAGTGGAATCATCCATATCGTGTTCAAGCACACTTGATATAATACTGTCCCTTTTCGCATTTTTCATATCAATGGCAAAATCATAACCAAGATTATTTCAATTTTATCCATCATAAGCTCAATTAATGCATCTGTATGTAGTAATGCTTACTAAAACTTCTAATATGGCCTTTCTATTATTGTGAAGAACTTCATTCAGAACACTTTTGGATTTGGTCAAAGGTATATAGGAAGTCTAACCAGTGTATGACATGTCTAACAGGAGATCTATTGTTGCGAAGAACTTCAATCCAAGTACTTTAAATTTCATCAATGGTATCCATGAAGTCTAACAAGAATCTGATATGTCCAACAGGAGTTGGGTGAGCGTCTACAATGAAGACTTCAATCTTTTAATACCAGCACAGGTGTCAAATGAGCTGCTAGAAGTCATAAGACTAGACTGGGGACTCTCTATATTTTGACTTTTATATGCTTTTGAAACATGTCATGTCTTTAAAAGAACTACTAGAAGAAATGTTGAAGTACAGCCTTTTTCCATTTTACGCGTCATGGTTCAACTCTTATGGTTAAATTGGCCATTTTCCTCATATCCTTCATTTTCAGTCACAGTATACACAACAAAAGGACAAGATAGAGAAGGATGTATAAATCAAGTAGAATTCAAGCGAGACTGGTATAACTCCTGCAGCATTGGATACCAACTCTATGGTCAGTCATGAGGACCAAATACTTGTACCTCTGACCATGTGGGTAATATATTCACGACATTCACCTGCATAAGTGTCTTATATGGACACTCAGATGCACAAAGATCCAGCTAACAATAGTACAACTCCTGCAAATGTGTTGAAATAATATGTTTCATGATCGTAGTTTCTTATTCCTTATGGACAATATGCGTGCAAGGGGTAACCGAGCTAAATTCCATCATTCTGTCTCTCACAAGCTCCTTTTCTAAATCTTCTGTTACCGAGCTTGGTCCAGACTAAACCTACACTGAGATAGAGAATCTCATTGGACGTCAAGCTAGTTTCAACTCATTTAAAAATATATTTAGACCTTTCCCATTAACTCAGACAAGTGAAGGCTTGTACATGCCATGAAGTTACTCCTCCCAAGAACAAATTCTGAAAATAACGTTTCCAGATTCAGGATGAAACAGCCCAACTTCAAAGGTCAACATAAAGGGACTGTAACTACTCTAATTTTGCCCAAAAATTCTTGCAAGTCTACGAGACAATACTTCAAAGGTGCAGAAAGACTAGTTGACGTGCAAGAGAATGCAGATCTAACAGATAGTAGATCCTACACCACAATGCACTCTTATATCCAGACATGTTCAATATTATAAAACAATGAAATGGAGCACTAATGACAATCCATAAATCAATGAAGAACTAAAACAGTATATCCAAACTGAACTCAATAGACATACAGAACATTCGATCATGATACCTGGGCTCAAATTCTCGGATCTCAAAAAGCTCGCCTCCAGACCCATCTGTCCATTGTACTTTCTTCTTTTCTATTTGAGCAACATTATCGCTGCCTTTTTGATATAATGCTTCATGTTCATCATCACCACCACCTGAACCAGAGATGCCATTTTTTGATTTCCTCAAGCTACTCTTAATATCAATCTTTGCAACGCAATTTTCATCCCCAACATGATCAGTAGCACAAATTTGATCCTTATCGTTATCAGGAACAGCAACTTCAGTAGAGCCTTCTTGCTGTTGGGTAGGGCCAACTTTTAGAGGAGATGGACTCTCAAGTCCAGCGGCAGCGCAACCAAAGCAAACAAAGGAGGCGCACCCGCGGGCAAGTCGGTTCTTACCGGAAGCCAGCTGGATATCAGGATCAGTTCCTTGGTCCACCAACTGGTACTGATTCCAAGGCGCAACTCTCATGGGCTTCTCTTCGTTCTTCTGACCCAAGAGAAGAAGGGTCAGGCCCTTGCTATACCCAGAAGCTGAAGAAGAGAAAAACCCTCCTCCTTCGACTGCTAATAACATCAGTTCTGCTCATCTGGGCATTAAACACTCTTTTAGTGCAATTATTTTCACTGTCAAAACAATTGAAATCACCTGCCTCATCCACCCAAAACAGGTAATCAGTTGGAGCCCAAATAGAGACTTACGGACCAGAAAACAGTTCGAAATCATATCAATCTCACAGGCAATGCACAACAAAGTATGACTTTAAATTAAAATATCTTCACTAATGCACGCGTACATTTTTCATTACAGGATGGATCTAAAATTTAAGGCCATTAGCAGTCACCTAAACTTAATAGTTCCGAGATCTTTTGCAGAGCATGTCTGCAGCATTAACGTCTTGTGTTTCAACATCCTATTTCGAAAAGGACAGTATGTGATTCATAAATGACGCAGATAATTCTTAAGGAATCTAAAGTTTTTCAGTAAAGAAGAAGCACAAATTGCAAAAGATGTTTAAATTAGGCAAAGAAAAAGACTTCAATACTAAATTTGTCTGCAAAATCATCGAGAAACATGGAAAAATGCTCAAATATCAAAATTTTAATTTTACTCATGTTTTCTCCTGTAGACTCTATATTATTAATTCGAGACATCTAATATATATATATAAAATAAAAAATTGGAAAAGAGAGGCTCAAGTCAAAATTGGTAAAACTTCCTAATTCAAAAATGCATTGACAATCACAAACAATTTAAACAAACACTTTTAAAAAAGTCAAATAATTACACAAAATTCCAGCTTCAAAATTTAAACTTTACCTGTAGCAATTACCAAAGCCTTAGTCCAAAAAAAAAAAGAAGCAAAAAACAATATGAAAAATTAAACTTTTTTAAATACAGATAATAAGAAAATTACGCAAAATGAGATGTATTTTGCTGCGATTATAGCGAACCACGACACACGCAAAAAAAAAAAAAAAAAAAAATCAACATAGTTAATTTTCCATATAAAGAAATAACAAAATTTGAAGTAGTCAACTACAAAGTCAAGGCAAATCACATTAACGATTTCATCCAAACCCTAGCTTCTAATCATTCACCGAACACTTTGCATATGTATATATACTAGAGAGAGAGAGCTCACAGATCCGAGAATCAAAGATCTCCGGCGATACTTCACCGGACCGGCTATTCCATCTCCGACAGCTCCAAAAGCTTAATTTTGGGTGTATATATATAGAGAGAGATAGAGATATATATATAATATATGTATAAAAAGAGTGGAGTATATATCTATATATATTTATATGTATGTATAAGTATAGCAAAAGTTTGAAGTGTGAAAAAGAATGTGAAAATAAGATTGTTTCTACTTGTAGTTCGGGTGTGATATATGTGTGTCTATATAAATATAATATATATAGAGAGAGAAAGTTTTGTGCGTGAGAGAGAGAGTGTGTGTGCGTGTGAGTGAGTGTGTGTTTAGATTGATATATTTATTATATTCGTTTTATTAAATTTATTGTTAGCGTCAAATGGAAAAGGAAAAACAAAAATTGAGGGGATAGTGACACTGTGGCACAGGATAGCGATGGGCCTGGTATTTTGGTATTTTTTAAGGGGAAAAATTGCATAAATAGTTTTTATTATTTTTTTAAAAAAATTAATTTTAATTTTTATGGTTTAAAATTAGTCGATAGTGAAACTGTGGCACATGATAGCGATGGGCCTGGTATTTTGGTATTTTGTAAGGGGAAAATTGCATAAATAGTTTTTATTATTTTTTAAAATGTTTAATTTTAATTTTTATTATTTAAAATTAGTTAATTTAGTTTTTATTATTTTTAAAAAAATTAAATTTATGTTTTTTGTTCAAATTTAATTATTATTATTTTTAAACAAAATTCAATTCAGTCTCTATTGTTCGTTAAAAAAAAATATTTAACCAATTTAGACAGGGACTAATGTAATTTTTTAAAAAAATAATAGGGACTAAATTAACTAATTTTGAATAATAAAGATGAATTTAAAATTTTAAGAAAAAATAATAGGAACCATTTCCACAAATTTTTCTTTTTCAAGGACTAGGATCTCGAGAGAAAAAAGAAAGAAAAAATTGATAGAACATACGTTAAAAGTGTTAGTTTCTGGTTTAAAGTTTGAGATTTTCTATTATCTAAATTAATGTATGTATTAGAACGCAATGTTATAAATGAAATTTTATTGGTATTTTTTAAGAATTAGGATCTTTGGAGTAAAAGGGAAGAAAAAAATTAATAGAACAAACGTTAAAAATGTTAGTTTTTGTGTTAAAAATTTGAGATTTTTTGTTGACTTAATCAGTGTGGTATTTGTTTTGGTGTATGTATTAGTGTACATTGCTACTCCTTTAAATTTGTAATTCGAAAGTGAATGTAATGTAATTTGTTTAGAGTGATATTCTCATTGTAAAAGAAGAAAGAAGTCTCTTTCATGGCTTATTATATATGTATAGCTAGCTTTTGGGAAAGTGAGTGAAACGAAAGGTAATTGAAGGTGGGGAAAGCTTGCTTTTGTTCGCTTTACCTTTTATAGCCCAATTCTTTGTACTTTGTTGGTCAACTAAACTTGCTTTTAACTTTTTTTGGCCAATAATGGCTTGTAAAATATAATTTCTTTTTATTTTTTTTAAAAATATATTCTTCATTCAAAAAAATCATACTGATATTAGCACCCAATAATTAAGAATGAGAGTTATTCTCTACATTTGCTAATTCGTAATTACATACAAATCGTTTTTAATCATTTAACAAAGAGTACTATTAAAATAGTAATTTCAGATCTTTAAAGCCAATTGTACTAATTGGCCTATGTATAATAAGTAAGTGAGAAAGTCTTATCCTCACCTTCTAGCTCAACTTGCATTCTTTTTTGTTTATATACTCTGTTCTTTTGTCAACTGAAACTGAAAATTAGAAAAGAGAAATTCTTCTGGCTTTATTTTGATTGCCCAAACCTAAAATTTTGGTGTACCCTTCGACTTAAGGGCATCCTCAATAGAGTCTTCAAATGCAAAAATTTCTTAATTTAGGTGGTTTTAGAGACTCCAGTCTCTAAAAACAATACTATTCATAACAAAAGTATGTGGGGTCCACCACTTTTGGCTTAAAAAATACCAAAATAGAGACCCAGTCTCCATTTTCTTCCACAAATTTGTTAAAAAAAATAGAGACTGGGTCTCTATATTGGCATCTTTTAAACCAAAAGTGGTAGACCCCACGTACTTTTGTCATGAATAGTGTTATTTTTAGAGACTGGAGTCTCTAAAAATACTTAAATTATGAAAATTTTGTATTTTAGAGACTTCATTGAGAATAGCCTAAGGCTCATAGTCCGATTAGTTGGGTGGTTAATTCTAAAACTAAGATCTAAGTTTTCATTTTGGTATGATAGTGAAGAGGTTTATCTAACTTTAAGAGGTCATTAGCTTCATTAAGTGATCACTTTGCATACCTTTTTCCTTTTTGTTTATTCTTTATCTATAATAAAGTATTACTTGAAAAGTAATGAATTCGATCATTTACTTTGTTGTTATGTTTTTGCACTTTTTTTTAACTGTATACGCTAAATTATTAGAGTAAAAAACGATGTATTCATAAAATATCAATATATGATGCTCTCACCCAAGAGGTTCGTTGCAAATAATTATAGATGAAGGAATTCTGCATGAGATTGTCACGTATTTTTTTATTTTATTGAACAATATTTTTGTGACAAAACATTATTTAAAAAAAGAAGTTTAACAATCGATAAAAAAAATATTTCTTAAAATAAACGTGTCCACTCAACCTATGCATGGATCAATGCCCCATTTACCAATGCATAAGAAAGATTACTATTTTGATTCCCAATTCTCGAGGATTAGAAAGTTGATTATGATAATGATAATGCTAATCTATACATAATGCATGTGGAAAGATAAGAAGAATAATCCATGAGAAAGAATTTGCTTAGGTGCAAGGAATGATAGGGTGCTGCTTTGATGGTGATGTGCAACGAGTCAGATCAATGACAAGGACAGAAAGAGGGGGCAAATAGTATCAAAATTGACATAGTTTCTAAGTAGTCTTAGCCTAGGGCAATTTACCCAAAAACAAAAAAAACAAAAAAGAGAAAGAGAGAGAGAGAGTCTTATCCTAGGGCATATTTTTTTGAGAATAGTAGACCTCCTCAAAGTCTACTATTATTTTTTTTTTCCTATAGTTTATTAGGATGATAATGCAAAATATTCAGCTTTATATTTGTCAAACCAATTTCAATAGTCTTTTTCATTTTGATTCGTGATCAAAAGTTTCTTCTGTTGAAATTCTTTATCTGAATAATATTTATTAAGATTATTTTTTGAGGGCATTGTGTGATTCAAACTGATTTAATAATGATAACAAAATCGATCTCATTCTATTTTTAAAAGCTATTATTAAAAAAAACCATCAACTTATAAGAAAACAATACAACTAAGGCTCCGAGAGGAAGAGGTTCATAATTTAATCCTGTAATTGAGCCAAAATTTGATAAACATAAGATATTTACCTCACCCTACTTGAATTGATTACGCCTTGCAAAAAAAGAAAAAAAAAAGTTAATAATGATAACCAGAAAACGACTCTATCAAAATGTCTCCAATCCCAACACACCCAACCCTCTAAAAAAAAAAAAAAATAAAAATCTTTTTTTTTTTTTGTCAAAATAACTGAGCATTAATTAAACATAAGCGAGTATATCAATCAGTGTTGTTAAAAGAAAAATCAGAACAAATAGCGTAGCAAAAAAAAAAAAAAAAGAGAACAAATAGCGTAGCAAAAAAAGAATAGAACAAATAGTATTCTGCAAATCTAAAGGAATGTTTGACAACTAACTAAGACACGGAAATTTTTTTTATTATTTTTTTTTTATCATGAAGATATGGAAGATTTTTTTTTGGTCAACATGAAGATATGGAAGATTGATCCTAGACATTCTAGTATCTAGCAATCTAATTAGCACTAATAGCGACACTCATATGAATGAAATTATGAGTAACTTTATTTAAAGAGATCATAAGATATATATATATATATTATATCGAAATTATCATTTCTTGATAAATTAAATATAAAAATTCTTGTCTTAAACTTTGCAATATAGGAATGATTCTTCTCAAAATATTATTATATTATGAGTGAGATTTAATAGTTGAAAATTATTGATAAAATTATAATGAAATGAAGTGGACAGTTAGGAATGACAACAGGGTCAGATACCCGTAAAAATTTATAAAACTAAATTTGAACCCGTTTAAATTATATTTTACCAAACTCATGACGGAAGGCTATCGGGTTTAGATTTTGCTTACCAAATTTGAACTCGTTAAATATTCAAAAATTCACAGATACCCGACCCAACCCGTTAATGAATAGAAAAAAAAATTTAAAAAGAAAAACTTAAAAAGCTTTTAAAGAAATGAAAAAAGTACTAAATAATGATAAATCGCAACATATTAGAAAACGTAAAGTAAATTTATTGTCTATTATCAAACTTAAACTTAATAGAAGTATTTAACAAAATCTTTATGATGAGAAGCTATCATTCTTCTATAATAATACAAAATAACTTGAAGAAAAAAAGAACATAAAGTAATTGTTACAATTGTAAATTATCATTCTCGTTTGAATTATTCAGTAATTGAACAGTTATATTAGTTGAATTTGATAAAAAAGAATAGATAAACATAAATAATAAAAATTGTGTTATAGTCCACAATTATTAATCTTATATAAATATTAAAAAATTATATTTTTTTAAATAATATATTATTTGTATATGTATGTAAATATATAAATATTTTTATTAATTTATTTTTACTAAATTACTAATCGAGTTCTCAGGTTTTGAGTTTTTTTTTTTAAATTACTATTACCAAACTCTACTGGACTACCTTTCTAAAATCACTTATAAAAATCAAACTCTGACAATACTCTATCGATTTTGTAAACAGGTTTATAATCAGGTGAGATACTTATCGAATTCGAATTTAAACCTTATCTGTTATCATTCCTATGAACTGTTCGCTTATATTATGATATTACAAAATGATCCTTATTTTTAATCTAATAATTATAAATTATTAATATAATTATAATAAAATAATTTAAATAATTTAAATCATCATTATATAGTATACCAACTGTATCAATTATAGGCACCCGTCCCCAAACCAATCTCACTCGTAACATTTTAAAAGAATTCTTTCGCTTGCAATTTAGTCTTTCACTAGGACTCACACTCTCTATTTTGGAGGAAAAGGCATGATTCGTGTCTACTTTGTTGCTATCTGACTAGTTTCCCACAAATCATAGTCACTCATAAGTCATCACTCTTCCTTGCAAAATTGTGTCATTTCCTATAAAGGATACTGCAAGCTGCTCTATATTTAATGAGATCATCAATCTATAGGAAATTTTTTAATCAATTCGAACTAATATTAATATTCTTATATAAAAAGAGTCTTACATATGTGTAAGGTCTTATTTTCTCTTTGATGGGTTGATGTTAGTCCGGATTAATTGAAGAATTTTTCTTTTTATATTTACTCTTTCAAGATATACAATAATTTCGAGATATATTTACTCTTTCAAAGAGATACGAGGAATCCTAATCACGCCATCAACTTGTGTCACATAAAGTGATGAAACAAACACAACATTTAACATCCCGCTATAATATATATTCAATTTTTTAAATCTCATAACGCATTATTATTTCTGTCGTATACCCATATTTTTTAAAAACATCATATTCAACTTTCAAGACACAAAATATAAATTCAACGCATTAATTTAAATGCCATTATTCTAAAATGACCTATGAATAAGAAACTTCACACACCGGTAAGCCAAGCCATCTCTATCGAGAAACACTTGAGTCTTTCCATAGTCACATTTTCTTACATCATACAACATATAGTGTTGCCTATATTAGACTCTCTATTGTCACCTTTTAGGCCTCTCTGAACTAGTTTTTCACTCAAAATATTAACTTAATTATCGAAATCTTCTTTCACCAAAGTCCAAGGCAAATTTCACCCTTTTTATTTTGCATCAAACACTCCTTCATACTGAATCAAGCTAAGACATGTGGATAACCCAAATATCATCAAGATATGTCATTTAAGAATTTACACATGCTACGACTAAGTACTGAAGTTAGCTGAGAAAGGAAAAATCATTGTGTGGAGGGTTAGAATAGTCTCATTAGTGGAAATTTTTTATTTCAATCCGGATTGATATAAGTTCATGAGAGAGGGATAGATCTCACATGGGTATAAAACTCACTTTATGTGAGAGGAGTAATATTAATTCCAACTAATTAAATAACAACGCCTTATTCGTATATGAAATTCAAACCTACATGCCACTTATAACCCTGCAGATTGCATGGCTCGGGTATGCGAAGTAGCATCCATATATAGAAATACTATGAATTAATAGTCTATTGCGTTCTTCTTTGGGTAAATAGCGTCTCAACCCCCTGTGGTTTATTATAAGTGCAAGTCGGGTCCCTGTGGTTTTATAATTAGCTTATAACCCCCTGTGATTTTCAAAATTGAAGCATGCTTGCCCCCTCCGTCAAACAATCTGTCTATTTTAACAGAATTTGTTACGCATGCATTATTAACGCAATTGTTTGTGTTTTTTACAGGATTGACCAATTTGTATAAGGTGCGCAATGGCCCCCTGTGTTTTTAATGATGATGTTTAATGGCCTCCTGTGTTTTTAATAATGGTGTGCAATGGTCCCTTGTGTCTTTAAAGATATTTGATATGCTAATATTACAATCGTGGGCATTTGTGTCATTTTAATATTACCGTTAAAATTTTAAACTGACTTAGATCAAAGGCGCATGTATGCTTCAATTTTCTAAAGCATAAAAGATTATAAGTCAATTATAAAATTACAAAAACCCAACTTATACTTATGATAAATTACAAGAAGCCGAGATACTATTTATCCTTCTTCATTTATGCTTCTGAACTTAACCCGAATAATAAAGCAAAGACAACCTTTTCTTCTTTTTTGCGCTTGACATCTCCTCGAGATCTTGTTAATGTTTCCTCTTTATACATATGTACAGTTGTTAGGCCATCTCCAACAGCTTCTCTATTTTTTTTCTTACATGTAGAGAATTTTGGTCATTTATCTACATATAGGGATTCTCTATTTCAGTTTAACTCCAACAGCTTCCCTACATTCTGATTTTAAAGAATTCCTATTTCAGTATCACTCCAACAGCTTATCTATTTTAAAAACTCTTTACTTTTGTTTACTCCACATGTGAAAATGTAAAGAAAAGTTTAGGGATTTGTTATTGCATCTCCACATGTAGAGATAGTATGATTTGAATATAGGGATTCTCTACATGTAGGGATAAGTGTAGAGATGCTGTTGGAGACCAACATATCTAATATCATCCCTACATGTAGAGAATATGGTGATTTAGGGTACCTGTTGAAGATGGCCTTATGACAAACTTTACAACACTCTAAAAGGTAATTATGGTAAAACGATCAAACACATTAATGTTGGCTTTATGTCTCTTTCTTTTGGGTCATTCTAGCAAAGGACCAAAAAAAAACTAGTGGAGCTACAAATAGCATGTGAGTTACGTTTCATTCAAACAAAATATGTGTCGCCATCACAGCAATAAGAAAATTCCCTTTCCTCTATCATTGAGGAAAAAAAAAGTGAATTTCCTTTATATTTTACAGCACACCCAAGGGATTCATCAGGCAATTTTGACTTACTAATGCTAGACAGTATGCTTCCAAAATTGCCCTAAATTTGAGGTTGAATAAAATTTTAATTGCCAACTCAATGCAGTGCAGGAGGTATAGATCGAATAGGGGTTAGTCTATGAAACGATGATCATTTAAAATCATAATTCATATAATTTGTGCAATTTCTAAATTGCCTCATCTTGTTTTACATTTTCATCGTTCTCCTATTACTTCTCTAATCATTTACCATGCATGGGGCTAAGACACAAGAAAACTGTTTCGAACAATTGTTATTTTGAAAAATTTTTTATGGATTATCTTTTAGAAGGTATCTTACCCTCAAGGGTTTGATTGAGTAATTAGCAATTAGAGTGGCCGATTCATGTACTTTCATTACAAATATTATTTAATCGCTAACTAATTTAAAACATATATTGAAACGTATTATTATATTATAAAATTTGTAATTTTGAGTAAATCTGCTGCCTATGTGAATTGTTTATCATTCAAAAGAAAGAAAAATTGGCTTGTGACATGTGCCCTGCAAACTGAATATTTAATGGACTCTCATTATTGAGAAAAAAAAAATTAAATAAATTGACTGAAATCTGGCAGCAAAGAATCCAATGAGCTGAGTTGTTTCCTTTTCAGGTGAACTTTATCGGACAATGACATTTAAGTCATGTGTAACATGAGAAAATAAAAGAAAATGCATGTTGAATTTGACCTGATGTTTTTGGTTGTAAGCTTTCATTTATATATGCCTTTGATAGTAAAAAGTTTATTTCCTCCTTAAAGTTGATTATGAATAATAACATTAATGAATTTTAAAAAAAAATGGAAAAAAGACAAATTGCGATTATGACATGTTTATGTTATTTTTAAGATTTTCCCTCACTTTTTGCTATACTTCTTTTCATATGAATATAGACAAAAACTCGAATAGATAAGATTTCAATATTATTCTTAAAGATTGTAGTGGGCCAAATTTCGGTTAGTACTTAATACTTATTCAAATTTCTAAATAATATTTTAATAGTTTAAGAGTTATATAATGAATCCTTAATATCTATTATAGATATTTATAAAGTATGAAATTATCTTTTTGTTAAACGAGTGGAAAAATGATCATGCAACATAAAAAATTGGAGGATAATTTTGTTCGGGGGATAAAAATATTTTTTTAATTTTCTATCCAAATTTTACAGAAACAAAACAGAAGTCACCAACCCATATTGTTTTTTTATTAAATATTAGAAGCTCTGTGATGTTAAAGATTAATTTCAAAATACGCGTAAAACTTAAAGAGTATTAGTGATATCGCAGTATACTTCAACGTAACTCAATATCATGCTCTAACCCAAAAATAAAAATAAAAAATAAAGCTCAAATGAACATTTTTTGTCGACTGTATGGCCGTCTAATATGCACAAATAAGTCTCACACACTTTTTATCTCACGACTGAACGACCGTATAACGTGGAGGGAAGAATTTTTCAAAATATCATGCAATCTTTTTTTTATCCAATGCAATCTCAGAGTTAGTGCATTCGAAATGTAAGTGTAGACTTGTATCTGATCGAAGAATATTATCTTGGGCAATGGACAATGAAATTAGTATTTTGTATGATTTCAATGTTTTAATTCTAAGATATCTTGACCAAAAAAAATAAAAATTCTAAGATAAATGACCCACGATTTATTTTTCCCTTCAAGATTACGTATAACCAAGATTGAAAACATCAATCTAGCCTAAAACAAGAACTTGTCATCCACCAACAAAAAAAAGAAAAAAAAAAAGAAAAAAGGAAGACATGATATATTACTTATTAGGAACAATTTTTTTTTTAGATGACATGAAAATTTATTTGATAGAACTTGATTATTAGATTATCCGGTGGAGTCTAACTATCAATTGATAAATTTTTACGTACAACGGTGTACTTCCATACATATACCAAATTAATCAAGAATAAAATTTCAAACTAGTAAAAAATGTCAAATTTACAATTTTAAAAAAAAAAACGATTTCAACCTACTTTCGCAGGACCATGCCCGGAAGGCTTATTAGGAACAATTTTAATAAATGAAGCTTGCAAAAGTTTTTACTATTTTCTTTAGGGGTAGATCAGGGCTGTGCACAGGAATTGTGGTGAACGAATTTTCCACATCAAATATCGAAATCTTATTGTTTGTGGTTGGAGAAAGGCCGCAGTCCTTTTACGTTGTATAATAGTGACCATAAACATATAATAGAAAAAGGGGTTGTAGTTATCCATGTCTGATCGGATTAAAACAGCTCTCACACTGTGGGGTAGACTTTATATTTAGGGTTTACTCTCACTCAATTGATCCCAACTGGATTAAGACTTTTTCTTAGAAAGAGATTAAGAAAAAGTTAGCATTAATATCAATGCTAATAAACGTGAAAGGAATAAGAATCACCACCAATAATGATTTTAGAAAAGAGAAAGATATAATGTTTACATATTAAAATAGTAGTGTTATTGTTTTGGTTATGAAATACGATAGTGACGAAAAATGTAAATGTTAGCTAATTAAGAATCTAATCTAATATAATAAGGAAATTTAAAAACTAGTTTATAGTAACTTTCTAAACTTATGACATAACAGAAGTAATTATTACAAATAGTTTTCTGTGGAAACTAATTTGTTTTCGGATCTATATTTGTTATCAAAAAGTTGTTGAAGTAATACCAAGAAGATACGAAATTTAAGTGACTAATAGAGATTAAATAAATAAACTACCGATAGCAAAAATTCATTAAAATTCCATTCAGAAGTCAATATTCATTTTCTTACAATCTTTTAGTGGCATTCTATCACGTAGAGTGCTTGACTACAACCATATGCAGGGATGATAAAGGAATGTTGATTTGCTTAGATTATAGTAGTTAGGAATGAATGCTCGATATTACAAGTTTTTTTTGGGTCAAATCGATGTTACAAGTTGGATAACATCATTTTTGAAAATGATGTTAAATTTATATTTGAAGCAGTTTCTGGTACTACTACAAATCGACGATCAATCATATAATTGAGGATATGAAGCAACTGATCGCATGATTTCTATCTTTTAAGACTAACTCTAATAGCTTTCCTATTTTTATCTTTATATGTAGTTGATTTGTAGCAATTTTTTTATATTTAGGGATTCTTTATTTTAGTTTTACTCTAACAACTCCTCTATATTTAGTCAAACCCTTATTTTAATTTCCTTCAACAACTTTCCTACATTTGATAAATTTTGCTTTTTTCATCATTGACAGATTTTAGGAGATAAAATAGAGGATTGTATCTTCTTCCGTACATTTAGAGTGTTGAAAATAGAGTTAAAAATCCCCTACAATTTAGGGAATGACGTAAAGAAACTGTTAGAACTCATTTGCATCAATACCTTTTCTACGTATGGGGTAAGGAAGCATTTAGGTAAGTTACTGGAGTTTGTCTTTAACTTTAGTCTAATGACGAGATTTGAAAGTAAAGTAGTGGATTGGGTTGGTAAATGGTAAATAGGAAGTAGACATTCCATGTCAGTTGGTTTATCAATGTTTCTTTTCACCTAGTTCAGTTGCTAGCTAGTGACACTCATCTTACAGGAGTAGGCTAAAATGTAATGTTTCAGAAAGTTTATTTCTACGCAAAGTATGTACTCAGTTATTAAAGAAAAAGAGATTTAAGAATAGTTTAAGGATGGGTTATTCTCTTTAATAATTAAGAGATCAGAATTCGAATCTCATAGGGTACATGTAGGTGGGAGGTAACAAAAAAAAAAGATAATAAAAAAAAAAATCTTACCTCCTACGTTTTTTTTTTTTTGGGTTAATCTTCCCTGCTTCGTTGAGAGGGGCTGTTTTCCTTTTGGCTATCCAATAATTTGATTGCTTCCATGTTAACTTTTTGTTATCAGAAAATGCATCTTTTCTGAAATTAGGTAAACTAAGTTCCATCTTGCAGTCTTCTTTCTTTTAATCATAGGGAATGAACACTCATGGTAAGCTCTTTAAACTCATACTCAAATTCAAATTAGGAAGCACATGATCTTATTTAGAAGAACCATAATTCGGATTAGTTAAGTAAAAGATTTACTGGGACATAACTTAATAAAAATAGTCAGTGAATAAGTAATCTATCTACGTTCCAAACACTGGCAGAGGCATGTAAGGGCCAATGGGGACTGACCCATAAAAACGTTAAAATTTTTATATATATATTTTTTAAATATTAGATATTTATGTATTTTTAGTTAAAAAAATTAATTACCCCCACTGAAAAATAAAAGTACTCATATAGTTAAAAAATTATAGATTTTAGCTCCCACTGGCCCATAAAAACGTTAAAATTTCTATATATTTTTTGAAAAAAATTAGATATCTATGTATTTTTAGTTAAAAAAAATTAATTAGTCCTTACTAAAAAAAAGTATTCATATAATTCAAAAATTATGAATTTTAGCTCCCACTTACAAAAATTTCTGACTCCACCCCCCTAGTTCCAAACACTCCACCACTAGACTAATCTCTTAAAGCTTTCCATCTTGTATTACACGTTGCAATTTTTCACATCTTTTGCCTCTAATATCCTCAAAAAGGAAGATTCATGGGAACAACCTTTATTTCTGACCTTTCCATACATTTGATGCATGAATGATTTAGGCAATCTACATCTTACCGAAGACTCCTTATCATCTTGTTTTGGAAGTTTTCCTTCTTAAAGAACAGATTTTATACGTGACTATTTTTCTACATTAAAGACAAGCCTCCATGATGGCCTTTATCCACAAAACGACGGTATATACTTGTTTAGACTAAGACCATGGCTCCATTCAATCTAAGCAAGTATTTGCCATGCTCATCACCCGTCATACTCATTTGCCATACTTTTCACCTGTCCAATACTCGTGTTTTGTCGAGATCGGAGCCGCCTCGATATCGATTTATTTTTTAAGTGAATCACTAGTAATTTACACGGGTCCAAAAAACTCGAAGTATTAAAAAGAGAAGTGGAGAATTCATTAACGATGGACTGTTGACTAGAAAGATCAAAAAGAAAAAATATCATATTCTTCTAGAGAGTAGAGAAGAAAAAAAAAAAAAAAGCAAACCCCCGTTTAGGGTTTTTATTAATTTAATTATTTGTAGAAGTAATTTAGCTTGTAACCCAAGCTAGACTTATTGTTGTGTGGGCTCCAATCCAAACTGGGCCTACTACTGTGTAGGCTCCAATTGATTCAAACCAAATCATTATAAAGAAAGGGAAAAAAAAAAAGACTGAGACCGAACTTAAATTTTGGCCACTAAACTTGTCAGCCATCCAATACTCAAATATTTTGTATTTTCTTCGGGGAAGAGATTTGTATTAACTTTGCCAATAAATACAAGTCTATTGCTCTCCTTGATGGGCTTTTAAGCACTAAATAACGCAAATATCATCACCTGTCCAATACTCATGTATCATATACTCTTCCACTTGTGAAATTAAGCCAATTTTGTAATTTAAGTTAGGAGATGACATCTCTTGTATTTAAAAAGGATAAATTATACGTTGCCAGACTACAAGAACATTTATGGAATTTCAAATTGTTTATTAAATATTTCCATTTCTAATCGTCCACTAAACATTGTAATTACTCTAAATAAGTCATCTCGTTCAAATGGAAAGTCATTGGGTAGTTCAGCTTTTGGTACTATTAATGCATAAATAACATGAACTTTATGGACAGGGGAAGATGTGAGTTGATAAATGGGGAATGGTTGCACTGATCTCATAAAATAGTTTGAAATATTTTAATAATTTTAGTTATCAAAATAATTTATGTTCCAATTAATTTTATGGGAAAATTAGATAAATAGTTCATATTGTTTACAAGTTTTGAATAAATAGTTCATATTATTTTTTAGAAGTCACGCTGTTAGTCTTTATTATTTGTAAAAGTCTCACCAGTAGTAGTCCATATTACTTCAAAAGTCACTTATTTAGTCTCTATTATTTGTAAAAATTTATCCATTAATCCCCAAACAATAGGAATTAATGGTGAGATATTTGTAAACAATAGGGACTAATGGTAGATTTTTGTAAATAATGAAGATTAACCACGTGATTTCTGAAATAATAGAAATTAATGATAAGACTTTTACAAATAATAGAGACTAATTATGTAACTTTTAAAATAATAAAAACTAATTATTTAAAATATATAAATAATACAGACTAATTGTGAGATTTTTTTAAAAATTTTATTAATAAAATACCTTAAATACATTCCTGATATTTTATGAATGGTCTTGTCAGCTACAAGAAAAAACTATGAATTTAACCATCAATCAAATTCAATAAGTGTAGAAGGTGCATGGGCTTCCTTTATAGGAACTGATAATTGTGAGAAAATTGTTAGGTAGATGAGTTTCTTTTTCATTTCACTCCAACCTGTTTGAGCTTGTCATATATTAGGGACAAAAATATTGTGCCGACATGTTTTTAGGAAAAGTCTCAAAACGTAATAATCAGGAATACGAAATTTGATAACTCCATCATCTTTGTCTAAAACTGTGGAGGTTGCAGCCTCCATCGTTGTTATAAAATTGTTCAAGATTCATTTGATATTTTAAGTCTATAAAATCATTCAGTTATTACTAATTTTGTCATCAAATTCACTTAATCTTTTTATTTAGTTTTCATTGATAAAATATTTTAAATTCATCCCTAACAGTTTATACAACGGTAAAGGATCATTATTACCTTCTGAAAACTGTGCAATTTTCTACTCATTTCAAAATGCTTGTTTCAAATGTTAATATTAGATTATTACCTCATCTAAAAAGTTAAATTATTAGAAATAAGTATTATTTTTCAACTCCCCTTCACACATGCAGACGTAATCCTTTGCACATGAACAATTTTGATATTTTTAAATAAGTACCGACAAGACTTGAAACGAGACTATTTATTAACTAAATTCTGATACCATATTAAGTGATTACCTTATTAAAAACTTTTAGAAGAGCTTTACATTTGATTATTGTTTTAAACAGTTAATGATGGGCTTAATCCAACTTGTTTGCTTTAGTATTTCATTTTGAGAATTTATTGATCTGTATTTTCTTGAAACTTTGTGACTATGAATATCTCAAACATGGGTTGTTTTCAGAATTTACTTGCATACAGCCAACTTTTGGCTTCCACCCTGTGACATAATTGTCGTTATGTACAATCAACAAGATGTGTTTGTGTGAGGAAAACTCTATAATGGTATAATTATATTGTATTTGGTGTAAACTTTAATTCATGGTAGTTTATGTGTCCATCTATTAAAGCGGTACATTTGAATGTAAAGACGTCACATGTCACTTCATGAAATAAAAATTATATTAAGTGGATGCCTAACTCTAGAATTTCTCATTGTGCAAGTGAAAAAACAAATCGCAATGAAAGCTCTATTAGCAGCATGACAACTTTTTGGATGCTCTATTGAAGAACATTTTTTGGATGACGTAAGATTTTAACTGATAAAGTCAAACTATCAAATTATTCAGCAAAGTTTGACTATTAAATAATAAATTTTGATATGCAGTTGTACACACGCACCAAGTCAGTTAAGAGCAAAATTCTAATATAATTAAAAATGTCGAACATACAATCTTGTAAAAGTGATTTTACCTCACCACTGCTGAACCATGTCAGGAAGGCTACCGATGAATGCAAATAATTAAGATTTTGATGTCCTAATACAGACTTCCTGAATTTGAAATAACGGACTTACTAATTCTTTTTCTTTTTTTCTATCCTTATGGTGGGCGTGCTTCTATAGTTCTTCTAGTCTTCCTTCATGTTATAGCCTTAGCTTATCATATCGAATCAGGAAAACATGCATCTACTCGTGCAAAATGCACTACAAGATCATGGAGAAACGAACATGCAAAAGGTGAATGAACATTTTTCCTGGACAATCTAGCCGTCAGGGGCGGATTCAGAGTGGGGGCTGTGAAAGCTCTAAATCCCATTGACTTTGTCAAGAGTTTTCATTAACTCCAATACTAAAGTAGTAAAATTTTCACAATTTTCAATTGATAGTCCCAAACTCGATCTAATAACAATATTAAGGATATAAACTGTATCCCCACTGAGATTAAACTCTGGAAAATGTGAGGGTGAAGTAGGTGAGTTCTGAAAAATATTTTCTTCTCTCAAAAGACAAGAAAATATAACTAAAATTTTTCCTTGACCAGAAAATATTTTCCGATTGACCACATTTTTCATATTACCAAACATCGAAAAATTCGTAAAATATTTTACTGCAAACAAACGGAGCCTCAAATGAAAGTTATACCAACTATTGCTAGTTTAAAACATTCAGAGCTCTAGGTTATGTAAAATCATACTACACAAAGATAGCATGTATCACCAAGAAATAGAACAATGCAAGGCAGAAAGATGTAATGACATTTTCCATTCAAATGATTCGGTGACTGAAACGCTTCACGCTTTACATATAATATAAAGGAACCAGTCCAACAAAACAACATAGTCTGTATTAAAAGTTTGATGTGTTGCCTTCCTCCCCGGGAGAGCATACGCTGGACTTACCTTCATGGCGACTCCTAACCACCACAGCCATTAGTTTAACTGGCAAAAAGCTGCCGATATGTGTAGTGCTTTCCTTCACCATAACGGCGGCAAAAGATGTATAGCACAACGGCCAACCCTTAACAAGTAGATTGCCACACGTCTAATCAGAATTCAATAAGTAGATTCATGGCTCGGACTGTCTGCATGCATATCCATGGTTGAATCATTGGAGTTGACAGAATTAGAGTCTCTATTTTGGTTTTGGATGGAATTAAGTTCATTATTTCTGATCCCATTTGCAGATGGCGGAACACTATTTGAGAAGTAACCCCCCTGAGATATGTGATAATTTTGTAGACTTCGACGTACAGGGCTTGAAAGAGCATTTGAGAAAACATAATTCTTTGATGGCTGATCACATGTCTCGGAACGAACCCCAGGTCCCACAGCTGGCACACCGGAGGAGCCCGAAGAAGCCAAGGAGCCTGAGTTCATGAAGTGCATCGCATGCTGATTTTGCAATGGTGGTCTAGGTGACATTGGTGGCTCATCACCATAATAATCGAGCTCAGTCTACCAAAAGATTTGCACATTAAAAGTAAATTACAAAACCAACACCAATAATTACCATAACAAAGTATATTTAAGAAAATGCAACAATGGAACCATGATCCAAACATTTCAGATATAAGCTTGAAACTCTTTGCTTAAGCAACACAAAACGTCAGGAAACCATGGATATATCCATTGCGTATACTCGGACGTCTTAATATTTTAAGAGCATGTCAAGAGGGGAATAATTACCAATTAATACAAGTTGATTCTTTCACACGGTATGGGCACAGTTATTCATTACATCTCTAATTATATAGACTTTTAACAATAAGAGAAATATAAGGCCAAATTCTAAATATAAATATCAGGATCCCTTGTGACTGCACCAATTGCCCATCCTGTATCAATGCAAGCCTATCAATTAAGAATTTAAGAAATCTTAGCTCACAGACAGCTATGCAGAAAACAAACTTCTTACTAACTTCTCCCAGAGAGTTATATCAGAACCAGAACCACCTTCCTTAAAAACCTAATTCCTTTTTCCTCTTTCTTTTTTCTGGGATGAGTATCAATTTACATGAATATTTTACTTAGAAAACATTCAAATTCTATATATTGCATAATTTATAAACTAAACTAAACTTAAACCCTGCAAGACCCGGGTTGAAGACATACAAGATAATATGTGATTATGGAAGGGACTACTCATCCTTAAAACCAAAAAAGGCTTCGTAGGAAACTAACACCACTTTTATTAGAATAATTTGTGAGTTCAACCCCATGAACACTGAATTATAAACTTATGAATCACCACTCTCTGTCAGTATTCCAATGCCTAACGTCACATAATTCAACACGGATAAACTAGAATGGATCAAACCTTTTCTTACTCTCCCCTCTCCCACAATGAAGGCTCCTGTTCCCCCTTCTCCTCCTCTCCTGGAAAATGATGATCCAATCCAAGCTTTCATGCAATTCACTGTAAATCAATTCACCCCATTACGACTTGACCTTCACTTGTTGAGTAGCATTCATTAATAAGTAAGCACTATTCTTCTTCTTCTTCGTATTGACATCTTCCATCATAAAAAGCTCTTCTAATAAGTATCTATGTAAACAATACCAGATTCTAAATCTTGCAGATGATAATAAGTTCAAATTCGAGAAGAACAGCAGGGAAAGGTCAAACTTAATTATGTAAACCACTCTCTAACGAGGTCAAGAGTTTTTCCTTTTGATTCTCTTCTGATAAGTAAGCAAAGCTTCAACAATCATAACAGAAAGGCCCTTCTTGGTTCAGTCTTACAAATGATTTTTTTTCTATTTTATTTTCTGAAAGCCAGGAAGCAAGAGTCAGAAAGTGAAAGCTACATTTTTTTAATATTTTCTGTTAGTTCTGAAAACCGCTATCTAGAAACTCCACCAAACAGGTCATTTTCCATTGGAGAACTTCTGGTTACTTACCAGATCCTCCACTTTCAAAAACTAAGGTAGTTTAAACCCAAAAGGTATCACAATGTGGGTAAGCATGTCACTCTGAGCTAGGTTGAGAACTCTGCTCGCACAAAATACTAAATGAAACAATTAAAAGTCCTTTGGTCAATCCACAGCATGAAACGAGTGTGCTTTGTATTTGTACAACGAATACGAACTGTCTATGGCACCGTGATGGGAACTGTGATCAACAGAGGGTTACGACAATAGGCAAGGCAAACCTCAGAACAGAAGCTTAATTTAAACTTAACGTGTGATCCATCATCACAGATGGCAAAGTGTGATGGCCTCCGACATTGGTTGTGAAAAGAGAAATTGCTTAGTATATAAGAGTTGTCAAGGCTTAAGAATATACTCAGCTGGGCTTTTGGGCCCCTGGATTTGATGCCTAAGCCAGTATTCCCCAAGCTCATAACACTTATACACTTTGCAGGCCAGGGCTTTGGGCATGACGAATGGTATCAGAGCGCTACATTGTGCAAACAAGATGGAAGCCACCTTTTGAACCTCTATTATATGAGCAATCATTAGAATACTACATCACCTGGTGGGTCCTGGATTATGAGAGCCTAACAAGGATGTGAAGGCCTAGGAGGTGATTCTGGCAGCCTCCCACATTGGTTGCATAGTATATAAGAATTGTTATGGGCTTAAGAATTAAATCAGAGTCTTTTGGACCAGTTTATTCTTCAAGTTGACACAGTGTATAGCATCTGGAATAGAATGCAATATGTAGCATTGTTGTCTAAATTTCAAACAAGAATACACTGCACCAACAAATTCAGACAAGGTGTTCCAGGATCAGCTTCCCGAGATCACTACTTGTAGAAAAGCAAGATCACCATTCATCTTGGATTACCATTACTCACATCCAAGTTCACATAGTCTCATCCAAAACAAAATTTGCAGTTGAAAAAGTCAAAGTATTGTAACATTGTGCTGAAATTATCATATTAAAATGCAAATTAATCTACAATATTTTCAAAATCACTACAGCCACAAAATGTAGCAACATACTTCTAGATTTTTAAAAATTATACCACATAAACATTACTGGTTCCATATGTGTCTAAGACTATCACACACCAGCAGATGCTTAGTTGACACTACACATACAAAAAAAGAAATTTTAACATTTACTCACACAGAAGAGTTGATTAAGTATTCAAGTGTGTAATACAAAAGCTGTGTAAATAGGCATAACAAGAAACCAAACCTGCAGATAGTTGACAACATCAGGCGTGGTTACTCTTGATCCACCTTCTTGTTGCCTCAAGATCCATTGGTAGAGTTTTTCCTGAAACACAGCATGAACAATTATATTTAACAAAATCGCATAACAATCCCCAACACCTTCAATGAGTATAATCGGGTATAAATCATTTACCAATAAGAATTATTTGTTAATGACATTATAAGAATATTATTACTTCCCCTAGACGAAAATACAAAGAATGCTTTTGTCAATTGATTGGTTAGCGCAAGGCAAGCTCGCATACAATCGGCCCCAAAATGGGTCCAACCCTTCCCCGTTAACTGCACATAGCTCCCGCTATGCACTCCAGGTTCCCCTTAAAAGTATGAGATGGCTGCTAAACTTAGCACTCCCTTAGATGTTTACATAAATTTAATTCTTCTAGAAAAAAAGATAAAAACATATTGGCGCCCAAGGCTCCCGTAAATAGCAGGGATACATATTGCCAGCCTTAGCTCTATACCCAGGCTTTTTTTCGGGTCTAGAATCTGACACGAAGTACACAACAAGTCCAGCAAGTGTTAAAAAACTGAGCACCTCACCGTCACGCAAAACACTTTTTTTGCTTTCCAAAAGAAGTCATTTTACCTAAATGCCTAACTCGCATAAACTCTCACTCACACACACAAACATATACAAACATAGACATATAGATATAAATAAGACAATGTATACATACATCCAATTAACAAAAAAAAAAAAGTCCAGAAATTTAATAACTGACCAAAACCGTAAATTTCACATATAACAATTTTAAAAAAAGAGATAAGACATTTTCCCTAAATTCACAACACAAACACTCAATTTCACATATAAATTTTTTTTTTTTTAAAGATAAGACATTTTTTCCTAAATTCACAACACAAACACTCACATGTATAATCCACGTACATGTAAAAAAGCAAATGTATACACACAATTATACGTATATACAAACATACATACATCCAATTAACTGGAATTAACCAAAAAAAAAGTCCAGAAAGTATCAAATAACTGAGCAAAACCGTAAAATTTCACATGCAACAATAAAAAATAAAATAAAATAATCCTAAATTTTCAACACACACACACATATATACATAGATAAAATATACCAAGGCGTGGCGTTCACCGGCTTGAAAGGAGAGCTTTTGGTGGTTCATGGAGTGAGTGTAGAGCTGAGAAAGCGAGTTTGCGGCGCCGCAAAACGTCGAATACATGCTCCGATCCACCTCGTCGAGGCTCGTCGCCACTGATTTTCTCTTTTTCCCCATTTTTTCAATTTTTTTTAATAAATTGATTTTTTTTTTTTTTTTTTGGGTTAAAAAAGAAAACACAGAGAACGGTTTTAAGAAATTGGGAGTCCAATAAGCGCAATTGGGTGAAGGCCGAAAAGGTGTTTGTTGTTCCTTCTCTTGTAATTTTATAGGGAAACTTTTTAAGTGGTTTTTACTTTTAATCTTCATGTTCAAATTTGTCTACGTTATAATTTTATTATTTTTTTAAAATTTTAAAATCATTTTTATGGTTCAAAATTAGTTAATTTTTATTTTTTTAAAATTTTAATTTTGTATTTATTATTTAAAATTAGTCAATTTAGTTTTTATTATTTTAAAAAAAAATTAATTTAGTTCCTAAACAATAGTAATGTGCAGAGACTAAATTTAATTTTTTTAAGAAATAATAAGAACTAAATTAAATTTTTTTGAGAAATAATAAGAATTAAATTAGTTAATTTTGAAATAATAGAGAATAAATTAATTAATTTTAAACAATAAAAATAAATTTAAAATTTTAGAAAAGTAGTAAAGAACATTTGTGCTATTTTCCCTTAGGAGTTTTTAAGTTTTATAGAAATTGTCAAATTACTGCCTCATGTAATGTCTTCTTTAAATTTGAATAGAAAAGTACAAAACTATTTTTATGACCCTATGAAATTATCTTTCAAATTTCAAGTCAAAATTTTAAATTATTTCACAAATGGCACGTGATCGGATAAGTACTTAGACAGTGATTAATATGTGATAATGAGTTAGGAATGAGATGACATTCACAATTTTATTTTAATTCTCATATTTGGTATGAGGTAATGGACTTGGGAATCTCATTTTTAAGAGAATCTTATTCTCACATACATGGAAATAGTAATTTCAGATCAAATACATGGAAATAGCTCATTCCCAAGTGTTTGAGAATAAACTTTACGATCATACCCCTATATAACATAACTTTTATAAATAATTTATTTTACAATAATAATAATAATTAAAAAATATAATAATAATTATTATAAAAATAATAATAATTATTATTATGAAAATAAAAATAAAAACAAAAATAAAAAATAATAACAGTGGTTAAATAATAATACTAATAAAAATAAAAAAATAAAATATAATAATATTATTATGAAAATAATAATAATTATTATAAATATAGAAATAAAAATAAAAGTGATAATTATTATTATAAAAGTAATAATAATAATAATAATAATAAAATTGATAATAATATTAATAATCATAATAATAATAATAAATAAATAAATATAATAAAATAATAATAAAAACAAAAACAATAAATAATAATAGTGATTAAAATAATAAAAAATACTAATAATAATAATGATAAAAATAAAAATAATAATAATACCAATATAATAATGATAATAATAATAGTAATAATAATTGTTGTTGTTGTTATTATTAATTTAATTTTAATTTTAATTTTGTTAATAATAATAATAATAATAATAATAATAATTATTATTATTATTATTATTATTATTATCATTATTTATTGTTGTTATTATTATTATTATTATTATTATTATATTTCTATTATTATTTTTTTAATTTTTGTTTTTATTTTTATCATTATTATTTATGTTTATATTGTTTACGGTTATGTTTATATTTATTTTTATTTTTAATACTATAATAATAAAAAGACAATCTTGTTATATTATACAAGTCATTCACATTATTACTCTTAATTCTTAAAGTATACCAAACATGTTTTCTCATTCCCAAGTTCATTTCATTTCCAGTTTCATTTTATTTCTTAGCTCATTCCATTCATGCCCAAATCTATTCTTAGGTACCAATCGCTACCTTAATATTTTACGTCACATTTTAGAGAAAGATAATGGTACAGACTATTTGAAAATTACTGATAATATGAAAGTCATTTGGTATGAATATGAAAAGGGGCAATAATTATAAAAGAAGTACATTGAAGTCGTTATTGAAGACCAAAAAAAAAAAGAAAAAGAATCACTGTTTAATTTCTCATGTTCAGAAAAATAGAAAAATAACTACCATTCTCTATCTCTCCGATAAGGTAGAGTGAAAAGTTTATTTTTAAAAAAAAGAAAGAAAAGAAGTAAAGATAAATAGAAACTTGATTCTTCATATTGAAAATTGAAAATTGGAAAAGCACCCATATCATAGGCTTTTTCTTTTTTATTCAAAGGAATGTATAAGGTCATCTATACCATAGGCGTTTAGCTTGTGAAGCATACTGAATCTAAAAAAATTCTGAGAATAAAGAACTTTGTAGTATTTTATGAGAAAAAAAAATATCAAGACACTTTTCAAAAGTACTTTTTTATCCCAAAAATAAAAAATAATTTACTCATTTGAAAGATCCAAAAGAATCGGCTATTTTCCTAACACCTTTAACATGATTAACTCTTTGAACAAAATAAAATTATCTTAATTATCTTTTAATAAACCACCGTTTTAATAGACCACGACACGGCCCTCTCCGACCTCGATGACACATGTCTACCGCGAAATAAATAAATGCGCAAATTAACTAGCGAATTATGACTTGGACTAGCCCTTGGGAAAAAGTCAGTTGGATTGTGCATCTATAGTCTTGCGCACCCTATTGGAGATGGATCAAAAAGGGATACGACCTTAAGGGTCGTGGATGTAATATAATTATCGATTAGACGTCTATTCAAACCAAAAAAAGAAAAAAGAGAGAGAGAGAGAGAGAGAGAGAGAGAACACATAATTCGTGTATTGTGTTCTTGGTGCCAAATTCAACAGACACCATAACACCAAAGTAGGCATCTAGGTAAGGTACTCTCTCATTTAGTTGAGCTCAAATTTTAAGGTCCAACTAACAAAACATGCAAAAAGTAAGCTATTTAAAGTTCGTAAACAAATTATGCAAAGAAATTATTTCTTATGTACTTATCTTTATGTAGAGTAATTATCTGAAAATTAGCAAATGATCAATCATAGAGTTGTTTCAAAAGTTACCATCCCATCCTCTTATAGGTAGTTTGAAAGTAATGAAAATTAATCAATTCTACACAATAAAGACACTCTGTGCTATCTCATGAAGTCATCATCTTACCATTGCCAAATTATTCTAACTTAATTGATAAGGGGACAATTTAGTAACTGATTTGAAAATGAAAACATTTAAAAGTTAACATTTTAAAGGTATTAAAAAAAATAGTATAATAGTTGGATATTATGTATGAAGATTTGGACTTTGTACTTTTTTTGGATGTTCAAAATAGAAGAATTGTTTTAAAGGGTGTTTTGAGATTTCTCCTATTTTTATTTTTAAAATTTTTTAAGTCCAAAATGTTTGGTAGATTGTCTAACATGAATATCTCCAAATTTGTTACACCCAAAACTCTCAAGATAATTTGGTGATGACTTTAATATAATTGCCTACTATTTCAAATAACTTCTCGTATATACTTACTTAAGTTTCACCATATTTCTTGAACAAAAATATATATTTTTTATATATATTTTTAATTAGTGTATCCTATATGTGTAAGATCTCATTTAATTAAATAATTATAAGCTTTTAGTATCCATATTGTGTCATGTCTATATTTGTGCAACATATTATTTAATCATTCAGTTGCTCTCCGAAGTTAAAAACGATTCAAGTTGAGAATGAAGTAAAAAAATTAAAATTAGTTTATTAAGAGTTAGGTCTCCTTAGAACCTAAAGGACACATTTATAGCATACTTTTAGGATATTAACAATTATTATTTGAAGTTCCTTAATTCTTTTGACTACCAAATATACATCTTGAATTTGAACTAACACGTATTAATATTTTATAGTTTGTTTACATCACATTAAAGAATTACAAACGAAATTATCAGTTTTAAATATGTGAGCAAAAACACAAATTCAGACAACGTGATAGAGAATTGATGAATGTCAACCTTCATAATGAGCAAATGATGAATATCAATAAAATATTGTTATAAATAATTAAATAAATGGAAACTCTAAAAGGTCTGACTTTTATTCTCTTCACACGCTCTACCATATCAATACGAATCAATCCCTTTATTAGCAACTGTCTCTCAATCCCTCTCAAATTCTTTTAGTCTTGTGAACTAGTGCGAATTACTAGTGACTCGTTTGAAAAAATAAGAGGATCTCATAACTTTAAATCTAGAGTCCTGATTGTAGATTCGACGTCTACAATTTGTATTACCAATATTTTTCTTTTTTAACTATAATTTACTTGTACTTCAGGCAGTTAAAGAAAGAATAAAAATAGATTTGGTAATAAATAGAGAAACATGACAAGTAAAGCAATATGAAGGATATCAAGAAGAATGAGCAACTTGCAAGATTGATTATCTTCCATAATATTATTCTACTCAAACACTATTACAGTCAATGAGTAACATAATTCACATTATACACATAGTAAACAACAATCCAAATTAGTGTAATATTAAACAGGGAAAAAATATTTTCGTAATTATGTCATAATAAAGGTGTCATTCATGTTTATGCATATTAAACAACAATCTAAATAAGTATAATATTAAATACGAGAGGAAACTTTTTGTAATTATATCATAATAAAAGCGCAATCAAGTAATTTACAGAACGACAAACAAAAAAGAACAAAAAAAAAAAGAAAAAAGAAGGGGCATGTCACAAGACTTCAAGATCTTTTTTGAACTTTATTTTTCTTTCATTGTTAACATGTTTTTTTTGGGTAAAAATATCCAACATGGTGATGCAGAAGAATTTTTGTACATTGTACTTAGCTTTCACTCTAGCTGGACAAAAAGCACACAATGGTCCAATTCTATACAACACAAAACCTACCAATTTAATGCAAAACAAAAACACATTTCGTGCTGTTATTTGCTGTCTTGTCTAACGCCTTTTACATCCCCTTCATTCATAAAAGGTTTTTATAATTTTATCGACCAGCTCTTTGTTTTAAATACGTGTTATCATCACTACACACGTTATAATTTATGAAATTTATCATTTATTTTGAATCTAACAGAAACTTCCAATACAATAAGGTTGTGTATTGTCACAAATCGAGCACAAATTGCTCGAGCAATACCCTAATCTCCCAAGAGCAAGACTAGGCTAGCCTACTCCTAATCGCGACAAGCACAAATACTTCACAGTAATCGATAAAAAACAAGTAGCAATAGAGTATATTTGAAACAATGATATCCATGTTAATCCACATCAAACATACATTAAACTCTTATAATTTGAGATTTCTCAAATAAACATCTAGATACAATAGAAATTACGATACATGAAATTCTGCTAATCTTTTCCAAATATTTGCGTTTGCCTTGTGCGCTAGTTACAACATTAATACATTAGATTAATTTTATCAATAATATTAATAATATGTTTTACAAATACATAATTTTTTATACTGATGAATCTCGCATAATGTGGCCCCAACAATATCGTGTCGTACCCAATATTAACCCGTGTTTTACTGGCAGCAGAAACTAGTAACTCCCCATATCTGCTTACTTTATTTTTTTTGGGTCAAACCCTAAACACATTCTTTTTATATTTAAATCTTACCCAGTACATATTATACACAGAAAATACATTTACATACATATATTTATTATCAAATTCTCAGATATTTATTTATAGCATATATATATATACATACATATACACAAGATCCTTATTACACTGCAGAGACTCCAAAGAAGACCAAAAAAGTCATCACCATTTCAGTTTTCTTTCAACAGTAGTAAGCCTCATTAAAATCACCCAATTTTTGGAATTTTTTATTCATCCATTTTAATTTCTATTTTCTGTCAATTAATTGATTTACTTAAAAATATATCGTGTTGAATTTATGTATATGTGTCTATGTGTTAGATCTGTTATTTGAATTTTTTTAAATAATTTGTTAATTTATATTGGTTTGAATTTGATGTGCGTGTTGTGAATTAGATCTGATAATGTAAAAGTTGAATTAAAGTATTTAAATTTTGGATCTGTTCTGTGATCAGTTCGATTTTCGATTTTGTGAATTAATTTTGAGTTTTAGTGGTTTAATTTACTGTGCTATTGATCTGAAATTTGGATATCTGTTAATTGACTAGTAAAGATTGTATATTTTGTTCAATAAATTGAGGGTTTACATTTTTGGGAGTTATAATCGAGTGTTTAGCGAAATGTGGAATCATCGGGCTACTTTCCTATACCAAATTTTACTTCATTTTGGTTATTTGGTTGCACTTGAAAGTTGCTTTTTAGTTTCGTTGCACATTTTTAGTTATTTTGTTTATGATGTGATTATACTGGTAATATAATGGTTTGCTTCCTTAGTTATGCTTTAGATCATGGAGTGAATTTTTCGGGTTAAGATATTTTGCAGTTGAATGGAATGTGGATACTTCGGGCTACTTTTTGGCATCATTTTTACTTTACTTAAGTTTCGGTCAAAAAGAAATCTTTCTTGTTTTATGACGTGTTCTTTTTTAGATACTTCAGTTATGATACAATCGCGTTGCAGATCATGGACGGGATTTCTTTTACTTTTCCAGTTGGTTTATCTATTTTTAGTTTTTGACAGTTTTATTTAACAGGATTTTGAGCACTGAAGGATTTAAGAGAAGCCAAGTTTGTATGAGGAATTGTGAAGGTTGCTGTCTGGTGCTTGAGGGGTGAAACTTCTCTGGTGCCTGGTTGCTTAAAAAAGATAAAAAAAAATGGCTCCTTCTAGCAAGGCTGAAAAGAAGGCTGCAGTTGATGCAGCCGCGTGGATGTTTAATGTGGTGACTTCTGTTGGGATCATCATAGTCAATAAGGCCTTAATGGCTAAGTATGGCTTCAGCTTTGGTAAGTTCTTTTACAGTAAGTTTGCACTTCTTTGATTAACTATGGCCTAAGTTTGATTAATTAAGTTCTTGAAATATTTTATTCATTTAAGCTCAAGTAGAATTTGTGGCATCTTTGGAGTGATACGAGTTTTTTAACCCTTTTTCATGAATGACAAGATTGAGGATTCAATTATGAGTAGCAGCTTGTCCTGTTAGTGTGAAATTTTGGGCCATAGCCAAATTTTGTCACTGAGTGATTCTAAGATATGGCGAAGAAAGGGAACCAAAATCACAGTTTCTGATGGTTGAGCTGTGAGAAGGAAGAAATAGCATTTTGTTTGCTGTATGATAATATCCTTTTAGTTATTGAAATTGATAATAATCTGAAAGAAATCTGATTTTAGGTTCCATGATTGTTCATAGAAACCCGAACCCTTCCTTGGGATAGAAGAGTTGGCAAAGCTTGTGTTCAGGGTTTTCAATTGCATGGCAATTAGCAATAAGTATATAGACTAGATTGAATTGGTATATTGTGAAACTATCGGAAAGGTGAGAAGAAAAATATCGGTGAGAGGATGTTAAATAGCAGCGCTGAGAATAGGAATGTTGCCAGTGTAGTCATGATATACTTGTTTTATGTGCTTGCTAGTGTAACCATGATATATTTGTTTTATGTGTTTCTGAGTTTGTCCATTATGAGAATTGTTCTAGCATTTAACTATTAAAGTTTTTGCAGCTACGACATTAACTGGTTTACATTTTGCTACCACAACCTTGATGACGGTTGTCCTTAGGTGGCTGGGGTATATCCAATCTTCACATTTACCCTTCCCAGATCTTCTGAAATTTGTTCTATTTGCAAACTTCTCTATTGTGGGGATGAATGTCAGTCTAATGTGGAATTCAGTAGGATTCTATCAGGTAGTTTGGTATGCTTCAGTTTGCCCTCCTAATTTTATTAAATAAATCACACTGTTAATATTATCTCTAATATTACTGTCAGATTGCAAAGCTGAGCATGATCCCTGTATCCTGCCTATTGGAAGTCGTATTTGACAAAATTCGATATTCAAGAGACACAAAGCTCAGCATTGCGGTTGTTCTGTTGGGTGTTGCAGTCTGCACTGTTACCGATGTGAGTGTCAATGCTAAAGGGTTCATTGCTGCCTTTATTGCAGTCTGGAGTACTGCTCTGCAACAGTATGTAAGTCCTTTCCTCTTCTTGACCATTGCAGATAGTGCTGTCACGATAATATTTTCCATCATACAAGAGTTTGATTGAATTAACATTCATGAACAATCTCTGGCTTTTCTAAGTTGCATAATTTGTATGTAATTCTGTTTGCAAGCTCAGAAAGTTATATTTATGGCTTTGCTTCCATGTGTGCAGTACGTTCATTTCCTTCAGCGGAAATATTCGCTTAGTTCTTTCAATCTGCTGGGGCATACCGCACCTGCCCAGGCTGCATCCCTACTGATCGTAGGCCCCTTTCTGGATTATTGGTTGACAAATAAAAGGATTGATGCCTTTGAGTTTAAGTTTCCATCAGTGGTAAGTATATCTGTACCTTATTGTAATCTGCAAATGTTCTTTTGTCATCATGATTTAATTCCATACTTCTGGACTTTGGAGTTATTTGTGTGATTGTTGGTAAGTTATGGTTCTGGAACACACGTGTAACACATGTGCAACTCCCAACAATGGGATTCGCGGTCATCCAGTGTTTGCACATTCATATTTAGTGTTGTCGCCTTGTCCAGCTTCTTGTGTCTTTGCCAAGCTTTGTAGGCTTCTGAGTCTAAAGTTTGAGAGAAGTATTTTGAGTATTCTCTTCTGCAGCAACAAAGTGGTAATTCAGGCTTTTAACTTTTATGAGGGGGAGATGAGTCTCTTCCTTGCTTTTTGCTTTCTAAATCTGTTGATGAATTTTTTAGATAGTATATACAATTTAAATCTCCTTGTCTACTTTACTTAACAGGGAGTATCTGAGTCATAATGTGTCATGTGATTCTTTAAACTAATCCTTGGGCACACACTGAACAGGCCTTCGTCTTAGATAGGTGGCTCTTGGTTTATCTTATTAATCCTTTCCTTTTTCATGAGATGAAAAATACTCAGTGCACACAACCAGTCTCTGTTGACTTGTTTGCCACAGCTGTGGATATTCTTTTCGGGTTTTCGGCTGAGAGGGAGAGTTATTATATTAGAACTTGATAGGTTGATCTTCACGAAGTTCTGTAGCTATTTGTTTCTTTAAGGTCAGAGCTTTCACGTAAATGCTGCAATCTGATAGTCGAGAACATTTTAGTCATGAAGGCTGCTTTAAAGATGAATTTGGTGTTCACAGATATTTTTAGAATGTTTAAGTTTGGTATATGTTTAAATTCTCTCAAATCAAGTCTTCTGTGTTTCTTATCATATACAGTAGCATCATAGCTTCTCTTTGATTTTTTTTTTTTTTTTTCTTCTGGGTCTGAAAATGCAAATTTTTTTGATGATTGAGAAATAAGCTTTAATCAATTCCTCTATCGGGGAACTTTTTTTTTTTTCTGATCAGAGGAAAAAACTAGTGTGTATGTTGATTTACTTTTATTTGATCCTTCTCAATTAGCTGGTGTTAGAGATTATATCTTCTACTGGAGAGGCTTCCTATTATCCTGTTAGTAATATATGGTGTTCGGGTGTATTGTAAACACAACATGTGTAAAAGTCCTCTCCACTTTGGCTCCGTTTGTTTGCCGTAAAATAATTTACTTATGAAAAATATTTTTCGTAGAAAATATTTTCATGAAAAATAAAATATTTTACAAAAAAAATAAAATGTTTTTTTTTTTTGTAGTGTATGTTTATTAGCAAATCTCTGTGACCTCAGGGCATAATTAGGCCATTACTGATTCATGTCTCCTACTATTCATATACTTATGACTCTCATCTCTATGCGCCAGCCATCGAAAACAATGCCCTCTGACATTTTCTCTCTGCACCTCTTCTTTTCTTCAGGCGTTTATAATCCTCTCATGCACTATTGCGATAGGCACCAATCTCAGCCAGTTCATCTGTATTGGAAGATTTACAGCTGTATCATTCCAAGTTCTCGGCCACATGAAAACCATCCTGGTCTTGATCCTGGGCTTCTTATTTTTCGGAAAAGAGGGTCTCAATTTACACGTGGTCCTCGGTATGATCATCGCTGTAGTTGGAATGATATGGTACGGGAATGCCTCATCAAAACCTGGTGGGAAGGAGCGCCGTAGCTATTCGATGCCCAGGAGTAATAGCCAGAAGCATGACTCTTCAGAAGCTGATGAGAAGGTTTAGGCATTTTTGCAATTCAAGCATACAAGGAACAGCCAATATTAGGAAACTTTTCAGAAACATCTGACTTTAGATAAACCACATGAATTGAGGCCTCTGAATCTTGTAATTGTTAAATTATTTCTTAAAGTTAAATCCCCTGAAAGGGATGATGATATTCTGGGATAGGGTTTACATCTACTCTTAATTTTTCCATTCTGTTCCATGATCATAATTTAAAGTGATTAATTCTTTGGCTATTGAACCTCTTTCTTTCTAACATTGTCATGAATTAAAATTGGTTGAAGTTTATGAATATCTTTGTTTTGATAAATTATCAGATAATTTCACTTATCAAGGTAATACCAGCCCTTGTTTTCTTCTTTCCTTTCTTGGAGATGGAAAACACTTAGGTCTGTCTGACAGACCGTCCGTCCCACATTAGAGGGACGAGGGACGAGGGACGAACGTCCATTAGACGGACTGAAGTTTTTTTTCTTTAGAGATTGGTTTTAGTGTAGTTGACAGTCATATGTTCCTTTCTCCAGCAAGTGGAGGTTGATTTTTAGTGGAAATGAACTGTAAGTGGAGGTTGATTCTTAATGTAGATGGACTGAAGTTATGTATTTAGAAGATGGAGCCTAACTTGGGTATGATGTGCATGATGGAGTAATCTCTTTGTCTAATCACGAGGTTACATGAATTTTATTTGGGATTGATTTATTTTTGTTAGAAGCATGGGTTGTGTAGCTAAATACGACTCCGAAATCTCATATAGAAACAGAAAGAGCATAGATAAAATAACTAGTTGAAGAACATAGAAATATGGTATTAATTCATTCGGGCTAAAAAGTAAAGCAAAAATAATCCAATTAGTTGGTCTTTTTTTTTGTTTTTTTTTTGTTTCTAGTAATTTATTTCATTAGAAAAACTGTACAAAAGGAAACAAACTCCAGAGGGATACTCGGCTCTAGGCCTATTTACATTAGAATACTTCTATCAATTTTCCAAGCCAAACAATGAGATCTATTGAGAATATCGCCACTAAATTTTCTTGTACTATAAATTTTAAATCTTCCTTCCTGCGCCACTTAGATTCAGGAAGTAGCCTCTGCCCATCGTGACAAAAAGGTGTTGTGCGGTATTAGGTTATTCTTAATAAAATCTCTAAAATATAATTTTTTTTAATTTGAATATTTTTAGAGACCCCAATCTCTAAAAATAATACTATTCATGATAAAAGTACGTGAGGTCTATCACTTTTGACTTAAAAGATACCAAAATAGAGACCGAGTCTCTATTTTCTTCCACAAATTTGTTAAAGAAAATGGAGGTTGGGTCTCTATTTTGATATCTTTTAAGCCAAAAGTGGTGGACCTCACGTACTTTTACCATGAATAGTGTTATTTTTAGATACTGGGGTCTCTAAAAATAGGGTAAAATGCAGCAGAGGTCCCCATTGTTTACTCAAAAATCAATATAATCCTCATTGTTTCAAAATGCTCAAAAAGGTCCCCAATGTTTATAAATATGCTCATTGTGGTCCCCACCGTTAAAAATCTAACTGAAAATGCATAAAATGACTAAACTACCCTAACTGAATCAAAAAATTACAAAGTTATCCTTCCCTTCTTCTTCCTCTTCCACCCCACCCAACTCCACCACCACCCCTACCAAACAAACGCCGCCGGTCAACACCACCACCACCTACCAGCCGCCGGTCAACACCACCACCACCTACCAGCCATCAGAACAACGCCTCCCACCACGCGAGCCACCATCCCCCACCCACGTAAGCCCACCGCAAGCCACCACCCTCACCCACACCGCCAATCACCACCACGGCCAGTCACCACCACACCGCAAGCCACCACTCTCACCCACACCGCCAGTCACCACCACACCGCAAGCCACCACCATCACCCGCATCGCCAGTCACCACCGCAAGCCAACACCCACGCGAGCACCACCACCCGCGAACACCACCTCCACCCACGTGAGCACCACCACCACCAACACCCGCGAACACCACCTCCACCCACGCGAGCACCACCACCACCACCCGCTAACACCACCTCCATCCACGCGAGCACCACCACCACGACCACCCGCGAACACCACCTCCACCCACGCGAACACCACCTCTACCCACGCGAGCACCACCACCACCCTCGAACACCACCTCGACCGTCGCGAGCACCACCACCACCACCACCCGCGAGTTTGTGTATTTGTTTTTGGCTTTGTGTGTGTTCGTGTGTGTATAATGTTTTTGTGAATGTTTTGGTGTGTGTTTTAGTGTGTGTTTTGGTGTGTTCGTGTGTATTTTTGTGTGTGTTTTGGTGTGTGTGTTCGTGTGTGTTCTGTGTGTGTTTTTGTTTATTTTAGTGTGTGTTTTTTGGTATTTTTCGTGTGAAATTTTGTGTTTTTTGTAATTTTCCAATTTTACCCCTAAAATACTATTTACATATGTTAAAACTAACCAACATTTTAACGGTGGGGACCACAATGAGCATATTTATAAACATTGGGGACCTTTTTGAGCATTTTGAAACAATGAGGATTATATTGATTTTTGAGTAAACAATGGGGACCTCTGCTGCATTTTACCCTTAAAAACATCTAAATTAGGAAAGTTTTGTATTTGAAGACTTCATTGAGGATGCCCTTAGATAGACTAAACGAGCAAACAAACATATGCGCGTAGTGTAATGACTTTCACTCCCCTTGCTTGTTTCCGAGGACCGCGTTACTTGAGTTGAGCGGTACCTTATAAGGCTATTGTTAGACATGGAGGCCGGTGGATTGATCGGGGGTTCGCGCTTTGGAGAGCAAATAAATAAAGCGCATTTCAAGCTAAATTCCTTATGGAACTCTCTTAACCTAAAAGAGACTTGGGTTCTGTTTGTTTGTCATAAAATATTTTCCTAATTTTTTGATATTTAGTAATACTAAAAAATTGGTCAACCCAAAAACATTGTCCTATCAAAGGAAAATATTTAGTTGAAATAAGTGAAAAATGTTTTCATGTCCTTTGGGATAAGAAAATATTTTTTACTCATTCTACCTCACTTTCACCCAACCCCGGACCCTACTCCACCCCCACAACCAACCCCACCCCACCCCACTCCCGTCACATTTTTAATTAATTATTATTAAATAAAAATTAATTAATTAAACAATAAATATTTATTTAATAATAAAAAACTAATTAATTTTAATTTAATGGATAATAAATTAACAATTAATAAAATTATATTTATTATTAATTAATAATAATTAATTAAATAACTAATTAATTATTTGATTAATTTAAGATTTTTATTCATTTAATAACTATTAATTCATTTTTTATCTAACTTTAGAAATTAATAATAATTAATTGAAAATTTGATTAATTTAATAATAAACATTAATTAATTAAATAATAAAATATTATTTATTTAATAAAAACAATTAATTATTTTAATTTAATGACTAATAAATCAATAATATAATTATTTTTAATTTAATTAAAAATAATTAATTAAATAGATAAATAATTATTTAATTAATTTAATATTATTTATTTATTTACTAATAATTAATTATTTATCTAGTTTTATAAATTAATAGTAATTAATCGATTAATTATTATCAATCTATGAAATTATTAATTAATTAGTTTATTTATTATGTATTAATTAATATTTTTATTAATTAATTATTTTAAAATTTATTCATAAATTAATTAATTATTAATGATTGATCAGAAAATATTTTACAGTGTGACAACCAAACACCAGAAAATATTATGTTTTTTTAGAAAAATAATCTCCCTTGAAAATATTTTCTACCAACAAGTTATTTTACACCAAACAAACGAAGCTTTAGTTGGTGCAAATTGAGTTTTCCCCATTGAAAGGCAAGATCCCAAAAATCTTCATTTTAAAGTCGAACAACCTTAATTGTGGATTTCTAAGGTGTACATTAATGATCCAGTTAACACAAGCATTCGTTTACATAGCCTTGTGGTGACTTGAGCAAGTTAAGGCTTCATTTGATTACCGTAAAATATATATATTTTTTATTTTTCGTGTTTGGTATCAACGTAAAATAAGACAATTGAAAAATATTTTTATCACCTTTTTTTACTTTGGTTAGTTGTTAATGATTTCCACCAATGCAACTTAAACTTTTGTGCTAGTATGAGTGAAGCCCTCTATCGTACCTAGTCTCGTTAATTTAAACTTGGTCTAAATCAGATTAGTCTATTACATCCTTCTCATCCAATTAAGCAAACTCTTCAAGAAATCTTCAAGAACTCTTCAAGAAGCCTTCAAGAACTCTTCAAGAATGGAAGGTACTGAATCGCAAATCCTTGTGCAAATCCATTATCACATTTTAATGCATATCAACTTTTGTTGGCTCACTTCAATTTCTATAGGTGGAAACCGAAACTACAGAACTAGACTTTGCAAATACTATTTGAATTTTTTCACTTGCTATGGAAAAACTATCATATACCAAAGCATAGTTTTTGTTCTTGGCTAGCTATCCTTGACAGGTTGCCAACACGGTATCGTCTCATGTGTTAGGGCTTTCAAATTCGTAGGGTTTGTACTCTTTGCAACATGGTCTTGGAAACTAGGGACCACATTTTCTTTGAATGTTCGTTTAGTAGAAGAGTTTGGAGAAGCTGTGCAAAAAAAGCAAGAATCAAAACACTGGGTGTCCAATGGGATAGAATTGTGCAAGGCTGCAGTATTTTTGCAAAGAGGAAGACATTGTAGGGATCTATTGTTAAACTTAAGTTTTGTGCTTGCATTTACCATTTGTGGCGGGAGTGTAATGTAATAATTTTCAGAAATGAAGTTGCAAATGAGGAACAAGTCATTAAATTTATCTCAGATGATATATGTGACGGCGGAGACTTAGCCGTACATTTGATTACTATTGCATCCACTATTTGTGCATTTTTACTTTGCCTTACTTGTTTCTTTACATGACTACTATTCATCATATTTTTCAACTTTTTATTTTCTTTGAATTACCATCTTCCTTAAATCCTATTAATTTTTTTGGGAATGAGAAAAATGTGCATTTGAGCTAAATGCATTAGGAGGCTTTGTTTCGAATATGTTTTAGCAAACTAGTGAATAGTATTACATAACTAAACTAGGTGTTTTAATTAGCTAAAATTAATTGTACAATTATGACTTATTTCTAGCTAGCTAAACTCCTTTTAATAGTCAATATGTGCACCCAACTTGACCCCACCCTATTATATACTCAACACCTCACAACTTAAGCTTACAACTTAGCAACAAAAAAAAGAAAAAGAGAGAGCAAAGCTGAAAATACTGTAGCAGGGCCGAAAATCAGGATAGAAGGAGGATGAGAGATTTTTGCTCAACAAATCCTCATTCCAAGCCAAGCCAAGCTAGGTGCAAGTGGTTTAGGGTGTTTACTAGCCTCCTAAGAGCTCCTACGCACAATAGGTGAGAGGTTTCATACCTATTTTTGCATTTGAAAAATGTTGCTCTTTTCTTGAATTCATGGATTTGCTATCAAATGCTTATGTAATGCTTAAAGATGCTTATGTATGTTGTATATAAGTAGTAGAAACCTTATTTATACTATTGTTTCATAGCTTAAATGGTTGAAATCGCTCGTTGTTTATATGGCATGAATAGTGACGGGAAAACTAGGGTTTTGCTTATTTAGACCTTATAGCTTGAATTAATGGTTCTAATAGATGCTTTAGATGTTAATGAAAGTAGTGTAAAGGCCCCGTAGGGTTTAATTGGCCATAACCTATCAAAAGCATGAAATAGCTGACTTTTAAAAAGGGGTTTTGGTGTTATAGCGAATCCGAGTTGAATTGACCTTCCCTTTTGGTATTCCTAGACTAAGTAGACTCTAGTTATGCCTTGCTAGCTTCCGTTTGAGTCCCGGGTGAGGTACGCGTAGTACAAAGTCGTAAGAGAAAAAGTGGGACTTTCGGGCTAAATGCGGGTAATTGGGTGACTTTGAGGATCCGAAGGGGGCCTAAGAGGTTAATTAGGAGCATGGAATAGACCACTCACGAATCTAGAACCGTAACATGAGTTTGGAAGCAAAAATGGGTTGAGTTACAAAGGAGTTTAAGTACAATTTTGATTGTCTCATGCTTCTAGGACTTTGACATGACTCCTTGTGTGTTTAAATGTGTTTTCAAGATGTTTGGAGCTTTTGTTATAGTTCTATGTGAATCTTGATTATGCCCTTTTGTAATTTGCTTAATTGTTATATGAAATTGCGTCTTTTCTAACTGTTTCGAGGACAACTTACTTTGTTGTTCCTCCCATGTGTTATTGCTTCTATTATTGATATTATATTTCCATTGTTAAGTGCATTGCATAGTGGTTGTGCAACCATAGTGTCAGGGGCGGTTGTATTGAATATCAGCTGGGCGGCAGCGGGCTTGCCAGTGGATATTCAATCTTCATACCCTAGTCCCTCACTCGCCTAGTCCGGAGATTGCCAGGGGGTGTTGGGTCGTAGGATTAATGGGGTACATTCGGAGTACACCCACTGGAGTGATCGGGGTTATGCTGGTACGTTGATCGTGATTCGTGGTTCGTAGATCGTGGATCGTGGTTCGTGATCAATAATAAGAGAATTCTGGAGTGTTGGGGTTAAGTGTATTGTATCGTATCCTTTGATATGTGTGGTTATTTACTGTTTCAAATATACTTTACATGCCTTTCTTGTTTAACTATTATATTTGTTGTATTGCACGTCCCGGGTAGTCTTTATCCCTTACTGGGCAATAGTGGTTACTCATACCTCGCTAACATATTTCAGGAGACGCTGTGGTTGAACCCCAGCTTGATTTGGTTAAGGGGAAAGAACACGAGGTCCAGATTGATCAGTTGCCTTAGTTGTAGTGTTTACTTGCTTGAGGTGGATTGTGGTGCTTGTTGTGTTATAAAGACTTGCTTGTTGCTATGTTCTATTTTGGAGATTGGAGCTCATGTGTATATTGTTAAGTTGTATGTTTGGATGTAATGAATGATAAGTATCCATGGTATGTAATAACTAGTATTCTTACATTTAGTTGTTGCATGCTTGTGTGTTGGCTTTGGGGGTTGCAATGATTGTCCTTTAATTTCTAAGAATGTTTAAATGTTATCATAGAGTGGCATGATAAGCGATTTTGTAAAGACGCTTATGTTGTGAATGCATGCTTGTGTGATTCTAGACTGTTTGTATGTCTTAAGGCTCGGATGGCCTTAAAGCTAAGATATTTAGTTGTAAATGAATGTCTTATTATGTTGTGGCTTTATTGAGTGTTTACAGGTTTTTAGAATATCCACGGTACAAGGGAAACTCTGTCCATTTGTCGGGTCCAGATTTAACCTTTAGTGTGGGGTTGGGTCGGGGCGTGACATTTAGGTGGTATCAGAGCTATTTGAATGCGTGAAGCAAGGTTAATTTCCTCGGCATATGGGTAGAGGTCTGTATGCTCAAGTTGGATTACGTGACTATGTGATTGTTTAAGTGTCTAAGTATTTGAGTAAAGGACATGCTAGCATGTAAGAAGAATTTCAAAAGTATGATATGCCATGAATATGAAAAGTTTAGTAATACTTGTTAAGTGTTTCATATGTTGACTTTTGTGTATAAGATGTTGAAACATATACCTGCTATCTTTGTGTTATCTATTTGTCTACTATAATATTATATTCTTCTAGCATCAAGATGAGGAAAAGGGGAAGACCGAGGAGAGAGCCGGAGGAAGCTCCTAGGCAGGATGTATCGGGAGAAGGTGAAGGTGTAGCGAAAAATGCACTGCAGGGACCAGAACCGAGCAATCCGCAGATTCTGGCTACTATGGCTGCTGCTATGAATACTATTGCATAGTTTGTGACACAGCAGGGTCAGCCAGGGACTGGTAGAGGTAATCAGGCTGCTAGAGCAAAAGGTAGCGGTACTGTTGGGGGTAATTTGTATGACAGGTTCTTACACCATGGGGCGTATAGCTTCTATGGTGAGCCGGATGATATGAAAACAGAGTTATGGCTGAGGAAGTTTGAAAGAGTTACTGCAATACTTGAGTGTGATGGTGAGAGAAAAATCACTTATGCTGCATTCTTGTTGGAGGGTGACGCCGAGGAATGGTGGTAAACCGTTAGTGAAAAGTGGGAGGCCGAGAGAGTACAAAATTCGTGGGCCAACTTTATTCGAGAGTTCTGAGATAAGTATGTATCTGTAGTAGCCCGTGAGAGACATCAGGAGGAGTTTATAGCTCTGAGGCAAGGAAACATAACCGTGGATCAGTATGAGGCTACCTTTACTAGACTCTCTCGCTATATGCCAGCGTTAGTGCAACCGGAGGACATGAAGATTCAGAGATTTATCAAAGACCTGAGAAGTGATATTATGTTTAATCTGTCTTCGAATGATTATTCTAATTATGCTGTAGTAGTTAGGGGCGCATCAAGATATGAGAAACGCAAGGCAGATGTGTTGGACGAGTCTAGTCAGTCGAGTAAACGATAATACCAGTCACAGAGTCAGGGGTACTAGAGGCAGACTGTTTCAAGTGGTCAGAGTCAGTTGTCGAGGCAGACTCAGAGTTACACCAGGCCTACTCAGACTCAAGCACGACCAGTTCAGAGTCAGAATCAGGGGCAGTATCGCCCAACAGTAACTCGTTCACAACAGGGTAGTTCAGTTACTTCTACTTACAGAGCTCATTCGGGAAGCACTGCTCTAAGACGTCACTAGCAGTGCAACTTCTGTCAGCGCCAAGGCTACACTGAGGAGAATTGCTGGAAGAGATTGAACAGGTGTACAGGCTGCGGGAGTGACCAGCACAGGGTTAAAGATTGCCTAAAATTTAAGAACACCAGGGGTCAGACACCGACTCAAAATTCTCAGACCAGGGCACCAGTAGCAGCACCACGGGGGCAGGCTCGAGTATTTGCTTTGGATTCTGAGGAGCTTCCGGATACGACTGCTGTGGTAGAAGGTACATTTATCCTTAATGATCAATCAGTTAAGGTTTTAATTGACTCTAGGGCTACTCATTCATTTATTACTCCTACTTGTGCACAAAATGCTAAACTGAAACATGATAAACTGTTGCATGAGGTTGTAGTTTATACTTCTATGGGTCCGAAGTTTATTACTAGATCTATTTGCAGAGCATGTAATATTTTTATCGAGGATCGTGTGTTTCCTGCTGATTTGATTATTCTACTCTTCAATGACTTTGAAATTATTTTGGAGATGGATTGGTTGGGTAGATATTATGCACAGCTTGACTGTAGAAAGAAGATTGTGAGATTAGAAATGCCTGACCAACCTGTAATTCAAATAGTTGGAAGTAGAAAATCAACTGGAACTCCTATAATTTCTTCTATTAGAGCATTTAAACTATTGAGCAAGGGTGGTGAGGTTTATTTTACATATTTAATTAATCAACATGGGGACCATCTGATATTGAATGATGTACCTATTGTGAGAGAGTTTTCGGGGGTTTTTCCTGAGGAATTGCCTGGTATACTGCCTGATAGGGAGATAGAATTCATGATTGATTTATTGCCGGGGACAACACCTATCTCTAGGACTCCGTATAGAATAGCTCCACCCGAGTTGCAGGAATTGAAAGTTCAATTGCAGGGATTACTTGAGAAGGGATTCATTCAGCCGAGTTCATCACCTTGGGGTGCACTAGTTTTGTTTGTTAAGAAGAAAGATAGATCTCTTCGCTTATGCATCGATTATCGAGGTCTCAATCAAGTTGTTGTCAAAAATAAATATCCTTTGCCTTTAATTGAAGAGTTATTTGAACAGTTGCAAGGTGCCAATGTATTTTCTAAATTCGATATGAGGCAGAGCAATTATCAGTTGAGGATTAAGAAAGATGATGTTCCTAAAATTAATTTTGGAACTCACTATGGTCATTATGAGTTTGTTGTTCTGCCGTTTGGTTTAACTAATGCTCCTGCCGTATTCATGGACCTAATGCAGAGGGTATTCCGTCCTTATCTGGACTAATTTGTGGTTATCTTTATTGATGATATTCTGGTATATTCTAAATATGATGCGGAGCATGAACATTATTTCAGAATTGTATTGCAGACTCTTCAATAGCATCAGTTATTTGCAAAATTCAGTAGATGCGAATTCTAGTTAAATCAAGTTGCTTTTCTTGGTCATATTATTTCGCAGGATGATATTTTTGTTGATCCAGCAAAGATTGAAGTTGTATTATCTTGAAAACGGCCTGAAATTGTTACAGAGATCCGTAGCTTCCTTGGCTTAGTTGGGTATTATCGGAGATTTGTTAAGGATTTCTCTAAAATTGCAGGGCCTTTGACTCAGCTTACTCAAAAGAAAACAGTGTTTGACTGGGATGATAAGTGCGAGGCTAGCTTCCAGGAATTGAAGAAGAGATTGACCACAACTCCTATTCTTGCTTTACCTGAGGGTTATGATAATCTGGTAATCTATAGTGATGCTTTTAAGGAAGGTTTGGGCTGTGTATTGATGCAAAATAGAAAGGTTATTGCTTATGCTTCCAGAAAATTGAAACCTTATGAACTCAACTATCCGACGCATAATCTTGAACTCGTAACTATCATTCTTGCATTAAAGAAATGGTGTCATTATCTCTGGGGTAACAAGTTTGAAATCTTTACAGATCACAAGAGCTTGAAATATCTGTTTTCACAAAAAGAATTGAACATGAGGCAGAGACGTTGGCTGGAGTTAATTGAGGATTACAACTGCACTATTAATTATCTTCCAAGCAAGGCCAATATTGTTGCTGATGCTTTGAGCCAAAATTCTACTGTTGCTAGTTTGATTATCAAAAATTGGGAATTCATGGAAGAACTATGCTTGTGGAGGCCTAAGACTTTAGATTCTGGTATTCAATTTGCAAGTTTGCAGATTCAATCTCTATTATTATCCAGAATTAGGGAAGCTCAGCAGACTGATCCTCATTTGCTGAAAATCTTAGAGAAGTCAAAAGGGGGAGAGTCGGATTTCAAACTGCATGATGATGGTATTCTCAAATAAGGTAGAATCTGTATTCCGAGTGAGCTAACTCTGAAGAAGGATATTCTTGTTGAGGCACATAGTTCTAAATATACTATCAATCCAAGCAGTACGAAAATGTATAAAGATTTGAAACAGAACTTATAGTGGAACAACATGAAGAGAGAGATTGCTGACTATGTTACTAGATGCCTTACATGTCAGAAGGTTAAAGTAGAGCATCAGAGACCTGCAGGGTTGTTACAGCCTTTGGCTATACCTGAATGGAAGTAGGATCATATCACTATGGACTTCGTCTTAGATTTGCCGAGGTCTTCTAGGGGTAATGACTCAGTTTGGGTTGTTGTTGATAGATTGACCAAGACTTCTCACTTTATTACTAAAAAGAAGACTGATTCTCTTGATAAGTTAGTGGAGTTATATATTGAGAATATTGTTAGACTTCATGGGATTCCAAAGAGTATTGTGTCAGATAGAGATCTCAGATTTACATCTCAGTTCTGGCAGAAGATTCAGAAAGCTTTGGGCACGACTTTGAGCTTCAGTACTGGTTATCACCCTCAGACGGACGGTCAGTCTGAGAGAACTATCTTAATCCTTGAGGATATGTTGCGAGCTTGTATTCTGGACTTCGGTAAAAGTTGGGAGAAATACTTGCCACAAGCAGAGTTCACCTATAATAATAGTTACCAAGCTACTATTGGTATGACACCGTATGAAGCACTTTATGGGCATAAATGTAGGTCTCCTCTCTATTGGGATGAGTTTGGTGAGATGAAGACTATCGACCCTACTTTATTGCCTGAGATGAACCGAATGATTGATCATGTGCAGCTTATCAGAAAGAGAATGCTTACAACTTAGAGTCGGCAGAAGAGTTATGCGGATAGGCGTCGCTGAGATTTAGAGTTTGCCTTGGGTGATCAAGTATTTCTGAAAATCTCTCATCAAAAAGGTTTAATTCGGCATGGTAAGGGTGGTAAACTTAGTCCAAGATATGTTGGACCATTTGAAATCACTGAGAAAGTCGGTGCATTAGCATACAGATTTGCTTTACCTCCTAGCTGGGGCAGAATCCATGATGTCTTCCATGTATCTATGCTTTGGAAGTATCAGCCAGATCCTTCTCATATTCTTGAGCCAGAGCCATTAGAGATCAGTGAGACCTTGACTTATACAGAGAAACCTCTTCGGATTGTAGATCAGAAAGTTCAGGAGCTGAGAACTAAAAACATTCCGATGGTTAAAGTACTGTGGGATTATCACGGGGTAGAGAATGCTACATGGGAGAGAGATGAGGAGATGTGAGAGAGATATCCAGAGTTATTCGTCGAATCATATAAGAATTCCATGGGCGCAATTAGTTTAAGGGGGAGAGGGTATGACACCCAACACTTAGCCGTACATTTGTTTACTGTTGCATCCACTATTTGCGCATTTCTACTGTGCTTTACTTGTTGCTTTACATGATTACTATTCATCACATTTTTCAACCACTTAATTACTTCGAATTAGCATTTTTCTTAAATCATAGTAATTATTTTCGGAATGAGAAAAATGTGCGTTTGAACTAAATGCATTAGGAGCCTTCGTTTAGAACAAGTTTTAGCAAATTAGTGAATAGTATTACTTAACTAAACTAGGTGTTTTAATTAGCTAACATTAATTACACAATGAGGACTTGTTTCTAGCTAGCTAAACTCCTTTTAATAGTCAATATGTGCACCCAACTTGACCCCACCCTATTATATACTCAACATCTCACGACTTAAGCTCATAACTTAGCAAAAAAAAAAAAAAAAAAGAGCAAAGCTGAAAATACTGTAGCAGGGCCGAAAATCAGCATAGGAGGAGGAAGAGAGATTTTTGCTCAACAAATCCTCATTCCAAGCCAAGCCAAGCTAGGTGCAAGTGGTTTATGGTGTTTATTAGCCTCCTAAGAGCTTCTATGTGCAATAGGTGAAGGATTTCATACCTATTTTTGCATTTGAAAAATGTTGCTCTTTTCTTGAATTCATGGATTTGCTATCAAATGCTTATGTAGTGCTTAAAGATGCTTATGTATGTTGTATATAAGTAGTAGAGACCTTATTTATGCTATTGTTTCATAGTTTAAACAGTTAAAATCGCTCGTTGTTTATATGGCATGAATAGTAACGGGAAAACTAGAGTTTTGCGTATTCGGAAATTATAGCTTGAATTAATGGTTCTAATAGATGCTTTAGATGTTAATAAAAGTAGTATAAAGGCCCCGTAGGGTTTAATTGGCCATAACCTATCAAAAGCATGAAATAGCCGACTTTTAAAAAGGGGTTTTGGGGTTACCGCGAATCGGGGTTGAATTGGACTTCAATTTTGGTATTCCTAGGCTAAGTAGACTCTAGTTATGCGTTGTTAGCTTCTGTTTGAGTCCCGGGTGAGGTACATGTAGTACAAAGTCATAAGAGAAAAATTGGGGCTTTTGAGTTAAATGCAGGTAATTGGGTGAATTTGAGGGTCCTAAGGGGGCCTAAGAGGTTAATTAGGAGCATGGAATAGACCACTCACGAATCTAGAGCCGTAACATGAGTTTGGAAGGAAAACGAGTTGAGTTACAAAGGAGTTTAAGTACAATTTTGATTGTCTCACGCTTCTAGGACCTTGACATGACTCCTTGTGTGTTTAAATGTGTTTTCAAGATGTTTGGAGCTTTTGTTATAGTTCTATGTGAATCTTGATTATGCCCCTTTGTAATTTGCTTAATTGTTATATGAAATTGCATCTTTTCTAACTGTTTCGAGGACAACCTACTTTGTTGTTCCTCCCATGTGTTATTGCTTCTATTATTGATATTATATTGTCATTGTTAAGTGCATTGCATAGTGGTTGTGCAACCATAGTGTCAGGGACGGTTGTATTGAATATCGGTTGGGCGACAGCAGGCTTGCCAGTGGATATTCGATCTCCGTACCCTAGTCCCTCACTCGCCTGGTCCGGAGATTGCCATGGGGTGTTGGGTCGTAGAATTATCGCGGTACATCCGAAGTACACCCACTGGAGTGATTGGGGTTATGTCGGCACATTGATCGTGATTCGTGGTTCGTAGATCGTGGTTCGTGATTAAAAATAAGAGAATTCTAGAGTGTTAGGGTTAAATGTATCGTATCCTTTAATATGTGTGGTTATTTACTGTTTCAAATGTACTTTACATGCCTTTCTTGTTTAACTATTATATTTGTTGCATTGCACGTCCCAAGTAGTCTTTATCCCTCACTAGGCAATAGTGGTTGCTCATACCTCGCTAATATGTTTCAGGAGACGCTGTGGTTGAACTCCAGCTTGATTTGGTTGAAGGGAAAGAACAGGAGGTCCAGATTGATCAGTTGCCTTAGTTGTAGTGTCTACTTGCTTGAGGTGGATTGTGGTGCTTGTTGTGTTATAAAGACTTGCTTGTTGTTATGTTCTATTTTGGAGTTTGGAGCTCATGTGTATATTGTTAAGTTGTATGTTTGGATGTAATGAATGATAAGTATCCATGGCATGTAATAACTAGTACTCTTACACTTAGTTGTTTCATGCTTGTGTGTTAGCTTTGGGGGTTGCAATGACTGTCCTTTAATTTTTAAGAATGTTTAAATGCTATCATGGAGTGGCATGATAAGCGGTTTTGTAAAGAAGTTTATGTTGTGAATGCATGCTTGTGTGATTCTAGACTGTTTGTATGTCTTAAGGCTCGGATGGCCTTAAAGCTAAGATCTTTAGTTATAAATGAATGTTTTATTATGTTGTGGCTTTATTGAGTGTTTACAGGTTTTCAGAATGTCCACAGTACAGGGGAGACTATGTCTATTTGTTGGGTCTAGATTTAACCTTTAGCGTGAGGTTGGGTCGGGGCGTGACAATATATGATATACACTGATGTCTAGAGGGAGTTTTAGAAACAATAGATTCAACAGAGAAATTTGTAACATTTGGAAGTTAGGTGATCTACTTGTGTAGTTTCAGGAGGTTTTTTTTTGGTTTTCCTTTTCTCTTGTATATGGTTTACTATGTTTTTTCTAGTGGAATGAAATATTCTTGCTGACCCCGCAAAAAAAAAAAAAATTGAATTTGCACTATAGATATGGAGGAAACTACAAGGTACTCTCCAATCTTTTCAATTTAAAAGTTGATAGTTTTTTTGTTCTTGCTTGTTAATTTGTTAATTTTTTTGTTCTTGCTTTGTTAATTTGTGTAGGTTGCACATGGCAATCAAGATTTGAGAGAGAGTGGCCCAATGCCCTCAAATCCGATTGCCTACAAAACTGAGGTATGTTCTACTATGTTCTCTCTTTTTGTTTTTTTATTTTTTGTTTATTTTCCTGCAATTGCAGATGCATTTCAGAGAATCGAAAAACATTCCTAATGTGCAATACGCGTGTGTGACAAAGTGTATAATATGCGCAGTTTGTGTTGTACGTGTGGAGTGTTCGAGTCTGTGTAGTGTGTATGTTGCATGAGAATGTTCATTGTTTGTATATGAGAAGGGTAAATGCATCAATTTACCTGTGGCCTATTAGTTTGCATGTTATGCATCTCGATATAACTTGTAAAACATTCCAAATGTGCAACACGCGATATAACTTGTAAAGAAAAGTCTTTAGGGCCCTTCCTTTCTTTTTTACTTTTTCTAGTAAAAATTCGAAAAAAAAATATAATATGGATTTGGTAGATGGCCCAACCTTAGTCATCTTTCTAATAGGCTGATTCGAGATAGACTTTTAGGCCCATCCTGTTCAAATTGGGTTCTCGCATTCCGATTAGATCTAGTCTCATGCTTATCCTATTAAACTTGGGTCTAAATTAGATTTTCGCCACTACATTAACTAGCAACCTTACCTTTTAGTTCCTCACATACTTACCGTTGGAAAGATTGATCCGTATAAACGGTGGAATTGATCCTATGGAATTAATCATTAAATTTAGTTTACTATGAAATTATTATTTTTCTACTTTGCATTCAAGGACTATTATGTCTTTATCAAATACACTCACTAAACTCAATTTAAGAATGGCTAGAAATGATCCATCAACTACTATCTATAGGATCAAGGGTTTAACCAATAGGAAAGATTGATCCATATGAATGGTGGAATTGATCCTATGGAAATATCCACGTAAATATTTATAAGAACCATTATAATAATTCACAAATATCTAAAGCTTCTAAAAAGTTTTCCAAATATCTTGACAAATACTTGTAGTAGAAAAGGGAAAATTTGACAAATGGTCCCCGTTGTTTATAAGTTTTGAACAAATAGTCCCTATTGTTTTAAAAGTCACGTAGTTAGTCTCTATTGTTTACAAAAGTCCCATAAGTAGTCCTCATTGTTTCAAAAGTCACTCATTTAGTCCCTATTATTTGCAAAAGTCTCTCTATTGGTCTCTAATATTTACAAACGTTTCACCATTAGTGGTGAAAATTTTGTAAACAATAGGGACTAATAGCGAGACCTTTAGAAACAATATGGACTAATGGTGAGACTTTCGCAAATAATGAGGATTAACTGCGTGACTTCTGAAATAATATAGACTAATGGTGAAACTTTTATAAATAATAGAGATTAATCACGTGACTTTTGAAATAATAGGGACTAATTGTGAGATTTTCCATAGCAGGGAGCTTTATAAATAAGCAAACTGCCACATTACTTTGAGAGTATTACGCTGTAAAATTCTCCATTGTTGCACATCTCTCCAAATTTTTACACATTCTTCAACTTCTTCATCTGATAACACAACTACTTTCGTTTTATCACAATTTATAACTTAACAATCACTTGAACACTTTTGATTCCTTCCAACGAGAAAAAAAATTGCAAAAACTCAACCCTAGTTTGTTCTAAAATAACTTAGGTAACACCACCACCACCAAAAGATTTAGGACTAGCGTAATAGTGAGTTACTTTCCTAACATTTAGGAAATTAAGTTTGAATCTCATGAAAGTGGGGCAAGTGGGGGAGGGAGATTAAAAAGAAAAAAAGAAAAAAAGCTCAGCTGACACCAAACAACAACTAATCAATTCATATATAACATTTCTTATCTCTCTTTACCATTAAAATCCCCAAATTCAAAACCCTAATCCTAACCATAACCCCAAATATTTAATGCACCATTTTTTTTTCATCTCTCATCAACGCAACTTCGTCTCATTATTATCGATTCCATTTTCATCGGAATCCTTTTCCAAATCCTCCATAAGCTTCATTTTTTACAAGCCCCACTAAAGGGATAAAGAGAAAGAAAACAATGAAAATTTGCCACTAGCCAACGAGGGTAAATTGAGAGCAAGACTGCGTGCATATGTGTAAAATCAAAGGAAGAAATAGATAGGCATGGATTACTACAATCAAATCTATGGGTCGAAGCATTGGGGCCTATAGAATGGGCTTAGGAAAGAGAAACATAATATTTCCGTTTTTAATTATCTCATTTTCTAAATGTAATTTATTATGAACCATCAAATTTAATCTTTTTAAATTTTAGTAATCAAATCTATAGTAAAAAATTAATCATCTATGAACAATGGAGAGGATTCAAAACCCTCAATGTCACCAACCTCCTTGCCTCTCACATTTGTTGGGCAGATAATCTCTTTCTCATCCTTTACTTTCTCTCTCTAAAAATTCTCTCGTATGGGTTTAGAGTTGATCATGAGAGAATTTTTCTGAAAGATTATTTGATGCCAATCCCCTTTTTTTTAAAAAAAAATTCAAGAGATTTAAAACTGTATAACATAACCAACAAGCTCAAATTTGTAACATCTTGCATAACAGTGATTAACATTACTATTGGACGAAAGCTCTAGTAGCTATGATGCCACTTCCTTGGTTCTCATTTGTGCTACTCTTGTAACTCTAGGAAGTCCTCTATATAATAAGTTTTTTGATGGGTCCGAAAATGGTATCACATCATAATGTTTGACTCTTTTTCTCTCTTTTTTTTTTTCTTTTTTTAATTAGTGAAACAGTCGTTAGTTGAGCATTCCACCTAAATTTTGAGTAACTTTAATTGTTGTTTTGGGTCGAGTAAGATCTTAATTTTTTTAAAAAATAATACATTTTCAATAGAGATGGCAACCCTTTGGATAATTGCAGAAAAATAGAAAAATCGTAACCAAAACCGTTTAGCAAATCTATAACCATAGTCGTAACCAAAACCTAACGAGTTCAAAAACCACTAACTATAACTGTAACAATTAAAGATTCAAAAAACCGCGATTAACCTAACCGTAACCGATAAATAGAAAAAAACCAAAACATAGTTTAAATAAAAAACAAGCCTAAAAATCGTAAAAGAAATTAATTTAAATGTAAAGAAACCAAAAGTAAAAGAATCTAAGCCAATGATAAAATTTAAAATGAATTACATGATAATTTTAATCAAGAAGTTATGAAAAAAATTCATTCACAACTAAAGCTGACAATTTAGTCGGCTATCATGAATTTGTGCTCTAATCTGTGAGAAGACATGCTTGAGACCAATAATTTATTCAATATATGTTTCTAATTCTTAAAGAATTTTCTAAATCTCTTCCATCAACAACGAAAGTTTTAGGTTGTGCTTTATTTTCTGAAGAAATTATGAACAAGTTATCACCATTTCAAAACCTCAAAGTTTAGGGTTATTTCTTAGCTTTAATGTATAGTGTTGGATGTATGACTTTTCGAGCCAAGCTGATGACCTATTTTGCCTTTGTTCGAGTTGAGGTCCTGCGCAAGTAAAGAAAAGGGACGATGGGGTTTATCTCCCGCGTTCTTCCTATGACGAGAGAATTAGTAAGTTGGCTCGGGTATGAATCTAATAAGTAATAAAAAATTTAATAATAGAATGAATGAGTTATCTTTTAGTCACTTTCCTTGTACTATTTATAATAATGCTTGAGAATCTTTTTGGGTGATCCCCATCTATCCTTATACTATATTTTCGTGACAAGTGTCTAAGCGAGATGTGTTCCCATTGTTCTTAGGGGCATTATGGTAATTTAATAATCATGCTATTTTATATCCATATCATATAGAAAGACAAGTCCCCAATCAGATTGAAATTTCATTTTAAGCAAATTGTTCATTGCTTCTCAAGATCTCAGAACATTACAGTTATATAACCAGAATTTCGCAACTCCTTTTCACAACAAAAATGGAAGGTTAAGATTTATATAGCTCTTGCTGAATTTAGAAAAGAAAAAAAATCCCAAAATTTAAAAATCTAAGTAAGTTACAAAGTTTCTTTTGCTTACAAAGACAAACTTATCGTGGCTGAAATGTGCAGAAGCAGCGTGTAGATCATATTGGTCTAATAGGTTTAGCTCATCTCTATTAATTGAGTTCAGCCACGATTAGAATTTATATATTATTATTTTTAATTAAATAATCGAATTTCGAGTTTCGATTTTTTAGTGTTTAAAACAAAAATTTATCGATTTACTTATCGGTTACCTCTTATAAAAATCAAACTTTATCGAATATTCTATTGATTTTCGTTATCTAATTTTTATTGGACGAATACCCGTCAATTTTGAATTTAAACTTAAACCATTGTCATCTCTAATTTTCAGCCAATCCCCCTAGGGGTTACATCTCTGAGCAACAAAGTTAGAATATCAGCAAAGAGTATTTCCTAATTAATGGTCTAGATGAAGATTACAATTTATAATTCTTGACTCACTTCACGGAAAAACGTGCATGCAATATGTTGCTTTTAATTAATTTGTGATTAATAGTTTATAATTTTTCTAGTCCCATGCTAATTACCAATTACTGATCCATGCTGATAAAGAGCTTTGAGTTCTTCGATCGGATAGTTGGTGACTTGGTCATTTTGATAGTTATTGGAAACTAGCGTAAAGCTGCCCGGACATGCAAAGAGTCGCTCGGGCAACATAATAGTAAGGAGTTCGTATTAGTTCTAGAAATTCTTTTTGTCTGTGCGGATACATTAGCGGCCTAGGCGATTTGTAGTAAAAATACATTCTGAAATGTTTCCGCTCGAGAGGGATTTAGGCACTAATGACGCGAAATTTGATGCGAGATTTGCGAAAGCTCATATCTCCTTGATCTATTTTTGGTTTCCAATTATAACATTCTTGGTGCACAAGTTATGTAGATTTCTGGATAATTATCTTTTGAAATAATCCTCATATCTTGGATTGAATGAAATTGCATTTTGCATTCTCCTCGAGCTATCATTTTCAAGTTGTTTCTCCATGCCGCCATCTTCCACATTTGGGGAGAATTAAAGAAAGCGAAGAATTCATGGGAAGACTAATCTAAATGAAAATCAATTATTTTACTGAATTATTTTTTATGTTAAGCACAAAATGTATAGTTCTAGATGGCTTAGAAATAGCCATGTTTACAGACAATTTGTGAGGACTAGTTTTTGATCTTGCTCACTAGAGCACCTTTATTGTACATTGGGTTTTTACCCATACTCCTTGTTAATTCAAATTGTTGTTTACCTAGCAAAAATAAAATAAAATAAAATTAAGTCAGTGCCATTTTTTTTTTCTTTTCTCTATAGCTCCTAATTCTCTTGCCATGTAATATATGCCTATACACACACACGCATGCAGGTATATGTCATGCTTGTATTGTTGTAAACGTTAGCTTATCTTGTAGAAGATACCCGCTGAAGATTATGAAAAATTGAATTCATTTCTTCAACTACTTTTGGTTAATCTACTAATATGAATTTGAAAATTCAAGGCAATGAAAAGATAAAACACAAAACGCCACGGATGATATACGCTTATGCTTTTTCTTGATCCATTTTTTACGAATTATTTCTCATTAAACAATTTTTTCAGATATTTAAAAAACAAAGAAAGAAGATGATATTATCTGTTACTTAAGTGTAAGAGGTATCAAAATCAATTCTGGTGTTTAACGTTTTCTCGATATCTGCTCGCCAGTCGATAATAATGCCTATGTTTAAGAACTGATAGGCGCGGCCATGGATTCCGTTTACAGGAACTTCTTTGCGACTTGCTTTCGTTGACCACGTGAGCACTTGGATGGAAAATACAGCTAACTGAAGAATAATGACTGTTGCAGCAAACGGAAATGCATTCCATGTGGCTAGAGAGCTCGTAGCTGAACATGTATTCAATTATGCTTAGTTCACAGGTGGCATATATATCAACACAAACCAGAGATGATATTGCAGTACTAACAAGCAATTAGAAATTAAACAATGGAACTATCCATAAATACCCGCATGGAGTCTGAGGTCGGAAAAGATTTCCAGATGAGCAACTGAAGAAAACAAATTCAAGAGGATGTTACCCAAAGGAGTAAGAAAGCTGCAAGAAAATGTTATTTTTCCTCATAAATCTGCAAGAAATTAAGAAAAGTTTAATAAGCACTAAAATACTTGCATTACATATTTTTATTTTTATTATTATTATTATTTAATGCAAAGTGCATAGTCATGATTCAACATAAAGAATAGACGTGTATATAAAGCCAACACAGATTGGGAAAGACAGCAACCTTTGGAATTGTGGACATGATCAGTTATAGACGTTAGTTTTCCCTGAAAAGAAATACAGAAAAAAAGTAAATAGGTTATAATAATTGTGTTAAAAGGTTAGCTAAAGTCTGTAGTGATGTAAGCATAATTACTGGGATAATTATTCTGCAATGGAATTTATCAGAGTTATATAATCATTACATAAAAATCACTACTAGCAGCAATAGGTCTTTGGTCTAGTAGTATACTTCTTGTTGTAAGTGTCAAACGTCACAAGATTAATTTTAGTAAATGACATTTTTAATATGTCTACTTAGATTACTTACCATATGTGGAAAACAAATCACAATAGTTATTAATTGATATGAAATTGATGTCATTTGATGTAAATATAATGTTTCATAAGTTGTAAACATACACGGATCATCAAACTTCTCATAAATTTGATATGAAATAAAGGAAAAACTCTATAGTATAGAGAGTATAACGCGATACAAATTTTGTAGTTGGAGTCAATGTTAATAAATAACATTTTCTACTATTACATATATTAGCTACATTTCATATAATTAATTTGTGTACAAATGTGATAAAACGTTGTACTACGAATAGCTATCTCAATAAGAAAATTAAAATTTAATGCCATTTGAAAAAACAATTATCAATAGTTATATTAGGATAAAAAAAATTTCATTTAATTCAATCTCAAGAAGCAATAATAAAACTTGCATTTAATTCCATATAAAAAAATCAATTAATTTGAAATAAAATATAATCACTAATCATAAATGTCAAAATACTACGTAATCTGAATTGTCATTATATAAATCAAACTCATAACTAAAGATTGAAATGTAAAAGAAGGCCAAAATAGCTTGCAAATAGCCAAAAGAAGCCAAAGCTTATACTTTTTTTGCTAGGTGCAAAAACTTATTAGTTGAAGTAAAGATAGGCATGTTAAATAAATCCCTTGTTGTATATATCATCCATCTATTATTAATATAACTTTCATTTTTTGCTCTAAGGAAGGAAGTATTGTACATATTTTTATATAAATACTGATATATTTCGTATGTTTGTTAGTAGTAGATTTATTGAAATAAGAATCTCATGCATGTTAGATTGTTATAAGTGAAGTACGATTTCAAGTAAAATGATTACCATTATCAGTAGACGAAACATATTTCTTTGTAGCAAATAGTTTGAAAGGTTTAATAGGTGAATATTAGTAAGTCCGGCATGCTTATTTATTTGCTGGTAAATTAAGTACATCCGCTAATAAACTTGGTACCATTCCCATAAAGTTGTTATGCTTCTTTGGATTAACTCATTGATTGAAAATTATAATTTCCTTTCCTTTTACACAACCATGAATTGGTTCATGGGGGCGTGACAAAATATGATTGTAAAGCATAACTTCGTATCAAGTTGAATAGAGTGCATAGTCGTTACGAGGTGATTAAATTTTTGTGAAGGAACACAACCATGAATTGGTTCATAGCGACGACATCCTAATACTCTGTTCGCATCGAGTGTAGATGATGGTCATGGAGATCAAACTCATTCTATGCAATCGAACCATGGATCTATTCATAAATGAGAGGGGTAGGTATGATGGCGTTGGATTCGTTAGGAGATACTTGTACAATATCTTTGTTAGCCTAAATGCTTTTAGTGTTTATTTTGATGATAACTAAATCTTGATTATATACTTATCTTGTGATTAATCATGCATTGTATAAGTTTTCAATTTATGAGATTAGTCAAAGATTGAAGAATGCTCAAGAGAAGTCATGAAGAATGAATGTTGATAAAGCTCAAGAAATTTTATCATGAAGATCCAATGAAGAGCTCAACATGATCAAGCTTAATATCTAAAGCGTCAAGATGTAAAGATTCAAGTCAAGAAAATCTTGGAAGAGGAAGAGGGAGTTATAAGAGGAGACGTGGTGACATAAGGGGTAGCGGCCTAAAAATGTCGTTTGCCTTAGGTATGCATTTTATGATTCAAGCTCTTGGTAATCTTTCAAAAAAATGTCTTTAAATCTTTCTTCAACAGTTTTGAAAATATTTTTAAAGGTTAAATGGATTGAAACATCTTTTGAATAAAAGTTCTTAAAAGGTTTAAACAATTTATCTTCAAAGGATTAAATTTTCGGTTGAAAATTTGCTTTAAACTCTTGATTGTAAAAATCGGTTTTAATCTTTATACAAGAGTTTAGAAAATGTTTTGAAGTGTTAAAAATATTATAAACACTTTAGAATAAGTGTCTTTGAAGTGCCTAAGTGTTTAGCTTTCAAAAAAAATGAATTTCGGGCTCAAAATCGCAAAATTGAAAAACTGGCACTATTTGGCACTGTTCATGTTGGAAGAGTGTATTTGATTGGCTTTACTCAACTGGCTTTTCCAGTGGCTTGGCTAGCAATGTCGGGTGAGCCACTCATCCGGCACTCAACTAGCTTTTGTCTAAAACTTGAAAAATAGTCGTTAAAGAGCCGTTATAATATTTTTTTATATATACCAATCCAACCCAAATCATTAAAAAAACTCTTCCAACAACTCCAAAATGTCATATATTGATTCTAAACTTCAAATTTCATATATTTCAATCAATATACACCAAGCTTGAGCTATAACTTGCAAAATCTATTGAGCATTCAAGTGATTTGAATTGTATTATCTACTCATAGAGGAGTTGTGTATGTAATTTATTGTATTATCTTTCAAACACTCAAATCTTTGTATTGTATACACTCTTGGGTTCCAGATTAGGATTGAAAGAATTCTTATAAAGAGAAGAGTATAAAAAAATCATTTGTGGACTCAAAGGAAAAGGGATAGTAGGTTGGAGTTTTACCTAAATTTTGAAAAAGCTTGTGTTTGCTCTTGTGGATTCAAGAGTTGCTCTTGTGGATTCAAGAGTGGTTTGTAAGAGTTGGCTTGTGTTTCACCAACTTGTGAAGAAGCATCTCTAGTCGAGTTTAGGAAATCCTAAGGAGGAAGACCTTAGGTGGTGGACTAGGCTTTCGAGAGTGCGAAACACTTGAAAATACCGAGTTTGATTTCCCTTCCCCTACTTTATTTATATTTATTGTCATATATATTGCTTAGAGTAGTTATCTTGCTCTTGTGTGTGATTTTATTTATCATAATATCTCATATCTAGTTATCCACACAAGGTGTTTGATAAATTCTATCAAAGAAATTTTTGTGGGTTGTAGTAAATTTTTAAATAGCAATACTTTGCTATAATCTTAATTCATCCCCCCTCTTAAGATTATTTGCCACTAACAATCTTAGACTGTAACAACTAAGCAGATATTACCATAGGAGATACCAATGTTGCATATGGACATTTACAATGTAAAGTAGATTTCAATCCCTTGTTCTATTTCCAATACACAATTGAGGAGAGGAATCGATTGGACAAGTTATTCTGGACCGACAAGTGATTAACGAGAGAGTTTGAAATATTTGGCAATGTTTTGATAATTGATGCTACTTACAAGACCAACTCTTGCAAATTTTCACTTATTATTTTGGCTGAGATAAACAATTATTCAAATACATATATATTTAATGTCTCATTAGTTTAGAATGAGACACCTAATCTTATGTCTGGGTTTTAAACACACTCCTCAATGCAATAAACAACAAGAGATTGGTGTCTGTGGTAACTGATGGCAGAAAATCAATGCTCGATGCAACTATGAAAGTGTTGTTGAACACTCGCCATAGGTTGTTCATGTGGTATCATGAACAAAATGCTAAAAAAGAATGTGAAGATGCCTGAATTTTGTGGTATTTTTAGTTATTACCTGGCCTAGATTGTTCGATAAATGAATTTTATTAACGAAATTAAGAATTTTATGGCAAAATCAGGAGTCGAGGTTAAAGAAAGGTTAAGGATGGTATTTTAAAACTAATTGTTCATGCCAAGAAATTGTGGATAATAAAATTGAATGAAAACAATATTGAACCCGATTTAGCAAAATCTTTGCAATTTGAAGTGAAAGATCCCCAAACCGCTAGACCAAAAAGAACAAGGAACCCCAAAAGAAATTAGCACTACTATGGGCTATGGAAAATTGATTAGTGGTATAGGATACGGATTTGTTGGGAATAGCAAAATGGGGCGATTTTTTGACTCAAATAACAACGAGTCATCAAGTTCATCATATCATATTACAAGTAACCATTTTCGTTTTTATTTGTATCATTTTACATAGTATGATATTTAATTTATCATGTTATGGATAAATTTATAATAAATAATACAACTTTTACATATATTACCATTAGTTTAACTTTCCCTCCAAAAGTTCAAATTTTCCTCCTATATTGTTTTACATACGTTGTCGAAACCTCAACTTTTACAATTCTATCTTATTAGATGCAAGATTTATGATAGATGGTACAAAGTTAGCAATACTATTAAAAATTTCATGTTCTTTCTCAAAATATTAACATTTCCTTCTAAAATTTTAAATTAACTCATCTAATTTCACAACCCATCTATAAATACCACTACCCAACAACATCTTCACTTCTTTTAGTTTTCAATCTATACAGCATACAGTAGAACCTCTTTAACTAATACTTGATAAATTAATAATCTCTTTTAAATAATAAAATTATCTGGTCCTGACTTGGAACTAGTGTAAAAAATTAATAATTTCAATAAAATTATAAGATATTACATTTAAAATATAATCTTTGTATTTTATTGACCCAAATATTTCATGAATTAATAATTAGCTAAAAATTACATAATAAATTGACGATGAGATTAGAAAAATTTGTTCTAATCCTAATCCTGTTACGAGATTAGAGAAATTTGTTTTAATCCTACAAAATTAGATTTTTATCTTCTATTCTTATTAGACTTTCCACTTGTTTTTTCAAATTAGCTTGAAAAAATATGAGTCACTTTTTAAAAAAAAAACTATAAATATAATATATTTACTATTAATCCAAAAAAACTAAACATATCTTGATATATTAATAATTATTAATTTATCGATAAATTGATATCTCATTAAATTAATAGCATTTAGTGATCCCAACACAATTAATTTAAAGAGGTTATATTATAATACCATATCTTTTATAAACACTTTACGTAAGGTAAGACTTGTTACTCTTTGAATTTTTTTCCACCGTTACTTATTGATTCACGTGATGTTATTCTTCTTCTTTTGCTCTTTTTTCTTTTTTGTCGATTGCAACATATATTGGTCTCTATTATTTTTTTTGTTAGTTGTGATGTCTATTTTATGCCTTTTTTTATTTTCACCTCTTTCTAATTTTGTTTCATGTAATTTCTTATATTTAAACTACCGTTCTCTTTAACTAATATTAATTTTTTTTTGTTGGCTGAAGTATGCTCTCTTGTGCTTGAAGTTTGTATTTCTTTGAGAAATTTTATTTTATTTTAATTGTTGGATTAAGTTCGCCTGCTCATCCTGGAAGTTTGCATTTCTTAAAGTAATTTTAATTTTGGCTTTGGTCGGCTGAAGTTTTCCTGTTTAGGCTTGCAGTTGAGTAAAGTTGCCATTTATTATATATTTTCTTATTTTCTAGTTCGCTTAATATTTTTTTTCTTGTGATGTTTGTTTCCTTTGAGTACATATAATCAATATATTCGCATAATCCACAAATTTCGCTCAGAATATCAAGATTATAAAATCAAGTTACTAGAACAGCGTACCTGAATCCATGAAAATAATAACGAGAAAATCAAATAACCTTTGGAGAATTAGGGCAAGACCTTCATTAACAAATCACAACTCTCTTATATGAATGTCACTCAAAGTGGGGATTTGAGAAAATAGAGAATAGGGGTGATTAGCCTTGAGCACCAAGACCTCTTTATATAGACAATCTAATTAGCATCTCATTAAACCCTAACTAGGTTGTTATTAGATGCCACACATTACTGAGTCCATACGAAATAAGATATGTTATTAGGATTAACTACAATGGATCACTTAATTATCTTAATTAGAAAAGTAGCCGAAATATAATTGTTAATTACTTGTAAGCCCACACTAGATTATTCAAAATAATCCAACAATCTCCCACTTGGGCTACAATGTAATACTGAAGACAATTATATTTGATAACCACAGGCATGCATAAAATTGCTACATATCCTTAAAACATCTTCCAAATCAATCTGTTCCGTCTCTATACTAGCATGAGACAAAAGCGGCTTTCGTTAAATTACACCGTAACTAGACTCATCAATGATCACCATACCAAATATATTCAATGACATAGATCAAGTATGGATGTGTGGCTCAGAAATTACACGCAATGTGATCTCAAACATGGCTATTTTCAATTGGTCTAAACTTTATTCCGTAGTGAGATATAGCCTTAGTCTTTCAAACCTTATGTTAAGCCACAATTGAAAGATAACACATTCAGAGTAATAAATAGAAATAAAACCATAAACTATATTCTGCATAAAATTGAACATACATAGTGTCAAAGAAAAGAACTAAAAGTATACATAGACTCCCACTAAAACTATATATGAGCAGTATGCTCATGAAAGACCTTGGGTGGTAAACCTTTAATAAGCGGAATCATAAGCATGGAGTCTGTTCTTATATGTTCAATTGATACTATCTTACTCTGAACTCTTTCCTTAAGTACTTAGACACTTGATGGATCTCTCAATGTCTCAGAATCTCAAAGAATCGAAATCAGAATACTTAATGATCTCTAATTGATATGACTTTCGATAAGTGAACATGTAACCTTATGTTCTCTATCAATTCTTTATAACCCATTTATGTCCTAATTTCTTTATGATCCATTATAGGGTTCCTTAGTTCCTACTTAACATCCTTACTATGTACGCACAATACAGACAAATATATACTTGAGTCCTTTTAAGAATGCCTACAGCTGACGCATAAGGGATTTTTTTGAATTTCTTGTCTTTCCATATTATTCTTAGGGCACTGACTAAGACTAAAGTTGTCTCCTTTAGTAACGAGAATATCTCCTGGTGCACAATCTATCATGCCAAATCTAGCAAGTACCTTCTCGATATAACTTTTTTGTGATAACCCAAGGACACCCCTAGAGTGATCTCACTGTATCTTAATTCCTAATACAAAAGAGGCGTCACCAATATCTTTCATTTCAAAATGCTTAGTTAAAAATCTCTTGGTTTCGTGCAATAAGCCTGAAAAAGAAACCCTAGATCGATGAAGCTCTAGATACTATGAAAGTTCAGAGAGAGAATTGTTCTGGAGAAATATCTAATCATTATATTATGTGATGATATGTTACATACAACAGTATTTATAAGAGTTCACTAATACATCACGTGGGGAAATGCTTTGTAACAACTCTAATTACAGCTGGCTTGTGACTCACATTCTATCATTACATAGTTGACTGACCTTTTACCACCTATACTATCTTGAGCTGTTTATAGTCATACCCTAACGAAGCCTATATCGCTACTAGCCAATAGTATGTCATCAATATAGAGCACTAGAAAGATGAATTTAGTCCCACTGAACTTATCATATACACAGTCATCAACTGCATTTACCTCAAAACTATATGACATAATGATTTGATGAAACTTATGATACCATTGACGGGAAGCCTGTTTGAGATTGTAGACGGACTTCTTGAGTTTGCAAACTATAGACTTTGAGTCACCTAAGACAAAGTTTTCTGGGTGCACCATGTAAATGGTTTTCTCAATGTCACCATTGAAGAAAGTTGTCTTAACGTCTATCTGATGTAGCTCTAAATCAAAATGAGCTACAAGTGTCATTATTATTCTTTAAGAGTCTGTCGTAGAAACTGGAGAGAAAGTCTTTTTATAGTCAATGCCTACCTTCTGAGTGAAACCCTTAACAACTAGACGCGCCTTATATCTCTCAATGTTGCCCTTGAAATCCTTTTTGGTCTTAAAAATTCATTTACAACCAATGGGCTCCGCACCTTTAGGCAACTTGACGAGATCCTAAACGTTATTATCTTTCATGGACTTCATCTCTTCATTCATGCCATCGATCCACCTTTGATAGTTGATACTTTGTTTGACTTGTTGGAAGTTGACTGAATCATCCTCCATTGTCCCTATATCAAACTCATGCTCTTGAAGAAATACAATATAATCATTGGAAATTGCACTTCTTCTTTCTCTAGTGGATTGACGTGACACTTCTTCTTGAGGTTGTTGGGTTTGCTCTTCTGGAGCAACATCCTAATTTTGAGTGAGGAAGTCCATAGAAAAATCTTCATTGTTGTCTTGGACAATGTCAGCAAGCTGATTATTGTCAACAAATTGAAGGAAGATGAATTGATTTCTTCTCAAGACAACATCCCTAACCTTAACTCCTCCATTAAACTCAAATATACACCTTCTATATTTTTTAAAGTCTAACACTGCCCTTAAAATTTTTGAAAGGACAACATTGTCTAATACAAGTTAAAAAGTCAACGAATTTTGTTCAACAACACATCTAACTAAAGCTCTACTACTAACAGTTTTACGAGCTCAAATTTTACTGATAATGTTATACGACTTTAAACCTTTTCTAAATTTAAAAAAATAAAAATAAATTAACTCATGCGCAAACTGCACGAGAAACAAGGGGATGGAACACATGAGCTTTATGTAACCAATAAAAAAGGAGCTAAAATTAACATTCTTCTGAGTGTGTATGCACATGAGCTGTGCGCATAAGACCAAGTGGGATTCCTTTATGAGGTAACAAGAGTTCTTTGAGAACGTTGCTTCACATTTACAAGAGCATGCATAGCGACGGATCCAGGAATTGAAAATGGAGGGTTGAGAATTTTTTTTTTTACTTTTTTTGTATAATATTTTTTTATAGTATTTTTTTTTGTACAATATTTTTGGACCAGTACAAAAAGACCCAAAAAATAAAATAAACTAATAAAAATAAACAAGCTGAAATAAACCAGCACATGTAGCCCGGGGAATCAAACTCACGCGCAGGTTCGAGTCTCTCTGTAGGCATGCTAAGTTTACTTTTATTTTAACGAGTAGAGAACTGAACCAAGCGGAAAGACCATATATATATAACTTAGTTGTATGTTGGTCACATCAAAGAGCTTGTGAAACATTATGTAGGTCACGGGTTCGAATTTGCTGAGGCACATTATTTATGTTTTAGTTTTCCTAATAGGCACTAGCAAAATTTAAAAGCCGCCACATGCAGTCATGAGAATCAAACGCACGCCAACATCTTGAGAATCTGGAGACTTACCACCAGGCTAGCCCACTATTGGGGCACAAATCTATTCTTTTCAAAAAAATATACATTAAATTTTTATTGGGAGCCCCCTCCCTCCGCCACTGAGCATGCAGGTGCCACAACTGTTGCTTTAATTAATTTATTAATTTATTTATTATTATTATTATTTGTTTTCACAATTGCTGGTGAGAAAGCAGCAAGTATCCAACTTGAGAGACGCTGGTGAAGCTATCGTACACACAAAGAAAATCGAGCAACGAAGGGTTCTTGCAAATGTCAAATCGTTCCAACATGATTTACATGTAAAGTGTGAACTTTGCTTGTAGGGATAGTAAGTAAGAGTTAAATTTAACATCAACGGGTATCTGATTCAAAAATATTCAATAATAAAATTAATATGTATTTATTAGAGTTTGACTTTCATAAAATGTAACTAACAGATAATCTCATAAGTTTTGGTATTATACCAATGTGACAAATATATATCATGACTTTTAAAGTTAACAAGTATTGCAATGATTATGTAATTCTGTTTGCGTTTTTATCATTTTATTATATTTGCGTTTTGATTTATTTTATTATTGGACTTTTTAACATCTTAAATTGAAACTTTTTATTTGTTTTTAGTTTGGTTTTTTTGGTAATATATTTTTTTTTCAAAGCAACTTTTATGAGTATGGTTACTTACAGTATGTTGGATACTTAACGGTTACAATTACGATTACAGTTACAATTGATGACTTTCAAACCTGTTGAATAATATCCATTACAATTTTGATTATTGACTCTACAAAAGCTCCTACCATTCATGTGCATTGGCTCTCATTATAAATGTAATTTACAGCTAGTCTTAGCTAGAGGCCCAATTCATCATTTTGCTATTGTAATATAGATTAAAATTGCTTTCTCAAAATCACAAAACATTTATACAATTAATGGTAACTTTATTTATGTTTTAATTTAGGATAAATGGCACGAAATCCACCTGTGCTTTCACGTATGCGCACGTTTTTCCTTTGTGCTTTTTAAAGTGTAAAAAATTTCTTTATGATTTTTAAATGTGTGCACACGTCCCTATCCGTTTTTGAAATGTTTATTTATTTAACAAATTTAGTTCTTTTACATTTATGCCCCTAAGTTAACAAAATATGATGGGTTGAAGAAGAGTAAAGCTTTGTAGATGAGATACGATGTGTGCTTCCTCAGATTCAATTCCACGAAATCGAAAATCTAATCCGCCAAGTTGCGTTTATTTCAACCAAAAATATTAACAAAAAATATAACATATATATATATATATATATATATATGTATGTATATATATCCCAACAAAAGAATTTAAATTGTAAAAATAAAAAAATAAAAGAAGAACACTTTCATTACAGTATTATTTTTGTATGAAGTATTGGTGATATTGGCGGCAGCGAAGGTGATGGTAGCAGTGGTGGTCTGGCAGAAAGGGAAATAGAGAGAGGTGGTGGTTTTCGTGGTGCCAACAACGAGAGGAGATGGTGGTGGTGGCGCCGGCTGCAAGATTTTGGAATGATGAGTAGCTCTTGGAATACTATTATACATCAGGTGGGAGATGTAGGTGGGGGTGGGCTGGGGTGGGTTGTAGGCGGTGGAGGTAGGGTGGATTGTGGGAGGGCTGACGGGAGGGGAGGGGGGGGGAGGGAGGAGGGGTGGAAGTGGGGTTGGGGACGATGGAGGAACATCAAATTCTGTTATTTTATTTTTTTGGAGGGGTGGAAGTGGGGTTGGGGACGATGGAGGAACATCAAATTCTGTTATTTTATTTTTTTAATACATGGTAATAGAATTAAAAATAAATAAATTAAATGACTATTATAATAACCAAATAAGGGTATTTTGGTTCATTAAAATAATTTTTAAAAGTAAATAACTTGCAAATCCACTATTAGCGCGCGCGTATTATAACTACCGTTAAGTTAGATGGTTTTTTAACGAAGGGGGACGTGTGCACGCGTTTAAAAACTATAAGGTACCGATTAGTATGTTAGAACGAAGTTTGGAATGAAATGACATTCTCAATTATTTTTTATTTTCATGTTTGATATGAAGAAATGAACTTGAGGATCTCATTCCTAAGGTAATCTCATTCCCTCGTATATAAGAATAGTCATTCCAAAGTAAACCCATGGGAATGGGCTATTATCATGTATTTAGAAATGAACTTGACTATCATACCCTCATATTCAATAATAGTAATAATAATAACCAAAATAATAATAAAAATAACAATAATAATAGTTAAAAAATATAATAATAATAATTATTATAAAATACTAATTATTATTATAAAAATAAAATAATAATAATAATAAATATAATATAAATTATTATTAAAAAATAATAATTATTAAAAAATAATAATTATTATTATTAAAAAATAATAATAATAATTTATAATAATTATTATTAATATTATTATAAAAATAATAATTATTATTATTATAAAAATAAAAATAAAATAAAAACTAAAAATAAAATAAAAATAAAAGTAATAATAATAATAATCAATAAAATTAAAATAACAAAATAATAATAGTGATTGAAATATTAATAATAATAATAATAATAGTAATAAATAAAATAATAAAATAAAAAATTAAGTATAAAAATATTGATTAAAATAATAATGATAAAAATAAAAATAATAATAATTATAATAATACCAAACACAATAATTATAATTATAATTATAATAATAAAAGTGTAATCTTGTCATATTTTTAATACTATAATAATAAAATGGCAATCTTGTCATATTATAAAAGGCATTCTCATTATTACTCTTCATTCCTAGAGCATACCAAATATGTCATTTGCATTTCCAAGTTTATTTTATTCCCAGTTTCATTCAATTCTTTGGCCCATTTCATTCCTGTCCAAATTCATTTTAGTATACCAATTGCTACCTAAGGGGTTTTTTTGCACTTTCAAAAGCACAACAAATTTAGAGCCCCAAACAAATTTAGAGCCCCATGTGTTTTTTAGGGGCTTTAAAAAATATTCATCCCCGGTGAGGGGCTCAATAAATTGAGTCTCTTTATTTTGTTATATTTAATTTTACAAACTAATTTGAATATGTGTTATTTTTTCTCTTGTATTAATTTTCTTTTGATAAATTATTATTTATATTATCATAACTTTTTTTTACGAACATTTCAATCAAAAAATTAATTAATTCTAACAACGGTAAAAATTATTGAATTATGCTGAAGTTTAATTACATTTGGTTTTTTTTTTCTTTTTTTTTTTTTTTTTTTTGTAGCGCAACAAAACCCCTCTGCAACAAATAGCCACCCCCTCCGCCTCCCCCCCTCTCCATTTTTTTGCAGCGCACCACCACCCCCCCTCCATTTTTTTGTAGCACACCACCCGCCCCCCTACCCCCCCCCCCCTCTCCATTTTTTTTGCAGCGTACCACCCCCCTCCCTCCCCTTCTCAATTATTTTGCAGCGCACACCCCCCCTCCCCTTTCCATTTTTTTGCAGCGCACCACCTTCCCCCTCCACTATGCACACCCCACCCCACCCTACCTTTCCAACGACATTTTTTTTTCTTCAAATTTATGTCTGTTTTTTTTGTCATATATATATATATATATATTTTTTGGGTAGAGTCAGGTCAGATATGATTTGGAAGACCCAATGGGGCTCTATATTTTTTTGTCTTCTTCTAGGGTTCTATTTTATTCAACAAATTTATTGAATAAAATGAAGCTCGGACTTTATTTTTGTTAAAATTTTTTAAATGTGGCATAAAAGTAGTAATTTGTGGCTTTATAATAACAATTAGTGTTGTATTTTTACTTCAAAAAAACTCTATATTTACAAAAAAGTTGTAATCATTATGTTTTAGAGACTCCATTGAACTTGCCCTAACAAACTTGAAAGTTGGCATTAGGCATACTTGCCGAAATAATCTTTTTAAAATAAGGTGAGAATCTAAATGGTGGGGCTCGAATATTAGATTATCTGATGGAGTTCAACCACTAACTAGTAAAGCCTCAAATGCACATGCACCAGGTCAGTTAACGATAGAATTTTAAAGTAATAAGAAGTGTCGAATCCACAACCACGTAAAAATAATTTCAAATCTAGTGATCAAGCGTTTCACCTAACTAACACAGACAAAAAAAAAACTATTTTAGACGGATTCTGCATCTATTTCAAACATGATGTTAGAAAATTCAGCAGTAGCTGCGAACTAGTAAGCATTCTTAAGGGCAATAATAGCTTCCGCTTGTAAGGCTGATTGGCACAAAAAAAGTTGACTTGTCCTGCTTTAGTGACGCTTATATCATTGGTAGCAACAAGGGCCGAAACCAGAATTGTGGTTCAATAAAATTAAAATTACATAATTTCAATACTTATATATATAAAAAATAAAAATAATGAAAATAATTTCAAAATACATACATTTTCAAAAAGAAAAAAAATTAAGGTGAATGGAGCTTGTATAAGTAGTTCTGCCCTTGCTGGCAACAACTGCAACTTATCAAAGAAAGCAGCATCACAATACCTTTACTTTGTCACAAGAAGGAATCCATCTGGACAAATCTTACACAGGGGCTCGCAACTATCTTTTTTGTAACATCTCGTCTTACATGGATTCCATAAAAGATATATTTTTAATTTATAATGACTTGAATTCACTACTACTATCAACACAAATTAAACATATAGGACCAGTTGATTATATTCAATATATTTACAAGTCAATAGTTGATTCTCGATTATTAGGTGATAGTAACAAAGAGATTATGTCAAAGCATGCACTCTATGCATGTCTACATCTAATGATCAAGAACACAACCATCACTCACTTAAAAACCAAACAAGTATGAAAGAAAAGGGCATTGCCGAATCATTAGTCCAATTTTGTGTTGTATAGTACAACCAAGGTTTACATTGATATGTTCTTTAGTACAAACAAACTATCTATAGGCAGAATAAATTAAGTACAAGAACATAACCTAAAAGGTTTCCAAATGTTAATTTCAAATGGATATGAAACAGCCTAATTCTTTAGCAGCTGTATCAAGATACTGGATTGACATCCCAGATGCGAGTTGGTTGTGAGCTTCCCATGTTAAACATTTCTCGATATCTGCTCGCCAGTCGATAATGCCTATGTTTAAGAACGGATAGACGGGTCCATGTATTCCGTTTACAGGAACTTCATTGCGACTTGTTTCCATTGAACCAGCGTGCAAAATAGGCGGAGAACTGATATGCTGAGAGCACGAACATGAGCAATTGGATGGGAAACGCAGAGAACTGTAGCTGGTAAACGGCACTAGAAGTGTGATAGCACATAAACAATATTAATAGCAGATTTACATTGGAATATAAACAAATAAGCATTTGGTCTGGTGAACAGTAAACATCTTCTATAAATGAAGGCATCAAGAATAGCCAAATCCATCTCCCTAATCAATTTGTCTCTCTCCATACTTCTCAGAAGGGAAAGTTCCTCTCTTCCACTTATAGAATTCTTTTACACTTTTTTTATGTACAGAATTACCATCCCGGAAGAATATAGAGGGTCGCGAATCACATTCTTATCGACCAGTATAGAAGTCAGATCCGTGATGCAATCCCTGCAGGTTGTGTGAAGAAGTTCGGCTTTTTTGTGCGCAGTTCACCTGGAGGCCTAAATCTTTGTGGCTGGTGTCCGTCGATATTAAATATTCACATTTACGTTTGAGGTTACTAATAAGAACATATTAACTTTTTTGTTTGAGAAAGTAGTGCAAGTAGAACAAATCTTGGACCTGAAGAACAACGGCCGTTGCATCAAATATAAGTGTATTCCATGTGGCTAGAGAGCTCGTAGCTGAACATGTATTCAATTACACTTAGTTCCACTGGCGGAGCTAAGTTACCCCTCACTTAGTGATGGGTATATATGTCATTTTACATTTATATTTAAAAAAAAAAAATCCTAACCACAAAACCCCAAATTAGGTTTGTGTCTTCACTTGTTGCCACTGACTCACTGACGGGTCTTCAACATTCACTCACCATCGGCATCATCATTCATCAAGTCACCAACCAAGCCTTCAAATTGCAATAAAAAATTCCAAGCAGCAAAGGTAATGATCTATTTGCTTGTAATTGTAGACTTATAATTTCTTTTTATGTAATATTTGAGTTTGATAAAATTAGGGTTTAAATTCAATTTTTGATTAGGTTGTTTCACAGATTATTTGTTATGTTAAATATACAAAAATTAGAAACATTATATTTGTGTAAACTCTACATATTATATTTGATTTGGTTTATTTTGTGTTTGGATTGGAGATATGAGTTGAATAAAAATTGAAAGAAAGAAGTCCAAAACCATGGAACAATCACAATCAGCCTATGTTGAGTCTTTTTCTGATCTTTTGTTGCCTCTCAAGTTTTTAACGTTGTGAAATCTGATCGAAATCGTGAAAGTTGAAATGCCATATTTTTTTCTTTTCTTCACTTTCAGGCAGAAAAGTCTCTGCCTTGGAATCTATCCAAGGCAGAGAAGTCTCTGACAAAGATCTTGATACGCCTTCGTTTTGCTCTTTTTTTAATTCTTTTTTTTGGGGCTTTTTTTTTTATTGCTTTGGTTCTTAAGAAATGTTTATTTTCAATCTTGTTAAATTCCAAGCCATTAGCGGAAGTCTGGATTGGAAAAATTTTAAGGAAAAATTTATTTATATGAAATCTTCTATTGTTTATTTTGAAGTCTCTGACAAAGATCATTTTATACTGTTGTGGACATGCAACTTCAAGAGCTTAACAGCCGCTTTAATGAGACAAGTATTGAGTTGCTTCTTTGCTTGTCATGCTTAGTTAAAAACAACTCATTTTCTATGTTTGACAAGCAAAGGTTGATTCAATTTGCTAAGTTTTATCCAAGTAATTTTTCTCCTATTGATTTGATGGTTCTTGATGATCAATTAAAGACATATTTTTTGGATATGCAAAGTTGTAAAGAATTCTCGAAGATAAAATGGATTGGTAGCCTTTCAGAGATACTAGTTGAAACTGAAAAGTATCGTGTTTATCCATTAGTGTATTCACTTGTTAAGTTGACATTGGCATTACCTGTTGCCATATCCACTATGGAAATAGCATTTTCTGCTATGAAAATCGTAAAGAACCGGCTATGCAATCGAATGGGAGATGCTTGAATGAATGATTGCTTAGTCACTTACATAGAGAGAGATGTGTTTAATACTATCGACAATGAGTTGATTATTCAACGATTTCAAAAAATGAAAACACGTCAAGGACAATTATAAAATGTACTTTTCTATTTCAGAAACTATATCTATTTACTTTCTCTGTTTTATATGTTATGTCATTAGTAGATATGCTTTTTTGCTTACATTTTATATTTGTTATAATGTGTATCAAATGAGGGGCATTTACTTAAATATTTCATTTATAAATTATACTATAGTGTACTTAAATTAAATATCATTAATACATAAATAACTTGGGTGGCGGAACGGCACCCCCTAACCTTGGGTGCCTGGCTCCGCCACTGCTTAGTTCACAGGTGTCATATATATCAACAGAAACCAAAGATGATATTGCAGCACTAACAGGCAATTAGAAATTAAACAATGAAACTATCCTATCATTAACTAACTTTTTTCCAGGGCCAAATGGAAATGATATTTTCTCCACCAATATCCGCATGGAGTCATAGGGTTGGTAGAGGTCCATGGTGTGGCGACAACCCTCGACGGGTCTCTAGACTCCTACGTTAGGAACAATAATAATATTTTGATAACACAAAAGTGCAACGAGAAAGGCAATGACGAGGTAAAAATTTACATAGTTGGACCAATTATATGATCTAAGAGAAAAATTACAGGTGTTCTTTATTTAAGTCTTCCAAATGCAATAAGAAACCTAGTGCCTTTCTAACTCACCCAACTAGGCCAGGAAACAGTAAAAAGTCCCCAAAAACTTTTGGGGTCCGAACCTCTGCTCCACAGATAAGTCTTCCAAAATTTTCCTTTTTGCATCGACATCAGTCCTGTTGGATTGGGTTAACAAATTGAGTTGCCACACAACTAAGAAACCAGGTACCATATAGTCGGTAAACCGCGACTTTCAAAGAGTTTCTAGACTCCCAAGGCTGAGGTCGGAAAAGATTTCCAGATGAGCAACTGAAGAAAACAAATTCAAGAGGATGTTACCCGAAGGAGTAAGAAAGCTGCAAGAAAATGTTACTTTTCCTCATAAACCAGCAAGAAATTAAGAAAAGTTTAATAAGCACTAAAATACGTATATTACATTTCTTTCTTTTTTTTTATTATTATTATTTTATGCAAGGCGCATAGTCATGATTCAACATAAAGAAGACGTGTATATGGAGCCAACACAGATTGGGAAAGACAGCAGCCTTTGGAATTGTGGACATTATCAGTTGTGAAATCCAGTTACAGACGTTACTTGTCCTAGACATGAAATACAAAAATAAAATAAAATAAAAGGGTTATCATAATTGTGTTAAAACGCTAGCTAAAGTCTATTGTGATGTAAGCATAATTACTGCAATAAATAAATATTCTGCAATAGAATTTATCGGAGTTATATAATCATCACATAAAAATCACTAGTAGGACCAATAGGTCTTTGGTCTAATAGTATACTTCTCGTTATGAGTACCAAACGTTATGAGACTAATTTTTGTGAACGACATTCTTTAATATGTCAACATAGATCTCTTTTGAATAAAAAAAAAATCATATGTGGAAAACGAAATCACAATAGTGATTAATTGATTTTTTACTTCTCAACTCATTTTCTTTATAGTGTAGATAATATGAAGGAATTTCTACAACTTTTCCATGGAAAGGGAGAGGACCAAGTCCTAATATATAAGTCTACACATAGTTAGTTATATCCATCACATAACTGATATTCGAATGAGGTTTCATGAACTTTTAATGATCATTATTTTAATTTAAGTGGGTCAATAATAACGTATGGATCACACCACTTAAACATGAATTATGTTTAGAGCTTTTGTATAATATATGCATATATAAATAAACGTGGATGAAGTTTCTACGTTTTTTCTACATAACTACAAGACTGTAAAGAGCCTTACAATATATGGTTTATTGTTTTATGAAAATCAACAAGAGAGATGTTCCTTCTCGCCGACAAAAAGTTAGATATCAAGAAAATAAGAAATTATCTGAAAAATCACAAAAACAAATGAATGTTTTCTACTTTAAGAATAACATAGGGAAGAAAATAAAAAGAAAAATAATAAAGAAAGACTAACTTTATTGTTTATGTACCCAAGAATAAAATGTAACACTGCACATGACCTATGCACATGAGTTTGATTTAGTTTTTTTACTATTAAAAGTGTTTAATCTAATTTTTTATATTTAAAAGTACTTTTAGTGATTTTATTAAAAGTACTTTTAGATAAAAGTTAAATTTGGAGCTTTTTAAAATAGATTTTTGTAAAGTTATTTTTATATAATGCAGGAAGCTTTTTTTTTTCCCTCAAATAAATTCTTTCATATTTTTTTAAAGACCAATATTGCCCTTAAATTATTTAAAAGCTCAACATTACCTAATAAAGACCAAACATTCAATTACTTTTGTTTAACAGCACTTCTAACAACAGGTTTACTACTAACAAATAGAGCCAAAGTCGGATCGGATTCCTTTACGAGGTGACAAAAGTTATTTGAGAACGTGGCTTGTCAACCGTTGATGTTTGTTCCTCTAATTATAAAAAAGATCAATTAAATTCTTTTTGATGTGACCAAGTTACTCTTCTTCTTTTATTTATTTATTTAGGGAAGAGCTAATGTTATACAATACTAGTGAAACTCGATCTCGCAATTTCTCTCATACATTACAAGTAACCTACTCTTTTCATCCTTTCTAATATTCAACCTTCAAAATGTCTAGTAGGCCAACTCCAACAACTGTTTATTTTTTTTTCTTAAATTTAGGAGATTTAAAGCCTATTTTTTTAAATTTCCTATTTCAATCTCACTCTTGGAGCTCTCCTATCTTTAGACTTCCCCCTTTCTTTTAAGGTCCAGTTGACTATTGATGGTATGGAATATACTTCCCCATCTGTTGGGGATATGAATTTCAGATGCATGCTCCTCTTAAAATATAGGGATGAAATAAATGAGTTACTGGAGCAATTTAACCCAAAAGCTCCACAAAACAAAACACCTAACCTACCCACCAAAGCAAAAATCTACCACAAATAAATTTCCGAAAAACAAAACAGCAAATTAGATATCGATAAAATATCGACTATAACAAGTAAACCCACAAATAACACATGCTAAAAAAGTTACAAGGTGAGACAATTAACCTATAATATTAATGTAACCTATCTAGATGGAAACAATAAACACAGAGAAAATTTAAAGGGAAAATTCCACTTATAGTTCACATCGCGACTAAATTGTTTTAGTTTGATTCCTATTATTTTATTATACCCAGTTTAGTTCCTACTATTTTTTTAAAAGTTTTAGTTTCATCCCTATTATTTAAAATTTCTCAATTTTGTCCATCATATTTTTTCAAAAAGTTTCAATTTTGTCTCTATTATTTTTAAAAAATTTCAATTTTGTCCCTATTTTTTCTTAAAAGTTTTAATTTCGTCCCTATTATTTTCCTAAAGTTTTAAATTAGTCCCTATTATTCAATGATTAAATTGAAAGTTTTTCAGAAATAATAGGGGGTGAACTTAATTTTTTTTAAAAAAATAATATGGACTAAATTGACTAATTTTGAATAATATGAACTAAAATGTTTGTTTTTTTTTTTTTGTAACACTAAAGACCAACTTAAAAAATTATGTAAATAATAGGGATTATATGTATAATTTACCCTAAAATGAACATAGTGAAAACTATTGCATCATTATACAACTGATACAAAAATATGAAGGGAGCATAAAACACCCCTTGAAAGAAATAGATAATATTAGCACCAACGAGTAAATTAAAAATGGGCTACAAACATTCTGCCTTCTACGACTACTGCTTCTTACTATATTTCGGTCCAAAGTAACTTGGGTTAATGATGCCTATCTGAAAATCATTTTAAGATATGTTTGGCCTAACTTTTGCACACTTAAAAGTGTATTATGTAAATTCAAAAGTTGAAACTAGCCTCATTGGGTAAAAGTTGCAATTGAAAAAATTAAAAAATAATAAGTTTTAAATTGGAACTTTTAAAAAAAGACTTCCGCGAAGTTGTTATTATATAATACGGAAAGTTCTTTTTTTAATTTCTTTATCAAATATACCTCTTCATATTTTTGAAAGTCTAACATTGCCCTTAAATTTTCTAAACTGACAATATTGTCTAATACAAGCTAAAAATTAACGAAGTGATCAAAATGAGAAAGAGCCATTTAATACCGTAATGGTCTTTTCAAAACCGAAAATGGTTAAGTAGTTGACCTCTGAAAAAATTTACCCAAAACCAAACGAGCATGAAAACATAAACGGCATTGCCTATTCATTAGTCCATTTCGTGTTCTATAGTACACCAATCATCAATTCATCAACGTTTATGGTGAGATTTTCTTTACTATAAACAAACTATCTATTCTTCATCCTTCATCCATGAATTACTCGCGATAATAAAGTACAAGAACATAACCTAAAAGGTTTCCAATATATAGTAATGTTGTTATTACATGAAAAAAACGAAACCAGTTTTCGACAATAAATATTCACATTTACGTTTGAGGTTACAAATAAGAACATATTAAAATTTTTGTTTGAGAAAGTAGTAGTTCAAGTGGAACAAATCTTGGACCGTTGCATCAAACATAAGTGCATTTCATGTATCCAATTATGCTTAATTCACAGGTGGCATATATATCAACACAAACAAGATCTAGATGATATTGCAGTACTAACAGGCAATTAGAAATTAAACAATGGAACTATCCCATCATTAACTAACTTTTTTCCAGGGCAAAATGGAGATGATATTTTCTCCACCAATATCCGTATGGAGTCTTAGGGTTGGTAGAGGTCCATGGAGTAGCGACGTCCCTTGACGGGTCTCTAGACTCCTCCTAAGTTACGAAAAATAATAATATTTTCATAACAGAAAAGTGCAACGAGAAAGGTAATCACGAGGTAAAAATTTTCGTAGTTCGACCAATTGCAGACATTTCATTCCATCAAAGGGAAAAACTACAGGTGTTCTTTAGTTAAGTCTTCCAAATGAAATAAAAAAAAACCTAGTGCCTCAGTAACTCACCCAACTAGGCCAAGAAACAGAAAAAAGCCCCCAAAAAACTTTTGGGGCCCGAACCTCTGCTCCATAGATAAGTCTTCCAAAATTTCCTTTCTGCATCGACAACAGTCCTGTTGGATTGGGTTACCAAATTGAGTTGCCACACAAGTAAGAAACCAGGTTCCATATAGTCGGCAAAGGTCTATAAACCGTGACTTTCAAAGAGTTTCCGAACTCCCAAGGCTGAGGTATGAAAAGATTTCCAAATGAGCAACTGAAGAAAACAAATTCAAGAGGATGTTACCCAAGGAGTAAGAAAGCTGCAAGAAAATGTTACTTTTCCTCATAAACCTGCAAGAAATCAAGAAACGTTTAATAAGCACTAACATACTTGCATTGCATTTCTTTTTTAAATCATGATTCAACATAAATAATAGACGTGTATATAGAGCCAACACAGATTTGGAAAGACAACAACCTTTGGGAATTGTGGACATGATCAGTTGTGAAATCCAGTTACAGACGTTACTAATCCCTGAAAATAAATACAGAAAAATAAAATAAAAAGGTTATCATAATTGTGTTAAAAGGCTAGCTAAAGTCTGTAGTGATGTAAGCATAATTACTGCAATGAATATTCTGCAATGGAATTTTTCAGAGTTATATAATCATCACATAAAAATCACTACTAGGGCCAATAGGTCTTTCGTCTAATGGTATACTTCTCGCTGTGAGTGTCAAATGTTACGAGATCAATTTTCGTAACATTCTTTAATATGTCAGCTTAGATCTCCTTTGAATAAAAAAGAAAATCACTACTACAGGATAAGTTACTTACCATATGTGGAAAACGAAATCACAATAGTGACTAATTGATTTTTTACTTAACTCATTTTTTATAGTGTAGATAATATGATGGAATTTCTACAACTTTTCCACGGAAAGGGGAAGGAACAAGTACTAATATATAAGTCAACACATAGTTAGTTATATCCATCACATAACTTATATTCGAATGAGCTTGCATGAACTTTTGATGATCATTATTTTAATTTAAGTGGGTTAACAATAACGTATGGATCACACCACTTAAACATGAATTATGTTTAGAGCTTTTGTAGAATATATGCATATATAGATAAACATGAATGAAGTTTCTATGTTTTTTTCTACATAACTACAAGACACTAAAGAGCCTTACAATATATGCATGGTTTATTGTGTTATGAAAATCAATGAGATAGATGTTGTCTCTCGCCCACAAAAAGTTAGATATCAAGAAAATAAGAAATTACCTGAAAAATTACAAAAACAAATGAATGTTTTCTACTTTAAAATAACATGGGAAAGAAAATAAAAAGAAAGACTAAAAATATGAAGCTAGAGCACTGGTATCCATTTTTTAAACTTTGAATTCCACTTAAAACTGCAGATAATTGAAGCATCTATGGTAGAACATTATAATATAGATAGATTACAAATTAATGCGTAAGTATTAACTTACGTGGAGCACAAGCACTCATGATGATGATTCCAAATCCCATTCTTTAGGATGGATATGAATCTTCAATCCTTCATTGCCAAATTCTAGTTGTTCTTCTTGAATTTTTCTTGCTGAAATTGCAACAAAACGATTGCACCACATCACCTCAATCATTTCTAGTGTAGCAATGTCTCCAATACCAAAAGGGATCTCCCAAAGTTGCTCACATTTGTGCAAGAGTAGACGCTTGAGGCAAGGAAAGTGATCACTGTCGGCACTCCATTGGACAACATTCAATGTATCCAATTTCAAGAATTTGAGTTTTGGAAACATCACTTCATCCTCCATCTCCCATTTTTCACCCTCAAATGTATTGCCCAACAATTTGAGAACCTTTAGATTGGCAAGCATAGCAAGCTGTGAAATTTCACTCCATGGCATGTGAAAATTTGACAAAGTTAACTTCTTAAGATTTGAGGAAAAATTAAATTCACATGGATATTTTCCCTCTCCATTGTAAAACACCTTCAATGATTCAAGTTGATTAAGAAAACTCAACACTGGGAATTGATTGCAATTTCTACCAGCATCCCATGAATCCAAAAATATGCATTTTAGTTTTCGAATGCCACGTAGCTTTTTCATCATCATCTCCATTTTATCTCCATAAGTAAGAGATGGTGTGGAAAATGTTTGCAAATTATCTAGTATGAAGGAGTTCTCAAGTCTGTAGGGGTTTAAGTCAAAAGAAGCACTTTCATTGATACACACATGCCTCAACGTGTCCATATCCCATATAGAATCTGGTACGGTGACAACTTCAGCTTTTAATGCTTTGACACAAAATGTTTCTAGGTTCCAAAGATTGGCAATGGATGGTGGAATTGAGTCCACATCGCCTTGAACACTTAAGTATCTTAAATGAACAAGTACACCAAGTGCTTCAAAAGAGTCTCCAATTATGAGATCTTCAAGAACCAAAATTTTAAGAAGCCTAAAGTTGTGAAAAATGAATGAGATATCATAGGAATCACTTTGCAACATGTCATTAACAGCAAAGAAAAGCAGTGTTCGAACAAATGGCCCAGAAGGTCTCAACGAAACGAAATGATTTCTTTTTGAATAAATGCAAAGGCGACGTCGGTTACATATTATCGGTGTTGAGGAAAAAGAATGATTAGCAACCGTACTATATTCCAAATTACCATTATAGGAAGGAAAGTGTATATCATACCCATGGATGAGCTGCCAAAACTTCTCTTCGTCTGCTTTGCTCAAGCAAACCTCACGCAAGAGATCATGAACACGACAAGATTTTACCCCGCCATTGGATTTTTCTTGAGCAATTGTTACTAGGCTTCTTCCAATCAGATCCACCAAGTAATTCTCTGCTACATCCTCTAAGTTCCTCAAGTTAGGATGTTTTACAAATCCTTCAGCAATCCACAACCGTATCAACTTCCAGACCGGAACTTCCTTATCCTCTAAAAATGCTCCAAAATACAAAAAACATGGCTTCAAGTTATCTGGTAAGTGCTTGTAACTCAACTCTACTATACCTTTGCCCTCTGCTTCTGCACCAACGACTCTTGAATTTAAAGTTTCAGCAATTTGTTTCCATTGATTTTTTTCTCTCTCCATCTTTGCAAGAACTCCAGCTATCAAAACTATTGCAAGAGGTAAACCTTTACAACTTTTTGCAATGTGAATTCCAACTCCCAATAGTTCAGGAGGGCAAATTTCCTCATGAAATACCTTTTTCCTTAGTAGCTCCCAACTTTCATCATCAGAGAGTGAATCAAGAGGTTGTAGCATACTACCCGGTTGAGCTTGGGTTGCCAAGTCTTTTAATCTAGTTGTGATGATAATTCGACTTCCATTCTTGTCTTCTGGAAAACATCTTCTTAGATCATTCCAAGCTTCAATACTCCATATATCATCGAGGATTACAAGGAACCTCCGTCCACTAAGACTTCTCCATAGCATGTGAGCTAGTTCTTCATCAGTCTTATCATCAATTTGATGATCAGAAAGTTGAATAACTTGACCTAAGAGCTCTAACAATAACTCCCTCTTTTCATATAATTGAGAAACAACACACCAAGCACGAGTATGGAAGTAATTAACGACTGAAAGATTATTATACAGTTGCATTGCGAGAGTCGTTTTACCTTGACCAGGCATACCGAAAATTGAGATAAGGCGCAATTGTCCTGGTACTCCAATAAGCCGTTCAAGCATCTTTTCTGTCTCCTCCTTGAAACCGACCATTTCATCGTCAATTGGTGGCTTATTAGCTTGTAATGTTGAGGAGTGGTCTTCAAGCTTCATATTTACGAAAGCTTTTTGAGAATCATCACGACATTGGAGAGCCAACTCTGGAGAGCGAGTGGTCAACAAAATCTTGCTCAAGTATCCTTTATTCGGAAAAAATCTTCTTATGTCATTTAATACATCAATATCCTCCACATCTTCTAAGATGATAAAATACGAATCAGAGTTGAGAAGTTGGTACACCAATTCTTCCAACTCTACTTCGCTCTTATCACTTATACACGCTGCCTTAACAAGCTCACTTGCACTATTAAAACAACATGAAGCATTACGTACAAGGTCAAGCAACACCTCCTTTTTCCTCTGTTTATAATATGAGACCGAAATCCACGCCACAACTGAGAACCTCATTCTTATACGATGATGATAGAAGACGCGGTTAAATTTCTGTGTAATATCAGTGTTGGCGAAAATGGGGATTATATGAAGCTTTGGGTCTTTGCTCAAAATAGTAGCTATAATAGAATCCATGTCACCAGACACCACCTCGACTTGTCCCTCCTTAGGTTGAAGATCTCGTAGGATATCATGCAACCAACGCATATAGTACCAGATGGGAGCACGTATAGCAAGAAATATTGAATCAGTGACATACTCTACCTCATATGCCATGTCTGCAATGCTTTGAATGAGATCTTTTAGGTCGGCATCTTCTTTGCGCTTCTCCGGCATTTCCATGAGGCGAGATGTGACCAACCTTAGCTTGTGTTGAACATCTACAATGGAAGTCTTCGAAAGGCCAAGTGAATCAGCCTTGCTATCCACCAGCTCCTTGAGATGCTTCAAAAGTTGCTCAATAAAGCCGAGTTGATCAGTGGTAGGGTAGTCCATTCGCGATGGCCTTGGCTCCTTTCCATAATCCCATTCCTCTACGAATGTCCAATCACCCATTGGCTCCAAAATTTTGTGTAGCTCCTTAACCCAATCTAGACGTTCCCATGACACCATTTTCTGGATATCATCACTTGAGAGGAAGTGCGACAACACCTTTCTGGCCAAAGATTCAATTTCTTCTAGTACTGAACCATGTTGGGGAGGATCAATGAGAAATGCTTTGAGGATTTCAAGTTCTCTCAACACCCTTCTTCCCAGTTCGTCTCTAAAAGGAAAATAATATTCACTGCGGTGGTTCGCAAAACACTGATATTGTTCTAACACGGCATCCATCCTCCTCATCAGTGTCTCTCTCGCCATACTTCTCTGCATCTGACTACAGATCAATAGAGGTGGTAGAGACGACAGATACTATGAAATTAAGATGCACTGTGTGCTGCCAACGTTGACCCCTTGTGTGGATTGCAAGAGGGAAAAGAAAGGAAAGTAGCGTGGAGGAAGAAAAATAAAGAAAACGAAAGGAACAAAAGAAATAATAATGAAAAGGAAAGAATTTTTTGATTTTTTGTTTAGATTGAAAAAGGAAAAGAAATGAAAGGTTAATTTTAAATGTAAAATTATTTGAGTTTTTTTATTTTTTTTTATAAAAATGATATATGTAGGAATAAAATATATTTTTTTACAATTTTACTTTTTTTTCTCTTCAAAAACTCTCAAATTGAAAGGATTGTAAAATTCTTTTCATTAAAAAAAAAAAAAGAATTTAGAATCTTCTAAAACTACAATCCAAACAAGGGAAATGATTGACAAACCCTTTCCTAACCTTTCCTTTCCTTTAATATTGTGCATCCAAACAAGTTTTATGAAACCACCACTTTTTTTTTTTTTTTTAAATCAAGAATTACAATCGAAACAAGGGAAACGGTTGACAAACCAATTTCATTCCATCACAATCAAGAATTACAAAGAGCGTGCCATCAGGTCAAGTTGATGCACCAATCTATACACAAGATACAATTTTCAAAACTATTGTTATATTTATGTAAAGTACAAATTTTACACCTAATATCCAATAATTTGGTCTTCAAAGATCGCAATCGAATTATAAATCCTATTATTGCGCTCAGTCCACACATTGTAAACATACACGCAAAGAGTAACTTTGATAAGATTAGACTTCAAGCCTTTCCTTTTGTTCATTCTCGCCATCTTATCCACAAATAGATTCCCAATCAAAAGAAACATCATCACATCTAAGCTTTCTAGCACAATACTCCCAAATTCTCTTAGTGAAAAAATACTCAAAGAACAAATGCTCCCTACAATCCTGCCCCAAAGCGCAAAAAACACATTTTGCTTCAGGGACTACTCCCCACTCCATCAACCTATACAAAGTCGGCAATCTATTAAGACAGTTAAGCTACACACAAAAATTTTGCCTCAGAATAACAACCTTATTCCAAACAAGATCAGCTCATTATATGGGTGAAATTCACACTTAGTCCCTATTGTTTACTTGCTCTTTTAATATCATCTCTAATATTTTAAAAGATTCATAGTGATCTCTAATGTTAAAACTTATTCAAAATGGTCTCTAATTTTCAAATTTAGCCAATTTGATCCTTATTATTTTTCAAAAAAATTAATTTAGTACCTATTGTTTTCTAAAAAAAAATTCAATTCATTTGTTGCATGTGACTCCTATTTGTGACTAAATTAAATTTTACAGGGAAATAATAAAAATTAAATTGACTAGTTTTAAATAATAGAGACTATTTTGACATTTGGATCACTTTATAAATATTAAAAATTAATATAATTTTTTAAAACATACAAATAATAGAGACTAAGTGTAAAATTTACCCACTTTTATATTATCACCCTTTTCTTCTCTTTCTCTCTTTAATTTTGAATACAGACTTTGGAAAACTAGAAAACCTTAAAATATGTGTGCTTCGGTATACTCATGCGCAAACTGCACGAGAAAACAAGGGAATCGAGCACATGATGTATCTAAGAATAAAAAGTAACTCCGTTCTGAGTGTTTATGCACAAGATTTACTTTTTTACAATTAAAAGTATTTAATCTAACTTTTTAATATGTTTTCTGTGAGTTTAAAATTTGGAGTTAATTTATTTGACTTATTTTTTAAAGTGTTTTTAGATAAAAGTTGAAACAAAAAAATAAAAAATTTAAAATTTGAGTATTTAAAAATCAGTTTTTGTAAAGCTATTTTTACATAATGTAAGAAGCTTTTTTTTTCTTCCTCAAATAAATGCCTTTATATTTTTTAAAGTTCAATATTGCCCTTAAATCTTCTAAAAGTTTAATATTGCTAATATAGGTTAAATAGTCAACTACTTTTGTTTAACAATACTTATAATTACAGCTCTACTACTAAAAGTTCTATAGCTCAAAAACTAAAATTTTACAGTTAAGTCAAGCAAAGCTAAAGAGTAAACTACTTTTGTTTAACAATACTTATAATTAGACTACTGCTTCATACTATATTTCAGTCCACAGTAACTCGAGTTAATGATGCCTCTCTGGAAATCACTTTAGGATCTGATTGGCCTAACTTTCACACATTCAAAAGTGTTTTATGTAAATTCAAAAGTTTGTTTGGGTAAAAGTTGCAGCTGAAAAAATTAAAAAATAAGAAGTCCTAAATTAGAACTCTAAAAAAAAAAACTTTCAGGATGCAAAAAGTTATTATTATTATTTTTTCCTCAAATATACCCTCTCCATATTTTTGAAAGTCTAACATTGCCTTTAAAATTTTTCAAAAGACAATATTGTCTAATACAAGTAAAAAAGTCAATAATTTTTATTTAACAGCAACTATAACTAAAACTTTACTACTAACGGCTTTACAACTCAAAAGCTAAAGAAACAATAGAGATTGTTTCTGCAGTTTTGCTTTCCTGAAACCACCACTTTTATTTTATCACTCTTTTCTTCTATGTGTTTGTTTAGTTTTTGACACATATCTTAGTGGCTTTTGGGAACTAGAAAACATTAAAATACGTGATTTGGTAAACTCATGCGCAAATCGCTATTAGGATATTAGTCTAGTGATATATAATTTGTTATGTATATAAAAGTTTGCGAGTTCGAATTTTGTTAATAATGTTAAATGATTTTAAATTTTTTTAAAACTTAAAAAAATAAAAAATAAATAAAAATCATGCGCAAACTGCACGAGAAACAAGGGAACGGACCACATGAGCTTTATGTAACCAAGAAAAAAGGAGTTAAATTAACATTCTTCCGAGTGTTTATGCACATGAGCTGTGCGCATAAGACCAAGTGGGATTCCTTTCCGAGGTAACAAGATTTCTTTGAGAACGTGGCTTCACATTTACAAGAGCTAGCATGCAGGTGCCACAACTACTGCTTTAACTTATTTATTTATTATTATTATCATTATTTTTTATTCCACACTGCTGGTGAGAAAGCAGCAAGTATTCGACTTGAGAGATGCTTGTGAAGCTATGGTACACACACAGAAAATCGAGCAACGAAGGGTTCTTACAAATGTCAAATCAAGTATCTAATCCAAACATACTCGATAATAAAATTGGTAGGTATTTATTAAAGTTCGACTTTCATAAAAGTTAATTAACAGATAATTTAAAAGGTTTTGGTATTATATCCATGAGACAAATATATATTATAACTTTTAAAGTTGACAAGTATTGCAATAATTATGTAATTCTGTTTACGTTTTTATCATTTTATTGTATTTGTGTTTTGATTTATTTTATTATTGGATTTTTTAACATTTTATATTGAATCTTTTTATTTGTTTTTAATTTGGTCTTTTAAGTAATAATTTTTTTTTCAAAGTAACTTTTACGAGTATGGGTAGTCATCACTGGCAGAGCCAGTAAGGGCTGAGGAGGTGCACATGCACTTCCTGGCCCACCAGATGCTTCCCCTAGCCCACCATTATTTATTGAGCGGTACATATGTAAATTGTAATATAGTGATTAAATTAAAATGTATTTTTGATCTAGATCTCTTCTTTTTTTTGAAAAGAAGACTTAGACCCCTTGTTTTTTATTAAGTGTGATTGAGACCCCTTATATTAGGAGTTAGTTAAATTAAAGGGTTAACACACATTATCACACAAAACACACACCCACAAGATCAAAATCTTTTCCCTCATTCTTCATCTTCTTCTTCCTCTTCATCTTTTCAATTCTTCTTCTCACACAGCCAACATCATCAGCAAAAGATGAAATTAGCAACTTTGGATGATTTTTTTTCTTTGTTTATTTTACTTGATTAGGTAAGATCTCCATAACATAGGAAAATCTTGTATATACATACCGAAAATGTTCCCAAATCGTCTTGCGATGAGCATGGCTGACCAACAAAATATGTTGTGATACTTACAAATTCCTTCTAAGGCTTCTCTTGTTATTGAAGAAAAAAATAATAAAATAAAAAATAGTCCTGCGTTGTGTCTGTGTTTTGATACTTATAAATATTGATTTATACATAAATAATCTGGGCGGTGGAGCGGCACCCCTTAACTTTGGGTGCCTGGCTCCACCACTGGTAGTCACAATATGTTGGATACTTAATGATTACGATTATGGTTACAGTTACAATTGATGATTTTTAAACTTGTTGAATAATATCCATTACAATTTTGGTTATAGATTATACTAAAGCTCCTACCATGCATGTGCATTGGTTCTCATTACAATTGTAATTTACAGCTAATCTTAGCCAGAGGCTGAATTCATCATTTTCCTATTGTAATATCGGTTAAAATTGCTTTCTCAGAATCACAAAACATGTATGCAATTAATGGTAACTTTATTTATGTTTTAATTTTTTAAATATGATTTCAAAAAATTCATGAATGGAGGGATCATATTGAAAAATAATTTTTCATGTCTCACCACCAGAGAATCATAAAATATTTCATCGTTAAATATCTCTTAATTATATTCTTTACTGGACAAATTTCACAAATGGTCCCCATTGTTTATATTTAGTGTCATTTTAGTCTTTATTATTTTAAAAGTTATGTGATTGGTCCTCATTGTTTTCAAATATAACATTATTAGTCCTCATTGTTTACATTTTGTCCTATCTTAGTCTTTATTATTTCAAAAGTCATGTGTTTGATACTAATTATTTACAAATTTATCACTATTAGTCCCTATTGTTTATATTTCGTCCCATTTTGGTCCATGTTGTTTCAGGATTAATAGTGATACATTCTTAAATAATAGAGACTAATAGTGAGTATTGTAAAAGATGAGGACTAATTGTGATATACTTGTAAATAATAGAGACCAACCGCTTGACTTTTAAAACAATAGTGATTAAAATAGAACAAAATATAAACAATGGAACCAACCACGTAACTTGTAAAATAATAAGGACTAAAATGAAATAAAAGGTAAACAACGGGGACCATTTTTGAAAATTTTCCTTCTTAATTCATGAAAATGCATCACTAAGCACGAATGTTTTCAATTCCTTGACAAGTTGATTATAATAACTTATGTTCACTACTACTATCAAAACAAACTAAGCATCTAGGATTAGTTGATTATACTTAATATATTGACAAGTCAATAGTTGGGTCTCGACTATTAAGTGATAGTAACAAGGAGATTATGCGAAAGTATGCACTCAATGAATGTCTACATCTAATGATCAATAACACAATCATCACTCACTTAAAAACCAAACCAGTATGAAACCAAAGGGCATTACCGATTCATTGGTCCAATTTTGTGTTCTATAATACAACAAAAATCATCAATTCATCAAGGTTTACACTGAGATGTTCTTTAGTACAAATAAACTATCTCTAGGCAGAATAAAGTACAAGAACATAACCTAAAAGGTTTCCAAATGTTAATTTCAAATGGATATGAAACAACCTAATTCTATGGCAGCAATATCAAGATACTGGATTGACATCCCAGATGCGAGTTGGCTGTGAGCTTCCCATGTTAAACATTTCTCGATATCTGTTCGCCAGTCGATAATGCCTATGTTTAAGAACTGATAGGCGGGTCCATGTATTCCGTTTACAGGAACTTCATTGCAACTTGTTTTCATTGAACAGTAAACATCTTCTATGAAGGCATCAAGAATAGCCAAACCCGTCTCGCATTCAAGATTATCGCCCCATCTCGTGCTGTAATGTTATATACAAATGTATTTCTAAAGTGATCGTCAACCGATTGAAGCATACTTTGGATGATCTGATTTCTATTAATCAGTCGGGTTTTGTCCTTGGGAGGAAAATTGTCGATAATATCCTTATTGCTCAAGAATTGGTTTGGAAATATGGTCGCAAGAGAATTAGTTCGAGATGTGTTTTGAAGATTGACATTATGAAAGCCTATGATTCTATCAATTGACAGTTTATTCTCAATTGTCTCAGAGCCTTTGATTTTCCTGGAGTTTTTGTCAATTGAGTTGACATGGGTATCACCCCTCCGACTTATTAAGTGGTTATTAATGGCCAGATGGAGGGCTTCTTTAAGGGTAAGAAAGGGCTTCGTCAAGGCGATCCTATGTCTCCGTATTTGTTTGTTCTAGCGATGGAAGTCCTCTCGCAATTGCTTCGAAGGTGCTCTAATATGAAAGGGTTTGGGTTCCATCCAAAATGTAAAAGGGTTAAGTTGAACCATCTTGATTTTGCGGATGATTTACTTATTTTCTCCAAGGCCAATTTTCAATCATTGAATCTCATTGACAAGGCTTTGGTTACTTTCTCGTAAGTTGTCGGGGCTCAAAGTTAATAATCTCAAGAGTGAGATTTTTATCGGCGGTTGTAGTGAAGACATGAAGAATAAGTTGGCAGAGGTTATGAACATGAAAATTGGTAAGCTTCCAGTTAAATACTTGGGTATCCCTCTTATTACTGGTAATTCAACTCCGTTGCCAAATTTTGTCACCAAACAATCTCCAAAAACTATCGTCATTAAACCGTCTCTAAAAATTGTCGTCACCAAACTGTCTCCAAAAACTATCGTCACTAAACCGTCTCAAAAAATTATTGTCACCAAACTGTCTCAAAAAATTGTCGTCACCAAACCGTTTTCAAAAACCGTCGTCACCAAACCGTTGTCAATCTTTAATTAATTTTTTTTAGTGATTTATAATTAAAATACTAGAATTAAAAGTTTTATCAAATGCCTAATTAATATAAAAAATTTAATTTATATTTTAAGTTATATAAATAAAGAAATATATAATCTAAAGTTGTAATTTAAATTAAAACTTATAAGATCAAAATGCATATATATAAATACTATTGAGTCTATGACTAGAATAGCAGAATCAGTGCAAGAATAACGAATTTATTTAATTATTTAAGCTAGAAATATAACAGAAGCATTTACAAAGTATGCTTCATCATTCTATGAAGTTACTAATCTGAAGTTCAATGAAGAGTTACTTCTCTTAAGGAATTCAAAAGATAAAAACAAAAAACTCTTTGAAAGTACAATGGGTTCCGTCGATCAAACGCCTCTCTCCGAATGATCAGTGAGGCGGTTAGTCACCAAAAAATGGATGATACCTTCACCTACCAAGAACTTATTTGTTTCTGGAGTCCTTCAAGACGAATATAGTCATACATGAGCTTAAACCTGAAAAGCATCGTAACAAACATATAAGATAACATTGAATATCATAAATAAAAAAGATACAATTAAACGTAAAAGTCAAATGCTTGGCATGAAATTCACTTGCAAGCAAGAATACAAGCTAACCTGTATACAGGCACCATAAGAGACACCACATATGGTACACAATAGCTTCCATCGATCCTTAATACAACAGAAAACAAAACACAACAATTAGTTGATATGTAAATAAGTATTTTGCTCGACTGGAATCAACTAAACATATAGTACAACCAAATCAAACACTTCTTTACATTCTTTTTCTAATGGAAACAATCCAGTACTGGTTCATATAATTCACAGAGTTGATCAATCAAGTAACAGCTTCAATAAAAGGCTAGTCCAATCATCATTGATAGTTTTATACCATATTGATTCTAGTCAGTCCATCAATGGGTTCCATTCTCTTGATATTTGATAAGCAAGTTTCTGCAGCATAGTGGTTAAACAAGTCAAATTATATGAGGGAAGTTATTTATCAACCTAAACATATCTTAAAATTGTAAAAAAATAAATTAGTGACGGACCAACATGATCCGTCGCTAATTTTTTTTATAATTTCGTGTCTATATAAAGAACTCATACGTCCGTTTCAAGCTGCAAACTATTCTCACATTTAACTTTCATCTTCTTTTTTGCAACTATGAGTAAGGAGGAACAATACCATTCACTTTCTCTTTCTCTTAGTAAAGAGAAAGACAACACAACAGGAAAAACTGATCAAGATTCCAACAGAGTGGTGAAACCGCAGCTTGATTTAAATGCTCCACCGAAAGAAAACGGTTACATTTCTGAAGCTCAAGGAAAACAACTTCTTGTTGATCAAATGATGAAGATTTATTTGCCGAAGTTCTTCCCCTAATATTTTTGTTCATAACATCATCATGGAAGTCAAGAATACCGACTTAGTTCTTAAACTAGATGATGCTATTATGTATGTGTGATTATGTATTTTGTCAGGTATTATGTACTTGTAATGATGTACGTTGTTAGGTATTGTGTACTTGTGTTTGATGTAAATTATTACGTTAAGATGTAATCCATAATTATCGTGAGGTATTGAAGTTAATGTTTGATTTGCATTTTATTTCATAATAATGCTTTTATCGAAATTAAATTGTTTTTTATTTTTTGTGGTCGTCACCAAACCGTCTTCAAAAATTGTCGTCACTAAATCGTCAGCAATTGGAGACGACTTACGCATGTCGTCTCCAAGTAGTCGCTAATTGGAGACGGTTTGGAGACGACATTTCTATGTCGTCACCAAGTAGTCGCCAAATGGATACTTTTAGAGACGACTTATCATGTCGTCTTCAAATAGTTGTCAATTGGAGACGACTTATATATATTGTCTTCAAACCTTCTCCAAATTGTCACTGTTTTTAGCATCAAAATTTTTGTCACCTTTCCGTCGCCAATTTGGCGACGACTTGGTGACGGACCATCCCAAAAACAGTTTTTTTTTGTAGTGCTCAGGATGGAGCAGTGCAATAGCCTGAGCAGTGTCGATGCTATTCTACAATGAGATGACCTTTTGATGGAAATTATTATCCGATTGCCTTTAAACGAAGTATTGAGATTCAAGTATGTGTCCAAAGCGTGGAATAAAATGATCTATGATTCAGGGTTTCGTTGTAGATACAGATCTGATTGGGAAAGTTCCTCTCTTCTACTTATAGATTCTTCCACGCTTCTTTTATGTACAAAATTACCATCCCGGAAGAATATAGAAGGTCGCAAATCACATTCTTCTCGATCAGTATACAAGGCAGATCCGGGTTATCCTTTCCCAAGCCACGCATCCGAGATCATACTATTTCAATTGGCTTCTCCTGTGATGAATGTGATGATAACGGCATAACGAATTTCACAGTTGTTCGGGCTATACTATATTTTCCACGACTTGACAACGATAAATGGTGATAGAAACCTTCTCTTCCAAGCTGGCAAGTGGTGTGTGTTACATTTGTCTTCCCCAATCAACTTTGAATTGGTTTTATGCTCAACTCAACGTATTAGGGGGTGGAGTTTTCTACTGGGAAGCTAAAGGGAACCAATAGCTAACGACTGATTTTATCCAATCCTAAAATTACATAATACAATTACATTTTTTCTACAGGATAAAGCAAATGTATTTCGTTAAAACTCAAACATCCAAAGAATTACAAAGCTCCATCAACCAAACCAAAAATAGGCACTCAGGATTAAAAATCCCCAAGCTGCCAAAACACCATTAGTAGGTATTCTCGCAAAAGAAAAGTCAATACATAATTTATTCTTTATAGATAAGAAAATCATGTCCCAAACATGCTCCTCGGTGGAAAAGTTTTAACTTTGAAATCTCTGGTCCCTCTCTTTCCAAATCCCATACACCACACCACAACAAAACAATTTACAAATCGTGGCTTGAAGACCAGGACCTCAGCACCATTTCACAATCCAATCTTCAATGGAATCCCATGAGAGAGTAGAATAGCTAAATAGTCAAAACAGTACTGTGATAATAATTTAATAACCTTTGAAAAAATTTACCCAAAACCAAACGAGCATGAAACCAAAGGGCATTGCCAATTCATTAGTCCATTTCGTGTTCGATAGTACACCCATCATCAATTCATCAAGGTTTATAGTGAGATTTTCTTTAGTACAAACAAACTATCTATTCTTCATCCCTCATCCATGAATTACTCGCAATAATAAAGTACAAGAACATAACCTAAAAGGTTTCCAATATATAGACAATATGAAGGTAAACGAAAAAGAAGTCCTGGATATATATAGTAATTTTGTTATTACATGAAAAAAACGAAACCATTTTTCAACAATAAATATTCACATTTACGTTTGAGGTTACTAATAAGAACATATTAACTTTTTTGTTTGAGAAAGTAGTAGTTCAAGTAGAACAAATCTTGGACCTCAAGAACAATGGCTGTTATAGCAAACATAAGTGCATTCCATGTGGCTAGAGACCTCCCGCTAAACATGTATTCAATTATCCTTAGTTCACAAGTGGCATGTATATATCAACACAAACCAGAGATGATATTGCAGTACTAACAGGCTTAGAAATTAAACAATGGAACTATCCTATCATTAACCAACTTTTATCCAGGGCAAAATGGAGATGATATTTTCTCCACCAATATTCGCATGGAGTTTTAGGGTTGGTGGAACTGGAGGTCCATGGAGTGGCGACGTCCCTCGACGGGTCTCCAAATTGAGTTGCCACACAACTAAGAAACCAGGTTCCATATAGTCGGTAAAGGTCTATAAACCGCAACTTTCAAAGAGTTTTCGGACTCCCAAGGCTGAGGTCGGAAAAGATTTCCAGATGAGCAACTGAAGAAAACAAATTCAAGAGGATGTTACCCAAAGGAGTAAGAAAGCTGCAAGAAGATGTTACTTTTCCTCATAAACCTGCAAGAAATTAAGAAAAGTTTAATAAGCACTAAAATACTTGCATTATATTTCTTTATTTTTTTTTTTTAATGCAAAGTGCATAGTCATGATTCAACATAAAGAATAGACGTGTATATAAAGCCAACACAGATTGGGAAAGACAGCAACCTTTGGAATTGTGGACATGATCAGTTATAGACGTTAGTTTTCCCTGAAAAGAAATACAGAAAAAAAGTAAATAGGTTATAATAATTGTGTTAAAAGGTTAGCTAAAGTCTGTAGTGATGTAAGCATAATTACTGGGATAAATATTCTGTGATGGAATTTATCAGAGTTATATAATCATCACATAAAAATTACTACTAGGACCAAAAGGTCTTTGGTCTAGTAGTATACTTCTTGTTGTGAGTGTCAAACATCACAAGATTAATTTTCGTGAATGACATTTTTAATATGTCTACTTAGATTACTTACCGTATGTGGAAAACAAATCACAATAGTTATTAATTGATTTTTAATTCATTTTCTTTATAGTATAGATAGTATGATGGATTCCATTGAAAGGGAGAGGACCAAGTCCCAATATATATGTCTACATATAGTTAGTTATATCCATCACATAACTGATATTCGAATGAGCTTGAAAGAACTTTCAATGATCATTATTTTAATTTAAGTGGGTCAATAATAACATAACCACTTAAACATGAATTATTTTTAGAGCTTTTGTAGAATATATGCATATATAGATAAACATGAATGAAGTTTCTATGTTTTTTTCTACATAACTACAAGACAGTAAAGAGCATTACAATATATGGTTTATTGTATTATGAAAATCAATGAGAGAGATGTCCCTTCTCGCCTACCAAAAAGCTAGATATCAAGACAATAAGAAATTATCTGGAAAATCACAAAGACAAAGAAATATTTTTCCACTTTGGGAATAACATGGGGAAGAATATGAAAAGGAAACTAATAAGAAAAACTAAAAGTATGAAGCTAGAGCCCTAGTATTGGAGTGGATCAGTGATATATGATCCCTATTTTGGAAATGAAGTATCTAATTTGAAAACATTGAATTCCACATAGAACTGCATATATAATTCAAGCACTGTAATCAGAATCGTACGATTCGCGATTCGAATCGTACGATTCGATATGATTTACTAAAAAAATGATACGAATCGAATAGGAGAATCGTGAATTGACGTGAATCGCAAGTGAATCGGTACCAAATCGTGTGAATCGGTACCGAATCGTGTGAATCGAACGATTCACTAAATCGTTCACGATTTGGGTCAATTTTTTTTTTTTTTTTTTTTAAAAGCCCAAAATATTTTAAAGTAGCTAACAAAATAAGCCCACTTTAGTAAAAAAATGGGACACAAAACTCGTAACTGATTGGACCACTTGTGTTTACAACAGCTTTTGAGCACTAGTTTGGGCACTTGTGAAATGTGATATTGTTCCGACCAAAAAAAATAGTGTGATATTATGATGCAGAAATTGTTTGGGCTACTAGGAATAAGTGAAGTAATGAACAATCTAGAAAAGTAACAAAAACATATATTAATATTAATTCAAATAAAGAATCTCAACTAAAAACTGTTAATAGAAACATAATATGTCAAATATCAACTAGTTTCAAATTTGTGACTGAATCGGTACGATTCACGATTCGATTCGATTCACGATTCAAAAAAATGATATTTTGATTCACGATACGATTCACGATTCGACAACTATGAATTGAAGCATCAATGGCAGAATATTATAGATAGATTACAAATTAATTTATGCATCTGTATTAACTTACGTGGAGCAAAAGAACTCATGTTGATGATTCCAAATCCCATTCTTTAGGATGGATATGAATCGTCACTTCATTATCGTACTCTAGTTGCTCTTTTTGAATTTTTCTTGCTGAAATTGCAACAGAACGATTGCACCACGTCGCCTCAATCATTTCTAGCGTAGCAATGTCTCCAATACAAGGAGGGATCTCCTTAAGTTGCTCACATTTGTACAAGACTAGATGCTTGAGGGAAGGAAAGTGATCACTGTAGGCACTCCATTCGACAACATTCAATGTATCCAATTTCAAGAATTTGAGTTTTGGAAACATCACTTCATCTTCCATTTCCCATATTTCACCCTCAAATGCATTGCCCAACAATTTGAGAACCTCTAGATTGCATAGCATTGCAAACTGTGAAATTTCACTCCATGGCATCCGAAAATTTGACAAAGTTAATTTCTTAAGATTTGAGGGAAAATTAAATTTGCATGGATATTTTCCCTCACCGTGGTAAAACACCTTCAATGATTCAAGTTGATTAAGAAAGCTCAACACTGGGAATTGATTGCAATTTCTACCAGCATCCCATGAATCCAAAAATATGCATTTTAGCTTCCGAATGCCATGTATCTTTCTCATCACCTTCTCCATGTTATCTCCATAAGTAAGAGATGGTGTGGAAAATGTTTGCAAATTATCTAGTATGTGGCAGTTCTCAAGTCTACAGGGGTTTAAATCGAAAGAAGCACTTTCATTGATACACACGTGCCTCAACTTCTCCATATCCCATATAGAATCTGGTACAGTGACAACTTAGCTTTTAATGCTTTGACACAAAATGTTTCTAGGTTCCAAAGATTGGCAATGGATGGTGGAATTGAGTCCACATTGCCTTGAACACTTAAGTATCTTAAATGAACAAGTACGCCAAGTGCTTCAAAAGAGTCTCCAATTATGAGATCTTCTAGAACCAAAATTTTAAGAAGCTTAAAGTTGTGAAAAATAAATGAGATATCACAGGAATCACTTTGCAACATGTCATTAGAAGCAAAGAAAAGCAGTGTTCGAACAAGTGGCCCAGAAGGTCTCAACAAAATGAAATGATTTCTTTTCGAATAAATGCATAAGCGACGTCGATTATATATTATAGGTGTTGAGGAATAAGAATGATTAACAACCATACTATATTCCAAATTATCATTAGAGGAAGGAAAGTGTACATCATACCCATGGATGAGCTGCCAAAACTTCTCTTCGTCTGCTTTGTTCAAGCAAAACTCACACAAGAGATCATGAACACGACAAGATTTTACCCTGCCATTGGACTTTTCTTGAGCAATTATTACTAGGCTTCTTCCAATCAGATCTACCAAGTAATTCTCTGCTACATCCTCTAAGCTGCTCAAGTTTGGATGTTTTACAAATCCTTCAGCGATCCACAACCATATCAACTTCCAAACCGAAACTTCTTTATCCTCTAAAAATGCTCCAAAATACAGAAAACATGGCTTCAAGTGATCTGGTAAGTGCTTGTAACTCAACTCTATTATGCCTTTGCCCTCTGCTTCTGCACCAAGTACTCTTGAATTTAAAGTTTCAGCAATTTGTTTCCATTGATCTTTTTCTCTCTCCATCTTTGCAAGAACCCCAGCTATCAAAACTATTGCAAGAGGTAAACCTTTACAACTTTTTGCAATGTGAATTCCAACTCTCGATAGTTCAGGAGGGCAAATTTCCTTAAGAAATACCTTCTTCCTTAGTAGCTCCCAACTTTCATCATCAGAGAGTGGATCAAGAGGTTGTAGTATGCTACCAGGTTGAGCTTGGGTTGCCAACTTTTTTAATCTAGTTGTGATGATAACTCGACCTCCATTCTTGTCTTCTGGAAAACATCTTCTTAGATCATTCCAAGCTTCAATATTCCATATATCATCGAGGATTACAAGAAACCTCCGTCCACTAAGACTTCTCCATAGCCTGTGAGCTAGTTCTTCATCAGTCTTATCATCAATTTGATGATCAGAAAGTTGAATAACCTGGCCTAAGAGCTCTAACAATAACTTCCTCTTTTCATATAATTGAGAAACGACACACCAAGCACGAGTATGGAAGTAATCAACGACTGAAAGATTATTATACAGTTGATTTGCGAGAGTCGTTTTACCTTGACCGGCCATGCCAAATATTGAGATAAGGTGGAATTGTTCTGGTCCTCCAATAAGCCGTTCAAGCATCTTTTTTGTCTCCTCTTTAAAACCGACCACATCACTGTCAGTTGGTGGCTTATTAGCTTGTAATGTTGAAGAATTGTCTTCAAGCTTCACATTTAAGAAAGCTTTTTGAGAATCATTGCGACATTGGAGAGCCAACTCTGGAGAGGGAGTGGTAAACAAAATCTTGCACAAGTTTCCTTTATTTGGAAAAAATCTTTTGATGTCACTGAATACATCAATATCCTCCACATCTTATCCTCCACATCTTCCAAGATGATAAGATACGATTTATTGCAGAGAAGTTGGTACACTAATTCTTCTAACTCTGCTTCGCTCTTATCACTTTTACCCGCTTCCTTAACACGATGAGACACACGCTTCCTTTGTAAGAGGTCAAGCAACACCTCCTTTTTCCTTTGTTTATAAGATGAGACCGAAATCCACGCCAGAACTGAGAACCTCATACTTATACGATGGCAACTGAAGACTTTCTTAAGTTTCTGCCTAAAATCAGTGGTAGCGAAAATGGGGATTATATGAAGCTTTGGGGCGGAGCTCAAAATAGTAGCTATAATAGACTGTGTGTCACCAAGTTCCATGGCGGCTTGTCTATCCTTATATTCAAGCTCTCGTAGGATATCATGAAACCAATACATATAGTACCAGATCGGAGTATCTATACCAAGAAATACTGAATCAGTGACATACTCTACCTCATATGCCATGTCTGAAATGCTTTGAATGAGATCTTTTAGGTCGGCATCTTCTTTGCGCTTCTCCGGCATTTCCATGATGCGATATCTGACCAACCTTAGCCTGTATTGAAGTTCTACAATGGAATTCTTCAAAGGGCCAAGTGAATCAGCCTTGCCATTCTCCAGCTCCATCAGATTCTCCACAAGATGCTGAATAAAGCCGAGTTGATCAGTGCTAGGGTAGTCCATTCGTGATGGCCTTGGCTCCTTTCCGTAATCCCATACGAATGTCCAATCACGAATTGGCTCCAAAATTTTGATTAGCTCATTAACCCAATGTTGATCGTTAAATTGGTGTGTTATCCGGAAATTACGTGTGAAGGCGATCGAGTATACCTTTCTGGCCAAAGATTCAATTTCTTCTAGTACTGAACAATGTTGGGGAGGATCCATGAGAACTGCTTGGAGGACTTCAAGTTCTCTCAAAACGCTTCTTCCCCGTCTGCCTCTAAAAGAATAATAATAGTTACCGCCGTCGTGAAATTGTTCTAAGACGACATCCATCTTCCTCAATGTCTCTCTCGCCATACTTCTCTGCATGTGACCACAGGTCAATAGAGGTGGTAGAGATGATAGATACAATGTAATTAAGATGCACTGTGTGCTGCCAACGTTGACTGAAACCACCCCTTTTATATAGTTTCAATGTCGTCCCTAATCTTTTATATTTACAAAAATTATTTAAAATAATCTCTATTTTATTTAAATTTAATCAATTTAATTCTTGTTATATTCAAAAAATTTAATTTAGTACTTATTATTTCATAAAATAAAATAAAAAATTCAATTTACTCCCTGCGTAACCCCAATTTGAGAAATAAATTAAATTTTATAAAAAAAAATAAAGATTAAATTAACTAATTTTAAATAATAAAAACTATTTTAAATCACTTTATAAATATTAAAAATTAATATAATTTTTTAAAATATTAAAAATTAATTTTAAAAAAAATTACAAACAATAGGGACTACTTTTATGTTATCACCTTTTTCTTCTCTTTCTTTTTTTAAATTTTGAATACAGACTTTGGAAAACTAGAAAACATTAGAATACGTGCGCTTCGGTATAGTCATGCACGAGAAAACAAGGGAATCGAGCCAATGACCTTTATGTACCCAAGAATAAAAAGTAACACAGTTCTGAGTATTAATGCAAATGACCTATGTGGATGAGTTTTTTACACTTAAAATAATTACTCTAGTTTAAAAGCTAATTTTATTTTTTTAAAAGTAATTTTATATAAAAATTGAAGTTGAAAAACTTTAAAATATAAGAAGCTCTAAAATGAAGGTTTTTAAAATAGACTTTTGTCAAACTGTTTTTATATGCGAAAAGTTGTTTTCTTTTTCTTTCTCAAATATACATCTTCATATTTTTAAAATACAATATTACTTTCGAATTTTTTAAAAGCTCAATATTGTCCAATATAGGTCAAACGGTTAACAATTTTTGTTCAACAATATTTCTAATCAAAACTCTATAGGTCAAAAACTAAAAAATTTCACAGTTAGGCCAAACAAAACCAAGATTTTTTTACAATTAAAAGTTTTTAATTTAGTTTTTTGACATTTAAAAGTGTTTTTTATAAGTTTAAAAATTGGGACTAACCTGTTTGACCAACTTTTGAAGTAGTTTTAGGTAAACATTGAAGCGAAAAAATAAGAAAATCTAATTTGGAGTTTTTTAAAATAGACTTTTGTAAAACTATTTTTATATAATGTATGAAGCTTTTTTTTTTCATCAAATAAACTATTTCATATTTTTTAAAGTTCAACATCAACACTGCTAATTACAGCTTTACTGCTAAAAACTCTATATGTCAAAAATTAAAATTTTATATTAAACCAAACAGAACCAAAGTCAAATTCCTTTCCGCGGTAACAAAAGTTATTTGAGAACGTGGCTTGTCAAGAGTTGTTTGTTCCTCTAATTATAAAAAAGATCAATTAAATTATTTTTTATGTGACCAAATTACTCTTCTTTTTTTATTTATTTAAGAGAGAGTTAAGATTTTACAATGTAACTAGAGATACTCGATCTTGTAACTATTTCTCATTCACAGCGAGTAACTTACTATTTTCATCCTCTCTAATATTCAACCTCCAAAATGTCTAATAGGCTAACTTCAACGGCTCTTTATGTTTTTCTTAAATTTAAAAAATTTAAAGCCTATTTTTATAGATCTCTTTTTTTAATCACTCTTGAACCTCTCTCATCTTTAAACTCCCCCACTTTTTTTTTAAGGGCCAGTTGACTATTGATGGCATGGAAATGGAATATGCTTCCCCATCTTTTTGGGATATGAATTTTAGATGAATGCTAAGTATAGAAATGAAACAGTCGAGTTACTGGAGCAATTTAACCCAAAAGCTCCACTAAGTATAAGGGTTTTTGGCTTTAGAGCTGTTGAGACATCCTTATCCTTTCTATCATATTCTCAGTGTCCCACTCCAACACCTAACCGACCCACCACAGCAAAAATCTACCATAAATAAATTTCCCAAAACAAACAACAAAGTAGATGTCAATAAACTATCGACTATAACAAGTAAGCCCACAAATAACACATGCTAAATAAAAAATGAAACAACCTATAATATTAATGTAACTGTTATAAACTAAAACATAAATACTAAAGCTATGTTTAATAGAGTCTTTATAATGGGTCTCTATCCATCATTTTAGAGGCCCATATAGAGACTAAATAGTATTTTAGAGACCCACTTAGAGACTAATACAAAAAAATTATTTTAAAGATCCATTTAGAGACTAAGATAAAAAAAAAATATCCCCAATGACGGTCTCCATAAAATTAAGCTTCTATATTGTGTTAATTTTAATTTTATATAATAATTTGATTATGTATTATTTTTTTTAAAATTAATTGTTATTTAGATTATTTCAACTTCTTTAACAAATATTTCAACCAAAAAATAAATAAATTGCGACAAACATAACATTTAAAAAATTTATCCATTAATTAATTTTTTTCTCGTGTGTTACGTTTATATTTGTTTTTTCTTCTTTATTATATTCAATTAATTAATAAAATAACCTAAACTAAAAATAAAGTAAAAAAGTTTATTTTTTCAACAAACAGCAATATCGGTTCAAAAAAAAAAGAGCAACAATAAAAAAGTTTACCAAACTAAAAAAAATAAACTAAAAAAAAAAATACAAAACCTTAATTAAAAATTTTAATTAAAAAAGCTTAATTACAAAATCCCTTTTAAAAAGCATAAATAAATATATAAAAAAATTTAATTAAAAAAAAATAAACCTAACTATAAAACCCCCTTTCCCGTCACTGCCCCCCTTCCCCTCCTTTATCTCCCTTTTTCCCTTTCCCCGCTGTACACACTCTTCTCTCTCTCCCTTTTTACCTTTCCCCGTTGCACACACTCTTCCCCCCCCCCCCCCTCCCCACTCTCCACCCCACCATATTTTTCCTTTTTTTCCTTCCCTGTAGCGCATTCCCCCTCCCCCCTTCCCCGTTTTCCCTTTTTTTTTTTTATCCTTTCACGTACCCCCACCCTTTTTTCCCTTTCCAGCAGAAGCTTTCCCCCCCCCTCCCTTCTCCGCTGCCACCCCACCATCGACGAAACCACCAACACAAACTTTATGTTTTTTTTTTTCAGATCTGTGTTTACCTTTTTTTTTTTGTTATTTGTTAAAAAAAATAATTGTATTGTAATTTTTTTGTAATTATTTTTATGTTTGTTAAATTTTTTTGTTGTTGTTTGTGCTTGTTTTTTTGTACATTTTTTTTTTTTCAGATCTGACGATGTCAAACGTCAGATCTGATATTGTTTTTTTTGGAGACTCGTTTTTGTCTTTTTGTATAGTCTCCATTTTTTCAACAAATTTGTTGAAGAAAATAGAAACTAGGTGCTATTTTGGAGACTCAAAGTTTGAGTGATGTCATAATTTTGTCAAAAACTATCAAATAGTGTTTTAGAGACCCCAATTAATAATGAATTTTGATTAATAGAGTCTTTAAAATATCAATTATTATTATTTAGAGACTCTATTGAGGATGCCCTAAGAAAGTAATACTAAAATAAGAGAGAATTTGAGAGAATAAGATTATTGCTTTTTTTAAGTGTATTTTTTTCTTACAAACTCCTTCTATTTATAGAGTTTTCTATCATCTTCATGACATACTCATTACATCACATTTACATCACATTCCATATACATAGAATAATCTCCACTATACAAGAATCTTATAAGCATCTTTGACCAACAATTGTAGTAATCTTCCACTTAGGCAAGGATCTTATGAATAAATCTCTTCATCTTGATAAGGACATAACAATGAATATCTACAACATCGTATTTTCATAACACTCCCCATTGCATATTTATTCTTTAAGAATATGTCTCCTTAAAACCTTACTAAAAAAAAATCCAATGGGATAAAAATCTTAGTGAAGGAAAAAAAATACGATATTCTTAATATACGCTTCTTGAGCTGCCTCATTAAAAACCTTGCTAAAAAAATCAATTGGGATAAAACCTATGCAAAGGAAAAAAGAGTGCAGGGCGTATGTTTCTTGTATTGCCTCATTAAAAACCTTGCCAGTAAAATCCTGTGGGACAAAATCTGTGCAAAAGAAAAAGAAGTGTAGGTCGTATAAGACTCCCCCTCATGTGAATATATCAATAATGATCACAAAGTTGACACATGCCAATTTTGATAGCTAGTTCATTAGGGGCAATGCCTTTTTGTAGATGCTCCAGTAACATTTTTACTTTACTAAATTTGATGAGAACTTGTACCACGTCTATCTTGAATTCAAATAGAATTTCAGTGTGATATACTCGTATTTGGTCTGCCTCGTTAAAACCTTACCAAGAAAAATTTAGTGGAAAAAAACCTTGGTGAAGGAAAACGAGTACAGCGAAAAAATACCTTCTCCTTCTCAATGCAACATGACTAATGGGTGACAGATCTCAATCATATACATTCTCAACCAGCAACATGAATTGTCATAATCTCAACATGATTTCAAGATGCAACATTCATGACCTATTTAATGCATCACCACGAAATACTTGTCATCACAAGTGAATACATAGGCTGTCTGTGATCTTACTTTATGAGAGTCAGGTAAATAGTTGGTATCTGGAGGGCCGACATATGATGATTTTAATGCTCTTGAATAAGATAAGTTCATATGTGATGTTTCACATATGTAGCATTATCATTCACATTGAAGCTGCACTATACCTAGCTAACAAATTAACCAAAACACAATATACTATATTGTATTATCAACAAGATATATTAGTGCATTAATTGTACTCAAATATGGTGCTTCGGGACCAATAACTCTTGATGAGTCATTATAGTATTTATCAACATATATAACAACTGCATATGATAATCAGAAACAAATATGTCATGATATCATAATATTCTAAGAAAATTCTATCTTATTCTCCCATAATGTTTTCTTCTATACAAAGATCTTTGTAATCAAATAAATTTCTCGAAATTTTCATTCATATGCTTCAAACATATATAGTCCTTCTAGGACTTCAATATAAATATTATTATCACGTGAATATATGCTTCAGGCATATAAAGTCCTTCCAAGACTTAAATATTATTATCACATAAATATATACTTCCAGCATATATAGAGTCTTTATGAGACTTCAATAATATTATCATGTGATTTATATAAGTAAATTATTATCATATTCATAAGACCCATATGAAGTCCTTTTTCAAAATTACCAAGTTAATATCAATATGATTTTCCCAGAGAATATACACCAAGGTATAATCACATAGCGTACTAACCCATTCCTTGTTTGCCTTTAAACAATTTAAGTGAAAGACAACTATTATGATTAATTCCTTGAAATTTCTCATAGTGATGTGGGATTGATTTCGTACAATGATCCCCCTCAATCCCATCAACAGCTATACATATTTCATGTACATTTCAACAACTAGACATATGTCATTTCAATAAGTATTTCATCAACCATACATATGTCATTTCAATGAGTATTTGAGCAATCATACGTATGTCATATGCACTCATTTTATGCCTCGATTGCATCTCATTGATTATATTAGCCAATCATTTATTTGTCGACATTCTTTAGTGGACTTGTAATTTAATATCCTCGATTTCTTTTATAACATGAGTAGCTACTGCAATTTTCAAAAGTTGATCATGATCAAATTCTGTTGTCCCTTAGTTAAACCTAAGAGGAGGGGTGAATTAGGTTATATAGGCAATAATACAACTTTTTCGATTAGGCAATATACTAGCAATACTTAATCAAAAATAAATTTAAGCAAATGTATACTTTAGCAATATAAAGAGTGAGTGAGACAATTTATCAAATACTTAGTGTGCAGAAAATAGTGCAAAGAAGGAGTTGAGAGAAAGATATTGCAAATCGCGATTTTAGCGTGGTTCGGCCACCGCCTAAGTCCATGACCTAAGCTCCCCGCTTAGGATTTCAACAATCTTCACTATAGTGGCCCTTCAAATGTTGGTGAATCCACAAACCAACTACAATAGTAGTTCAAACTTTTATAATAGAAAAGATCTCTTCTCAAAACAAAGCTTTAACTCTAACACCTTTGGCAAGGAAACCCCTCCTTTCAAAGTGTGTAACTCCCTCTTTTGATAAATGTTTGAGATTCACAATAAAAACCCTCTTTTAGGGTTGATAAATACAATGAATGTCTCTCTCACAATAATGCTCACAATTTATTGCTTAAGTATTGCTCAATGATGATTCAAAGATAAAGATAATGAAAGAACTCAAATGTAATTGCTTTGAATCAATCCCTTCAAATTTTGCAGTTGAGAGCACTTAATAGAGCTGAAAAAATGGTATAATTAATGCTCCCAACGTTCACAGACGGCTATATTTTGAATTAGCATTTTTGGCCCGACCGGTCGACCCCTGTTCGCCGGTTGACCGGTCGAGAAACCCTCGTCCGGTGGATAGGTCTCAGGTGGACGACCCTTTGGCCACCGGTCGACCGGTCGCCGAGGGGTCATCTGGTAGAACCAAGACTATCAGGGTTGGATTTTTTTAAAATGATTCTTTTAACCAGATTTTGTAAGATATAAAACACACATTTAAAAAAAACGTTGTTTAAGAATCACTATTGAGCATATACAATTTATAAGCCCCAAAACCCCAGTCAAGTCCCAACCGGTACCCCTTATGACTTCCGTTTCCATCCTTATACCTCCATCTTCATTCTTTGAATCTTCTTCCTTGAATTGATGGGTGTTCTTCTTCCTTCTTTAGCTTGATGATATTGGAATCGGAGTCAATCTTGATTCATCTTTACTTATGCATACTTAACAAACTCATTAAACACATTTATGGTTTGTAATCATCAAAACCAAGATTTAGAAGCCTTTTAGGCTAACAAATTCTATTGTCGGTTTCATTCCTTTCTAGGAGTAATTTAATTGAGTAAGATCTCTTTAGTCTCAATACTTTAAATATTCACATCATTTTCAGGTACCTGATACTCTCGTGGAGTAATATTTCTCAGTTATATTTTCAACTCCTTGTTTTGACATCTGCAAGATATCAAATAATCCAAAAATACCAAATCGCATATTTTGCCCCTTTATCTATGGAATTAATATGTATACCACTCTTTCGGTGTGTAGTAGACGTTATTTCTTTATATGTGTTTTAATTGAAACATCAATTCTAATATATAGAAGCAATTAAAGCTGGTATATGTGACTTTAGTCACAATCTTTACATCCGGGAATACATTTTATAGGAGGATCAATATGATAAACTTGTCATAGAAATATTTATTGTTCCAGCTTTTGTTTTTTTCCCCCTGATACTGAGAATATCATTTCATTAATTAGCAAAATATGCTATTAAAACTGATCCCTTCAATGTCCCATTATAATATTTGAGGGGGTTTCATAAATTCTCAGTTTATTTTATAAACCCATATTTATGCGCTTGTGGAGGAATAACAGAAACATACATTGCATAAAACATTCTTAGATGGGATTCAAATAATGAGAGTATATAATTCAAACGGTTGGCTTTGTTTGAATAAATGTTGCAGCATATGATACCTATGTCCTCAACAGGACCAGACTTAGTCAGTAATAATATTGGTCTAGCAATTAGCGGTAAGTATTTAATAAAGGTTTCAACTAGGCCATATGTGTGTGAGTCACATAATGCTCAACACAAATCCCAATATACACTATCATTAAATGAGTGGGATGTAAATTATTCTTCATTATCAAGATTGTGAGACCCCAACATGCATCATACATATTTAAATTGCTCATTTCATTTGCTTGAACTTATTAGTGCATTCAAATTTACATTCTGCATGATTTTGAGCTTATTTCACCCATAAATTGCTAGAAGGGTAAAATAGTCTTTTCACATTAACCAATCTTCTAGAAAGGGTATAAGGGCCATATGAGTAAAATATGAAGAGTTTCTAGTCATTTGCATTTTTAGGGTTTCGTCAAGGGTATTTTTGTAATAAGGATAAAAATAGCTAGGCAATTTAGTCATTTTTCACATAGGTTGTTTGACCCTTCCTTTGACCATCTAGCTAATATTATAAATAGTAAATAAATGATCAAAATTGCACAAATCCAAGCCCTCTTCAGCTGCTCCACCCATAGGGTTTTCAAATAGTCATTTCTTGCATTTTAAGCTTGTTTGAGGTGGAATCAAAGGCCAAGCTTGTGGATTTGATCTTTCCTAAGCATGTTCTAGCTTTCTATAGGATTAGTTTCTCTTTGTTCAACATTTTTAAGGTGAGAAAATTTCATGTTGTTGCATGTTTGTGCTTATTTGGTGATGTTAATGCTAGAGCATATGTTGTTGATACTTGTTGTAGTTTAATATATGAGAAAAATAGAGTTGATGAGCCATTTATGTGTTCTCGAGTTTATTTGTTGTTTTGAAGATGAGTAATATGGTCATTGGTAGATATATGTTGCTAGTTTGGTATTCTTGTATGTGTTCTTGAACTAAGTGAAGTGTAAACAATGCATATGTAGCTAGCCTTGCATGAAAATCAAGTGTTTGTGCATGTTTCTATGGTTTATATAGAATACAATGTATGTGAGCTATGTTGATGATTAGAGGGTATTTCCATGGTTAATTTATCATGTTTTGATAGCCTAAAGATGTGTTATAAGTATGCATATGAGTTTGTATGAATAGGGCAAGAGTTTGGTTCAAGAATCATTAAATTCGTACATTTTTGTGTCGGATCCGGTCGACCTGATCAGTCGATTTTTGGCTACTGCCGGGCAACTTAAGTCAGATCCGGTCGACCGGATCAATTGCTCGGATGTTTTTTAGCTCTGCGCAATATTTTTCAAAAGGCCATATCTTGGTCATTTCAACTCCGAATTGAGATCCGTTTGATTCTAGAGTTATCTACTTTCAATAAAAAATTAATTATATACCAAAATTAGATTATTTGGAGGTCAGGAAGATAGGTAACTGAATTGATTAAGTTAGGCTAATGCAGAAGTATCGACCGATTAAGTCCTCTTGCTTCCTGTTGTGTTATTTCATTTGCATTGCTTTGGTAGAATAACCTACTATACTTTTCCACTAAATGCAATGTTAAGTGATTAATGTGATCGCATGACAACCTTCTTTTGTTATAAGTACGTGAAATGTGATTAAATGAGATGCGTTGCGATGTGAATACGAATGCGAACTATGTGTTATATGTACATGCATGTGTGTATGCGATGCGAAGGGCTGCAAACCTTGAGCAATGGTAGCATCTTGGAACACCGAGGCGGCATAAGGCCTTGCCGGTATTAACTTGACTACCATGTGCTAGTCCATCTCGTATGATTCGCGTATATTATTTTGAGTTTGGGTCATAGAACCATGTACTTTCGGAGTGCACAAGCGGGAGTAATAAGGATGGATGCCGGCTAGTGTTTAAGCATTTCATGTTACTTGTTCGTGATAGCAAGGCTTCATGCAACAACATGTGGTGTTATATTCTTTATGTGTCAAAGCGATATATTTCGTGAACGAATGCATACGTGTTTCTTCGTGTAAGCTAGTGTTTCACAATGTGTATGTTAACTTGAGTACTCAAAGTGTTTATGCGAGTGTGAAATACTTGATTATCTATATGATATGTTATCCAACATGCGAAAGAGTTTCAAGATAAGGTTTCCAAAATACCCGTGTCGTTCCTCACTGAGCCTGTTTAGCTCACCCTCGTTTTTGCATGCTACAGGTGAACCCGAGGACTTGGCTAAGTGAAAGAGAAGTGTAAAGTATGACTTATGTGTTGGTTTATGATTTTGTCAAGAGAATGTAACAAGTTTAAGAACCAAAGTAGTGATGTATGTAATGATCATGTTAGTCATACTTTGTAATGAGAAATGTTGGGTTGTAATGTTAAAGAGTTGATGTTATGTCGAGCCTTCTATGCTTTTATTATTGTGAATGCTTGGATGTTGAGTGGTTTAAGCAAGTGCTGGTTGACCTAAGTACAGGGGAAACTCTATTCGTTTTCCCTCATAATCGTGCCTCGGGTTGTTTTAGCGATTCTTGGTTTCGCGAGGAATTGAGGCGTCATAAAGATGAGTTATCTTGATTGTATTATCCGAAAATTGTGCTTATAGTGACTATGCGGTTATTATTTACACGTCACTACTTGTATAGTACCCGGTACGCCACTATTCAAACAGTACCCTGCGACTCCATTATTCAAACAGTACTATTCATGATACTGTTCACATGGGTTACTATTTATTTTCCAATTATGTATTCTTGCATGTCGCATTCGAAGTAGATAATATTCTCACATGTGATTATCATATTGGGGTATCGATTAATAAAATATCAAAATGATCCATATGATAGAATAATAGGCTCGCATATATCCCTTTAATCATTTCTCGAAATACAGAATTTCTGATATCAATTTTAATAGGGGATGGCCTTTTAATCAATTTTTCTTGGGCGCAAGCAGTACATGAAAAGTTATTTGGTAACAAAATCATTTGATTCTTTAATCGGTGCCCATATGAATTTGCAATAATTCTTCTCATATCATGTCAAAGTATAGAACACTTTGGATCCAATAACTTATGGTTCATTAGTGGGTGTTCATAAGAATTTTTCATGAATTCATTTCATTACCGTGACGCCCATACCGCACAAGTGATCATTTCAATGCGTGGAAAAAACTAGAATCACTATATATTTTCTCAACTGCTCATATAGTTGTATGAGAAAACTCATATTTATAATAATACTAAAAATACATTCATCCAGTAAGATATATTTATTTTGTTCATCATACCACAATAAAATTATATATGAGAACACAAAATCATATAACTCCAAGTTATAAATTGCAAGTGGATCTTGAGAATAATATGACACTGTTCAATAGTTCCAAACGATTAACAGACTACAAATGAAATAAAGATTAAAGTACAAGAGTTTAATCGAAATATCAAAATTCAACCATCTAAAATACAATTATTCTTACCAAAAGATTCAGATCTATAATATAGATCCTTATTGTTATAGTTCTAATCAAGCTTTACATTTATATTCAAAATTACAAACTTGACAAAAACGGAGAAAAAAATAAGGATACTCCTCCATTATTAACCTTTGAATTTTTTTTTCCCAGTGTTATGAATAAAGAAGAAGATGAAGTGAAAGAGAGAAAAATAATGAAGGAGTGAAAATGGTGTGTGCGGCAAGAGGGGGAAGGGAGAATAAAAAGAGTATTGGGTCAGAACCCTACTTGCTCGGTCAAATCTCCCTTTTTCCTTTTTTTCATAAATTTCTTGCATCAAGCTAGATCAAATATTTATGAAAAATAATGTGTAGAAATATGACATAAGAATATTTAAATCATTAATAGACGAAAAGATAATGTACAGTATACAGTTGGATAATTCTTTGTAAAAGCTTGTTGGGAATTTCATCGTAATAGATTCAATTGAACATAATGGTGGGTTACTTTTACGCAATCCTTCTAAGATGTGTTATTTCTTTCTTTAACTATTTCCCCAAATTCTGTGCATCAAAATTAATCAAGTATCCACAATAAAACAATCAAGTATCCAAATTATGATCATGTTTTCAGTCATTTGAGACATGCGTCTTTCTACGATCCACGTAACATCTGGTCATATTTCATAAATTCAGCATATTACAGCTCAACTACATAGCTCACAAATTGTGATGAACCAACCATTATTTAAACATCATCATTGTTACCTTTAACTTTTGGTTTGTTTACTTTTCTTTCTTTTCTTTTCTCATGTTACTATTGGCATCATAAATCTTTTGGAATTATATTGAGCACATCAAGTAAATATGTAATATGCATTGGGTAGTATAACATACATATAATGCTAAATTCAAATAGGCTCATATTGTACTACAAAAGAACTAATGCATGGAAGTCTGATTTTTCCATATCAATTGCAAAACACTCAGTATTTTGATGTATATGAATTTCTTATTTTTCTTCCTTTTATTATTTCACTCTAGTGATCTGTCTTTTTATCCTTTTACTATCAATATCTATATACATACACAACACAACATGTGCACACCCACTATTTCCATAAATTGCAAAATAGAATAAGGTAAAATATTTTCACGCCTTAACATATTTCAATAGAGATTGATAATTATTCACATATATCATCAATTATTTAATGTTGTGGGACCTAGCTATAAAGTTTGTTTATTAGCAAAAGATTCAACATTATCAAGTTTATAAACTTGAGACAATAATAGAAAGACGTAAATATGGTGAGTGCTAATAGACTTGGCCGAAAAATGGTATATAGCTTTTAATATCAAAAGAATGTGAGAGCAAGATTATATTAAAAAAATGAAGAGGACAAAATATAAAGAATTAGTATAAGAATCGCATGACAATATAAAATGCTCAATATCAAAATAGTTAGTCATTAGTAATTATTTAGTTGTTAGAATTGTAAGAAAAATTAGTGATATGTTAGATAAAAATAAATGTTAAGATTGTTAGAGAAATTAGTAATAAGTTATATCCAAATCGGGAGCAATTGTTATATTCTTTTGATAAATGGAAAATTAAGTCAAATAACAGTTTCAGTAACCTATTGTGAGCAACGGTAATTAGGTCCAAAGATCAATCCGGCATCCCTTTGAGTAATAGAATTTATGTCCAAAAATTGCAAGTCCATGCAAAAATTCATTTGGTTAAACATCAAATTTTCATGTCCAAAGTCTAGTTATGTATACTTTTAGAGAAGTTAAACTTCGCCAAATGTATTATTGTAATATATTAACTAATTTATAACATATAATCAAAATGTAATTGAAGAAGAAAGAATTATATGTACATTTGAAAATATTTGATTACAAAAGTGAAGTGGTCGAATACTTTGTTGTTTGCTACTTCGGCAGAGCTTCGTGCTGATAATGTGTTATAAACTAAAACATAGATACTAAGAAAGTAATACTAAAACAAGAGAGAATTTGAGAGAGTAAGATTGTTGATTTCTTCAAGTGTATTTGCTTCTTACAAACTCCCTCTATTTATAGAGTTTTCTACCATCTTGATGACATACTAATTATATCACATTTACATCACATTCCATATACATATAATAATCTCCAGTATACAAGAATCCTATAAGTATCTTTGACCAACAATTGTAGTAATCTTCCACTTAGGCAAGGATCCTATAAATAAATCTCTTCATCTTGATAAGTACATAACAATGAATATTCACAATATCGTATTTTCATAACAGTAACCTATCTAGATGGAAACAATAAACACGAAAAATTTATACGAAAAATTCCACATATAGTCCATATAGTGACCAAAAAATTCAGTCGGGTCCCTATAGTTTCATTTACCCAATTTAGTCCTTATTGTTTTCTAAAAGTTTTCATTCTGTTTCTATTGTTTAAAATTTTTCAATTTCGTTTGTACTGTTTCTCAAAAAAAATTAATTTTGTCCCTATTATTTTTAAAAAGTTTCAATTTTATCCTTATTATTTTTTTAAAAGTTTCAATTTTATTTCTATTATTTCTTTTAAAATTTTAAATTAGTCCTTATTATTCAGAACTAAATTAAAAGTTTTTTAAAAAATAATAGGGACGAACTTTAATCCAATTTAGATCTCCTTGTCTACTTATATTTTTTTTTTGGGGTCAAAAGATAATATATTTCATAAAAAAAATACAGGTTAACGAACGCTTGTGGGGTGGATATTGTGCGAAAGGAGATACATCAAGTGCGGGTGAATACACGAACTCCAATTAACAGGCAATTATTCCTTACGTCTACATTTTGCAATCCAATTGCAAGATTGGTTAACTGTTATTCTGATGCATTGAAAACTCACCCTAGAGTCTTCAGCAACAATCTTTTTTATATCTTTCACAATGACAAACGCTCTCCAACAGAGGGCAGTCACCGAAACACTGATTGCTTTAAGAACGTCATGTGCATCGCTTTCAATGATGATGCAAGACTGTTGAATCTGGTTAACATATAAACACACATTACGAATTGCATAAGCTTCTGCTTCCGCTGCTGAAAAACATCGAAACAGGCCAGCCTGACCAAACTCCATTGAACCCCTCAAATCCCGACCAATAAATGCAAAAGCAGCTTTCCCATTCTTCTCCCACGAGGTGTCAACATTCACCTTAACCGTCCCTGGTCATGGGGGAACCCATTGTGTTGGTGACTCTCTATTGACAACATGACTTCTGACACTCCTGTTCCTCCACGCGTTGTCTTCGCTGAACCATTCTGCAAATGCACACTGCACTCTCATAATCGTCTTCTGAATATCAATGACCCTCCCATTAATAACGCTCTCATTCCTCTCCTTCCAAATCTGCCAACAACAAAGGGCAATCTTTGTCATTGCTTTCTCCTTGCAGTAGCCTACATCACAACATCTCTCAAAAAACCTCAAAAACCACTCACTGAACCTTCCTAAACCAACAAGGCTATTAGCACACTACAGAGGAGAAGCACACAAGAATCTCTGAACCCAAGGACAAAAGAGGAGCAGATGTTCAACCGTCTCAACGCCTTGATTACACAAAGTACAGATAGGGGACGATGCAAATTTTCTCATGAAACGATTCTCTTGGGTTTGGAGACAATTTCGGCACGTTTTCCACATGAAATACCTCACATTTAGGGGAACATTCAGGGACCATACCAGTCTCCAAACATCAATAGGGGTTTGGAAGGACGAGCTAGCTCTCCCTTTATCAATTGGGCTCCTATTGCACAAAATCTTTTTCGCCACAAAATATCCTGCTTTAACAGAATATTGCCTATTCTTGCTTGGGTTCCAAATCACGCAGTCTTCTCTCTCAAACCACGGAAGAACAGTAGCAAAGATCTCCTGAGCAATCGTCCTATCAAACTCGTGGTTAATCATCTCCTCATTCTATCTCTTTTGATCCTAAATGATCAACTCGCTAACCCACGTTGGAGAGTTTGGGATCTTTTGCCGGATAACCTCTGCCGTCAGAATCCATTTATCTTTCCAAATATTCACAAACTTTCCGTTTCCAATCCTGCACAAAGTTCTATTTTTAAGGAATTCCTTTCCCTGAACAATACTCCTCCAGGACCATGATGATTGCATTTTAATCCCTGCGTTCCAAAATCCAACATTTGGGAATTAAATTCCTTTAAGAATAGTTGCAGACAAACTGTTAGGTTGGATGGAAATTCTCCAAGCCTGTTTTGCAATAAGTGCCATATTAAAGCAGAAAAGATCTCTGAATCCAAGACCCCCTTCCATCTTTGGCTTCTTTAGTTCTTCCCATTGGAGCCAATGCGATCGAGATTCACCACTCCTTCCCCACCAGAATCTAGCTGCCATCGAGGACAAAGAGTTGCAAACCTTCTTAGGGAACAAGAATGATGACATGGCATAAGACGGGAGGGCCATCAAGACTGCTTTAATAAGAACATCCTTCCCCGCATCTGAAAGGAGATTACTCTTCCATCCTTGCAACTTGGACGCACATTTTTCTTGAACCTAGCTCAAGGATTCCGATTTAGACCTGCCCCATTCCGCCGGGAAGCCGAGATACTTACTAATCTTATCTGACTGTTTGACACGAAGAATATCCACAATTCCTCTTCGTGTTCCTTCAGGCGTGTTAGGGCTGAAAACAACAGTTGACTTGTTCAAGTTCAGACTTTGACCAGATGCAAAGCAGTATCTGTAGATCACATCTTGCAAGATGATAGCTTCCTTATAGGTAGCTTCAAAAAAGAAAATCGAGTCATCTGCAAACAAGAGATGAGTCAGAGAAGGGCAAAACATAGTGATTTGGTAGCCATTTAACAAAGATTTACTAAGTTGCCTTTTAATCAGAGCCGAAAGAGCCTGAGTAAGGATAGAGAAGAGATAGGGGGACAGAGGGTCCCCTTGCCTAATCCCACGGGAGGGAATGATAGTCTCAGTTGGACACCCATTGATGAGAATGTTAAAAGACACTGAGGAAACACACTTCATAATCCACCTGATCCACAAATCATGGAAACCCATTCTTTTGAGGACCTCTTCCAAAAAATCCCATTCAACTCTATCAAAAGCTTTACTCATATCAGCCTTGAGAATAACATGGAATTTCTTCGCATTTTTCCTCGTCCTTTGAATCCAGTAGCCTACTTCCTGCGCCATAATGATGTTATCTTGAATAACTCTTCTTGGAATAAAAGCTGATTGTTCCGGAGACACAATCTTATCCATCAGAGGCTTAAGTATATTCACCAAGACCTTGGAGATCACTTTGTACAGAAAGTTTGAACAGCTTATGGGACGAAAATCTCTAATTTTCTCAGGGTGGTTAACTTTAAAGATTAGAATAATATTTGTCCGATTGATAGCACTCAGATCAGATCCCTCAAGAAACACCGCTTTGACAACATTAAATAAATCAGAATCCATCAAATGCTAGAACTTCTAAGAGAAAGCTCCTGAAAAACCATCCGAGCCTGGGGCCTTGTTGGCTCCCAAACTCCACACTGCCGCTTTTAACTCTTCATAGGCAATTGGATTAATAAGTTCCAAATTGTCTTCCCCAGAAATAACCGGTTCAATGCAATCGAGCACATGGTCAATGTTCCATCTCCCAACAGTCCTATAGATGTCATTGTAGAAAGTCTGGATAAACTCCCTGATAACACCAGGGTCATCTGTCCATTCTCCATAATGCAATTGAAGCCTCAAAATCCTATTTCTGGCTCTTCTTTGCCTAACTGATGCATGGAAGAAACTGGTATTACGATCTCCTGCATTGAGCCATTTAACTTTTGCTCTAGCAGTCCAGTATTGCTCTTCCCGCACCCAGAGCGCGTCAATCTCATGTGAAATTGCCTTATATTCAAACATGTTAACATTCTCCAATGGGAAGTTCATTAAGCTCTCCAATTTCTTCATCAGCCCCTTGATCTTAAATCGAATATTTCCTAATTTTCTTTTGCTCCAATTAGACAAGCAAGTCTGACAGATCTTCAAATTAAGATTGAAAGCCAGATAGGCTCCCTCAACCCCATGATGTCTCCAACAATTTTTGACAATATCTGAACAATCTTGGTCTTCGAGCTAGTAAGGTTCCACATGAAATCTTTTTTTACCCTTCAAAGTCCCCACACAGTCAGTATCAAGAATCACCGGCGAGTGATCCGACCCAACCAGGGGAAGGTTGATAGCTTTCGCATTCGAAAAGATCTCATGCCACCCAATGCTAGCGAGAGCTCTGTCTAGCTTCTGGCGAATGAAACCTCTTTCCTCCCTTTTGTTGATCCATGTAAACGCACATCCTTTTGTGGCAACTTCCAGAAGTCCCACCTCGCTCACAACCTGGTTAAACTCCAGAATATCACGATCTGTCTTTCTCATTCCTCCATCTTTTTCTTCATGACTGAGAATGCAGTTAAAATCCCCAATGAAAACATTTGGTGTTGATTACCTTTTTTGATTCTCAATAATCTTTTCCCACAACTTCTTTTTTTCCTGGACATAAGGAAGCACATAAACAAAAGATAAACTCCACTCGAGGGTAGAGTTAGCATGAAACTTTAAATGAATAAAATTCTTGTCATAATCAATAATATCAAAATCAATTCCAAATCACAAAACACGGCCATCCCACCGAATAAGCCTACATGTTCAACAGTACAAACATGAGCATAATTAAGACGCCTAGCAATTCTACTAATTTTATTTTGACGCATCTTCGTCTCAACGAGACCAATGATACAAGGCCTACTTCGGGATATAATATCCCTCAAACTACGAACTGTCAAGGTTGAACCAAGACCTTGACAGTTCCAATACAAAATTTTCATTTGCTATTCGGGGCCTGCTTATTAGCAGCACCTCTACTTTCAAAGGGAACAACGAAAGGATCAAGGATGATATGAATATCAAAGAACTCAATCTTTCCAAATCTTTTACCGATTTTAATGGCGTTTTCCTCTAAGATGAAAGCTGTTGGAAGTCCATGCACTTGAACCCAAAACACAGTTCGGTCAAGTGACATTTTCCCACAGCCACATCTTCTTTCCACTATTGGAGCACCAGAAGGTAACCTTGGACTGACCAAAGCCGGTAGCTCTATACTTTGTTCTTGTCTTCCACATTCTGAAATTTGTGAAAGACAATGACCTTAAGTGGTTGGACCTCCGCATTAACGTAGAGGCCCCAGCTTCTAATGACGGTACGTTTGAACGCATTATCAATATTAAGGGATTTTACATAAAATGAAATTTAGGAAGATTCCACTATTTTTTGTGGTTGATTCTCGGAAAGGTAAACCTCGCCAAGATTGAAAATTCGTATGCCATGATCCGTGGGGCTAGCCAAGGGGACAAGGGAACCAACATGACCTCCACTTTTGACAAAAATATAAATATTACTTGAGCTTTTCCCATCTCCAACGAATTTTGCAAGATGTGTATTATGAAAAAAGGCCCGCATGATGTCCTCCTGACAAATTGCGAAACTCAACAAAACCAAAGGAACCAAATCAGATGCACTATGCATTTTAATAATATAAGAAAACCTTGGCATAGGAGAAAAAGAACTTTTCTTGCTATTAGCAAAATTTGAAATTACAGCATGTGGGTTTGGATCCGCGAGAAAGTTTGCAGGCACGGGAAAATATGATGCTCCATAATCGGGTTGGGACCCACTATGACCCGTGCTAAGGGGGCTTGTACCAAGTTGAATCAAAGTTGTACCTTGAGAAGAGTTTGCAGAAAATGAGCATGTTCTGGCCGGAGAGGTGAAAGAGAACGTGTCATACTTCACCTTCCCAAATCTCCTCACGGCATTGTACATACTTTCCTCCATTTGAAACTCAGGTATCAAAAAGGTAATACACTAACTGTTCAGACACCTTTAGCATCTGACTTGTGAGTATTGATCCAGAGATTCTAATATGCAGCTAATTTGTATAGAGCCAAAAACAAACATACAAAAATAGTTGACCTTATGGACAGGCCGCAGTGGGAAACAAGAGCCTACTTTTCTACGTTCGAGTTACGTTGTTCATGCATAGCTTAGATGCAGAAGACACATACCTTGTATTCTCCTTCTCAGAAACATTGGACAGAAAAGAATGAATTGACTCAACCTAACTCAAGACACATTCATTCACTAGACATTTACGTGTAACTCAATACACATTCATTCCTTGTCTACTTACTTAACAGGGAGTATCTGAGTCATAATGTGTCATGTGATTCTTTAAACTAATCCTTGGGCACACAGTGAACAGGCCTTCGTTTTAGACAAGTGGCTCTTGGTTTATCTTAATTATTAATCCTTCCTTTTTCTTGAGATGAAAAATACTCAGTGCACACAACCAGTCTCTGTTGACTTGTTTGCCACAGCTGTGGATATTCTTTTCGGGTTTTCGGCTGAGAGGGAGAGTTATTATATTAGAACTTGATAGGTTGATCTTCACGAAGTTCTGTAGCTATTTGTTTCTTTAAGGTCAGAGCTTTCACGTAAATGCTGCAATCTGATAGTCGAGAACATTTTAGTCATGAAGGCTGCTTTAAAGATGAATTTGGTGTTCACAGATATTTTTAGAATGTTTAAGTTTGGTATATGTTTAAATTCTCTCAAATCAAGTCTTCTGTGTTTCTTATCATATACAGTAGCATCATAGCTTCTCTTTGATCCTTTTTTTTTTTTTTCTTCTGGGTCTGAAAATGCAATTTTTTTTTATGATTGAGAAGCTTTGACCAATTCCTCTATCGGGGAACTGTTTTTTTTTTCTGATCAGAGGAAAAAACTAGTGTGTATGTTGATTTACTTTTATTTGATCCTTCTCAATTAGCTGGTGTTAGAGATTATATCTTCTACTGGAGAGGCTTCCTATTATCCTGTTAGTAATATATGGTGTTCGGGTGTATTGTAAACACAGCATGTGTAAAATTCCTCTCCACTTAGGCTCCGTTTCTTTGCCGTAAAATAACTTATTTATAGAAAATATTTTTCGTGAAAAATAATTTTTTGAAAAATAAAATATTTTACATAATTGGGATAAAGCCATGTTGTGTATGTTTATTAGCGAATCTCTATGACCTCGGGGAATAATTAGGCCATTACTGATTCATGTCTCCTACTATTCATATACTTATGACTCTCATCTCTATGCGCCAGCCATCGAAAACAATGCCCTCTGACATTTTCTCTCTGCACCTCTTCTTTTCTTCAGGCGTTTATAATCCTCTCATGCACTATTGCGATAGGCACCAATCTCAGCCAGTTCATCTGTATTGGAAGATTTACAGCTGTATCATTCCAAGTTCTCGGCCACATGAAAACCATCCTGGTCTTGATCCTGGGCTTCTTATTTTTCGGAAAAGAGGGTCTCAATTTACACGTGGTCCTCGGTATGATCATCGCTGTGGTTGGAATGATATGGTACGGGAATGCCTCATCAAAACCTGGTGGGAAGGAGCGCCGTAGCTATTCGATGCCCAGGAGTAATAGCCAGAAGCATGACTCTTCAGAAGCTGATGAGAAGGTTTAGGCATTTTTGCAAATTCAAGCATACAAGGAACAGCCAATATTAGGAAACTTTTCAGAAACATCTGACTTTAGATAAACCACATGAATTGAGGCCTCTGAATCTTGTAATTGTTAAATTATTTCTTAAAGTTAAATCCCCTGAAAGGGATGATGATATTCTGGGATAGGGTTTACATCTACTCTTAATTTTTCCATTCTGTTCCATGATCATAATTTAAAGTGATTAATTCTTTGGCTATTGAACCTCTTTCTTTCTAACATTGTCATGATTTAAAATTGGTTGAAGTTTGTAAATATCTTTGTTTTGATCAATTATCAGATAATTTCACTTATCAAGGTAATACCAGCCCTTGTTTTCTTCTTTCCTTTCTTGGAGATGGAAAACACTTAGGTCACAGACCGTTTGTCCCACATTAGAGGGACAAACGTCTATTAGACGGACTAAAGTTTTTTTTCCTTAGAGATTGGTTCTAGTGTAGTTGACAGTTATATATTCATTTTTATGGTAAGTGGAGGTTGATTCCTTGTGTAAATGGTCTGAAGTTACGTATTTAGAAGATAGAGTCTAACCTTGGGTATGATGCGCATGATGGAGTAATCTCTTTGTCTAATCATGAGGTCACATGAATTTCATTTGGGATTGATTTATTTATGTTAGAAGCATGACTTGTGTAGCTAAATACGACTCTGAAATCTCATATAGAAAGAGAAAGAGCATAGAAATGGAAAATACTCGATAAAATAACTAGTTGAAGAACATAGAAATATGGTATTAATTCATTCGGGCTAAAAAGCAAAGCAAAAATAATCAAAATAGTTGGTCTATTTTTTTTTTTTTTGTTTCTAGTTAAGCAAGTAATTTATTTCATTAGAAAAACTAGTTGAACATAGAAATATGGTATTAATTCATTCGGCTCTAGGCCTACTTACATTAGAATACTTCTATCAATTTTCCAAGCCAAAAACAATGAGATCTATTGAGAATTGTTAGATCTAGATCTATAATTTAAATACTTGTTAGATCTAAATCTGAAATTTATGCCTTGTGATATTAGATCTACGGATCTAGATTTAATTTCATACTTCGTTTAGATTATCAAGATTACATAATGAAATGATAAGAATGACATACCCGAATCCATGACGACGAGATGAATATGATCCGAGAAAAGGTCTTCCACAAGCTCACACTTCTCTCTTACTTGATGTCTCTCAAATATGGGATTGAAGACTAGAGAAATTGAAGTGTGGCCTTGGGGACCAATCCCATGTTATATAGGCAACTTAACTAGAGACCCATTAACTCTAGTTAGGTTCTCTATTATTAGTACAACACATTACAAAGTCCATACGTTATAAGACGTTAATTATGATCAACTATATTGGATCACTTAATTATCCTAATTAGAATAGAAGTCCAAATATAATTGTGAATGATTTGTAAGCCCATATTAAGTTATTAATAATAATAACCCAACAATCTCCCACTTGGGCTACAAATAGATACCGAAGACAATTATATTTGTTAACTGTAGGTGCGCACAAAATTACTTTCTATTCTTAAAACATCTTCCAAATCAATCTGGTCCATCTCATATACCAGCATGAGACCAAAGCGACCTTTGTTACATTTCATCGTAACTCGATCCATCAATGATCACCATACCAAATATATTTAACGACATAGATCAAGTATGGATGTGTGGCTGGAAATTACATGCAATGTGATCTCAGACATGTCTATTTCCAATTGGTCCTTAACTTTATTCCGTAGTGAGATCAAACCTTAGTCTTTCAAACTTTATGCTAAACCGCAATTGAAAGATAACACATTCAGAGTAATAACTAACAGTAAAACCATCAACTTTATTCTGCAGAAAAACTGAACATATTATGTCAAGAAAGGAACTGACGATATACATAGACTCCCACTAAAACTGCATACCATCAAATAACACAACACCCATATGAGTAGTATGCTCATGAAATACCTTGGGTGGTAAACCTTTAGTAAGTGGATCTGCAAGCATGGAGTCTGTCCCTATATGTTCAATTGACACAAACTTACTCTGAACTCGTTCCTTAACAACTAGAAACTTAATGTCTATATGCTTAGACTTGGACGAGCTTCTGTTGTTGTTGGAATATAGAACTGCCGATAGATTGTCACAATATACTTTAAGTGGTCTTTCAATACCATCTACAATACGTAGTCCAGTGACAAAATTTCGCAGCCAGATCGCATGATTAGTTGCCTCATAACATGCTATGAATTATGCTGCCATAGTGGAAGGAGCTATAAGTAACTGCTTAGCACTCCTCCAAGAAATAGCACCTCCAGATAACATATAAACATAGCCAGAAGTAGATCTTTTGGAATCTTGGCAACCCGCAAGATCGGAGTCAGAATACCCAATGATCTCCAAATTATCTGACTTTCGATAGGTGAGCATGTAATCTTTTGTTCTCTTTAAGTACCTCATAACCCTTTTGACTGTTTTCCAATGATCCATCCCAGGGTTACTTAAGTATCTTCCTAACATACCAACAATGTACGTTAAATGCAGACACGTACATACCTGAGTATACATAAGACTCCCTACAGCCAATGCATAGGGAACCTTTTGCATCTCTTTTCTTTCAATTTCATTCTTGGGACATTGGTTGAGACTAAACTTGTCTCCTTTAGCAACGGGAGTATTTCCTTGTGCACAATCTATCATGCCAAATCTAGCAAGTACCTTATTGATATAGCTCTTTTGTGATAACCCAAGGACACCCCGAGAGCGATCTCGATGTATCTTAATTCCTAATACAAAAGAGGCGTCACCAAGATCTTTCATTTCAAAATGCTTAGTTAGAAATTTCTTGGTTTCGTGCATTAAGCCTATATCGCTGCTAGCCAGTAGTATGTCATCGACATAGAGTACTAGGAAGATAAATTTACTCCCACTGAACTTGTGATATACACAGTCATCAACAACATTAACCTCAAAACCATACGAGACAATGACTTGATGAAACTTGTGATACCATTGACGGGAAGCTTGCTTGAGACCATAGATGGACTTCTTGAGTTTGCAAACCATAGACTTTGAGTCATCTAATACAAAGTTTTCTGGTTGCACCATGTATATGGTTTCCTCAATGTCACCATTGAGAAAAGCCGTCTTAACGTCCATCTGATGTAGCTCTAAATCAAAATGAGCCACAAGTGCCATTATCGTTCTAAAAGAGTCTTTCGTAGAAACTGGAGAAAAAGTCTCTTTATAGTCAATGCCTTCCTTTTGAGTGTAGCCCTTAGCAACTAGACGTGCCTTATATCTTTCAATATTGCCCTTTGAATCCCTCTTGGTTTTAAATATCCATTTACAACCAATGGGCTTCGCACCTTCAGGCAATTTGACGAGATCCCAAACGTCATTATCCTTCATGGACTTCATTTCCTCATTCATGGCATCGATCCACCTTTGACAATTAGCTCTTTGTTTGACTTGTTGGAAGTTGATTGGATCATCTTCCATTGTTCCTATGTCAAACTCATGCTCTTGAAGAAATACAATATAATCACTTGAAATCGCACTTCTTCTTTCTCTAGTGGATCGCCTAAGTGGCACTTCCTCTTGAGATTGATGAGTTTGTTCTTCTGAAGCAACACCTTGATTTTGAGTAGGAAGGTTTATAGGGATATCCTCATTGTTGTCTTGAATTGTGTTTTGAACAATGTCAGTAGGCTGATCACTGTCAATAACAATGTTTGGAAAAGGAATAAATTCCTCTTCAAAGACAACATTCCTAACCTTATCTTCCCCCTCAAACACAACATCCTCAAGAAATCTCGCATTTCCCGTTTTGAAAAAGGACTTAGTTGAGGGATTATAAAACTTAAAACCCCTCGACCGTTCAGCATACCCAACAAAATAGCAGCTAATTGGTCTTGAGTCCAGTTTCTTTTCATGTGGCCTATAAGGCCTCGCCTCAACTGGACAACCCCAAATGTGCAAATGCTTTATGCTAGGCTTCTTGCCTAACCATAGTTCATAAGGAGTTTTAGCTACCGCTTTACTAGGTACTCTGTTCATTATATATACTGCAGTCTTTAGTGCCTCTCCCCAGATTGACTCTGGTAATGAAGAATGACTAATCATGCTTCTTACCATATCCTTAAGAGTCCTGTTTCGTCTTTCAGCAACACCATTCATGCTAGGTGAACCTGGCATTGTGTATTGTGGGACGATTCCGCATTCTTCTAGGAATTTGGTAAAAGGCCTCGGATGTTGTTCACCTGATCCATCATATCTGCCATAGTATTCACCACTACGGTCAAATTTGACAGCTTTAATCTTCTTGCCTAGTTTTTCAACTTCGGCTTTGAAGGCCTTAAAAACGTCCAAGGATTGTGACTTCTCATGTATTAAGTATAAGTATCCGTAACGAGAATAATCGTCTATAAAAGTGATAAAATACTGTTGACCATTCCAAGAAGCCGTAGGGAATGGACCACAAATATCAGTATGAATCAATTGTAAGACACCACAACTTCTCTTCGCACTTAACTTTCTGTTGTTTGTCAGTTTCCCTTTAATACAATCAACACACACATTATGGTCTGTGTAATCAAGGGGTTCAAGTATTCCGTCTGACACAAGTCTTTGAATTCTCCTTTCAGAAATGTGACCTAAACGCTTGTGCCATAATGTGGCGGAATTCTCATTTGTTAATTTGCGTTTTGTACCTTTTGAACTTATTTGCAAGGATTCATTAAATGAAGCAATGGTATTGAACATATATAGTTTATCAATTAAGGAGCCAGTTGCAACTAGAGTAGAATTGAGGAAAAGACTAACTTTATTGTTTCCAAATGAACAAGAATAACCATATTTGTCCAAAACAGAAACAGAAACCAAATTCCGTCTAAATGACGGTACAATATAAGTCTCTCTCAATTCAACATAATGACCAGTCTCAAAAGATAATCTAAAAGTCCCAATGGCTTCAACCGGAACTACTTTGCCATCGCCCACATAGATGAATCTTTCAGCATCATTTGGCGGTCGGCTCCACAGGCATCCCTGCATAGACATACTTGTATGAGTAGTAGCACCTGAATCTACCCACCAAGTATTGCTAGGTACAGAAGTTAAATTAACTTCAGAACAAACCAAAGTGAGAAGCATACCTTTCTTTACACGCCATGTGGCGTACTTGGAACAATCCTTCTTCACATGCCCAGGTTTCTTGCAAAAGAAACAGGTAAATTCCTGATCCTTATTCTTTTGAAGTTTGTTGGGTTGTGATGTTCTTTCTGCAGCTTCTTTACCTTTATTCCTTTTTCGCTTATTGTCCTTTGAGGTAGTTGCAATATGAGCACTTTCGATATTCTTATCTCGCTTCAATCTATCCTCTTCTTGCACACAGTGGGAAATGAGCTCATTAAGAGTCCATTTATCCTTTTGAGTGTTATAACTCACAATAAATTGTCCATAGTGTGCAGGAAGGGATATAAGTACCAAATGCACGAGCAAGTCATCAGACAGCTCTAACTTTAGTGCCTTAAGTTTTGAAGCGATATTAAACATCTCCATAATGTACTCCCTTATGTTTCCTTTTCCTTTATACCTCATTTGGACAAGGTCAGCTAAAAGCTTGCTTGTCTCAGCCTTTTCGTTCTTTGCAAAACGTTTTTCAATTTCTTGAAGGAAACCTTTAGCAGTTACCTCATCGGGCATACCACCCCTGAATGCATCTGGAACGCTGCGCTTTAGCATCATTAGACTAATGCGATTGGAACGATCCCACTTCTCAAAGTTCCGTTTTGCCTCAGTAGAACTTGACTCCGTAAGAGAAGCAAGTTGTTCTTTTCTTAATGCATAGTCTAAATCCATGCAGCCGAGAACCAATTGAATGTTCTCTTTCCAGTTCTTAAAGTTTGTGCCATTAAACACAGGGATTGAGTTTATGTTAGCAGTAACATTAGCAGCAGTAGTAGTAACTGAATCCAAATAGAGAATAAATAAATAACATAAGCTCACAAATAAAATTTATGTCAAGACACATATACAAGTTAAAACCAAATAAACATGTAAATGCAAGACATAATTTTTTCATACAACTGTAGTGATGGGCCCATTAAATAAGATACCCAGCACAACATCAATGACCTTCCTTTGGGCCGATCATTAACTTGTAAGTGGTACTCTCCATGTAGAAATCAAATGTTGATAATAAATCCGGTCAAACAACAGCCTTCCTTTGGGCCGACGTGTTGTCCACATAGAAATTTTATAATTATCACACATTTATTTCCACAGGTGTGTTTGCTATTTGGCCAATCAATGACCTTCCTTTGGGCCGATCATTAATTTCATAAACAACAAACACACACATCTTATTATCTCAAAATAAACCAATCTACGCAAAAGAGGTTACTTTGGCAACATTAAGCTTCAATCAATTTATTTTTAGATAAAAGACGCAAGTTTAAAATTTGAAATCAATTATCAAATCTCATTTTGCACATTAATCCATTTAGCATGCCTTACATACAAGATAACTAAATAAACATATATGCAACAACATGAACTTGGTGGATCATGGACTTAGTGGTTGATCAAATTCGAGCGATATAAATTGGATCAATCACAAAACCTAAGCAAATACTTCAAAAAAAAAAATCTTCAACACCTCCAAGTTCATCAACTCCTTGATTGATCTTGTACCGCTTGCAAGGTAGATTATATAATTATTACATCATGTCTCACTACAAATCACACTCTTGCAAAAAATATAAAAATAAGACTTATGTCTCAATTACAAACTAAATGAATGGAAAAAATATTATTACAATCATTCAACCATTCGTCTATAAGTCCATGATCCATCCAAACATCCACAATGTCAAGTTATAATTAAAACAATTAATTTGCACAAAAGACATATGGGTAGAAAAATAAAATTAAAACCTTAATTTTCTGTTGCAACCAAATATATATGTATATATTTGATGGTCCAATTTATACACAAGAATAAGTGTGGCGTTGCTGGTCACATGCTCTTATTTCATTAAGAACGTCGTGTGTTCAAATCACAGTAAAGGCTTCTGCTTGATTTCATTTTCTTTAATTTTATGTTGGAACCAAATAACTATGTGTATATTTGATGGTCCAATTTAAACATAAGCATTAGCTTGGCATTGCTGGTCAGATGCTTTAATTTCTCTCATAAGGTCGTGTGTTCGAATCACATAGATCTTGGTTTTATTTTCCTTTTGTTGGTCAGTTACAAAATAAGAAAAGGAAACAGAACTGCTAGCTGGGGCTCGAACCCAGGACCTCAAGACTAAATGCATGCTGTTTAACCACCAGACCAAGATAGCGAATTTGTAACAAATTCTACCGAATATAATAATATAACCGTTGACAGTCAAAACAGTATATTCGAATTTCATACTAAATCTATGCATCAACCATGTATAGATCTAAAGATCATAAATCATAAACTTCATAGATCTAAGATCTAAAATCATTCTCAAACCAAATCAATTATGTGAATCATGTATAGATCTAAAGATCATACACATAATTATGTATCAAATCCTAAAATCATATGGATCTAAACATACAATCATGTGTATTTGTGATATAATTATAAGATCTACATTAATCATAATTAGATCTACATAATCAATCCTAATAATCTAATACGAAGGTGGCTCTGATACCACTTGTTAGATCTAGATCTATAAATTAAATACTTGTTAGATCTAAATCTGAAATTTACGTATTATGAGATTAGATCTACGGATCTAGATTTAATTTCATGTTTCGTTTAGATTATCAAGATTACATAATGAAATGATAAGAATGACATACCCGAATCCATGACGACAAGATGAATATGATCCGGGAAAAGGTCTTCCACAAGCTCACACTTCTCTCTTACTTGATGTCTCTCAAATATGGGATTGAATACTAGAGAAAATGATGTGTTGCCTTGGGGACCAATCCCATGTTCTTTATATAAACAACTTAACTAGAGCCCCATTAACTCTAGTTAGGTTCTCTATTATTGGTACAATACATTACAAAGTCCATACATTATAAGACGTTAATTAGGATCAACTATATTGGATTACTTAATTATCCTAATTAGAATAGAAGTCCAAATATAATTGTGAATGATTTGTAAACCCATATTAAGTTATTAATAATAATAACCCAACAAGAATATCGCCACTAAATTTTCTTCTACTATAAATTTTAAATCTTCCTTCCTGCTCCTCTTAGATTCAGGAAGTAGCCTCTGCCCATTGTGACAAAAAGGCGTTGTGTGGTATTAGATAGCCTAAACGAGCAAACAAAACATATGCGCGTTAGTGCAATGATTTTCGCTCCCCTTGCATGTTCTCGAAGACCGCATTATTTGGTTTGAGCGGTACCTCATTAGGCTACTGGTGGACATGGAGACCGGTGGATTAATCGGGGGTTCATGCTTTGGTGAGCAAACAAATAAAGCGCATTTCGAGCTAAATTCCTGATGGAACACTCTTAACCTAAAAGAGACTTGGGTTCCGTTTGTTTGCCATAAAATATTTTTCTAATTTTTCGATATTTGGTAATATTGAAAAATTGGTCAACCAAAAAACATTGTCCTGTCAAAAGAAAATATTTAGTTGAAATAAGTAGAAAATGTTTTCATGTCCTTTTGGACAAAAAAATATTTTTCACTCATTCTACCCCATTTTCACCCAACCCCGAACCTCACAACCGACCCCACCCCACTCCCTGTCATATTTTTAATTAATTATTATTAAATAAAAATTAATTAATTAAACAATAAATATTTATTTAATAATAAAAAATTTAATTAATTTTAATTTAATGGATAATAAATTAACAATGAATAAAATTATATTTATTAATAATTAATAATAAATAATTAAATTAATTTAAGATTTTTATTCATTTAATAACTTTAGAAATTAATAATAATTAATTGAAAATTTTGATTAATTTAATAATAAGCATTAATTAATTAAATAATATATATATATATATATATATATATATATATTTAATAAAAAAGTAATTATTTTAATTTAATGACTAATAAATCAATAATATAATTATATTTAATTTAATTAATTAACTAGATAAATAATTATTTAATTTATTTAATATTATTTATTTATTTACTAATAATTAATTATTTATCTAGTTTTATAAATTAATAGTAATTAATCGATTAATTATTATTAATTTTTAAAATTATTAAATAATTAGTTTATTTATTATGTATTAATTAAAAATTTTAATTAATTATTATTAAATTTTATTCATAAATTAATAATTTTAATAAATTAATAAATTATTAATGATTGATCAGAAAATATTTTTCAGTGTGACAACCAAACACCAAAAAATATTCTCCTGTGAAAATATTTTTCACAACAAGTTATTTTACACCAAACAAACGGAGCTTTGGTTGGTGCAAATTGAGTTGCCCCTATTAAAAGGCCAGATCCCAAAAATCTTATTTTTAAAGCCGAACAACCTTAACTGTGGATTTCTAAGGTCTACATTAATGATCCAGTTAACACAAGCATTTTGTTTAGGGTAAATAACGTCTCACCCCCCTATGCTTTACCACAAGTGCAATCGGGTCCATGTGATTTCATAATTGGCTTATAACTCCCTATGTTTTTCAAAGTTGGAACTAACTTGCCCCACAACTTAATTCCGTTTGGTGAATGCAACGGTTGCATGATTTGACAAAAATACCCCTATTAAAAAAATACTAACAGTGATTTTATCTCCACAAAAAAAAATCATCTTATTCCCCCACCCCCACCCCCACCCCCAGCCCACCGTCCCCCACCCCCAACCCCTGCAACACACTCGTTCCCTAGCCCCCGTACCACCCTTAGCCCACCCCCAACCCCTGCATCAGATCCCCTCCCCCATCCCCAACTCCCCCATCAGACCCCGTCCCCCACCTCCCAACCCCCTCCCCCCCTCCCAATTGACCCCTTCCCCCACCTCCAGCTGTGATACCCCGAACTTGGCATGCATTTAATAGTATTTGACTATATTTAATTAAGTGTTTAATTAGTTAATCATCCATTTTTGCACTATTTTGATATTTCTTTTAGAAGCATTCAATAATTTTTTTTATATTGATTAATTAAAAGATTATCGCCTATTTTTTATTATTTATAGAAATTTGATTTACTTTCTTGTATTTAATTAAGTATCATCTTAAATGTTAGCATTTAATTGCATTTGATTACATGTTTATATTAACTTGTTCATTCGTATTTTAGCATTAATTTCATAATTCTTTAAAATATTCTAGAAATAGTTAAATTAATTATTTTTAAATGAATATTGATTATTTTGATTGTTTTGATTATTTTAATAATCGGTTTTATTTTCTTGCATTTAATTACTCGGTTTTTAATTAAATGAGAAAATTAACTCCGAGCCGGAGTGAATTTTAAACTATTATACTATTCTACTTTTCAAAAATTATAGTTTTATATTATTTCTCATCATTTGATTAGCGATCGTTTATTGACTGTTCGATTGTAGCATTTCAAAAATGAAAGTTAGAAGAATATTTCTTAGATTTCGTGAATAGCGTTTCTAGTTTAATTTAGCTAGTTTTAGTCGGTTTTCATTAAAATTGCATTGTTTTAACTTGAATTAGATTAAATGGCATCAAAATAAGCTAATTTGACCATTTTTAACTTGATTTTTGACCAAGCATTTAGCTTTTGACCATTTTACCCCTTTGTGTCATCTTTTAAACAAAAGAAAAGAAAAAAATAAAAATAAAACAAGGCAAAAAAATTATCCCATGGCCAAAACTCAAGAGAAAAGAAAGAAAAAAATTTCTTTTGCATTTTCTTCTTCAATCTTGCATGGAATCAAACGAGGATCATGGCTCGGGTCCTTGCGGGTCTTGGTCTTCAATCTCTGTGAGGGTTTTCACGTTTTTGTGCATTTTTATTTGAATTTGATTTTTGATTCAATTTTTCAAATTTGATATATATTGTGTTATAATGCCTATAATTGCTTGATATAGTTTCCTTAGGATTCGTAGAGCATTGTTTGTTAGTTATTTAGCGATTTTTACGGCTAAAAACGCAAATTTGAAATTGGAGAAGAATAATGAATAGTGATTTTAAATAGTAAAACCCTAGAATTTTGGATTTTGATCCGAATTGCGATTTCTTGATTTAGATAGGTGCCATTAGTGATAGAAAGATAAAATGTGCAATAAAACGGATCGGCCTTTGCTAAAATTAGAAATTAGACAAAGAAACATAAAGGGACCGTTTGACCAAGTGTTGACCGTGCTCGAATTGAGTTAGGGGTTTTCTATTGAGGACATGGAAGCACTTTTGGTACTGTTGTGGCATGGATTGAGTGTCCGGTTGACATAATTGTAGTTCAAACGTAATAGGTGGACTTTCGGGCTTCGGTTGGGAAAGTGAAGTTTCGTGACATAGGAAAGTGCCTTGTAGTGCCTAAGTGAATGTAGTGAAATCGGTTTCCTGATCATGTAGCTCGTTTGCTCGTAATTGCCTTTGAAAGTTAGAGATTAAATATGTTATTTGTCATTTTTTGTGTTTGAACTGCTATTGCTTGTTAATCGGTGTTTTTTATGTTAATAATGATAATATAGCTTGAAATGTCAATTAATTGCTACTAATGATTTTAAGTGCTTGATATATTGAAAATTGATATTAATCTGCACTTTCGTGCTATCGCTTGTTTATTGCTTGTATCTCGTATTGCATTGCATAGTGTCAGGCTCGTGAGTGATGGGCCTCTCTGGGTAGTCTCGGACTGCCAGGGTTGGTTTGCTCTAGCTCCGTGTTCTATTCTCATTCTCGCTAGGGGTGCCGCCCTGGGAGATTTGAGTCGTAGATATGTCGGGGTACATCCGGAGTACACCCAGTGGATGTTATAAGGTGGTTGCGCACTTATTGTCATCATTGTCAACATCAAGTTCGAGATTGATGTGTTGCTCTTGAAATGGTACATTGCTCGTATGAGTGAACCGTGACCTTCAAAGTGTGGTATAACTTTGAATGGTTGTGTTAATGATTTCTTTAATTGTTTATTGTATTGTCGTTTATATTGAATACTTTCTTATTGATTATATTGCTTGACTGTACCTATTTGTATTGCACGATCTTCTTTCTCTCCACCTCGATATCTGTTTCGCCCTCACTGAGTATACGTGTTGTGTATACTCACTCATCACCACCACATTTTAGGAAATACCATGTTAGCTGGAAAGTTCGTGGTTATGTGATAGATCGTGCTTGGAGAGTTGCCTTGCGTGCTATGTGGCTTGAGTTGTCCAAGATGCAAAGATGTATGTTTCATGTGTTGTATGTATTTAATGTTAAAAGAAATGTAATTTAAGTTTAACTAGATTATTGAAGTGGTATGATAAGTTAGTTTATGTATTCAGTTAGTATAGTTTAACTTCAATGCATGTCTGTATTGTTTAAAGAAAGAGTTAGAATAGTCTGGGTACTTGGAAATGTATATATACTTGTTGTGTTTAATTATTGAAAACCGAGGCTCGGATGGCCTTGAGGAATTGTGAATGGTTGGACACGGTGTTGGTCCACTTATATGCTGTCGCAAGTTTGCATTTTGCCTAGAAACAGGGGAGACTCCATTCGTTTTCCTTAAAAATTTTGCTCAGGTTTGGAATTGGGTTGTGATTAGATTGATTGATAGAACTTCCGGTCTCGAGAGGGATCGGGGTGTTACACCAGCCCCAGCATCAAACTCCATCCCTTACCTCTAGCCCCTACATCACTAGACCCAAGCCAATCCCCTAACCCTTGTACCCTCACCCCTTCTTCCCGTCATCCCCTCCCCATATATATATAGTTTTATATTTTTTTTTTGGTTTGCATATACACATATTCATATAAATGTATATATATATATGTATATGTGTATGTGTATGTGTATATGAACAAAAAAAAAAGTCAGGCAAAGGTGTATGTGTGTTTGTGCTTGTACTTGTGTGTCTTTTGGTTGAAGATAACTGTTAAGGGTATTTTGGTCATGAGAGAAGTGAAAAATATAAAAATAAAATAAAAAAATGTAGCATAGATGCATTTATGGAGCATGTGATACACCTTCTGTTTAAAATAACAAAAAACCTAACGGAGAGGGTTGATATGCTCTAATTTTGAAAAACACATGGGGTTATAAGCCAATTATGGAACCACAAGGACTCAACTGGCACTTATATTAAATCATAGGGGGTCGAGACGCTATTTACCCTTTTGTTTACATAGCCTTGTGGTGACTTGAGAAAGTTAAGGCTTTATTTGATTACCATAAAATATTTTTTATTTTTATTTTTCGTGTTTGGTATCAGCGTAAAATAAGACAATTGATAAATATTTTTATCACCCCTTTTTCACCTATTTAGTAGCACTTTTTATGTGGATATTTAGTTTGTATGCTAAAGAACAAACCTTTTCTTTAATTATTTTTCATTTTTATTTTTATTTATTTCTCGCTTTGCCATTAAAACACTAAATAGTTATTATTGGTCTATGTGCAACAAATTGTGCTGAATTAATAAGAATTGCACAATTAAAATAATTCTGGAAATCAAAATGGATCACCCCCTTACAATCTCCTTATTTAATAAGCCAAAATGAATTATTAATATTAATTATTCAAATAGAATTTCATGGTCAGTAAACTTTTTTCTCCATTTTACTTTGGTTAGTTGTTAATGATTTCCACCAATGCTAATTAACTTTTGTGCTAGTATGAGTGAAACCTCCCATTGTACACAGTCTCGTTAATTTAAATTTGGTTTAAATCAGCTTAGTTAATTACATCCCTCTTATCCAATTAAGCAAACTCTTCAAGAAATCTTCAAGAAGTCTTCAAGAATGGAAGGTACTGAATCGCAAATCCTTATGCAAATCCATGATCACATTTTAATGCATATCAACTTTTGTTGGCTCACTTCAATTTCTATAGGTGAAAACCGAAACTACAAAACTAGACTTTGCAAATACTATTTGAATTCACACTATAGATATGGAGGAAACTTCAAGGTGCTCTCCAATCTTTTCAATCTAAGAGTTGATAATTTTTTTGTTCTTGCTTTGTTAATTTGTGTAGTTTACACATGGCAATCAAGATTTGAGAAAGAGTGGCCCAATGCCCTAAAATCCCATTGCCTACAAAACTGAGGTATGTTCTATTTTGTTTTTGGATGATTAGGTATGTTGTATTATGTTATCTCTTTTTGTTTTTTTTTTGTTTTTTTATTTATTTTTTGTTTATTTTCTTGCAATTGTAGATGCATTTCAGAGAATCGAAAAGCATTCCAAACGTGCAATACGCGTGTATGACAAAGTGTGTAGTATGAGCAGTTTGTGTTGTACGTGTGGAATGTCCGAGTCTGTGTAGTGTGTATGTTGTATAAGAATGTGCATTATTTGTATATAAGAAGTGAAGAACTTTAATACTAAATACAGTATCTTCATACACTGTTTAATGCTATAAAAGAAAACTAACCTTTTATATAGCGTAATAGATTTGATCGTTGAACACGCTTGTTCCACTGCGTGTGTCGTAAATCAAAGTGCACAATACTGTCTTGTGCTTTGATAATTTACAACCTAAATATCTTTTTTCTTGATATGCTTTTTTAGAGAGTTTTTGCTTTCTGTTTCTTGTGTCTGATAGTTAATAGAACGTCCGTTATTCTATTAGTTATAGGACTTAAATACCCAGTGATGGGAATTTACCCAACTTCCCACACTTGGGTCTAATGGGTCGGGTCAGCCCATCTAGGCGACCCAGGATCTAAATCCAACATCTCCCATTCGTACAAGATGGGCAGAACAATATGCACCATTATCTCTCAAGAAACTAATTCCAAAGCATAATCAAACTCCATACAGGTAAATAGGCCGTACGACTCATGAGCACACAACAGGTGGAGGCTCAAAGACCATGCACCTGTTAAGGATGACATGAGAGCCACTATCTTCAAAAGAATATAGAGTCTCGTTATACCCTAGACCAAATTAAGTTCACATCAGTCAGTGCACACCTAATCCCTCTTAGACTATGTATGACCTTTAAAATCTCAATCACGTATTCATAGTTATATTTGATCACAAAGATCGTTCAATCACATAGATTGTATAACTGGTCGACCAATGAACACATGTAGCGCTAGAAGTGAACAGTCTTCCCTTCGCTCAATACCCCTCTAAATCAAGTTAACTGCTTTCCCGGACATGTTCCATATGATCGAATCTTACGTGATCTTTAGGCAACATACCAAAGTAGCTAACATTAAACTTGATTTATCAGAATATGAGCGTAGTCACAAAGGGTTTATTAAAAGAAGCATATATTGCTTCAAGGTCCCACACAGTGATGAAGTAGGGATTCATTCATCAACTTCCTTAAATAGTCGCTAGAGTACACACAGTATGAAGCGTGTGTTACTGTGCGACTTCCTTTAGAAAAGGGAGTGCGGTTTTATTTAATTGTAACACCGTACACATTCTGTTTTAGTTATCACTCAAATAACTAACCTGAATCCTCGAACTTAATACTCACAGTAATCGAGGTTTCATATCTGGCTATATACAGGTTGTATGGATTGTGGGAATCCATCTCGACCTCACATTAGTCTTAATTGTAACACATACAATATGAGGTCTCATCTTAATAATTGTCGTTGGAACCAATCCCTGGCCAATTTTCAAGGCGACACTCATATAAGTATAGTATTTTCAACAAATACTAACTAACTTATATTGTCTCATCTCTGCACGCTCCCATTGCGCCAAAGGCGATTGCTCGTGTGAGAGAGCCAAGCTCTCTAACCTGTCGACGTACAATTCGATGCCAATTGTATATGCTAACATACTCATACATATTCTAATTTACATATATCATAAATATTTAACACTATTTAAGTGCATACACAATCTCATTCATATATATCACAAAGATTTAACACTACTTAAGTGCATCAAAATATTTCATTTATTTATTTATTTGACATATGAAATATACAATTGTATTAGTACAGAAGTGATCATTTCACAACATATGAACATACATCAAATTCTGCGCAATACTAGAGATTTTACATGAGACAAATATATATCTCTAGGAATTGGCTTAGTGAGTGGGTCGGCAACCATCTCATGCGTAGATATATGTTCAATGATCACTTCTTTCTTTAATACCATATCTCTTACAAAATTATACTTTTTGTCTATGTGTTTATTCTTGCCATAGTATTTTGGATCCTTAGTGTAGGCAATCGCTGCTTAACTATTACAATAAACTGTCACCGGTTTATCAGTATTTGTGAATACTCCCAAATCTAACATGAACCTTTTAAGCCATACCTCTTCTTGTACAGCCGTTAAGCAAGCCACAAACTCAGCTTCCATGGTAGATAATGATATGCAGGTTTGCTTCTTGCTACACCAAGAAATAGCCCCACTATTCAGCAAGAAGGCATACCCAGAAGTTGATTTACGCTCATCTGGATCACCACCCCAGTCAGCGTCTGTAAATCCCTTTAGATTTAGGTCAAATCCTTGGTAGTATAAGCAATAATCCAAAGTGCCCTTCAAATATCTCAAAATCCTCTTAACAACTTGCCAATGAGCTCATCCAGGGTTGGATTGATAATGACTTACCAATCCTATGACAAAACATATATCTGGCCTCGTACATAACATGGCATACATCAAGCTACATACAGCACTCGCATAAGGAACAACATTCATGTCTTCTATTTCTTCTGGTGTTTTGGGACACATCCCTTGGTTCAGGCTTTCACCTTTGGCTATAGGAGTGTCAATAGGTTTGCAGTTATGCATTTGGAATCGTTCAAGAACTTTCTTGATGTAAGATTCTTGCGACAAAGCAAGAAGTCTTTTTGATTGATCCCTCTGAATCTTGACTCCAAGTACATATGCTGCCTCACCTATATCTTTCATCTCGAAAGTTGAAGATAACCACTTTTTTATGGTGATTATATAATCCTTACTATTCCCAGCTAACAAAATATCGTCAACATACAGAGATAGAATTACATATCTATTCTGAGACCTCTTGACATATACACAGTGGTATTCTTGAACCATAACAAAACCATACAAAATGATTTCTCGATGGAACCTTAGATACCACAGTCTGGATGATTGTTTCAACCCGTAAATAGATCTTTGGAGCTTGCACAATTTGCTCTCTTGACCTTTTTCTATGAACCCTACAGGTTGTTCCATGTAGATCTTTTCATCCAATTCTCCATTGAGAAATGCCGTTTTTACATCCATCTGATGTAATTCCAGGTCTTGATGAACGACTATGGCTAAAATTAGTCGGATTGAGGCAAACCTAACCATCGGAGAGAAGGTTTCCTCATAATCTATACCCTCCATCTGGGTATAGCCCTTAGCCACTAGGCGAGCTTTGTATCTCTCAATGAATCCATCTGCCTTTCGTTTAATTTTGAGAACCCACTTGTTCCCAATAGCTCTCTTTTTAGGTAAAAGATCAACCAGTACCCAGACTTGGTTTTTTCTTTATGGAATCCATTTCTTCTTCCATCGCTTTAATCCAATTTTCTCGTGCAAAAGATGAGAGTGCTTCAGACACATTTTTCGGCTCATCATCATCCTGAGTGGTAACCATTAAAGATTCCCCTTCAATCTCAAAACGACGTCGAGGAATACTTTGGCGGTTACTTTTCCATGTAAGGGTATGAAATGAGCTAGATCCACTAACCGGTTCTGAAACTGATTCATATTCAAAATGACTAACTGGTGTATTTCTCCCACTTGGATTAGGGAACGGAAGCACTACCTCTATTCCAACTGGTGATGTGGAAGTACTAGGATTGTCAGGGTTATTCAATTCAATTAACTGAACATCCTTATCTACTTCACCCCTACGTAGGAATTCTATTTTTAAGAATGTTACGTCACGAGATTCAATTTCGGTTACACTCCCATCTACTTGTTCTCTAATGAAAACATATCCCTTGGAGTGTTCACTATACCGAATGAAAATACACTTTTTCCTTCTCGGTCTCAATTTTCCATGCCTATGAAAACTGTCATGAACATAAACAATTGCCCCCTCCAAGGCCGTAAGTTATAAAGATCAGGTCATCTATCTGTCCATAACTCATAAGGAGTGGAATTGACAGACTTAGTGGGCACACGATTAAGTACATGTGTGGCTGTTAGTAGTGCATCACCCCAATACGAAATAGGAAGATTAGCTTAAGCCATCATAGACCTAACCATGTCAAGTAAGGTTCTATTCCTTCTTTCTGCAACACCATTCTGTTGCGGAGTTCTAGGGATAGTAAGCAGTCTAGCTATACTTTTTTCATCACATATACTTCTGAACTGATCAGAGAGATATTCACGACTGGTTCGTAATGATTTTACTTTCTTGTCTAACTGATTTTCCACCAAACTCACATATTTTTTAAAACAATCTAATCCATTGGATTCATGTGATATCAGATAGACATGACCATATCTAGTAAAATCATCTATAAAAGTGATGAAGTAAGAGGCTCCATGCCTCGCCTTAACATTCATTGGACCACATATATCAGAATGGATTAACTGTAATGAAAATTCTGCTCGTAAGCCTTTGCCAAATGGTTTTCTAGTGGATTTACCGGCAAGACAACTTTCACAAACGGGCAAGTTGACTGTTGCTAGTGATCCCAAAAGACCTTCTCTAGCCAGTCGGTTCATACGATCTTGCCCAATATGCCCTAACTTGCTATGCCATACATTCACATCTACATCTATAGTGCTAGAAGATGTATAATATGAAAAACATTCATCATTAAGACCATAACTAATATGTTCAATATCCAAAACTAAAAAACCTTAAATATCCATGACCAAAAGAAACAGAATTAAAAAGTAGTTCAACAGAAATGCCAGACATGTAAATATGAAAACCCAAACGCAAGAGGACTAATGCGGAGACCAGATTCCGTCTAAAGTCCGGAGCATAGAGGACATCATGAAAAAAAAGGATTCGGCCGCCACGCACCTGAAGGATGCAAGTGCCAATGCATTTAACTTCCAGCCTAGCGTTATTGCCAATGTATATCCATCGGGACTCAGCCGGAACACGTCGGTACTCCACATATGTACCTCTATCTCTAGCTATATAGTCGATCGCTGTTGAGTCAAGAGTCCACATAGGTAAAGATTCAGTCAGTAACGCACAACTAAAAACATATGCATTACAAGAAGATTTGGTAAAATGCATTACCTAGGTCTTGGGCTCAGGGAAATCCCGAGCGTAGTGACCCTTCTTTCGGCAATTATAGCACTTAACTTTTGCAATGTTCTTCTTCACATTGCGCTTGCCTTTCTTCTTCTCCTTCTTGCCTTGCTTGTTTTACTTACCCTTCCCCTTATTGCCCAATTGTTTGCCTCTTTTGCGTTTGGGGCCAAATGCTCCAAACTTGCTGGACTCAGCCACATAGGCTTGTCCAGTGGCGTTGACTGCAAAAAGGAGCTCTTCTTCGAGCTCTAGGTGGTGCACAATGTCCTCAAGCGTTTTCACGCTTTCATTGTGCGTATTAACAATCATGTGTTCCCAACTGGCAGGGAGAGATCGGATAACAGCTTGCATCTGCTGCTCATCTGTCAGAACATGGTCGGCCGCCTTCAACTCTCGTATCATATTTGACATTTCCCTAATGTGTTGCCTCATGCTGATATCAGGTTTCTTTTTATAGGTGTCAAATTTGATAGTAAGCCGACGTAGTTTTGACACAGAAGTTCCACCGAACTTCTTTTTTAGGGCTATCCACATGCCCTTAGTGGTAGGGTAAGCCTCGAATTCAGCAATCAGATCATCATGCATTGTACTTAACAATGTAATGCGAGCTGTCGTATTCTTTTTCTTCCAGATCTGATAGACGTCCATATCTCTTCGATACTGAGCTCCAGTACCAATCTCGGGTTCATTCATTACATGGTTAAGGGTTTCAATTACTTCTTGTTCTTCTAGAATGTATTGGACCTTACGATGCCACACATCATAGTTATCCCCATTCAACTTGTCGCCCTTATTAAGATCAGCTATGATGTTTTTCGTTGCCATTTGTGATTCTACATAGACAGTAATAAGAGATACTTAGCACATACATACACTAAGTAATTTTGTCAGATCGAGTATTAAATTGTATTGAAAAAACACAAGACTTAAAATAAACAGATCGTAGTATGATCTGTCATCCTTTATAGTTCGTGTGTCTTAAAAGTACAATTAAACTCATTCTAGCAAAAACTATATTTTCAAAAAAAAAATTGAATTACCCAAATTCATATTTTTTTATGAAAAATAAGTTCTAAATGTTAATCACTAAGTTTAGCATCTATACAACTCCAACTTAGATAGAATATTCTCTTAACAACATTATTAAAAGAATAAAATAAAAAAATGATCAAATAAGGAAATATATATATATCTATTAATAAACAGCACTGTTTACATATGGAAAAGAACGATGATTGTGGAAATTAATAAGCATAAAAGTTCAACAACAGAATGTAAGACATATTATGCATTCTCTTCATCATCCTGATACCCATATCTAGTTTGATATGATTCATAAGTGATCTCATAGTCCTTAACTATTTTCGAAACAAACCGATTAATGAGAAAAGAGTCTCTACGAGATCCCTTAGCTTTGGACATGTTAGGAAACAGAGACAAACAAGTAGTGCGTTTAACCTCTTGAAGTATTCTCTTTTTTTCAAATTGTTCTATCTCACATAGAGCATCCTCAAAAGACATTCTCGACTCGTTGATCTTATCTTTCACATGGTCATACATGCTAGGAAGAGAGTTTAGCAATCCCTCAATTTTCTCCTCTAAGGTAGGTGGAACTTCAAGCTTAATGCGCATTTTAAGAACAAAATCTTTAACTTCATTAAAGTGCTCACGAAAAGTCTTCTCATCAGTGAATTGCAGACTCATGTACTTAGTTAGGAGACGTTGTCTACAATTACAACTGGGACCACGACGAAATCTATTAATATAAGCTGCCGCAATAGACTTCCTCATGGTGCGTCTAACTCTCGCCATGTGATTATGACTACAAAAGTCCTAGTTTAAAAATAAGACACAAAACCTTCCTAGATTAAATTCTTATAGAGGTTAATGCACATAGCATATTGAATGTTGTACATACCAACAATTATAATAAAATTACATAAATTTTATTTACCGCAATGAAATTACATAAATTTCATGCAATAAGTTGTAAAACAAAACAATTGCATAAATTTCTAGGTGTTCATTTGAAAATTTCACTAAATTTCATTCCTAGAATGATGCTTTACAACGGAAATTACATAAATTTATACTACAATTAGAAATTATTTAAAATTTCTAAGTCTCCATAAAGTTTAATCTAAATTTTGTGCCATAATTTTTAAAATAAAAAATCTAAATAAGCATATCACAAAGATATAATGCCTAAATAGATAACATTGGGGCTAAATCACAAATATCACTAAGTTTTGTGTACATGGGGTTCATAGAGAAAATATCACATAGATATAGGGCCAAAACAAAAAATAACACACCTTTTTTTTTTTTGAAACCGGCCGGACAGCCAGACCGCCGGTCGGCCGGCCGAACAGCCGGTGGCCGGACTACCGGCCGGGAGTGGCCACGTGGCAGCAGTCGGCTGCTACGTGGCAATGTGGCGCCACGTGGCATTAATTATTTATTTTATTTTTATTTAATTTTTGAAATTCGAATTTCAAATATTAAATTAAAATTAAAATAATTTAATTTTCAAATTATAACTGCAGCGCCACGTGGCACCAATTCCACTATGCCACTTCACCCTATGTTCAGCCCTACTTTCTGATGGAGAAAAAACTGACGCACGCACGCACAAATACCAAGAACATGCACTAACGATTAAAAATCAGATTTTCACTAAAATTTTCAAAAAATCATATCTAATTCCGTATAACGCCAAATTTAGTGTATTATATGTCTACGGAAAGCTCTCAACGAGAACTTTCTAACAGTACCAACAAGAAGGGTAAATGCATCAATTTACCCGTGGCCTATTAGTTTGCATGTTATGCATCTCGATTGAACAATGGAACAACACAAAGTATTCAAGTGTCTAACATAATTTATTTGTGTATTATCTATTATGTTCTATTTTTTGGTTCGTCTTGTTTTCTACCGTGATTCTACGAACTTTAATTTAATAGGAAAAACACGAGACATTGACGTGATTAACTTTTTGAAAGAAATTGAGAGATAGACGGGGAGAGAAAAAATATATTTGCGGGTAATTTATTGAAATGGTCCTACATTTTTGTCTTTTTTGACATTTAAATCTTTTATCTTTCATTTTGGATAAAATGGTCCTTCATCTTACCGTTGGAAAGAAATTTAGTTTACTATGAATTTATTATTTTTCTACTTTGCATTCAAGGACTATTATGTCTTTATCAAATACATTTGTGTTATTCTCTTCACTAAACTCAAATTTTTTTTATCGGACACTAAACTCAATTTAAGAATGGCTACAAATGATCCATCCACTACTATTTATAGGATCAAGGGTTTAACCAATAGAAAAGATTGATCCATATGAATGGTGGAATTGATCCTATGAAAATATCCACGTAAATATTTCTAAGAACCATTATAATAATTCACAAATATCTAAAGTTTCTAAAAAGTTTTCCAAATATCTTGACAAATACTTGTAGTAGAAAAGGGAAAATTTGACAAATGGTCCCTATTGTTTATAAGTTTTGGACAAATAGTCCCTACTGTTTTAAAATTTACGTAGTTAATCTCTATTGTTTGCAAAAGTCCTACAAATAGTCCTCATTATTTTAAAAGTCACTCCTTTAGTCTCTATTATTTACAAAAGTCTCTCTATTAGTCTCCAATATTTGCAAATGTCTCACAATTAGTAGTAAAATTTTTACAAACAATAGAGACTAAAAGCAAGACCTTTGGAAACTATAGGAAGACTTTCGCAAATAATGAGGACTAACTTCTAAAATAATATAGACTAATGATGAGACTTTTATAAATAATAGAAACTTATCACGTGACTTTTGAAATAATAAGGACTAATTATCTAAAATAAGTAAACAATATGGACTAATTGTGAGATTTGCCATAGCAGAAAGCTTTAGAAATAGGCAAACTGCCACATTACTTTGAGAGTGTTATGCTGTAAAATTCTCCATTGTTGCACGTCTCTCCAAATTTTTACACATTCTTCAACTTCTTCATCTGGTAACACAACTACTTTCATTTTATCACAATTTATAACTTAACAATCACTTGAACACTTTTGATTCCTTCCAACGAGAAAAAAATTTGCAAAAACTAAACCCTAATTTGTTCTAAAATAACTTAGCTAACACCACCACCACCACCAAGAGATTTAGGACTAGCTTAATAGTGAGTTACTTTTCTGACATTTAAGAGATTAAGTTTAAATCTCATGAGAGTGGGGTAAGTGGGGGCGGGAGATTAAAAAGAAAAAAAGAAAAAAAGCTCAGCTGACACCAAACAACAACTAATCAATTCATATTTAACATTTCTTATCTCTCTTTACCATTAAAATCCCCAAATTCAAAACCCTAATCCTAACCATAACCCCAAATATTTAATGCTACATTTTTTTTCATCTCTCATCAACGCAAATTCGTCCCATTATTATCGATTCCATTTTCATTGGAATCCTTTTCCAAATACTCCATAAGCTTCATTTTTTACAAACCCCACTAAAGGGATAAAAAGAAAGCAAAAAATGAAAATTTGCCACTAGCTTAACGAGGGTAAATTGAGAGCAAGACTGTGAGCATATATGTTAGAATATACACTTGTTTACATAGAAAAATCATAAACTCTCCGACCACTTAATAAGATCATAGGCTACTCCATTTGGCACCAATTGGTTTTAAAATGAAATCTCAGTTATCTTAACATGGTATCAGAGCTAGGTTCATGGTCTAGTCTCATTCATCTTTTGCGTGTGACCCATCTGAAATCAGGTCCACTTGTCTTTAATCTTTCGCGTATGCATAGACCAAGCACTTTCAATCTTCCACATATTATCTTAACAATATGTATGTGTAAAATCGAAGGAAGAAATAGATAGGCATGGACTACTACAATCAAATCTATGGGTCGAAGCATCGGGGCCTATAGAATGGGCTCAGGAAAGAGAAACATAATTTTTTCGTTTGTTAATTATCTCATTTTTTAAATGTGATTTGTTATGAACTATTAAATTTAATCTTTTTAAGCCTAGCAAAAAAATAATAATAATCTTTTTAAGTTTTAGTAATCAGATATAAAGCAAAAAATTAATCATCTATGAACCATGGAGAGGATCCAAACCCCTCAATGTCACCAGCCTTCTTGCCTCTCACATTTGTTGGGCAGATAATCTCTCTCATCCTTTACTCTCTCTCTCTAAAAATTCACTCGTATGGGTGCAGAGTTGATCATGAGAGAATTTTTCTAAAAGATTATTTGATGTCAATCCCTTTTTAAAAAAAATAAAAAATCAAGAGATATTTAAAATTGTATAACATAACCCTCAAATTTATAACTCTCGTATAACAACGATTAACATTACTATTGGACTAAAGCCCTAGTGGCTATGATGCCGCCACTTCGTTGGTTCTCATTTGTGCTACTCTTGTAACTCTAGGAAGTCCTCTATATAATAAGTTTTTTGATTGGTCCGAAAATGTTATCACATCATAATGTTCGACTCTTTTTCTCTCTCTTTTTTTCTTCTCTTTTTTTCTTTTTTAATTAGTGAAATAGTCGTTAGTCGACCATTCCACCTAAATTTTGAGTAAATTTAATTGTTGTTTTGGGTCGAGGAAGATCTTAATTTTTTTTTTTAAAAATAACACATTTTCAATAGAGATGACAACAGTTTGGATAATCGCAAAAAAATAGAAAAATTGTAACCAAAATCATTTAGCAAACTTATAACCACAATTGTAAACCTAACGAGTTCAAAAACCACTAATTATAACTATAACAATTAAGGATTTAAAAAATTACGATTAACCTTACCGTAATTGATAAATAGAAAAAAACAAAAAAATAGTTTAAATAAAAAAACCTAAAAACCGTAAAATAAATTAATTTAAATGTAAAGAAAACAAAAATAAAAGAACCTAAGCAAATGCTAAATTTTAAAATGAATTACATGATAATTTTAATCAAGAAGTTATGAAAAAAATTCATTCATAACTAAAGTTGACAATTTAGTCGGCTATCATGAATTTGTGCTCTAATATGTGAGAAGACATGCTTGAGACCAATAATTTATTCAAAATATGCTTTTAATTATTAAATAATTTTCTAAATCTCTTCCATCAAAAACGAAAGTTTTAGGTTGTGCTTTATTTTCTGAAGAAATAACTTCTGAACAAGTTATCACCATTTCAAAAGCTCAAAGTTTAGGGTTATTTCTTAGCTTTAATGTATAGAAAGACAAGTCCTCAATCAGATTGGAATTTCATTTTAATCAAATTGTACATTGCTTCTCAAGATCTCAGAACATTACAGTTATATAACCAGATTTTCGCAACTCCTTTTCACAACAAAAATGGAAGGTTAAGATTTATATAGCAATTGCTGACTTTAGAAAAAAAACAAATCCCAAAATTTCAAAATCTAAGTAAGTTACAAAGTTTCTTTTGCTTACAAAGACAAACTTATCGTGGCTGAAATGTGCAGAAGCAGCGTGTAGATCATATTGGTCTAACGGATTTAACTCATCTCTTTTAATTGAGTTCAATCTACTTTTTTAATTGAGTTTAGTTCAAGTCTTTCTCATTATATATATATATTATTTTTTAATTAAATAATCAAATTTTGAGTTTTAATTTTTTTAGTGTCTAAAATAAAAATATATTTTAAACGATTTTCTCACATTTTATCTTCAAATGAGACTACTAAAACATACGCCATCAGTTAAAAGTAATATAAAATTGAGACCATTGTTTTTTACGTCCTCCATTTGAGATGATCAACAACAACCCCCAGTGAGGACCACAGCTCAAAAGCCATTATCACAATCCTTGATTACTCAAAAAAGATATGTTGTAATGTAACATGAGATACACAACGCTCAAAACAAAATTAAAGCATTATTGTACACGAATATTCGCATGAACAATGTAAAGATTAAACAAAATTAAATATTAAGGGAGGACAAGTCAACAGATTCCAGAGGAGACAAATGAATGAGAGGACCCAAAAGCCGGAACACGACCCACGCGTCTCACCCACAAACTTTCTTTCTTAAGGTAGCCTGCACATCAATATGTTTTTGTAACCAAAAAGAAAAAAGAAAAAAAAAAGATTGATTCAATTTTATACAAAACTAATTCTTTTTTTTGTGTGTGTCAATTATGTTATTATTTATTAACAAAGAAATATATTAACTTACCAAACTTGACATTTTATAAGAGCTTGGTAAAAGATACATATAAAGCAAGCAAAGACACACAACAAGAAACACATTCATACTAACCAGAAAATATACAACCATTACAAACAATGCTAGCGGGAGTGAAAACCACCATACAAGAGGAACGGGACTTATCAAAATTGTTACAGCAATCCAAGATGCCACAGAAGTGGCTCGCACTGAATGGAGCCGGGCGTGACCAAACGAGAAAGATAAACAGTGACAAGTATTGTGAGCAACGGAGAAAAAACTACAGTCACAATTTTGAAGACTCCGGACTAATAGTATGTAGACCATAAAGATGGTGAGATTTGCCCAGATTCAACGGGTGAGGTTGGGGAAAAAGACCTCCCAAAGGAAGGATGAAGGATGGCGAAGATGGTGGAAACAAAGGAAAGGAAAGGAAAGGCGGTGGGCTAGAGAGAATTTTGGTGAGGTGCTTGCTTCCCACCGCATACAAAACTAATTCATCACCTGCAAGATCTCTAAGAAAACTTGTTCTTCTAATTCAATTGAGATACCAGTAATAATCATTTGAAGATAAAAAAAAATTATTTGCAAATTTTGAACTCCAAAGCCATTAAGAAGTATCTTAACTTATTTGCAAATGAAGTATTCACAACAGAAAGGGCAAACAAAAGAGAATACGAAAACAAAGATAACAAATTATTAGAGGAAAATAAATATATTACTCAATTATCCAAATGAAACCACTTACACAAAAGTTTTTCTTTGCAAATTATTGATTACACTGACAAGTGTATAGTGCATATAAATATCTGAAGAAAGCAATGGACCCAAAATATTCCTAAGTTAATTGGAATACTTTCTCGATCTTCTGTGACGCTTGTTGAAGAATCCGTTGAAGTCCAGCACGAAAAGCTTCAGAAGTAAAACCTTTAACGGGATTAGCTATGTATTGCCACTTAAGTTGGCTGCCATCTTTATGTTTCTCCACAGTCATGGTTGACTTATACATTGTAACCAATATATCATTCTCCATCATTTCATAGGTTAAAGAACGTTTGATTGGATTCATTTCTACTAGGTTGTGTTTTTCCCAACCGATAAAAGTTGTATTGTCAGCTGATAATGCCTTGAAGGCCATGTAACGACGTTGTCCAGGCTGACCTTGTACGCCTTCGACGCAGAACGATAAATCAACAGGAAATATTTTGTAGATGTTGCAAAAATCTTGTAACAGAGGCCATACTTGTTCTGCTGCTGGACCACTTATCTTCTGATGGATTCTGCCTTGCCATATTGGCTGTTGCTTAGCTGCCATTACACCTTGACCAAAAAATAGAAGAAATAAAACAGTTGCCATTAGAGAGGGGGATAAAAAGAAATGGGACGCTTGCATTGTTACTTTTTTTCTTTTTCTTTTTCTTTGTTTTCTGGGTAGTGAAGAACGAGAAAAGCGAGAACGAGGGGAATAGTGAAAGATTAGCTTAAGATCACTGATTTATATAGAGACGCAAAAGCTAATCGGAGTAGCCTTTTTTGACCAAGATTGCAGTTGAATATCCAGAAAAGCACAACAACAAAAATAACAAAAATATGAAAGAGAATCCAAGAATTTGTGTGAACTAGAATCCAGGGCGTAGCAGGCCGGGCCTGTGGGGGCCCGGGCCGCTTAAGATTTTCTTTTAAAAATTTATGTAGTATTATTATAAAAAAAATTATTATTATTAAAAAAATTTACGTAGTATTGTTAAAAATAAGTTAACAGTTCCCATATTTTTTTTCTCTTGTTATGAATAATTTTATTTGAATCTTGACCCAGTTAATTTTAAAATTTTGACTCTGCTCCTGAGAGAATTCAAAACTTTGTCTCTAAGATAATAAATAATACAATAAATTTGTTTCTAACAGTTTAAACTTTCAGATGAGATGATCACTTAACATAGTATTAGAGTCTAGGTACTAAAAGGTCTTTGATTCAAAACTCAGCGACACTCGTTTAAAAAATATTAAAATTATCCAAGTTTAAGACTCAGTTTAAGACTCAAAAACTAACTCCGTCTATACTTGTAGTTAAGATAATATATAAAATAAATAAAAAAACAAACCCCTTTTTAACAATTTTAACTTTTAAATAAGATAATCACTTAACACTTTGGATGAAATAGTCACATATTACTATTGGAATTAGAGTATCTGACTTCAGACCACCATTTCGAATATACCAAAGAAAAAATTAGTATTAAAAGAGAAAAAAGCGCAAAATTTTCATGCTGTGCGAATAAATAGAATTTATTGGACGTGTGAATTAGAAAAACAGAGAATATCATATGAAGACTTGATTTAAGAAAGGACATAATTATGAGAATTACGACCCACCTTAATACCAAAAAATACGTTAAGGTACCGAGATCTTTCATTTTAAAAAACCAACCCGAATATCCAAAAAAAAAAAAGAAAAAAAAATTGTAAAGGTTTCAAGATCTTTCATTTTAAAATATAAGTTTTTTTCTTAAAACTCTCAATCATAAAAAATTTCAAAATAGTCACTATAAAGCACTCGCGAACGTTATCGCTCCACGTATGCTAGATAGCAACTAATTTTTTGCCAACCCATGGTTAAATTTTTTTTTGTATCTTATATTCTTTGTGGAAAGTCCACAATCAATTACATAGACATGTTTTAAAAGGGAATCTTTCACTTAGATTATAAGCATATAAATCTAAAATGTCTTGATAATTACTAGATAGACTATAAGCACTTTTTGTATTTACCCTGATAGCTCGTCTCATTTATAGTTCATAAAATTGACAAATAAAAAGTGCTTAATTTTAAGGTTTTATAAGCATTTTTATGGGATATGAATCCCCTAATTACGCAATAGTATTATTAGAAAAAATCAATAATTGTAATGTGACGATCCGATTATTTAATTTTTACACTCAATAGTCTAAATTAATTTGATTATAGTTGTATTATCTTACCATCATCGATTTCTCTAATGATATTATTACGTCTTTTTTTATTTTTTATATTTGCTAAAGTAAGCAAGTATTTTCATTATTAGGTCTTATTTCGATATGACACTACTCCACTAACATAGGAGGAGAAGGTGTCCTACTGATTCAAACTCATTTCCACATATCTAGACATAGGGCTCGCATCACACTTTTTGTGACATCTCATCCTACATAGATCCTTTAAAAGATATATGTGCAGTGTATAATAATTTGAGCTCACTATTACTATCAACACAAATTAAACATCTTGAGCCAAATGATTATGCTTATTGTATTGACAAGTTTGTAGTACAAGAATTTCCATGAATTCACTACACGAATATTACCCCAAGAACCTTCATTTTGATGTGAAGCCTTTTCATGCATAATAAGTAAAGCTTTTGACTTAGATCGATTCTGAGCAGCTACAGCTTGCGCATGTATTGTGAACCTTTCCCTGATAACATGTGGAGGCATGGATAAGGTATGCTTCCAATGGTTCAAAAGAGAAGATTCTTGGAGGCAGAGCCAAACACATATCTTGTTCTCCTAAATTAATTGTTCTATGGAGGACTCAGGTGGAAATGATCTTTGAAGAATCGTCTCTACAGTAACAACAAATATTTTCACAAGACAGGTTTCAGATGGGCTTCCACGAGGAAGATACACTCAAGGACTTTAAGCAGAGGAATGTACAGGTTCCAGGATAAAATAAGGTGGTTGTAGTGGGGTTGCAACTATGATTTCAGGAAGATCAACTGCGGAGGAACTTAAAGGAATCAGACCATAAGCAGCTTCCCATATGGTACATATTCTCCATTCAACCTCAGGACCATGTGCACAAAGCATTGATAAAATCCCCTGGGCAGTGGCTTCAGCTGTAGCTTCTGCTGCAGGCAACTCTCTCTAACCAGAAAAGTTTGAGAACTAGTTAGACTCTATAGTCAATCAAGCATTCACCCGAAATTATGGATAATATTGCTGATGGACCAACCTGCTGAGGTTCATGTTGGACTTCTATTCCTTCGACTTGTCTTAGTGGAGGAAAGAGCAGCGCAGGTTGTGACAGTATGCGAAAAAGTAAAGCAGCTGCAGCATCTGCAGCAATGACAGCAGCTCTCATGGACATTGCAACCCCAATTGCACGCAAGAAATGCAAATGCATCCAATTCCCCGGAAGCTTCACGAAGAGATCAAACATTCAGGATTTTATCTTTCCAATTGGTAGAACAGATTTTTCCTATAAAATTTCTTTCATAACAATGTCTGCTAGCAAACCCAGTAATTTTTTCCTATGACGAGTAATTTGAAGGATTGAAGGCAAGAAGAAATAAATCTTTGAGTGTTATTAATCAATCAGTAATTCCATAGGCTATATGTTTCATGGTAGTAATTGCGAATGAGCAAGTAGGGGCAGCAACAAAAAGAGGTAGCCAGACTGACCGCAATTGCTAGAATAGATAAAGATTAGTTTTCTTGCATGCGCTAGTGGTTGAATGAAGGAGAAAAAAGAATAGATAAAGATCACCAATGCGTTTAGCTACATTGAAAATGAACCCTATCATGGTCCACTCAGGTGGTCAAATAGTATGAACCATAATGACTTACAGAGAATTGCCAGAAAGGACTCTGTTTAGAAGGTAAGCAAGGAGAGGGAAATAACATCTTGGATTCTCATTTGACAATCCACTTTCGCAAGCACTCATCTATGGGTAAATATGAATCTTGGGTGGCTAAATCTTTTTAGTTAAATGTCTTCCAAATGCAACGAGAAAGGCAATCACGAGAGAAAAATTTACATAGTTCGACCAATTATATCTATGTACATGGAGTTGCAGAAATTTCATTCTATCAAAGAGAAAAATTACAGGTGTTTTTTAGTTAAAAGTCTTCCAAATGCACTAAGAAACCTAGTGCTTCACTAACTCACCCAACTAGGCAAGAAACAGAAAAAAGACCCCGAAAACTTTTGGCGCCCGAACCTCTGCTCCATAGATAAGTCTCCCAAAAAAACTTTAGGGTCACCACACAACTAAGAAACGAGGTTCCATATAATCGGTAAGGTCTGCAGACCGCGACTTTCAACGAGTTTCCGGACTCCCAAGGCCGAGGTCGGAAAAGATTTACAGATGAGCAACTGATGAAAACAAATTTAAGAGGATGTTGTTACCAAAGGATACCATTGTGCAAGAAATTAAGAAAAGTTTAATAAACACTAAAATACTTGTATTACATTTTTTTTTTTTTAATTCAAAGTGCATGATCATGATTCAACATAAAGAATAGACGTGTATATAGAGCCAACAGAGATTGGGAAAAGCAACCACCTTTGGCTTTGTGGACATAATCAGTTGTGAATTCCAGTTACTTGACACTGAAAAGAAATACAAAAGAATAGAAAGAAAAGGTTATCATAATTGTGTTAAAAAGCTAAATAAAGTCTGTAGTGATGTAAGCATAATTACTGCAATAAATATTCTGCAATTGAATTTATCAGTTATATAATCATCACATAGAAATCAATACTAGGACCAATAGGTCTTTGGACTAGTGCTAAGCTCCTTATTGTTAGTGTGAGAGATTGCGAAATATGATGGAATTTCTACAACTTTTCCATGAAAATGGAAAAGACCAAGTCCTAATATATAAAGTCTACACATAGTTAATTATATCCATCAGACAACTGATATTCGAATGAGCTTTAGTGAACTTTTAATGATCATTATTTTAATTTAAGTGGATCAACAATAAATAAACATGTAGTTTTGCTACAATTGCAAAATATGTTTAGAGCTTTTGTAGAATACATGCATATATAAATAAACAAAATTGCAAAATATCTTTCGAGCTTTTGTAGAGTATAAATAAACATGAATGAAGTTTTCTATGTTTTTTTCTACATTACTAGAAGATTGTAAAGAGCCTCGCAATATATGATTTATTGTAGTGTTATGAAAATCAACGAGAGATGTCCCTTCTCGCCCACAAAAAGCTAAATATCTGGAAAATCATAAAGACAAATGAATATTTTCTATTTTAAGAATAACATGGGGAAGAATATGAAAAGGAAAGTCATAAGAGAGACTAAAAGTATGAAGCTAGAGCTCTAGTATTGGAGAGGATTAGTGATATATGATCCCAAATTTGAAAATGAAGTGTCCAATTTTTAAACTTTGAATTCTACTTAGAACTGCATATAAAATTAAAGCATCAATGGTAGAACATTATAGATAGATTACAAATTAATGCGTCAGTATTAACTTTCGTGGAGCACAAGCACTCATGATGATGATTCCAAATCCTATTCTTTAGGATGGATATGAATCTTGACTTCATTACCAAAATCTAGTTGCTTTTCTTGAATTTTTCTTGCTGAAATGGCAACATAACGATTGCACCACATCACATCAATCATTTATAGCGTAGAAATGTCTCGAATACCAGGAGAGATCTCCTCAAGTTCCTTACATTTGTGCAAGAGTAGACGCTTGAGGCAAGGAAAGTGATCACTGTAGGCACTTTCATCCATCTCCCAATGGACAACTTTCGATGTATCCAATTTCAAGAATTTGAGTTTTGGAAACATCACTTCATCCTCCATCTCCCATTTTCACCCTCAAATGCATTGCCCAACAATTTGAGAACCTCTAGATTGCAAAGCATGGCAAGCCGTGAAATTGCACTCCATGGCATGCGAAAATTTGATAGAGTTAACTTCTTAAGATTTGAGGGAAAATTAAATTCGCATGGATATTTCCACTCACCATTGTAAAACACCTTCAATGATTCAAGTTGATTAAGAAAGCTCAATATTGGGAACTGATTGCAATTTCTAGCAGCATCCCATGAATCCAAAAATATGCATTTAAGTTTTTTAATGCCACGTATCTTTCTCATCATCTTCTCCATGTTATCTCCATAAGTAAGAGATGGTGTAGAAAAGGTTTGCAAATTATCTAGTATGTAGGAGTTCTCAAGTCTATAGGGGTTTAAATCAAAAGAAGCACTTTCACTGATACACACATGCCTCAACTTCCCCATATCCCATATAGAATCTGGTACAATTACAACTTCAGCTTTTAATGCTTTGACACAAAGTGTTTCTAGGTTCCGAAGATTGGCAATGGATGGTGGAATTGAGTCTACATAGCCTTGAACACTCAAGTATCTCAAATGAACAAGTATGCCAAGAGCTTCGAAAGAGTCTCCAATTATGATGTCTTCTAGAACCAAAATTTTGAGTAGCTTAAAGTTGTAAAAAATGAATGAGATATCACAGGAATCACTTTGCAACATGTCATTAGCAGCAAAGAAAAGCAGTGTTCGAACAAGTGGTCCAGAAGGTCTCAACAAAATGAAATGATTTCTTTTAGAATAAATGCAAAGGCGACGTCGGTTATATTTTATAGGTGTTGAGGGATAAGAATGGGTAGCAGCCATACCATATTCCAGATTATCATTAGAGGAAGGTAAGTGTACATCATATCCATGGATGAGCTGCCAAAACTTCTCTTCTTCTGCTTTGTTCAAGCAGAACTCACACAAGAGATCATGAACACGATAAGATTTTACCCCGCCATTAGATTTTTCTTGAGCAATTGTTACTAGGCTTCTTCCAATCAAGTCCATCAAGTAATTCTCTGCTACATCCTCTAAGCTCCTCAAGTTAGGATGTTTAATAAATCCTTCAGCGATCCACAATCGTATCAACTTCCAGACTGGAACTTCTTTATCCTCTAAAAATGCTCCAAAATACAAAAAACATGGCTTCAAGTGATCCGGTAAGTGCTTGTAACTCAACTCTATTATGCCTTTGCCCTTTGCTTCTGCACTGAGTACTCTTGAATTTAAAGTTTCTGCAATTTCTTTCCATTGATCTTTTCTCTCCATCTTTGCAAGAAACCCAGCTATCAAAATTATTGCAAGAGGTAAACCTTTACAACTTTTTGCAATGTGAATTCCAACTGCCACTAGTTCTGGAGGGCAACTTTCCTCATGAAATACCTTTTTCCTTAGTAGTTCCCAACTTTCATTATCAGAGAGTGGATCAAGAGGTTGTAGTATGCTACCATGTTGAACTTGGGCTGCAAATTGTTGTAATCTAGTTGTGAGGATAATTCGACTTCCATGGTTGTCATTTGGAAAACATCTTCTTAGATCATTCTAAGCCTCAATACTCCATATATCATCGAGGATTATAAGGAACCTCCGTCCCTTGAGACTTTTGTATAGCATGTGAGCTAGTTCCTCATCAGTCTTATCATCAATTTTATGATCAGAAAGTTGAATAACCTGACCTAAGAACTCCAACAATAACTCCATCTTTTTATATGATTGAGAAAGAACACACCAAGCACGAGTATGGAAGTAATCAATGACTGAAAGATCATTATACAGTTTCTTGGCGAGAGTTGTTTTACCTTGACCGGCCATTCCAACAATTGAGATAATGCGCAATTGTTTTGGTCCTACAATAAGTCGCTCAAGCATCTTTTCTGTCTCCTCCTTGAAACCAACCACATCATCGTCAGTTGGTGGCTTATTAGTTTGAATTGTTGAAGTATCTTTTTGAGAATCTTCATGACATTGGAGAGCCAACTCTTGAGAGTGAGTGGTCAACAAAATCTTGCCCAAGTTTCCTTTATCTGGTAAAAATCTTCTTATATCATTTAATACATCAATATCATCCACATCTTCCAAGATGATAAAATACGAATCAGAGTTGAGAAGTTGGTACACCAATTCTTCTAACTCGCCTTCGCTCTTGTCACTTGTACTCGCTTCCTTAACACGATAACTTGCGCTGTTAAAAATACATGAAGCATTACGTAAGAGGTCCAGCAACACCTCTTTTTTCCTTTGCTTGTAGGATGAGACGGAAATCCGCTCTTGAACAGAGAACCTCATTCTTATATGAGGGAAATAGAAGACTTCATCAAATTGCCGTCTAATACCAGTGCTGTTGACAATGGGGATTATATGAAGCTTTGGGTTTTTGCTCAAAACACTAGTTATAACAGTCTGCGTGTCACCAAATCCCATTTCGACTTCTCTCTCCTTAGGTACAAGCTCTCGTAGGATATCAGAAATCCAATACAGACAGCACCACATCGGAGTATCTCTAGATAGAAATGAATCAGTGACATACTCTACCACATATGCTATGTCTGCAATGCTTTGAATCAGATCCTTTAGGTCGGCATCTTCTTTGCGCTTCTCCGGCATTTCCATGAGGCGAGATCTGACCAACCTTAGCTTGCGTTGAAGCTCTACAACGTCAGTCTTCAAAGGCCCAAGAGTGATATCAGCCTTGCTGTTTTTCACCAGTACTTCCTCCAGATAATTCTCCACAAGATGCTCAATAAAGCCGAGTTGATCAGTGGTAGGGTAGTCCCCTCGTGATGGCCTTGGCTCCTTTTCACCAAACCATTTGTCTATGAATTTCCCATCACGTATTGGCTCCAAAAGTTTGCTTAGCTCTATAATGAAAGCCAAACATTCAGATAGCTGCATTTTCCGGATATCACTTGAGAGGAGGTGGGAGTTTACCTTTCTGGCCATAGATTCAATTTCTTCTAGTACTGAACCATCTTTAAGCTTCAGTTGGGAAGCATCCGTGACAAATGCTTTCATGATTTCAACATCACTATAAATAGTAAAGACGTTTTAAGACGGCGTCAACAACACTAGGGACATCCATCATCTTCCTCAATGTCTATCTCTCCATACTTTACAGATTAATAGAGGTCAACAAAAATCGGCTGAAGATGCTCCTCCATATGCAAACGCCATTGAACAGACAAATTTGTTGAATCAATCAAGTGGGCCAAAGTCTTAAAAAAACAATTTAAATAGAAAATTAGCTCATTCTCACTAATATTGACTTATCAATAAAATAAAATAAAAGAAAACTAGATCATATATGAAATAAATCATCAATAAAAGGGAAAATCTCACTAGAAGTCCCCATTGTTTTATTTTGTCCCAAACTAGTCCTCATTGTTTAAAGTATATCAAAATGGTTCCCAATGTTTAGAAAAAAGTTTCAAAATAGTCCTCACATCCAAAATTCTGTCATCTTTGACAGAAAATTAGTAAAAAGACTAAATTACCCTCACACATTTCAGTTAATATCAACAACACCCTTGACTTATTTGAGCACTTTTTCTCTCCCAGGCTTGTCACAGCTGCGTACACCAATATAAACCCATGAATTCGTACGGAAACAGCAATATTGGAGAAAATTTACCTTTCCCGCTATCATCCAAAAACCTTAGAGGAAGCAATCGTTTTCGGATAACCCCACGGTGATGTGTACGAGCAATTAGTTCTTGGCCCACGTAACACCCTTTGTCAAAGCTGATTGCATTTAAGCCATCAAGATTGTATTCCAGCGGAATTGCCTCACCTAAGGCAGAATAGAACAATATTAGCAATTTAAAACAAAAACTTCCGGAGAAATGCGCTCATCACAGTTGCAGACATAACTAAGAAAACATCAAAGAACAACATGAGGCAGATATTCAAAAAAAAAAAAGAGGATAAAAACATTAGAGAGCGAAAGAGAGAGAGATCAGGAAGCTCAAAATCGTTTTTTAAAAAGTCAAACTGAACTATAAATCATAAAAATAGGCTTTGTAAAGTGAAAAAATTAATCGAACAATGAAGAACTAACGATAAATAGTAAAAGGAGTAAAGATAAACCTTTGGGGATCTCTAGTGATCCTTCTGCTAATCCCTTCTCCAATCTCCAAAGACGATAATTTTCTTCGCTAGTTTCCTTGTCTACCTCAACAAGTGGTGCTGCAATAAAATAAGCACATATATGTTGATCAACTCAAAAATCAGGGAAGAAAATCAAATTTTCAATAAGCCTTTCACATCAGGTGCTACCATACTTTTCATGCAAGCTCGAGTCTTTGAGTCTGTGTGATAAATCTACTACTCCTAAAGTGAAGTTGCAGAATTCACAATTAACGAGAAGCGTGATGAGATATTAAATACATTCCTAGACCCAACTGAAACTATGGAAACAGGGGATTGAGTAGAAAGTAAGCTACCAAAACTTACGTGTTGTGTTGGATGGAAAGATGCCCCAGTATCCAAGGCTGGGAGAGAAAAAGTGCTCAAATAAGTCAAGGGTATTGTTGATATTAACTCAAATGTGTGAGGGTAATTTAGTCTTTTTATTAATTTTCTGTCAAAGATGACAGAATTGGATGTGAGTAGTATTTTGAGACTTTTTTTCTAAATATTGGGGACCATTTCGGTACATTTTAAATAATAGAGATTAATTTAAGACAAAATAAAACAATGGAGAATTCTAGTGAGATTTATCCTCAATAAAATAAGAATGCAAATAAATATAGAAATGAAATAAAATACATAAGAATCAGATCTACGAGACACTAGATCTGTACATGAGCACCTCAAATCTAGACATGAGCATATCAGATCTGGACAAACTTGTGATAAAATCCTTGCGATAACTTAGTGATATGTCACCATGCTTGAGATTAAGCAGCTTGAATTGAGAAAAAATATTTGATGATGATGCGACTGATGTTGCTATTGCTGTAATACTTTTAGTGGTATGTTTGGAACATAGAGGAAAAGAAATTGGGAGAAAGTGTAATGAACCTTAAACCAAAAGAAACAAGAGAGTGAGAGGATGAGAGTTGGAGTTAGTGAGAGAAAGTTGAGGTCTTTTTTGTTTTAGGTGTCGGTGCGAGAGAGTAGAGTTGTGTGATGTGGTTGTTTTTTTAGGATTTGTTTGGATTGGGTGATTAGGGGGGAATGATTTGATTTGAGGGGATTTTTAATTTTTGTATTTGTTTGGATTTAAGGGTTTTGGGGGTGAGATGATTGGGAGTGATTTGTAAAATTATTTAATGAGATGATTTTGAAATCACCCAAATTAGAGTCAAAGCAGGAGAAAGGAAAAATTAAAACAACCAAATGACAATATAACTCTTTAGCTAATCTTTTCATTTCTCTGTTTTTTTTTTCTTTTTTGTCATTTTTTTTTATGTAATGGATCTGACCTTTTAAAGAAAAAAAAAGATCAAATTCTTTTTTTTTTTTTTTAAATTCAATTCTATGGATATCAAAAGAGAGTATATTTATCAATATGATTATAAAATTTATTCTTCTTTTTTATTTTTTCTCCAATCTAAACAAACAATACACATAAACCTTCATAAAAATTTCCTTTACAATTTTATTCAATCCAAACAAAAGTTAATCCTCTCATTTTCTTTCTTTTATTATTAAATTCTCTCCTTTCTTTTATTATTATTTTCCTCCGAATCCAAACAATACCTTAGTGATGAAGAAACTGGAGTAGAGAGAAAAAGGAAGTAAATGAAGAGAAAGGGTGAATGGCATGAAATTCTCGTGTACTTCCACTTAATGTGCATGTTTTCTTTTTATATTTTAAAAAGTGTAAAAAGATTTTTTATAGATTGTAAATATGTGTACACATCCTCTTCAGTCACAAAAATCATTAAACTAATCGAGAATGTAAGACACATGTAGTTATTGTGAATATTGAACGATATTTTGATAGGTTGATGTCACAAAACCCCCTGTACTTTTATTTATATATACTTTTTTCTCTTATACTTTATAAAGTGTAAATAACTCTCTTATAGTTTATAAATACATGCACACATCCCCCTCCATGTGTGGAATCTTTCAATTTTTAAAATAATACATTAAATTATAAAATCTTATTTGTCGATAAGTTAACAAAAATATTCAAAATAAGACAATAAATTATTAATTTAATGTATTATTTTATAATTTTATCGAAATTATTAATTTTTTACACTGATCCTAAGTCGGGACCATATATTTTTATTGTTTAAAACATATTATTAAATTATTTAATATTAATTTGAAGAGGTTCTGTTGTATGTCAGGAGAGGTAATCACCAATTGGCCACCCCTAAATCTCTTGATCTTTGTCATATTTGAAAATTAAGTCCCCTATTTTGAAAAATACTACATTTAAACTTTTAAAACAACAATTCTACACATAAGTAAAAGTACATCACGTCCCAAGTATGTGCAAAATGGTTCAGAATATCTCGATAAAATTATAAAATAATTTATTAAATTAATAATTTGTTGTTTTATTTGAATATTTTTGTTAACTTATGTAACATATAAGATTTTATAATTTAATGTATTATTTTAAAAATTGAAACATTCCACACAGAGGGGGACGTGTACTCGCATTTACAAACTATAAGGGGTTATTCGCACTTTATAATGTATAGGGAGAAAACGTGCACATAAGTAAAAGTACATGGGGTCCCGTGCCATTAACCCATCAAAATATCATCCAATATTCGCAAAAGTCGAGCGTGTCTTACATTCTTGATTAAGTTTAACAATTTTTGTGACGAAAGAGGGACATGTGCACGCATTTACAAATTATAAATGGATTTTTTGCACTTTCTAAAGTAGAAGGAGAAACGTGCACATCAGTGAAAGTATTGGGGGGTTCCGTGCCATTTACCCGAAGAGAAATTAAAAAATGATATGCCATTGACATCCAAATGAATGGGATGGAAATTCAAACGAAATGAAATGTAGAGGAGTTGGAATTTTTAGTTTGTATTTGGTTTTTATTTATTAATTAGTTTATAATTTATTATTTTTGTAAATTTAATATCATTATATATATATATATATATTATATATCAAAGAAATACTCGTCAATTTTGATTAAAATATATACCTTTCACCATACCTTTTTTTTTTTTGGTCACAAACGAAAATATTGATTTGATGAAGAAATTGTCCGTAATGGCCAACGTGTGGGTACCCTTGCAATTTGGTGGTGGTAGGGGTATTTTGGTTAATTACGTGTTTTTCCGTCTTTTTTTAACGAAATTAGCGATAAGGACTAACGGTGTCCAACTTTAAAATGTTAGGGACTGAAATGTCTTACTTTTAAAGATAAGGGACTAAAGTATCAATAAGATCAAAAATAAGGGACCAAAAATAGTATTTACCCTTTTTTATTCACAACTGCAGGTGAGAAAGCAACAATTCTTCATGAGCATACTACTCATACTACTCATATGGGTGTTGTCTTATTTGATAATATGCACTTTTTCTGGGAGTCTGTGTTTGTCTTGGAGTTCTTTTTTTTAACACTATTAAAATTCTTATGTATGTTCAATTTTCTGCGGAATAAAGTTGATGGTTTTATTTTCACTTATTACTCTAAATGTGTTATCTTTTAATTGTGGTTTAACATAAAGTTTGAAAGACTAAGGTTTGATCTAACTACGGAATAAAGTGAGGACCAATTGGAAATAGGCATGATTGAGATCACATTACATGTAATTTTCAGCCACACATTCATATTTGATCTATGTCATTGAATATATTTGGTATGGTGATCATTAATGGATCGAGTTACGATGAAATGTAACAAATGTCACTTTGGTCTCATGCTGGTATAAGAATAGATAGCAATTTTGTGTGCACCTATGGTTATCAAATATAATTATTTTTGGAATTAATTCGTAGCCCAAATGAGAGATTGTTGGGTTATTTTAATAACCTATTATTAGTTTTCAAATTATTAACAATCATATTTGGGCTACTATTCTAATTGAGATAATTAAGTGATCTATGATAGTAGATTTCAATAAGACATCTTATTTGGTATGAACTCTATAATGTGTGGTGTTCAATAGAAACTTAATTAAGAATTAGTGAGATTCTAATTAGGTTATCTATATAAAGAACTGGTTTGGGTCGCCAATGCTAATCTATCATATTCTTTCGTCCTCAATTTTTCATCCCTTCAGTGACACTCATTGAGAGAATTTGATTAATTTGTGGAAGACTTGTCCTAATTCTCATACAAGATGATTTCATCTTCTCATAACTAACGTCACGGATCAGAGTACATTGTTCTCATTATTTTATTATGCAATCTTGATATTCTAAACGAAGTCATGAAATTGATTGAATGAATCTACATATGTTCTAACATGATATACATGTGACAAATATATATCATGATGTTTAAAGTTGACAATTGTATCGCAATGATTATTCTATTTACGTTTTTATCATTTTTCTGTATTTGCGTTTTGATTTATTTATTTTTTGGACTTTTTTAACATTTTAAAGTGATTTTTTTTAAATTTGTTTTTAGTTTCATTTTTTAAGTAATATTTTTTATTTTTTTAAAGTAATGATTATAGGTATGAGTACCCGTAGTTTTTGGATACTTAACAATTATAATTATAGTCATAGTTGGTGATTTTCAAACCTATTAAATATTCACTATGATTTTGGTTATAAATTATACTAAAGCTCCTACCATGCATGTCTATAGGGGTGTGTATGGGTCGATTTGGACAGTTTAAAGTATATTTTTTGACTCAAACCAACACATTTGGTTTGAAAAAATTAAAATCATAGCCAACCCATACACCTTTTAAAATCACCTAAACCAAACTAATATATTTGAAAAAATCAAACCATCCAAACCAAGCCAAATTATACATTCGGTTTAACTTTTAGTTACATTTGAATAAAATAATTGTATTGTAAAAACCTAAAATATAGAAGAGTTACTCATGGTGCCTTTTGATTTTTTCAATGAAAAGGGAGATAGATTAAAAAATGTGGAGGAAAGTGAAAAGTTTTCTAGATTTATGTATATATATATATATATATATATATATATATATATATGTGTGTGTGTGTGTGTGTGTGTGTGTGTGTGTGTGTGTGGTCGGTTTCTATAAAAATTTAAACCATAACCAACAAAATTTTTAAGAAACTGCCAAAAATGGATTAGTTTGAGTTGAGTTAGGCGGTTTGAACGAATTGACAGTTTCACTGCACACCCCTATCTATTGGCTTCCATTACAATTGTAATCTATAGTTAGTCTTAGCCAAAGGTCAAATTCATCATTTTACTATAACAATATCGGTTAAAAATGCTTTCCCAAATCATAAAACATGTATATAATTAATGATAACTTTATTTATGTTTTAATTTTCAAATATGATTTTTCTACATTCATGAATGGAGGGGAGGGATCATATTGAAAAATAATTTTTCATCTCTCACCACCATAGAATCATAAAATCTTTTATCAACAAATATCTTGTATATTCTTTATTCATGAAAATGCATCACTAAGTTCGAATTTTTTTTATCATATACATTAGTTAATATGTCAAATGGAGTCTACCACTAAAGTGTGCCTTCATAATCCAATTAGCAATACGATTAGTTCCTAACAAACTTGGAAGTTGGCACTAGAGATATTTATAGAAATAACCTTGATATTGAGATTCAGTAGTAGTTTAATGGTAAATTACTTTCTCTAATGATAGTTGAAAGATCAGAGTTTGAATCTCATAGGGGTGGAGGTTAAAAAAAAAAAAAAACCCTTGATATCTTGAATCTAGTGGTCAAGCCTTTCACCTAGCTAACACAGAAACAAAAGCCACTAGTTCAAAACTAGTAAAATCTCGTTAGAGGCAGTAGTAGAACTGCTTTTGACTGTGGATTCTGCATTTATTTCAAACATGAAGTAAGATAGTTCAGCAGTAGCTGCAAACTAGTAAGCATTCTTAAGGGCAATAGCTTCCGCTTGTAAGGCCGATTGGCGGCAAATAGTTTTATCCTCCTGTGGTGACACCTATGTCATTCGTAACAATAAGGGGCTAAATCATAATTTTTCTTATTGATACTAAAATTATTGAATTAATACTTATATATATAAAAAATTCAGTGGAAGCTAAATTTATTTTTTAATCCAAAAATATCATCAAAATACATATTTAAAAAAAATAAAAATTGAAGTGAATAGGGACTACATAAGTAGCTCTGCCCTTGCTAACAACAACTAGAAATGACAACAGTTTGAATAACCACGAAAAATGACAAAATTGTGACCAAAACTGTTCAACAAACTAATAACTATAACCGTAACCAAAATCTAACAGTTTTTAAAACTACTAACCATAACCATAACCGTTAAGTATTCAAAAAAATGCCATCAACTTTAACCGTAACCATTTAACTAATAAAAAAATAAAAAATTAGCTTAAATAAAAATAATAATAAATGTAGGAAACATTAATTTAGATGTAAAGAAACTAAAAATAAAAGAATCCAAGTTAATGATAAAATTTGAAATAAATTACATACTTATTTTATGAGAAATAATCAAAATCAAGAACTAAGTTATGCAAAAATAAAAAAATAAAAATTATTCCTAATTTTAGTTAGTCTTCTATTATTGAGCTTAGTCCACTTCCTTTTAATTGAGTTTAGTTCAAAGTTTTATAATTTTAATTACTAATTTTAGTTAGTCTTATATTATTTTAAGTGTATATATATATTAAAATTTTTAATTAAATTAATAATCAAATTTCGGGTTCTGATTTTTTTAACTAAAAAATCGAAACCTAAACGCCTGTCGATTATCACTTATAAAATCTAAAACCTAACGAATTTCCTATCAGTTTTTGTTATTGGGTTTATATCAAGAAGATATCCGTCAGTTTTGCAATCCCTAGTTTAAAATTTTTAATTAAATTAATAATAGAATTTCTAATTTTTTAACGTAAAAAATAGAAACCTAAACATCCGTCACTTATCACTTATAAAATCTAAAACCTAACGGATTCTCTATCGATTTTTGATATCTAATTTTTATCAAATAGATACCTATCAATTTTGCCATCCCTAGCAACAACTGCAGCAGCAACTCTTTGATTAGAAAAAGTATAATACACTTTTTTGTTTTGGATCAGGTGAGAACTCATTTAGCGAAGATGGAGCATCATAATACACCTTTACATAACGATTGATATACTAGAATAAATTTGGATAGGAATGGAAAGAACAAAAAATGAAATAAACTTGAAAATGCAAATAACATATTTAATATGCTCTAGAAATGAAGATAGAAATAATTATATTAATTCTAAACTGGTAATTGGTACTCAGTATACAAGAAAAATAATGGTAATAAATTGTATAATATGACAAGATTATTCCCACTTTATAATGATATTTAAAAAAAACATGAATATAAATATAAACAACATAAACATAATAAATAATAATTATAGTAATAATAATATAATAATATTATAGAATTACCCCTTTATTATTATTATTATCATCGTAACTACTACTACTACTACTACTACTACTATTATTATTATTATCATCATTACTATTATTGTTATTATATTATTTTTGTAACTATTATTTTATTATTGCTATTATTGTTGTTGTTGTTGTTGTTATTATTATTATTATTATTAATATTGTTATTGTATTATTATTGTAACTATTCTTTTATTGTTATCGTTATTGTCATTATTATTAATTGTAACTATTCTTTTATTGTTATCGTTATTGCCATTATTATTGTAATTATTATTAAAGTTATTATTATTGTAATTTTTATTATTATTATGATTATTATTGTAACTATTATTATTATTAATATTATTGTTATAAATATTATGCTTTGACCTGGTATTTTGGTCAGTTGAAAAATAAGTTTATTCTCAAACACATAAAAATGAGCTAATTCTATGTGTTTGCTCTGGAAAGACTAATATCATATAATGGGGAATGAGATTATCTTAAGAATGAAATTCTCAAATTAATTCCCTCATACTAAGCATGAGATTTAAAATAGAGTTAGAAATATCATTCCATTCCCAATCCATTCTAATATACAAATCACTACATTCGTTTGCCAGCTGGGAAAGTAATCCATCCGGACATGCTTTGTTTTTCTTCTACCTTGTATTTCACGTATTGCTCAGCTCTAAAAATTAACAATATCAAAATCCTCTTTCACTTTTTCTGCCGATTTTTATTGCATTGTTCATTGATTCAGGTGTGTTTTGAAATTGGAGTTTTTTTTTTTTGGTCTAAAAATAGCACTCTATGCATGTGTACTTCTAATGATCAATAACACAATCATCACTCACTTGAAAACCGACCGACTATGAATCCAAAGGGCATTGCCAATTCATTAGTCCAATTTTGTGTTCTATAGTACACCAACAATCATCAATTCATCAAGGTTCATAGTGAGATGTTCTTCAGTACAAAATAGACTATCTGTTCTTCATTCCTCACCCGTGAATTACTCGCGATAAGAAAGTACAAGAACATAACCTAAAAAGGTTTTCCAAATGTCAATTTGCAATGGATATGAGAATTTTTGGAGTGTTTGTAATCAAGAGCCGCTTACAAAGGGTTATGAACTTCTTAAAAGAACACGGAAAGGTAACATCAAGAATGCTAATACTACATTGTTACTATGAAAAAATTGAACATCTATTGCAAGAAATGGAGTATATGATGAAGCTGATTAAATTCTTATATATGTTTCATGAGATCTTCACTGGAAAATTGTTTCTGTTTATATTCATCGAAGTGGGCAGGTGAGCTCCAATGATTTTGCATACCATGTTCATGTGACTTACCTGGCCTATTTAAAAGTTTTGAGTATAAGCCGAGGACGTTGGGTCCCTGGGGTTTTACCCAATAAAACTCGCACACGAACCCCAACTACCTGAGGGAAACTGCGGATGAAATTTCACTCTTATGTTTCAATCAGCTTAATGTTCCCATTTATTTTGAAGGTGATGCTGAAAATGAAGAGCAAACATGTCGGAAATACCATCACCAAGAAAAAGAAAAGTACCAACATCCCTTACTCACTCAACATCTCGTATATATAAAAATTTAGCAACCTAATTCGTTACATAACTTAACAGGCCTTAAGTACAACATTTCTCGAAATCTGCACGCCAAGTCCATAACGCCTATGTTGAAGAACTGATAGGCGGCTCCATGTATTCCGTTTAAAGGAACTTCATCGCGACTTGTTTTCATTGAACCAGCGTGCAAAATGGCCAACAGTAATGCAATATATCAAGTTTGGTCTACTGCAATTCAACGCCCTCAAATCACCAATATAAATCTTCATATCAGTACAAATCTAGCATCACTGCAGCAATTATCTCATTTTTCAATACTTTTTCCTCTGTTGTATCTTCAATCTCTTTCATTTCTCTTCTGCTGCGCCAACAGTAATTCCCTCTCCGCCTGACAAGCACATAAAGACAGCAAAGTGACTAAACAAATGATGTTAACATGAGCCAAAGGCTTGATTTCCAATATACAGACAATATGAAGGTAAATGAAAAACAAGTCCTGAATATAACAATTTTGTTATTACATGAACAAAACGAAACCAATTTTCAACAATAAATATTCACATTTACGTTTGAGGTTACTAATAAGAACATTTTAACTTTTTTGTTTGAGAAAATAGTTCAAGTAGAACAAATCCTGGACCTGAAGAACAGTGGCCGTTGCAGCTAACATAATTGCATTCCATGTGGCAAGAGACATCCTAGCTAAACATGTATTCAATTATGCTTAGTTCACAGGTGACATATATATCAACACAAACCAGAGATGATATCAAGACAATAAGAAATTATCTGGAAAATCACAAAGACAAATCAATGTTTTCTACTTTGAGAAAAACATAGGGAAGAATATAAAAAGAAAAATAATAACAAAGACTAGAAGTATGAAGCTAGAGTCCTAGTATTGGAGAGGATCAGTGATATATGATCCCTATTTCGGAAATGAAGTGTCCAATTTTCAAACTTTGAATTCCACTTAGAACTGCATATATAATTGAAGCATCTATAGCTAAACATTATAATATAGATAGATTACAAATTAATGCGTTTGTATTAACTTACATGGAGCACAAGCACTCATGATGATGATTCCAAATCCCATTCTTTAGGATGGATATGAATCTTCAGTCCTTCATTACCAAAATCTAGTTGCTCTTCTTGAATTTTTCTTGCTGAAATTGCAGCAGAACGATTGCACCATATCACCTCAATCATCTCTAGCGTATCAATGTCTCCAATACCAGGAGGGATCTCCTCAAGTTGCTCACATTTGTGCAAGTGTAGACGCTTGAGGCAAGGAAAGTGATCACGGTAGGCACTCCATTGGACAACATTCAATGTATCCAATTTCAAGAATTTGAGTTTTGGAAATACTTCATCCTCCATCTCCCACTTTTCACCCTCAAATGCATTGCCCAACAATTTGAGAACCTCTAGATTGCAAAGCATGGCAAGCTGTGAAATTGCACTCCATGGCATGTAGAAATTTGACAAAGTTAACTTCTTAAGATTTGAGGGAAAATTAAATTTGCATGGATATTTCCCCTCACCATTGTAAAACACCTTCAATGATTCAAGTTGATTAAGAAAGTTCAACATTGGGAACTGATTGCAATTTCTAGCAGCATCCCATGAATCCAAAAATATGCATTTCAATTTTCGAATGCCACGTATCTTTCTCATCATCTTCTCCATGTTATCTCCATAAGAAAGAGATGGTGTGGAAAAAGTTTGCAAATTATCTACTATGAAGGAGTTCTCAAGTCTATAGGGGTTTAAATCAAAAGAAGCACTTTCACTGATACACATATGCCTCAACTTCCCCATATCCCATATAGAATCTGGTACAGTAACAACTTCAGCTTTTAGTGCTTTGACACAAAGTGTTTCTAGGTTCCGAATATTGGCAATTGATGGTGGAATTGAATCTACATAGCCTTGAACACTCAAGTATCTCAAATGAACAAGTATGCCAAGAGTTTCGAAAGAGTCTCCAATTATGATATCTTCCAGAACCAAAATTTTGAGAAGCTTAAAGTTGTAAAAAATGAATGAGATATCACAGGAATCACTTTGCAAGATGTCATTAGCAGCAAAGAAAAGCAGTGTTCGAACAAGTGGTCCAGAAGGTCTCAACAACATGAAATGATTTCTTTTAGAATAAATGCAAAGGCGACGTCGGTTATATGTTATAGGTGTTGAGGGATAAGAATGAGTAGCAGCCATACCATATTCCAGATTATCATTAGAGTAAGGAAAGTGTACATCATATCCATGGATCAACTGCCAAAACTTCTCTTCTTCTGCTTTGTTCAAGCAGAACTCACGCAAGAGATCATGAACACGACAAGATTTTACCCCGCCATTGGATTTTTCTTGAGCAATTGTTACTAGGCTTCTTCCAATCAGGTCCATCAAGTAATTCTCTGCTACATCCTCTAAGCTCCTCAAGTTAGGATGTTTAATAAATCCTTCAGCGATCCACAATCGTATCAACTTCCATACTGGAACTTCTTTATCCTCTAAAAATGCTCCAAAATACAAAAAACATGGCTTCAAGTGATCCGGTAAATGATTGTAACTCAATTCTATTATGCCTTTGCCCTCTGCTTCTGCACTAAGTACTCGTGAATTTAAAGTTTCTGCAATTTCTTTCCAGTGATCTTCTTTTCTCTCCATCTTTGCAAGAAACCCAGCTATCAAAATTATTGCAAGAGGTAAACCTTTACAACTTTCTGCAATGTGAATTCCAACTCCCACTAGTTCTGGAGGGCAACTTTCCTCATGAAATACCTTTTTCCTTAGTAGCTCCCAACTTTCATCAGCAGAGAGTGGATCAAGAGGTTGTAGTATGCTACCATGTTGAACTTGGGCTGCCAAATGTTGTAATCTAGTTGTGAGGATAATTCGACTTCCATTGTTGTCATTTGAAAAACATCTTCTTAGATCATTCCAAGCCTCAATACTCCATATATCATCAAGGATTATAAGGAACCTCCGTCCCTTGAGACTTTTGTATAGCATGTGAGCTAGTTCCTCATCGGTCTTATCATCAATTTTATGATCAGAAAGTATAAGAACCTGACCTAAAAACTCCAACAATAACTCCCTCTTTTTATATGATTGAGAAACAACACACCAAGCACGAGTATCGAAGTAATCAATGACTGAAAGATCAGTATATAGTTTCTTAGCGAGAGTTGTTTTACCTTGACCGGCCATTCCAACAATTGAGATAATGCGCAATTGTTTCGATTCTCCAGTAAGTCGCTCAAGCATCTTTTCTGTTTCTTCCTTGAAACCGACCACATCATCGTCAATTGATGGCTTATTAGCTTGTAATGTTGAAGTGTGGTCTTCAAGCTTCATATTTAAGAAAGCTTTTTGAGAATTATCACGACATTGGATAGCCAACTCTCGAGAGCTAGTGGTCAATAAAATCCTGCTCAAGTATCCTTTATTGGGAAAAAATCTTCTTATGTCATTTAATACATCAATATCCTCCACATCTTCCAAGATGATAAAATATGAATCATAGTTGAGAAGTTGGTACACCAATTCTTCTAGCTCACCTTCGCTCTTATCACTTGTACACACTTCCTTAACACGATCACTTACACTATTAAATTGACATGAAGCATTACGTACGAGGTCAAGCAACACCTCCTTTTTCCTTTGTTTATAAGATGAGACCAAAATCCACGCCAGAACTGAGAACCTCATTCTTATACGAAGGCAACTGAAGACTTCCTTACATTTCTCTCTAAGATCAGAGTTATTGACAATGGGGATTATATGAAGCTTTGGGTCTTTGCTGAAAATAGTAGCTATAATTGAATCCGTGTCACCAAATTCCATCTCGGCTTGTAACTCCTTAGGTTGAAGCTCTCGTAGGATATCATCAAACCAATACACACAGAACCAGATCGGAGTATCTCTTGCTAGAAATGAATCAGTGACATACTCCACCTCATATGCCATATCTGCAATGCTTTGAATGAGATCCTTTATGTCGGCGTCTTTTTTTCGCATATCCGGGATTTCCATGAGGCGAGATCTGACCGACCTTAGCTTGTGTTGAAGCTCTACAATGGAAATCTTCAAAGGGCCAAGTGAATCAGCCTTGCTTCTCACCACTTCCTCCAGATAATTCTCCACAAGATGCTCAATAAAGCCGAGTTGATCAGTGGTAGGGTAGTCCATTCGTGATGGCCTTATAAGCTCCTTTTCATTAACCCATTCGTCTACGAATGTCCATTTACGAATTGGCTCCAAAATTTTGCTTAGCTTATTAACCCAATCAAGACGATGTTCAGAAAACCACGTATTCAGGAGATCACTTGGGGGGTTGGTGGAGTTTACCTTTCTGGCCAAAGATTCAATTTCTTCTAGTGCTGAACCATCTTTAACCTTCAGTTGGGAAGGATCCATGAGAAATGCTTTGAGGAATTCAAGATCTCTCAAAACGCTTCTCGCCGTTGGGTTAATACCTAAGGAAGCAACAAATTTTTTTGATAAATAGTAAAGATTTTTTAAGACAGGATCAACACTAGGGACATCCATATTCCTTAATGTCTTGTGACTACAGATCAATAGAGTTGGTAGAGATGATAGATACTACGAATTAAAATGCAATTTGTGCTGCCAATAATCACCAATCGAGTGTTGAGTGAGCTGGTGGTGGAAGGAGGGGGGTGAAAAGAGTAATGATCGTGGGGATAGCGGCGGGACAGAGAAAGAGGGATTGAGGGGTGTAGGCAAAATGTAATGTGGACATGGGTAAAGTAGTAATTTGCACTTGGTCAAACATTTGACTAACCTTTCCATTAAACTCTATGGGATAATTTGGCTATTGTTGAAACTCCTCCTTTTTTTTTTTTTTCTTTTTTTTTTTTGGGGTAACACTTTGGGTTTATGTTATAAGCTCAAGGGAGAAAATGACTTAAACCCTTTACAAAATCATGCAGCTGCCACAATTGCTGGTGTATTTATTTACTTATTTATCGTTATTATTATTATTATTGTTTTTCTTTTTCACAACTTTGGGTGCGAAAGCAGAAAGTTTTCGACGTGAGAGATGCTTCTGAAAATATCGTACACATGAAAATAATTTTCTTGCAAATGTCAAACCGTTTGGACATGATATGTGTGTGAAGTATAAACTCAGCATATAGAGATAGTAAATAAGATTTAAAATTAAAATTAACAGGTATCTGATTCAAACATACACGATAACAAAATTAATGGGTATCTATTAAGGTTTGACTTTTATAAAAAGTAACTAACAGATAATCTAATAGGATTTGGTATTATACACATATGAAATATATAAATAAATAAATAAATAAATATATATATATATATATATATATATATATATATATATATATATAATGTTTAAAGTTAACAAGTATTCCAATGAATGTAATTCCGTTTACGTTTTTATCATTTTATTGTATTTGCATTTTGATTTATTTTATTTTGGACTTTGTCACATTTTAAATTGAATTTTTTATTTGTTTTTAGTTTGGGTTTTCAGGTAATATTTTTTAATTTTATTTTTTCAAAGTAACGATTACGGGTAATACCCGTAGTATTTTAAATACTTAAAGGTTACGGTTAGAGTTAGAGGTTGTGAGTTTCAAGTATGTTGAATATCCATTACGATTTTCGTTAGAAAAAATCTCACAATTAGTCTCCATTGTTTTCATATTTTAGACATTTAGTTCCTATTATTTTAGAAGTCATATAGTTGGTCTCTAATATTTACAAATATCTCACCATTAATCTTTATTGTTTACATGTTTGGGACATTTAATCTCTATTATTTTAAAAGTCACGCGGTTGGTCCCCAATATTTACAAATATCTCACTATTAGTCTCAATTGTTTACAAAATTCCTCCAATTAGTCCTCATTTTTTTTTATTAAGTTTAACGTTTAGTTAATATTAAGAACTAATTGAAGGATTTTTGTAAATATTGGGGATCAAAGAGCAAATCAGAAACATTTGGTTTTGAAACCAAATAACTCAGTAATAATGATAAAATGGCAGTTCTAAAATAGTTACACTTTCATTATATCAAATAGTAATGACGAAAAAAAGTAAAATGTCCTATAAGTCAGAAGGGAGCAGATTAATGTAGTACGAAAACTGAACAAAATAGCAAAGCAGTTGTCTCTGGAAAGGAAATAAGGAGAAAGTGGGAATCATTCAAAGGAAGCTAAAACTGACAATGGGAATTCCGAGTTTTAGGACGAAAATTGGAGGAAAACACTCGAAGGATTAGGGGCAGACTTAGTATATTATTAGTGCATACACATATATACACTCAATAAATATTGATGTGTCTTAGTGGTTAAGGAGACATACTTAAAGTCATAAATGGCAGACAGAGGTAACCTTTCTGCAAAATATAAGAAATATTCTTGGAAGTTCGTGACCAAAACATCTTGAGATTTAAGCTTAATGCGTCAAAAAGGTAAATGAGTTGCCTTAAAAAAATTATCTTATTTAGATTCTATTATGTATATGCTTTCTGAATTTATTGAAGTTATTTGATTTTAGAATCATATCATACATGTTCGAATATGTCTTCCAAGTTTCGTGGAAAAATTAATGTTTCTCTTTGATTTTTAATATTGTGTGAGAAACTTGGGGAAAAGGAGAAATTGGCATGACTTTATTATATAAAAGGAGGTTTCTAAATAATAAAAGAAAAATAAAAACATTGAGCAGTTATAATGTTACTGAACAGTGCACCATTTAGGGAAAAAAAAAAAAAAAGATTCATGCTAGTCACTGAACAGTGACACCTACGCGAATGATGACCAAAGTTGGTCACTGTTCCTGCGGACACAGGTGAGTAAACAAGGTCATGGCTCATAAAGTGGCCATGTCCTTTATAAAAAGAAAAAGTTTTCTTATTATTTAATAACGATCTTATTGTCGCACAATTTAAGTATAATTTTTAATTATTTCTTATAGTTTTAAAGATTTTTAGTAATCGCACTACATGTTCTTAATTGGATTCGAGTACATTAACTGATTTTGAAAATTCATAATAACATTAGACATATTTTCGTTAAACTATCTTGAACTTTACTAAAATAAATGATTTTAGAAATTGAAATAAAACCTTGGGACAAAGTTTTAGTGTAATTTCAAGAGACTTTGTGAAGATATTTTGACACTTTGAAATTTATTTTGTGTATCTTATGATTATCGAAAATATTGTGAAACATTTGATAGTTGAGACTTTAAAATAGCTGTGGATTCAGGACTCTGTTACTGGGGGTTAAACACCAATATTTCTGGACCTTATTAGTGGAGGTTAAGCACTAATATTTTAGGACCCTATTAGTGGGGTTAAATCCTAATATTTCAGGACCCTATTGATGGGGTTAAACACCAATATCTCAAGAATAGTGCACGATCATAAGAACTGGAATTCCAATTGGGCTTTTGGTAATTTTGTGCTTAACAAACCACATTGCGTTAAAACAGTACTACACGTCTGTAGCCACAACTGCCTCTCTGAATTTGTGTATTGGACTATTAGATTATCGGTTTTTGGCATCTCTGAAATTCAAAAATTTGAACTTATCTTAGAATTAAATGTCATGACTTTTCGCATGAGCTTTATGATTTTCAAAATATAAGATTTTTATGAACCTAGTATATAGTGGCTATTTTGGAATATATGAATATTTTAAAGGTCCCAACAAGTCTTTTTGGGAATCACCATTTACCGAGATTTGTATCTTATTTTTTTTTATAAAAATGATTTTCTTGTAGAAGGTGAGGAATAGACTTTGCTATTGCTTGGGATAGAGGACACGTTGACAAGAGTTTGAATGGGAAAGTTAGATTCCTTAGTCATAGATAATTTATTTATTTTATCTAGACATTGGATATTATGATTCCACTCTTTTTAAGACCATGTAAGAAATTAATTATCTTAGATATTTTATTTATTTGAGTTTGGAGAATTAATTCCACTGTTCTTAGATTGTTTTAGATGCTTTGATAACTTGTCGCCTATCTATTATTGTGGTTTTCAATTTGGTGTTAGTTTAGTACCTTACGCATTTAGAAAGATCATTTCTTCTTAGTGCGTGACAGTCTCGTTTCTGATATTCGCTTAGGTAGATTTTGGAGTGACACATGCCTACAACGTTTGCAAGCTAAGATAAGATGCAGCAAGGAGCTACAATGGAGGCTCAATTTTCTGAGGTCAGATTGTAGAGTTAATTTGTCATTTCACATTCTGATTGGTTATCTTAGACAGCCACAACTTGAGGAAGAGATTTCCATGAGCTCCATGCCGTTCTAGATCTCACAATCATATTCACTCTTCCTCTCCCCTTGCTTCATTTCAACGAGTTATTTACTTCATATAATAGAGATGTTAAACTGTCTAGATACGTAGTCAGAGGAGATTTCTTCACATTTTGGTGAAGGCAATTAAGTAAACCTTTTAATATTTACTTATAGGATCAAATCATAAGGCAGCCAAAAGGCAGTATAGACTGCATATTATTTCTGCAGGGTTTGAAAGTATTATGTTACCCGCAAATTATAGGAGTCTAAAACTTTTAGGACAGGCGATTCTCTGGAAAATAAAATTTGAATACGGAAATCATAAGTGCAAAAGCACCCTTCGAGGTTGGAAGTAGGATACAATGGTTTGTAGCATTGTCCTCAGCTGAAGCCGAGTATATCGCCACTACGGATGCAGCGTGTGAAGCTGTTTGGTTGAGAAGGATTCTAAAAGATTAGCAGCTCGAACAAAAAGAGTACAATAATAAAGTGTGACAACATGTCTGCAATTGCAATGACAAAACATCTTGTCTTTCATGCTTGCTCGAAGCATATCGAGCTTTGTCGTCACCACTTCATCCGTGATATGGTTAGCAAAAATGAGATTTGCATGGAATTCATTAGCACTAATGATCAACCAGCAGACATGCTCACAAAATCAATCCCTTAGGAGAAATTTGAGAGATTCAAAGATCAGTAGAAAATTACAAATTAAGAAGGGGTGTTGGAAGATAATTTACAATTTTCAACATGAGTTACGCCTATAGAAATCTGAGAAAGCATTAAACAAGCAACAACCAACTATCTCATTAGGTGTGGCTTGTAGACTTGAAAAACAAATTGTTCTAGAGTAGAAAAATGTCTATATAAGCAGCTGATGTCGTAATGTCTTGAATGTAGAAAAAAGTTACTGCAATTCAATATTAATTTCTCTATTTGTAATGCAATATTATCAAGTTTGGTCTACTGCAATTCAAAGCCTCAAATCACCAATATAAATCTTCATACCAGTAATCTAGCATCACTGCAGCAGTTATCTCATATTTCAATACTTTTTCCTCTGTTTTTGCTCTGTATCTTCAATCTCTTTCACTTCTCTTCTGCTGCGCCAACAGTTATTCCCTCTCCGCCTGACAATCACATAAAGACAGCTAAGTGACTAAATAAATGATGCTAACACGAGCCAGAGGCTTGATTAAGAAAAGTTTAATAAGCACATAAAGCAACTGAAGAAAACAAATTCAAGAGGATGTTGTTACCCAAGGATCCCAATGCGCAAGAAATTAAGAAAAGTTTAATAAACACGAAAATACTTGCATTACATTTCATTTGGGTTTTTTAATGCAAAGTGCATGATCATGATTTAACATAAAGAATAGACGTGTATAAAGAGCCAGCAGAGATTGGGAACGACAGCAACCTTTGGAATTGTGGACGTGATCAGTTGTGAATTCCAGTTACTTGTCCCTGAAAAGAAATACAAAAGAAAAGAAAAAAAAAAAGATTATCATTATTGTGTTAAAAAGCTAAATACAGGCTGTAGTGATGTAAGCATAATTACTGCTATAAATATTCTGCAATTGAATTTATCAGTTATATAATCATCACATAGAAATCAGTACTAGGACCAATAGGTCTTTGGACTAGTGGTAAGCTTCTTACTGTGAGTGTGAGAGATCGCGAAATATGATGGAATTTCTACAACTTTTCCATGGAAAGGGAAAAGACCAAGTCCTAATATATAAAGTCTACACATAGTTAATTATATCCATCACACAACTGATATTCAAATGAGCTTTAGTGAACTTTTAATGATCATTATTTTAATTTAAGTGGATCAACAATAACGTATGGTTCACACCACTTAAACTAGTTGTTGCTACGATTGCAAAATATGTTTTTTAGAGCTTTTGTAGAATATATGCATATATAAATAAACATGATTGAAGTTTTCTATGTTTCTTTCAATATAACTACAAGACTGTAAAGAGCCTTACAATATATGATTCATTATCTTGTGAAAATCAACGAGAGATGTCCCTTCTCACCCACAAAAAGCTAGATATCAAGACAATAAGAAATTATCTGGAAAATCACAAAGACAAATGCAGGAACGTTTTCTACTTTGAGAAAAACATAGGGAAGAATATAAAAAGAAAAATAATAACAAAGACTAAAAGTATGAAGCTAGAGCCCTAGTATTGGAGAGGATCAGTGATATATGATCAATGGCAGAACATTATAATATAGATAGATTACAAATTAATGCTTATGTATTAACTTACATGGAGCACAAGCACTCATAATGATGATTCCAAATCCCATTCTTTAGGATGGATATGAATCTTCAGTCCTTCATTACCAAAATCTAGTTGCTCTTCTTGAATTTTTTTTGCTGAAATTGCAACAGAACAATTGCACCACATCACCTCAATCATCTCTAGCGTAGTTATGTCTCCGATACTAGGAGGGATCTCCTCAAGTTACTCACATTTGTGCAAGAGTAGACTCTTGAGGCAAGGAAAATGATCACTATAGGCACTCCATTGCACAACATTCAATGTATCCAATTTCAAGAATTTGAGTTTAGGAAATACTTCATCCTCCATCTCCAATTTTTCACCTTCAAATGCATTGCCCAACAATTTGAGAACCTCTAGATTGAAAAGCATGGCAAGTTGTGAAATTTCACTCCATGGCATGCGAAAATTTGACAAAGTTAACTTCTTAAGATTTGAGGGAAAATTAAATTCGCATGGATATTTTTCCACGCCATTGTAAAACACCTTTAATGATTCGAGTTGATTAAGAAAGCTCAACACTGGGAATTGATTGAAATTCTGAGCAGCATCCCATGAATCCAAAAATATGCATTTCAGTTTTCGAATACCACGTATCTTTCTCATCATCTTTTCCATGTTATCCCCATAAGTAAGAGATGGTGTGGAAAATATTTGCAAATAATATAGTATGAATGAGTAGTCAAGCCTATATGGGTTTAAATCAAAAAGAAGCACTTTCATTGATAGACACATGCCTCAACTTTTCCATATCCCATTTAGAATCTGGTACGGCTACAACTTGAGCTTTTAGTGCTTTGACACAAAAAGTCTCTAGGTTCCAAAGATTGGCAATGGATGGTGGAATTGAGTCCATATAGCCTTGAACACTTAAGTATCTTAAATGAACAAGTATGCCAAGTGCTTCAAAAGAGTCTCCAATTATGATATCTTCCAGAACCAAAATGGTTAGAAGCTAAAAGTTGTCAAAAATGAATGAGATATCATATGAATCACTCTGCAACATGTCATTAGTAGGAAAAAAAGCAGCGTTCGAACAAGTGGCCCAGAATGTCTCAACACAATGAAATGATTTCTTTTGGAATAAATGCAAAGGCGATGTCAGTTATATATTATAGGTGTTGAGGAATAATAATGATTAGCAGCCATACTGTATTCTGGATTATCATTAGAGGAAGGAAAATGTACATCATACCCATGGATGAGCTGCAAAAACTTCTCTTCTTCTGCTTTGTTCAAGCAAAATTCACGCAAAAGATCATGAACACGACAAGATTTTACCCCGTCATTGGATTTTTCTTGAGAAATTATTACTAGGCTTCTTCCAATCAGATCCATCAAGTAATTCTCTGCTATATCCTCTAAGCTCCTCAAGTTAGGATGTTTTATAAATCCTTCAGCGATCCTCAACCGTATCAACTTCCAAACTGGAACTTCTTTATCCTCTAAAAATGCTCCAAAATACAAAAAACATGGTTTCAAGTAGTCTGGTAAATGCTTGTAACTCAACTCTATTATCTCTTTGCCCTCTACTTTTGCACTAAGTACTCGTGAATTTAAAGTTTCTGCTATTTGTTTCCATTGATCTTTTTTTCTCTCCATCTTTGCGAGAAGCCCAGCTATCAAAACTATTGCTAGTGGTAGACCTTTACAACTTTTTGCAATGTGAATTCCAACTCCCACTAGTTCAGGAGGGCAACTTTCTTTGTGAAATACCTTCTTCCTTAGTAGCTCCCAACTTTCATTATCAGAGAGTGAATTAAGAGGTTGTAGTATGCTACCAGGTTGAGCTTGGGCTGCCAACTGTTTTAATCGAGTTGTGATGATAATCCGACTTCCATTGTTGTCATTTGGAAAAGATCTTTTTAGATCATTCAAAGCATCAATACTCCAAATATCATCGAGGATTATAAGAAACCTCCGTCCCTTGAGACTTTTGTATAGCATGTGAGCGAGTTCTTCATCATTCTTATGATGAATTGTATGATTAGAAAGTCGAATAATCTGACCTAAAAACTCCAGCAATAACTCTCTCTTTTCATATAATTGAGAAACACAACACAAAGCACGAGTATGGAAGTGATGAACAACTGAAAGATCATTATACAGTTTCTTGACGAGAGTTGTTTTACCTTGACCGGGCATTCCAACAATTGAGATAATGCATAATTGTTCCGGTTCTCCAATAAGTCGCTCAAGCATCTTTTCTGCCTCCTCCTTGAAACCGACCACATCATCGTCAGTTGGCGGCTTATTAGTTTGTAATGTTGAAGTGTGGTCTTCAAGCTTCATATTAAAGAAGGCTTTTTCAGAATCATAACGACATTGGAGAATTAATTCTGGGGAGCTAGTGGTCAACAAAATTCTGCGGGAGTTTCTGTCATTTGGTAAAAATCTTCTTATGTCATTTAATACATCAATATCCCCAACATCTTCCAAGATGATAAAATACGTTCCGCACTTGAGAAGTTCGTTCACCATATGCTCTAACTCATCTTCGCTCTTATCACTTGTAAACGCTTCCTCACAACTATGATCATTTACTGTGGGGCGACTCGAAGCATTACGTAAAAGGTCTAAGCAACACATCCTTTTTCCTTTCTTTATAGGATGAGGCCAAACACCTCGTTACAACATCGAAGAATTGTCTTTCAATAGCGAGGATATTCTTGAGTTTTTCTGTAATATCGGTGTTATTGACAATGGGGATAATATCATCCTTTGATAATCCAATACTATCTATAATTGACCGCGCGTCACCAGATTGACTCCCGACTTGTGACTCTTTATGTTCAAACTCTTCTAGGATGTCACGCAACAAACACGAATAGTTCCACATCGGAGTGTGTCTAGCTAGAAATGAATCAGTGACATACTCTACCTCATATGCCATTTCTGCAATGCTTTGAATGAGATCCTTTATGTCGGCGTCTTCTTTGCGAGTCTCCGGCATTTCCATGAGGCGAGATCTGATCAACCTTATTCTGTCTTGAAGCAATACAATGCAAGTCTTCAAATAGCCAAGTGAATCAGCCGCCTTGCTTCTCAACAGTTGATCCAGATAATTCTCCACAAGATGCTGAATAAAGCCGAGTTGATCAGTGGTAGGGTAGTCCATTCGTGATGGCCTACGCACTGCAGGCTCCAAAGGAAGTAACGTGTCCGTTTCAGAGAAGCTCGTATTCAGGTGAAATGCTTTGAGGACTCGATCTCTCAAAACGCGACCAAAGGGAGTAACTTGTCTGTTCCATAAACCAGCTGCGAAATCCATCTTCTTCCTCAATAGTCAATAGAGGTGGTCGAGATCATAGATACTATGAATTAAAATGCTATGCATATGCTGCCAACATCTACTTGAAACCATTAACCATCACTTTAGGAGGGTTAATCTTTAAAACGATAAAGGGTTGTCTGGTGCGTGTTCCCGTAATTGTTGCCAAGCTTTTTCCAACAGCTTTATTATCATCTTTTTCTTCTTCTTTTTTGTTTCTTTAAGACTGTGTGAACACTAGAAAACATTAATAATGTGTTTGATTGACCCATGACCAAATAGCACGATAGATAAGTGACCTAAGTGGAACGCACCAAGAAATTGCTTTCTCAAAATCACAAAACATGTATACAATTAATGGTAACTTTATTTATTTTTTAATTTTTTGGGCGAAAAGCGTTACATCAACTGTAATTTTTAAAAAGTATATAATATTCTCTGTGGTTTAAAAACTACCAAATACTTCTTTTATAGTTTATTAAACTAAGTATAGTATTTTTTTGTTAAAAAATCCGTCTATTTTGACGGATAATGTATTACACTTGCCTTGCATTCAACTGGTCATATTTTTTTTCACAAATAAAGTATTATTCGGAAAGGTATATGGTCCTGCTTTTCAATCTCTGCATCTGGTAGAAGTATGTAATCCGGAATGTAGTACTCTTGCATCTGCTATGTGTGTGTATATATTACATATATATATATATAAATAAAGAAATAAAAGGAAAAAGGAGAAAAAAGAGAAGGAAAAGACTTGAGGGCATTTAGGTCTTTTTACAAATTCCATTATTACCTTAGACGGAAAAGTGGGGAGGGAGCATGTTTGTTGCGTTTCTAAAACCATAAGGGAGGCGTTTGGTAGTTTTTAAACCACAGGGGGGTGTTGTGCACTTTTCAAAAACTATGGGAGGGTCTGGCGCTATTGATCCTAATTTTTTGTACACAATCCAAAATCCAATTAGCAATACGAATTATCTACCTCAGGGATATGATCCAACAGTAGTGGAGATGAACCTACTCCTAAGAGGTCGTGGATTTGAAACTCAATACTGCTTTGGAATTCCACCCTTAACTAACGTGGTGCATATGTGGAGGCGCACCGTTATACTCAAGAGTTTACCAGTTGGTTGTTGGGCTCTATTACTTGGATTTTTACGTCATCCAAAAAAAAAAAAAAGCAATACGATTATCTCCTAACAAACTTGGAAGTTGGCACTAGGGATGCTAGCAGAAATAACCTTGATATCTTGAATCTAGTTGGCAAGCCTTTCCACCTAACTAACACAGAAAAAAGCACCAGTTCAAAACTAAGTACTAGAATTGCTTTTGACTATGAATTCTGCATCTATTTCAAACATGATATAAGATAATTCAGCATCACCAGCAAACTAGTAAGCATTCCTAATGGCAATAGCTTCCACATGTAAGGCCGATTGGCACCAAAAAGTTGAGTTGTCCTTCTGTGGTGACACTTATGTCTTCCGGAGCAACAAGGGGATAAACCAGAATTTTTGTTTAGGAGTAAAATGCATCATACCCCCTTGTGTTTTGCAAAAGTTGCATAATAAATCTTGCGTTTTCAAAAGTGGTGTAAAACCCCTTGTGCTATCTATAATGTTGCACCATAGCCCTTCCATCCAATTTTCCGTTAAACTTAACGGAGAGTGACATACATACTTTGAATGCAACTAAGAATTGCAAAAAATATTAAAACTCATATTGATAGACTAAAACACCCTTATATTCTTTCTAAATTCTCTCTCTTTTATTTTTCCTTTTTTTCGTTTTCACCCTTCTCCTTCCTCACCTCTAGCCCATCTCACCATTATATATCTCTACCATAATTTATTTTAGATACTCAGCCTTAATAATCTTTTGAAAATCCTCATAGCCTATAAATTTCATATAGGAATTAAACCTCGAGATTGACTTTTAAATTAAATCTTACTTTTTTTTCAAAGTTTCATAACTTTAAATGGGTATTGTTGTATATTTGGTTGATACATTTTCGTGCTAATAAATTCGTTGCTAGCTGGTGAAGGTGGTTGTAATGGCAGAAGGAGTTGATGAAGATAATAAGAGGAATGGCGGAGATGGAATGATTAGTGGGCTGCTGTAATGAAAAAGAAGATATATAAAATTTTATGTCCAACTATATTAGGGAATACATTTAGCATTGTGGTTAAGTACCTTGTGAGTTTGTTGAAGAATTTGAGTTCAATCCTCCTTAAAAGCAAAAGTTGTTTTAAACTCTAACCTCTGCTACAACTCTAGCTTGCAACGTGACATTATTTCATTGGTGGAATTTTAAATTCAAACGACGTCATTTAAAGTTTTCTTCAACCTTAAATATGTAGAATTTATTGGTCATGAAAAAAAAAACTTCAAAAATTCATATATTTTTCAGTTTTTGTTCAAATCGCGTGAAACTTGAAGCATTAGATTCGTAAGTTCAAGTAGAATGAAAAGAAATAACATTTATTATGAAATTATTTTGATCAAAATATCATTAATGTGATTCATAATAGTAAAGGAAATTTGAAAAGTTAAAACAAAATAATTTTTGGTTTTATTTAATTGGGTAATTTCGTCTTTTATACCTTTTAACCAATAAAATTTAATGGATGTTTGGATTGGGGAAAGTGTGCAATATTATGTATAACACAGAAGGTTATACGCCACTTTTGATAATACAAGGTTTATTATGCAACTTTTATAAAACATAAGGGGTATGATGCATTTTACTCTTTTGTTTAGTAAGGTTAAAATCATATAATTTAATACTTATATATATATATATATACTAAAATAATAATAATTCAGTGGAAGCTAAATTGATTTTCCAACCAAAAATAACTTCAAAATACATATATTTTCAAAAAAAAAAAAAATTGAGGTGAATGAGAACTGCATAAGTAGCTCTACCCATGTTGGCAACAATTACAACAACTCTTTTATCATAGAAAGCAACATCACAATACATCTTTTTTTTATCAAAGTACACCTTTTTTCTTTGCATGACGTAAAAACCTAGTTAGCAGAGCCCGAGTATCATAATACACCTTTAGGCTCCATTTGTTTGCCGTAAAATAATTTGTTGGGGGAAAATATTTTTTTGAAAAAGAAAATACCGAAAAATATTTTCTGATGTTTTGATGTACAGTAAGTTTAGGAAAATATTTTCTTCTCCCAAAGTACATGAAAATATTTTTTCAAACTTTGTACTAGTCATAATATTTGACCGGAAAATATTTTACAGTTAACCAACCAAACACCGGAAAATTGAAAAAGAGTAGCTACCATTTTTAATTGGAAAATATTTTCCAGTTGATCAATTTTCCGGTCACTACAAAAAAAATTAGATTCTGCGACGAACCGTCGCCAAACAGTTGTAGATATGGTGACGGCACAATGAAGGAAAAGGTTGACTCCAGTTTTGTGACGGAAAAGTGACAGCACAATTACGGGCAAAAATACTCGTCACCAAGCCGTCACTAACAGTGACGGCTTTGTTAGTCGTCACTGATTCGGTGACGGCCCAGCTACGATCGTCACTAATTTGGTGACGGCTCAGTGATAAGTTTCTCCCCTTCCGATATGTAGTGACGGCACGGTGACGACATGGTAACCGTCCGTCACCATGCCATCGCCATAAAGTTTGCTGCTCAATTTCCTATATTTCTTTTAACGAACAACGTCTTTAAACACTGAGTAACAACGATGTACTAAAATGTTTCAGAAGCATTACCAATTACTAATGTATTGTTAACTTCAAGTATTGACATTATTTGAACACAATAATAAAATACTATGTTTGTCTACATATTTACTACAATATGATAGAAATTTGATAACATAATTGGCAAAGGACAATATTTTATTTCATAACATTCGATAACTAGGGATTACATTAATAGACGGTTAACTTTAGTCATTACCATACAAAATTCCATAACAAGATACACACACATATCTTGTTAATATATCACATATTTTTAAACCTTACCTACTATGTTTTTACATAATTTTTCACTCGAACAACTTCGGCTGAAGGATGCGATACATTTGATCCACATTCCTTTGATGGTGTTAAGCCATCAAAATGTAACCATCTTCTTTTGGTCGTTCGTTTAGATCAAATTGACCTTCAACTCTGCTACTGCTTGCCTTCGATGAATCACATTTATTTGTGTGTTTCTCATTTTTAACGGTAACCCACTGACCTTGAACTTCCTTACTCATCGTTTATAAGATATCATTCATCAAGATTAAGTTTATGTAAAGATGGAGGACAACATGCGGGATTGTTTACTCTTTATATAGAACTGAAATTGGTAAAAATTTGGAGATGACATGGTGAGGGGTCTTCTCCAAATTATTGGTGCCAACTTCACGTGACTGTCCAAACATTTGTGATGGCAGGGTGAGGGCTCGATGAAGGCACGATGAGATTGTAATCATCAAATTATTAGAGCCATTGTAACGAATGTGGGCCTCTTTTATTAGAGATGGGCTGCCCGTCTCTATAATGGAGACGGCTGATGCCCGTCTCCAATGGAGACGGGCTGGCGATGGCAGCCCGTCTCCAATAAGAGGCCCACGCTATGGGCCTCTGTAATTGGAGACGGGCTGCCATCGCCAGCCCGTCTCCATTGGAGACGGGCATCAGCCGTCTCCATTATGGAGATGGGCTGCTATGGGCCTCTATCAGCCCGTCTCCATATTGGAGGTTGATATCAGGCCCGTTTCTATCTTGGAGCCCGTCTCCAATAAGAGGCCCACGCTTGTGGCCCTCTTTAATTGGAGACAGGCTGATGCCTGTCTCTATATTGGAGGCGGGCATCAGGCCCGTCTCCATATTGGAGGTAGGCATCAGCCCGTCTCTATATTTTAGACGAGCTGATACCCGTCTTCAATAAAAGAGCACCACAAGGTAGGCCTCTTTTAATTGGGCGACAGCCCTGGTTCATGTCGGGCCGTCGCCCAATTGAATTTATTATAACAGAGGGCAGAACCTCTGTTACGGTTTTTTTTTTTTTTTTTTTTTTTTTTTTTAAGAATAAAAAAAACCCTACCCCTCACCCCTCATGTGACGCCCGAGAATTTTATCATAAATTTATTTAAAACCGTTGCATATCTATGTGCGAATTCCTACGTACAACATCTTTCTTGCTTAATTATTTTTATTAGGGGTTACTATTCATAATATTTTTAACTGTTTTAAAAGTTTGATTTTTAATTTTTCCTAGGTCATATGACATTTAAAAGGAACCGAGAAATTTTCGTTTTGAACTTTAGGGCTTAGGAGAGTGCGTTTAGAAAATAGATTTCATGACCTTTGAATAGTGTTACATTAGAATAGTGCTAGTTTCAACTAAAAAAAATATATTTGTAATTGCAATTAGCCTTAGTTGATCAAGTTTTGAGACTAATTAGCTTAGATTATTAATTATGCACCACATATAATAAAAACCAACTCATGAAAATTAAAACAAAAGCTCATTCTTGTCATCAAAACAAAAGAAAAAATGACCTCCATCTCCCTTGAGATGGCGGACCACCTCTAGGAGAGAAAAGAGGATATTTTGCTTCTTCAACCTTGCATCTTGAGCTCCTAGCTTGATCTTGGGAGGGTTTTGAGCATCCTAGGGTCTTCATCAAGCTTCCTTGTCTTCAAAATTGTGAGGGAGTTACATTATTTATGCATTTGAAGTTTTTGCTTATATGTTGAAAATCTTGATTTGTTAATTATAGCTACTCTACTTGTTATAAATGCTTACTATGAGTTTATTGATTCCTATAGAGTTAACTTTTATAGCTTGTTAGAAGATTCTATGGTTGAATGCACATATTGATCAAAAGAGATGATGAATAGTGCCTAGAATTAGGGTTTTGAGAAAAATTGCTAATTAGCTAAAATTGAGGCTTCAATTAGGTGCTCTAGACCCTAGTGAAGTTAGTTGAAAGGCCACGTGAGGTTGAATCATTCGAAACCGAGCTTAATTGTATAAATAGCCGACTTTAAAAAGGGGACTTTTTTCGTTGAGTAATCCGGGCAAGTTTGGACATTGATTCGGGTATCCTTGAGCTAAGGAAGCACTTTTGATGCTTTCGTTTCGCGAAAATGGGGTTCGATTAGTATGGTTGTAGTTCAAACCCGTTCGGGGCCTTCCCGAACTTTTGCTTCAAAAATGAGTTTTGATGACTTTAAAAGGTGTCTTGGGCTTAATTAAGAATATAGAAAGACTAGGATATGATTTGGAAATCTTGAACCATGCATAGGAGAAAGAAAACTCGGTTAAAGAAAGAGGAAAAGTAGTTTTGGCTATATTTGATGCAATTGGCACTTGTATTTAAGTTATCTTGTGTTGTATTGAATATTTAGGATATAATTAAGCTATTTGAGTAGATTGTGGGAATTAATTGTGTTGATTGCTTCTTTTGGAATCTTTAAGCTAATCTCATACTTATGTGAACTTATATCGTGCTTATATGTGAGGGCGGCCTACTTTGTCGTCCCTCTTATGTGTTATGTGATATCTTGATTGCTTGTGACTTGTCTCGGGGTTGCGCAACCTTTTCGGACATAGTAGCGTCAAGAAACACGGGCGGCGTCGGGTTTGCCATGCTCCCTCGACAATCATGGTGCCTAATCCTTTTCTCGCTAAAGCATACTCCACTACCCCAGAGGCGTGGTTCACCTGCTGGGCATGGACCTACCTCGGGAGAAAGGGTCGTAGGATCGGGATACATCCGGAGTATCCCAATTGTTGGTGTTTGGGGTTTGCTGGCATGTTCGTGATGCTCATGGTTCGTGGCTCGTGAATGAAGACTTGGAAGTGGAACCGTATCCTCTTTTAAAAGTGATTAATTGTTTGGCTTATTGTCTTGTTGGTTTATGTGGCTTATATATGTTTTCTTGTGTTTGCATATCATATTGCACGTTGGCATGTTGCATCACCTCCCTCGCTGGGCAACTTTGTTGCTCACTCCTCATTTGAAATGTTTCAGGAGAAGCTGAGGTGAATCCCCAGCTGTTAGAAGAAGAAGAAGAAGAAGAAGTTCACATAGATCAGAATCCGTGACTTTGTGTGCTAAGATGGATCTTATGTGCTACTTGCGTGGAGTTCATGTTAATATTGTATTTTGAGACCTTGGGGTCTTGTGTATATGTTTAGTAGTGGTAGACTTGAATGTTAGAGAAAGATGTTGGATTGTAATAATGGATTCTAGACTTTAATTTCTCTTGCATGCTTGGAGTGTTTATTGTTCTACATATGGAACTTAGAAATTATATTGTATCTAACTACTTATGGCTAAAACCAACTTATTTCGCATGCTTATGTGCTTAAGTAGATGGTTGTTGTTCCAAGGCTCGGATGGCCTTGTGATTTTGTTTTGTCTTTGGAGATATTAGAAGATAAGTTGTTGTTTATAGTTCAAATGTCTTGAGTGAATGTTTACAGGTAACAGTTTTGTCCTTGGTACAGAGGAGACTCTGTCCGAGTGACGGGTCAGAGCTTGACTTTAGTGTGGGGTTGGGTTCGGGGCGTTACACTTTAGGTGGTATCAGAGCTACTAGAATGCTTGAAGCCGGGTTAAATTCCTTGGCATGTGGGTAGTGGTCTATATGTAAAAGTGAAATATGTGAATATATGATTGTTTAATTGTTTAAGTACTTAGATAAAAGACAAGCTAGCATGAAAAGGAATGATAAAACATGACATGATAAGAATATGAAAAGTTTGTGTTAAATGTTGTTAAGTGTTTTATGTGCTTCTTATGTGAGTAAAATGTTTGAAAACAATGTGTACATTATCTTTGCATAGTTTATTTGCCTATTATAATATTATGTTCTTCTAGCATTGTAATGAGGAGATGGGGTAGACCACGGAGAGAGCTGGAGGAAGCTCCCAGACAAGATGTACCGGGGCAAGGTGCTGGGGCAGCCGGGGATATACCGCAGGGTCAGGAACTGAGTAATGCCCAGATTTTGGCCACAATGGCCACCGCAATGAATACCATAGCTCAGTTTGTGGTTCAGCACGGTACAGCAGGTACCGGCAGAGGTAATCAGACTACCAGAGCAGAGGGCAGTGGTACTGCAGGAGGTAACTTGTTTGATAAATTCCTGTATCACGGAGCATATAGTTTTTTATGGCGAGCCTGATGATATGAAAGCAGAGATGTGGTTGAGTAAGTTTGAGAAAGTCGCTACGATACTTGAGTGCAACGATGAAAGAAAGATTACCTATGCTGCCTTTTTAATGGAAGGTGATACCGAGGCTTGGTGGCGCACTATTAGAGAGAAATGGGATGCCGAGAGGGTTCAGCATGTATGGGCTGACTTCGTTCGTGAGTTTCGAGATAAATATGTATCGGTTGTAGCCCGTGAGACACATCAGGATGAATTTATAGCTTTGAAACAGGGAAACATGACTATAGACCAGTATGAGGCTACCTTTACGAGACTATCTCGATATGTGCCAACTTTGGTTCAGCCGGAGGATGTGAAGATCCAGAGATTTATTACAGGGTTGAGGAGTGACATCATGCTTAACTTGTCTTCGCAAGATTACCCGAACTATGCTGCAGTAGTCAGGGCTGCATCAAGATATGAGAAACGTAAGGCAGATGTGTTAGCTCAGTCTAGTCAGTCAAGCAAACGTCAGTTTCAGTCTCAGAGTCAGGGTTATTAGAGGCAGTATCAGCAGCCTGTTCAAACTCAGCAGCCTAGGCAGACCCAGAGCTATCCAGGACCAGTTCAGGTACAGACACAGCCGAGACTAGCTCAGAGCCAGCCATAGGGATAGTCACAGACCCAACTAGTGACTGCTAGATCTCAGCAGGGTAGTTCAGCTACATCTACTTACAAGGCCCCGACAGGAGGAGCTGCTACTAGGAAGAATCGACAGTGTACTCATTGCAACCGTAAGGGCCACACAGGGGCCGGGTGTTGGAGGAAATTGGGTCGTTGCACTGGTTATGGCAATGATCAACACAGAGTTAGAGATTATCCCAAGTTTAAATTTGGTCAGGATCAGACTTCAGGCCAGGGTGCCCAGACTAGAGCTTCAGGAGCAGCTACTACACCGCGAGGTCAGGCACGAGTATTTGCACTCGACCAGGAGGAGCTTCCAGAGACGACAGTGGTGGTGGAAGGTACTTTTCTTATTAATAGTCAGCCAGTAGTAGTTTTGATTGACACAGGGGCTACACATTTATTCATTACTCCTGTATGTGCATAGTCTGCTACATTAAAAGTTGATAAACTGCCGTATGTGATTGAAGTAGGTAATCCTATGGGTACTAAATTTGTTACGGAGTCTGTGTGTAAAGATTGTAATATTTACATTGAGGGTTGCATGTATCCTATTGACTTAATAATCATGCCATTTGGAGACTTTGAAGTTATCTTGGGGATGGATTGGTTGGGGCGATATTATGCATGTTTGGACTGTCGGAGGAAAGTTTTAACTTTAGAAGTACCTAACCAACCTGTTGTTAAAGTAACTGGGAGTCGAAAGTCTATTGGGACTCGTATCATATCTTCCATTAAAGTTACTAAAATGCTGAGTAAAGGTTATGATGCATATTTAACTTATTTAATTAATGAGCTTGGAGATAAATTAAAATTGTGTGAAGTCCTTGTTATAAAAGAGTTTCCGGGGGTTTTCCCTGAGGAGTTGCCTGGATTACCACCTGATAGGGAGATTGAGTTTGTGATTGACTTGTTGTCGAGAACTAATCCTATCTCAAGAACCCCATATAGAATGTCTTCCCTTAAGTTACAGGAATTGAAAATTTAGCTTCAGGGTTTACTTGAGAAATTTTTTATTCAGCCTAGTTCGTCACCGTGGGGTGCTCCTGTGTTATTTGTGAAAAAGAAAGACGGTACTCTGCGTTTATGCATTGATTATCGAGGTCTTAATCTGGTAACAGTGAAAAATAAATATCATTTGCCTTTAATTGAGGAGTTGTTTGATCAGCTACAGGGTGCTGTTGTGTTTTCAAAATTTGATTTAAGGCAGGGTTATTATCAATTGAGGATCCGGAAAGAAGATGTACCTAAGACTGCATTTAGAACTAGGTACGGCCATTATGAGTTTGTTGTTCTACCATTCAGGTTGACAAATGCTCCAGCTGCTTTTATGGATTTGATGTAGAGAGTATTTCGACCCTATCTTGATCAGTTTGTTGTGATTTTTATTGATGATATATTAGTGTACTCTAAATCTGAGTCAGAGCATGAAGAACATTTGAAAATTGTGCTTCAAACCCTACAAGAACACAAATTGTTTGCCAAATTTAGCAAATACGAATTCTAGTTGAAACAGGTTGCCTTTTTAGGTTATATCATCTCACAGGAGGGAATATCCGTTGATCCTACTAAAATTGAGGTGGTTATGTCGTGGAAAAGACCTGAAACTGTCACGGAAGTCCGTAGTTTCTTGGGATTAGAGGGCTATTATAGGCGATTTGTTAAAGATTTTTCAAAGATTGCAGGACCTTTGACTACATTAACTCGGAAGAAAACTGTGTTTAATTGGGATGATAAATGTGAAGCCAGTTTCCAGGAGTTGAAAAAGAGACTTTCTATTGCACCTATCCTTGCCTTACCTGAGGGGACTGAGAACTTGGTGATTTACAGTGATGCTTCGACAGAAGGCTTGGGATGTGTTCTTATGCAAAATGGTAAAGTGATAGTATATGCCTCTAGGAAATTGAAACCATATGAACTCAATTATCCTACACAGGATCTTGAGCTTGCAGCTATTGTCTTTGCTTTGAAGAAATGGCGTCACTATTTGTGGGGTAATAAATTTGAAATATTTACTGACCATAAAAGTTTAAAATACCTATTTTCTCAAAAATATCTGAATATGAGGCAAAGGCGTTGGCTAAAACTGTTAAATGATTATAATTGTATCATTAGCTATTTGCCGGGAAAAACTAATACTGTTGCAGATACACTGAGCCGAAAAGCTTCTGTGGCTAGTTTGATAATCAAGGATTGGGAGATTGTGGAAGAGCTATGTTTATGGAAACCAGAGGCTTCTAGATCAGGTATTCAATTTGCTAGCCTACAAATCCAATCTCTATTGTTATCTAGAATCAGAGAAGTGCAACAATCAGATTCTCAGTTATTGAAGCTTTTAGAGAAGTCAAAAGGGGGAGAGTCCGACTTTAAGTTGCATGATGATGGATTACTCAGGTACAGGAATAGAATTTGCATTCCTAGTGATTCGACTGTGAAAGATGAGATTCTTGCTGAGGCTCACGCTTCTAAATACACAATTCATCTTGGAAGCACTAAAATGTACAAAGATTTAAAACAGAATTTCTGGTGGAACAACAAGAAGAGAGAGATAGTTGAGTATGTAGCTAAATGTTTGACTTGTCAGAAAGTTAAGGTAGAACATTAGAGGCTGGTAGGATTGTTGCAACCATTGGAGATTCCAGTATGGAAATGGGACCAGGTAACTATGGACCTTGTGTCGGATTTGCCGAGATCACCACGAGGTAATGATTCTGTGTGGGTTGTAGTAGACAGGTTGACGAAGAGTTCACATTTTATTGCTACAAAGAAAACAGATTCTCTTGATAAATTGGCCGAGCTATATGTTGAAAATATTGTGAGACTGCATGGAGTTCTATCTCAGATAGTGTCAGACAGGGATCCCAAGTTTATATCACAGTTCTGGCAGAAACTACAAAAGGCTTTGGAAACTAATTTGAGTTTTAGTACTGCATATCACCCGCAAACGGATGGCCAGTCAGAGAGGACTATCAGGATACTGGAAGACATGTTGAGAGCTTGTGTTCTGGATTTTGGCAAGAATTGGGAGAAATACCTACCTTTAGCAGAGTTTGCTTATAATAACAGTTATCAGGCTACTATTGGCATGGCACCCTACGAAGCACTTTACAGGCGGAAATGTAGGTCTCCGTTGTATTGGGATGAGGTAGGTGAAATGAAAACAGTTGATCCCGCTATTCTTCTTGAGATGATCAAAATAGTGGATAATGTGAAACTTATAAAGAAAATGATGCTTATAGCTCAGAGTCGACAGAAGAATTATGCTGATAGACGTCGACGGGACTTAGTATTTTCTAAGGGTGATCGTGTATTCTTGAAAGTCTCTTCGCGCAAAGGTTTGATTCGACACGGAAAAGGAGGTAAACTTAGTCCTAGATATGTAGGACCATTTGAAATCACTGAGAAGGTTGGGGATTTAGCTTACAGATTGGCATTACCTCCGATTTTGGGCCAGATTCATGATGTTTTTCATGTGTCACTGTTGAGGAAATATAACCCTGATCCGTCGCATATTATTGTGCCAGAACCGTTAGAGATTGATGAGTCTTTAGCATATGTTGAGAAACCTCTTCGAGTGGTTGACTGAAAGATTCAGGAACTTCGAAATAAAAGTATTCCTATGATAAAAGTTCTTTGGGATCATCATGGGGCTGAGGATGCCACTTGGGAGCGAGAAGATCAGATCAGAGAGAAGTATCCGGAGCTCTTTGCCGAATGATGTAAGAATTGCGAGGAGGCAATTAGTTTAAGGGGGAGAGGGTGTGACGCGCGAGAATTTTACGATAAATTTATTTATAACCGTTGCATATCTATCTGCGCATTCCTACGTGCATCATCTTTCTTGCTTAATTGTTTTTATCAGGGGTTACTATTCATAAAATTTTTGACTGTTTTAAAAGTTTAATTTTTAATTTTTCCTAGGTCATATGACATTTAAAAGGAATCGAGAAATTTTCGTTTTGAACTTTCGGGCTTAGGAGAGTGCGTTTAGAAAATAGATTTCATGACCTTTGAATAGTATTACGTTATAATAGTGCTAGTTTCAACTAAAAACATTTGTAATTGCAATTAGCCTTAGTTGATCAAGTTTTAAGACTAATTAGCTTAGATTATTAATTATGCACCACATACAATAAAAACCAACTCATTAAAATTAAAACAAAAGCTCATTCTTGTCATCAAAACAAAAGAAAAAATGACCTCCATGTCCCTTGAGATGGCGGACCACCTCTAGGAGAGAAAAGAGGATATTTTGCTTCTTCAACCTTGCATCTTGAGCTCCTAGTTTGATCTTGGGAGGGTTTTGAGCATCCTAGGGTCTTCAACAAGCTTCCTTGTCTTCAAAATTGTGAGGGAGTTACATTATTTATGCATTTGAAGTTTTTGCTTATATGTTGAAAATCTTGATTTGTTAATTATAGCTACTCTACTTGTTATAAATGCTTACTATGAGTTTATTGATGCCTATAGAGTTAACTTTTATAGCTTGTTAGAAGATTCTATGGTTGAATGCACATATTGATCAAAAGAGATGATGAATAGTGCCTAGAATTAGGGTTTTGAAAAAAATTGCTAATTAGCTAAAATTGAGGCTTCAATTAGGTGCTCTAGACCCTAGTGAAGTTAGTTGAAAAGCCACGTGAGGTTGAATCATTCGAAACCGAGCTTAATTGTATAAATAGCTGACTTTAAAAAGGGGACTTTTTTTGGTTGAGCAATCCGGGCAAGTTTGGACATTGATTCAGGTATCCTTGAGCTAAGGAAGCACTTTTGATGCTTTCGTTTCGCTAAAATGGGGTTCAGTTAGTATAGTTGTAGTTCAAACCTGTTCGGGGCCTTCCTGAACTTTTGCTTCAAAAATGAGTTTTGATGACTTTAAAAGGTGTCTTATGCTTAATTGAGAATATAGAAAGACTAGGATATGATTTGGAAATCTTGAACCATGCATAGGAGAAAGAAAACTCTGTTAAAAAAAGAGAAAAAGTAGTTTTGGCTATATTTGATGCAATTGGCACTTGTATTTAAGTTATCTTGTGTTGTATTGAATATTTAGGATATAATTAAGCTATTTGAGTAGATTGTGGGAATTAATTGTGTTGATTGCTTCTTTTGGAATCTTTAATCTAATCACGTGCTTATGTGAACTTATATCGTGCTTATATGTGAGGGCGGCCTACTTTGTCATCCCTCTTATGTATTATGCGATATCTTGATTGCTTGTGTCTTGTCTTGGGGTTGCGCAACCTTTTCAGACATGGTAGCGTCGAGAAACACGGGCGGCGTCGGGCTTGCCGTGCTCCCTCGACTACCATGGTGCCTATTCCCTTTCTCGCTGAGGCATACTCCACTACCCCAGAGGCGTGGTTCACCTGCTGGGCATGGACCTACCTCAAGAGAAAGGGTCGTAGGATCGGGATACATCCGGAGTATCCCAATTGTTGGTGTTTGGGGTTTGCCGGCATGTTCGTGATGCTCGTGGCTCGTGGCTCGTGAATGAAGACTTGGAAGTGGAACCGTATCCTTTTTAAAAGTGATCAATTGCCTGGCTTATTGTCTTGTTGGTTTATGTGGCTTATATATGTTTTCTTGTGTTGCATATCATATTGCACGTTGGCATGTTGCATCACCTCTCTCGCTGGGCAACTTTGTTGCTCACTCTTCATTTGAAATGTTTCAGGAGAAGCTGAGGTGAATCCCCAGCTGTTAGAAGTAGAAGAAGAAGAAGAAGAAGTTCACGTAGATCAGAATCTGTGACTTTGTGTGCTAAGGTGGATCTTATGTGCTACTTGCGTGGAGTTCATATTAATATTGTATTTTGAGACCTTGGGGTCTTGTGTATATGTTTAGTAGTGGTAGACTTGAATGTTAGAGAAAGATGTTGGATTGTAATAATGGATTCTAGACTTTAATTTCTCTTGCATGCTTGGAGTGTTTATTGTTCTACATATGGAACTTAAATTATATTGTATCTAACTACTTATGGCTAAAACTAACTCATTTTGCATGCTTGTGTGCTTAAGTAGATGGTTGTGGTTCCAAGGCTCGGATGGCCTTGTGATTTTGTTTTGGCTTTGGAGATATTAGTAGATAAGTTGTTGTTTATAGTTCAAATATCTTGAGTGAAAGTTTACAGGTAACAATTTTGTCCTTGGTACAGAGGAGACTCTGTCCGAGTGACGGGTCCGAGCCTGACTTTAGCGTGGGGTTGGGTTCGGGGCGTTACACCTCACGCCCCACCTTTCCCCCCACCCCCCCCCTCACGCCCTCCCCCCCAACCTTCCCACCTCTCTATAGACCCCTTACCATCAACTTGTTGAGGTAATAATGAATTTTTTTTGGGTATTTATACATGTTGTATATATATATATATATATATATATATGTATGTATATATATGTATAGATCTAGCTATAACCCCCATCTCCCTCCCTCCCCTCCTATGATGCTATGTACTCTTTCAACACATTACCCTCTCCCCCACCTCACAAATAATTTATTTTTGTGAGATTATTTATATATACATGTGTATATGTATGTACATCTATGTATATATGATACATTTTTTTGTTGTTATGAATATGTTAATTAATAATGCACCTAACCTAAATATGTTAATTTAGTTGTTAATTTTTTTTTTTTGTATTTTCGGATTTTTTTTATTTTTTTTATTTTTGGATTTATTTATTTTTTAATTTACGATTTTTTTTCGTTTTTATTTATCTATTATTTTTCTTTGCTATAATTTCTTTTTTTTTAATTTGTGTTATTTTTAACACATTTTGGTTATTTTGATTTAATTTTTTGATTTTTTTTTATTTTCAAATTTTTTGTTCTTAAATTTTCTAATTTTTTTGTAATTTTTAATTTTTTTATCTATAATTTTTGTTCGTTATAATTTTTTTTGTAGGTTTTTTAAACATATTTAGGTTATTTGTTTTTTTTTAATTTTTGGATTTTTTTTTGGATATATTTTTTTCGTTTTTTAATTGTCTATTCTTTTTCTTTTATTACTATTTCATTTTTTTAATCGTTGCTTGTTTTTTTTTTTACATATTTAGGTTATATTTTGGTTTTTTTTAATTTCTTTGTATTTATTTTTCCCTAAAATTTTTATTTTTTTTGGATATCAAATTTTGATAATCGTAAACCATAAAATTATAAATATAATGTCACGCCCGAGCCTAGATCAACGTTTAAAATACTTTATTTAATTATTTTAACCTCATATTTGTCGAGTTGTGATATATTTATGTTGCGTAACCTTGTACATTGTACTATTGGGTCATTTTGCGTAGTTTATTATACTATAAATGAATTTATGTGAATGTGTTTGAATAATTTTTATAATTTACTGTTGCTGTGAAAATCTTTTAATTTCAGGTTATCAGATTATTCACGATAGCGGGGAACTTCTGTCCGTTTGTCGTGTCCAGAGTTTATAGATTTTACGGTAATATTTTTTGAAACTTCGGACTTTTTTTTATCTTAACAATTTGTGGTATATGATTTCAAATTCGGATAATTGTCAACCATAAAATTAAAAATTCTAATGTCACGTCCGAGCCCGGATCAACTATTAACATGTTTTATTGAATGATTCTAACTTCATATTTGTTGAGTTGTCACTTATTTATGTTGAGTAACATTGTACATTGTACTTTGGGCCCTTTTGCTTTATAATGAACATTGTACCTTGTACACGGACATTTTGAGTAATTTTTAAAATGTATTGTTGTTGTAGAAATGTTTTGAATGCATATATCGGATTACTCATGGTACAGAGGAGACTCTGTCCGTTTGTTGCGTCCGTCTATCAATTTGAATAATATTTGTCAAATATAATTTAAAGTTAATTTTTGCATGTATGTTTTAAGTTTCACAATTTTGTTACATATATCATTTTCTGTGTTGTATAACATTGTTCTATTTTTGGTTTGTTGTGTCTCTTTGTCATGTTGTCAAACTTATGCGTAATAAGTCTCACTCATCGAATTTAGATAGATTTTTTACCTAATAATGTATTATGTAATTTTTAAAATGCAATAACATTGAACAAATTGGTAAGTGCATCATTTCATGGAGTCAAATCGTGAATGGATGTATCAAAAATGGATTGACGGTAATCCTAATGAGGCCTTTATCCAAGGTGTTTCGGATTTTGCATCCTTTGCAAGAAACCGACATTATTATATGGATGTCAACAAGATAAGATGTCCATGTGTAAGATGTCAGAACTTAAAATTCCAAACAACAGGAACGGCGGTTGATCATTTGTATCAGAAGGGTTTTATGTCGTTTTACTATCAATGGATAGCACAAGGCAAACATGTGTATAACAATTATGTTCCAAGTGCACAAACTTGGGCGTATAATCAAGAACAACAGTTTGGTGAAACAAATAATTACAAAACATTGGTTTTTGACGCTGCCGATCCGCAGTTCACCAACGATCACAATGTTGAGGTTAATGAAGAACCTAACATGGAAGCACATGAATTTTTTGAGTTGTTGAATGCCGTTGATAGGCCATTGTTTGATGGTTGTGCAAAACTTACCCAATTGTCAGTCGTTGCTCGATATATGAATATGAAGTCCGAGCATAATATGAACAACTCTCTATTTAATAGGTTCATAGAAGAATTAATGGAAGTATTGCCCGAGAATCATAACTTGCCTGAAAACCTCTACAGATTTAAGAAACTAATCAAGCCATTAGGTTTGAAATATCAGAAGATCGATGTTTATGTAAATGGATGCACCTTATTTTACAAAGATTGGAGACTCATGGATAATTGTCCGCGCTGTGGCCACGCACGTTTCAAGGATATAGCTGGTGGTAGAAAACGGGGTAAGCCTATTTCCCAAAAACAGTTAAGATATTTCCCTCTAACACCAAAGTTGAAAAGATTGTACATGTCAAATGCTACAACGAGACACATGACGTGGCACAAATATCATAATGTGGAGGATGGGAATATTTGTCATCCATCAAATGTCGAATCTTGAAAATATTTCGACTCTGTGTATCCAGAATTCATTGCAGAACCAAGAAATGTTCAGCTAGGCATTTGCTCAGATGGTTTTAACCCGTACAGTTCAAATGTGCAACCATATTCTTGTTGGCCAATGATAATTACCCCATACAACTTTCCACCATAGATGTGCATGAAGGATCCTGTAATGTTTTTGACATTACTCATTCTTGGTCCCAAGCATCCCGGTAAAAATATTGATATCTACCTAGAGCCCCTGATCGATGAATTGATAACTCTATGGTCGGAAGGAACATTATGTTATGATATTGCTACGAAGACTAATTTTTGTTTGAGGGCAATCTTGATGTGGACAATAAATGACTTCCCGGCTTATGGTATGTTGTCGAGATAGAGAAGACATGAGAGGTTATCGTGTCTTATTTGCATGGAAAAGTCAAGATCTTTTCGCTTACCAGCGGGGAAGAAGGTTTCATTATTCGACCGTCATCGTCAATTCTTACCACAGAATAATTCATTAAGACATGACAGGAAAAAATTTATCAAGGATAAGCACGAGATATCTACACCTCCACTACGATTTTATGGGCAACAAATTTGGGAACGAGTAAAAGATTTCCCAACAATCCAAAAGAGTTCTTGCAAGAAGCTAGATGGGTTTGGTATAGATCATAATTGGACGAAAAGAAGTATTTTTTGGGAATTATCATACTGGAAGACGCACCTTGTTCGTTACAACTTAGACGTGATGTATATTGAGAAAAATATTTTCGACAATGTCTTCAATACTATAATGGCAGTTAAGGGTAAGACTAAAGCCAACCTTTACGCCCGAAAAGACATGTACACTTTTTGCAATCGGCCAAAATTGTGCGCAGACAATATGAACAAGTTCGGTGTATACACCCTGCCCAGAGAAAAGAAAAAAGTTCTACTAAAATGGGTTGAAGGCATAAAATTTTTCGATGGTTATACTTCTAATCTATCAAATTGTGTCGACATGAAGGATTTGAAAATGTCACACATGAAGAGCCATGATTGTCATATATTTATGGAAAGACTACTTCCCATTTCATTGCACGAACTCATGCTGAAACAGGCTTCAAAGACATTTGCTGAACTGAGCTTATTTTTTAGCAATCTATGTTATTCAACTTTGCAAAGAACCGATTTGGAAAGGATGCAAGATCATATTGTCATGACGTTGTGCAAACTGGAGAAGATGTTGCCTCATGCATTTTTTGACTCAATGGAGCATTTACCTGTCCATTTGGTTCATGAAGCGATATGCTGTGGATCGGTTCAATATCGATAGATGTACCATTTTGAGAGGTTTTTGCAAGGCTTGAAGATGATAGTTAAGAATAAAGCACGTGTTGAATGATCTATTTGTGAAGCCTATCACGTCCTAAAGACATCAACTTTTTGTTCATATTATTTTGAACAACACGTGTCAACTAAAAACATAAGGTTAGGTCGAAACAACCAATATAACGAGGTAGACTATCCTGAGGGTTGTTTATCTATATTTACTTGTCTGGGTTGTCCAATTGGGGCGGATGCAGAGATCTCACTACCGGAGTATGATCTCCAGTTGGCACACTTATATGTACTCATGAATTGCCCAGAGGTGCAGCCTTATATAAGGTATGTTTGCAACAATTTGGTATGCAATTTCCTCCGTTGGGATTATTACACTTTTTTTAATGAGCAACTTTATGAATTGGATGCAAATTGTTTGAGGAAGACTTGGAACAACAATTCGGCCCTATTAACCAAAGAGATAGACAGTTGCATTTTGACAAATCTTTCCTGAGATGGTTATATGGCCAGGTTAGTATTTTGTATGCAATTTCTACCTATTCATTAAGGGCACGACCAGTTGAGTATTAACCAAATGTAGTCATATTGTAGTTAAGAGACAAGTATTACGTAGACGATCATGTGAAATATCTCTCCAAATGGCCGCACAGAAAGGCACGCAGATGATGTAGATACATGGTAAACGGATACAGGTTCTCTATGATCGAATATGGGTCTTCAAAATCCACGAACAATAGTAGAGTTTTCGTAAGAGGTACAGACGATGGTACAGTTGGGGAAATAGGGTACTATGGCGTATTAAAGGACATTATTGAACTAGAATATCCTAATCCAACGTTACAACATACAAGAGTTGTTCTGTTTAAGTGCGATTGGTATGATACCACAAATGATAGAGGTGTGAAGTCAAATCAGAGGACCAGATTGGTTGAGGTGAATGTGAAAAAAAGATATCCCAAGTACAAACCGTTTGTATTGGCAGGTCAAGCCTAGCAAGTGTATTATTGTGTTTATCCAGGGGCCAAGAGAGAATGAGTGGATTTGGTGGCCGTCGTTAAAATCCGTCCAAGACATTTCTATGACATAGATAGACAAGAGATAGATGTGGATGATAACATAAGTTTTCAATCAGATCACATGAATGTGCCCCCAATGGAACTGAATGTTTTTTATTCTAATTCACATATTAATTATTCGGATGTATACACTGAAATAATAAGAGAAGATGACGAACATGGAGACGTAGAAGAATATGTAAATGACGAAGAATATGAGCATGAAACAAATGATAATGGTGATGATGATGATGATGTCAATGATGATGATGATGATTGTGCCCCATATGATGATGAAGATGACAATGATGATGATTATGACCCATATGATGATAAAGATGACAATGATGATAATGACGATGATAATGAGGATGAGAAGGCAGAGAGGGAACATTCAACCTTCCACAATCATGACGGTGACAATGAGGGAAATGATGATTTTTGAAAAAAACATAGGTAAGGAAAAAATATTTGTCATGGTTGTATTTTAATTGATCAAGCAGTGATTCCTAGTGTTATACATAGATCTAGGACAATTATGGTATGTTATGTTACATAATTACATTTTTTCAGTCAATATATATTATTTATATATTTTAATTCTATTATGTCAAAACATGCAATGGGAGGCGGTGAAGATCTAACTCGCAAGGGGAAAAAACAATTAAAGCAAAGCAATTTGTTAGGAAAAAGGACATCTTAGACTCATACCCCCCTATTGTGCCCGAGACGCAGCGATTCAATCTGGCCAGACAAAATGACGTATCACAATTGGGTGGCCGTGGATCTATAGGTGCACATCATGTGAGTGGTCGTGGATCCACAAGTGCACATACAACAACTGACTGTGGTACTGGTAATGTCCCTATAGTCGTTGGGCGTGGTTCATCTAATTCAACAATTGGAATGCGACATCGTATCCCAGACAATGCGCAGCCCTAACAAGAGCAACCATATGTACAGTCCACATGCACTAGTCATAATGAATAACACTGTTAATCAGCTGGACTGTCACAAGAGTTATAGGACTTATGTGTAGATGGTGTTGGCTCTTCAATGCCCGGTGGTGCGCAATTTTCTAATATGCCCGAGTTCTCTCACGCTGCTAAAAGACAGGCTGCAGGTATTGAAGATTGGCAATTTTATGGATTCTAGTCTCTAGCCGATTATATGGTATGGAAAAATGACAAGCGACGCTATGTGAAGGTCATAGGAAACGGGTATGTAATAGTTCACACTTGAAGTTTAAATATTCTCTTTTTTGTACCCTAATATACATGTTTGGATTATGTTATGTTGTATAGATGGGATTCATATAACACCGTACAAGGAGTTACAAGAGCTCTACATGCCGGGTATGTAGAGTCGTGGTTGACGTACAGACAGGTCCCAAGTGATACAAAGAAATTATGGTTCGAATATTTCAGGATATGAACTGTTAAAGCAATATATATTGTGGGAACTATTGTACAATTGTATATATAATTGTTGAATTATATGGATGATAATATTAACGCTTTCAGAGGGAGTACAAATGGCTTCCAAGTGATTAAGCTAAAGTTTGGCGCAAGTTTGAATCTACTGCAAGACGCCGAATTTTAGATTTGACAAACAAAGGATGGACAAGAACGAAAAAGCCAGATTTCAAACCACTTGACACATGGAACCAAATGCTAGAGCTATGGCAAAGGCCAGAATGGAAGGAAATCTTAAGGAGAAATTTAGACAATCGAAAGGCCAATCCGTCTACTCACCATTTGGGTTCAATCCTAACCCATGAAAGAGCTAGAAGAATGGTATTGATTTAGTAATATGATATTATTTACGTATATATGTTATGTGTACGAATAAAAATTCACTGAAATACACAATTATATGTAGGTTGATTTGGTCAATTGCTATTGTAGGAAAAAGAACTAGAGAGGACAGTGACTTATGCGGAGGTTTTCAAGAAGGCTCATCGCAAAGGGACTAACGGACCATACACAGACTCTCAAGCCGAGCAGACTATGGTATGTATTATTCATGTAATTTCTAGAAGAGGTAGCAATGGTTTATGTTGAAGATAATTTGGGATTCACAGTATTGGCCTAAAGGTTTGTTGGTTTTGCAAAGTATTTATAATTGTTAAAGCTATTATTCCAGAGGGAAAACATACTTCGTGATTTGTGAGCATGAATATGGCTACATGGTGACCAAACATTTCACAAATGGAATATGGTTACTTGTTTTACTATGTTATGTTGTTTAATGTATTTAGAAATGTATCCTTAGGGTTGTAATAGAACATGATTAATATGTTGAGGTTAAGTGTGGTATTGTATGAGCGTGGATACTGTGTATTAGGTTGGCTTTATTCACAAACAGGTTATTGAAAAAAGTCCGAAATATAAATGAGACTCTGTCCATTTTTTTATTGACGAGTAAATGCATTAAAGACAGATGTAGTAACTTAATTTTGTGTGTTTCAATATTAAGTTTGTGTAGCTGATAAACATTTGGTTGTATCTCACATCGGTTATGTAATACTAACTTGTTACTAATGTCTTTGTAGGCTCGTTATGACGAAATGCTCCAAACGGCTAGGAATGCATCTGAATCAGATCGAATCCAACGCCTGTGGATGAGAACGCAATATTTTTGTAGGCTATTGGCCCACCACGCAAAGGTCGGTTATACGTGGTAGGTTCTCATGAATCCGTTGAGTCTATCACAAATACTGCAACCCATCATCGGCATGTCATCACAGAGGAACAATTGAATGATGTCGTTACGAAAGCCACAATGACTTTGAATGAAACTGTACAGAGTCATCGCCAGCGGATCGAGAGTCAGGACGAGTTAATCATTCAACTTCAGCGAAGGTTAGCGAAGCAGCACAAAGTGTTGGAAGTTCTCTACGCAAAAGTATGTGGTCAACCTGAAGACCAACATTCTTCATCTTCACATAGTGATGAAGATGGAGAGTAATTTGTTATAATGTTATCTTTGTAGTTTGATATTTAATACACTGCCTTGTACATGACATTTTTTTTTATGACAGTATAAAATAACAGTCTATATTTTAAATAGATATAGCATATCGTATTTGCGGCATTATTTGAAATGAATTTCATATATCAAATAGGTTCAATTTGGGATGATATTTCAAATTTTTTGAAGGAATTATGACTAGTGTAAGTAGATGGAATGGTTAAGTTGGTGAGGGCTTAGTGAGGGCTTGGTGAAGGGAATGGTTAGTGACGGATTGGTGGGGGGAAAGGTTGGCGAATGTTGGCGAAGGTTTGGCGATGACAATTTTGTGACAGTTTGGTGAGGGGTTAAGTTGGCGAGTGCTTTGTGACAGTAATCATTAGTGACGGTCGGGTGAGAGGAATGTTGGCGAGGGCTTGTCGATGGGAAATGTAGTGATAGTTGTAAGACGGCTCTAATTGACAAGGGGCCAGTGATGGCAAACTGTAGTGATGGCCTGGAGACGGGAAATTATGGTAAGGGATTGGTGTGGGTGGACTATAGTGAGGGCCTGGAGACTGGAAATTATGGTGAGGGGTTGGTGATGGCGGATTTGGAGATGGGATAGAGAGAGTTTCCAGCCGTCGCCAAAACAGTGACTGTTTGGTGAGGGAAACTATTTTGGTGACAATCTCCTGCCTAACGGACAGTTCCCTTCACCGTGCAGTCGCAAATTCTACATTGGCGATGGCACGGTGAGGAAAATCGTCTCTCGCAAAATTCAATTTTTTTTATAGTGGGTGTTATCAAACACCAAAAAATTAAAAAAATATTTTTCGGAAAAATATTTTACGGCAAACAAACAGAGCCTTAGTTTGTCAACTGGGGAAGGATGCCTTGTATTTCACGTATTGCTCAGCTTTAAAACGTTGCCAATATCAAAATCTTCTTCACTTTTTCTGGCCGTTTGTATTGCATTGATCATTGATGCCGGTGTGTTTTGAAATTGGAATTCATTTTTTTTTCCCCAAATGCTTTAACACTGATAAGCAAGCTTCTTTCGTGCTTGACCTACTGAACACCCTGCTGCTGTGTACCTAAGGCCTTTATTTTTTTTAATTCTTTTTTTTGGATGACGTGAGAATTCAGCCAGCGGAATCCGATTATCGAATTATTCAGCGGCCGACCACCAACTAGTAATGCACCATGTCAGTTAAGAGTCGAACTTCAAAGCAGTGAGAAGGGTCAAACAGGGGCGGAGTGAGGGCAAAATATTTAATGGATTTATTTTTTTTTTTTAAAACGGATTTGGTCCCCCATTATATATGAAAAAATTGTAAAGTCTTTAAAATATTGGCTAGACGTTAGGTACATCTACATCCACTTGGTTGGTGAGAGGTCAAATCACCATGGCTGTATGTTAGCTTTTGCTTGGTTTTGCCTAGTCTTGAGAAAAAAATATAATCCAAAGAAAAAAAAATCACCACCAGCCGTTAAGTTGGTCCAGTAAAATAATCTTTCTAAGTTTAACTTTTACTTAATGTTGGGGACTAATTGAATGACTTTTGTAAATATTAGGGACTAAATAGCAAATCAGAAACATTTGGTTTCGAAACCAAATAACTCAGGAATAATGATAAAATGGTGGTTCTAAAATAGCTATCCTTTCATAGTATCAAATAGTAATGACGAAAAAAAGTAAGAAGTCCTATAAGTCAGAAGAGAGCAAATTCATGAAGTACGAAAAATGAACCAAATAGCAAAGCAGTTGTCTCTGGAAAGGAAATAAGGAGAAAGTGGGAATCATTCAAAGGAAGCTAATACTGACAATGGGAATTCTGAGTTGTAGGACGAAAATTGGAGGGAAACACTCCAAGAATCAGGGACGGACCTAGCATATTATTAGAACATACACATGCATGCACTCAACAAATGTTGATGTGTCCTAGTGATTAAGGAGGCATACTTAAAGTCATAAGTGACAGATAGGGGTAGTTTCTCTACAAAATATAAAAAACATTCTTGGAAGTTCGTGACCAAAAAATCAGAAACAACTTGAGATTTAAGCATAATACGTCAAAAAGGTAAGTGAGTTGATACTCTCCCTAAAAAATTCTCTCATTTAGATTCTATTATGTATATGCTTTCTGAATTTATTGAAGTTATTTGATTTTAGAATCATATCATACATGTTCGAATATGTCTTCCAAGTTTCGTAGAAAAATTAATGTTTCTATTTGATTTTTAATATTGTGTGAGAAACTTGGGGAAAAGGAGAAATTGGCATGACTTTATTATATAAAAGGAGATTTCTAAATAATAAAATAAAAATAAAAACATTGAGCAGTTATAATGTTACTGAACAGTGCACCATTTAGGGAAAAAAAAAAGAAGATTCATGCTAGTCACTGAACAGTGACACCTACGCGAATGATGCCCAAAGTTGGTCACTGTTCCTGCGGACACAGGTGAGTAAACAAGGTCATGGCTCATAAAGTGGCCATGTCCTTTATAAAAAGAAAAGTTTTCTTATTATTTAATAACGATCTTATTGTCGCACAATTTAAGTATAGTTTTTAATTATTTCTTATAGTTTTAAAGATTTTTAGTAATCGCACTACATGTTCTTAATTGGATTCGAGTGCATTAACTGATTTTGAAAATTCAAAATAACATTAGACATATTTTCGTTAAAGTATCTTGAACTTTACTAAAATAAATGATTTTAGAAATTGAAATAAAACCTTGGGACAAAGTTTTAGTGTAATTTCAAGAGACTTTGTGAAGATATTTTGACACTTTGAAATTTATTTTGTGTATCTTATGATTATCGAAAATATTGTGAAACATTTGATAGTTGAGACTTTAAAATAGCTGTGAATTCAGGACTCTGTTAGTGGAGGCTAAACACTAATATTTCAGGACCCTGTTAATGGGGGTTAAGCACTAATATTTTAGGACCCTATTAGTGGGGTTAAATCCTAATATTTCAGGACCCTATTGATGGGGTTAAACACCAATATTTCAAGGATAGTGCACGATCATAAGAACTGGAATTCCAATTGGGCTTTTGGTAATTTTGTGGTTAACAAACCACACTGCGTTAGAACAGTGCTACACGTCTATAGCCACAACTGCCTCTCTGGATTTGTGTATTGGACTATTAGATTATCGGTTTTTGGCATCTCTGAAATTCAAAAAATTGAACTTATCTTAGCATTAAATGTCGTGACTTTTCGCATGGGCTTTATGATTTTCAAATATAAGATTTTTATGAACCTAGTATATAGTGGCTATTTTGGAATATATGAATATTTTAAAGGCTCCAACAGGTTTTTTTGAGAATCACCACTTATCGAGATTTGTGTCTTATTTTTTTTATAAAAATGATTTTCTTGTAAAAGGTGAGGAATAGACTTTGCTCTTGCTTGGGATAGAGGTCACGTTGACAAAAGTTTGAATGGGAAAGTTAGATTCCTTAGTCATAGATAATTTGTTTATTGTATCTAGACATTGGATATTATGATTCCACTCTTTTTAAGACCATGTAAGAAATTAATTATCTTAGATATTTTATTTATTTGAGTTTGGAGAATTAATTCCACTGTTCTTAGATTGTTTTAGATGCTTTGATAACTTGTCGCCTATCTATTATTGTGGTTTTCAATTTGGTGTTAGTTTAGTACCTTGCGCATTTAGAAATGTCGTTTCTTCTTAGTGCGTGACAGTCTCGTTTCTGATAATTGCTTAGGTAGATTTTGGAGTGACACATGCCTACAACGTTTGCAAGCTAAGATAAGATGCAGCAAGGAGCTACAATGGAGGCTCAATTTTCTGAGGTCAGATTGTAGAGTTAATTTGTCATTTCACATTCTGATTGGTTATCTTAGACAGCCACAACTTGAGGAAGAGATTTCCATGAGCTCCATGCCGTTCTAGATCTCACAATCATATTCACTCTTCCTCTCCCCTTGCTTCATTTCAACGAGTTATTTACTTCATATAGTAGAGATGTTAAACTGTCTAGATACGTAGTCAGAGGAGATTTCTTCACATTTTGGTGAAGGCAATTAAGTAAACCTTTTAATATTTACTTATAGGATCAAATCATAAGGCAGCCAAAAGGCAGTATAGACTGCATATTATTTCTGCAGGGTTTGAAAGTATTATGTTACCCGCAAATTATAGGAGTCTAAAACTTTTAGGACAGGCGATTCTCTGGAAAATAAAATTTGAATACGGAAATCATAAGTGCAAAAGCACCCTTCGAGGTTGGAAGTAGGATACAATGGTTTGTAGCATTGTCCTCAGCTGAAGCCGAGTATATCGCCACTACGGATGCAGCGTGTGAAGCTGTTTGGTTGAGAAGGATTCTAAAAGATTAGCAGCTCGAACAAAAAGAGTACAATAATAAAGTGTGACAACATGTCTGCAATTGCAATGACAAAACATCTTGTCTTTCATGCTTGCTCGAAGCATATCGAGCTTTGTCGTCACCACTTCATCCGTGATATGGTTAGCAAAAATGAGATTTGCATGGAATTCATTAGCACTAATGATCAACCAGCAGACATGCTCACAAAATCAATCCCTTAGGAGAAATTTGAGAGATTCAAAGATCAGTAGAAAATTACAAATTAAGAAGGGGTGTTGGAAGATAATTTACAATTTTCAACATGAGTTACGCCTATAGAAATCTGAGAAAGCATTAAACAAGCAACAACCAACTACCTCATTAGATGTGGCTTGTAGATTGTTCTAGAGTAGAAAAATGTCTATATAAGCAGCTGATGTTGTAATGTCTTGAATGTAGAAAAAAAGTTACTACAATTCAATATTAATTTCTCTATTCGTAATGCAATATTATCAAGTTTGGTCTACTGCAATTCAACGCCTCAAATCACCAATATAAATCTTCATATCAGTACATATCTAGCATCACTGCAGCAATTATCTCATATTTCAATGCTTTTTCCTCTGTTTTTGCTTTGTTGTATCTTCAATCTCTTTCAATTCTCTTCTGCTGCGCCAACAGTAATTCCCTCTCTGCCTGACAAGCACATAAAGACAGCAAAGTGACTAAACAAATGATGTTAACATGAGCCAGCGGCTTGATTTCCAATATATAGAAATATGAAGGTAAAAGAAAAACAAGTCCTGGATATAGCAATCTTGTTATTACATGAACAAAACGAAACTAATTTTCGACAATAAATATTCACATTTACGTTTGAGGTTACTAATAAGAACATATTAACTTTTTTGTTTGAGAAAGTGGTTCCAAGTAGAACAAATCCTGGACCTGAAGAACAAGGGCCGTTGCAATAAGTGCATTCTACGTGGCTAGAGACCTCCCAGCTAAATATGTATTCAGTTATGCTTAGTTCACAGGTGGCATATATATCAACACAAACCAGAGATGATATTGCAGTACTAACAGGCAATTTGGAATTAAACAATGGATCTATCCTATCATTAACCAACTTTTTTCCAAGGCAAAATGGAGATGATAAGTCTTAGGGTCGGTAGAGGTCCATGGAGTGGCGACCCGTGATGGGTCTCCAGACTCCTATGTTAGGAACATTGATAATATTTTGATAACAAAATAGTGCAACGAGAAAACAATCACGAGACAAAAATTTACGTTGTTCGACCAATTGTGCAAGAAATGAAGAAAAGTTTAACAAACATGAAAATACTTGCATTACATTTCTTTTGGGTTTTGTAATGCAAAGTGCATGGTCATGATTTAACATAAAGAATAGATGTGTATATAGAGCCAGCAGAGATTGGGAAAGACAGCAACCTTTGGAATTGTGGACATGATCAGTTGTGAATTCCAGTTACTTGTCCCTGAAAAGAAATACAAAAGAAAAAAAAGAAAAGGTTATCATAATTGTGTTAAAAAGCTAAATAAAGTCTGTAGTGATGTAAGCATAATTACTGCAATAAATATTCTGCAATTGAATTTATCAGAGTTATATAATCATCACATAAAAATTAGTACTGGGACCATTAGGTATTTGGTCTAGTAGTAAGCTCCTTGTGAGAGTGAGAGATTGCAAAAGATGATTAGGAATTTCTACAACTTTTCCATGGAAAGGGAAAAGACCAAGTCCTAATATATAAAGTCTACACATAGTTAATTATATCCATCACGCATGCAACTGATATTCGAATGAGCTTTAGTGAACTTTTAATGATCAATATTTTAATTTAAGTGGATCAACAATAACTTATGATTCACACCACTTAAACATAGTTGTTGCTACAATTGCAAAATATGTTTTTTAGAGGTTTTGTAGAATATATATATGCATATATAAATAAACATGAATGAAGTTTTCTATGTTTCTTTCAATATAACTACAAGACTGTAAAGAGCCTTACAATATATGATTTATTATGTTATGAAAATCAACGAGAGATGTCCCTTCTCACCCACAAAAAGGTATCAAGACAATAAGAAATTATCTGGAAAATCACAAAGACAAATGCAGGAACGTTTTCTACTTTGAGAAAAACATAGGGAAGAATAGAAAAAAGAAAAATAATAACAAAGACTAAAAGTATGAAGCTAGAGCCCTAGTATTGGAGAGGATCAATGATATATGATCAATGGCAGAACGTTATAATATAGATAGATTGCAAATTAATGCTTATGTATTAATTTACATGGAGCACAAGCACTCATAATGATGATTCCAAATCCCATTCTTTAGGATGGATATGAATCTTCGGTCCTTCATTACCAAAATCTAGTTGCTCTTCTTGAATTTTTTTTTGCTGAAATTACAACAGAACGATTGCACCACATCACCTTAATCATCTCTAGCGTAGTAATGTCTCTGATACTAGGAGGGATCTCCTCAAGTTGCTCACATTTGTGCAAGAGTAAACGATTGAGGCAAGGAAAGTGATCGCTATAGGCATTCCATTGCACAACACTTAATGTATCCAATTTAAAAAATTTGAGTTTTGGAAATACTTCATCCTCCATCTCCTATTTTTCACCTTGAAATGCATTGCCCAACAATTTGAGAACCTCTAGATTGAAAAGCATGGCAAGCTGTGAAATTTCACTCCATGGCATGCGAAAAATTGACAAAGTTAACTTCTTAAGATTTGAGGGAAAATTAAATTCGCATGGATATTTCCCCTCGCCATTGTAAAACACCTTTAATGATTCAAGTTGATTAAGAAAGCTCAACACTGGGAATTGATTGAAATTTCTAGCAGCATCCCATGAATCCAAAAATATGTATTTCAGTTTTCGAATACCACGTATCTTTCTCATCAACTTTTCCATGTTATCACCATAAGTAAGAGATGGTGTGGAAAATGTTTGCAAATAATATAGTATGAATGAATACTCAAGCCTATATGGGTTTAAATCAAAAGAAGAACTTTCATTGATACACACATGCCTCAACTTTCCCATATCCCATATAGAATCTGGTACGACTACAACTTCAGCTTTTAGTGCTTTGACACAAAAAGTCTCTAGGTTCCAAAGATTGGCAATGGATGGTGGAATTGAGTCCATATAGCCTTGAACACTTAAGTATCTTAAATGAACAAGTATGCCAAGTGCTTCAAAAGAGTCTCCAATTATGATATCTTCTAGAACCAAAATGTTTAGAAGCTTAAAGTTGTCAAAAATGAATGAGATATCATAGGAATCACTCTGCAACATGTCATTAGCAGCAAAGAAAAGCAGTGTTCGAACAAGTGGCCCAAAAGGTCTCAACAAAGGGAAATGATTTCTTTTGGAATAAATGCAAAGGCGACATTGGTTATATATTATAGGTGTTGAGGAAAAAGAATGATTAGCAGCTATACTGTACTCTGTATTATCATTAGAGGAAAGAAAGTGTACATCATACCCATGGATGAGCTGCAAAAACTTTTCTTCTTCTGCTTTGTTCAAGCAGAACTCACGCAAAAGATCATGAACACAACAAGATTTTACCCCGCCATTGAATTTTTCAAGAGAAATTATTACTAGGCTTCTTCCAATAAGATCCATCAAGTAATTCTCTGCTACATTCTCTAAGCTCCTCAAGTTAGGATGTTTTATAAATCCTTCAGCGATCCACAACCGTATCAACTTCTAGACAACAACTTCTTTATCCTCTAAAAATGCTCCAAAATATAGAAAACATGGCTTCAAGTGATCTAGTAAGTGCTTGTAAATCAGCTCTATTATATCTTTGCTCTCTGCTTTTGCCCTAAGCACTCGTGAATTCAAAGTTTCTGCAATTTGTTTCCACTGATATCCTTTTCTCTCTATCTTTGCAAGAAGCCCAACTATCAAAACTATTGTAAGAGGTAAACCATTACAACTTTTGGCAATGTGAATTCCAACTCCCACTAGTTCAGGAAGGCAACTTTTTTTGTGAAATACCTTCTTCCTTAGTAGCTCCCAACTTTCACTATCTAAGAGTGAATCAAGAGGTTGTAGTATACTACCAGGTTGAGCTTGGGCTGCCAATTGTTTTAATCGAGTTGTGATGATAATCCGACTTCCATTGTTGTCATTTAGAAAAGATCGTTTTAGATCATTCCAAGTATCAATACTCCAAATATCATCAAGGATTATAAGAAACCTCTATCCCTTGAGACTTTTGTATAGCATGTGAGCGAGTTCTTCATCATTCTTATGATGAATTGTATGATTAGAAAGTTGAATAACCTGACCTAAAAACTCCAGCAATAACTCTCTCTTTTCATATAATTGAGAAATACAACACCACGCACGAGTATGGAAATAATGAACGAGTGAAAGATCATTATACAATTTCTTGGTGAGAGTTGTTTTACCTTGACCGAGCATTCCAACAATTGAGATAATGCGCAATTGTTGCGGTTCTCCAATAAGTCGCTCAAGCATCTTTTCTGCCTCCTCCTTGAAACTGACCACATCATCGTCAGTTGGTGACTTATTAGTTTGTAATGTTGAAGTGTGGTCTTCTTCAAGCCTTCATATTAAAGAATGTGTTTTCAGAATCATAACGACATTGGAGAATTAATTATGGGGAGCTAGTGGTCAACAAAATCCTGCGGGAGTTTCTGTCATTTGCTAAAAATCTTCTTATGTCATTTAATATATTAATATCTCCTACATCTTCCAAGATGATAAAATACGTTCCACACTTGAGAAGCTCGTTCACCATATGTTCTAACTCATTTTCGCTCTTATCACTTGTAAATGCTTCTTCACAACTATGATCATTTACTGTGAGGCAACTCGAACCATTACGTAAAAGGTCAAGCAACACATCATTTTTCCTTTCTTTATAGGATGAGGCCAAACACCTCGTTACAACATCGAAGAATTGTCTTTCAATAGCGAGGATATTCTTGAGTTTTTCTGTAATATCGGTGTTAATATTTACAATGAGGATAATATCATTCTTTGATAATTCAATAATATCTGTAATTGACCGCGCATCACCAAATTGATTCCCGACTTGTGCCTCCTTATGTTCAAACGCAACCAACACGAGTAGTTCCACATCGGAGTGTGTCTAGCTAAAAATGAATCAGTGACATACTCTACCTCATATGCCATTTCTGCAATGCTTTGAATGAGATCCTTTATGTCGGCATCTTCTTCGCGAGTCTCCAGCATTTCCATGAGGCGAGATCTGATCAACCTTATCCTGTCTTGAAGCAATACAATGCAAGTCTTCAAATAGCCAAGTGAATCAGCTGTCTTGCTTCTCAACAGTTGCTCCAGATAATTCTCCACAAGATGCTCAATAAAGCCGAGTTGATCAGTGGTAGAGTAGTCCATTCGTGATGGCCTACGCACTGCAGGCTCCAAAGGAAGTAACATGTCCTTTTCAGAGAAGCTCGTATTCAGGTGAAATGCTATGAGGACTCGATGTCACGCCTCGACCCCGACCCATCGCTAGGTTAAGGTCGAAACATTACGTGTCAATGCTTAACCCTTGCAAGAATTGAAATAGAAACCTGAACAGTTTTAATATTCCACAAGAAGTTCCAAAAGACTTCTAAAATTCTTCCAAAAACATCGGCTTTAAAGGGTTACAGCACCTTGTTATATGTTACAATACCAAGTCCACTTGTCAACATTTCAAACCTAGGTTTACTAAGTATAGTTATCAACTTAGCTAGGTATCTAGTTGACCAAAAGATTATTACAATAGATTAAATAGTTCAATTATACAAAATCATGCTTCTTATAACAAGAAGTACATCTTCACATGTAAGCATGTAGATCACATAAGCAGGAATCTAACTCATCACATCGATGAAGCTTGCAAACATATGGGAGCTTGCTCGGGTTAATCTTCACCTGAAATTGTTAAAAAGGGGGTGAGCTAATCCTGCATATAGCTCAGTGAGGATGAAATAGGAAAAGTTTTCACAAAGGTTTTACCTTTTCGCAAACTTCTTTCTAAAACCATGTTATGCGAGTACAACACATAACTAGAACGAAATCAACTTAACATGAATTTTCAGGATATAACAAGATCAAAAAGGGCTTAATACAAGGCAAGCTACTCTACTCTTCGAGGGTTATACCAAGCGAGAGTAGGTTAAGGATACAATAATTGCTGATGTTGACAGCTTTTGACTTGAATCAATTAATGATAACCCCACACCACAACCGAAGATCAAGTCCTCAAAGAAAACCCCACACCAAACTCCATCAACAACCGAAGGTTCTGGATAGCTCCCCTCAAAAGTAAAGAATAGGTCTTTTGGTGGTCGTGGCTAAACCGGCAAGCCTGATGTTGCCCGGGGGCCATCGATCGCACTCAGGCCTTTAGAATGTTGCAATCTTGATACATATATATATATAAATAATACCCAACTCTCCAAGGAAAGACACCGAGCGAGAGAGGGACTAGGATAGCAACAAAGTAAGTTGCCTCCGTCACAACAGTAATAACAAGATGTAGCGATTAAGCATATAAACCTCTTGTGATAATAAATGTTTAATCTATGGCATGTCAAGCAAGCATAGAATAATCATACATATATGGAAACTTTAAAGCCTCAAAAATTTCCAAGTACCATAAAATAGCGAGAAGATAACAATAGATTACGTAAAAATAAGAAAATGCAAACACAATAGGAACTATGAAGCCATTTCAATACTTTTGCATTAGCCTATCTTAATCAATTACTTTATCTACCTTCCCAAACTCCAATTAATTTGAATTTGGTATATAATCGAAGCTTGTCGAATGTAAATAACTCTAGAATTAAACAGAACTCAATTCGGAGTTGAATTGAGTGAGATATGGCCTCTACACAAATATTGCGCGAAGCTGAAAAACCAAGCCGGATGAGTTACTCGCCAAGCTTGTTGACCGGCTAGTCGACCGACTTTTCCAGTGATTTTAGTCAAATGTCGGGCGAGTTTAGTTGACCAACTAGTTAACCGACTAGTCAACTGCTTAGACAAAATACACCCGTAAATTCTCTTTTTTTTTTGCTCATTTTCTTTCCATCTTTTTCCCAACCATCAACCAAGATTCTAGCATGCTTAAGATGGATTATTAGGCAACATACATGAGTTCCAAATTAACCAAACATTCTTCCAATCAACAATTATCCATCAAAACTCTCAAAAATTCAAAGAAGCTCATGAACACCAAAATAAAATTCAAGCCCCAAAATGCTAGATTTATGCTACTAACTCTTCCATACAAGTTTTACATGCTTTATCACATACAAGATCAATAACAAGCTCACCACACAACTTTACAAGGTCATCAAATCACGAGTTGGGCAATTCCTAGATCTACAACACATTTATACTCAATCTCCTCATCCAAGCTTAGATATGCAAGTTATAGCAATATTAACACCAAATGAGCATTAATAAACTTGAATGAATCCTTTAAAACCATTTATGAAAAATCCATCACCTTTGTTCTTCAAACCTAGATGAAATGAACAAGAAAACCTTGAAGAAAGCAAGAAAATGTCAAGGTAAAAGCTTGGAGATGGCTGCACTTCTTCTCCCTCCTCTTCCTCTTCATTCCTTTCTCTCTTTCCCCTCTTTCCTATGGACGAAAATCTGAGTGTGTGTGTGTATATTTTTAGATTTTTGTGTGTGTGTAATGTATGATTTTGTGTGTGTAGTGTTTTTGTGTATGTATATGGTGTAATGTGTGTGTTTATGTGTTTTGACTTGGATGAGACCAAATAGTGTAGGATATTTTCAAATTTTGCATAAGGACAAGAGTGCCCTTCAACTAATATATGTATTTCTAGTTTGTCATTCTAGTGTTAATTTTAATTGTCTTGGTTCTAATTCAACTATTCTAGTTAGCTATTGAACTTAGTTAGTTCCAATTACTAGCTACACGATATAATCTACTCACATGCACGCTAAATGATGAAATGCACGTAAATCGATATGAATGCACATAAAATGATTTAATTATTGCTTACGCTATCTAAATTATTCAAAGACACATAATTGAATTTAAACACACGTTAAACGAGATATGTGCACGTAAAATGATATAAATGCACGTTTTTCGAAATAAAAGCACGTGAATCAAAGTAAATACATGTTAATTGATATAATTGTATTTTAAATGGTGTAAAAATTTATGAAATGCTATAAAATGCATGCAGGCTCTGTACGGGCTCGGTACGGGATCTCTCACTCGATCTCTCAAAATGTGACCAAAGGGAGTAACGTGTTTGTTCTATATATAAACCAGCTGTGGAAACCATCTTCTTCCTCAATAGTCAATAGAGGTGGTAGCAGTGACAGTACTAGAGGGGCCGGGGCCATAAAAAAAAATTATCGATCCCCCTTATTTTTAAAAAATTCTATATAATATTATTAAAACATATTTTGACACCCTAATATTGAAGTTTTAGGTTTGCCGTAAAGATGATAGATACTATGAATTAAAATGCTATGCATGCTGCCAACATCTACTTGAAACCAATAACGATAAAGGGTTGTCTGGTGCGTGTCCGCGTAATTGTTGCGAAGCTTTTTCCAACAGCTTTATTATATCAACTTTTTCTTCTTCTTTTTGTTCCTTTAAGACTTTGTGAACACTAGAAAACATTAATAATGTGTTTGATTGACCCATGACCAAATAGCACCATAGATAAGTGAGCTAAGTGGAACGCACAAAGAAATTGCTTTCTTAAAATCACAAAACATATATACAATTAATGGTAAGGGAAAATTTCACATTTAGTCCCTATTGTTTATATAATGTTTCAATTTAGTTTTTATTGTTTAAAATATCTCAATTAGTCCTTATTATTTCATCAAAAGTTTCAATTTCGTCTCTATTGTTTAAAATGTCTCAATTTAGTTCTTATTATTTTTCAAAAAAATTTAATTTCTTCCCTATAATTTTTAAAAAGTTTCAAATTTGTCAGTATTATTTTCTTAAAGTTTCAAATTCGTCCCTATTATTTAAGGACTAAATTGAAATTTTTTGAGAAACAATAGGGATGAATTTGAAACTTTTTTAAAAATAATATAGATAAAATTGAAACTTTTAAAAAATAATAAGGACGAAATTGAGAAACTTTAAACAAAAAGGACGAAATCGAAACTTTTAGAAAAATAATAGGGACTAAATTGAGACATTTTAAACAATAAGGACTAAACTGAAATTTTTTACAAACAATAGAGACTAAATGACCACTTTATTTACTTTTTAATTTTTTGGGTACCGCTAGACCCCGTAATTTTTGAAAAGTGCACAACATCCTATGTGGTTTAAAAACTATCAAACACCTCCCTTGTGAATTATTAAACTAAGCGTAGTATTCGTCTATTTTGATGAAGAGTGCATTACACTTGCCTTCCATGCAACTGGTAGAAGTATGTATATATTTATATGCTTTTCAATCTCTGCATCTGCATCTAGTAGATGTATATATATATATATATATTTGTATATATCTTTATAAATAAAGAAATAAAATAAAAAAGGTGAAAAAAGAGAAAAGGAAAAGACTTGAGGGCATTTAGGTCTTTTTACAAATTCGTTATTAACTTTGATAGAAAAATGGGGAGGGGGCATGTTTGCTATATTACTAAAAACACAAGGGATTTGGTGATTTTTAAATCATAAGGGGGGTATTGTGCACTTTCTAAAAACTATAAGGGGGTTTGGTGCTATTCATTAGGGATGACAACCGGTCGGTTATCCGCAGTTTTTGGCAAAACTAAAAATTAAAAACCGAAACCAAAAATCGACGGGTTTAAAAATTGTTATCCAAAACTGAAACCGACGGGTTTAAAAAAACCACGGTTATTCGAATCCGATTGTCTAAAATAAATAAATTTAAATAAAAAATTTACTCCATAAATACTGTAAAAAATAAAATAAAACGAATTCATACACAATGCAATAAAAATTAAAAAATAAATTACATAACCATTAATTCATATCTAAAATATCCACCAAATTGAAAAAAACAATTCTTGTCTTCAGATCTACAACAAACAAAGAGCACCAATAACACATCGCCTAGCACTACAATTTCGAGACAAAAAATATAGCCAACAGATTCAACACCATCTTCAACAAAAAGGGCCTCACAAGATCTAGAAAAAAAATTGAAAATCTTATCTTCCAACAAACAGCGAAAAATCAATTTAAATAGAAAATCAGTTCATTTTCACTAATATTGACTTATCAATCAAAAAAAAAAAGGATCATATATGAAATAAATCATCAATAAAATAAGATGTAATGAATATAGAAATGAAATAAAATACATAAGAATCAGATTTACGAAACATCAGATCTATACATGAGCACATCAAATCTAGAAATGAGCACATTAGATCTGGACATGAAAATCATAAATCTGGCCAAAAATACCACATTATCATCTGAGCCAGAACATTATGGTACAAAAATGAAGAAAACCCACAACAAAGGACATGTCTAACCCGTTACAATGAAAGATGAAGCCCAAGCGAGCTGGCTGCAAGCCATGGAAAGAGCACAAAAGACTGAGAATAGGACAGAGGAGGAGACAAATTTGACAAAATCCTTGTGATAAGTTATTAAAATGTCACCATGCATGAGATTAAGCACCTTGAATCAAAACAAATATTATGATGATGATGATGATGCTATTGCTGTAATACTTCTAATTGTATGTTTGGATCATGAAGGAAAAGAAATGGGGACAAAGTGTAATGAACCCGAAACCAAAAAGGAACAAAACGAGTGAGAAAGTGAAAGTTGGAGTTAGTAAGAGAAAGTGGAGGTCCTTTTGGTTTTTGGTGTCGGTGAGAAAAAGTAGATTTGTATGTGTGTGGTTGTTTTTTAGTGAAAGAAAGTGAACTAGAGATAAAAGATAAATAAATGAAAGAGAGATGAAAAAGAAATGACATTGAAATGCAAATGAATGGTGTGGAAATTCACACAAAATGAAATGTAGAGGGGTTGGAATTTTTAGCTTATATTTGGTGCATTTTTATTAATTAGTTAATAGTTTATTGTTTTTTAAGTTTAATATAATTATATATATTTAATTAAATTATAAATTAAAAATCAGGGTTTGGGTTTTGGTTTTTTTTAAGGTCTAAAACCAAAACTTATCGGTTACTATTTATAAAAATCAAAACCTATCGGTTTCCCCGTCGGTTTTTGTTATCGGGTTTTTATCGGGCGGATACCCATCGATTTTGGTTAAAACGGATACCCGTTGCCATCCCTACTATTCATCCTAATTTTTTATAGAGCAAATGACCAAAATGGTCCCTTATCTTTTAGGTTTTTGATATTTTCGTCCCTCATTTACGAAATGCGATAATTCAGTCCCTCATCTTTCATTTTGTGACAACATTGGTCTTTTTTGTAAAATTTGTTAAAAATTTAACGGCAAACTTACGTGCAGCTCATGTGACCACCAATTTTCAGAATTAACAAGGGCAAAATCGATATTTTAAAATCACAAATTTGTCGTTAATTTTTAACAGATTTTCCAAAAAGGACCAACATTGTCACAAAATAAAAGATGGGGGACTGAAATGTCACATTTCGTAAATGAGGGACGAAAATGTCAAAAAACTAAAAGATAAGGGACCATTTTGATCATTAACCCTTTTTATATGCAATCCAAAATCCAATTAGCAATATGAATTATCTATCTCAGAGGTATGATCCAGCGGTAGTGGGGATGAAACTGCTCTTAGAAAGGACATGGATTTGAAACTCACTACTGCTTTAGAGTTTTACTTTTAACTAACTTGGTGCATGTGTGGGGGCGCAACGCTGTACCCAGGAGTTTATCAATTGATTGTTGGGCTTTGCTACCTGGATTTTTACGTCATTAAAAAAAAAAAAAAAAAAAAAAAAAAAAAAAAAACCAATACGATTTTCTCCTAAAAACTTGGAAGTTGGCACTAGGGATTCTTGCATAAATAACCTTGATATCTTGAATCTAGTTGTCAAGCCTTTCCACCTAACTACCACAGAAAAAAGCACCAGTTCAAAACCTAGTAAAATCTCGTTAGAGGCAGTACTAGAATTGCTTTTGACTATGAATTCTGCAGCTATTTCAAACATGATATAAGATAATTCAGCAGCAGCTGCAAACTAGTAAGTATTCCGAATGGCAATAGCTTCCACATGTAAGGCTAATTGGCACCAAAAAGTTGGGTTGTCCTCCTGTGGTGACACCTATGTCTTTCGGAGCAACAAAGGCTAAATCAGAATTTTTGTTCAATAAGCCTAAAATCACATAATTTAATACTTATTATATATATATATATATATATATATATAATAATAATAATTCAGTGGAGGCTAAATTGATTTCCTAGTCTAAAAATAACTTCAAAATACATATATTTTCAAAAAAAGAAAAACTTGAGATAAATGGGAACTGCATAAGTAGCTCTACCCTTGCTGGCAACAACTACAGAAACTCTTTTATCAGAGAAAGCAACATCACAATACATTTTTTTTTATTTTATCAAAGTACACTTTTTTTATTTATCAAAGTACACTTTTTTTTTCTTTGCATGACGTAAAAACCCAGTTGGGAGAGCCTGAGTATCATAATACACCTTTAGTTTGTCAACTGGGGAAGGATTACATCCGGACATGCTTTGTTGTTCTCTGCCTTGTATTTCACGTATTGCTCAGCTCTAAAAAGTTGGCAATATCGAAATCTTCTTCACTTTTTCTGGCCGTTTGTATTGCATTGATCATTGATGCAGTTGTGTTTTGAAATTGGAATTCATTTTTTTTCCCCATATGCTTTAACACTGATAAGCAAGCTTCTTTCATGCTTCACCCACTGAACACCCTGCTGCGGTGCACCTAAGGCCTTTATTTTTTTTATTCTTTTTTTGGATGATATGAGAACTCAGCCAACGGAGTCCGATTATCGGACTATCCGGTGGCCGAACACCAACTAGTTATGAGCGTGTCAGTCAAAAGTCGAACTTCAAAACAGTGAGAAGTGTCAAACAGGGGTGGAGGGAGGGGGGCAAAATATTTAATGGATTTTTTTATATAAAAAAAAAACAGATTTGGCCCCCCAATATATACAAAAAAATTGTAAAGTCCTCAAAACATGCAGTGGCGGTACTTAAGGTGGAGGGGGGAGGCCCAGCCCTCCCAATGTTTTAAGTTTTTTTAAAAATATCTATGAAGTATCGTTAAAAAAAATTATCGGCCTCCTTATTTTTAAAAAATTCAATATAGTATCATTAAAAAAGATATTTTGGCCCTCCCAATATTAAATTCCTAACTCTGCCTCTAAAAACATGGGCTAGATGCAGTGGTTAGGCACATATACATCCACATGGTTGGTGAGAGGTCGAATCACCATGGTTGTATGTTAGCTTTTGCTTGGTTTTGTCTAGTCTAAAGTTGGTTTTAAAAATAAAAAAAAAAGGCTAGTACGCTGTACAACCATTGCCGCGTACATTTATATACTATACCTTTCTTTTAAAAAAAAACATCTATTATTTAAAACCCAAAAAATTTGTAAAAGTCTTAAAAAATATAGAGTGAGTTATGGGGGTTTAGTCATAAATAATAGGGTGAATAGCCCCAGACCCCCCCTCCCCTGAGGTCGAGCGAAATTAGTCACGACTCCCTGTGGTTCAAAAACTAGTGCAGACCCCCTGTTGTGCTACCTTAAGTGCATACGCACCACTATCGTTTGGTTCCGACAAAAAAACTAACAGCATCAATAAAATAACCGTTATACCCTTATTTTTAACACTCTTTTTCTCTCTCCCATTCAAGAAAACAAAAACACACATTGTAATTCATTAGATTGATGTGCCGAGATAATGCTGATAAATGTGGCTGAATCATTGTGAATAAAATGGATTAATTAAAGTCGTGGGCTGTGTACTTGTGAGGAGTCGATGAAATCATGAAAATGTGAGCGGGTCAGCTCGTGGGTCTTATATATATATGAATGCTTATTGTATGTTGTCATGCCCCCAAATTTAAAAGAGAAAATTCGGGGATGAGACCACCGTGAACCCAGAAAGATAAATCTTTTTAACTTCGCAAGGCTCTAAACCTGAATAACTCTCTTTATGAATCAATCAATTAAATACTAACAATTAATCTAGAACATCTATAATCCTAATAAAATATAAAAATACTATAAACATTAATTACATGACAAATCTCTCAAAAAATTAATAATAATCAAAAATATTATTAAACACCTAATCTATTTCATCTTTTCACAAACTTCTAGGCCACTAAACCCCGAACTGAACTTGTCATATGCAAAATAAGAAAAGAGAAAAGAGCTGAGCGAAACAATGCTCAGTAAGTAGAATCTACCCCCAAGAAAAGATAAGGCTCAAAGAACAATAAACAGTAGGACAAATTGATTGATTAAATCAAGCACTAACAAAACAGTATCACTAGTTGTGGCTGCTTAGCAGCACGCATAATACACAATACACAATTCATAATAAAAATAGATGGAGACTCATTAACACCCAATCGTCTAGGATTCAGACATAGCTAGTATAGTTCGTAGGACTTAAATCAATGACTCGTACTTCTCTTATCAAAAGAATCAATACAGTGGCTTGGAAGGAATCGTAAACAAAGAGTGGAATAACAATAAATCAAATGAATATTAGAGATTAACAAATGGGGTAGACAAAGAAATTGTAAATCTACTTACGTCAATACCACATGAAAAAAAGATCAACAAAATCTATGAGTTACTCTGAAGCCTCCCACGCATGACATTTCCAAACAAACTTTAGTCAACTTTTTTTTTTCTTTCCTCTTTTGGTTGCATGCAGAGATATCAATAGAATTGATGGAGTACTTCTATAGGCTTAGTGTTATATATGCAGCAACCCTATCATACATAATTAAGCCACCGTACAAATCTACTCCTACAAATAAGCCACGATTATATCCCACAATAACACTAATATGATTTATTCTTACAATTAAGCCACTAAATAATAACTGACCCTTTTTTTTTTCCTTTTTGTTTATCTTACATCCTATACGAAAAGATATTTCTCTTTAATTTCTATAAGAGATAAAAAAATCTACTCAAGTAGTGTCCCTAATTTTTAGATTTCAAATCAGACCGTAATCAATGATAAAATTTATTATCATTCCATAATAATGCCAATCAAAGAGTTAATACTTTTAAATGGTAAAATTCAAAGTCTAAAATTGTGGGGTGTTACATATGTGCTGCCAATGTTTCATTCTCACCGTCATCTTGTACGGCTGAGCTTACTTTTTTTTTTCTTTCTCTAATCAGTTCATGACATATGTGACACAGTCTTCATATAGGATGAGAGGTGGGGGAAGATGATCGAGGGTGGGGTTGTGGTGGTTGATGAGATGGGGGGAAGGGTTGTGGTGGCTGATGGGGTGTGTGGGGATGGACAGGGGGCTAACAGGGTGGGTGGGTATTGGGGGAAGATGACGGGGTGGTGGCGATGTGGTGGTTTGACAAGATGGGGGGTAGGGATGTGGTGGCTGATAGGGAGTGTGAGGAGGGGCAGTGGGTGTAGGGGAGTGTTGGTATGGCGGTGAAAATGGTGGAGGATTAGTGGTGGGTTTGTTGGGGATGGTAAGGGTAGTTTGGTCAACTTGCATTGTATTTTTATTAATGTTATTGTTAAAAACCATCAACAGTTGCAAAAGTCGCGCGTAATTGGCACTCTCCGCTAGTTTGGATGGAAAAGTTGACGGAGGGGGGTCGTATGCACCTAAGATAGGACCACAAGGGATCTTGCGCTAGTTTTTAGACCATATGGGGGTCGTGACTAGTTTCGCTCGACCACAGGAGGTTCTAGGGCTATTCACCCTAAATAATATAATGTTGATGGTGCAGGTTCAAGACACTAGTTTCTACTAATATTTGACTGATCAACATAGTACTGGAGGGAAATGACCAGCCACACTCCTCTAATCCATTGACGTAGGAGCAGAATGTGTCCTACTGATTCAAACTCGTTTCCACATATCTTACACATAGGGCTCGCAACACACTTTTTGTGACATCTCATCTCATATCGGTTAGGTAAAACATATATATTTAATTTATAATAATTTAAATTCACTAGTACTATTAACATGAATTAGGCATCTTGAACCAGTTAATTATGCTCAATGTATTGACAAGTCAATAGCTGAATCTCGATTATTACATGTGATAGTAACAAGGAGATTATGCCAAAGTATGCCGCCTTTTCCAGATCTATCTAAGAATAGCACTCACTTAAAAACCAAACGACCAAACGAGTATGAAAATACAAGGCATTGTACAGCAGTAGTCCCTCTGACTCAAAAAGAATAACGAAAATAGCTACAATTCATTAGCCCAATTTTGTGTTATGCAGTAGTACACCAACAATCATCAACTTATCAACGTCTGAGACGTTCTTTAGTACAAGAACATAGCTTAAAAGTTTTCCAAATGTTAATTTTCACAGGGATATGACACTGCCTAATTCTTTAGCACCTGTATCAAGAAACTGGATTGACATCCGAGATGTGAGTTGGCTGTGAGCTTCCTTTGTTAAACATTTCTTGATATCTACTCGCCAAGTCCATAACGCCTATGTTGAAGAACAGATAGGCGGCTCCATATATTCCATTTAAAGGAACATCATCGCGACTTCTTTCCAATGAACCAGCGTGCAAAATAGCCAACAGTAATGCAATTTATCAAGTTTGGTCTACAGCAATTCAACGCCTCAAATCACCAATATAAATCTTCATATCAGTACAAATCTTGCATCACTGCAGCAATTATCTCATATTTCAATATTTTTTCCTCTGTTTTTGCTCTGTTGTATCTTCAATCTCTTTCGTTTCTCTTCTGCTGCGCCAACAGTAATTCTCTCTCCGCCTGACAAGCACATAAAGACAGCAAAGTGACTAAACAAATGATGTTAACATAAGCTAGTGGCTTGATTTCCAATATACAGACAATATGAAGGTAAAAGAAAAACAAGTCCTGGATATAACAATTTTGTTATTACATGAACAAAACGAAACCAATTTTCGACAATAAATATTCACATTTACGTTTGAGGTTACTAATAAGAACATATTAACTTTTTTGTTTGAGAAAATAGTTCAAGTAGAACAAATCCTGGACCTGAAAAACAGTGGCCATTGAAGCTAACATAAGTGCATTCTATGTGGCAAGAGACAACCTAGCTAAACAACTATTCAATTATGCTTAGTTCACAGGTGACATATATATCAACACAAACCAGAGATGATATCAAGACAATAAGAAATTATCTGGAAAATCACAAAGACAAATGAACGTTTTCTACTTTGAGAAAAACATAGGGAAGAATATAAAAAGAAAAATAATAACAAAGACTAAAAGTATGAAGCTAGAGCCCTAGTATTGGAGAGGATCAGTGATATACGATCCCAATTTCGGAAATGACCTGTCCAATTTTCAAACTTTGAATTCCACTTAGCACTGCATATATAATTGAAGTATCTACAACTGAACTTTATAATATAGATAGATTACAAATTAATGCGTGTGTATTAACTTACGTGGAGCACAAGCACTCAAGATGATGATTCCAAATCCCATTCTTTAGGATGGATATGAATCTTCAGTCCTTCATTACCAAAATCTAGTTGTTCTTCTTGAATTTTTCTTGCTGAAATTGCAACAGAACGATTGCACCACATCACCTCAATCGTCTCTGCGTAGTAATGTCTCCAATACCAGGAGGGATCTCCTCAAGTTGCTCACATTTGTGCAAGTGTAGACGCTTGAGGCAAGGAAAGTGATCACTATAGGCACTCCATTGCACAACATTCAATGTATCCAATTTCAAGAATTTGAGTTTGGAAATACTTCATCCTCTATCTACCATTTTTCACCCTCAAATGCATTGCCCAACAATTTGCGAACCTCTAGATTGCAAAGCATCGCAAGCTGTGAAATTGCACTCCATGGCATGCAGAAATTTGACAAAGTTAACTTCTTAAGATTTGAGGGAAAATTAAATTCGCATGGATATTTCCCCTCACCATTGTAAAACACCTTCAATGATTCAAGTTGATTAAGAAAGCTCAACGCTGGGAACTGATTGCAATTTCTAGCAGCATCCCATGAATCCAAAAATATGCATTTCAGTTTTTGAATGCCACGTATCTTTCTCATCATCTTCTCCATGTTATCTCCATAAGTAAGAGATGGTGTGGAAAAGGTTCGCAAATTATCTAGTATGAAGGAGTTCTCAAGTCTATAGGGGTTTAAATCAAAAGAAGCACTTTCACTGATGCACACATGCCTCAACTTCCCCATATCCCATATAGAATCCGGTACAGTTACAACTTCAGCTTTTAGTGCTTTGAAACAAAGTGTTTCTAGGTTTTGAAGATTGGCAATGGATGGCAGAATTGAGTCTACATAGCCTTGAACACTCAATAATCTTAAATGAACAAGTATGCCAAGAGCTTTGAAAGAGTCTCCAATTATGATATCTTCCAGAAACAAAATTTTGAGAAGCTTAAATTTGTAAAAAATGAATGAGATACCATAGGAATCACTTTGCAACATGTCACTAGCAGCAAAGAAAAGCAGTGTTCGAACAAGTGGTCCAGAAGGTCTCAACAAAATGAAATGATTTCTTTTAGAATAAATGCAAAGGCGACGTCGGTTATATGTTATAGGTGTTGAGGGATAAGAATGAGTAGCAGCCATACCATATTCTAGATTAAAACTTCTCTACTTCTGCTTTGTTCAAGCAGAACTCACGCAAGAGATCATGAACACAACAAGATTTTACCCCGCCATTGGATTTTTCTTGAGCAATTGTTACTAGGCTTCTTCCAATCAGGTCCATCAAGTAATTCTCTGCTACATCCTCTAAGCTCCTCAAGTTAGGATGTTTAATAAATCCTTCAGCGATCCACAATCATATCAACTTCCAGACCGGAACTTCTTTATCCTCTAAAAATGCTCCAAAATACAAAAAACATAGCTTCAAGTGATCCGGTAAATGATTGTAACTCAGTTCTATTATGCCTTTGACCTCTGCTTCTGCACTAAGTACTCGTGAATTTAAAGTTTTTGCAATTTATTTCCATTGATCTTCTTTTCTCTCCATCTTTCCAAGAAACCCAACCATCAAAACTATTACAAGAGGTAAACCTTTACAACTTTTTGCAATGTGAATTCCAATTCCCACTAGATCTGGAGGGCAACTTTCCTCATGAAATACCTTTTTCCTTAGTAGCTCCGAACTTTCATCATCACAGAGTGGATCAAGAGGTTGTAGTATGCTACCATGTTTTATTTTGGCTGCCAACTATTGTAATCTAGTTGTGAGGATAATTCGACTTCCATTGTTGTCATTTGGAAAACATCTTCTTAGATCATTCCAAGCCTCAATACTCCATATATCATCGAGGATTATAAGGAACCTCCGTCCCTTGAGACTTTTGTATAGCATGTGAGCTAGTTCCTTATCAGTCTTATCATCAATTTTATGATCAGAAAGTTGAATAACCTGACCTAAGAACTCCAACAATAACTCCCTCTTTTTATATGATTGAGAAACAACACACCAAGCACGAGTATAGAAGTAATCAATGACTGAAAGATCATCATACAGTTTCTTGGCGAGTGTTGTTTTACCTTGACCGGCCATTCCAACAATTGAGATAATGCGCAATTGTTTCGGTTCTCCAATAAGTCGCTCAAGCATCTTTTCTATCTCCTCCTTGAATCCAATCACATCATCGTCAATTGGTGGCTTATTAGTTTGTAAAGTTGAAGTGTGGTCTTCAAGCTTCACATTTAAGAAATCTTTTTGAGAATCATCATGACATTGGAGAGCCAACTCTCGAGAGCTAGTGGTCAACAAAATCTTGCCCAAGTTTCCTTTATCTTGTAAAAATCTTGTTATGTCATTTAATACATCAATATCCTCCACATCTTCCAAGATGATAAAATACGAAGCAGAGTCGAGAAGTTGGTACACCAATTCTTCTAACTCACCTTCGCTCTTATCACTTGTACACGCTTCCTTAACATGATCACTCACACTATTAAAAAGGCATGAAGCGTTACGTAAGAGGTTAAGCAACACCTCCTTTTTCCTTTGTTTATAAGATGAAACCGAAATACAGGCCAGAACCGAGAACCTCATTCTTATATGATAGTAACTGAAGATTTCCTTAAATTTCTTTCTAATATGATCAGTCTTCGTATTGACAATGGGGATTATATGAAGCTTTGGGTCTTTGCTCAAAATACGATCTATAATTGACCCCGCGTCACCAAATTCCATCTCGACTTCTATCTCCTTAGGTTCAAGCTCTCGTAGGATATCAGTAAACAAAAACAGACAGTACAAGATTGGAGTATGTGTAGCTAGAAATGAATCAGTGACATACTCTACCTCATATGCCATACCTGCAATGCTTTGAATGAGATCCTTTAGGTAGGCGTCTTCTTTGTGGGTCTTCAGCATTTCCATGAGGCGAGATGTGACCAACCTTAGCTTGTTTTGAAGTTCTTCAATGGAAATCTTCAAATAGCCAAGTGAATCAGCAGCCTTGGTTTTCAACAGTTCCTCCAGATAATTCTCCACAAGATGCTCCATAAAGCCGAGTTGATCAGTGGTAGGGTAGTCCATTCGTGATGGCCTTATAAGCTCCTTTTCATTATCCCATTCGTCTATGAATGTCCCATTACGTATTGGCTCCAAAATTTTGGTTAGTTTATTAAGCCAATCAACACGTTCAGATATGCACATATTCTGGATATCACTTGAGATGAGCTGCGAGTTTACCTTTCTGACCAAAGATTCAATTTCTTCTAGTGAACCATCTTCGAGCTTCAGTGGGGGAGGATCCATGAGAAATGCTTTGAGGATTTCAACATCTCTGAAAACGCTTCTCGCCGGTGGGCTACCAAAGGAAGTTTCATATTTGTTCGATAAACAGTAAAAACGTTCATAGACGGCATCAAAACTGGGGACATCCATCTACCTCAATGTCTCTCTCTCCATACTTCTCTGCTTGTGACTACAGATCAATAGAGGTGGTAGAGATGATAGATACTATGAATTAAAATGCAATTTGTGCTGTCAACGTTTTGAAACCATCACTTCTATACTATGAGTACCCTTTTCTTCTCTTTGTTTCTTTAATTTTGGACAAATATCTTAAGGACTTTGGAAACTAGAAAACATTAAAATATGTTTTTCACTACGAGAAACAAGGGAATCGATCACATGAGCTTTATGTATCCAAGAAATAAAGAAATAAATTTAACACTGTTCTGAGTAGGTTTCATTTTCTCCATGAGTGTATAGTAGGGTAAAAACTATTTGGTCCCTGAGGTTTGATATAAAATCTAAATTGGTCTTTGAGATTTATGAAAAGATCAAATAGGTCCCTCCCATTATTTATGAGTTAACAGTCAAACGTTTGACCAAATGAAAAGACATGAATACCCCTGCTTTAGTGGTTGGAGATTTGGAAGGAAGGAAAAAAAAAAGAGTGAGACCATGCAGCAAGCACAACTATTTAAGCACCCAAGCCATTTTTTCTTTTCATTTGAAAAGAAAAAAGAAAAAAAAATAACAGATAAAAAAATACAAATATTAAATGTGAAAAAATAATTCACATGTAACAAATTCCTCATCTATTATTATTTTTTCTTTTTGTTTTCAAATGACGAGGAATTCATTACATGTAAATTATAGTGAATTTATCACAAGGTTATACATTATATTGTCTAATATTGCACCTCAGTACATTTTTCAAGTTAATTAAAAGTCAGACAACATTTGTAGTTGGAGGACATATATCCAAAATTTAATACTTTAAAAACCACAATTAGTGGCTACCTGATACTATATTCAACTTTCGGGAACAAGGTAGTGATTATAGATATACTTGACTTTCACTTTAATTTATATTTAATTTTACACTATTATAAATATTAAAAATTACAGACTATTCAGTCATAATATTTCTATAATCTAAAAATGATTAAAGAGATTACATAGTTGATCAAATACATTAGATATCAATAATTCTATAAGCTCACTCAAGATTAAAGGAAAAACAAACTAAACACAACCCAATCAACATTACCAAAGAAAGAAAAAAAAAAAAGGTGTATTCTAAAAAAATTAAGAGCCAAACTCTTCTAAGTAGCAAGAATTTTGTTGTTGTTGTTGTTCTTTTTTTTATTTTTATTTTTGTTTTGGATGAGAAAGAGCATGAATTGAAAGTGAGAAAAGAAAAAAAATGGTTTGGGTGTTTAAATAGTTGTGTCTACTGCATGGTTCCAATCTTTTTTTTTTCCTTCTCTCCAAATCTCCAACCACTAAAGCAGGGGCATTCAAGTCTTTTTATTTGGTCAAACCTTTGACTGTTAACTCATAGATAACGGGAGGGACCTATTTGGTCTTTTCGCAAACATCAGGGACCAATTTGGGCTTTATTCCAAACCTCAGGGACTAAAATGGTTTTTGTCCATTTATAGTATAAACCCAAAATGTTCCACAAAGTTTCAATAATATCCAAATTCTCCCATAAGGAATATATCTCAAATGAACAAGTATGCCAAATTTTCCCATAAAGTAGGGATAGTGGCGGGACAAAGAAATAGAAACTTCAAGGGATTGAGGGGTGTGGGCAAAATGTAATCATACATGGTGGACATGGGTAAAGTAGTAATTTGTAATTGGTCAAACATTTGACGGTTAATAAACCTTTAGATCTGTTACATTTTACAGGAGAATTATGCTATTGTTGAAACTTCATAGGGCACTTTGGGCTTATGTTATAAATTCATGGGTCTGTTTTTTTACTTATTTATTGTTGTTGTTATTATTATTATTATATATATTTTTAGGTTAATACTACTTTTAGTCCCTTATCTTTGACTTCATTGACACTTTGGTCTCTTATCTTCAAAAGTGAGACATTTTAGTCCCTTATCTTTTAAAGTTGGGACACCGTTAGTCCTTGTTACTGATCCCGTTAAAAAAAATTAAAAAAGTTTATGATTGACCAAAATACCCCTGCAATTTGGTAGTGGCAGCGGTGGTGGTGGTAGCGGTATTTTGGTCAATTACGTGTTTTTTTGTCTTTTTTTAGCGGAATCAGCGACAAGAACTAACGATGTGAGGCCCAACCCCGAATAGCTTGTTTTACCTCGATTAGTATGCCCTAATCTCGATTAGTGTGTCATATATCATCTCACGTGTACTTACCTTGAGATACGTACCTTAACCCTAATTACATGCATTACCTCGACTAACATGCACTTACCTCGATTTACGTGTGATACCTCAGCATTCGTGCACTAACCTTGAATTGTGTGTCTTAACCTAGATTTAAATGTCTTACCTTGATTTATATGCATTACCTCGAATTGCGTGCATTTGTCTTGATTACCTTGTAATACATGCCCTAACCTAGGAATACGTATATTAGCATTGGACTGTGTGCATTATCTAAGGATTTGTGTCTTGCATTGATTTCTGTGCATGCCTCGTAAACGTGTCTTGACCTAGGAAAATGTGTCTGCACACTAATCTAGAAAGATTCATGGACAAAGCACTAGGCAATAGAATATTCCTACTACACAATCTACTAACTATTAAAATATTATTATCGTAATCCTATATCTTCCATATTATTATATTTCAACCACTACAAGACAAAAACTCACCATCTTCTAAGCATCCTATTATTCTATTTTAAAAACAATGACACTAAAAGACAAAACTTTACAATCTTCTAAACATTCCCAATAAAATATATATACTATTTACATAGATACATATACACATATACTTCTACCTTTTACTACAAAACCCACTAACTCCTAAATACTTTATTTTAATCCTAATTCAAATTTACTAGAAGACAAAACTAAAGTCTTCCAACATTCTTTATTCTTTCCTAAAACCTACACAATATAATACTATATAATTTAAAATACTACAAACTCTACTAACAATGAACAATTCTATCTACACAAACACCTAAATCACTCTTTATTCCCTTTCCCAAACACAATGCACATAAAATCTTACACTTCTAATAAACTAATCTAATATTCTACAATCAAATAACAACTAATTCATGGTCTTCTAATTCCTATGGCCGGCCACATGCTTCAAGACAAGAATATTACACAAATATTTGATTAATGCTACACATGCTCTTACAATCACTCAACCCCATGCACACAAAACACAAGAACACATAAAATAAGCCATATTCTACCCAAAACCCTTCCCATTCTTGACCAACTCACCCATGCTCTCTCAATATTCAAAATACTACAAAAAACACAAGAATTGCATGCCACCCCAACTCCCAAAGCCAAACCACACCCATACTCAAACAATAATACTTTAAAATAACTAATTCTCTTCATTTTTCTCTGTCCTTCGTCCAAACCAAGCAAGAGACTTAGAAAGACTATCTCAAACTCTCTAGGACCCTCAAAATCTCGGCCAAGGCAAGATGAGATAGCAAGACATCTCAAATACTCTCTAAAACCTCAATTTCCCTCTATACACAAGGCTAAAGGTAAGTTTGAGCCATCTCTTCTTTTCCTCATGACTTTGAACATTCATTTATCTCCTATACTCACTAACTAAGCTAGGATTTAAGGCAAAGGTAGAGGACCATTCGGCCAAGGCAATAAAAGAAGCTTTTTGGCACTTTCAAGGGCATTTCTCAAGCATTCTTGCATTCTCTAGCCTAGACTTTCCAAGGTGAGGGTTTCAAACTGATTTTAAAATGTTTTTAAAGTTCATAAGCATGATTTATATGTATGTGGCCTGACATGTGTTGTTGAAGGTTGGATTAGTGGTTTTTGAAGCTTGCTTAGTTGGTTTATACATGTGTTGTGAAGAATGAACTGTGGAGGTTGGGAAATGGCTCATGACCATGTGGTTGAGTACTGAATTTGGTGGTTTATGATGAAGTTTTGGTGGTGGTAGTGTTGGATTGCATGTAGAATTGTGTTGGAAGTGTTGCATGTAAGATTCATGCTTATTTGATGCTATATGTTGAAGATATTGTTAAATTTAGATGTGTTTTAGGGCTGCCATGAAAATGTTTAGCATGAGATCATATGAATCTTGATGATGTTAAAGATGATTAATGGTGGTTGTTGCATGCGATTAAGTATTGAACTCCTTAGTCGGTCAAAATGCTCATTTAATGTTATTTCTACGAGTTATATGATTTTAATTGATGAAATTGAGTTGTGTAGTAGGCTGTCCAGATTTTATGAGGCATGGGAAAATGTGTTTTATGATAATATTGAGGTTAGTTGTTGGTTTATCTTGAGTATGAACATGTATATGAAGTCTATAGTTAGTTATATGCTTGTTAGAGGCTTAATTCTATAGTTTTCATGATGTATTAATGGTGACTTTAACATGCATAGTAGGTTGTCCATGAATTGATAAGTATGAATGCATGTGAATCTTGATGATATAAAGGGAAAATAATAGTTATTATGGCATGTGATTATGTATAGAGAGACCTTTGTTGATTAATTGCTTGGTTGGGGTTGATTCCATGAGTTATATGGCTTTATTTATTATATTTGAGTTACGTAGTAGGCTGCCCGGAAATGTTTAAATGCTTAGAAGAATGTTTCATGTTGATTTTAGGGTCGAATGTTGTTGAATCATAGTGGTAGACATGTATATGATGTCCTTTGATGATTTCGTGTTTGTATCAGTGGATTTCATGGCTTGCATGTGGTTTTAATGATGATATTTTCAATGTTTCAAGGCTGTCCAATAATTGTTAGATATGTATGATGATGATCTAAGTGCTCCTTGTAGCTAATAGATAATGGATCTTGTACCCGGACATGAACCTAAAACCATAATTGCAAATTAGGTCTTCTAAGTGTTAAATCATGCTTTACGTAACTTATAATTGAGGTTTTAATTGAAGTTGTGGACTGCCCAAAAAAATTTATTATAGCCTCATGCATGAATTATATTAATTATTCCTGCACCCGATCTTATATATGATATTATAACACGTTTGTATGCTCCTTATGCATTCGTTATATCGTTAAAATGTATTCTATGGCTTATATTGTATATGATTACATGATTGCCCGTAAATGTATAAATGCTTTTAAATTGGTATATGAAGTGATTATACGTTCTAGCGATGCCTTATATGCCAACATGTCAATATGTGATCATATACATGCACGGAGGCAACCTACTTTGTTGACCTCCTAATGTGAATCATTAAATGTCATAAATGTGCATTGCATACGAGGTTGCAACCTTTCTTTTGGCATGGTAGCGATTCACGAACGCCGGGCGGCATCGGGCTTGCCGGTACTCCCATGACTATCATGGTCCGTATTCCCTCTCTTGCTTGGAACTTTGTTACCCTCGGAGAGTTGAGTCGTAGGTTTGGTGTACAATCCGGAGTACACCCTATTGGGAGAGATAAGAAGTTGTGATCATGATTCGAGGCCGGCTACTATATGCAATGTGAAAGCGAAAGCGTAATGTATCCTTTGAACGGCAGGAACTAAGTGTTATACGGGGCAAAGTGCTACACCTGGAAGTGGTAGGAGCCACCTCTTGAGCCCGTAGGAGCCACCTCTAGAGTCCTGTACGTATCAAAATGTATCCTTTTTACTATGTGTTTAAGTACTTTCGCTTGGTTCCTAGAGGACCTCGGGGATGAAAGATTGTTTATCTATATGTCACTACTATGATTAATACATGAATCGAATGTGATGAAAATCTCTACTGATTATCATATGTTAATGAAATGATGTGGTAACTATATTTATTGTTTCATTATACTTATGCTATATATATGATCTTATTTGTATTACATGACATGTTTCAAAGGAGTTTTCACAAGTTAACCGGAAAAGAATTACAAAAGCCCCGTTATTTGTTTTCCCCCTCACTGAGTTCATAAGGACTCACCCTCTTTATGTCATTACAGGTGAAGCAGAAGTGGAACAGGTGCCTGAAAATAATGTACTTGTTTTTTTGCTAAGAATAATGTTCTTGTTGATGACCATTTGGAGTGACTATGTGTATTACGTGTTTTTCATGAATGTGGATGTTTGCTTAAGGATGTTTGTTGCTTGAGATGAAGACTATTAACTTTGTCGTTGTAAACGACCCTAGTTGTAATTTGCAGTCTAGTTTTGGGTTGTACTATTTATGAATTGGACAAACAATTATTTTCTGCTGCTTTCTTTCATCATTTATGGATAGTAGTAATCATTAGATGTTTCAACTATTAGGTGAAGAATTAAACTAGGTAAGCCCTCTTACAATCATTAAGTTGTTAAGTTGTTCACATGGGAAAGGTAGATGCTCAAATAGGTACTTGACAAACAAACGAGACATAATTATCATGTTAGACTTATTAATCCAATTGGAATCTTCAGGATAATCTAGCGGGTATATCAGTTAATGAGGAAACAATAGTTTTAGTTGTAAACAAATCAAAGATTTGCATTTTGAGGTTTCTTATGTATTAGGCCAAACCAAAGATCCGAAATACAGCCGTTATACTTCCGATTTTTCAAAAAACCTTTGGAGTTCTAGGCTAACGAATAAGCATTAACTATAGACAAACGATTAAAGTCATAAACTGGCGATAATGATTTAAGTCATACCCTATTTTAGCCTCTATAGGTTGGGTTGGGGTGTGACAAACAGTGTCCCAACTTTAAAAGATAAGGGATTGAAATGTATCATTTTTGAAGATTAGAGACCAAAGTGTCAATGAGGTCAAAGATAATGGATCAAAAGTGGTATTAATCCTTTTTTCTTCACAATTGCAGGTGAGAAAACAACAATTCTTCATGAGCATAATACTCATATGGGTGTTGTTTTATTTGATAATATGCACTTTTTGTGGGAGTCTGTGTTTGTCTTGGAGTTCTTTTTTTTTGGCATTATTAAAATTCTTATGTATGTTTAATTTTCTGCGGAATAAAGTTGATGGTTTTATTTTCACTTATTACTCTAAATGTGTTATCTTTCAATTGTGATTTAACATAAAGTTTGAAAGGCTAAGGTTTGATCTCACTACGGAATAAAGTGAGGACCAATTGAAAATAGACATGATTGAGATCACATTACATGCAATTTCCAGCCACACATCCATACTTGATCTATGTCATTGAATATATTTGGTATGGTGATCATTGATGGATCGAGTTACGATGAAATATAACAAAGGTCACTTTGGTCACATGCTGGTATAAAAATATATAATAATTTTGTGTGCACCTATGGTTATCAAATATAATGATTTTTGGAATTAATTCGTAGCCCAAATGGGAGATTGTTGGGTTATTTTAATAACCTATTATTGGTTTTCAAATTATTAACAATCATATTTGTGCTACTATTCTAATTGAAATAATTAAGTGATCTATGATAGTAGATCTCAATAAGACATCTTATTTGGTATGAACTCTATAATGTGTGGTGTCCAATAAAAACTTAATTAAGGTTGTCTATATAAATAACTGGTTTTGGTTCCCAATGCTAATCTATCATATTCTTTCGTCCTCAGTTTTCCATCTCTTCAGTGACACTCGTTGAGAGAATTTGATTAGTCTGTGGAAGACCTAGTCTTAATTCTCATACAAGGCTATTTCATCTTCTCATAACTAACGTCGTGAATTCAGGTACATCGTTCTCATTATTTTGTTATGCAATCTTGATATTCTAAATGAAGTTATGAAATTGATTGAATGAATCTACATATGTTCTAACATGATTCACATATGACAAATATATATCATGATGTTTAAAGTTGACAATTGTATTGCAATGATTATATAATCTATTTACGTTTTTATCATTTTTCTATATTTGCGTTTTGATTTATTTATTTTTTGGACTTTTTAACATTTTAAAGTGAAATTTTTTTATTTTTTTTTAGTTTCATTTTTTAAGTAATATTTTTTATTTTTTTAAAGTAACAATTATAGGTATGAGTAACCGTAGTTTTTGGATACTTAACAATTATGATTACAATCACAGTTGGTGATTTTCAAACCCATTAAATATTTACTATGATTTTGGTTATAGATTATACTAAAGCTCCTACCATGTATGTCTATAGGGGTATGCATGGGTCGGTTTGGACGGTTTAAAGCATATTTTTTTACCCAAACCAACACATTCGGTTAGAAAAAATTAAAATCATAGCTAACTCATACACCTCTCAAAACCACCCAAACCAAACTAATATATTTGAAGAAACCAAACTATCCAAACCAAGCCAAATCATACATTCGGAAGTTGGCAATACGATTATCTCCTAACAAACTTGGAAGTTGGCACTAGGATATTTATAGAAATAACCTTGATATCGAGATTCAGTAGTAGTTTAGTGGTGGATTACTCTTCCTAATGATAGTTGAAATATCGGAGTTTGAATCTCATAGGGGTGGAAGTTAAAAAAAAAAATTCTGATATCTTGAATCTAGTGGTCAAGCCTTTCACCTAGCTAATACAGAAACAAAAGCCACTAGTTCAAAACTAGTAAAATCTTGTTAGAGGCAGTACTAGAATTGCTTTTGACTGTGGATTCTGCATCTATTTCAAACATGATGTAAGATAGTTCACCAATAGTTGCAAACTAGTAAGCATTCTTAAGGGCAATAGCTTCCGCTTGTAAGGCCGATTGGCACCAAATAGTTGACTTGTCCTCCTATGGTGACACCTATGTCATTCGTAACAACAAGGGGCTAAATTAGAATTTTTCTCATTGATACTAAAATCATTGAATTAATACTTATATATATAAAAAATTCAATGGAAGCTAAATTTATTTTTTAATCCAAAAATATCTTCAAAATGCATTTTTTAATTGAAGTGAACGGGGACTGCATAAGTAGCTCTGCCCTTGCTCACAAAAACTAGGAATGACAATAGTTTGAATAACCGCAAAAAATGACAAAATTATTTAGAAAGCTAATAACTATAACCGTAACCAAAACCTAATAACTTTTAAAACTACTAACCATAACCGTAACCGTTAAGTATTTAAAAAAATGTCATTAACTTTAACCGTAACCATTTAACTAATAAAAAAATAAAAAATTAGTTTAAATAAAAAAATAAAAAATGTAGGAAACATTAATTTAGATGTAAAGAAACTAAAAATGATTAGTTAGTCTTCTATTATTGAGCTTAGTCCACTTCCTTTTAATTGAGTTTAGTTCAAAGTTTTATCATTTTAATTACTATATATATATATATATATATATATATATATATATATATATATATATATTAAATTTTTTAATTAAATTAATAATCGAATTTCGTGTTCTGATTTTTTTAACTAAAAAATCGAAACCTAAACGCTTGTCGACTATCATTTATAAAATCTAAAACCTAACGAATTTCCTATCGGTTTTTGTTATTAGGTTTGTATCAAACAGATACCCATCGGTTTTGCAATCCCTAACTTAAATTTGTTTAATTAAATTAATAATAGAATTTCGGGTTCTGATTTTTTAACGTAAAAAACATAAGCCTAATCACCCGTCAGTTATCACTTATAAAATTCAAAACTTAATGGATTCCCTATCGATTTTTGGTATCAGATTTTTATCAAACAGATACCCGATGATTTTGCCATCCCTAGCAACAACTGCAGCAGCAACTCTTTTATTAGAGAAAGTATAATACACATTTTCTTTTGGATCATGTGGGAACACAGTTAGCCAAGATGGAGCATCATAATACACCTTTAGATAACGATTGATACATTAGAATGAATTTGGACAGGAATGAAAAGAAACTGAAAATGAAATAAACTTGAAAATGAAAATAACATGTTTGATACGCTCTAGAAATGAAGACAAAAATAAATATATTAATTCTAAACCGGTAATTGGTACTCTGTATACAAGAATAATAATGGTAATTACTTGTATAATATGACAAGATTATTTTCATTTTTATTATAATATTAAAAAAAGAATAAACATGAACATAAATATAAACAACATAAACATAATAAATAATAATTATAGTAATAATAATATAATAGTATTATAGAATTACCCCTTTATTATTATTATTATTATCATAACTAATACTACTACTACTACTACTATTATTATTATTATTATTAGGGTAAAATGCAGCAGAGGTCCCCATTGTTTACTCAAAAATCAATATAATCCTCATTGTTTCAAAATGCTCAAAAAGGTCCCCAATGTTTATAAATATGCTCATTGTGGTCCCCACCGTTAAAATGTTGGTTAGTTTTAACATATGTAAATAGTATTTTAGGGGTAAAATTGGAAAATTACAAAAAACACAAAATTTCACACGAAAAATACCAAAAAACACACACTAAAATAAACAAAAACACACACAGAACACACACGAACACACACACCAAAACACACACAAAAATACACACGAACACACCAAAACACACACTAAAACACACACCAAAACATTCACAAAAACATTATACACACACGAACACACACAAAGCCAAAAACAAATACACAAACTCGCGGGTGGTGGTGGTGGTGGTGCTCGCGACGGTCGAGGTGGTGTTCGAGGGTGGTGGTGGTGCTCGCGTGGGTAGAGGTGGTGTTCGCGTGGGTGGAGGTGGTGTTCGCGGGTGGTCGTGGTGGTGGTGCTCGCGTGGATGGAGGTGGTGTTAGCGGGTGGTGGTGGTGGTGCTCGCGTGGGTGGAGGTGGTGTTCGCGGGTGTTGGTGGTGGTGGTGCTCACGTGGGTGGAGGTGGTGTTCGCGGGTGGTGGTGCTCGCGTGGGTGTTGGCTTGCGGTGGTGACTGGCGATGCGGGTGATGGTGGTGGCTTGCGGTGTGGTGGTGACTGGCGGTGTGGGTGAGAGTGGTGGCTTGCGGTGTGGTGGTGACTGGCCGTGGTGGTGATTGGCGGTGTGGGTGAGGGTGGTGGCTTGCGGTGGGCTTACGTGGGTGGGGGATGGTGGCTCGCGTGGTGGGAGGCGTCGTTCTGATGGCTGGTAGGTGGTGGTGGTGTTGGCCGGCGGCTGGTAGGTGGTGGTGGGGTGGACCGGCGTGGTCTGTTTGGTAGGGGTGGGGGGGGAGGTGGGTGGGGTGGAAGAGGAAGAAGAAGGGAAGGATAACTTTGTAATTTTTTGATTCAGTTAGGGTAGTTTAGTCATTTTATGCATTTTCAGTTAGATTTTTAACGGTGGGGACCACAATGAGCATATTTATAAACATTGGGGACCTTTTTGAGCATTTTGAAACAATGAGGATTATATTGATTTTTGAGTAAACAATGGGGACCTCTGCTGCATTTTACCCTTATTATTATTATCATTACTATTATTGTTATTATATTATTTTTGTAACTATTATTTTATTATTGCTATTATTGTTGTTGTTGTTGTTAGTATTATTATTATTATTATTATTATTATTATTATTATTATTATTATTATTATTAATATTGTTATTGTATTATTATTGTAACTATTCTTTTATTGTTATCATTATTGTCATTATTATTGTAACTATTCTTTTATTGTTATCGTTATTGTCATTATTATTGTAATTATTATTGTTATTGTAATTATTATTATTATTATTAAAGTTATTATTATTGTAATTTTTATTATTATTATGATTATAATTGTTATTGTTATTATTATTGTAACTATTATTATTATTAATATTATTGTTGTAAATATTATGTTTTGACCTGGTATTTTGGTCAGTTGAAAAATAAGTTTATTTTCAAACACATAAAAATGAACTAATTCCATGTGTTTGCTCTGGAAAGGCTAATATCATATAACGGGAAATGAGATTATCTTGGGAATGAAATTTTCAAGTTAATTCCCTCATACTAAATATGGAATTTAAAATAGAGTTAGAAATCTCATTTCATTCTCAATTCATTCTAATATACAAATCACTACCTTCGTTTGCCAGCTGGGAAAGTAATCCATCCGGACATGCTTTGTTTTTCTTCTACCTTGTATTTCACGCACTTCTCAGCTCTAAAAATTAACAATATCAAAATCCTCTTTCACTTTTTCTGGCGATTTTTATTGCATTGATCATTGTTTCAGGTGGGGTTTGAGATTGGAGTTTTTTTTTTTTTTTGGGTCTAAAAATAGCACTCTATGCATGTGTACTTCTAATGATCAATAACACAATCATCACTCACTTGAAAACCGACCGACTATGAATCCAAAGGGCATTGCCAATTCATTAGTCCAATTTTGTGTTCTATAGTACACCAACAATCATCAATTCATCAAGGTTTATAGTGAGATGTTCTTCAGTACAAAATAGACTATCTGTTCTTCATTCCTCACCTGTGAATTACTTGCGATAAGAAAGTACAAGAACATAACCTAAAAAGGTTTTCCAAATGTCAATTTGCAATGGATATGAGAATTTTTTGAGTGTTTGTAATCAAGAGCCGCTTACAAAGGGTTATGAACTTCTTAAAAGAACACGGAAAGGTAACATCAAGAATGTTAATACTACATTGTTACTATGAAAAAATTGAACATCTATTGCAAGAAATGGAGTATATGATGAAGCTGATTAAATTCTTATATATGTTTCAGGAGATCTTCACTGGAAAATTGTTTCTGTTTATATTCATCGAAGTGGGCAGGTGAGCTCCAATGATTTTGCATACCATGTTCATGTGACTTACCTGGCCTATTTAAAAGTTTTGAGTATAAGCCGAGGACGTTGGGTCCCTGGGGTTTTACCCAATAAAACTCGCACACGAACCCCAACTACCTGAGGGAACCTCCGGATCAATTTTCAGTTTTATGTTCCAATCAGCTTACTGTTCCGATTTATTTTGAGGGTGATGCTGAAAATGAAGAGCAAACATGTCGGAAATACCATCACCAAGAAAAAGAAAAGTACCAACATCCCTTACTCAACATCTCGTATATATAAAAATTTAGCAACCTAATTCGTTACATAACTTAACAGGCCTTAAGTACAACATTTCTCGAAATCTGCAGGCCAAGTCCATAACGCCTATGTTGAAGAACTGATAGGCGGCCCCATGTATTCCGTTTAAAGGAACTTCATCGCGACTTGTTTTCATTGAACCAGCGTGCAAAATGGCCAACAGTAATGCAATATATCAAGTTTGGTCTACTGCAATTCAACGCCCTCAAATCAGCAATATAAATCTTCATATCAGTACAAATCTAGCATCACTGCAGCAATTATCTCATTTTTCAATACTTTTTCCTCTGTTGTATCTTCAATCTCTTTCATTTCTCTTCTGCTGCGCCAACAGTAATTCCCTCTCCGCCTGACAAGCACATAAAGACAGCAAAGTGACTAAACAAATGATGTTAACATGAGCCAAAGGCTTGATTTCCAATATACAGACAATATGAAGGTAAATGAAAAACAAGTCCTGGATATAACAATTTTGTTATTACATGAACAAAACGAAACCAATTTTCAACAATAAATATTCACATTTACGTTTGAGGTTACTAATAAGAACATATTAACTTTTGTGTTTGAGAAAATAGTTCAAGTAGAACAAATCCTGGACCTAAAGAACAGTGGCCGTTACCGCTAACATAAGTGCATTCCATGTGGCAAGAGACATCCTAGCTAAACATGTATTCAATTATGCTTAGTTCACAGGTGACATATATATCAACACAAACCAGAGATGATATCAAGACAATAAGAAATTATCTGGAAAATCACAAAGACAAATCAATGTTTTCTACTTTGAGAAAAACATAGGGAAGAATATAAAAAGAAAAATAATAACAAAGACTAAAAGTATGAAGCTAGAGTCCTAGTATTGGAGAGGATCAGTGATATATGATCCCTATTTCGGAAATGAAGTGTCCAATTTTCAAACTTTGAATTCCACTTAGAACTGCATATATAATTGAAGCATCTATAGCTAAACATTATAATATAGATAGATTACAAAGTAATGCGTCTGTATTAACTTACGTGGAGCACAAGCACTCATGATGATGATTCCAAATCCCATTCTTTAGGATGGATATGAATCTTCAGTCCTTCATTACCAAAATCTAGTTGCTCTTCTTGAATTTTTCTTGCTGAAATTGCAGCAGAACGATTGCACCACATCACCTCAATCATCTCTAGCGTATCAATGTCTCCAATACCAGGAGGGATCTCCTCAAGTTGCTCACATTTGTGTAGGTGTAGACGCTTAAGGCAAGGAAAGTGATCACGGTAAGCACTCCATTGGACAACATTCAATGTATCCAATTTCAAGAATTTGAGTTTTGGAAATGCTTCATCCTCCATCTCCCATTTTTCACCCTCAAATGCATTGCCCAACAATTTGAGAACCTCTAGATTGCAAAGCATGGCAAGCTGTGAAATTGCACTCCATGGCATGTAGAAATTTGACAAAGTTAACTTCTTAAGATTTGAGGGAAAATTAAATTTGCATGGATATTTCCCCTCACCATTGTAAAACACCTTCAATGATTCAAGTTGATTAAGAAAGTTCAACATTGGGAACTGATTGCAATTTCTAGCAGCATCCCATGAATCCAAAAATATGCATTTCAGTTTTCGAATGCCACGTATCTTTCTCATCATCTTCTCCATGTTATCTCCATAAGAAAGAGATGGTGTGGAAAAAGTTTGCAAATTATCTACTATGAAGGAGTTCTCAAGTCTATAGGGGTTTAAATCAAAAGAAGCACTTTCACTGATACACATATGCCTCAACTTCCCTATATCCCATATAGAATCTGGTACAGTTACAACTTCAGCTTTTAGTGCTTTGACACAAAGTGTTTCTAGGTTCCGAATATTGGCAATTGATGGTGGAATTGAATCTACATAGCCTTGAACACTCAAGTATCTCAAATGAACAAGTATGCCAAGAGTTTCGAAAGAGTCTCCAATTATGATATCTTCCAGAACCAAAATTTTGAGAAGCTTAAAGTTGTAAAAAATGAATGAGATATCACAGGAATCACTTTGCAAGATGTCATTAGCAGCAAAGAAAAGCAATGTTCGAACAAGTGGTCCAGAAGGTCTCAACAAAATGAAATGATTTCTTTTAGAATAAATGCAAAGGCGACGTCGGTTATATGTTATAGGTGTTGAGGGATAAGAATGAGTAGCAGCCATACCATATTCCAGATTATCATTAGAGGAAGGAAAGTGTACATCATATCCATGGATCAACTGCCAAAACTTCTCTTCTTCTGCTTTGTTCAAGCAGAACTCACGCAAGAGATCATGAACACGACAAGATTTTACCCCGCCATTGGATTTTTCTTGAGCAATTGTTACTAGGCTTCTTCCAATCAGGTCCATCAAGTAATTCTCTGCTACATCCTCTAAGCTCCTCAAGTTAGGATGTTTAATAAATCCTTCAGCGATCCACAATCGTATCAACTTCCAGACTGGAACTTCTTTATCCTCTAAAAATGCTCCAAAATACAAAAAAAAACGGCTTCAAGTCACCCGGTAAATGATTGTAACTCAATTCTATTATGCCTTTGCCCTCTGCTTCTGCACTAAGTACTCGTGAATTTAAAGTTTCTGCAATTTCTTTCCAGTGATCTTCTTTTCTCTCCATCTTTGCAAGAAACCCAGCTATCAAAACTATTGCAAGAGGTAAACCTTTACAACTTTTTGCAATGTGAATTCCAACTCCCACTAGTTCTGGAGGGCAACTTTCCTCATGAAATACCTTTTTCCTTAGTAGTTCCCAACTTTCATCAGCAGAGAGTGGATCAAGAGGTTGTAGTATGCTACCATGTTGAACTTGGGCTGCCAACTGTTGTAATCTAGTTGTGAGGATAATTCGACTTCCATTGTTGTCATTTGGAAAACATCTTCTTAGATCATTCCAAGCCTCAATACTCCATATATCATCGAGGATTATAAGGAACCTCCGTCCCTTGAGACTTTTGTATAGCATGTGAGCTAGTTCCTCATCGGTCTTATCATCAATTTTATGATCAGAAAGTTGAATAACCTGGCCTAAGAACTCCAACAATAACTCCCTCTTTTTATATGATTGAGAAACAACACACCAAGCACGAGTATAGAAGTAATCAATGACTGAAAGATCATTATACAGTTTCTTGGCGAGTGTTGTTTTGCCTTGACCGGCCATTCCAACAATTGAGATAATGCGCAATTGTTTCGGTTCTCCAATAAGTCGCTCAAGCATCTTTTCTATCTCCTCCTTGAAACCGATCACATCATCGTCAATTGGTGGCTTATTAGTTTGTAAAGTTGAAGTGTGGTCTTCAAGCTTCACATTTAAGAAATCTTTTTGAGAATCATCGCGACATTGGAGAGCCAACTCTCGAGAGCTAGTGGTCAACAAAATCTTGCCCAAGTTTCCTTTATCTGGTAAAAATCTTCTCATGTCATTTAATACATCAATATCCTCTACATCTTCCAAGATGATAAAATATGAAGCAGAGTCGAGAAGTTGGTACACCAATTCTTCTAACTCAGCTTCGCTCTTATCACTTGTACACGCTTCCTTAACTCGATGAAATACACTATTAAAACTACATGAAGCATTACGTAAGAGGTCAAGCAACACCTCCTTTTTCCTTTGTTTATAAGATGAGACAGAAATCCACGCCTGAATTGGGAACCTCATTCTTATATGATGGAAATAGAAGACTTTCTTAAATTTCTGCCTAAAATCAGTGTAAGCGAAAAAGGGGATTATATGAAGCTTTGGGTCTTTGCTCAAAATACGATCTATAATTGACCCCGTGTCACCAAATTCCATCTCGACTTCTATCTCCTTAGGTACAAGCTCTCGTAGGATATCAGTAAACAAAAACAGACAGTACAAGATCGGAGTATGTGTAGCTAGAAATGAATCAGTGACATACTCTACCTCATATGCCATACCTGCAATGCTTTGAATGAGATCCTTTAGGTAGGCGTCTTCTTTGTGGGTCTTCAGCATTTCCATGAGGCGAGATGTGACCAACCTTAGCTTGTTTTGAAGCTCTTCAATGGAAATCTTCAAATAGCCAAGTGAATCAGCAGCCTTGGTTTTCAACAGTTCCTCCAGATAATTCTCCACAAGATGCTCCATAAAGCCGAGTTGATCAGTAGTAGGGTAGTCCATTCTTGATGGCCTTATAAGCTCCTTTTCATTAACCCATTCGTCTATGAATGTCCCATCACGTATTGGCTCCAAAATTTTGGTTAGCTTATTAAGCCAATCAATACGTTCAGATATGCACATATTCTGGATATCACTTGAGAGGAGCTGCGAGTTTACCTTTCTCACCAAAGATTCGATTTCTTCTAGTGAACCATCTTTAAGCTTCAGTGGGGGAGGATCCATGAGAAATGCTTTGAGGATTTCAACATCTCTGAAAACGCTTCTCGCCGGTGGGCTACCAAAGGAAGTTTCATATTTGTTCGATAAACAGTAAAGACGTTCATAGACGGCATCAAAACTAGGGACATCCATCTTCCTCAATGTCTCTCCCTCCATACTTCTCTGCTTGTGACTACAGATCAGTGGAGGTAGCAGAGATGACAGATACTATGAATTAAGGTCCCCTTTTTTGTTGTCAAATATTTTTTTAATTTTTTTTGGTGTTTTTATGTTGTTTGGAAGAAAAACTGTAATACCCCAAAGTTTTAATAATAATAAATAAAACATTAATATGTGGTGTATTAATTTATAGACCATTGCTCATGATTCGGTGCACTATTTTGAGATCTATACTTTTGGTTAAAGAATGTTAGTAAGGGAGTGATGCTTATCATCATAGTATAAGTTATAATATTTTAAATTGATAAATATTTATAGTTGTTAACTTTAGGTAATTTGTAAAGTAAAAATTTAACTTACCTTAAGAAATAAAGAATAAATTAAGATAGATAATGATATATTATTAGTCATTATAGTGGTAGACTAATTCATGTAGGTGTTAGAAATCATTGTTAAGCCAAAGTTTTGGTTGCTTTCGGTTTTGGCTAATCATGCGCATCATTTCAACAATCCATTTTAGAAACTTTTTATTATATTAAGGGTTAAATTCACTTTCTACCCCTATTCTTTATATAAAATGACACTTATTAACCTTTATCTTTAAAATTTTCATTTACTAACCTTGACTTGGGTCAATATTAATAGAATTAAACTTCCGTTAGAATAAAATTTTAAATTTACTAAATTACCCTCAAAATTAATTCTAAATACAAAATTACCCTTCCAAAAACAAAACAAACACCCCCAAAAAAATCTCATCCCTTGGGAACAAAAAAAAATATATAAACAAAACTCACCCCTTTTCGGAAAAAAAATAATAAAAAAACAATCTCACCCCCAACCCCTACCCGTAGATCCCCAAACCCCTACCCACATGGCAGATCCTCCACCCCACCCAGCGACGTTGACCACCACCTCACCCAACCGCAACCATCATTTACACCCAACAGACCCCCACCTCGCAATAACCACCAAACCCAGCTCCCATATTACAATGACCACTAAACCCAGCTCCTACATCACGATAATCACCAACCCAGCCCCTCACCCGCGGCTGACTACACCCTAACCTTCCCTTCTTTTTTTTTTTCTTTTTCTGTATAGTGTGTGTTCCTGTCTGTGCTAGCGTTAGGTGTGGTGTTTGTGTGTGTGCTGATTGCCTCTGTATGTGTATTTGCTCGTGGTGTCTTTGTGTGTGTGGTTCCTGTGTCTTTGTGTGTATGTGTGTGTTTGTGTTGGTATGTCTCCGTGTGTGTGTCGGTGTGAGTGTTCAGTGTGTGTATTGATGATGATGAGGAAAGTGTTTTTTTTTTTTTTTTTGGGGGGGGGGGGGGGGAGGGGTTGGGTTTAATGGTACGGCTATTTTTGTTCAAAAATTTGGAAGAGTTATAATGTTTGTTAAGTTTTTAACAGTAAGTAAACAGTAAGGTTAGTAAGTGGAATTTGTAAAGATAAATGGTAGTAAGTGTCACAATGTATAAATGATAGAGGTACAAAGTGAATTTAATTCTTATATTAATCCCACCTAATTTTATTCATCATTATTATATTTCAAATCTTCTACTATAAAAGACTAGCTTTGCAGCGATTAAACATTTCAATATGAAGAAAATTAGACCAAAGTAGAATTTTGGTATTGCAAGCCAAGTGTTTCTAAGCATAGTGACTTTTGCGTATAAGGCTTCTGATTAAATTGTCAGTGTATCCAAAGTAAGTAGTTTATCTTTCTTTTTAATTTATTCTATTTGTTGTTCTGTAAATATTGTTCAGTTCATTATTCTGTTATTCGTTCATGATTCTTATTCAGTTATTTGTATTGATCAATCTGATAAGTCAATCTGAGTCTTTAATTCAGGTCCTACGAACTATACAAGCTATGTATCGAATTTTATGCGGTTGGGAGTTAATTAGCCGTCTCTTGTTGTCGACTACTGTTATCGACTATTATGAACGTGTGAGTCTGAACTTGTGATCGTACTACTATTAAGTAGCCACGGCTTGTTATAGTGTTCCGTAATGCCTGAGATTATTTCGCGATTATTTGGCTATTTATTGATCTTTGAACCTTTGCTTTTTTGGGGTAAATCTACTTATTGAGTTTTGTTTCGCTCACTCTTTTTATTTTTTCTTTGCAGACAACAAAGTTAGATCGGGGTTTATCGGGCTAGAAATCATGTGAACATAATTAAAGATTTGATTGAATTTGTTGAGATATATAATTATTATTATTTTTGGAGAATTCTTTTGTAATTAAAGTTATAATGCTTATTTTTCGGGACTATAGAAGCTCTAGATTATTTGTTTATCAATGGATTCTTAGCTCGTTTTATCGAGAGATTTGAGCCTTGTAGGCTTAGGGGAACTTATCTTTCTAGGTGCGCGGCGGTTTCATTTTGAATTTACTGCGTTAAAATTCGGAGCGTGACAAAATATTTTTCAGAATTCACACACTTTACTACCACCCCATTCAAACACTAAAAAATATTTTTAAAAAGAATATTTTCTCTTAAAATTATTTTTGCCTAATAAATTATTTTACGGCAAATAAGCGGAGCGTAAGATGCAATTTGTGCTGTCAACGTTTACTGAAACCACCACTTCTATATTATTAGTACCCTTTTTCTTCTCTTTGTTTCTTTAATTTTGAAGACATATCTTAAGGACTTTGGAAAACTAGAAAACATTAAAAAATGTGCGCTTGGGTATGCTCATGCGCAAACTGCACGAGAAATAAGGGAATCGAGCACATGAGCTTTTTGTACCCAAGAATTAAAATTAACACCGTTCTGAGTGTTCATGCACATGAGCTATGCGCATGAGACAAAGTCGGATTCCATTCCGAGGTAACAAGAGTTCTTTGAGGAATCCTTCTTCAGTCAAGTCATCGCCCAAAATCATCCACTCACTAATATGTAAGCTTTACATAAGTAGTTGGGTTCTGAACTGACCGAAGAATTCTTTTTCTTTGAGAGCGTGACTTGTCATTTACAAGAGCAGATGCCACGACTGCTGGGTTTTATTTATATATTTATTTACAATGTTATTATTTTTTCACAACTGTTGGTGAGAAAGCAGCAAGTCTTCGACATGATAGATGCTTGTGAAACTATCGTACACACAAAGACAATCAGGCGCGAAGAATCCTTGCAAATGTCAAATCGTTCGGGCATAATGTGTGTGTGGAGTGTGAACTTCGCATATCAGAATAGCGGATTCAATCGGAGACCAAAGGGATCCCAGACCCCTCCAAAATTATTTTTTTTTAAAAGTTCCCCCCCCCCCCCCCCCCCCCCCCCCCACCCCCCCCAACTTGCATAAAAATAAAAAATAAAAATAAATCTTCATCTTAAAAAAACAAAAACAGAGACAAAAAACTTAAAAAAAGGAATAAAGTGGTAACTTTTTTTCTTTTTGTCTCCTAATGATTAATCTAATTTAATTAAAAATAATATTTTTTTCTTTTGTTCTTCTTCACAAATCCGAAACTCCATTCTCAACTCTTCACCATTTTCTTCGTCCACCTCTAATTCTTCTCCCTAACAAACCATCTTAAATTCTTAATTATTGCATAATAAAATACACACCACATAATCAAGCAAAGGGCCAAGGCAAAGCTAAGGTAATATATCATGAAATGATGAAAATAATTATACTATGCTTATTTATTAATTTTTCTTGGCTAGATAATTTTATGAATGCATAATTTATTTTGTTAATTTTTGTTTTACAGTGGATGAACATCTACAAGACACCAATAAGTGAATAAGGTAAGCAATTTGACTAAAATACTTATGATAATAAATTTTTAGTTATATTATTTTTTTAATTATATTCTAATAGTTAATATTATGTAGCAAATATATAATTGTAGTGATAAATTTCAGTAAGATGTAACTTATTAATTTCTTGCTAGTTAAATACATGAATAGAATAAATTTAAAATTGTAGTAATTTTTTATAATGTTTATTTTCTGTTAGATGATATTTATTTATTTTTTAGGCTAGGTAATTTTATTATGGATAATATTTTTTATTGGATATATATGTACATAATTAATTAAATTCAGATTTATCAAATTTATTTATTTAACTATTCTAAATTGTCGAGGTTGAAAGTCTCACAGTTGGATTCGGGAGCTACTTTGGCCGAGCTGGACTTCTCTGATCCGCCTCCGAGCTAGACTTTTTTGGTCGGCTGCCGGACCTGCACAAGGAAAGTAAGGAAAAGGCGGGGTGACGACCCGGATTTTCCCCTCAAGCGTGCGAATGATTAGTATGCCCGAGCTGGTAAAGTAGCTGAGAGTAGAGATCCCCTTAAATGAAGAGGGTGGAGCTCTATTTATACTAAGTTCGGGTCTGACAGCATTTAATGCGATGCAGCTTTATGTCCCATCAGTGCCTTATGTCCCATCGGAACAGCTGGAACTGAGGTCGGGGTTAACGGGGTCGGGTTAGTCATCTAGGTTGGACATTGAGCTGAACGCGCTGTCAACAGAGCGCGGATTAGCCCGTCTCAGCTCAGAATGGTCGGTTCACTTGGATCAGCTCGGGAACCCCTCGTCAATTCCCCCCCCCAAGTCGAGATCGAGAGGGTGAGATCTAGACAGAAGTTAATCCCGAGTTGAAGGTGCCCGACCCCGATAGAGTAGAGATGGCCACGTCAGCGGTGCATGCCCAACGGATGGCTGCCACGTCACCTGGCGGTTCTGGCGAGACGCGACGTTTGGTCTTCCCGAGGCGACTTTCAGGGGCGCCTATAAATAGGGCCAGCTCCTCCGAGATTTCACTGCATACTTCACTTTCTATTTCTCAAGGAATTTAGGTCGGACGCAAGAGTGGTCGGACGCAAGAGTGGTTGGACGCAACTAGCTCGGAAAGAATATTCTCAGGATTCTTCAGCTCGGACCAGAATAGTCGGCCACACTCCGCGGTTGAGAGCATTAGGTACGTCCCGACTCCCTTTAGTCATTCCTGTACATTTGTATTTGCTGTAGACAGGATGGGGAGGTCGGAATCAGAAGATTCTCAGGCAATGGAAGTAAGGTCTTATGGCGGAGATGAAAGTCCGCCGAGCTCGGCATCCACCTCGAATAGGATCCGCGGCGGAGAGAGCACCAGCTCGTCCTCAGGGCCGGCTCGGAAACTTAACCGCGAGGAGAGCGACGATGACTGCCAAGTTATTGGGGTCAGACTGGTGCGAGAGGAGGCAGAAGAGGACCCTTTGGCCGACCTGGGAGAATTCGATGTCGGGGAGGATGAGGAGCCGCTGAATCGACTGGAGGGCATCGAAATACCACAAGAGTTCTTAGCCGGGGTGTCTGCCACCGAGCCGATCGAGGCTGTCCCAGTCAGTGCTGTTCAACCTCGGAGCTCGGCTTCAGCTAGCGCTTTTTCAATTCGAGGGAAGAGGATCGAGCAGTTGTTTGCCTGCTGCAAGCATGAGTGCCATTCCACCGTGCAGATGGCGAACGCAAGGCTGAGGAACTGGTCAGTTGACCGGCATCACAAGTTGAAGGTTCCATGTCGGCAAGAATCGGCGTGTTACCCCCCAGCCAACCACTACACCCTATATGATCTGGCCTTCGACGTCATCCAGCTCCCCCTCCCTGGCTTCATCGTTGGAATCCTGAACCATTTCGAGCTCAGCCCGGGTCAGATGTCACCGAATGGTTGGGCCATAATGGTGGCTTTCTACGTGTTCTGTTTGGAGAAGGGAGTGGAGCCAACCTTGGGCCGATTCAGGCATTTCTTCGTATGTAAGCCCAACCCGAAGCAGCCAGGGTGGTTCCACTTCGCCGCTCGGGTCGGCCACTCCGTATTCACCAAGTGGCACTCCTCTAACAAGGGTTGGCATAATGATTACTATTGGGTGGAGTCGTCTGTGAATCCTGGATGTAGGCTAGACTGGCTCCCGAGCCTGAGGAAAACCGTTAACGATGACCCTAAACTCTCAAAGGAGGAGCTTAGAGAAGTTGCAGTGCTCAAGCCCGCGCCCGGGATGCTGATAGACATTGACAGTGTGCTGAAATGGGAGTGAATCTGGGATTCCAAGTTATTTGGTCGGGAGCCCGACCTCTCGAGGGATCATCCCCACCTGATTCCTGACCTGGAAGGAAATGACGGGACTGGCTCGGAAGAGGGTCAGTTTGCAGGATTGGCGTCAGACCTCCCGTCCCGTTTATTAGCTTCGCTTTTAGTTGGGTCTTCGACTCACTTTTAACCCCTTTACTTTATTTTTTGTAGATATGGCGGATATGAGGAAGCTTGCGTACGCCCAGGTACGGAGGAAGGGTGAAGTCAGTGGCGATGCTTCTGCTCGGTCAGGACCGGGCGGCACTGGACAAGGCCAAAGGCAACGCCCCAGCGGCCAAGGGCGTGAGGTCGGTCCCGAGGTCTCTTCAAAATGGGCTTCGGGGTCCCCTTTGCCGAAGAAATCAGGGTCGAGCCTAGCGATCCCGGAGCGCTCTTCCCCCCGATCCGAGAACAGAAAGCGACCTCGGCCCGGGCACTCTGGGAAGGGCAAGGACACAGAGTTCAGCCCTCCCGACCAGCACTTCATGGAGGCGTCCAAGATGGATCGCGACCCCAAGCTGGCGACGGTCCCAGCTGAGCAACTCTCGCTGGACTTGAGGACGGCCATTGTTACGGTAAGTCCTTAACCATCTTGTCAAGGTCGCATTCTTAGCTCGGCTAATTGCTTTATCTTCTGCTGAACAGGCCGAGTCCCACATCCTCTCTACCCCCAGCTTCTTAATCAAGGCCCAAACTCACTGCGTTGAGCTCGAGCAACGGTATGTGGATGCCCGAGCCGAGCTTGAAACAGTGAGAGAGGAGGCCGCTCAGAGGCAGAGGGCTGATACGGCGGAGGTCGAGCATTTAAGGAAGGAGCTGGACCTAGAGAAGGGCCGACGCGAAGCCGCGGCCAAGGACGTCGATCGCTACAAGCGAGAGAAGCAGGAGGCAGAGTCCAAGTTTAAGGAACTGGCGGAGCGGGTCGGCGTCCAGGGGGAGAAGGCAGTGGAGGCCTTCAAGTCCAGCGACGCGGCGGTGGACTGGTTGGCCACGGAAGGCGGGGCCATGGCGAAGTACGCAGAAATTGAGTTCTACTTCCGAGGTCAAGTTGCGGCTCGGGAGAGAGCGAAGACTTTCTTTCCATCCTCCAAGAACGACTACATCGAGATCTTGGAGGTCCCGCCGCCAGAATTCTGGGAGATCCCCGAGCTTCCGTCCGACCTGATATCCCAGGCCAAGGAGGTTACTGAGTTTGTCCAGAAGGGCCTGGACCAGGTTGGGGATGAAGCTGAGGCCACCACCTCCGCTGCCGCGCCAAAATAGATTTAGCGATGTTTCCCTAGTTGGGCTATTGTAATTTTGCCCGAGCTGGGCCTTTGTAACAACTTTCCGGTTTTAATGAAATATTTATTTTGGCTTTATTTGCGTTTTAATTGAGTTCGTATACGTGTACTTTTCTCTTCGCAAATTTTTCCTCAAGTTAGTGGGGTCGGACCAATTTTAATGGTCCGTACAAACTTAGGCGTAATAATTCGAGCTGGACGCGACTAATGATTTAACATCTTAATCCGAGCTGGTATAATAAGGGCAACTCATAATGGTTACCAATTCGAAATCGTCAGTCCGTTATAAAATTGGTCAAACTAATGTCGACAAGTATTGAGCTCGAGTTTAGACCCAAGCTAATATACCGACCTGAGGCCGGAATGCACCGAGTTGGAACTTAATCCGAACTGGCAAAATTAATCAAATTGTTATCAATTGTGCCCGAGCTGGTTTACTTTGTCGTTTGCTCGTGATTAAGCGTAGCCACCGCGTTAATCTGAGTTCGAGGCATTTCACCGTTGCAGCATTTACGCCCGGGTCGGGTATTGTGCTGGTTTGTGTACTTATTCCCAAGTCGGGAATTGTATTAGTTTTCAAAATCGTATTGTATTGAATTCGCACAAGTAATGTTTCGGCCCGGGGCCGTTTACAAAATATTACGGCTCGTGGCCGTGGACAGAATATTCCGGCTCGGGGCCGTTTTTATACAAAATACCGCTTCAAATGTTCTGAATGCCATGCATTTTTTAACAGTTTTCCGTTCTTGTCTCGAAGGTAGAAGGTCCCGGGCCAGACTTCTTTCATGACTTCGTAGGGTCCCTCCCAGGTCGGGGAAAGCTTGTTAGTGGGGCGCGGCAAAAAGATGGCCTTTCTGAGTACGAGGTCACCGATCTTAATAGGCTTAGGCTTGACCTGTTTGGAGAAGGCTCTTTTCATTACAACTTTGCTGGCCAGCATTCTGATTTGAGCTTTAGCTCGGAGCTCTTCGGCGAGGTCGAGCTCTTCACGGATCCGTGCTCCGTTTAATTCTGGGTCATGGTGGAGGGTTCTACTGGTTGGAGATCCGATCTCCACTGGCAGCACCGCTTGAGTGCCGAAGGTCAGTTCGAAGGGCGATTCTCCCGTCGCCGAGCTGATATTGGTCCGCTGAGCCCACATCACTTCTGGGAGAACTGATGCCCATTGGCCCTCTGCTTCCTCCAGCTTGGTTTTCAGACCCTGCAAAATGATTTGGTTAGTCCTTTCAACTTGGCCATTACTTTGAGGGTGAGCAACAGACGAGAATCTGAGGTCGATCCCAATCTCAGCACATTTGCCTCGAAAGTATGCACTGTCGAATTGCTTGCCGTGGTCGGTGACGATGACCTTTGGTACCCCAAATCGGCAAATGATGTTTTTCCATACAAAATCCCAAGCTGCCTTTTCTGTTATTCTGGCAACACCTTCAGCCTCGGGCCATTTAGTGAAGTAGTCTACGGCCACGAAGGCGTGTTTCTTTTGGCCGGCACTGGTCGGCAAGGGGCCGATGATGTCTAGACCCCACTGATAGAATGGCCAAGGGCTTACCATCACTGTGAGGTCTACAGTAGGCTTTCGCTGCACGTTGGCGAACCTCTGGCAGGTGTCGCACTTTTTTACATACTCTTTGGCATCTTGCTCTAAGGTTGGCCAAAAATAGCCGTGCCTTAACGCCTTCCGAGCCAGAGCTTTACCCCCCAAGTGGTTTCCGCACACCCCTTCATGAATCTCCCGGAGTATGTAGTTTCCTTCTTCGGGTCCAACACATTTCAAAAGAGGCCAGGTGTAAGCCCTTTTGTAAAGCTGCCCGGCGATTATGACAAACCTTGAGGCCTGCTTCACAAGTTTTCGAGTAGCTTTTTCATCCTCCGGGGTCGTACCCCCTTCCAAGTGGTCCATGATTGGTTTGGTCCAATCTGGATTTAAGTTGAGCTCGGCTACAGCTTGTACCCCCAATTGGATACTAGATTCAGATACTTCTTCCACGTGGACAAGGGCAGGTCGGCTTTCGCCCAAGGCCAGCCTGGATAGGGCGTCAGCCTTCATATTCTCTTCCCTGGGAATCTGCTGTATCGTGAACCTTCTGAGTGTTGAAGTCAAATCCTTGACTCTGTTGAGGTAGGCTATCATAGCACTGTCCTTGGCTTCGAACTCCCCTGATATCTGACTAGAAACCAATTGAGAGTCGGTGCTTAGGTCGATTGTCTGTGCCCCGAGCTGAGCAGCAATTTTTAGCCCTGCAATCACCGCTTCATATTCTGCTTCATTGTTGGACGCCGAGAAGGTGAACTTGAGGGAGTACTGGTGCTCATGCCGGTTTGGGTCGAGGATGACCACCCCAGCTCCGCTCCCAGACTTCCCTGAGGCCCCATCCACATGGACCTTCCACACGTCCTCCGGGTCATACTCTGCTCGGCCAGTGCACTCTACGACAAAGTCAGCAATGGCTTGGGCTTTGATGGCTGTCCTGGGCTGGTAGGTGATGTTGAATTGACTCAGCTCAACAGCCCATTTCAGTAGCCTGCCCGATGCCTCCGGCTTGTGCATGATGGATTTGAGCGGAGCATCAGTCATGACTTTAATCGGATGAGCATCGAAGTATGGCTTCAGCTTCCTAGCCGCCATGATGAGCGCGAGGGCGAGTTTTTCCAAGGAAGAGTATCTCGCCTCGGCTCCCTGCAAGGTTTTACTAACGTAGTAGACCGGCTTCTGCTCCTTGCCTTCTTCTCGGACTAGCGCCGCCGCTGTTCCCGAGCATGCCAAGTATACTACTAGCTCCTCCCCCACCTCAGGTCGGGATAACAGAGGTAGCGAGGCTAAGTACCTTTTTAGCTCTTGGAAGGCGTTTTGGCATTCCTCAGTCCATTCAAAGTTCTTAGGGTTCCTCAATATTTTGAATAGGGGGGCGCACTTGTCAGCCGACCTGGACATGAATCTGCTCAGTGCCGCGACTTTGCCTGCCAACACCTGGACGTCCTTCACGCAGGTCGGGGGCGCTAGGTCTAGTATAGCCTGGACTTTCTCCGGGTTGGCCTCTATTCCGCGGGCTGTTACCATGAAGCCCAGGAACTTGCCTGCCTTGACGCCGAATGCGCACTTTTCCGGGTTCAATTTTATCCCAAAGTGCTCCATTACGGCGAAGGCCTCAGCCAGGTCGGTTACATGGTCTTCCGCCCTCCTGCTCTTGACCAACATGTCATCTACATAGATTTCCATATTCCGGCCAATCTGGTTCTTGAAGACCTTGTTCACCATCCGAGTGTATGTGGCTCCAGCATTCTTGAGGCCAAAGGGCATGACCTCATAGTAGTAGAGTCCTTTATCGGTGGTGAAAGCGGTCTTCTCTTTGTCCTCGGGAGCCATCTTGATTTGATTATAACCTTTGAAGGCATCCATGAAGGAGAGCAGCTCGAACCCGGAGGTGGCATCCACCATTTGGTCAATCCGTGGTAGGGGGAAGCAATCCTTGGGGCAAGCTTTGTTGAGGTCGGTGAAATCAATACATAGTCTCCATCCACCCGAGGACTTCGTCACCAGCACCACATTGGACAGCCAGGTTGGGTAATGTATTTCCTTTATGTGTCCAGCGTCCACCAACTTGTCCACTTCTTCCGCAATGATTTGTTGCTTATCATAATGAAAGTGCTGACTCTTTTGTTTTACTGGATAGTGATTTGGGTCGGCATTCAGGTGATGCTCAATCACACTCGAGTCAATTCCTGTCATGTCAGAAGAAGACCAGGCAAATACATGCTCATTCTTTAAAAGAAATTGGCTTATACCTTTCTTGAGGTTGGCAGATAGTTCACTCCCAATCTTTGCTCTCTTTGTTTCATCGGAGAGCTCCACCTCCTGAAGGTCCTCAGCCGGGCTTCCTCTCTTAGCGTCTCTCTTTTCTTCGGGCAGATCCGGTCCCCAGCCGATTTGATATTTGGGTCGGAGTGAGTTTTCATAACACTCCCGAGCTGAGAGCTGTGCTCCGCGTATGGTGGCTACCCCAGATAGGGTCGGGAACTTCAGGGCCTGGTGGTACGTTGAGGGGACGGCCCTGAAATAATTAAGCGCCACCCGACCTAAGATCCCGTTGTAGGTGGAGTTACAATTCATTACTATGAAGTTGGCCTGTATCGACACCCACTTATCCCCATCCTCCAACTTCAGCGGGAGGTTGATGACTCCTTCGGCTCGGTGGGACTGCCAGGTGAAACCTGCTAAAGTACCACACAATGGCCTGAGTCGGCTCCTGTCCAACCCCATTTGCTCAAAAGCGCTGAGGAATAAGACTTCTGCCGAGCTCCCGGTGTCCACCATCAGCCTTTTGACGGTGAAGTTGGCTATTTCCGCGCTGATCACCAGGGGGTCGTCGTGAGGCAATATGACCCCCTCCAAGTCTTCTGAAGAGAAGGTGAGCTCTTGCATCCCCGGGGCCGGTCCCCTCACTGGTCCATATTCCCTCCCTGCACGAACATAACCTTTTCTGCCTGCCGAGGTCTCGCCTCCTGACGCTAATCCTCCCGCTATGGTTTCAATCACGGCTAAACGTCCGCCCCCAACCTGGCGCCTGGGCGGACTCCTCTCCCTATCCCTTTGTTCCGGATTCCGGGTCGGCTGTTGATCTACATACCTCCGGAGGTGGCCTCGGGCTATCAGTGCCTCGATCTCCTGCTTCAAGTCTTTACACTCTTCGGTGGTATGGCCATAGTCCATGTGGTAACGGCAATATTTGGTCTTATTGCGCTTATCAGGCCGGCCTTTCATTTTCGGAGTTGGGGCCAGGTGGTTCTGGTGCTGGATCTCCATCAAAATCTGCTCCCTCGAGGTGTTAAGGGGAGTGAACATAGTGAACCGGGGGTTCGAATTCGGCTGTTGTGGCTGCTTGCCTCGGTCGTTCTGGGCTTTGGTCCCGGATGGGGCTCGGGAGGCCTCTCCTTTCTTCCCAGCCTCTTTCTCCTTGTCATCGTCCTTTTTCGCCTGATGGATCTCCTCCGAGTGTATGTACCCTTCTGCTCGCACCATCAACTCAAACACAGTATCCACAGGGTCGATCGCCAAAGAAGATGTGAGGGGGCCCGACCTGAGCCCGCTTTGGTAAGCCATCAGAGCCATGGAGTCCTCCAAGTTAGGAATTCGGAGGGACTCTTCATTGAACCTAGCCGTGTAAGCCCTCAAAGTTTCCCCTCTATGCTGCTTCACCAACAGCAATGTAGAAGTATGGCGGGTGGCACGGCGGCTTCCTGCGAAGCGGGATAGGAAGGCCTCCGCCAGCTGGTGGAAGCTTGCAATTGATCCGGGACGAAGTTTTTGGAACCAGTCCAAAGCATTGCCAACCAGGGTGGTCGGGAATGTCTTCGCCTTCATGAGATCTGGCATGTCGTGCAGAGTCATGTGGTGATCAAAATTGAGCAGGTGGCTGGCAGGGTCTCCGTCTCCATTGTAGACGGCCAGGTTGGGCATTCGATTGCCGATGGGTAGGGGCGTGGCCAATACCTCGGGAGAGAGTGGGCTTACACCGAGTTGGTTGATGACCTTAGCTATGGCAGCCGCGGTCTTTGCTTGCTCGGGGTCGGCTTGAACCGCCCTTTTACCTCTCGCCGGGTCGGATCTTGGTGTCGGCTCGAAGAAGCCCTCCTCTTCCTGCGTCCGTTTTCGTCTAGACTCCGGGATGTGGAACTGGGGGCGCGATGGCCGCGGCGTGGCCTCTTGCGGTGCCAGGGGGCCCTCAGCCAGCCGGGCCACCTGCTCCTTAAGTTCTTCGAACATCCTCAGCATCATCCTTATCTCCGGTGATAGGCTGGAGTTGGGGTCTCCTTCCGCTGCGGGGTTGGTTTGAGTGGCTAAGTGTATACGTTGGCTCGTTCCAACGTCGGCTTGGGTCAGGTTCTGGCTGGGCGCCTGCACGGCTTCGAGGTCCCCTTCCAGGTTGGGCGAATCCTCTACCGGTATGTTGTGACTTCTCGTTTGTACCATGATGGTTTCTCAATGAGTGGCGAAGAGAGCTATAAAAGAACTCGTCGTTCCCCACAGACGGCGCCAAACTGTCGAGGTTGAAAGTCTCACAGTTGGATTCGGGAGCTACTTTGGCCGAGCTGGACTTCTCTGATCCGCCTCCGAGCTAGACTTTCTTGGTCGGCTGCCGGACCTGCACAAGGAAAGTAAGGAAAAGGCGGGGTGACGACCCGGATTTTCCCCTCAAGCGTGCGAATGATTAGTATGCCCGAGCTGGTAAAGTAGCTAAGAGTATTTAATAGCGAGATCCCCTTAAATGAAGAGGGTGGAGCTCTATTTATACTAAGTTCGGGTCTGACAGCATTTAATGCGATGCAGCTTTATGTCCCATCAGTGCTTTATGTCCCATCGGAACAACTGGAACTGAGGTCGTGGTTAACGGGGTCGGGTCAGTCATCTAGGTTGGACATTGAGCTGAACGCGCTGTCAACGGAGCGCGGATTAGCCCGTCTCAGCTCGGAATGGTCGGCTCACTTGGATCAGCTCGGGAACCCCTCGTCATAAATAATTTTAAATTTATTTTCAGGCTAAAGTATGAATAAGTCTAAAACAATTTATTCATTCTTTAAAAGAAAAGAAAATGATGTTGACCCAAAATGTAGTGAACCACCTTCTGCATCTGATATTGATACAAATGTGTTTTTAGAACCTTCAACAAAATTTCCAAGGGTTGAACATGAAACAATAGATATAAACTCTTTAGTGCTTGACCCGGGTTTACGTCTTCAGATTTTGGAGTATTTAGTGAACGAGTTTTTTCTGCTATGAAAATTATCAAAACAAGGCTTCGCAACCGAATGGAAGATGATTTTCTCAGACATAGCTTAATTGTCTATATTGAAAAGGAAATTACTAAAGATGTGCCTGATGATGTGATAATCGATACTTTCTATGCTATAAAGGAAAGACGAGTCCAATTTCATTAATTAGAATAGGTAAACATTACTTTACATAATCTTATGTCATTTTGTTAAATAGTATTTATTTACATGTATTTGTATTTACAATATATTATATCGTTAATCTTTTTAACTAAATCTCAACCCCTCCATATTAAAATCCTAAGACTGCCCCTAGATATTCAATAATAAAATTGATAAAGTATCTATTAGGGTTTGACTTTTATAACAAGTAACTAACAGAGAATATAATAGGTTTTGGTATTATACACATGACAAATATATATCATAATCTTTAAAGTTGACAAGTATTGCAATGATTATGTAATTCCATTTACGTTTTTATCATTTTATTGTATTTGCATTTTGATTTATTTTATTTTTGGATTTTTTTAACATTTTAAATTGAATTCTTTTATAGTATTTGTTTTTTAGTTTGGTTCTTAAGGTAATATCTTTTTTTTTTCTTTCAAAATAACGATTATGGTTATGAGTACCCGTGTGCAATATTTTGAATATTTAACAATTACAGTTACAATTGGTTATTTTCAAACCGATTGAATATCCATTACGATTTTGGTTGTACTAGCTCCTACCATGCACGTGTACTAGCTCTCATTACAATTGTAATCTACAGTTAGTCTTAGCCAGAGGTCAAATTCAACATTTTTCTATTGGAATGTCGGTTAAAATATCTTTCTCAAAATCATGTATACAATTAATGGTAACTTTATTTATGTTTTAATTTTTTAAATATGATTTCTAAAAACTCATGAAGATCATATTGAAAAATAATTTTTCATGTCTCACCACCAGCGAATCATAAAATCTTTTATTCATGAAAATTCATCAATAAGCACGAATATTTTCAATTCCTGAAAATGCATTTGTTCGAATTTTTTTCGTCAAGTATATTAAGAAATCCGACCATTAACTAGTAAACTCACCGGTGCAGTAATATGTCCGAACACATACTTCAGATTAGTCAAGAGTGTGATTCTAATAAGCAACTAAAGAATTTTAAACCCAAACTTATAAAAATAACCTTGATATCTTAAATCTAGTAATCAAGCCTTTCACCTAGTTAATACCCAAAAAGCACCACTTCAAAACTAGTAAAATATCGTTAGAGGCAGTACTAGAACTGCTTTTTACTATGGATTCTGCATCTATTTCAAATATGATGTAAGATAATTCAGCAGTAGTTGCAAATTAACTAGCAAGCTTTCCGGCCGATAGCTGCCTCTTGTAAGGCCAATTGGCACCAAAAAGTTGACTTGTCCTCCTATGGTGACACCCATCATTCGTAGCAACAATGGACAGACTCAGAATTTTTATTCCGCGAATTTAAAATTATAAAATTTAATACTTATATATAAAAAATAAAAAATAAAAAAACAATTCAATAAAGACTAAATTAAATTTTCAACTTACAAAAACTTTCAAAATACATACATTTAAAAAAAAAAAAAAAAGTGAGATGAAGGTAGACTAGCTCTACCTTTGCCGACAATTACAGCATCAGCTCTCCTCTTACTCCACTGACATAGGAGGGGAAGGTGTCACTGATTCAAACTCGTTTCCACGTATCTAAACATAGGGCTGGCATCACATTTTTTGTCTTATTTCATCTCACACCGATTTTATAAAAAATATATATTTAGTCTATAATAATTTAATCTCACTATTACTATTAACACAAAATAAACATGTTAAGCCAATTGATTATGTTCAATGTATTAACAAGACAGTAGTTGAATCTCAATTATATGTGATAATAACAAGATTATGTGAAAGTATGCCGCCATTTCAAGATCTATCTAAAAATAGCACTCTATGCATGTCTACTTCTAATGATCAATAACACAATCATCACTCACAAACCAAAGGAGTACGAAACCAAAGGGCATAGTACAACAATAGTCCCTCTGATTAGAAAAGTAACAACGAAAATAGCTAACCCAATAGCAATTCATTAGTCAAATTTTGTGTTCCATAGTACACCAACAATCATCAATTCATCAAGGTTTACAGTGAGATGATCTTTAGTACAAACAAACTATCTAAAGGTTGAGTAAAGTACAACAAAATAACTTAAAAGGCTTTAGTACAAACAAACTATCTAAAGGTTGAGTAAAGTACAACAAAATAACTTAAAAGGTTTCCAAATGTTAATTTCAAATGGATATGATACAGCCTAATTCTTTAGCAGCAGTATCAAGAAACTGGATTGACATCCCAGATGCGAGTTGGCTGTGAGCTTCCCATGTTAAACATTTCTCGATATCTGCTCGCCAGTCAATAATGCCTATGTTAAAGAACTGATAGGCAGGTCCATGGATTCCGTTTACAGGAACTTCACTGCGACTTGTTTTTGTTGAACCAGCGTGCAAAATAGCATGGAGAACTGAAATGCTGAGAGCACGAACATGAGCACTTGGATGGGAAACACAGCGAACTGTAGCTGGTAAACGGCACTGGAAATGTGATAGCACATAAGCAATATTAATAGCAGTCTTACATTGGAATATAAACAAATAAGCATTCTGAATGTGTTTGAAGAGTGGAGTTTTTAGTCTGATGATGTATTTATCACATTTCCCAAGGCCACAGACAATGGGGCATCGGCTTAAGAAAAAATAACTTTTTCTGATTCTGTAACTCTGAACTCTTCGCATTTATGACTCAAATGGTGTGACAGAACTTTTATGTCACATCTAACAGGCAATTTTATGTAAAATGGAACTCATTTCTTATATGTGGAGTCATAAATATAAACACATGCAGGTGAACCTTTACCTTAAGCAGGTTTGAAAGTCCATCAGCAACTGCCAATCCAGAGTCACCCCACTCCAGCACTGGTTGAACTGCCCTCGCCGTTGCTTCCAGAAGCTGCACACATATTTTTCAATATAACATGCAGGTGGATGCATGTATGTCTCTGTATGTATGTATGTTACTGAAAAAGTGCAATGTGACATCCCTTTAATCTCATACCGTATCCGTGAACCTCTAATTACCTTAACCGACTAATAAGAAATAACAGATTTATTTTTCTTCTTTTGTTTTTCCTCTGAAAAGAAATAACATATTTGAAATCCAATCAAAAAGTGCAGTCTGAAGTTCTGAAAATGTTACCTCCAATTGTGGTAAAGTGCATGCTTCCCCATCTACCAGCATCCCATCTGTAGCACGTAGAAGAAGGTCTGACGCGCTAGCCAGTATCACTAATGATTCTGGTGTATCATGATTTCGCATTAGCTCCGCAATCAGTTTCACAATCCGTTGGTTAATTCGCCACATCTTTTGACCAAGATCATCATCTTTTGCAATCCAAGGTTGTAATTCCCTCTCCGCCTAACAAGCACATAAAGACAGCGAAGTGACTACACAAGTGGTGTTACCATGAGATCAATCAGAACCAGTCTGTTGACCAGAGACTTGCTTTCCAAGATATAGAAAAGATGAACGTAAAAGGAATAGAAGTCTTGGATATAGTAATTATGTTATTACACGAACAAAATGAAATCAGTTCTCTACACAGAAATATTCATGTTTACGTTGAGCTTAGTAATAAAGACATTAACTTTTTTGTTTTGAGAAAGAAGTTCAAGTAGAACAAATCCTGGACCTGAAGAACAATGGTCGTTGCAGCTTTTGCTGGAGATGCTGATACAACGTTGCAAAGTGCATCCACCACCTGCACACACATACAGAAGATGGTCAAAGGACACGTAAAGATAAAGATATTAATTTTACTAGAGGTACTAGTTAGAATTTTAATAATTTTATTAGTTGGGATTTTGAGGAAAGAGAAGATAGCATATTAGTAAAAGAAGAAGAATTAAAGTAAGAAAAAATGTAGCATCATTACTGCTTACTTTCAATGCCAATCATTCTTCATGATATACATTTTGTGTCTAATAGATTTGATGACATCAATATAGGGTAAAATATATCAGCCACCCTAGCATACTACTGAAAGATTTATTCCAATTATATGAAACTTAACTCTGCCTGTCAGGGTTTTACCCTTGGCATTGATAATCCCGAGCTTGAAAAGAAAGATAGTATTGTTAGATAGCCGACAACTAGCGTAAACATCCCAGGTTCTTCTTCTGGATGTGAGACATCATGATGAATGAGTAACGTCGTCAGATCTAAAAAGCCAACCCCACCTTCTAGGATTAAGGCTTCATTTATTTCAATTTGGTGTGAAACTTCATGCTTATAGTTCTTGATAAGCCAGTCTGAAGAACTGCAGAGTAATACTAAACTAAATGAGTTGTATACAGCTGTAAACTACAGTTAGTTAGTGCTAATACAGCTGGCACAATATCTAGCTAGTTAGTTAACACATGTATTGATAATCTGATGTACAAACTGATATATTCAGCAGAATCTATCTCTATAAATAGAGATCACACTGTATCATTTCAGATAAGTCAAATAGAAAATATTTTACACTTTCTCTCTCTAGAAGTTTCTTTCATGGTATCATGAGCTAGATTGATCCCACCGCCATTAAAGCTCCATCAAAAACCTTCATTTTTTTTTTTTCCAAAACAAGTTCGAATCAACTAGTTCTCTTCAAAACTAGTTGTGCAACACCATTACTGAAGTAATCTCAAGCTTCGCAAGGCTAGAAATTACTCTTCTCTCTTCCAGAAAACCCTAATTTTCAACCTAGGGTTTCCAATTCTATCTTTTATGCAATTCACTGCTTCTCATGGCTACAAATTCTTCTACTCCTGCTTCTACTTCTTCAGTAGCTGCCATGGCTTCCTCCACTGCAGCCATGACTTCTTCAAATGATGAAAGCTATGCTACTTTACCTGCAGGCCTCAAGAATCTCATTCAGATTAAGCTGGATAATACAAATTATGTTATGTGGAAAACACAAGTGCAAACAGCTCTTGAAGGTCACCAGTTGTTTGCTTATGTGAATGGCAAAATACAAAGCCCTAGCAAGCTCATCATCAATGAAGAAGGAGCCTCAGTACTCAATCCTGCTTATACTACCTGGTATATGATAGATCAAAATCTGAAATCTTGCTTTTATGCTTCTATTTCTGCTTCAGTTCTACCCCAAATTATGCATCTACCTACTGCTACCTCCATATGGACTGCTTTAGCTGCTAGATTCAGCTCCCTAAGTAGAACTCATGTGTATCAACTGAAGCTTCAGTTGTTCAATCTCACCAAAGGCCAAAACACAATGCAGTCCTACTTAGATCAGCTAAAATCTCTCACAGATAGCTTAGCAGCTTCAACAGAAGTTATTAGTGAAGAAGATTTGGTTCTGTATACTCTCAAAGGACTTCCTATGGAATATGAGTCCTTTAGGCAGTCCATTAGAACCAGGTCTACTCCTATATCTCTCCAGGAATTGAGCAGTCTGTTGTTATCAGAAGAACTGCATCAAAATCTTCTTAAACCAGTCAGTTTTGTTCCCTCTCTTCCCACTGATCTCCATTCTGCACTATACACCAAATACTAGCAGACACAAGGCAACCACTCTAAGGGAAAAGGCAAGATTAATAACAAGAGAGGAGGACGTAAAGCACAGCAACATCAAGGCAGAGGAGTTCTTGGCCCTGTGCCCCCTCAATTTTCACCTACTTTACCTCCTCAGTTTACTCCTCAGACATTTACAACTCCACATCAGCCTTATGCTTCTGTTCAGTCACAATCAACAAAGGTGTACTGTCAGATCTGTGGCAAGCCTAATCACACTGCAATTGAGTGTTGGTATAGGCTTGACACTGTCAAATATGCAAATCCCAATCCCCAACCACAGAAGCATGTCTTTACAACTCAAGTGACACCTACTTAGCCACCACATTTCCCAGCATACTGGTATCTGGATTCAGGGGCAAACACCCATGTTACTAATGACCTATCTCAGCTACACATCTCCTATCCTTACTCTGGCACTAAGGCTGTTTCAGTTGGCAATGGGCAGACTCTACCTATTCATAGTACAGGACATGGTAATCTTACTACCTCTAATTCTTCATTTTCTTTATCTAAAGTCCTTTACATTCCTCAAATCTCATCTAACCTTCTTTCTGTTCACCAACTCACTCGAGATAATAACTGTTCTATTCTATTTACTGCTAAGGATGTGACAATTTTGGACAACACCACCTGCCAAGTGATGTTCAAGGCCCCCTGTAAAAAGGGGCTCTATGCACTTCCTTCTACATCTACTCCACTCTCATCACCAACCACTCAAGTTCTACACTGCAGCATCACTCCAAAAGAGCAAACTGCAGAACTTTTGTGGCATTACAAGTTAGGGCATCCATTTGCTATAGCTTCGAGAGTTCTTTCAAATCAAATAAATGTAAAACTGCCACAGAATAGTCTAACATGCTCTGCCTGTGCAGTTTCTAAATCACATAGGTTACCTTTTCAGTTGTCTCAAACTGTAACACACTCTAGTTTTGAACTCATTCACTCTGATGTCTGGGGCCCTGCCCCCTTTCCATCATTTCAACAATATAGATACTATATTTTGTTCACTGATGACTTTTCTAGATTTTGTTGGCTATATCCTCTGAAATTGAAGTCTGATGCCTTTAATGCTTTTCAAAGTTTTAATTCTATGGTTCAAACACAGTTTAAAACCAAAATCAAGGTTCTCCGAACCGATAATGGTACAGAATATATCAACAACAAATTCAAACTTCTACTTCAACATTTAGGCACCATACATCAAACAACATGTCCATATACTCCAGAACAGAATGGAAAAGTTGAAAGAAAGCATATGCACTTAATCGAAACCACATTGGCATTCCTAAACCAAGCTTCTTTACCACACACGTATTGGATGGAAGCATTAGCCACTGCCAATTACCTCATAAACAGAATGCCTACTCCTATTCTGCAACATAAATCACCCTATGAAACCCTTTATACAAAGGCACCAGACTACACATTTCTTAGGGTGTTTGGCTGCTTGTGCTACCCTTGGTTAAGGCCATGCACTACTCATAAACTAGAAAATAGGTCATCTCCCTGTGCATTCTTAGGCTACTATCCTACTACCAAAGGGTACAAGTGTCTAGATATTCACTCAAATAAAATTTATATTTCTAGACATGCGAGGTTTGAAGAGAATATGTTCCCTTTCTCTACTCTTTCCTTGCCTTCAACCAAGATTACTGAATTTATTTCCTCTACTCCTACACAGGATGCTACATTCCTGCCTTCTTCCTATCCTCCAACATTTCATATTCCTCAGGTCTCTAATCCTTCTACACAAACTCAGTCTACAACTCTATCATGTCCTTCTTCACCATCAACGCAGGAGGTTCTTCTATGTCAATAAATTCTCAGTCTATCATCTCTGAATCTTCTCAAAATGTTTCCTCCCCAGTGTCCCTCACTCCAGCTAGTCATTCCTCTTCCTCTGCACCACATAATTCTTCAGCCAATCAATCTTCTACTTCAGAATCTATTCCTACTTCTCAGTCCCATACTACTCCTGATACCCTCACACAACTGGCACCCTTTTCCTTACACCCTATGCTTACCAGGTCAAAAACAGGGTGTCTACCCCCACCCATTTATCAGTTACACACACTCATAACCACACCTGCTGTCACTGAGCCATGTACTTATAAAGAAGCATCAAAGTATAGTTGTTGGGTTAAGGCCAGAGGAATTTGATGCACTCCAACAGCAACATACATGGGATCTAGTGCCCCTACCATCTAATAGAAATCCTATTGAATGCAAATGGGTGTATAAAATAAAAAGGAATGCTGATGGGTCAGTTGCAAGATACAAGGCCAGATTAGTGGCCAAAGGGTATTTACAAGCTGAAGGGTTAGATTATATAGAGACATTCAGCCCTGTAGTAAAAGCACAAACCATTAGGGTTGTTCTAAGTATGGCACTGCACTATAATTGGTCCCTGAAGCAATTGGATGTTTCCAATGCATTTATTCATGGTCATTTGGCAGAAACTATCTACATGACTCAACCTCAGAGGTTTCAAGACTCGGCCAATCCTAAGTATGTCTGCAGGCTAAAGAAGTCATTGTATGGTTTGAAACAATCCCCCAGGGCTTGGTTTCAAATGCTTACTACATTTCTCATCTCCCAAGGTTTTTATGCTAGCACTGCAAATTCCTCTCTATTTCTTCACAAAAGCTCCAGAGACTTTATATTACTATTAATCTATGTGGATGATCTTATTCTTACTGGGAGTTCTACAACATATATCAATGACTTAATCTCAGCTATGAGTCAGCAGTTTGCAATTAAAGACTTGGGATAGCTGCATTATTTCTTGGGTATAGAGGTACAGTCTTCTCCTAAGGGTTTGCTACTTCACCAATCTAAATATGCTCAAGACCTCCTCAAGAAAGCTGGTCTCTCAGATTGCAATCCTGCAGATACACCTACACTATCCAAGTCTACATCTTCCTCAGCCCCTTACTCCAATCCTACAAACTTCAGAAGTCTAATTGGAGCCTTGCAGTATCTAACCATTACTAGGCCTGATATACAATATGCAGTAAACTCTCTCTGTCAACATATGCATTCTCCATCTATTGCAGACTATGCAGCTCTAAAGAGGACTCTCAGATATATTCAGGGCACTCTTACACCTGGTTTATTGTTTCAGGCAGGTCCAATGTACATACATGCTTTCAGTGACTCTAATTGGGCTTCTGATCCTATGGATAGGAAGTCCACATCTGGCTACTCAGTGTTCTTAGGACTTAATCTCATTTCTTGGTCCTCCAAGAAACAAGCTACAGTGTCTAGATCATCTACAGAGTCAGAGTACAGGGCATTGGCCTACACAGCTACAGAGTTGAAATGGCTTACCTATCTTCTAAGAGGTCTGCAAATTTCTACTCAGCCTCCTATTCTACATTGTGATAGTATTTCTGCTATGGCTCTAGCAACAAATCCAGTATTTCATGCTAGAACTAAGCATATAGAAATAGAATATCATTTTATTAGGGAGCAAGTTATAGCTAAAACTCTGCAGCTATCTTACATTCTTACTACAGAACAGATGGCAGACATTTTTACAAAGCCTCTCTCAAAGGCTAAGTTCATTTACCTCGGGAACAAGCTTCCCTTGGTGACCCAAGTTCAGCTTGAAGGGGACTGATAAGCCTGTCTGAAGAACTGCAGAGTAATACTAAACTAAATGAGTTGTATACAACTGTAAACTACAGTTAGTTAGTGCTAATACAGCTGGCACAATATCTAGCTAGCTAGTTAATACATGTATTGATAATCTGATGTACAAACTGATATATTCAGCAGAATCTATCTCTATAAATAGAGATCACACTGTATCATTTCAGATAAGTCAAATAGAAAATATTTTACACTTTCTCTCTGTAGAAGTTTCTTTCAGTTCTCATCTAAATCTTGAAATAATTGTACATGACATGTATTATTATTGTATGACAAATCATCAACAAACAAGTGATAACGGAATTTTAAAAGGTATTATATACTGGAGTGAACAAAGATGACAAACTCCTAGGGTCAACCTGTAAGGAGCCAAAAGCTATGATTGGTAGTTAGAATATTCCATTTCCTATATGCTAAAAACCATAACTAGATAATCCTTGATTGATATCATTGGTCCCCACAAAATGGTTGTACAATCAAATGAAAATCAAGTTACAAGGATCAACTTCTCCCAGCTCGGAGCCCATGCTAATCTTTAGGAGTTACCATATCTATTCCAAATCTTTTGGAAGCAGACAATTTGCCCTTCAATGACAACATAAATGTGCCACTTGACGAGGATTTTCAACAACTACGAAAGCTTGGACTTTCACCATAGAAATTATCTTTCGATTTTCTTATTTAACTCAGTTTACTCGATCCTCTTCAGTTCTTATTGCAACTTTTGCTGCAAATATCTTATTTAACTAATACTCAACAATAGTTTCACATCTGTATGATGTAAATCAAATTCTTCCCCTCTCCAACAAGAAATATCTGGGTCTGCTACAGTAGTGGCAAAGAAACCCTGCATCTGCACTTGCTGCAGGCAGGCTTGGGCCTTTGCAGTTGCGCATTTGCCACACTGGCAGTTGGGTCCAGAAGACACGTAAGACCAATTCTAGACATAATATTAGTTGAAAGATGAGTGCTGTCCTCTCTCCCTGACAACAACCTCCCACAACCTTGCTCTAATACCAATTTTAAGGACCAAGGCCCAACTGCTAGACTGAAAGTTACAGATATACGTCAGCTGGACTTTATTTCTTAATATGCTAATAGTGCAGTGCCTCACATTTATATGTGATGCAAGCGGGCCTAAGAGCTCCAGTCCACACTTTGCACATTGGTGGTAGGCTGTTGAGCACCTATTGATATGACCATATGTGACACGGAGTTAAAGGGTGAATATTCCACCCCCCCACCCCAAAATAAGGCCAATAGGACCACTACTGCAAAGCATCAGAAGGGCAGAATAAGTAGTAGTTAGTGAAGATCAATCTGATTACAAGTTCTTAAACCCGAAATTGCAAATCCAAATCCTTGAGTTCACTCTGAGCAAATAAGTTGAGTTTAAGTTGACTTGATAATTTTCTAGGATTTGTAGTTTCTTCGAAAGGATGTTCAACTAAAGTTCCACAATTGTAACCATAACCAAGCAAGTTATATTGTTTATTATAAGGTGATATAGATAACCTTCAATCACAGTTGACAATGATATCATACAAAGCGTAAGTATAGTGTGTTACCTGTCTCCATCCTTGATGGGCAGAAGTGCTTGCTGCACTTGGTTGTGTTTCAGGAGATGCAATCAATTTGTGCCAGAGCAGTGAAACAACAGAAAAACATAATTCTTGTTTTTCTGCCAGTACTGACCTTAGAGGAACTTGTGCACTACAAGTAAATCCAATGTGTCTGTCCATTGTCAGAAAGTTGGCTAAATCGGAAGCTTCTGTTGGAAAACATGCAATTCCTTGGCCCAATGTAGTCCCAGAACCTTCATTTTGATGTGAAGCATTTTCATGCATAAGTAAAGCTTTTGACTTAGATGGATCATCACGCTTTGGAGTTGATGTCTGCCTCGATTCTGAGCAGCTACAGCTTGCACATGTATTATGAAACTTACCCTGAAAACATGTGGACATTTCCTTCCACACCGGTGCATGTATAAGGTATGCTTCCAATGGTTCTGCCTTATTGACAATTGATGCAACAACTTTGCTGTGAATATCGATGAGGTTCAGAAGTGAAGATGCCCTGGAATGAATTTCATTGTCCCACTTGCATCGTACTAATATGGAAAGAGCATGCATGCAAGCTTTTGAACATCTAAAAAGATCAGCTATATGAGCTGCAACCATAGCTGCAGCAACTATCTCATTTGAACTGTAACTCCATGAGGTGCCTACAGAAGATGGCTTCAAAGAAAAGAGTGCCTCAATTATCGCCAATATTCTGCGGGTATGACAAATTACCGAGTTAATACCAAGCTGTAGCTGATTTGATGAAACATTTACTTTTGCAGACTTAGATACATCCTCTGCATCATTACTCCCTCTAATAAAAGGGAAGAGCTGAAGTTCACAAGAAAGAGCACAAACAGCAGCGATAACATAAGAATCAAATGCTGCAACAGGCCCCCGCTTTTTTAATTTTTTAGTTGCTATTTCTTTCTGTTTCCCAGTGACCGCTAGCAAGCTGTCAGTTAGTTCATTAGAATTGTGACACTCTTCCCCGCCTGGTCTCTTGCTCCCATTAGTCTGTGCTTCATGACTCATACACACAGTTAAGACAACAAAAATAAGGCGGGAACCAAGCTCTAAAGAGGCACATGACTCCAAGAATAGTGAGTGGACCATCGTACGAAGTTCTGCCACTGCAAGATTCTTGGAGGCAGAGCCAAACACATATCTTGTTTTCCTAAATTGTTCTCTGGAGGATTCAGGTGGAAATGTTCTTTGAAGAATCGCCTCTACAGTAGCAACAAATATTTTCATAAGACAGGTTTCAGATGGGCTTCCACGAGGAAGATACTCAAAGACTTTAAGCAGAGGAATGTACAGGTTCCAGGATAAAATAGGTGGTTGTAGCGGGGTTGCAACTATGATTTCAGGAAGATCAACTGCGGAGGAACGTAAAGGAATCAGACCATAAGCAGCTTCCCATATGGTACATATTCTCCATTCAACCTCAGGACCATGTGCACAAAGCATTGATGCAATCCCCTGGGCAGTGGCTTCAACTGTAGCTTCTGCTGCAGGCAACCCTCTCTAACAAGAAAAGTTTGAGAAATAGTTAGATTCTCAAATACACATTCTAAGTAGATATAGAATTATTCTATAGTCGGCCAAGCCTTCACCCAAAATTTGATAATTGCTGATGGACCTACCTGCTGCTTTCTTTCAGATGATACATTACCAGCCAGAGGTTCATGTTGGACTTCTATTCCTTCAACTTGTCTTAGTGGAGGAAAGAGCAGCGCAGGTTGTGACAGTATGCGAAAAAGTAAAGCAGCTGCAGCATCTGCAGCAATGCCACCTCTCAGGGACATTGCAACCCCAATCGCACGCAAGAAATGCAAATGCATCCAATTCCTCGGAAGCTTCACGAAGAGATCAAACAATTAGGAGTTATGTTTCAGATTGGTAGAAACAGATTTTCTATAAAATTTCTTTCATAACAATGTCTGCTAGCAAACACAATAATTTTTTTCCTATGACGAGTAATTTGAAGGATTGATAACAAGAAAAAATAAATCTTTGAGTGCTATAATCAACCAGTAATTCCATAGGCTATATGTGCTAATCTGCAACATAATTATATCCATAGTTCGCAAATCGTGAATCGTATTGTGAATCGAAATTTCCTTTTTTTGAATCGTGAATCATATCGAATCGTGAATCGTACCGATTATATCCAACGGTTCTTATACTTTTTGAAGATCATCAAGGACAACTAACGGCAACTAGAGCATCTATAGGTTCTATATGCTAATCTGCAACATAACTATACCTAATGGTGCTTAATACTTTTTGAAGATTATCAAGGACAACCAACATAGGGTCCAAAAACCCAACATACCCTTTTATTTTAGAGCGTATAAGGGGAAAAGAATCATGACGGTTCACCAGGGCCTCGTTCCTCCTGCCTTTTCTGCTCACAATATATTCTTTTGAAACAAATTCCAAGGGCACAGAACGACCGAAAGGCAAGAGGGGTGAAAAAAAACATATGGAATACGAAGGCAACCTGAGTGAATTTTGACAAAACAGCTTAATTAGGCAAAACCCTTTCACATTTGGACAGCCTGAAACATCTAAATATCTAGTTTTCTTGCACGTGCTAGTGGTTGAATGAAGGAGAAAAAAGAAAAGATAGAGATCACCAATACATTTTAGCTACATTGAAAATGAACCCTATTATGGTCCACTCAGGTGGTCAAATAGTCTGAACCATAATGACTTAACCTGCCCCATTTTTTATACGCCGGAGTGCCAAATAAATACAAAATGCCAAGTTCTTTTGGGATTGCACCCCCTAGGTGTTAATAAAATTCTTTACTTAGAAAAAAAAAAGTTTTATTGCATGCTGTAATGATAGAATGAAGGGGGGATAGAAGAAAAAGATAAGAGAATGCCACGATGTTTGGCAGCATGTGAGAATGATCACAATCATGATCCTGTCAGTGGTCAATGTAATATTAGCTTACCCTCATTCCAGTCGCATAGTCTTCGGCCGCTCGAAGGAGTTCCACCAGTTGTACAGAAGCATCAAGTGCATCTGGTGCCCATGATGGTGGAGCTTCTAAAAGTCCAAGTAGGAGCCTCTGCGTGGCACTTGGACTAGCAATTGCATAGTACCTGAGCCAGAAACAGTTAATGCTCTGCTTGGATCTTTAAAAGATGTTATTAACAAGTGAATCTCTGAAACTTACCGATGAAACAGGCGTGCATATGGTTCAAGAGCTGGTAAACCTGCTACAAGATGCTCATCCATAGCCGTTGTTGGAGGTGGAAGCAGAAGAGCAGGAACAGCAACAGCGGTTAAGGTAACAGTCTCATAACGAGCTACTTCCTCATCGCAAACACTTAATATAACACCAGCACCATTAGCCACAGCCCACCTTGGGGTCGAAGGAATCAGTTGTGGATGCTTCCCCGATCCACAAGAATAAGCTAGAATAAAATGTCGAGTTAATTAGAATTCATGATTGTTTTCACATTAATTTTTAAGTCACCTATTTGTATTAACCTTCAAATGATATGTATTAAACATCTGCAACAGAAATTGCCAGTAAGGACACTGTTTAGAAGGTAAGCAAGGAGAGGGAAATAACATCATGGATCCTCATTTGACAATCCACTTTCACAAGCACTCATCTATTGATAAATATGAATCTTCGGTGGCTAAATCTTTTAGCATCACTCCAGTGACATTACATGGAAAGCAAATGATCTTATTCACCACTTTTTCTATGAACAAATAATTCAGTAACGTGTTTGTTGGTAATTGCTGCACAAGAAAGATGGTTATCTTAATAGCAGCCAAAGTTTATTCTGATCAGTATAATAATTTTTGGTCTTCTACATTGTTTATTTACAGGTATGTAGAACACCAGGATAATGCCATACTCCAGAGTCCAAAGAGCGGGAATAATGATATAATGGCAGTTCTAAATAGTTACACTTTCATTATATCAAATAATAATGACGAAAAAAAGTAAAATGTCCTATAAGTCAGAAGGGAGCAGATTAACGTAGTACGAAAACTGAACCAAATAGCAAAGCAGTTGTCTCTGGAAAGGAAATAAGGAGAAAGTGGGAAGCATTCAAAGGAAGCTAAAACTAATTGTGCTTTGGATTTGCATCCTCCTATGAAGAAGGGGATTGCTTGGATGAGCAGCAGCTCAATTTATGCTTTCTCCAAGGTTTCCAATAAAACCTAATCCTTAACATGGACCAGCAACTGCTTTTACCTTCTTGCTGCCTAGCTGTTTCATTTGGTTTCAGAGCCAAGAAAGTTCATGACATTGCAGCGAATCTGGTGGTGAGTTTGATGAAATTGGAAAATGGATTGCTAAACAACTTGATAAGCCATGAAATTATCTATTTTCTGAAATGTGGAGTTAATTTATCATTTCACATTCTGATTGGTTATCTTAGACAGCCACAACTTAAGAGTTATCTTATCTCTACTTAAGATTATGGTCTCCTTTCTTCTTTGTAAATTAGGGGGTGTTGGTGGCATTGCATCACAGTTTACTTTGACAATGAATTAAATTGGCTATTGGCTTTGAGTTTTTTTTTTTTTTTAAGAACTTAGAGTTTTACTTAGAACTGGGAGCTCCTATCTCTGGTTTATCCTAGATTTTCAACAAAATCTATTTTCTACATAAGTCGATGAATGAGTTCGACTGCATCAAAAGTCTATAGCAAGGAAGAGGTTTTTATGAGCTCCACACCGTTTTAGATCTCACAATCATATTCCTCTCCCCTTGCTTCATTTCAATCAATTATTTAGTTCATATAGTAGAGATGTTAAACTGTCTAGATATGTCATAAGAGGAGATTTCTTTACATTTGGGTGAAGGCAATTAAGTAAACCTTTTAATATTTACTTATAAAATCAAAATCATAAGGTAGCCAAAAGGCAGTATAGACTGCATATTATTTCTGCGGGTTTTGAAAATATCATGTTAACTACAAATTATAGGAGTCTAAACTTAAAGGACAGGCGATTCTCCAGACGTGGAAGATAAAATCTGAATACAGATATCATAAGTGCAGAAGTACCCTTCGAGGTTGGAAATCGAATATGATGGTTTGTTAGTAAAGCTCACAGAGTTCAGGACCATAAAGAGACCAAGAGAGTTTTCTTAATTTAATAGGATAATAACAGGAAGATAATGGTCAGAAAAGTTCTAGCATATCTCTCACCATACATTGCAATCATTATAAAGTCACCCAAGAAAGCCTCTAAGCACCTTTGGATAAAGATCTGATCTGTGAACAAGCATGTGAGAGGACGATAAAGTCCACCAATACAAGAGCTTATGGTGTACAGTATGATAATGTCGCCACAAGATTTCCCGAAACTCTACTCATTCAAACTTCCCAGTAATATCGGCACCCATGTGGCAAGCATGGAGTTCAAGGAAAAGTTAACTTTTTGCGGCGTAAGAACAAAATCGGTTTATACACAGTTTTCTATGTAAAAATTGTGGTTTTAGTTTAGAGTACATGAGGGTATTATTGAAAAGTAAAACAAAATTGTGATTTTCTTTTTAGAAAGGTGATATAAATTTGGAACATCCTAAGATGGAATGTGTGTCAACATAAATGGGAAGGAGGTTGTACTACTCGAAATATTTTGGATAATCATAGATGGGAAATTTGGCAGAGTTCTTACATCTACACATAGAAAAACAATAAAATTCTCCAAGAGAAGAAACTGGCAAATTCACGGTGCACGTAAAATTTTTATGCCTAGGCATTAACCATTCTAAGAGGAAGTCCACTCACCAGTCAAAGGTGGCTTGAGATCACCAGCTGCATATTTTCCCACAACACCTCCACACCTGTTAATGCATGTAATGTCAAGAAGGATGAGCAGAAAGGTGCATAATTTTGACCTAAAAATCAAAAGAACCACTATCCCCACACTCAATATGTTATAGTAGGCCAGATATAATACTAAAAACCTGTTGGAGTCCACTATACAAGAATTTAGAGATGCAAATTAAGTCTCAAGCTCCTTCCCACCACCACAAACCATACCAAGTTTTACCTTGATCATATGCTACTCGCAAGTCTGATTACTTATTGTTGAAATATGAAATATTATATTAGTTTATATTACTTTAGTTCCCTAAAATTAGGCCTATTGTAAGGAGTAATTTCCTCCATAAAATTAGGCTTATTGTCTTCCCTATTTTGCTCCTTAATATTAGGAAAAGTTGTCTTCCCTATTTTCTTCCTTAATATTAGGAAAGGTTGTCTACCCCTTTTAGAGCTATATAAACTACTATGTAGTGTCAAGAGTTGGAATCAAGTGTAGTAATCATACGTTATGATCAATGTTACAATCTATGTATTCCATTGTTTCACCTTAGTTTTCTACTTGGTATCAAGAGCCAAAATGTTTTAAAAAAAAAAAAAAATCGCTACTGTTCATCGTATGCACTGTTCATTAGTTAAAATCTTCTACTGTTCATCGTCTGCTCCACCATACGACACTGTTCATCAGTTAAATTCTGCTATTGTTCATCGTCTGCACTGTTCATCAGTTTTAAAAAAAAAAATCAGAAATACGGGAAAGCTTTCTTAGGCTTCCTCAACCAAAAACAATGTCATCTCTTTATTGTCATCGCAGCCACGTGTCCGGCTGCCTTTGCTCTTGCCATCTCTTTATCGTCATCATAGCCGAGTTTGTCCGGCTACCTTCATCTCCCCTGTTTGTTTATCTCTCCCAAATGATAGTTCTTTTGTTCAATTGTTGACAGTTGCTAGCATATTGTGTTTAGATATGGGTTGAAGTGCTCACCAATCATCTGTTGACCGGCATCTCTCATCGTTGGCCCACTTTTTGACTGTGGTTTCCATCATTGTTCGTGGAAATTTGTTTGGAGGTTTTCCGGTGGATATGTTCTCCACCTTTCTTGGCTTGAGACTCAATTTGTTCTCTCAGCTCTCGGGGTTGGTACGTCCTCTGTCACGTACTTGGGGTTGGTACGTCCTCTGTCACGTACCAGGGGTTGATACGTCCTTTGTCACGTATCTTTTGTTGTCCGCCTGTTGTTTTCAGGCGCCTTGCCATAGTTTCATAGTCTTTCCAGTCACTGGTGGTGCGCTATCGATGTTGGGGCTTTGGTCCAATCATAGGTGGCCTTTGGCCTTGGGTCCGCACATGGCTTGCATGCAGTCACTTGTTTTTCTTGATGGGAGCTATCAGTTTATCGTAATATCAACCATCACTTCTCCAGTCAGCTCTTGTCAAGCTTGGGTTCGTCGATATCTTCGCTCCACCTTGAGGGGGAGTGTTGAAATATGAAATATTATATTAGTTTATATTACTTTAGTTCCCTAAAATTAGGCCTATTGTAAGGAGTAATTTCCTCCATAAAATTAGGCTTATTGTCTTCCCTATTTTGCTCCTTAATATTAGGAAAAGTTGTCTTCCCTATTTTCTTCCTTAATATTATGAAAGGTTGTCTACCCCTTTTAGACCTATATAAACTACTATGTAGTGTCAAGAGTTGGAATCAAGTGTAGTAATCATATGTTATGATCAATGTTACAATCTATGTATTCCATTGTTTCACCTTAGTTTTCTACTCTTATTAATTCAAATGCATGGCATTTCAACGTTCTAATCTATAGAGAAGTTTATAGCTTGCATAATAACAATTCTACTTAATGATAGCATTTCAAAGTTCTAATCTATAGAGAAGTTTATAGCTTGGATAATAACAATTCTTCCTAATGATACCAGATCTTTAACCTTTTAGTCAACCTTAATTCCAATAACCATAGCTTTCTTTTTCTATTATCCTTATAAAGCTCGCTTAAATGCTTGGAAGTCTTGAAAATAGAAATGCACTTTAAACATTAGAAGCAAATAATTTTATTTTAAGCACCAATGGGGTGCAACACCAAAAATCTGTACTTACTCAAGTATGCAAATTGTCTATTCATTCTTGTATGCTATCTACATCAACTTTACTAGAACCTCTAGTCCAAAAACAAAAACCGTATGTTCATTGATGTATCAAGAAATAAAGAGACAATTCTTTCCCTTCAAAAGCTCTCTGATTCCATTCATTCCATAAAGTCCAAATGCCACTTTAAACATGTCAGGTCCCAGGCCCAAAACCCCGAGGCTACAAGCGAGACCAGGCTCATGGGCTTAAAAATAACTGTTTTGAACCTCAAATCCACTAGCCAAAAATGGTTAATCCGAGTTATTACTCAAACCCACAACACTAACTTATAAACCACACTCTTATCATGCCCCATACCAATGTGAGATGTTGCGATATTTTATGATGCCCTAGGCCAAGAACCCTGAACTCGCGAACAAGACAAGTGTCATAGGGTTAAGAATAACTATTTGCACCTAAACTAAAACGGTTACCTAGAGTTATTACTTAAACCACATCACTAAATACTAACCCATAAATCACTCTCATCATTTTTCATACCAATGCAGGACATAACAGAGCAGCCACAGAGACCTGTAAATTGACCAAGTGATACAGAATTCTTATTTTATATTCCTCATAGGAAATCCCACCTCAACTTTCAAATCCTTTCACCACTAAAAAAAAAAAAAGCTGGCAGATACAGAAAGTTCTTTTTTTTTCTTTATTTTTTTTTTTGCTAGGCAAGTAAATAATCTTTCATTCCACATTAATAACAAGTCCAGATAAAGCTACAACTGAAAAGGGACCAACATAAGCATCAAGTCAGCACAGATGACAAAGCAAGAGGAGAAAATGAATAGTTGGGAAGACTCTAGGGATCTGTTGCAAGAGCTTTCAGAAGGAATTCATTATGAAAATTCTGAGGTATTGGGAAGTCCAATATAAGTTGGCGAAGCCTTTATGCAATTTTTTATTTCTTTTCCTGGTAAAGTTTGCCATTTATATTTCTTGGATTGCAACATGCTTCTCATAATATATATATGGAAATAGTTAAATCTACAAGTTAAAATCAAGATAGCATACAGGATCCACTCACTTACCAACGGAAATAGTCACTTCTGATACATAATGGTGCAGCAAGCAAAATATCAGTAATCCATGGGGACAGTGGCCTCAATGGCTTCCTCTCATGTTGAACAGAAGGCAACTTGGGTTCTCCATCTATAGATTTACTTGCCGAAGCATGACTGCTACTGCTGCTTCCATCTGCTTCACTATCCTGGCGTTCAACCTTGTAAATTGGGCGATTGTAATGCGTTAATATTCGTAAGATTTCTCCACATGCAAGAGCCCACTGTTCAGAATACTCGTTCTGTTATTCAAGAATGGATTACTAGTGTTAGGTCATTTACCAGCAGGAATCATCTGATCATTCTCCAAACAACAAAAAGTGAAGTGGTAAGTGAAGTTTAATAACAACAGAACATATCAAATATTAAATCAAAACAGAATACAGAATCAACCTCAATCCAACAAAATGGGGTTGTTGTACTTAGTTTTCTAAGCCTTGTTGATACCAAGAGATTATTTGAAGACAGTCTGCCTTCAAGATAACAGTAATGAAGACAAAAGGATTTTAAGAATGACTCAAAGATGTTTAGGGGCATTGGCAGGAAGAAGTGGGGCACACTTGTGCATATTTCTGTATGCACCAGAGCAGCATCATAATTTGAGAAGTGAGGTCAGTCATGCCTAAGCAGTTGTTCCAATGAAAATAGTTGTCAAGATTTAGTGTCTTTTGCACCAAAAAGAAAAAGATAAAGTAGATAATTTGATTGTGCAAACTGCAAAATGTTGGAACAAGGAAGTAAACAGAAGGATTAAGAACGAGGGAGTACTTCAAGAGGGAGCTCAAAAGACGCAAAAGGTTAATCAACCATGATAAGGAAAAAAAAAAAAGAGAAAGATAAGAAAGAAGAGATGGGAAACTATTGGATAAAGACAAACTGCTTACGTACAAATGAAAATAGCAACTTTAAGGGTTTGGTTAGAACATGGAAGAAGTAGTGATCCATTAGCGAAAGTTACTTTCACAACAGGATCGCGTGCCATATATGATGCAGATTTTGCTTTGTATATAGGATTATGCCATTTTGACATAAATTTGTTTCCAAGAAAGTCGTTACTTTTGAGGAAAAAAATATGTTCAAGAGCCTTATTACCTCACTGCTTGGACAGACCAAGGAGATAAAAGAAGCAAATGGGGGACTACTCCGGTCGTATTCCATTGTACCATCAATGATGCAGGAAATAATAGGAAGAATAACAGCATGCCCATGCTCTGGATGATGAAGGACAAATGTAGCTGGAAAAGAAGAAAAAAAAAAATTAAGCAAGTCAACATGCGATATAAATTACAACAGAACATGATGCGTTGAAGGGAAGATTGTTATTTTATATGTTAATAGGATCAAAACACCAGTACCCAGGACATCATGAAGAAGCCGGTTCTCCCTGGATGGATATTGGCTCCGTATGAGCTGCCAATTGGTGTACATTACCAGTTAGAAAACTTTCAGCAAGCATTTAATTTCTCAAGAAAATGAGGCCTCAAATGTAAATAAAGGAGCAGACGGTATTTCCAAAATGTACTAGAGATGGCATCAATTTTACAGCTACTTTAGAATAATATTGAAGCAGACTCAGAGATAAATGAGAGAATGTGATACCTGAGCAATATCCTCTGGAAATTGTTCTGATATAAATTGACCGAAGTACTCAACATAGGCAGTGATTTGAGCCTAAATTTAAGAAGGAAGAAAATTCTCATATTATTTGCAATCAACTAATATCTAAAAGAAGAAAACTAAATTGAAAGAAGATGTTTATAATTATCCATTATATAAGAACATGGCATACTTATTTTAAGAAAAATGCTCATGAGCATTATCGGAAGATCTACCAACAGAGAACTAAATGAATAATTTTCAGCAGAAGACACATTATGAACCATGGAAAATTTGCAATAATCAAAATTAGAAGCTTTTCACACTATGCATTAAAATTAAAGATACACAGATGCTATTCTACCAGTCACTAATTCAAATTTTCAATTAGTAGCATATTGTTGCTCTTTTTCAATAAACAAAGACCCCGCACTGAAATACTACGTGCAGACACAGACATTCATACACTACGAGGCAGTATAATTTTATCAACTCTCACAAAATATCTTCTCTGTGTTCCAAAGTGGCCTTGAATTTCCCAAAGAAGTTTCAACTCCCTTGAACGCTTTCTAATGAGCTACCTAGAGAATTCAATGTCTTTTGTCATCAGCATGCATGTAAAAACCAATCCATCTCTTGTTTCTGGATCACGCAAGGACTATCTTAGTAGCAGGCTCCTCTGCCTTGGTCTTCACAAGGGTGCAACAGTGTGCAAGTTCTACAATGGCTCCAAGTTCTCTCAATATCATAATAGAAGGCACTGAACATAATATTTACCACATTGTATGATGTGAATCATCCATAAAAAAATAGAGCTACAACTAGGTGCTATGGCATGTGGTTTTGCTAATCATGCATAGAATATACAAGCTGCAACAAGATACTATTTGGCGTGAGGTTTTTTTTTTTGTAACAAAAGAAAGATTTTAGATGAGACAAAGACTGTTGGTTTAAGTTCATCTTAACTGCGCAAATTTGATAAGCTTAGAACCAAAATTTCTAAAAGTAACATATTCGTGGTAACAACTGCAAGCCATACTAAAGGAGTGTTTAGTGCAAACTATATTCAGTTTGTTGTTGGTCGGTTTTCTGGAGTTCAATTAATTTTTAGGTGTAAGTATTTGGGAAGTTTGTAATATCGCCATGCAGTAAATAAGTTGGAGTCCAAATAGTAATCCTGGTGGCTCTACAATTGTCTAGAGTCAAAATTAACATGTCCTTTTTTTTAGTCCAGCTTCTTGCAGGAAAAAAGGTTTCTTACGAATAAATATGTAGCTGTAATTATTTGCAACAGAGCTGATTATCACCAAAAATTACGTCTAGTTAGCCCATTTTCACATATCAGTACTACAAACAAGGTCATATATAAATTCTAACTAATTAACATAAACAGTTTACCAAATAACTTTCCAATTTGGGAAAAAATGGTCATCCAACATTCTTTACTCTAACTAAAAGGAACTGTAAACTTTTTCAACAAAAATGCATCATAGGAGAACCATCAAATTAATGAATTGTAAACCTACTCGGTAGCTAAATACATTGCCACTGACAAGCCAACTTCCAGAATATACTCATGTGCAATTAAATAAAAAGCGAAGTAATGTTCTCTACCTTTCGTTGTTGAGCATCTTGTGGTGGAGGCCAAAACAATGAGGAAAACTGAAGGCTGTCGATCCACCTCTCATGCGAAACAGCCATATCTAAGCCAACTAAGCTTTTATTGCAGAAAGCCAGTGCCAACAATAAAAGCCATGACCACTCGGTCACTACCAATCAAGAATCAAAAGACAATAATTCAACATTTGCAAACCCAGACAAAGGACTAATCCAATCTGCTGGCTGTAACAGTCGTGGAAAGCTTTAACTGTTCAAATATCAAATGGTTGTTGTCACTGCATCAAGATACTTCCTGACAGTATAGTTAAACAAATCAATATTTAGAATCTCTAGCACTCCAAACTTAATGAAAACTAAAATCTTCAATACACATTTAGCAAGCTTGGTTAGTTATCGTTCTGCATGTTTACAAGAAGATCCACAATAATTGAAATGAAAAAGTTTCACAAAATACCCACAAATGAAAAACAGAAAAGGGCATGATTTTATAAGTCTGAGCAGCCAAAAATATGTAAGAGAAGTTATAAAAAACTAACATAAAAAAGAGGGTGATTATTCAACGTTTTCTATTAATAACTTCCGGCTCAGATGAGAAATTTAATTTTGTTCCAATTAAATTATTAATAACTTGTCAAAATGATAATTTTAACTAACTACCATATTACCAGCTACCAAATAAAATTTGTTATGAACAAGGCGAAACTATTATTTGAAAATTTCCTTCAATAATGAAAACAGAGATAGAAAAGAAGCACCGTTAACAAACACGATTAAATTCCAAAAGAAGGAAAAAAATAAATTTTAAACCTCAAACACAAAATAAAGGACAGATAATTATCAGAATTATTAGAACACCCCTTTAGTTCCTGATGAGCACATAAATATACCCAAAAAAAAAACCTCTTTCATGTAGAGATTCAGCTTAACAAAAGCTAAACTAGCTAGAAAACATGGTCACATTTCTTTCTAAATTCTTTCTTTTCCCTTTAACTTGTAACCAGTGCAATATAAAAGATTCAAACTGTCAGCATTCTTTTGATTTTTTAAGCATTCTCTCAACAACCAATTTAAAAAGGAAAAATGAAGTTCACCAAATATATAAATCACTCAACAAAATATATACATAATATAAAACTGACAAATCATCAAAACAATAACAATAAAAACAGTTACTGCTTTAATGTTTAAAGCTGTTTTTAGCAACCCATTTAGAAAACAATATGAAATTCACCAAATATATGAATTACTCAACAACATATGTGCATAATATTAAAAATAAATAAAAAAACTATCAAAACAAATAATAACAAAAATAATACCTTTGTTAATGTTGAAACTGCATTTTTCTAAAGAAAAAAAAATGGCTACAAAAAGAGTCACATTTCTTATAAATTCTTCTTTTTTCTTTACAAATACCCCACTAATGCATGTTAAAGATTCAAACTTCAAATATTCTTTTTTGTAATCACTCAATAAAGGAGAGTTTTAGCGCAACACTAAAGTTGTCGCCGTAAAATCTGGAGTTCACAGGTTTAAGTCGTGTTAACAATTCCTAGGAAAATACAAGATAAATTTGTGTAGTTGGTCGACTCTTTCACAAACCCCGAGTAAAGCAAAAATTTCATGCACTGTACTATAATTTATACGAATCACTCAACAACATATACACATAACATCAAAGAAAAAAACTTATTTGAATTTTTAAAGTTGTTTCGAAGCAACCCAATTAAAAACGGCAACATCAAATTGACCAAATGTATAAATCACTCAATTACATATATGCATAATCTCAAGTAAAAAATTTATCAAAAAACTAATAATAAAAATGAAAATAGTACCCTTTTTGTTATTTAAACTGTATTATTCTGAAGAAAAAAAAAATTGCAATGATTTTGGCTGTTTGTTAAGTGAATTTATATGTAAGATATTGTGTGTTAGATGTTGAGATTTTTTGGGTGGAGAGCGGTTACAGCGAGAAGAAGAAGGAAAAAATATAGTATTAGAAAGAGAAATATATATATAGAGAGAGAGGGACTGAGAAGATCTTTAGCTGCTCTCTCTCTGTTCTTATGCTGCATACGTGGCAAAGATATTTTTGCTCACTGATTCATTTTTTAATCATGATCGTTTACATACATGCACATAAGGTGCACCATGCATGCCCTAGTGAGTAGTGACCCTAATTTTGGGAGTGAAAATTCTGTCATTCAGTATTTGGTCATTTGATCATTCGGTTTGTGAGTGAAAAAAGTGAGTTTTATATGTTTGTTTTTATTGTCGAATGTCAAATATCGGGTGAAAGACTAACTCTTTTGAGAGAGAAGAAATGAAAGATTTGACGTGTCTCTAAATAAACACTTTTAGAGTGCACAAGTTGTAGTGCAGTACACGAAATTCTCGACATTTATATAGTTTATAGAAGGGTCAAAAAGTAATATATATATATATACAATCCTACAATGCATTTGACAATATACTATTTTTACAACTCGAACCTTACTTTTAAATTACATGTTACAACTTTACTGTTATTTTTAGATCTCACTTCATGTTTAGAGTATTAAATGAAAAAAAAAATTATTCCGATGTTAGGGAAATAATTTTTTCGCAAGGTACTATGTGTTCAACATGCAAGTTATAATTTATGATGAAAAATATTACCCTTTTTTTTGGGTCATTATGAAAAATATGACCCTCATTCATAAAAGAAAGATAATTGATCTAAAGTGTCGTCTATCAAACAACAATAAATAAATACATAAACTCTTATTTAACAACTTAAATTTTTAAATAAGTTAAGAATGTAATTTTGGGAGTGAAAATTCTGTCATTCAGTATTTGGTCATTTGATCATTCGGTTTGTGAGTGAAAAAAGTGAGTTTTATATGTTTGTTTTTATTGTCGAATGTCAAATATCGGGTGAAAGACTAACTCTTTTGAGAGAGAAGAAATGAAAGATTTGACGTGTCTTTGAATAAACACTTTTAGAGTGCACAAGTTGTAGTGTAAAATACAAAATTTCCGATATTTGTATAGTTTATAGAAATGTCAAAAAGTAATATATATATATATATATATATATATATATATATATAATCCTACAATGCATTTGACAATAGACTATTTTCACAATTCGAACCTTACTTTTAAATTACACATCACAATTTTACTGTTGTTTTATGATCTCACTTCATGTTTAGGGTATTAAATGAAAAAAAAATTATTCCGAGGTTTGGGAAATAATTTTTTCGCAAGGTACTATGTGTTCAACATGCAAGTTATAATTCATGATGAAAAATATTACCCTTTTTTTTGGGGTCATTATGAAAAATATGACCCTCATTCATAAAAGAAAGATAATTGATCTAAAGTGTCATCTATCAAACAACAATAAATAAATACATAAACTCTTATTTAACAACTTAAATTTTTAAATAAGTTAAGAATGTAAAATGAAAAAAATTAAAGTAGGTCGTTAATAAATAAAATATTGTGTGGGGGCAAGTGAGGGCAATGGCAGATTGACCTTCATGCACCCCTTGACTTACCCCTAACAAGTGAGGGTATATTCATAAATTGCCATTGATTTTAAAAAAAAAAAAATTACGTACCTAATACATATTGCACAAAGCACAAAAATCCAAAAGCTATTTTACTTTTCTTTGTTTTCACTTTCCACTTCTCTCTCCCACCACAAAGCAAAGTCGGTTACTTATCTATTCACACATTCTCAAAGTTGCACACGCACGGCTTGAATCGGATTGGAGGTTTTTTTTTTTTTTGAGATAAATATTTGTTAATGCCACTGTCTTATATCTTCTTAAATCAAGAATAAATTAGTTACTTTAATGTTTTGAATTGTTTTGTTAGGGTTGAGATAAATATTTGTATTGTTGTATTAGTCCACTCATATAGTTTTCATAATATTTTGAATTGTTCTATTAGAAAAATGAATAGTTAAAGCATCAATAAATTATTTTAATTTGTAATGATTTGAATAATTATTTCTAGTCACTTTTTTGAAGCACGACTTCATCTTCAATTTAGATATAGATGAGCGTTGTTCTTGTCGCTATAATGCACTTCTGACCCAGATACTTGACTTCACCACTGAGTGAGGGTTTAAGAATTTGTTTATTTGAGAGTTTGTATGAGAGATATTATTGGCATAGCTTTGATGTTGTCTAGGGTTTAGGGGGAGAGTGGTACATTTAACAATAGAAGAGTGGTGATTTTTAAGATTTCTCACTTTGCTTGTTCAACTTTGCAACTAGCTTCCTTTATTTATTCTATTCGTGGCCAATATTTATCTTGAGTTTAAAAAACAAACTTATGACTAGCATTTGTATTATTGCAAAAAAAAAAAAAAAAACATATCTCTATGAAAAGACAGTAATTTAGAATATTTCAACAGAGTTCTAGCCAGTTTAAGGACATGTCAAAGTTAATTTAATTTCACCTACCGTAAGTGTGAATTATCATTCCTCTATATATTAGTGTCATTTTTGCTCAATGTGCTTAGAATATTAATGGTGTAATATGTGTCACTATCTCTTAATAAAAAATAGAAAAAATAAATTAAAATGCGATTGAAATATCTTATTTGAAGGTTACAGTTAAATATTATGGAATATGGTGCTATAATAAATAAAAATAGGAATTTTAATTGTATTTTTCTTTTCTTATCAGATGAAAGTTTTAGTGATGTAATATAAATACCACATGAACAGCAATTATTATTTTGAAAAATTAAATAAGCGTATATTGTATTTGATATGTATACACAGTACAAAAAACTTGGGAGTCCAAATGGTTGGGGAATAGCTTTTCACATCTAAGGCCAATTCACTCCAACAACCTTTTTATTTGTTTCCTATTAGGAATTAAATAGGCAGCTCACTATTTTTAAGAGCCCGCTATCTGCTATATTAGTTCCCTCCAACAGTATTCCCTATTTTAGACACTATTTTCACTCCAATAGTATTCATTATTTTAGCTAACATATTATTTTACTGTTTTATTTAAAAATAATAATAATTGTTAAGGGTTAATTATGATCAAATGATTTTTTTTTTAATATTAGTATTATTCTTTTCATCAATATTATTTCTTATTTATTTTTTAAACTTTTGAAGCTTTTCCAATAATTTTAGAGTTTGAAATATTATTTTTTCTTTTCCAATAATTTTGGAGTTTTTAATATTATTTTTCTTTTATTTTATTGTTAATTTGAAGGTTGTAATATGGATAGAGACTCAAATTTGTCCAATCCAAAGGTTCACTGATCTTGTTTAAGAGGCCAAGTCACCAAGTTTCTCATCCAATCACGCAATGGGATATAAATATACCTTTTAAAAAAGTATATCTTATTTATATCAAATCTATTTATGACCAAAGAATGTATTAAAAAAAACTTATGATGCAGTATGTGTTAGGCATGCTAGCTAGCCTATTTGTTGAATTTTATTTAATAAAACAAACAAACATATATAATTTTTACATGTCTGAAAATATTTTTCTACTTTTGAATGTTGTTTGAAGCTTTAGCGACAAGAAACGAATTAATAATATATCAAAAGAAAATAATCAATAATTTTGCTCATTTAAAAAAAAAAGCTAAGTAAAAGAAAATAATTATATTTTCAGTACTGCTAAGACAAGAAAATTTCGATTAGGAGAAATTAATTTTAACTGGTATTACACAAACCTAATGAATTTGCTCTCTAGCTTTGACTATGTAGTCCACAACCAAGATGAGTCGAATCATAATCATTGAACGAATAATTATACCGATTAGATTGTAAATTATAGTCTTACTCTTAATCTTGGACTTCAAAATGATGGAGAGGCAATGGCGTAGCCATCAATAAATGAGTGTCCCCACTAAACTTATATTTTTAAAAAATATATATATTTGTATTTTTAAAATATTTTTAATTTTAAAAATTAATTTAATTTTCACCAAAAAAAATTATATATATATTATATTATATGAGTTTAACTCTAAATGAATATAAATTTTGAATCCGTCCGATAATATAAGTGTCCGAATCCGTTGGACAATATTTTGGAGAGGGATTTTAGGGACTTCATTAGTGTGTTTTTGGCTTTCTACTCTAATCAAGAAAAAATAATAATAATCTTTTAACAAATAGGCAGATTATGTTATTAGGGGATCTTATGCTACAACGTAAAGCCAAAGGTAACGGGCAGTTGAGCGTCAACGAATCAGATTCGAACAAGTATGCGAAATCAGTGGCTGAAAATGAACGGGAAGGCAAAAAATGTCTGGTCGAAGACACACCGAGATATTTACAACCGCCTCAATACAATGATTATGACTTGTACTACTCACCAATAGCATCAAAACAATAGATACAACATGGAAAAAAATTTGAAGTTAACACACATACGTGGCTCGACCACGTGCTAAATTTATAATCATGCGATTCATACATGTGTCATATGATGCACAAAACTTGCACATGTCATTGTCGTGTCCATTTGTTTATGGCATGGTCCATGAGCATACATGCCATGGGATGATTATTATTATTTTTTTGCTAAAAAGCAAGCGTGATTTTATTTTTTTTAAAAAATAAAAAAATACCCCGTAGGATTTACAATAGTGTACTATCTAACTTCCAAGCAATAGAAATTGCTTGGTTCACCAAACTATGTTTGTACTTTCTAAACATATACAATTTTGCTGTAATATCAAAAGCAGTATTCTCAAAAATTTGTTCCTCGCTAAGATAAGAACAATTGAAAATCCTATTATTCCTTTATTTCCAAATGTGAAAGATGAACGCGCCAATGAATAATCAAATGCAAAAAGACTAGAAAGTTGATTTGGCGGCTAAATGAACAATCAATCTCTCATTTTGTTCCCAGTTAAGACCTCTAGGTCCTTTAGAGTTGTGCCAACCTCTATCCCATATACACTTGGTGAAGGAGCAGAGATGAAACATATAGTTTTTGTCCTCAGTAACAGCATGACAGAAGCAACACAATAGGTCAAGATCAATACCCCATGAGAGAAGCCTTCTCTTAATAGGTAATCTATCGAGCCAATAAAGCCAAGTGCAAAAGGAATGTTTCGGAGTAACCTTACTAAACCAGATAACCTTTGACCAATTGGTGAACGGATGGTGAATGCGGATGAGATCCCAAGCTGAAACAGCGTTGTAGCTTTCATTTGGGTTGTTGACCCAAATAATTTTATCTTGTCGATGATTATTTGGTCGAAGGACATTCAAATGATAATTAATAGTTTGGAAGATCCAATGACTGTTCGGCCAAACTCAATCACCATTATGAACATAAGCTGGCACCTTATCATTCAAATTAGCACCTGCATTAGCAATCACCTCAACACCAAAGACATCAACAAGAATGCCCAAAGGGTGCTAGTTATCCTTCCAAAAACGAGTGAACTGTTCATTGCCAATAGCATGCAACATAAAGTTTTTAGCAACAGATCTAAGTTGAAGGATTTTCCGCCACGTCCACGAAGGGTAAGACGACAAAGGAAGACTCCAAAAATCATAGCTCTTCAAGTAGTTGTCTCGAATCCATCTCTCCCAAATAGACTTATGTCTAGTATTAATAATCCAAAGGTATTTCAGAATAGAAGCTTTATTTGTATCAGTTAGATGCCTAATCCCAAGATTATTTTTGTCACATGCATGGTCCATTGGATTTGTCCAAAGTGTCCACTAATTAATTAATGATGTTCTTTTAATATTCATATATTATGGGTATGATGGTCATCAATAAGTACCAATTAGCATATGATGTGGACATCAAGTTTGGTCGAGTCAGCATGACTTGAATTAGAATTGTTGCTTCAACTCCATGTAGGACTTGACCAAAAAAAAAACTCCATACAAATGTAATGGCTAAATTTTATTTTTTATTTTTTGTAAGTTGAATAAAATCAAATCAGTTGGTTTGGCTGGCTTAATTATTGGACAAGTCGACTATTGATAGGTTAAATCAGCTCGGATGAGATAAGTTGTTGGGCTCATTAACTATACCACTCACACTTAGTTAGTCGAAGTAGAATCTAAATCATCACTTGATAAATTGGATCTCGACCAAGGTTATATTTTAACTACTATAATTAAGAGAATTATTTAAAAGAAATGAGTTACTTGCATGAAATTATAGTCAAAAAAAGGCAAATTTTTTGAAATTAGTAAAGGGATAGGATTACCCAATAGAGGGACACACTACTCTAGTGAATAAATAAAAGGAAATTAATTTTCTTGTTTGAAATTATACTTGAGCGAATTTGGAATTTAAGAAATTGATATAAACGTGAAATATAGATAATTAATACAAAGATAATGTGATTTAAGTCAAATACAACGGAACAAATTTTTTAAGGCCATTTATGGAACAATCGAAGAAAGTTGCATGACGAAATGTAATTGCCGGTAATGCACTTCAATTAAAAAACCAATTTGATAGTAACCATGAGTTGGCACCAATAGCTAAAGTGTTTTTTTTTGTTTTTTGTTTTTTAATGTCATAAGAATTTACTTGGTAGAATTTGATTATTGGGTTATCCAACAAAACTTGACTATTAACTGATAAATTTTTGGGTGTAATGGTGTGCCTCACATATCCACCAAATCAGTCAAAAAAAAATCCAAAATAATAAAGAGTGTTGAACCCATAACCTTACAAAATTGATTTTATCCTAACTAGCGCTGAACTCTGTCACTATGCCTCAATAGCTAAAGTCAAGAAATAAACATTAGTCGAAAACGCAATCAAAGCTTGGCAATAATAATACTTGTTATATTAACTTGATTGTAACTTGTTGATCAATTTGGTTACGAAACTGTCAATGGGAAAACTTTTCATGTCCACGAACCAATGATAGGACAATAGACAATGGATCCTCTTATAGCCTCCATCATCTCATGTTGAGATAATAGAGAATATTAATTATTAATTTGATATATTTTAATTTTAATCTGACATATATTATTTTGAGTGGACTCAGAATAAGATAAAAGTGAAATATATGAGTGGACTTGATGTGACACATGTCAGATCAAAATCAAAATAGATCAAATTAATAGTCAAAATTTTCCATTATGTCAACCCGAGAAGATTGAGGCTGTGAAAGTTTGGACGGTTTAAGAATGATGTTTGCTTGGACACTGACTTCCATTTGACTATCAAACTTTGGCGGTTGTAATAGATAGAAGAGTTCATCAAGTTTACAATTCAACTAATATCTTATTTAAAAGTTTACATTATTAGATATGCATTTATTATTTTTATTTATTACGTTTTAACACATCTCTTTATGTAAAGGTAGATTTAAGTCTTATAAGTGATCTGTGAACATATATTTTTATTTAAATAGGTGTTGTCGAGATTTGAATTAAAAATTTGTTGCTAACTTGACTCTAATATTATATTAAATAAACACTTCATCTAAAAATATAAATTATTTTAAAAAATCATATTTATTTATTAATTTAATATGTTGCCTCATGTGTTGGATTTGACATTGCATGTGGACATATTTTTTTTTTATAAATGAGTGCCGATAAAACTTGAATTCATCACTATTTTGGTAACTTTGACAGACTATAACACTATATTAATTGATCACCCACTGTAAAAATCTAAACAATTAGAACTGAATTAATTATATTCATCTCTTAATTTTAGTATCGAGTGAAAAACTTATTTGGTTCGCGCTAAACTATCCTCAATTGGGCCATGAAGCATTTGCAGCACTAGGTGGGCTTTGAGCCCTTCTTGTATTTACAGAATTTTATCATTATCCCCCAGACGAATGATAAAAAAAATATTGACCAAAATCAATGAGTGATTACATTAATTAGAAAAGTTAACTTTTAAAAATATTTAGACTCGGTAGTAAAAGGAATTGAAGGTACGATTTATTTTCTTGGGAGTTTAATCATGCGATTCATACATGTGTCATATGATGCACAAAACTTGCACATGTCATTGTCGTGTCCATTTGTTTATGGCATGGTCCATGAGCATACATGCCATGGGATGATTATTTTTGTCACATGCATGGTCCATTGGATTTGTCCAAAGTGACCACTAATTAATTAATGATGTTATTTTAATATTCATACATTATGGGTATAATGGTCATCAATAAGTACCAATTAACATATGATGTGGACATGAAGTTTGGTCGAGTCAGCATGACTTGAATTAGAATTGTCGCTTCAACTCCATGTAGGACAAATGTAATGGCTCAATTTTATTTTTTATTTTTTATTTTTTGTAAGTTGAAAAAAATCAAACCAGTTGGTTTGGCTGGCTCAATTATTGGACGAGTCGATTATTGATAGGTTAACTGTACCACTCACACTCAGCTAGTCGAAGTAGAATCCAAATCATCACTTGGTAAATTGGGTCTCAATCAATGTTAGATTTTAGCTACTGTAATTAAGAGAATTATTTAAAAGAAATGAGTTACTTGTTTGAAATTATAGTCGAGAAAATGCGAAATTTATGAAGTTAGTAAAGGGATAGGATTACCCAATAAAGCGACACACTACTCTAGTGAATAAATAGAAGGAAATTGAATTTTCTTGTTTGAAATTATACTTGAGCGAATTTGGAATTTAAGAAATTGATATAAATGTGAAATATAGATAATTAATATGTTAATGCAAAAAATGAGCATGGACCTTCGATCCAATCACGATGGTTCACTTAGTCCCAGACGACATTAATGCTTGGGCCAAGGCCCTTGTATGGCATCTTAAGTTGCAGCCTACTATTGACGGAGCCTACGCGGAGGCCACTAGCTCTGTGCTTAGCCCAGACATCGAGTTACCTCACATGGGTGATTGACGATGGACTCGGACACGACCCATGGCCCTGACAGGTATTAGCGGATAAACAACCAAGGAAGAGTCCCAAGGGACTAGCCTACTGTAACGGATAAGCGACCGAGAAAGATACCTTAAGGGACTAGACTACTGTAGCGAACGAAGATCGACAAGTTCGGATAGAGGCTTATCCTACGGGATAAGTAGTTACTTCTTCGAAGTAGTCTACTGGAGTTGCAAGTCCCAGGGAATAGGCGACTCTCAACCTATCGTGTTCGTCTAGCCTACGAGAAGAAAATGATCGACGAAGGATTTGGGATAGAAACTACCTCTATCCTAAGCGATGAGCGATCAGGTAGTCTACTCAGAGTGCAAGTCCCAAGAGTCCATGACTCTTGGCTTGACCACACTTATAACTAGGTCACGCCTACACAAGGAGGGGGTATCGAATACTAGCCTTACTAGCCTTACTCCCCCTCTCTCCTCTATATCTTCACGGCCTACACTCCCAAAAACAACGCTAGAATTATGGTAGTCTCTACCTTGCCCATCTTACTTTTTTCATTTTCTGTCCTACCCGATAATCGACTGACTTGAGCGTCAGAGTGTCTTTGGCCGGCACCACACCGGTCTCCCGAGACTCACGCCGCTTTCTTCGCTTTTTGTCCTTGCAGGTTGTTAGTGGCTCCGAATTCATAATTGTAGATTTTGGCATCTACATAATACAAAGATAATGTGATTTAAGTCAAATACAATGGAACAAAATTTTTAAGGCCATTTATGGAACAATCGAAGAAAGTTGCATGACGAAATGTAATTGTCGGTAATGCACTTCAATTAAAAAACCAATTTGATAGTAACCATGAGTTGGCACAAAAAGCTAAAGTGTTTTGTTTTTATTTTTATTTTTATGTCGTAAGAATTTACTTCTGACAAAACTTGATTACTAATTGGTAAATTTTCGGGTGTAATAGTGTGCCTCACACATCCACCAAATCAGTAAAAGGAGAAAATCTAAAGTAATAGAGAATGTCAAACTCGTAACCTTATAAAAACGATTTTATCCTAACTAGCGCTGAATTTACTTCTGGCAAATATATTTTTGCTCATGATTCATTTTTTAATCATGATCATTTACATACATGCACATAAGGTGCACCATGCATGCCCTAGTGAGTAGTGACCCTAATTTTGGGAACGAAAATTCTGCCATTCGATATTTGGTCATTCGATCATTCGGTCTGTGAGTGAAAAAAATGAGCTTCATATGTTTGTCTTTGTTGTCGAATGTTAGATATCGGGTGGAAGACCAACTCTTTTGAGAGAGAAGAAATGAAAGATTTGACGTGTCTCTAAATAAATACTTTTAGAGTGCACGAGTTATAGTGCAGTACACAAAATTCTCGATATTTATATAGTTTATAGAAGGGTCGAAAAGTAATATATATATATATATACAATCCTACAATGCATTTGACAATAGACTATTTTTACAACTCGAACCTTACTTTTAAATTACATGTTACAACTTTATTGTTGTTTTAAGATCTCACTTCATGTTTAGGGTATTAAATGAAAAAAAAAAAATTATTCTGAGGTTAGGGAAATAATTTTTTCGCAAGGTACTATGTGTTCAACATGCAACATGCAAGTTATAATTTATGATGAAAAAATATTACCCTTTTTTTTTGGGTCATTATGAAAAATATGACCCTCATTCATAAAAGAAAGATAATTGGTCTAAAGTGTCATCTATCAAACATCAATAAATAAATACATAAACTCTTATTTAGCATCTTAAATTTTTAAATGAGTTAAGAATGTAAAGTGGAAAAAAATTTAGTAGGTCGTTACTATATAAAATATTGTGTGGGGGCAAGTGAGGGCAATGGCAGATTGACCTTCATGCACCCCTTGACTTACCCCTCACAAGTGAGGGTATATTCATAAATTGCCATTGATTTTTTTTAAAAAAATTACATACCTAATACATATCGGACAAAGCACAAAAATCCAAAAGCTATTTTACTTTTCTTTGTTTTCACTTTCCACTTTTCTCTCTCACCACAAAGCAAAGCCAGTTACTTATCTATTCACACATTCTCAAAGTTGCACATGCACGGCTTGAATCGGATTGGAGGTTTTTTTTTTGAGATAAATATTTGTTAATGCCATTGTCTTATATCTTCTCAAAACAAGAATTACTTAATTACTTTAATGTTTTGAATTATCTTGTTAGGATTGAGATAAATATTTGTATTGTTGTATTAGTCCACTCATATGGTTTTCATAGTGATTTAAATTGTTTAATTAGAAAAATGAATTGTTAACACACCAATAAATTATTCCAACTTGTAATAATTTAAATAATTATATTTAGCCACTTTGTTGAAGCACGACTCCATCTTTAATTTAGATATAGATGAGCGTCCCTAAATCCTTGTTATTGACTTGTTGCTATAGTGCACCCCTGACTCGGGTGCCTGGCTCCGCCACTGAGTGAGGGTTTAAGAATTTGTTTATTGAGAGTTTGTATGAGAGATATTATTGGCATAGCTTTGATGTTGTCTAGGGTTTAGGGGGAGAGTGATACATTTAACAATAGAAGAGTGGTGATTTTTAAGATTTTTCACTTTGCTTGTTCAACTTTGCAACTAGCTTCCTTTATTTATTCTATTCGTGACCAATATTTATCTTGAGTTTAAAAAATAAACTTATGACTAGCATTTGTATTATTGTAAAAAAAAAAAGACATATCTCTATGAAAAGACAGTAATTTAGAATATTTCAACAGAGTACTAGCCAGTTTAAGTTTAAAGTTTAAGGACATGTTAAAGTTAATTTAATTTCACCTACCGTAAGTGTGAATTATCATTCCTCTATATATTAGTGTCATTTTTGCTCAATGTGCTTAGAATATTAATAGTGTAATATGTGTCACTATCTCTTAATAAAAATAGAAAAAATAAATTAAAATGCGATTGAAATATCTTATTTGAAGGTTACAGTTAAATATTATGGAATATGGTGCTATAATAAATAAAAATAGGAATTTTAATTGTATTTTTCTTTTCTTATCAGATGAAAGTTTTAGTATTGTAATATAAATACCACATGAACTAGCTAGCAATTATTATTTTGAAAAATTAAATAAGTGTATATTGTATTTGATATGTATACATAGTACAAAAAAACTTGGGACTCCAAATAGTTGGGGAATAGCTTTTCACATCTAAGGCCAATTCGCTCCAACAACCTTTCTATTTGTTTTCTATTAGAAATTAAATAGGCAACTCACTATTTTTAAGGGCCTGCTATATTAGTTCCCTCCAACAGTATTCCCTATTTTAGACACTATTTTCACTCTAATAGTATTCCCTATTTTAGCTAACATATTATTTTACTATTTTATTTTTTTATTTTTAAAAAATTAATTGTTAAGGGTTATGATCAAATGATTTTTTTAATATTAGTATTATTCTTTTCATCAATATTATTTCTTATTTATTTTTAAAAAATTTGAAGCTTTTCCAATAATTTTGGAGTTTGTAATATTATTTTTTTTCCAATAATTTTGGAGTTTTTAATATTAATTTTCTTTTATTTTATTGTTAATTTGAAGGTTGTAATATGGATAGAGACTCAAATTTGTCCAATCCAAAGGTTCACTGATCTTGTTTAAGAGGCCAAGTCACAAAGTTTCTCATCCAATCACGCAATGGGATATAAATATACCTTTTAAAAAAGTATATCTTATTTATATAAAATCTATTTATGACCAAAGAATGTATTAAAAAAAACTTATGATGCAGTATGTGTTAGGCATGCTAGCTAGCCTATTTGTTGAATTTTATTTAATAAAACAAACAAACATATATAATTTTTACATGTCTGAAAATATTTTTCTACTTTTGAATGTTGTTTGAAGCTTTAACGACAAGAAACGAATTAATAATATACCAAAAGAAAATAATCAATAATTTTGCTCATTTAAAAAAAAAAAGAGAGCAATAGCACCAATACAATGATTATGACTTGTACTACTCACCAATAGCATCAAAACAATAGATACAACATGGAAAAAAATTTGAAGTTAACACACATACGTGGCTCGACCACGTGCTAAATTTATAATCATGCGATTCATACATGTGTCATATGATGCACAAAACTTGCACATGTCATTGTCGTGTCCATTTGTTTATGGGATGGTCCATTGGATTTGTCCAAAGTGACCACTAATTAATTAATGATGTTCTTTTAGATCTTAAAATTCACAATCGATATTATAGGGTTTGGACTTCTTGATCCAATTTAGGTATGATAATGGTAGAATTGTGCAATTATTAAAATTTCCAATAGAACAATGGGACATTCTTTATCCAGACACATATTATTGTTAAATTTGTTATTATTTATTAAATATTATTTTTGAGTTAAGTTATTGACACTCAAATTCAAAAAGATACACGGGAAATAACACATGTTTTTCCTTTTCTTTGTTTTGCAAGTTTCGGCTTGGGTAGAATGTGATAAATTTCATACTTAACAAGGAAAGTAAGGGGGTCGGGTGAATTTGACGACATTTGTGTGGTGTCGATCAAATACATTTTAATGCTTAAAATAGTGGCCTAAGATAAGACAAAATATAAAGAGAATTTTAGGAATATGGGTGGTTGGAGTATTGGTAAAAATATTGGAGAGATTTCAATTAGGTAAGTGTGTATGTCATTTGAAAGGTTAAAAAAGAAGCTATTTATAGTAGCCTGATGACTTATTAATTAATAAAACTAGTCCCATCCTAATATTTGGGATTCTAAGGCAATCCTTAGCAGAGGCTGTAAATTGCAATTATAACACTTTATAGAGACTCTAATGTGTAAATATCTAACCACAGTAGTAAATTTAAAGACCCAAAAAGATTTTTTTTTTTTTTTTAGAGACCCAAAAAATAAAAGTTGATAAGTCTGTAAAAAAAGTAACAAATTTGGAGACTCACTGTAGCGAGTCTCCAAATGTCTGTCAAATGACAGATATTTTCAGAAAAAAAAAAAAAAAAAAACCAGAAAGTTGTCTGCCACAAATTTTTTTAGCCGTTGAAGGTCAAAGTTGGCAACGTTCACCTTCAACATATGTATATATACATATACATTGTCTGATTTTGTTTCAAGTTGAAAGCAAAAAAAAAAAAAAAACACAGAAGATCACAACATCAATCGAAAGAGAAAATGTAATTTTTTGTTTTCTGTCATGGTTGCGAAGAGAGTGGGGGGCGGCGATGGTGGAGAAGGGAGTAGGGGGTGGTGATAGTGGCGATAGTGTGAAGGTGGCGGTGGTTTTGATGGTATGACAGTGGCGATGATGGCGTGGTGGCGATGGTGACGGTGATGATGGCGATGATGGCAAGGTGGCGATGATGACGGTGACGATGGCGAGGTGGCGATGGTGACGGTGATGATGGCGATGGTGAGGGTGGCGATGATGGTGATGATGGCGATGGTGACGGTGATGATGGCGATGATGGCGAGGTGGTGATGGTGACGGTGATGATGGCGATGGTGAGGGTGGTGATGATGGCGAGGTGGGGATGGTCACGGTGATGATGGCAGTGGTGAGGGTGGCGATGATGGCAAGTTGGCGATGGTGACGGTGGTGATGATGGCTAGGTGGCGATGGTCATGGTGATGATGGCGGTGGTGAGGGTGGCAGTGATGGCGAGAGGAAAAATGAGGGGAGGGAGGCGGGGCAGTGAGGGAAAAGGGGAAATGAAATGGGGGAGGGGGGTAGGGTTTGATTTACATATTTGTTTTTTTTTTTTAAACTAATTTTTTGTTGTTTTTTTTTATTTAAAAAATTATGTTATTTGTTATATTATTTTTATTTGTTAAAGTAAGTTTTAATTTTTATAATTTTGTGGAATTTTTTTCTAAATATTATTTAAATTTAAATTTTTTATATTTTTATTAAATTTGTTATTTGTTAAATTTTTTTCCTTTATATTATTTAAATTTTAATTAATTGTCTAATTTGTATTCAATTAATTTTTATAATTTTGTGGAATTTTTTTTAAAATATTATTTAAATTTATATTTTTGATATTTTTATTAAATTTGTTATTTGTTAAATTTTTTTTCTTCATATTATTTAAATTTTAATTAATTGTCTAATTTGTATTCAATTAATTTTTATAATTTTGTGGAATTTTTTTCTAAATATTATTTAAATTTATATTTTTTATATTTTTATTAAATTTGTTATTTGTTAATTTTTTTTCCTTCATATGATTTAAATTTTAATTAATTGTCTAATTTGTATTCAATTAATTTTTATATTTTTGTGAATTTTTTTTCTAAATTTTATTTAAATTTATATTTTTGATATTTTTATTAAATTTGTTATTTGTTAAATTTTTTTTCTTCATATTATTTAAATTTTAATTAATTGTCTAATTTGTATTCAATTAATTTTTATAATTTTGTAGAATTTTTTTCTAAATATTATATAAATTTATATTTTTGATATTTTTATTAAATTTGTTATTTGTTAAATTTTTTTCCTTCATATGATTTAAATTTTAATTAATTGTCTAATTTGTATTCAATTAATTTTTATAATTTTGTGGAATTTTTTTCTAAATATTATTTAAATTTATATTTTTGATATTTTTATTAAATTTGTTATTTGTTAAATTTTTTTTCTTCATATTATTTAAATTTTAATTAATTGTCTAATTTGTATTCAATTAATTTTTATAATTTTGTAGAATTTTTTTCTAAATATTATTTAAATTTATATTTTTGATATTTTTATTAAATTTGTTATTTGTTAAATTTATTTTCATCTTATTATTTAAATTTTAATTAATTGTCTAATTTGTATACAATTAATTTTTATAATTTTGTAGAATTTTTTTATAAATATTATTTAAATCTCATTAATTTTTTTTTTCTTCAGCTATGGATTCCGGCGAAGGAGTTAGGGGCCGCAACTTCACTATTGAAGAAGATATCGCGTTATGTCGAGCATACCTTGCAATTAGTGAAGACCCAATTACCGGCCGAAACCAAACATCGGCAACAATGTGGACGCGAATCTTTATGAAATTCGAAGAGAACTGCAAAAGAGAACTGCAAAATCTCTAAAATCACGATGGACCCCGATAAACAAAAAAAGCACGAAATTTGCAGAGTATCCTGCTCAATCTCAAATTAGACCATGGAGTGGAGCAAATGCAACAGATATTGTGTGTTTTATGCAACAAAATATGTTGATTTAGTTTTATTTTTAAAAAAAATACTCATGGTGATGTACTTTTTTGTTTTTTCAGCTTGATGATGCCAAACGACTTTACGCTAATGTTACAAGAGAGAATTTCAACCTTGATCATTGTTGGTCGATATTACAACATGGTCAAAAGTGGAGAAAGATTACCGAGTTCCACTAATGTCAAAATGCATCTCAAGAGGGTACACCGCTTCCTTTTGAAGATGACTCTCCGTATGAGTCGGTGCCCGAAACCCAATCTGAACTGTCATCCTCAAGGCCAATTGGAAGAGAAAAGACAAAAAAATTAAAAAAGGGCAAGGATGTTGCGACAGAGATCGTTCAGCAAGGAAGAGCAATGCAAAAACTTATGAAAGAGTACAAAGAGAGTTCTGACTGAGCAACAGAATATAGTATAATGTCGACGAAGACTTCGACCATCGAGACTCCGGCCAGAAGAGCATGGATGATTGACCAACAAAACAAAATCATCGCCAAGAGGTCATCTCGTTCTATCAACTTTGACGATGATGGTTATCGTCCTGAAATGCCTTGAATTGTTGTACTGTTATATTGTTGTTGTTTCTACGTGTGTTGTACTGTTGGTTTGTTTACATATATTGTATTTTTGTAATCTAATTGAAGCTATATTTGGTTTGAGAAATTTGTGTACAATTAATTTTTACACCGTTATTAATTTTTTTTAAAAAGGAACACACACAGTTAATTTATTAAACCAGGACTTAAAAGACGAGAACAATACAACTATTGATGTCACACATTGAGATCTCGTGTACGAAACTCGTTCCAAACATGCTCAACTAGATCACTTCGGAGTATATAGTAAGCCGCTTCGTTCGTCACCTGACGGCGATTGTTCAAATACTCAGTAATTGTTATGGGATTTCGTGCATGTTCCACAAGGGCCTCTTCTACATGGTAAAGTGATGGATCATCGTTGAAATCATCTCCTTCTTCCTCGCGATTATCTTCTACAATCATATTATGCAAAATGATACAAGTCTTCATAATTTCTCCAATATCACGTTCGTGCCAGAAACGACATGGACCTTTTATTATCTCGAATCTACTCTGAAGGATACCAAATGCCCGCTCCACATCCTTACGATAGGCTTGTTGCAACCTATTGAAAAGCATCTTATCACGCTCACGTGCATCTGGAAATGCTTGGACGATTGTGGACCAGCGAGGATATATACCGTCAGCCAAATAATATCCTTGACTATAATTTCTGCCGTTAATGGTATATCTTATCTGCGGTGCTCGACCTTCAAGGATATCGGAAAAAATCGGTGAACTATATAACACATTCAGGTCATTTCTTCCACCAGGTGTTCCAAAAAATGAATGCCATATCCATGTGTCATAAGATGCAACGGCTTCTAGTATTATAGTAGGACGACCATGGTGTCCAGCATATGTTCCGGCCCACGCAGTAGGACAATTTTTCCATTCCCAGTGCATGCAGTCCAAGCTACCCAGCATTCCCGGGAACCCACGTTGTTGTGCCTTTTGAAGAAGCCTATACAAGTCCGCATTATTCGGAGGACGTAAATATTCATTGTCGTATAATGCATTGACAGCCCGACAAAATCGCTTCATGGACTCCAAACATGTAGTCTCTGCAATCTTCAAATAGTCATCATTTGCATCTGCAGGGTTTCGGTATGCAAGCATACGAAGCGCCGCCGTCATCTTCACATAGGGAGATAAGCCTTGCTTTCCTGCAGCATTTGGTTTTTGCTTGAAATAATCATCATAGTTGATGATATCGCCCATTATTTTCAGAAACAGTTCGCGACGCATGCGAAAACGTAACGTGAACTCAGCAGGAGGATACAAAGGTTGATCAACAAAATAATCCGCCATGAGTCTTTCATGGGCACCAAAGTGGTCTCTGTTTTTGGATCGTCGGCGTAATTGACGTGCAGAGCTACTACTCTCTTCCTCCGTAGCAAGTTGATATGCAATTTGCATCATCGATTGGTGTTGATTGAACATGGTCATCATCATTGCATGACCACGACGACGGTTATTTTGATGCATCCGGACATTTTCATCAAGTGGAAAGGAATCGGGCTCGCCTCCTTGGTTGGACATTTTAGAATGTGGGATGTAGAGTTTAGAGTGAGTGGTGAGAGTTGTGGTGTTTGATTATGGTGATTGTGAAAGTGTTGGATATGTATTATATATAATTATATGAGTGGCTAAAGGATAGAAAATGGACGTACGAGATCCGCCATGGAGAATCCAATCCAATGGTCTTTGTGGTGATGAGAGATTTCTTTAGATAAGATTAAAATGGACGGACAAGATTTAAGTTGAAAATCCAATCGAAAGGACTTTATTTTGGATAAGAGATTTAATTGATGATAAAGAATGGACGGCCGAGATCGTTTAGTTGAAAATCCAATCCAAAGGTCTTTATTTTGGATGAGAGATTTCATTGATGATAATGAATGGACAACTGAGATCTTTTAGTTGGAAATCCAATCCAAAGGCCTTTATTTTGGATGAGAGATTTCATTGATGATAATAAATGGACGATCCAGATCGTTTAAAGAAAACCCAATCCAAAGGCCTTCATTTGGATAAGATATTTTGTTTCATGATAACAAATTAATGGATGAGATCATCGAGAAAATATCATATCCAATGGCCGCTATTCTGCTTTCTTGAAAATTAATGTTGTTGTAATCGAGTATAGTTAACGATATAATATTTGGCAAAATTTAATCGTTGTCAGAATTAATTAATTTTTAGGTTGAAATGTTCGTAAAAAAAATTATGAATTTATAAGTATATAAAAAAAATAAAGTACTAAAATTCACGAAAAAGTAGCACAAAATTAGATTATGTTGAAAAATTAATAGAGTCTCTAAAATAGAGACCCAAACACTAATGTGGTTGGAAAAATTTTAAAGACCCAAAAAGTAACTAAACTTTTAGGTAGAGTCTCTATTTTGTTAACAGTCTGTAAAATAATTTTTAGAAACTCATGATTTAGAGACTCTGGTAAGGATAGCCTAATGCCAACAATGATTGCGGAAAAAGGTGTTAGCAAGTATTACCAAACGATTATACTAAACTCACAATATTCATACATGATGGTCATCAATATGTACCAATTAACATATGATGTGGACATGAAGTTTGGTCGAGTCAGCATGACTTGAATTAGAATTGTTGCTTCAACTCCATGTAGGACAAATGTAATGGCTCAATTTTATTTTTTATGTTTTGTAAGTTGAATAAAATCAAACCAGTTGGTTTTTTTTTTGTCAAAAGGATAATTCATTATTAAAATAGGGATACAAAATAACAGAACAGAAAAATAGATTAGTCCAAGTCCAAAAGCTACCGGACAAAAAGAGTGGGTCGTAGCCCATAAAATAGATATAACAAATTGGGTCAAAGTCCAACCAGCCAACTTAACAAGATAGGCCCACAACAAACTGGCCCAAACAATAGGTAAAACCCTAATAACAAATTCCGGAAGAAACAGTACCAAAGACATCTAACAATCAAGTCCCGACTGAAACCAAGGGAGCCACCACCACACTATCAAAACAGAAGTCACATCCATGATCACCAAAACAACACATGCTGGAAAATACCCTTATAAATCCGCTGAGAGGACTGTCAAAACAACAGTCCAAAGAGCACAAAACACAAATCACCAAGATGAGTTCGGCGGGACTCATTAACTCGGATAGAGGATGGGCCTGAGATGTACAAAACTCAAATGATTTAAACATTTCGATCGACAGAACGGACCCTCTGAGCTCCAACCTTGAACAAGTGATGCCAAAGACCACCCTATCTCCTTCACACCTAAACAAGACAAATGCGGGGATAAGAGTATATGACCGATAGTGGTGTCTGAAACTTGAGAATGAAACGATGAATTGACAAGAAAGGGTAAGGGGCCAAAAGTGATGAAACACATCTTCAGGGACAAAAGGAGATGACAGATCTATAACAACAAATAAGTCTTCATCATCATCCGAATTTGAAAGAAAAAGGAACAAGGAGCAGGGGGAGGCCATGGCCAACTCAAGGATGTGTTGCTGATTTAGCTACACTACAGTGGTAGAAAATACCAAAAGGTTTTCCTACAAAGTTGAAAGAAAAAACAAAGGGATTGCAGCGTTGGTGATTTTTTTTTTTTTTTTTCCAGATGTTTGAAGCTATCTGCCTCTTAGTTGTGCAGTTGTTGTTGTTGTTTTTGATGTTGATGTTAGGAAAGTTTGTCATGCAGTTGTTGGTGTTGAAGTTGGGAGAGAGGCAGAGCCGGCTAAAGAGCCAAAGGGATGAAGTTCTTCATCGTCTGTTAGTGTTGGTGAAAAGGGGGAGGGGGGAGGGGGGAGGGGGGGTGGGTACCGGCTTCACTTCCACAAAATCACTGCATATTCTACAATGACGGAGAGCTTGTATGGATTATTCTTTTCAATATTAAACCAGTTGGTTTGGCTGGCTCAATTATTGGACGAGTCGACTATTGATAGGTTAACTGTACCACTCACACTTAGCTAGTCGAAGTAGAATCCAAATCATCACTTGGTAAATTGGGTCTCAATCAATGTTAGATTTTAACTACTATAATTAAGAGAATTATTTAAAAGAAATGAGTTACTTGCTTGAAATTATAGTCAAAAAAATGCAAATTTTTTGAAATTAGTAAAGGGATAGGATTACCCAATAGAGCGACACACTACTCTAGAACTGAATAAATAGAAGGAAATTGAATTTTCTTATTTGAAATTATACCTGAGCGAATTTGGAATTTAAGAAATTGATATAAATGTGAAATATAGATAATTAATACAAAGATAATGTGATTTAAGTCAAATACAATGGAACAAAATTTTTAAGGCCACTAATGGAACAATCGAAGAAAGTTGCATGACGAAATGTAATTGTCGGTAATGCACTTCAATTAAAAAACCAATTTGATAGTAACCATGAGTGGCACCAATAGCTAATGTGTTTTTTTTTTTTTTAATGTCGTAAGAATTTACTTAGTAGAATTTGATTATTGGGTTATCCGATAGAACCTGATTACTAACTGGTAAATTTTTGGGTGCAATAGTATGCCTCGTACATTTACCAAACCAGTCAAATGAGAAAATTTAAAGTAATAAAAAGTGTCAAATCCGTAATCTTAAAAAAATAATTTTACCCTAACTAGTGCTGAACTCTATCACTGGGCCCCAATAGCTAAAGCTAAGAAATAAACATTAGTCGAAAACGCAATCAAAGATTGGCAATAATAATACTTGTTAGATTAACTTGATTGTAACTTCTTGATCAATTTGGTTACGAAAATGTCAATGGGAAAACTTTTCATGTCCACGAACCAATGATGGGACAATAGACAATCGATCCTAAGCTCTATCTACTGAGATAATAGAGAATATTAATTATTGATTTGATATGTTTTAACCTTGATTTGATTTGTGTTATTTTGAGTGGATCTAAAATAAGAGAAAAATAAAATATATGAGTGCGTTTAATACGACACATATTAGATTAAGATTAAAATAAATCAAATTAATAGTCAAAATTTTTCATTATGTCAACACGAGAAGATTGAGGCTATGAAAGTTTGGACGGTTTAAGAATGATGTTTGCTTGGACACTGACTTCCATTTCACTATCAAAGTTTCGCGGTTGTAATAGATAGAAGAGTTCATCAAGTTTACAATTCCCATTTAAAAGTTTACATTATTAGATACGTATTTATTATTTTTATTTATTACGTTTTAACACACCTCTTCATGTAAAGGTAGATATAAGCGTTATAAGTGATCCGTGAACATATATTTTTATTTAAATAAGTGGCGTCGAGACTTGAATTTAAAATTTGTTGCTAACTTGACTCTAATACTATATTAAATAGAAACACTTCATCTAAAAATATAAATTGTTTACAAAAATCATATTTATTTATTAATTTCGCATGTTGCCTCATGTGTTGGATTTGACATTGCATGTGGACATATTTTTTTTGTAAATGAGTGCCGGTAAGACTTGAATCCATCACTATTTTGGTAACTTTGACAGACTATAACACTATATTAATTGATCACCCACTCTAAAAATCTAAACAATTAGAACTGAATTAATAATATTCATCTCTTAATGTTAGTATCGAGTGAAAAAATTATTTGGTTCGCGCTAAACCATCCTCAATTGGGCCATGAAGCATTTGCAGCACTAGGTGGGCTTTGAGCCCCTCTTGTATTTACAGAATTTTATCATTATCCCCCAGACGAATGATAAAAAAATATTGACAATGAGTGATTACATTAATTAGAAAAGTTAACTTTTAAAAATATTTAGACTTGGTAGTAAAAGGAATTGAAGGTACGATTTATTTTCTTGGGAGTTTAACTGGAAGCACAATAATCGTTTTTTAGGTGGAAATACTTACTTTTCATGATACATGCTCATACACTGATGCTCCTGGTCTCTCTCGTGCCACTTATGAGACTGATTGCAAGGAGGTTTATTACACGATAGCTTAGGATTTATGGTTTCTTATTTGGAATGAAAAAGGAGAAGAAAATTAATTTTAAATGTAAAGTTACTTAAATAGACATGAGAGGTGAGGTCGTGTTTTTGGTTAGAGTAAGGGTATGTTTGTCTTTTCACAAACTAGCATTTCCTTTTCTTCTATATTCCCTTAATTTGTCATAAAACAAAAATGACTTCATTAAAGGATTCTCTAATTTCTTCACTTTCGTTTCACCTTACAAAAAAATAAATCCAAAACGGGAAGACATTCCCCTATCCTTCCTTTTTTCTTTCCTTTCCACCCATTTTACCGAATGCAAACATATTGCAAGGCCAGTCAGAGGAGATATGCATTCTGTTTCATCAATTACAAACAGATGAACTTGAAGAATTGAATCAATTTGTAGAGTTTTCTATTAAGATTTTAAATTTAACAATGGAATAAGTTAATAGTTCTGCTATTGGAGATACAAGCAGCTTATAAGTAAAGACACCGAATTGCAACTTATAGAATTGAATTCTTCTTCGAAACAAAAGAATAAAAAAGAGTTTTTTCATAGCCTTTTATTATTTAGAGACATTATGACTTTGGCATCAACTCCACTAACAAAAGAATCCACAAAAACTCGGATCCGACACCATGATAAAAAACTACCCTAATGATTTGACCATGTTTCTAAGATTTGATGAAAGAAAGGTGCATTAGCGGTTAATACGTTAAAATTGGATAAGTTATTAGGAATATGACAAAATGAAAAACCAAGGAAAGAAAGAAGAATACACCAAAATGCAAGTATTGGACTAAACACTGGTGATTGTTCTTGTTATAAGTAAATGCAACCGGAAATAACGAATAATGAAACAATTCATATTCTCGCATTCCGTGCTCATTTCCAAATTTGTTATTCGCATAGGTGAATTCTTATAGATATCTCCATCTCCTTACAAAACCATGAAAAAAGTAGTTAGTCCTGCATACCAGAGTTACAAGTAGAGTAGCTCATAGTAGAAAACAGGCTTCTTGTTCATAGGCTACTGACTGCTGCAGAATCCGCAAAGATGTTAGAATCCTCGCGAAGATAATATAGTTATCCTTCGAGCCAGAGGGTAACTCGTTTGAGTCCATTTCAAGCGTTTTCATTACAAGACACCGCCATCTGTAACTCGGCATCAGATCGCGAAAATAAGCGCTTCTATTTGGTTGTCCTGCTCCATATGTCTTTCGAACATCAAACTTGAAAGAGCTAAATATATCAGATGTTATTTCAATTTCAACGAATCTGAACTCTGACCAACTAAGTGCCTCTGTGAAAGAAGCCGCTTCGTCCGCTCAAGGACACTAAAAAATATGGAACCTCCAATGCCTATCCACAATACCCTTGGACCGATTCCCTGCAGCATAACAGTCGAGAGGTCATATGCCATCCTGGATACATATCGAATAAACTGTTATCGTTCTTACTTTAATAGATGTCTGATTGACTTGGGTTTACACTAATGGCCAATGTGGACTCGTATTTGTTAATTTCGCAACACTAATCATCCCATAGTTATTTAATATCTATACGATATTAAATGTTAAAAACGTTCATTCATTTTGATTTGAAGGAAAATTAAGATTTTTGTACTTGCATTCTGATGATATCTGTTGAAACAGACAAGCCAAAGGAAGAGTCTAACATGGCTAATATAGACTAAATTCTGAAAGATTTCGAGGCATAAAAGCTAGCACGAAGAAGTCACCTTTAAGAAAGTGGAAGTTCCCTCTTCTCTTGCAATAGTTTGGATACAATGGAAAACATTGTTGTACTGCTTTGCAGGCCCCTGTAAAATCAAGAAAATAAATATGAACAAAGACAAATTTTCGGTCAGAATGAAGATACTGATATTTTTGTAAGCATCGAATGCTGATGACTCCACCTGGACCATCAATCTGGTTTTTATCACATCAAGAGGAGTTGTTATAGCTCCAGTTATTGCCCCTGTAGAGAGGATATGATTCCATAAGTTAATTCAGACCGGTAGAAGCTCACGTTTGTAACAAGCAGTTTATTTGCAGATCACAAATAGAGAAATATGCAGCATTCCTAAGTAGTATCAATACGCATTTGACACCTTAGACGATGGATTTCATCTCAGACGAGACAGTACAGAGCACATGCAGTTGAGAATATCCCGATCCATCAAAATAATCATTTATCCATGGGGAAGGAAAACACATATCAAGCAAATAAATAACAACAATACGTGTAGTTGTAACAAAGTAGTTTTGTTATCTCACTTTCCTATTCTGTGCTTCCTTAGAGTAACATATAAGTTAGAGAAACTCACTGAAACTATGCAATCAAGATCATCATTTTGCGAAAGAGGGAGTGAGATGTTGATGTATATAATCATTTACTTCTCAGACATCAAGATGGAAGGAGAAATGAGATAAACCACTGACCGACAGGTAATTGCTATTACTTATTTTGCTGGTCTTATCATCATCCTCTGTAAATCCAAGAATGGTATTGGTGTTTTCAGCTATGAGGAAAGAAATAAAGAAGGAAAATTGGGAAAAGGAAAATGTTCGAAGAAAATGGATTGGTTATGGATGCACCCCAAGCTTTGATACTTTAAGTAGCCACATTTACATGAACAACCAAAAACCGTGCTTATCAGCCAAGCATTAAACTACCATGCTAATCAGCAGGAAAAGAAAATGAAAGGGAGAGAAAGTGATAGAATTTGAAAATCATGGCTTTTACATATAGAAGGCTGTACCTTATGCCTAGTTCCAAAAGGGGCACTCTTAAGTCATACAAGAAACCACAAACAGTAAAGATAGAAATGAGATATACTTAAACATGAAAAAAAATTTAAACGTGTAGAATACCTGCAATAGCACCAATCATTGCATTCTCAGGATCATTCAGGTCTCTCCTAGCCTGCAGGGAAAAAAATACCCAGATGTGACGGACATGCATCAAAGAACTTCAAGAGTAGAACAAAAAAGTCAGAGGCATCTTTTATTTTGTGAAGAGAGACTGCCATTGCTCAACAACATAACTCCTAAAATTACGAACTATTAATATGACCAAGTGACTGATCACTATTTGAAGGAACTCACATTGCCAGCACAATGCTTGTAAGTATGTAAAGGCCAATCACATAGGTCATTCAACAAATTACTTGAGACCTTAGTAGTTTGCGTTTACATACTCGCAAGTATTGGTGTAGTGACGTGAGTTCCTTCAAATAGTGATCTGTCCACACATACTCATGAAATATGAGGGAAGTGTATGTCAGTAGGGACTCGTCTTTTACTGCCTCCACGGTTTCAATCATAGTTTCATTACATGTCCAATGGATATAAAAATAAATTTATATTAATTCCTAGTATGTTATATTCCCGGGAGAAGTAAACAGTTCAAGCATCCTGTGGATGTAAGCATCAAATAGGAAAGGAAGTGGACTTTTTTTTCAAGAAATAGGAAGAGAAGTCAACTTACTGCTAACTTATACCCCAAGCGGAGCTGCTCATACATACAGAATTGAATAGCATCAAAAGGCAAGTCTCGCAGTAGAAAGGATCCATATCCCTGCAACCTCAGAAATAAAAAAAAAGTCAAGTAAAATGCAACATGTATAGTCGTCTTCTAAAAGGTGATGAAATTATTGTCAGTGCGAGTTCATTTCTATCAATCTAATTTCAGGATGGAAAACATGCACAACTCTCCATGACACAACATGCTTAATAGATTTTCGTGATATTAAAAATCTAAGAGCAAGGGAATCATCACATACTGCGAAAAGGCCTCTAAAACCCTCCCTAGCAATGATAAGACGAACTGCTTTAGGAGCTGAAGCAAATTGCCCAGTCTGCATCCGCTGCTTAACAACCTGGGGTGTACTTTACATTAGCAGAATTGAGAATCAATTTAAACGATAGACCTGAAAAAAAAAAAAAAAAAAAACTAGACCACCTCTGTTGGTACTCGGATAATAGAGGAAGCAGCACCGGCCACAACTCCTGCAGTCTAAAAAGTGTAAAAGATTTTTAATAATAACAAATATGATCCTTTACACTATATTCAGAAACTTGATGGACATGTTCGAAAGCTCAATTGTGTTTCATGACTTCCACTGGACCGTTATATTTAAAATCTGAACTACCACTCCAGAAATATATCTTGAAAGCCTTTAGACTAATCATCAAGCTAATATGAAGTTTGATTTTCCAGAGACAGATTATAGAAGCAACAATTTCTAAGTAAGCTAAAATTCAGCTAAATTTGTAATTTACGAAAAACAGAAAAGGAAAATTAAGCTAATTTTCAAATGATGACAGAAACAAGATGGAAAAGAATGCTACAATAATACTAATTGTCATCAAAATGACACGTCAAATCAAAATCTGGTAATCTCATCATGAATACTAAAATTGCTCTGTGACTACTCTTGCATCCAGCTCCAAGCATGATTTGAAAACAAAAAAAATGCAATTTCGTACAGAAAGTATTGCAGAACTTACAAAATGAGCAAAGGCACTCAGGTTTTCTGGCAAGCTTTTCAGTAACTTTTGCTTTGTAGGTTCATATACACCAATGAATATCGCCGATGCACTGCAAAGAAAAGAAAGACCATCACCTTTGCAATATGTTACATCTTGATTCAAAATTATCTTTTCCATAATCAATCATACGATTAAAATTATTCCAGAATGCTTTTACAGTATTTTTATTGTAAGATATCTACATCTGCCCTATAAATACCATAGACATGCAGTAGTCAAAATTCTGCCATAAAGATATGTAGTCATGACCATCAGGAAATAAAGTAATTTAGTCATTTCAAAGGACTGACTCTTGCTTGAACCCACGTTTTTGTGGAACTATAGATTCAGTCAACCAAACAATCAAGTCATAGAATTATAAATTCAAACTTTTCAAGTGGCTCAGCACCTGAGATTATAAGCACTCACCCCATGAGTTTGTATTAGACTGGCAACTCTAAGTATTAACTTCATGTAATTATAGTCCAGTAGATACCACTATGTATTAACTTCACATACACGAGCAAAATGATCTTGATGTCTAAGAATATCCTGAAATCCAGTACTTTTAATTGCCTTTCAACATTAATGAGTAGAGAAGAAAGAAATCACTGTGTTCTAACATACAAGAGTCCAGAATATATAGGTATATTGGCAATCTACAAGCATCATGTCATATCAAGTTGTCAGCTTGTCCAGTCATTACTGGACATACACTCGGACAAAGTCCAGCCTATGTGGAGGCTCGAACTTGAAAATTGATCCTAACAGAAAGAAACAATTCTGTCTATAGCTAGACAACCTTCTATGGAGAAGAAAGCCATTACAGTTTCCTCCTGCCCATACAGGAAGTGACAACAGTAGCTACCACTATATTCTAGACCCTACCACCATGCTTCAGAAGAATCTATAGCTTGCTCAAGCATTGTCTTCTAGTAGCACTGATGGGAGGAAGTCTTTATAATAACCATTTTTCAGGCGGGGAACATCATCCAATTCAAAAGACTATCACATAGTAACAGGAACTGAGGTTTAAATCCGGTCTAGCTGAAGTTCAACTAGCATTCTAAAGTTTAATTACCGTATAAGTAGATACAATGTCAACACTGCTAAGAAATTATCTATATTTTTGAGGAAAAATAAATATTTTCAACCAAGAGAACTTACGGTAAGACACCAGCAAGATTTCCAGCCAAACCAGAGTAAAGGCTCTTCAAAACTATTTTTCCTCCTCCACGAACTGCCTAACAGGAAACATGAAAAGACAGCCAACAACACACTGATATCAGAAAGGCTGCAGATTTTAATCTACTTTTTAAGTTATAGGTTTACGAAACCAATTTTCATCTCATCTAAATGAAACAACCATGAAACTCTATCATGACAAACAAAAATAAGTGTGCAAAGAAGAAAATTGGAGAACTTCTGAAAGGAATTATACAAATTCTCATTCTTTTCTACCCCATCTCTTGACACTGAAAACAACCTGCGAACTTTAAAATTCCATAGCACTATACTCGTGGAGATGATGGCATTTTACTTTTGCAAAAAAACCAGTGATTGAACAATTTTCAGATTGTACCAAACCGTCATAATTATAATACATCAGCGAAAAGAATTGAGGTACCACTATCAGTTATTTTTCATGAAAAGAGTATTAGAATGAATTATCAGAATTATCATCAGAAAGAAGTTATCATATGATTACATTCAATTAGAAACTTCAAAAGACTTAAATTGAAGCTGAAAATTAAGGATGGGAAGTGACACGCAGTGGTAGAAACGAAAAGCTTTACGCTATGAACCTGCTTGAAGCCGAGTTTTTATCGTGTCAATTGGGTATAAAGCAGTTTCCACAACAACACCGGCAGCTGCTCCAGCTACAGCACCCTCTGCCAAAACCTCAAAGAAAAAATTATTCAAGGTGCAACAAACACTAATGGGCAAAGATTGTTGCTTTACAATCATAAAATTCAAATGAAAGCAGATATGCCGAAAGCAGTTGCAAATGCACTATAGATAACAAACACTTCCTTCATCTACCATCACTAAAGCATGTAAAAGTGCCAAAGTAAGTTTGTTCTACAATTTTGTGAACACTGAACCCTTGCATTAGAGTAAGCAACCAACAGAAGGAGGTTGATGACCTTAACTCATTACCAGATTTTAAACAGAAAAGCTGATTATACGTTTGCTTGTGGTGTTGGATATTCATAAGTCCATGGCATGTTCGAACATAATCAGATTGTTTATGCAGAATTTTTTCACAAACTCTAACAGGTGCAATGTGGAAATAGTTACAACGCAGACCACCAAGCTTTTCAAAACATAATGCTCTATAAATAACCTCATAAGTCTGCTTTTGTACGGTTTTGGTAATCCGCTGACCGGTATAGTTGTAATCAGATACTAATTACTAGAGAACAATCTCATATTCTATTATTAGAAAGCTTTATTTTTGAAGTCTAGAATCCAGAGGATAAACCCAAGAATGAAAAGACAAACCGTGGAACCTTCCGATCAGATAGAGGAATAGGATTTGAAACATAGATAGATAGTCTGAAAAATATAATGTTGGTAAAACAAAGTAGTAATTGGGCAACAGTCCATCAGTATTGTTATGAGTGTGCACTATTTTGGGTTGGTGGTAAAGGGCGTACTTAAACCATTTAGCAAAACAGGGTAGAAGAACATAATGGTTCAGAAACTTTTTAAATTTCTGTAACTTTTCAGATGCCTATTCCTTCCTTCAATAGGCTTCTAACGAGCAAATATTCTCTCAAAATCCTTTCCTAATTTTGCTATAACATTTCTAGTCTGCCTCCACAGGCATTCTTTAAGAGCTCAAATCGGTTGCAGTTTGACTATGTATCTTCCTCCTAGTTTGAGTGTATAAATTGTACACGTAGATATCTATATCTATATCTATATACCCAATGAACATAGAAGACCTACAAAAATTCTGTGTAATATAAGCAACCAATTCTTTTAATGTGACTGAGAGCATTATACTGCACAATGACATTTTTAGTTTTTCCTTTGGAGGTCCATCTTATATGCAATTATCATTAATTTCCTATCTTTCCTTGTTGCCTATATATACTAGTTTTACATGCCACCCAAAGATAAACTGAAATCATCTCAGAGCATTTGCAATATGAATGTCACAGCATGACTCTCATGAGATGGGCAAGATATCATCGTTGGATTTTCACATTACATGCTTTATGCAGCTACACTTAAAAGTACTGTATACATCTCCATCAACGTGGTATGTTAGAATACCTTGGTATTGTATGTAGTTGACTTCAATCTTAGAAGTTAGAAGTAATAATAAAACGTACCATATAATATGCGTAAGAAATCAAGCGGACTTTGTTGATTGCTGATTGATGCTAAGGTCTTGATTGGCACATCTTGGAAACTGTGTTTCCTGTATTTCAATGTATCTGAGGGAAAGAAAGTATGCCCAAAAATTCAAGTAATTGAAGAACTAAAACAATTTAGTGTACAAAAAATCCTTTATCAGCTACGGAATGCTCTGATGAGCAGCATTTCAAATAACAAGAAACACTAAGTAGGCGGTTGTGAATAGCTTAATTAATCAAGCCGAAAGACAGCTGAGCTGCACACTGAAACACGGCAAAACCTAAAGGGAAAAAACATGTCTTACATACACTTATTGATACTGGAATAAATTCTTCAAACTAAATTAATTTTTTTTATTTCTTTGCAATACAATACAGACGTAAGTAAACTCTGTCTTACCATAAAACTATGTCTTTACAATGTCTATCAAAGAACGATTCACATCTTCTTCTGGCAAGACATATTCCTCTATTTCTTCTCTTAAATATTTGTAGAAAATCTGAACATACCTTTTTCATTTACTATTATTTCAGTTTAAATTCAGGGAACACAAAACAAGGGAAGAAATTTGGTATTACTAGCCCTCATTCTATCTCATGAGATAGTTTGCGGTGTAACTCTGTTGCTCACTCACTTTGATTCTCAAGAAAGGAGTTAACATCACTAACCACAAATTTCTAAAACGATTTGCATTTTTGTCCTTTTTACTGAGCAAAAAAAAATCACTAACCACAAATTCTTACTTTTGCCTTTAAATAGACTGATGAAGAGTTGATTCACGAACCAAGTTACACATATGCTTATTTTTACGACTAGAAGAGTGAGTAATACCGAAAAGGTATTTTCAGTCAAAAGATTGTCAAAAGCCAAGCATTTATTCAGTTGAAGACTTCAATAAATGCTCCAATATATAATTGAAAAACTGCATGCTCCAGACAATATGGCATTCAATAATTTCACTGCCCTAACATAATAATGTTCCCAAATACGAATGAAGGGTAACGCAAGTTTAACTAATTTGGCTTTCTCATTGTTAATTATCCTCTATCTTGGCATCAACGCGTCAAAAATGCATAAAGTTATCGTGGTCTTCTACATATTAATACACTAGAAGAGAGTTAAAAGTATCCTCTTCAAGCCCTTTATCCAGAAAAAAAGGAGAGCCGTAAACGCGGTGGGGGGTGACAGAGGACGTGCTCGTATGGTTCATACATTTTAGGCAAATATTCTTTTTTAGTATTGTCATTACACAGTCTAGTCAATGTTTCGGCTATTCACGGAATGTGAGAAGCAGATGATTTATAAATGAAAAATTAACAACATTTAACAGCTAAATAAGTCTTAATTTTTTTCCTAATTAATATTAAATCAAGAAATGCCCAAAATTTTCTTGGACAGCTTATAAATGAATAATGTGAACTTCATATTTTCCAGTGAATTCAACTATGCTAAAGCTCGAGAATTTAGCTCAAAAAAATCTCAAAATTAAAGTTGCATAAGCTTAAGTAATTACCAGATGAATCTTTATGCGGAACCATCGACATTGCTTAGCTGCAACATTAAAGAAGTAATTAGTATGAATCTTGAACTCGTCACATCCCCAACCCAAAACCCAGGCCACAAGCAAAACTCGTGTCATAGGTTTAAAAATAACTGTGCTCATGTCTTACAAATGTGGTCCACATTAGAATTAAGATTACAAAAAATTAACTCGTGTCATAGGTTTGAAAATAACTTTTGCAAAAAAATGCATCAAGCAATCATGTAATTCTTGGCAAATGTCTAGTTATTGTCATAGCACATACAGAAAAATAACACATGCATATATTTATATATATAAATGTATGTATGTGTATATATAGAGAGAGAGAGAGTACCAAGTGAGAAAATAGTGAGGTTGGTGCGTTTTCAAGACTTTGACAGGGAGAAAATAACAGAAGGTAGGAGCGGCTTTTGATGGGTTTTAAAGCAAGTGAGATGACCGAAACACCCCTCTTCTTTTTCTTTATTTATTTTTTAATTTTTTAATTTCGAACGAACACGTTAGATCTAACTGCTTGTTTTAACATGTGTTTCACATTGATTTTTTTATTTTTTTTATTTAAAAAAAAATATATGAATATTGATTTAATTCTATTTTAAATTCTTTGTTTATGACTTAATTTTAAATAATTGAATCTTTTTTATTTTTAATCTCTTTTTTGTTTTTTTAATTATGAATATTGATTAAATTTTATTCCAATTATATATTAATGATCTAATTTAATTTCTTAATTTTAAGATGTGGAATTGTTGTTGTACAAGTCACCAATACTTGGGGCTAGTGCAATGCTACACGTTGCACATTTATACTAAAGTGCGATTCGATGCATTAAAAAGTGATATTTTATATAGTAATTACATCCATCACAGTAAAGTTTTGTTTTAATAATTTGACTTGCGTATTTATTTTCTTTATTTTTTCTCTAAAATAATATGGAGGTATTAATTTAACAGTATAAATTTCATATATAGAGCAAGCTATCTAAAGTTGATGCAAATATTATCTAAATTGTCGTTGAATTGACAAAGTGTTAAGCCCTCCAAATGTAGAAAGCTTTACTACGGGAGATATCTACTAGGTCATTAAAAGCTTCTACAATAAATCTAATTGATGCAAGCCGCAAGAGCTCGTTGGGGAGTTCTTAATTAAGATTGGATCGATGCCTACTTCACTAGAAGATAACTAATGAAGCTAAGTATTTAACCTTAACTAGATAGATGATGAAGATGGGTAACATATTTATTGTTTGGTGAGGTGAACTTTTCAACCTTCCTTACTTTATGTCGGACTACCTTAAAATCATTAGCATACATTTAAATTGTATCTAGATACGTAAGTTTATTTGTACCCTCTTTTTGTACTTTAAATAACAAAAATATCAAGATATTAACATGTTTTTATATTTTTTATTTATTTATTAATAAGTAAAAGATAAACATGTGAACACAATAGCTTCGATTGTGCATCCACATATAGTGATGGAAATGTAAATGTGAGACTTAATAAAAATGACTTCATATTTGTTGCCAGTATTTTATACCAAATAAATCAAACTAATTAAATTGATGTGTACTCCATGATAAAAGAACATTGAACCTCTATATACTATTCCTTCGATTTTAAATTAGGATAAATTATTTCAACCCTTAGCTCTGTGGCTTTGGCCATAATGGCCCTTAGGATGACTCCATTGACCTTACTTGGGTTAAATTATTCCAACCCTTAGATAGCTCTATGGCTTTGGGCATAGTGGTCCTTAGGATGACTCCACTGGCCTTCAGTATAGTAACCTTTAGGATGGTTCTACAGCATCAGCCCCGGTCTTGTTATGATTCATTTTAGCAAATTACAGAGATGGCATATACATGTTTGGTTATATATCTTCTTGCAGCTTGCCTTATTTATGGCAAATGCTTTTGTCATTTTTATCGTTACCTTGTGTTTGGATCAGTGGGGCAACAGTCGGTTACTCAATTTATTTGGGTGATTTTTGTCTATGATTGCTCAATGTTGTATCAGAAGATCACTCCTATTACTCTTATTTTGTCACTGAAATTCAGTTCATGTCACTAATTCTTATGGACGACTGTCTTGATGTTTATCGCAATATTAGTTGTACTAACATATTACACTAACTTATGAATCTGTTGGCTGACTAACACATTATACTAACTTATAAATTATACATTTATCTTGTGTTCTATCAATATGAAACACTAAAACTGAAATTAATGCGTTTTCAATTGCTCATCTGCAGACATATGTTAATAGTATTGACATTGATTACATGGAGTGTGCAAAGCAAAAGTTTCAGCGGTATTGTAGTTAAAGGAAGATGATGCTACTAAAATATCAGTGATAAGATTTTTGAGCTTCCAACTTGCATTGGCTGCATTAGAGTTCAGTGTTTTACAGATTACTTCAGTACGGATTTCTCTAACATTGAGATTTTGACACTTTTAGTCAACAAATGCATATTACACTTCTAATCCTATTTATAGTTGATGAAAGTTGGTGTTGGGAAAAAAATATCAAGTCCACTGATTTTGGGAACTTTCTAGGTTCTTTTAATTAAACAATTTTGTTATAAGATTTTTGTCTAGAATGTTAGCTTTTCTTTGTGAAAGTTATGTATAGAGGGTTCTAAAGAGAGTGAGTAGAGTTGATTTTAACAAGTTATTCCAACTAATGATAATTGATTTTTAAAATCACGAGACTTCTCCACCTATTTATTAATTAATTTTCGAAATAGAAGTTCATTTTTTTTATCGGTCCTAATATGTTAACAAACGAAATATTGCAGCCACATTACCTGGTGAATAGGCATGTTTATATGCCTCTTCTTTAATAGTTGTATCTCCTCTCAAGAGGTGCATTACCTCCAAAAGTTGTGTCCATTTAAATGAAGGGACACGATAGGCAACTTTCTACAGAATTCCCTCACTTATATATACCCTCCCAAGGCTCCATTTGCATTCCATCAATTTGTCTCAAATAATCACTTGATATAATGAGAGATAAATAGTAATAAGTTGTGTTGTGTGAAATATTAGAAAATTCTGGTAGTCTATCATTTGAAGGACGAATTCAACTTAAGAACTAGAGTAGATTTGCAAAGTCATAGCAATACGTAAACAAGTTTTTGGTTCGATAAAGGTACGCTTCCGCACTTGACTAAATTATATTTTGCGCAATATAACATAATAATTGTTAGAAATGAAAATTGAGTTTCTTGAGAAAAGTAGGTCGTAATGTCATTTATCCATTATTTCTCTTTCATTTATACCGAACACATAAACAAATTGTTGCAGCTTATGTGCTAAAAGAGTCAATTTTTTAATTGATGATCAAGAATGACTAACAAGTGGTTTCATTTTGTTTATAGATATAGAGGCGATGATGATTATTCTTCTATGCGTAAAGGCATTTTAAGTTAACAACCATTATCTTCCATTATATGGAACGACCGGCCAGATCTCTGCGACCGAAGCTACTCTTAACTTGCAGCAAAAGAGAAACTTTCGCATATACTAACTTGGGGCCACAAGTGAAGAGCATTTATTCAAATAAATTCAGTTTGATTTAAAACACAAATTGCAGCAACGAAAAATGTTCTGACATGCGGTATTTTTCAAGTTCAGGATAAATAAAAATTAAGGACTTGTTTGAAATTTCGGCTGATTGAGTCCCGAGTAGATTCGAGGTACGCATATGCAAAAGGTGTAGATCATTATATATTCCTCGAGATTTGTGAGAATCCCAAGTACCTGACTAACCTCCATACTTGAATTATATTTAACGTTAAGGAAATATGATATAGCACTCCATAAATTATTGGGAAAATTATTGGGTAGGCACCGTGATTTTAGGGGATTTTGTCTAGGAATATTCTTCTCACTATTGAAGAACTAGGATATTGAGATATCAACCCGACACTCGGAAAAAATTGGGAGTTTAATTGTTTGGTCCGACCTGAGACCAATGTTCTAAAATAATAATCCCTATAAAGTTATAACTTAAGACATCTTAAATATTTTCTTTGTATTTTAAAGGTCTAAATATTTTATTAATTAATAATTAGCTAAAAGTACATACATTTTGCTTATGATGTGCACCAGATAATTAATATTTTTTCGCACCACATTTTATACAATTTTTACTTCTAAATTTTTAGAAACTTCTCTTGCTAAATTTTAGAGCAGTTACCCTTGACTGACTCGCAAATCATATTTTTTCAAAATCCATTGCTGCAATTCTCTTTGTGTGCATGAAGGATACTTTTTGTTAATCTCACATAATGTTCTATGTGTTTCATATGTCATGGTAGGAAGCCATTTTTGTTATTTCAAAACTAAAGAAACCATAAATAATAAAAGATTATGTTTAGCGCGTCGTACTGTATGGAGGAAGGTTAGATAGCTCTATCCATGCTTTGGATTAAATTGTGATTGCTTTAATTCAATAAAATTGTATTCACTTGCTTTAATAAAGTTGAATGCATTGGATCTTTAGGCTAATTATGTATAATTTGATGAACTCTTAATTGGTTAAATACCTATAATGATAGTACTTTTGAATCTTAATCTGATCACCTGATATTATAGTATGTTTACTATTAAATAAAAAAAAAAAAGTATCTTTGCAAATTTATAACTATTGGTTTATTGATAAATTGATATCTCTCTAAAATAATAGAAGTTAAGTGGTTCTAAGACTATTTATTTAAAGAGATTATACTACATCTCATAAGAGGGATAGGTAGAGAAATACATAAGATAAGTTGAACGAAAATACTTAGGTGAAACCTTTCGTGTATTAATTAACAGAAAAGAAAAGAAAGTTCTCGATAAGAATGAGTAACATATATCCGTATAGTTAGATTTTTATCTAGTAGGATAAGACTTGGTCTCATTAGAGAGACGAGCAAAAACGACATCCAAGCACCAGTGGTCTAGTGGTAGAATAGTACCCTGCCACGGTACAGACCCGGGTTCGATTCCCGGCTGGTGCAAAGTAGTGTTTTTTTTTAAATCTTTTCATTTCTCTTCTAATAAGACTGATAGATTCCCTTTTTTTTAATCTTTTCATTTCTCTTCTAACAAGACTGATAGTTTCCCTGCCACAGTAATATTACTCATTAACGACATCTGCACGAAACTGGTCCCTGGAGTAATTAATATGTTGGCTTTTTAATGAAAAATAAATTAGAATTAGCGGTCGAAAAGTAATTTATCTAAAAAAAAATGAAAAATGGTAAAATATTATATTTATCACACGTGTGACTCCCACCATTTTGTGAGAGTTATTTAGATTCACTTTTAAGAATTTTTCATTATCGTATCTATACTTGTTTGTCTAAAGACTAATGTTAGATGTCACATTTTTTTTGCTACTCAATTGTCACCTCCTACTTGACATGCCAACTAGATAGATTTGTTTTTATTCTTTCTCTAATCTTATAAATTTTATTTAATTTATCTCTCTCTTGTTTTTCTTTTTTTTTTTCTCCTTAACCAACATTTCCTTTCTTCTCTCTCTTTTATTTAACCCTACACATATTATTATTTTTTCAGATTTTTCTCTTTTCTTGAGGAATTGATAATTGCTACAATTGAAGAAATTGTTATTTTAAAGCAAATCATATAGGACTTTGTATGTGAAATTGTTATTTTCTCTTTTTTAGGTTATGCTTATATAAATGTTGATGAATCAGCCTATAAACGCTTATACTGATGGATTTTGATGAATTGATGGATGGAGTGTTTGTGTTTAATGGTGTATGGTGACTGTATAGGAGTTGGTATTTTGGTAAATGAATGCTTCAATATCTTTTGTACTTGATATTAGAACTTTAGTATATATTAAATTTTGACAACTTCTTGTTATCACGTGCTTCAATTTTTTGACATGGAAGATGGCATCTCAGTCTATTTTGACATTTCATCTTTTCTTTTAACTAGAAACTCATGTACAAAATTCGAAAAATCAAAACAAAAGTATAGCAAAGTGAAACAATGGATCAGTAAATATGCTGCAACATCAAGAAATTGGACTTCGCAAAGAAGCATATAACCACGACTATTATTGCACTTCATCGTCTTACTATGCATATGTTAACTAGGTTTAATTCTGGAAATTATGATATAAGGTTAATGCATCAGATACTCTCGCCATGCGTTACTACAATATTCACGCGTTAGTTCAAGAAATAGTTTTTTATCTTCATTAATTCTTATTGCCCATACAAAGTTCTATATAATTAGCTTTAAAATAACAATTTCTTCAATTGTAGCAATTATCAATTCCTCAAGAAAAGAGAAAAATCTGGACAAAAAAAAAAAATACAATAAACGTGTAGGGTTAAACAAAAGAGAGAGAAGAGAAGAAAGGAAACGTTGATTAAGGAGATAAAAAATGAAAACCAAGAGAGAGAGAGAATTTAAATCTAATTAATAAGATTAGAAAGAGAATAAAAATAAATCTATCTAATTGGCATGCCAAGCAGGAGATGATAATTTGGTGATAAAAAAAAGGTAATATCTAGCATTACTCGTCTAAAATACTAATAATTCATAATGGTCCTTAGAGGTATGGTCCAGCGGTAGTAAGAGTGAAATTGCTCTTGTAAGATTGCGGGTTCAACACTCTTCACTGTTCTAAAATTCGGCTCTTGATTGACCTAATACATTCGGTGGGACGCACCGCTACACTCGGGGGTCTACTAGTTGATGGCCGGAACTAGTGGTTGAACTCCGCTAAATAATTCGATAGTTGAACTCTACTAGTTGAGTTCCCACATCATCCAAAAAAGGAAATTTAGGACTTGAATGATACAACTAAATTTATAGGGATTAAAATGAGATTCAAGGACTATTATTCAATGTTTAGTGTCACCAGAACCACAAAGGACGATAGGAACTATTAACCGAACCAAGTCAAAACTAGTACCATATTGTACAACAAATCCTACCAATTCAACCACTCCAGCTTTGCATGCATGAAGCTCTATATAAACAGGTTATTGCAAAACCTCTGTCACACAATCCAATTATGTGTAGCAAAATGAGTCCATAAGAAGTGATCTCATTTTTCTCATCAGGTCTGGATAGAGACCATAGATCTTGAACACCGAAAATAGCAGCATACCATACCAATTTCCATCATGGCTAGGCATCTGCTCTTGGTTCACCAGGTGAATAGTGCATCTCAAGTTGGCCTTGCCATTGGGATGCTCTGTCTGTGTGCCTTGACACTGTTCATGTGTGCCAATCATTCGCGGCGAAGATGGCATAAATGGAAGGCTTGCCATGGACATGGCAGTGATGATCCTGTTATAGAACTCAATCCTGAAAGTATATACGAGTACCATGTTGGAGATATTGATCCAAGCACACAAAGTGGTGATATTACCCTCTGGAAGAAGGACATACTCATGGGAGGGAAGTGTCAGCTCCCAGATTTCTCCGGCGTCATCATTTATGACTCTGCAGGGAATGTCGTTGCCCCTTCCAAAATCCCTCGTGCGCTGCCCTGGAAATGACAACGTTCCAGCTTCCAAGCAAAGATCCCAAGATCGATAAACCTGTGAAGTTAAAGAAATCTTCAAAGCTAATGTTGAGTTAACACATATCTTTGTTGTTGATGTATATTCTGAAGTGGTCTTAATTGTAAAACACAGCTAAACACATCCATGTTTTGAAGAAATGAATTAATCTCAAGTTGAACTCATCTCTGTTACATCTTGAAATCCACGATCGCAGATTCTCAGACCATATAGTAACTAGATGGCAACTGGAAACCTACAAAAATGGCAGGACATAATTGCAAAATGATTTTCTCTATTGATCAACAACTTTACAAGGTGAGAAGAATGGTTTAACAACATTTAGAAAATGTACGAGGTAAAATGATAAGGTGGTCTAAAAGAAGCTTCAGTTACATCAGGTTGCATTCAAGGTTTCTTTCTAATTTGATAAAGAACTCCGGCCCCTGAATCCGACAACATTTATCTTCTTCCCACTCGACATTGCCATTTTTGAGCTGCTTGCAGCCGGAGACTTCCGTGCCTTGGAAACTTTAGTTGCTGGCTTTGTGGACTTAGATTTAGCAGGCACTTTGACAGGTTTCGCTCCTGAATTCTTTTTAGTCACTATTGCCTTTCCATGATTACCAGAAGATTTGACAGCAGGAGATTTGACCGCCACGGCTTTCACTATCTTCTTTGACTTTGAGACTTTCATTAGCTTCTCACTCTTTGCTTTCTGCTCGCTTATACGAGTCCTGGCAATGTCCCTTTTAACACTATCTACGGAAACAGACTCTAAACTCTCATTCTTCATTATGGCCTCCTCAATGCGAGTAGCCAAAGGCAGGTTCTTTTTAGCAACCAAACTTGTCACCTTCCCTGTTATACAAGAGTGGGACAGAAAAATTTCCAAACTAAAATGTCAGACAAGTATTAAAAAATATAAAAAAACAGAAGGGGGTTAGCGCTAAATTAGAGTATGGCATTTTGCGTCTAAATGAAGGTAACAAAAAGAATCGGCATATTTAGCTTCAAATGCCAAGTAATCATATATTTGCAATTGCATATAGAGGTGATTGAGACCAGGAAACAATCCAAGATCAGGAGATGACCAGAATGGCGCACTACTTGAGAATGTGGAGAAGTGTCAGATTTCTTCGTTCACTCACACATATATATAACTTGTGCGCTAGGCGGATAATGATGGCACCAAGTAACTTCCCGATGACCTTAACATATCACCGAGAATTACGGGCATGTAAAAAACATTTCCAAATGGTTTCAAAGGTACATGTTCCAGTTCCAGGTGGTTCAAAGGATACATGGGAATCAATCTCACAATACAAGAACTATCAAGCTAGTGCTTTCATCTGGATTTTTAGAAATCACGACTAATAAAGGAAACATGATAAAATATGCACAAACCTTTTGCACCCATGCGAGCCGTTCTTCCAGTGCGATGGAGGTAGTCTATCTGAAATGATGAAACTATAAAATTTAAGCACTCTTAATGCCAAAAATGTAGAAACCAAAAACCAAAGTATAAATATTTTAAATAAATAACAAAAATTTCCAAAATGATACTTACAGAGGTCAATGGAAAATCAAACATGATAACATGATCCACATCTAAGTCTAGGCCCCTAGCAGCCAAGTCTGTGCAGACCAAAGTCGGGCAATCTCCATCATCACATTTAAACTTTTCAAGGTTTTCAACCCTGCATTCAGAACAACAACCGTTGAGAAAAAAGATGAACTGAATCCATCATTGAGTTATATTGACATATTAAAGAGAAAATCAATGTCTTGACATGCTAGTATGTTTTGGATTATAGGTAAAAAGTTTAACATTTTTCTCTTCAGCTAATCATAGTCCAAGTGCTTGCATCTGAAGTAGGTAAAAAAATATATCCTAACTTGACAAAAACTAGTCTGCCGTTTCTTCTTAAAGAGGTATAAAAGAAATAAATATGAACACACGGAGACAAATAAATATATACTCATATATAAGCAAATTATAAAGACTTAGAGACGAGCAACACAAAATTGCCTCGTCTACCTCACCTTTGTTCCGCTGGCACTTCACCATGATAATTGACTGTAGAGATCTGATTTTCACTTAAAAAGTGATCCACAGCACGACTAGAATTCAATGTATTACAGAAAACCATAACTCTGTTTCCTTTGGCTAAACTAGGCTCAAGAACCTGCATAATGGAACAATGTCAAAGTAAATTAAATAATAGTTCTTCGTGTAGATTCAAAGCGTTATGAGTTACGACTACAATTATACTACAATTTTATATTTACGAGTGTGCAGATAAATGTTTATCGTGGCAAAGTCATGGGCCATCACTAACATTGGTCAAATAAAACTAGCACAGCTCGAAGATTATGAACACGACTTGAGTAACACGGTCATTTTAACTCAAAGTTATAGCACAATGGTCAACCTTGAACAATTAAATTGTTCCCCTCCATTAGAAAAATCCTAAGAACTAGAGTGGCAGTCAGAAGTAGCATATTCGATCTGGAGATTGCGACAAGCAAGCAAAATTATGGTATCAAGGTTCTCAATATAAGAGTAGCACATGTGTAGTAAACATCAAAGATATTTATGGTCAAAGAAAGTAAAAACCACTAGAGTTCCTATAAAGCACGATATCTTTTTTTTTTTTTTTTCAAAAATAAACTTAAGCTATTAAATAATATCATCAAGACATGGTGATGAAGAAGTTCCAAACAAGGAAAAGAGAACTTCCAAAAAATATCTTATTGACCTTATTTGAACGTTTAGGTGGCATTTTTGTTTGAGGGCACAACACTTTTCGAGGTTCTTATAGTTTGAGGTCAAGTATAGTTGGATATGTTTTGGGTCACAATGTATGAAGCACAAGACTGCATTGAATGGAATACATAAATAACATCAATCCTAATTACATTGCTGGTGAAATATGTTACTGAAACCAAATAGGATACCAACACATTGGTCTTCGATGGAATGCTAAGAGTCTCGAACATCAATATCCTGCATTTCCTACACACTTGCACTAATAAAACTAACCATCAGAGAAGAAAATAGAGGTACGTATAAGTGGTTAGTAATCCCAGTACCATAAGCTTAGGCATGGGACTAAATAGCACACAGCACTTCCCACCCCCTCCTCCGACAGAAAGGACAAAGAAGAAACAAAGAACACACAGCACGAATTCTACTTGTTGCAAGGCTAGATAAGCACATAGTAAAAAGGCACAAAAGAACACCTGTAGCAATGCTTCCAGCTTGTTTTCCGAACCAGAAAGTTTGATGAAATCATGACGAGCAGAAGCAATTTTCTTATGCAAAGTAGATGTACGTAAATGTATAATCCCTTGAAACTCCTCATCAATCAGCTTTTGCACTGCCTGTGCTCCATGAAAGTGAAATGAAGTGAAGTCGGAATGCTAAAAGAACTTTCTCACTATAACATATCAAAACTTCGAATAGATCATCCTGTAAATAATTGCAACTTCTTTGACAGGACTATTCTCATGCACAATATTGTTTAGAAGCAGATATTAGGCCAAGTAATCAATGTTGTATCTGCAGTTTTACTGCTTTTTGTCTCCAGGAAGTCCTAGATATATGAAGACTATAACTTAAATGACCATACCTTTGTCATAGTTGCACTAACCAAAACTGTTTGAAATCCTTGATCGTCAGACTTTGATGCACGGTTCTTTAATGGACCAAGAAATTTGCGGATATCAGGACCAAAGCCACGATCAAACATGGTATCTGCCTCATCTAACACCTATAATAATTTTTCCATCAGCTAGTTTTCCAGAGTAAACTAGATCGGTACTTGGTATAAATTAGGCATGCTCAAAGGACCACATTTTCCAGTAAAAGTACTAAAATAACAATGCAGAACTGTTACCAAGTATCTGATGTCACCATAAACCATATTCCCATCCTCAATGTGCTGAAGAACCCTGCCTGGAGTCCCCACTACCATGTCAATCGGGGTATTCAAGGAATCCTCTTGGGGTCTCAGGCGTCCACCACCACTTACCATGGTAGACCTGAACCGCGAATGGTGACTGATGGACTTTGCCACACGAAATACCTGTAATGCTCATCTTGGCCTCAGTTAGATCAGAGAAGTCCTCGAGGCTCATATAAACCTCAGAATCTGCATTATTTTCCTAACAAAATATAAAAAGAAATCACAGGCCAGACGTCTGGTAAATTTTATGTACCTGCTCACATAGCTCCCTCGTGGGGCATAGCACAACAGCTCGAGGACGTCTAGGCTTCATTAGTATACCGTGCAATGCCTCATCTCGTCTCAGCAACTAAAAAATCAAGTATCAGAAATATATAATTTTTAGGAAACAATATGTAGTTAAATGTGAAAACAAAAGTTCACATGCAATTCCATAGTTCTAACTATGAGCGAATTAGTGACCAATGAAAGTATCATATCACCATAAATCTAAGAAGAAACACCACTGGAGTCCAAAAACACTTAAATTCTCTTACATGACAAGGAAGAACATTCTTTGTGTTGACAAACATGCTATATCAACCTTTTATCTTAAACCTAAATGTAGGGATATATAGCCAAATGCATCTTAATAATACCCCAATACAGTATTTAAAGCGCCTCTCTCTCTCTCTTGTTCTTCTCTTGTCATATTCCTTTAAATACGTAATTATCTTAATTTCAAAAGCACATTTTCATAACAGTATGTTGCCCTAGGAATCAACATATAAACACAAAGTTCAATAATCATACATCACAAAATAATAATGACATTAACAGTTCGATTATATTTAATTTAAAAAAACCTCTCTTTTCAACAACTAACAAAAGCAGCTAATCTGTTAGACTATCTATCAAACAGCCGAATACATGTGTATAATTCACAAGAAATTCAATCAAGAATGCTTCAAAACATCAAAAAGTTCCAAACTTTATACCTGAATAACAATGAAAACTATAGTGCTATTATCAGAAAAATGTTCTTCTAAAGTCTCAACGACTAAGAAAGCAGCCACCCTGTGAGACTATTTATCAAACACCGCTACAAGTGTCTAATCCACAAGCATCCAATCAATAAAGCAGGGGTGGAACTAGGCTGGGGCCAACAGGGGCCCCGGCCCCCACAATATTTTTTTTTTTTTAAAGTTTATGTAGTATCGTTAAAAAAAAATTACTGTCGTTAAAAAAATCTATGTAGTATCGTTAAAAATAAGTTAACAGCCCCCTTTTTTTTTTCCTTATCATGAATGTTTTTATTTGAATCTTGGGCCCCCCAATTTTAAAATACTGGCTCCGCCCCTGCAATAAAGCCTCAGGACATCAAAAATTTGCAAACTTTTAACTGTATAACAATAAGAACAATAGTGCTAGTTTCAAAAACATTTTCTTCTGAACAGCTAATAAAGCAGCCATTCTGCGAGACTATGTACCAAACACCACAATACAAGTTTATAATTCACACTTCACAAGAGATCAATCAAAAATGCTTCAAAACATTGAAAAGATCAAAACTTTGTGCCTGAATAATAGTAGTACTATTATTGAAAACATGTTATTCTCAACAACCTAAGGCAGCCACTCTGTGAGACTACTTATCAAACACCACAATACAAATCCATAATTGACGATAATTTAATCAAGAATGCTTCAAAACATCACAAACTTCCAAAATTTATACCTTAATTACAATAAGAACAATAGTGCTATTATAAAAAACATGCTCTTCTCAATAGCTAACAAAGCAGCCACTTCATGAGCTTTCTATCAAACACCACGATACAGAGATATAATTGACAAGAATTCAATCAAGAATGCTTCAAACATCGAAAAGATCGAAACTTTTATACCTGAACAAGAATAGTAGTATTATCAAAGACATATTATTCTCAACAACATAAGATAGCCACTTTGTGTAGCTATCTATCAAATACCACTACACGAATATATATCACAACTAGTTCAATCAGGAATGGTTTGAAACATCGAAAAAGATCAAAACTTTTATACCTGAACAAGAGGCAACAAGTAAGCAAGGGTCTTGCCAGAACCAGTATGAGACCCCAAAACCACACTTTTCCCATCAAGCACAGCAGGTATACCAATACACTGAATCTCACTAGGAACAGAGATACCCATTTCAACCAAAGACCCCATAACCTCTTCACTCAACCCCAACTCCTCAAAATTTCCAACCAAGCCCACATTTTTCTTCTTCGTAGTCTTTGACCCCTCATTTTCAGTATTGTTTTCAATTCTGCCCCCTACTAATTTTGGGTCAAGCTTTTTAGCTTGTGGGTTGTTTTTGAGGTGTCTAAGTCTGATTCTTTCTAGTAAAATTGAGTGTTTTATGGGTTGAAGTGTTTCTTCTGCTTGAGTTGTGGTGGTGGTGGAACAAAAGGGTCTAAGTCTAAAGCTTGTTAAAACCCTGTGAGAGTGAAAAAGGGGTTTAGAGAAATGGAAGTTTTTGGGTAAAGAAAGGGAAAGGTTTAAGAGAGCTCTTGTTGTTCCTCCTCCCATTACTACTAGTTGGTGTTGTTTGTGATGTTTTTTCAAGTTTGAAAGTATTTGGGTTTCGGGTTTAAGAGGATGGTTGTGGAGCTGCAAAAATGGGATATATAGGTTTTGGATAATGGCACACAGAGAGAGAAATTTTTGTACCAAAAGAGAAAAATAAATAAATAAAATAGAGAGAGATAAATTTTAGGTCAGTCTCCATTGTTATTTCTTTTTCTTTTTCTCCTTTGTCTTTTTTTTTTTTTTTTGGTTTTTGGGATATTAAAGTGAATAAACTTTTTGGTAATTGATTAACAGTCACTTACATATAGGTGTAAACTTCACACATATAGAGTTTATTAACAATGTGAGCGATTGTGAATCAGTTTGAATTTATCCAAATATTTTCCATTAAGGTGATATTTCATTGCTTTTGACAATTTTTTTTTTTTTGTTTTTGTGGATCTTCATTTTCCAATTAGGGGTTTTGTGCTTGGGAATTGATTTTCTTTTCTACTTTATTTGAAGATATTATGTAAGCAAGATTATTTTACTTACTAGAAAATAGAAAATATCGCTTGGTGTATTGCACATGTATTCTTATTAAAGTGATCTATTGTTGTCAAAACATAATTATATGGTGAATTAAAACATTATTTTTTCAAAAAGTGACCCATAGTGATTTAGTTATATTTTAAAAATAGGTTTAAAATTTTATTCTTTGTTAATTAAATAATTAGCAATAACAACGCCATTTTCTCTTCATCACTTTCATGTTCATCAAGAATTCTGATTTGACCATATGTAACATAGAAGTTAGGTATATAAATACTAAATTCTACACTTAATTTGTAAAATTTAACGCGATTCGGTATGATTCAACTTTAATTCATGTACATTTTACTATTTAATCCCGAATTTAATCGAATTTGTACAATATTGATAATTATGGAGTTCTAATGAGCCTTGATAAACTGTGTAAATGCTAGCTCAAATCAAGCACTCCCTTAAAACTTTTTACAAGAAAAAACACTTCAGATTAATAATCAATATACAGAGAGGTAATTCAATGTGTCGACTGATTGATCAATTTCGGGTTTTATTTACCCTTTGGGTCAAGATTATAGGCCAACCTAGTTTTTTTTTTTGTTGGTCTGATCGACCAACCTAGTCAATTGACTCTTATCGTAAAAAAAAATAAGAGGGGTGAGATATTTTATAAAATAATTATTGTATAACCAGCTTTGTCTCCCTATAAACCAAAAAATAAAAAGAAAATGATGCTAAATAGTTGAAGCTTTAGCTTTGAAGGATGCCAAAATATGACCAGATCCTGGAAGTTGATCCAAAGGAGGTGTTTTAGGAAGTGATTGAATATTATTTTTTTCTAATTGGAAGATTAATCGTTCATGCCGAGAGATCAACGTAATCTTGTTTAATTAATGGAGTTCTCTTTGTCTTATTAGAAGAGAAGCGAATCATTCAGCATATTGGGTTGCCAGACAAGGCTCCGTTTGTTTGCAGTAAAATATTTTTTGAATTTTATAGTGTTTGGTAATACCAAAAAATTAATTAATCGTAAAATATTTTATGGTAAAAAATTGAAGCTACTTTTTTTAAATTTTACGGTGTTTGGTAACACCGTAAAATTAATCAATCGTAAAATATTTTACGGTCAACAATTGCGGCTAGTATAAAATTTTGTAAAATGTTTTACTAGACTTTAGGAGAAAAAAACATTTTACGGAGTTCACGATACATCCAAACATCATAAAATATTTTCCAGTAATCTATTTTTTTTAAAATATTTTTCCCCAACAAGTTATTTTACGGCAAACAAACGAAATCCTGTAAAATATTTCATTTTTTTAAAAAATATTTTACATAAGTAAGTTATTTTACGGCAAACAAACGGGGCCCAAGTTACGTGTAGCCAAGAGGGATTTGTATTGGGATCAGCGGGAGTTGTAATTCCCACTGTCTTATAAAAATGTTAAAAAATTAATATATTTTTAAAAAAAATTTAAATATCTATATATTTTTAATTAAAGAAAATTAATTAGTGTCTACTGAAAAAACAATTATACTTGTATAATTAAAAAAATATGTATTTTACTTCCTATTGAAAAGAATTAATGGATCTGTCCATAAGTGTAGCCATCTAACTATAGGTTGGGTTAGCAATATTCATATTATACTTACAATTATCTTATATCATGATGGGATTGGTTAACTTTTTAGTTTGTTTAGAATATCCTCAATGAAATCTCTAAACAGTAATAATTATATTTTTTAATTAAATTTTTTAATATTTTTATTTAGGGTTTTGTATTTTATTTTTTATTGTTATTTTAGTTTAGTCTATTTTTTTTTTTTTTTTTTTTAGTTTTGGATATTTTTTTAATTAAGTTTTTTAATATATTTAATTAGGATTTTGTATTTTATTTTTTAATGTTATTTTAGTTTAGGTTATTTTTTATATTTTTTTAGTTTAGGTTATTTTTTTTATGTTTTTTTTAGTTTAGGTTAAACATAATCCTAATTTTTCAAACATTAGGATCGTCGTAATTTATTTATTTTTTATTTGAAATATTCGTTAAAAAAGTTGAAATAATCTAAATAAAAATTAATTAAAAAAAAGTAACATACTAGAAAAAATAACACATAATCAAATTATTATACAAAATTAAAATTAACACAATATAGATACTCAATTTTATAAAGACTCAATTTTTTATCTTGATCTCTAAATAAGTCTCTAAAATAGTTTTTTTGTCTTAGTTTCTAAGTGGGTCTCTAAAATTAATCTTGATCTATATATGAGTCTCTAAAATAATAGATAGAGACCTATTATAGAGACTCTATTGAGGATAGTCTTAGTAATATTCATTTTGTTATGACAAAAACAAAAAAACAAAAATCATCCAAAAACCAAAGGGAAATTAACTTGACCAGTTCTTTTTTTTTTCCTTTTTTTTATTGAAAGAAAATTTAAATCAATATTATATCCCTTTAAAAAAAAATACATACACCAAAAACTAATTTTAAAATCTCTCACATTTTGAGTGAGAATTATACAATTTGACCGAAGGCCCACTAACTAGGCTACTTTGAACCCAGTGCCAAACACAGCGTCCAAAGTCTCTCTCCGGCAATTGTAGATTCAATCGTTCAAATATCACTTCCCGCCATCTTTTGTTATAAATCACTCTCCACCAAATACAAACACACACACACACACACACACACACACAAGCTTGGAGAGATCAACAATGCCCACCACCTTCATCGCCGTTCAATGTTACCAATGCTCTACCATGCAGGCATTTCCCTCTCTTATTCACTATATATATATATATATCTATGCATATGTATATATAAATGTTGTACCCAGTTCACAAGACCCGAGATTAGCGTCATATTTTTAGAAATTATTGTTTTAGGCTTCAAATCTACTCATCCAAGATGATTAATCTGAGTCTTAGAAATTACACTATGTGAATATATCACATTGGTTTTCTAAAAAATATGTATACCGTTTTTAATGAATTGGGTTCTCTATTATTATTAACACGAGTTTATGCATTTGGGCTAATCATTATAGCATCATATATCACATTGGTTTTGTAAAGAATATGTATTCCGTTTTTAATGATTGGGTTAATTGACTCAATGTGTTAGCAATTTAGTAGCAAAGCACGAGATGCAACTGAATTAGTATTGTGAATTTTGAGAATAAATGTCGTAGGTCTCAAATTTATTTGCCCATTATTATTTAAAATCATAATACTCACTTATAAACCGCGCTTTACACATTCTCACACAGATCACGACAATGTATGTGTGAGTATACAAATAAATGTATAATATAGTGAATGAATTTTTACGATTTTTGACAGGTGAAGCAGCAGAAGAAGAGCAGCAACAAATGGAGCTGCGTGGTGTGCAACGAGAAGCAATCAGTGCGGAAAGTGTATGCACAAGCTTTCATGGCGAAGGAAGTGCGCAAATTCGTGCAGAATTTCAACATGTCTCGCCAATTTGCTGAAGAAACAACACAAACCCCACAAGAGATTGAAGAAGATCATCATCAGATTCTCGATGATCGCGACAAGAAACGAACGGATTGGTCCGAGTATATCAACCCAGAAGATGAAAATGCTAACGAAAATGATGATGATAAAGGTACTTAGTTGCTAATTATGATCATTATTTGTATTAATAATATCGTACTCAGTGCACGAGACTCGCGTAAATAGTATGGTCTAAGGAAGTTAGAACTTAGATATAGGCAGGCTTACCCATGTTGGCAGAGATGCTGTATTCAACATTTGAATCTGAGATCAAGTATTTAATAAGTGAACTTTTTACTATTGTGCCAAGCTCAACTTTATATTTTTTGATTAATAACATAAGTTGAATGTTTATATTTCAATGATTTGTTGGTTTTGTATGGATTTTGACACATAAATTTGTATGCACACCTGCTCTCACACGCATATAACTAGAGGTAATTGTTATTTTTGTGAATTTTGATACGTGCATAGGTATGTACGACTAATTATTCAATAAATGAGCAAATGTGTATGCACGAGTTTATGTATGTAAGGTGATTAGAGGTTATAATTAGAATTTGATTTGAAATGTTTATAAACTCGAAAAATTGATTGCTCCTATAAAATTGATGTATGTTAATGGTGACTGCATATTTTTGTTGTTCTTATATAGTTTTAATTGGTATGATTTTGGATGTGTAAGGGGATGAATTCGAGCCAGAGGTTGTGACAGAGCTGCCGAATGCATTGTTCAAGAAGCCTAAACTGAACAACTATTGCGGCTCGTCAGATGGCAGAGATGGTAAAAAGGCTTTCAAACCAATTTTTGGCAAGAGGAAGAATATAAGGCAGAGCACTTCTCAAGGTAAATGTATGTAGGGTTGGCTATGCGAATTTGACATGCTAATCGTTCATGTTGAGAGACATTTCCTTTGAACGTTTCAAATTTCTCGTATGCTATACCAATATGTAGAGTTGATTAACTGCTTGAAGATGAAACTGTGTATGCCAACCAAATTCAGCAACATGAACTTATTTGTGGTTTATTTTGCAGCCTTGGAGCCGAGTGGTTATCATCACACAGTGGCGAGGGAGATTTGTGATGATTACACGATGCAAAAGGAAGACTTGTTTCCAGGTAAGGAATCTGTGAAAGTTCAGCTAACAGAAGGGGTTCCCAAATGGAGGGCTTATGGTATCGGAAATGATGATGATCGTTCTGGAAATCAAAAGCCTATGAGGCGTCAGCTAAGTAACACCAATGGGATGTCTAAATGGTGTGAGTATGTAATAGAAGATGACGATGATGGTGGTTGTCTGGGGCTTGGTAGTGGCAGAAACTTGGTGGATCATCCGACGGTGGTGGGAGAGGTTTGTGACGATTACACAATGCCAAAGGAAGACTTGTTTTTGGGTAAGGAGTCTGCGAAAATTCAGCTAGCAGAAGGGGTTTCCAAATGGAGGAGGCTCCATGGAATCCCAAATGATGATGATCATTCTGGAAATCGCGAGCCTATGAGGTGTCAGTTTAGTAACACGAAGGGGGTGTCTAAATGGAGTGAGTACGTAACAGAAGATGACGATAATGGTGGTGATGGTGGTGGCTGCCTTGGCCGTGGTAGTGGCAGAGACATGGTAGATCATTCAGGGAATTGGAACTCTCATGCATTCGAATTGGCGTCCGAGGATCAAAGGGTAGAGGAAGATGTCCACCCTGAATTCTTGTGAAGACCTTTTAGCTTGCTCCTGATGCAAAGATGTCTATGAAAGAAATTGGATCAAGCTTGATAGCAGAGCTGCGTTACACATTGTTGCTCATTCTCACTTTAACAAGTTCTTTTTTATATGTAATGCCTGTATATGTAGATCTTCTTTTTCCTGCTATCATGTACAGAGTTTGAATTTGGGATTGAGTACAGTCCTTGGTGTGATAGTTGATTTTCTTGTAACGTTATAACATTAGAGATTCACGAGAGATGAACTAATAATATAGTTATGATAAAATAATTTAGATAACTTATTACTATTGGATCTCCTTCATAACATTATTTATGCACCTAGATCCTCATAATGTTATGTGGTATGAGGGATTCAAATCCACTTAACAAATGTAGCTTATTGTCGCATTAACAGGTCGTGTAGCTGCACTACGAATGTTTCTTATTGTCTCTTTAACAAGTCACTGGTTCTCTTTTATATGTAATGCCTGTATATGTAGATGTTCTTTGTCCTTCTATTAGGTACTGAGTTTGAATTTGTGATCGAATACAGACCTTGGTGTGATGGCCTACTTCCAATATTCTAACTTTGACCGCACGAGACTTGAATTCTTTCATAACATTATAATTTTAGATTCATTGTTGGTGAACTAAAAATACAATTATGCTAAAATGATTTGAACAGTTCACCACCATTAAATGTACCGAACTTGTACAATTTGTAACATAAGACGCATATCAAGTATTATTTGATTGCTTTAAATGAAAAGATGTCGAGAATATTAGGTCCTTAAAAGACGTATAATTTTGAGAGTTCTGGTTAAGCAATTGGAGAAATGATTGGAGAATATTTGGGATTGCATTATGACAAATCCAATTAAATGAATTGACATTTGAAGCTCAACTACTATATTTCCTCTGGCTCCTCTCTTCTTGTGCATTTCCTGCATCTCACTTGATCTCATTACAAAGATGGTTAAAACCAAAAGGAAAAGCGGAACTCCATCTCCTATTTTTCTCAACCCATCGGGTGAAACAAATCATAAAAGTTCAGAAAACCTCACCCTTGTTAGCAAGGTTGTGACCAATCAGTTCATTCCCTGCGGTGTGGTCAAACGCACCCTTAATAGAAGTTGGGGCCTCCACGAAAATGCAGAGGTTCAACCCCTTAAGTTCAACATATTTCTCATCAAATTTCAGAATGAGGAAGACAAGGATAGAGCATGGAGCTTCAGGCCTTGGTCAGTCCAAGGTTATCATCTGTTGCTCCAACCGTGGAAAGAAGATGTGGCTGTGGAAAAAATGCTGCTTGATCAAACTATGTTTTGGGTTCAAGTGCATGGACTTCCAACAGCTTTCATCTCTAAGGAAAACGCCGTTAAAATCGGCAAAAGACTTGGAAAGATTAAGTTCTTTGATATTCATAATGCTGGTGAAATGCCGACGAGACTCCGTTTAAGGGTACAATGGGATATCAGAAAGCCTTTGTTGTCTGGTCTTCCAATGCCGAGGAAGGACCAGCCTGATGTTGGATTTTCTTCAAATATGAGAAGCTTGCTGAGTTCTGTTTTAAATGTGGCAGATTAGGGCATGAAACCAAAGGCTGCAAGGAGAAGAAGCCTGGAGAAATCATTAATGTGCGAATTGTTAACCTGAAAAAATTTGGTCCATGGTAATGTACAGAGCCCACAAAAGGTCACCGACAACAGGATTTCATCACCATCCCACCGGAGCGTGAGGAAGAATCTAATAGTTCAAGAAACCAGAATACTCGGGGTGAAAATAGTGCAGGTGGTGAAGAGTCATCAAACCAAGCTGGGTCTCGAGGGGACGATAGGCAGGATTGCAACTGTTCTACTCCTTATGTCCAAAGGTCTCGAGGAAAATTTGTTGCGACCAATGTTCAAAAACTTGGAAAAAAAAGGAAAAGTTGTAAGCCTTTAGATGCAAGTTCTAATCTTTCTGACCACCAAAGTTGTGATGAACAAATGGGGATAAGTTCCAAGAAGAGAAGAGTTGAAAGCCAGGATTTGGCTTCCCCTAAAGATAATAAGACCCAGCAAGTTAATGTATGCGGTCCGAGTGGCGTTAGTGATCCAAAGGAAAAGATATTGAGCACCTCTATCAGCCATGGTATTGAGGACAAGTTGGAGGATGTTGAGCTCGGTCTTGAGGATTATGGCCCACTCGGTCTTGAGGACTGTGGCCCGCTCGAGGAAGGGCATGAAGACGAACAGTTTTTTGAAGAGGAGGATCTTATAGACACATCCCTTGTTGAGATACCAATCGACAATGAGTTGGTGATAGAATTTGAAAATTCTAATAATCATAGAGCACGAAGGAAGCAACACAAACAGAGTAGAGTGGCTCGCAACGTTGCTAATATTATCCTTGATTCATCTTCTGATCCTGTTGAAAGTAGGGGTTCTGCTGATAAGCAGGCCCTGAAGAGCAAATGAAAATTTTGTATTGGAACTGTCAAGGCTTTGGTTCAGCTTTGACAGTTCGTAGTTTGAGGGATATTATATCCCGAAGTAGGCCTTGCATCATCGGTCTTGCTGAGACGAAGATGCGTCAAAATAAAGTTAGAAAAATTGCGAGGCGGCTTAAGTATGCTTTTGTTTGTTCTGTAGAACCTGTTGGCTTGTCCGGTGGGATGGCCGTGTTTTGTGATTTTGGAATTGATTTCGATATTATTGATTTTGACAAGAATTTTATTCATTTAAAGTTTAATGCTAACACTACCTTTGAGTGGAGTTTATCGTTTGTTTATGTGCTCCCTTGTGTTCAGGATAAAAGGAAGATGTGGGAAAGAATTATTGAGAACCAAAAAAAGCATACAATGCCAAATATTTACATTGGGGATTTTAATTGCATTCTCAGACATGAAGAAAAGGATGGAGGAAGGAGAAAAACAGATAGTGATATCCTTGAGTTTAATCAGGTTGTAAGCGAGGCGGGACTACTGGAAGTTGCTGCAAAGGGATGTGCATTTACGTGGATCAACAAAAGAGATGAAAGAGGGTTCATACGCCAGAAATTAGATAGAGTACTCGCCAGCATTAGGTGGCATAAAATCTTTTCGACTGCGGAAACTTTCAATCTTCCCCCGTTTAGGTCGGATCACTCGCCAGTGATTCTTGATACTGAACGGGTGGGGACTTTGAAGGGTAAGAAAAGATTTCATGTGGAACCATTTTGGCTCGAAGATCAAGAATGCTTCGATATTGTTGAGAATTGTTGGAGGCATCATAGAGTTGAGGAAGCTTGTCAGGCTTTCAATCTTAATTTAGAGTCGTGTCAGGCTCGCCTATCTAGTTGGAGCAAAAGAAAATTTGGAAACCTTCGATTTAAGATTGAGGGGATGATGAAGAAATTGGAGAGCCTAATTAACGGCCCTTTGGAGAAGTTTAACATTGATGAGTATAAAACTGTTTCACAGGAGATTGATGTACTCTGGGTGCGGGAAGAACAATACTGGGCTATTAGAGCAAAAGTTAAATGGCTCAATGCAGGAGATCGTAATACCAGTTTCTTCCATTCATCAGCTGGGCAAAGAAAAGCCAGAAACAGGATTTCGAGGCTTCAAATGCATGATGGAAAATGGACAGATGACCCTGGGGTTATCAAGGAGTCTATCCAAAATTTCTACAAAGACATCTTTAGGACTGTTGGGAGACGGAACATTGACCCTTTGCTCGAGTGCATTGACCCGGTCATTTCTAGTGAAGACAATTTAGAGCTTATTAAACCAACTGCCTATGAAGAAGTTAAAGCGGCAGTGTGGAGTTTGGGAGCCAACAAGGCCCCTGGCCCGGATGGTTTTTCCAGAGCTTTCTTTCAAAAGTTCTGGCATTTGATGGATTATGATATTTTTAATGTGGTAAAGGCGGCTCTTCTTGGGGGATCGGATTTGAGTGCTCTCAATCGCACAAATATTATTTTAATCCCTAAAGTTAACCACCCTGAAAAAATTGGTGATTTTCGGCCCATCAGTTGTTCAAACTTTCTGTACAAAGTGATCTCCAAGGTCCTCGTGAATAGGCTTAAGCCTCTGATGGATAAGATTGTGTCCCCGGAACAATCAACTTTTATTCCAGGAAGAGTCATTCAAGATAACATCATTGTGGCGCAGGAAGCAGGTTATTGGATTCAAAGGAAGAGGAAAAATGCGAAGAAATGTCATGCTATCCTTAAGGCTGATATAAGTAAAGCTTTTGATAGAGTTGAATGGGACTTTCTGGAAGGGGTCCTCAAAAGAATTGGTTTCCATGATGTTTGGATCAGGTGGATTATGAATTGTGTTTCCTCGGTTTCTTTTAACATTCTCATCAATGGGTGTCCATCTGAGACTATCTTTCCCTCCCGTGGGATTAGGCAAGGGGACCCCTTGTCCCCTTATCTCTTCTCTATCCTTACTCAGGCACTTTCGGCTCTGATTAAAAGGCAGCTTAGTAGATCTCTGTTGAATGGCTACCAAATCACAAAGTCTTGCCCTTCTCTAACACACCTCCTGTTTGCAGATGACTCGATTTTCTTTTTTGAAGCCACCTATAAGGAGGCTACCATCTTGCAAGATGTGATCTATAGATACTGCTTTGCGTCTGGTCAAAGTCTAAACTTGAACAAGTCAACCATTGTTTTCAGTCCTAACACGCCTGAAGGAACACGAAAGGGAATTGTGGATATTTTTCGTGTCAAGCAGTCAGATAAGATTGGTAAGTATCTTGGTTTCTCAGCGGAATGGGGCAGGTCTAAATCAGAAACTTTGAGCTGGGTTCAAGAAAAATGTGCGTCCAAGTTGCAAGGATGGAAGAGTAATCTCCTCTCTGATGGTGGGAAGGATGTTCTTATTAAAGCAGTTTTGATGGCCCTCCCGTCCTATGCCATGTCATCCTTCTTGTTTCCTAAGAAGGTTTGCAACACCCTATCCTCGATGGCAGCTAGATTCTGGTGGGGAAGGAGTGGTGAATCTCGAACGCATTGGCTCCAGTGGGAAGAGCTAAAGAAGCCAAAGAATGGAAGAGGGTCTTGGATTCAGAGATCTTTTCTGCTTTAATATGGCACTTATTGCAAAACAGGCTTGGAGAATTTCCATCCAACTTGACAGCTTGTCTGCAACTATTCTTAAAGGAATTTATTTTCCAAATGACATTTTTTGGAATGCAGGGATTAAAAGGCAATCAACGTGGTCTTGGAGGAGTATTATTAAGGGAAAGGATTTCCTTAAAAAAAGAACCTTGTGGAGGATTGGTAATGAAAAGTTTGTGAATATTTGGAAAGATAAATGGATTCTAACGGCGGAGGCTATACGGCAGAGGAGCCCAAATCCGCCAACGTGGGTTAGTGAGTTGATCCTACGGGATCAAAAGAGATGGAATGAAGAGATGATTAACCACGTGTTTGATAGGACGATTGCTCAAAAGATCCTTGCTATTGTTCTTCCGTGGTTTGAGAGAGAAGACTGCGTGATTTGGAACCCAAGCAAGACTGGGCAGTATTCGGTTAAAGCGGGTTATTTTGTGGCGAGAGAGGTTTTGTGCATTTCGAGCCCAATTGATAGATGGAGAGCTAGCTCGTCCTACCAGACCCCTATTGATGTTTGGAGACTGGTGTGGTCCTTAAATGTTCCCCCAAAGGTGAGATTTTTCTTGTGGAAAGTGTGCCGAAATTGTCTCCCAACCCAAGAGAATCGCTTCTTGAGGAAGTCTGCTTCATCCCCTTTGTGTACTCTGTGTAATCTTGGAGTTGAGACGGTTGAACATCTTCTGCTCTTTTGTCCTTGGGTTCAGAGATTCTGGTGTGCTTCTCCTCTGCAATGTGCTAATAACCCTATTGGTTCAGATAGGTTCAGTGAGTGGTTCTTGAGGTTTACTGAAAGGTGTTGTGATGCGGGTTACTGCAAGGAGGAAGCAACGACAAAAATTGCCCTTTGTTGCTGGCAGATTTGGAAGCAGAGGAATGAGGGTGTTATTAATGGGAGGGACATTGATATTCAGAAGACGGTTATAAGAGTGCAGTGCGCATTGGCAGAATGGTTCAGCGAAAACAACGTGTGGAGGAACAAGAGAGTCAGAAGAACTTTTGTCAATAGAGAGCTGCCAACACAATGGGTTTCCCCGATGCCAGGGACGGTGAAGGTGAATGCTGACGCCTCGTGGGAGAAGAACGGGAAAGCTGCGTTTTCTTTTATTGGTCGTGATTGGAGGGGTTCAATGGAGTTTGGTCAAGTCGACCTGTTCTAATGTTTTTCAGCAGCGGAAGCCTAAGCTTATGCAATTCGTAATGCGTGTTTATATGTTAACCAAATTCAACAGTCTTGCATCATCATTGAAAGTGATGCACAGGACGTTCTTAAAGCAATCAGTGCTCCAGTGACTGCCCTTTGTTGGAGAGCGTCTGCCATTGTGGAGGACATCAAAAAAATTGTTGTTGAAGACTCGAGAATCAGTTTTCAATGCATCAGAATAACAGTTAACCAATCTTGCAATTGGATTGCAAAATGTAGACGTAAGGAATAATTGCCTGTTAATTGGAGTTCGTGTATTCACCCGCACTTGATGTATCTCCTTTCGCACAATATCCACCCCACTGGGGTTGATTAATCTGTTTGTTTTTTTAAAGAAATTTCCCTTTTGACCAAAAAAAAAAAAAAAATTGACATTTGAAACTAGGTATAATTGAATAGGTAAACAAAACCTATTAGCCTTATAAATTCCTTTATAGACAAAATCAAAACCGAGTCGGAATATTAAAAAGAAGAAAATTGTAGCAATACAGAACAATAGAATATTATGCAAATAGTCAAAGTAGCTCCGACCCTTTCCAGACCCGCGCATAGCTCGGACTGTCCTTTATTTAATATGATATTCCTTGCACACGATACGTCATATTTCACTTATAGAGAAGTGAGCATTCTCAGTGTTACTTGAAAGAAAATACCGTTTACATACAAGTAGTGTTTTGGGTCTCGCTTCTTCTCTTGAATATAAAGATTAACTATAAAAATAATCACAAAACATATGCTTAGCATTTAGCTGACAAAAACTGAAACTTCACCAAGTGTATGTCAAATGATCTTCAGGTCATACTTTTATTGATAAGAATCAAAAGCACTGTTACTGACGAAGTACAATATCGTTCTCCAAGTGCAGCAGGAGATGACTGATGAAACCGATTATTCCAGAAAGAAACAGCAGACCTTAAGCAGATTCTTGAAGCTATTTATTGGTCTCAGATGAAGTTTCTGATGTCCAAAGACTTCACACTGGGCATTTCCTCATCCTTGAATTCTTCCCTGCATTATAATGGAAAGAAAAGATTACATCCGAGGTTCTAGAATTCGCACCCTCTAATGCACACGCGGATTTATGTTGCATGAGGAAAGCAACGGATTAGAAATATATGATATCTTAGCCTGATGGTATTCAAAAGCATACCTTTTCTTCTGAGTTTCCATTGCCTCGTGCGCATCCTTCTTCAGCTCTTCTAACTGTGCTTTTGCAATTTTGAGTTCCAACTGTTCTTCATACTTGGGCAGATCCTCTTTACGAATCCCAAGCCTGAATGATAATAACCATACATAATGACCAGACTTAGCTATATACCACGTTACTCATATAGGTAATATTACAAACTCATTAAACATCTTAGTTTTTCTACGTTTTCTCTGATTAGAATAAGGATGCATACCCTAAGCAACATAACTTCAACAATACCCAAACCAAATCTAGCTACGCAAAACTGAAGAATCTATTGCTCCAATCATCATTGCAATCATAATCTTAGTAATTATAGTGCATCAATTATCAATTAGATAGTTGAATTGGTAAGAATCAAGAATGACATGGAATAAGCTTTACTTCTGGTTGATCTTATCGAACTCTGCCATAAGTCGAGCCATTCCATTTTTGTCATTTCTCATAAGTGGCTTCTTCAGTTCTTTCTCAACTTTTTCTAATGCATCCATCATCATAGTTTCTGCACCTAGATCATCAGAAAGGCCCCTCCTGCCAGAAAACATACAAAAACATCTGACGTGAGAACCAGAACAACGCTCGTAACAGTAAAGACTCCTTTAATGAAAGCTGCCAGGGATTGATGAAGGACAGCTTATTAATATGAAGACAACACCATAATACAGGTTATCACGTGCTACTTATTTAAAGACAATTTTAGGAAGATTGTAGTCCGGGCCAGAGGTATTAGATGTTGATTCATTTAGATTCATGTACTCGGTCATAAAGTTAAAACTCTATAACAAAAATTCCTTCTAACGAGATTATTTCCTACACCTCCAGTCTGATTACTTCAGCAAAAAAGAAGAAGAATATGATAACCCTATGACAGCTAGAACACAGCAACATACTTGATTCTTATCTCCTGCAGCGTCAACAAATATGTCCGAGCATCTGGAATATCTTGTGTTCGTGTCTCGATAGTGTACTTAATCCTTTGAGATTCAGAGAACAGATCTGCCCTGCAAATACAGAAGATAATATATGATTACACAATCTGAGAGATGAGAGTAACAATTCTAGTCAGGGCTATCTGCAACAATAACATGACACTGTTCAATAAAACTGGTTTTTCATAGCATTATGAGAGAGTGCATCCAAGTCCTTCCAACTAGTAAACAATGAAAAAGGCATTTTTTTTTTTTTTTGGAAAGCCATGGGTATCCGGTTTTCGCCCAACTAATCCCACAGGGCCCTGAAGTTAGCAGCCGGGTAAACCACCAATAGCCCTGAGGGGACTCGAATTGACAACCTCTAGGAAGAATACTCAAGACCTGACCAGCTGAGTTACCCCTAAAGATTAACACGAGAATGGCATGTTGATAGTGAAAAAGAATATTCACAAGCAAGAAATCAGGAAAAGGACAAGAATATACGGTCATACGCACCAAGAAAGTATTTGAAAGTACTGCAACAAATAGTCTCAAGCTTTAGTTGAGACATGTATGTAGCCTCTTCACTGTCTGGCTTGCCAGAAAACTTTCACCATATTCAAGAAAAAGGTGACTAACTAAAAATCACAAATTCTTTCACTATAGTGCACGATGGTGGTGGAGACATGATTGCTTCTGCGTGTGCAGCCACATCTGCGTGTGTGTGTGTGTGTGCGAGAGAGAGAGAGAGAGAGAGGGGATGAGCCACTACTCTAGCCTTATTCTTTGAAAACATGCAATCCTTTTGTATATAACCTTATTTACTTTTGTGCATAACATCTGAATAAGGCTATTATGGATAACTAAGTAAAACACGTCTGTATGGAAAACAACTTGGAAGACTTACTTTTCTCTTACAGACTTCATGACCTTAGCATATTGAGCCACAGCAGCGGGATCATCAGGGTCTATGGTAATCTTCTCTTTGCGAAGGATCCCCAATGCTGTCTCAAACTTGTTCTTAACCTCAAGAAAAATGTTCTTCAACATCTCTTCAAAATCATACACAGGTGTAAGCAAAAACAGAAAATGAAAGTATCATAATAACACGAGTAGTATCTATGACTAACAAACAACATTCACGCAGTTGACGTAACTTTATACATCAGAATTTTCATGAAGGATCTTGGACAGTAAGTCAATCCAAAAGTATAAAACAAAAACGTACAAGAAATCCAGCAAATTATCAAAAGTTAATGTGTATAGCTCTCGTCATGAATGACCAATAAATAAAAAGATATTTTATGAGTTTTTGTTAATAGCTAAGCAGAAGATGGTAAGTCATAAGTGGTAACTCCAGGAAAACCGGAAAATCTGAAGGTACGCGAGTTGAGATATATTGACTGAAAAGCAGTAATTAATGTAACCAAGAATAAGGTTTAGGAAGTCACAGCTTGCATTCTTAAATCCATTAAATTATATACTGCAATTATCTGTATAGAGGACCATGATTTCTACTTGCTTCCACACACAAGAAAGACAGAGGGCAGGCCAACAGCGGAAAGACCAAAGACAAATATCCACAGTAAGGAGTTTATTTATAGCTGAGCATACCATCACCCTTCAGTGCTGTGGGAGCAGCTGCTTTAGCGAAGGAACGGAATGGAATTGCATGCTCTGGTTGGAGGATAGTCTGACCAGAATAAAGCTGCAAGACCACAAAAATTTACTAATAAGACATTAACTGACTTTGAGCAATGCACAAATGCATGGGGTTTCAGAAGAATTACAGGCCATAAACATATTTGTACGAGAAAGTATACATTATTGTTTGCAGTCATATGCAACAACAAATACCAAATTGCTTGTGAATTTTCCCTTATCTCCATCAAGCATACCTTGGACGCAATTATCATTATAACTAGCACCCTCAAATGACATACGTGTTACCCAAATCCCTCATGAAAGATTGACAAACATGACAAATCAACCAATATTCATCTTCGCATCTGTCAATTTCTTACACACATATGCACTTCCCTGCATAGAGCAGCCCAGCAACATATGATAATTATAAGGGCTTCCCCTAATTTCCTAAGGGATCCACTACCTCCACTTAACACTGAATCAATGCTCTATGGTAGGAATATCAATATCAATTTATCATGTCAATATATGCAAGTGTCACTGTATAAATGTCTAAAAGGGCAGCCCGGTGCACAAAGCACCCTCTATGTGAGTGTATATGTGTAGATTATGAAATAATTTATACACAAGGACATGTGGAGGAACATATCACATTTATAAGCATACGTCCATAAAAAGCATCCTACCATGAGATGAAACTGTATACAATTAAGACATCTCGAACAGAGATATGCATGCAGTTTAAGTTTACATACATAAGTGCACATCTGCACAAGAATGCACCCGATTCATAGAATAAAAAAATCCACAAATTTATTCAACATCTATAAGCTATTTTATGTATACATACATGTACACAAACACCCACTCTACACATCTGTGTGGATGTGTATATACGTGTGTGACATGTGTATAATATATACGTCCGTGTATATACTATATGCACATCTCCTGTTTGATACCGAATAAAGCAAATCTTGGTTTTCATTTTCCTTGATATGGACTTGGAAGAAGGGGGGTTACTAGTTTTCCGATAAATTGATAAGTCGGGCACTCCCTGCGTACCAACTGAATCCAGCAGTTTCTCCGATCTATTTGTTCGTAGAGCTATTTACTCGACAGGAGACATTTTCTGCACACAAGTATGTATAGTGTGTATATACCCAGTGCAAAAGGGTACCACGCATGGCAGATTTCAGGAACACAGAAAGCCAATTGCGTGAAGGTAGGTGTAACCGTGTAACCACCTTTACCCCTATTGCCACAGAGGTTGTTTCCAAGACTTCAATCAAGACCAAATCGACCACCGTGCAAAGCGCATGTGTATGTATACCCATTCAATATGTGTTTGCACATTTTTAGTTGTTTTATTATACATAAGCTTCAAAACAAAGAGAGACTAAAATCTACAAACTCCCCAAAAATTAACTATACACATGTACATGCATACATATATACCATACTAAGAACTAAACTAAACGCCTATTTATCATCCATAAGCACCTTTACTATTGCTTGTGTTCAATGGATTGCTTCTATGTCCTTTTGCGATGAGATTAGAACATGGAGTGTAATTAAATCATTCAGGCACGAGAAAAAAGGCATTCGCACGATCCCTCTTGCCATCATCCGGAATTTACAGAAGGAACGGAATCAAAGAGCTTTGAAGGGAAAGAATTACCACTTTCTTTTTTTAAAAGCTATTGCATTTACTATCTTTGTTGTAAAGTCGATGTAGATGGTACTCAAAAATTTAGAAATACTTTACATGGTTATACAGTCAATTTAAATAGTTCCCGAGTTGCAGTCCCTTAATGCATACTGATAATTTATTTTTCCAATTCTTTCGAAAAAATAAAAATTAATAAACTAACGCATTAAATTGGTCAATTAAAACCCTCCTGTGGTATACACAGACTACAATGCATACATGTAAATGCACATTTTGCGAAAATGTATAGTAGTATACTAGTGTTTAGCATTCAAGAATGTATACATACTTTACGTGGTTGATGTAAATAGTGGTTGTGCCCATTGATGCAAATTAATTAATTAAAAAATAAATAAAAAATCACTTCTCTCAAAAAAAAAAAAATCCAATAAGCTAACGCGTTCAATAAATTGGTCGATTAAAAAACCCAAATGTGATATACACATAGTAAAATGAATACATCTAAATGCACATTTGGAAAAGGAATCTCTTTCACGCTCATGTCTCGTCGAGGTACTAAAAAAAAAAAAAAAACCGATATAATTTATCGTGATCGATTAGTTAATACATATTAGGATATGAGTGGTTTCTGAATTGAATCAATCTGTTGCAGATTTTTAACATTTTTCAAAATCATCTATTTAAAAAAAAAAAAAAAAGAGAAAATAGAAATGAAAGCATAAAAGGAAAAAGAAGAACCTGACGAGTGGATCGAGAGAGGAGGCGAGAAGCGAATGCCATTTTTTAGCTCTCCACAAGAGCGTTGAGAAGTTGTAAAAATGGAGTGTTTAGTTTCAGTGTTGTGCTATTTTGACCTAATTTCCTTTGCCGCAGCTAAAATAATTGGGAAAAGAAAATGTAACGACGTCGTATGTTCGAGCTTTACTTCTTTTCTTTTTTTGTTTTTCTATTTGAAATTCATATCGCTGCCTAAGTGTTATATTTAACTCATGGGTTATTTGAGATTTTTTCTCACTACTCTAAACTAGTTTTCTCCTTTTTTTTTTTTCTTTTTTTATACCGTAGAAGGAGTAGCTATAATTCAAAATTAAAACCTTTAATCACCACATATTTTAATCTGACCATTCATTCAATTTTTAGTGTTATTTTTTTTTTCTTTTTAATTCACAATTTCGTCTTCTTATAATCCTTATTTTGTTTCAAAAATATGATATATCATTAGCATAGGGTAAAGATTAGAAAAAAATTCAAATTAATACACGAGTAATCTTGTAATAAATGTTGGAAATATATATTCATTTTACATCGAAAAATTATATATTCCTATACCACTTTATAAAATTTTGAGCTATTCCACTTGACACCAATTAATTTTAAGATAAAAATTCAATTATCTTAACATAGTATCAGAGTTAGGCCCTTGGTCCAATCATATCCCACCATGTGTGACCCATCTCTCTATTTTATTTCGTTCTCGCTGACTTATTTATACTCAATGTTAGCTCTCATTTCCAGATTCTCTCCGGGTCACACGTGAGAGGGGTTTTATAAATATATATTCTCTCACATCGAAAAATTACATACTCTTAGGCCACCTTATAAGATTTTGAGTTACTTTATTTGGCATCAATTGGTTTTTAGATGGAAACTCACTCGTTTCCAGGTTCTCTGTGGGTCACACGTGAGGGGGTGTTGGAAATATACAATCCTTCCACATCGAAAAATTACATACTCCTAGAGCTCTATTTGTTTGTCGTAAAATATTTTCCCGTAAAAGATTTTTCAGTCAAAAATTACAGCTACTTTTACTTAATTTTACGGTGTTTGGTAACATAGGAAAATTAGTTAACTGTAAAATATTTTTCAGTCAATAATTGCGGCTAGTACAAAATTCTAAAAAATATTTTTATTTCATTTGGGAGAAGAAAACATTTTAAGGAACTCACGGTTCATCCAAATACTATCAAATATTTTTCAAGGCTCTGTTTGTTTATTGTAAAATAACTTGTTTGTGAAAAATATTTTCGTGAAAAATGCTTTATTATAAAATAAAATATTTTATACGGCTCCGTTTATTTGCCGTAAAATATCTTGTTGGGGAAAATATTTTTCTGAAAAATAAAATACTAAAAAATATTTTATAGTGTTTGGATGTACCGTAAGTTCCGTAAAATATTTTCTTCTCCCAAAGGAAATGAAAACATTTTCCATAATTTTGTACTAGCCGCAATTGTTGACCGGAAAATATTTTACTGTTGGCAAATTTTTCGGTGTTACCAAACACCGTAAAATTAAGAAAAAGCAGCCGCAATTGTTGACCGGAAAATATTTTACTGTTTACCAATTTTCCGGTGTTACCAAACACTTTAAAATCTGAAAAATATTTTTCTGGAAAATATTTTATGGCAAACAAACGGAGCCTTAGTATTCTATTTTCCAGAAAAAATATTTTTTCCCAACAAATTATTTTACAGCAAACAAACGGAGTCTAGGAAAATATTTTCCACAAACAAGCTATTTTACGACAAACAAACGGAACTTAGACCACTTTATAAGATTATGAGTTACTCAAAAACTACTCAACTTGGCACTAATTGATTTTAAGATAAAAACTCAATTATTTGGCACTAATTGATTTTAAGATGGAAATTTAGTTATTTTAACAATAAACTCTCGTGCAAACTACAATATTGTGTTTTTTTTGTTAACATAAAAATTCAGTTGACAAAATTCGATCCCTAATTGTAAATCCATGGGTACCATGATATTGTGTATGCGTGTGTGTTTTTTTTTTTTTTTTTGTTCAACGTGAGAACCAATTGGCGGAGTCTGTCACCAATTGATAGGTGTGCCCCAACACATGTCAGATCAGTTAAGAGTGTAAATGTAATAAGCAACCCAATAAATTTCAAACACATATAACTGATTAGATTTAAACTCTCAACATTTTTATATTTAACGAGTTATATACCACTAGTCCAAAACTCTAATGACAAAATAACTTGCCTTTCGGCCTCATTGAAGTATATTACAACTATATTGGTCCGTAAACGATATTGGAATTACATGGGCTAAGCCCACTTCAAAGAAACCCAATATGCAGCAGTTGAGGCTCAGCAAAAAAAAAAAAAAAGGACTTTCATTTTTTTTTTTGTCTGTCTGAAATGTGTAAACCTGCTTTATTAATAATCACAAAACGAGAAACATCAATTAATCCCATCTTTCGGGTGATCTTGATAAATAAGTCCTAAGTTGATCGACATATTACTATTTCAATCACAAAGTAATTGATTTCACTCAATCAAAATGACTTTTATAAAAATTAACTTTTTCTCTTTAAAAATGTCTTGTTTTATTTGATAAATATATGTTTTATTATTCTTTCATTAAGTATTATATAGTAATAATATGAACCAACTAATCGTAAAGATTTGGGCTTATTGCTAATTCTTGTTGTAGAAAAGGCCGGTCTACCTCTCGTTTGTTTGTTTTAACTTGAAAAGTAAAAAAGAAATCTTCGAGTTCATTTCAAAATAAAAGGAAAAAAATAAAAAATAAATTGTGCGTCTGAATAATTATAAAGCACTTCTATTTCCAATTGGTTTGTCTTTGACTTGCAAAGAAAACAAAGTATCTCCTGTTTCATCCAAAAAAAAAAAAAAGGTATCTCCCGCTTTATCCCAAAAAAAGCAGAAAAAAAATAATTTTCTAATTTCCGTCTAAAAAGGTTATATACGTATAATACTAGTTTATCTCTCTTTATTTATCTTTCACTCCAAAAAAAAAAAATTCCATTTCATTCAAAAAAAAAAAGCAAAACATAAAAAGATATTTTTCAAACGTGCGTCTAGAAAGGTTACAATATATATATATATATATATTATTTCAAAAAAAATTACACAAATGATCACTCTTGTTTTTCCAAATTTTTAATTTTTTTTATTATTCAAAATTAATTAATTTAATCGATATTATTCTAAACCATTACAAATATGTCCATATTGTTCACAATTACCAAATTTAATCATTATTATTTTTAAGAAAATGTAGTCACAATTTTTTTAAACATTGAGAAGTAATTTGAATTATATATGAAAATAATAGAGACTAAATTAAAATTTATTAGAAAAATTAAAATTTAAATTGATTAATTTTGAATAATATAGTCAAATTTACTTCTTTTTTAAAAAAATAATAATACTGGTTTAATTAATTAATTTTAAATCATAAGAACAAATTTAAAATTTTTGGAAAATAATGGGCATCATTTGCGCCATTTTCCCATATATACACACACATATATGTAAATTGAGTGAGCTAAACCTCACACACAATGCAGATTATGGCCTTCTCCACCGCGTCGTCACCTCTCTTATCCACTTACTCCTGCGTCGCCACTAGGCTCACTCCTCGTCTTCTCTATTCTCAACGACGTCGTTCCACTCTTCCCCGCCCATTCTTCCCCTGGAAGAGCGCCGCTCGTCTTGTTAGGCTTCTTTATATTGAGTTTATGGTTATGTAAAAGGCAAATAAAAAAAAGTGAAAAAAAATCAAATTAAGTTAAATTGAAGTGAATTAAAAAGTTAGTTTAAAATGCAGTTGCAGCTGCAGCAGATAATGGCGTCTTTACTTCGCCGGAGAAGGCAAAGTCGTTTGATTTTACTGCTGAGGAACGAATTTACAAATGGTAATTTATTTATTTTTTTCATGTAATTATCAGTGTATATTCATAAACTATATATGCATATATACATATGTTTCATGTAATTATAAGTTTATATTCATAAATTATATATATATATATATATATATATATACATACACACATACATATGTAGAAGATCATAACATTAGTGATTTGTAATTTCGAATGAGTGTATAATTATATATACGTGTGTGTGTATAATTATATATGTGTGTGTGTGTGTGTATGTAATTTTAAACGAGTGTATATTATATTATATACATATATGTATATGTGTGTGTGTTATATTTACAGAATGTAACAAAATAAGCCCAAGAATGTAACAACTTAAGCCCAAAGGAAGAGCACATCCCAAAAGACTAGTCTATTAGGTGGGAGAACCCCTTGTACTTAAGAAGCACCCCTTGTGAGAGTGAGATTCCGATGTGGGATCATTACATTCCACCCCCCTTAAATTAAGAGCCGACGTCCACGTCGAGCTAGCCTATCGACACTGACCCGACGGTAGCCCTTTCTTTTTTATTTTTTATTTTTGGCGGCTGCACCCACCTATCAGTATTCAGTTTGACACTTACCACACTTTAATCTAGCCTATAGTCTACCTGCCATGAAGGTCACTCTAAACGAAAGTACCAATGTAACAAAATAAGCCCAAGAATGTAACAACTTAAGCCCAAAGAAAGAGCACATCCCAAAAGACTAGTCTATTAGGTGGGAAAACCCCTTGTGAGAGTGAGATTCCGATGTGGGATCATTACACAGAACTTCTGAAGTTTGAATAAAATGAGTGATGTTTTGAAGAAGTAAGATGTCACACACCAGTTATAGAACCTTGCGGTTACAAGCCATGCTCGTGTCATAATTCTGAAAATAAATGTTTTAGCCGAATATCAACTAAAGATGGTCAATACGTGTTATTAGTTAAGCTGATAATACTAACTTCAAAAAAACTCATTTGTATGTTAATGTGTCTCACCAATGTGTACATTACAATCACCCTCATTGAGCACCTCATCTAGGAGCTATCATCAAGGGCATTGATACAACCTACGGGCCAATACCACTAGGTGCAAAGTTGGCTCGTATGAGAGCAAGAGGTGGCTCCCACCGTTTCCTATAGGGTAGTATTTTTGGCATGCACGTAATTCCTGCACTTGCTGTTGGCACCTACTCTGATACATTGATGTCACGCCCTAAGCCGTGAATTATGGCCACGCAAAAGCAAGGACCATGTTGTCTTATCGAGAATTAGTTTTTTGTGTCAAATATCACTAGGCCCAAAATAGTTGACCTGAATAATTACTTAAACTCGTGATGCTAACTTCTAAACCACATAAATATTCCACCAATGCGGGATGTGACAGAAGATGCAATAGAATATTGCCAATTTATTTGAACTGGACATATGCCAATTTATTTGAAGTGGATATATTCTTTATTATTTGATTGCATTTACATGGTTTTTGTGTGACTACTTAATTATGGGTTTCTCTGTGTCAGTGGCGGATGTGTGTGTTGGCCAGTAGGGGGCCAAAACGTTAAAAATTCTATGTATTTTTTTTTCAAAAAAATTAAATATCTATGTATTTTTAGTCAAAAAGATGAATTAGCCGCCTCTTAAAAAAATGTTTATATAGTTCAAAAATTATAAATTTTAGCCTCCACTGAGACAAAATCTTAGATCCGCCCCTGCTTTGTGTCTAGATTATGGATTATCCTTTGACTCGTGCCTCCCAAAAATTCTCCAACATTATTAGGTTTTGGCAATTTATTTACGGTAATCGTTTTGGATGCTAGGTGGGAGTCACAAGGATATTTCAAGCCAACTTTCGATAGAGGAAGGGAGCCTTTCGTTATTCCAATGCCACCACCTAATGTTACTGGTTCATTGCACATGGGCCATGCCATGTTTGTGACTCTTGAGGTTGGACAAAAAGTGTTTAGCAATTAATATCAGCTATATTATTTTCTAAATATGATTTGTTTATTGATTTTTTCCATCTCTCATTGTGGTATCCTTAGTTTTCTTTTTGCTGTTCTTTCTCCTCACTCTCCCTCTCCTCCTTGAATGCAACTTAGTATTTTCTTTCTTTCTATTTCCTTTTTTTATTTTCTTTTTTGTACAAAGGAAATAAAACAACTTGCAGTCTTTCCACATAGTCCTATTTTGATTTGTACAATTTTTCGAGCTTTCTGGCTTCAAACTGGGTTCTGTGTTTCAGCATTTTTTTCGTCTAGTTGTCATGTTCTATTTTGGTGATGTCTTCTCCTTTAGTTTCTTGATGTATGGCTTTCTATTTCAGGATATTATGGTAAGATACCATCGGATGAAGGGTAGACCTACTCTGTGGCTTCCTGGAACTGACCATGCTGGTATCGCAACTCAGGTTTTCTGCTAATAAAGCTCCAGAATATCTGCTAACACGTAGGATGTAGGCACATAAATGTCAGGCGACTTTAACTTTTTTTTGCTTTATGTCTCCATCAAGCACAGCAGCATAAAAAAGTACACGTTTGTCGAAGATTTAAAATTTGTTCAGCTTTGGCTGCTCTTTTCTAATGTTGTAATTTTCCAAGTCTATACCAGTCTCTTGAGTTTGGCACTTTAAAGAACTTCTATGGATTCAAACTTCAACTCAGTTTTGGCACATGGAACTGAAAGACATTATGTGGTCACTTGTCAAAAAACTGAAAGGCATTAAAGTTCTAAACCTATTGTCACTTCTGTTTATGCATTCTCTGAAAAGCTATATGCTGAAGTGCCAATACTAGATGGAAAATTTGTTGGATAATTCTGATGTTTAGCAAGAATTGAAGAACTCTGTCTTTGAGATATATATGTTAACATTTGCTTTGTTTTTGATGCACAATCTAATTGATATCATATCAACTTGTGAATATATTTTTCTCAAAAGCTGTGTATGCTATATACCTTGTGGTTTTTTGTGATTTTCTGTTAGTTTTTAAAAGCTCTTCTTCATAAATTTATTTATATGTGAATCAAATGTGCCTTTCAGTTGGTTGTGGAAAAAATGCTGGCAGCTGAAGGGATAAAAAGGGTTGATTTGGGTAGAGACGAGTTTACAAAGCGAGTATGGAAGTGGAAAGAAAAGTATTTTACTCTTCCAGTTAAATCCATATTCTTCATGCTTTTGACTTCCTCTTACACCTTGAGATCTTTGCAATTATGAAGAATTTGTAATCACATATATTATTTGCTTACGTCTTGAAAATACAAGAATAGTAATAGTTTTCTCCAGTGGATATTTTCAAAAGATGTTCTACTCTTTCATCAAATTGTAGGTTTGATGAGTACTAATTGTGTTGTGGAGCAAGTAGATATGTGTTGTTTTAGATGTAGGCACATCCTCTTCCTTTTCTCATTTTCTGTGAATGAAGAAGCAATACTTTCTGCTTCTTTCTATTTGCTTCAGGGTTATAAGTATACAACATTGAAAGGCTTGACCGGTTATAAGTAAATAGCAACTGAATTAGAAATGCTCTCAATATTCGGCAGGTGCTTGCACTTGTCACCTATTGTTAATTTGACAAACTTTCCGTAGAAATTGCTGTAAAACTTTACTTTCAAGTTTTCGCAAGTGCTTGCATACTCTGGTGCATAGGTTGAAGTTTTAACGTAGTCTGTTTTTTCAATTATATTTGCTGTTTCAATTGGGGAGCTTATTTGCTTGCTACTCTCAGGTATGGTGGAACCATTACGAATCAGATTAAGAGACTTGGTGCTTCTTGTGATTGGACGAGAGAGCGTTTCACCCTTGATGAACAACTAAGTCGTAAGTCAGCTTTTATGCAGTAAATCTGCAGACAACTATAAATGGTTTATGAGCTTTATTAAGATGATAATGTCATTAAGAAAAGTTTATCCAGTGGGTATTCTGATTGCTTAGTCAGGATTTGCCTTTCCGTTAGTCATAAAAGTCTTTAGTATGCATTTGAATCTCTCTTGTGCTATTTGCCTATTCTGTTATTTACAGTACCCATAGTAGACCCTAAAGTTAGGGCCAATTGTCACTTTAAAAAGAGAAGGCATATCTCAGTTCAGATAAAGTTTTATATTTATATCGTTGCAGGCGCTGTGGTTGAGGCTTTTGTTAGACTTCACGAGAAAGGCCTGATTTATCAAGGTAACAGCTGTTATCATTTTGCATTTTACATGATTTTTGATAATCAAAAACTTGATTCACATTGCAAAGTGTAATTCATCAGGCAAGTAGACATCTAAAATTCACCACATTTGATGACTTCAAATTAAACCTGTATTCATTTTTAGAGAGAGTTTTTGGGGTGAGATACTTATCCAGACATTTCACAATCAGTATATCCTCCTAGGAGTAATCAATTTCCCATTCTGAAGTGTATTAATAAATGAAGAAGATTTAACCAAATAATGGTACCAAAAAGAACTTAAGAAGGCCCCTGGAGAAGGATCTCTGTGTCACTAATATTATGCCACCTAGAACTTCTGATCTCTGTTTAAACTCAAGGTTTTGTCAGAAATCACATGCATCTTATCACCTCAAAACTTGTTGACGACAGGTCTGGAAATGAGGTAATGGACCCTACGTATTACTAGAAGCATGAGCTGGCAACTTTCCAAAGGGATTCCATTGAGAGGCAGTCATCACAGTTTTGTTCACATAGTAAAAGCATCATGGTGGAAATCCTTCAAGTTGCGAAATTGTAAACTTTACTGGAAAGGGGGTCCTAATCATTCCAATAGTTAATAAAGGGGGTCCTAATCATTCCAATAGTTATCTCCTGATCATTGATGTTAAAATTGAGTGTTTCTTTGTTTACTGATATACATATAGTAACTGTTGATATTTGTGGCATAAGTAATTTTATCTTTCAGGTTCTTACCTGGTGAACTGGTCACCAAATTTACAGACTGCAGTTTCTGACTTGGTATGCGCTGTTACATCCAAGTTTCTTTTTCTGTTTCCACTGCTGTTGGTTGAAATCTTATATTCTGATATCAATTCCTTCCTGTTCTTAGGAGGTAGAATATTCTGAAGAGCCTGGTATGCTGTACCACATAAAGTATCGTGTTGCTGGAGGTTCAAAGTAATGACTTAAATTTTAGAAAGTGAATTTTTTCCCCTTGTTCTTCACTTTTCACTTCACTGATAAATTGTCAGTGTGGTATCCTGTCATTAATGACCTGCTCTAGGAAACGGGTTCTCTCAGTGTAAACCAAAACTTGTTGGAAGTTTTAGAGCATTAAAGACTGAAAACAGTTAGAGTGATAAAGAACATGGTTCTAAGATTTTGTCACAGATTTCTATGTTTCCTTTGCTACTATGAGGTTTGCATTCAGGATCAGGAAATGATATCCTCCCAATTTGAGTATAGCTTCATGTGTGGATAGTTTTGGATCATTTGATCTTTTTATACCAATTAAGGTGGATGCTGAATGTTGAGTTACATGTTTACTCATATGTATGAGCAAATGCCTTTCTGGCATAACTTACAGGAGCGATTATTTGACCATTGCAACCACACGACCGGAGACTTTGTTCGGTGATGTAGCTGTTGCCGTAAATCCTGAGGTATGTTTTCTTGCTTTGAACTAATAAGTACGGTATGTGAATAAACTAGTTTCTTGAAGAGATGAAATTCCTTAGTTTACTGTTGAAACGAGATGCTAGCTTGGGCAGCTAGTTTCGAGCTCAGGTTTAAAATAAACTTTCTCAAATTGATTCGTCTTGTCTGGAATGACCTCCTATTTACTTCTCTGACTTGCTGAAGTACCCAAGATCGAGTTGATATTCTATATGTTATTGTAATACTTGGTCGAACTTATGATCTTTGTGATTGAGAAGTTCGGTTGCTGCTTCATACGATTGGATCTCGAGCAATTACAATTGAATGCATTATTATATATTTAAAGACATCTTCATTTACTATTTATCTGAAATTTGAGGCAATGCCCAGATCAAAATAGTGAAAAAAAAATCGTACTCCTTAATGTGAGACTTTAGAAGATGGAATTAGAAGATAAAATTTTTGAGCTAGTTGGTCCATTTCAGAACATCTGAGAGTGTAAATTCTGTCCGTCCTTGGAGTTTAGTGATGTCTTTCTTTCAATGTTGTTTAGAATGGGTTGTTATTTAGAAGGTTTCAGAGGGGGAGGATCTTTCTTTTCACTTAGTGTGTGTTATGGAGTTGGCATGATGTTATTAGCTGTTATTTCCTGGTCATTCTGTCACAGTGATAATGTGTGTGGTGCAGCAGATCGACTTTACATTTTTACTGAATGGTCTATTTGTTTTTCTGAAGTTTGTGGAGCCATAGTCTCTTGTTAGCCTTGGTGTCCCTTCTTGTAATATACCTGAAATGAAACGGCCTTGACCATATTGCTTTGGATTTATGACACTGCTCTCTTGCTTGTCTCCCGTTGAGCCTACAAAATAATGCCTTCTTTTGCCTGGAATTCATAGAGAAGTGTTGGTCATTGCAGGATGAACGTTACTCTAAGTATGTGGGGAAGCAAGCTATTGTGCCTATGACACTTGGTCGACATGTACCTATTATATCTGACAAGGTGAAACTTACTTCTTGTGAGATTTATCTATATAACTAATAGTTGTCTGTGAATGGAGTCTTAAATAGTAATAGAGAGGGTGATTACTTGTTGATTTCTTTAGGTGGAAACTGATTTGGGCCACAGGTCAATGTGTAATGTTCCTTAATGGTAACTCTGCCACGAACTAAAAGACTATGTGTTGCAGATAATTGTTTTCTCATGCCCTTTTTTATATTTGTAACTTTGTCTTTCCGTGTTTAGTGTCTTGCTCTTACTTGCGTTCTCTCCAATCCCCTCTCTCTTTGTTTCAACTAACTATTTGTCTGGAGAATCTTGCTAACATTTGATGCAGATGTTGGTTCCTCTAGGTATGGTGCTGTTGATACATGCATAGGTTTTGGATTAGAATCTTGGGAGAATAGTTTCTGAATTGAGCTTTTATTGTTATAGAATTCTCCCTCTGTCTCTGTCTGTCTGTTTGTCAGTCCCTCTCTTTCCAGAGGTGTCGGTTCTCATGAATGTTTTGAGTTATTGTTGATAGAAAGTCTACTGCTAAATGTACTGCATCTTGCTGTCGTGGCAGTATGTTGATAAAGACTTTGGAACTGGTGTCTTGAAGATAAGCCCTGGGCATGACCACAATGACTATCTTCTTGCTCGAAAACTTGGTCTACCCATACTAAATGTGATGAATAAGGATGGGACACTAAATGAAGTTGCTGGATTGTACTGGTAAGTATGGAATGCTTTTATGGGATCATGAATAATATATTTATTGATGAAAGCTTTTTGTATTTTGCATAATACGTGGAAATGTGTTTTTGCTATCAGCGGTCTCGATCGCTTTGAGGCACGGAAAAAACTTTGGTCAGACCTTGAGGAGACTGGTTTAGCTGTTAAAAAAGAGACCCATACTTCAAGAGTCCCTAGATCTCAACGTGGTGGTGAAGTAAGATGCCTATCTGTTTGCTCGTGCTGCCTCTGAAGGGAGCTTGCCTTATTGATGCTTCTTCCATCAGGTTTTGTTCTCATAAGAATTTTTACTTTGAGCAGATAATAGAGCCTCTAATGAGTAAACAATGGTTTGTGTCAATGGAGACCCTAGCTGAGAAGGCCCTCAGAGCAGTTGAGGAAGGAGAATTGACTATTATGCCCGAAAGATTTGAAAAGGTATACGAGAATAAAAGTCAATTGCTATTCTATGTGGCTCAGTGGTGTTTGGCGTACCACCTCTGTAATTTTCCTCGCAGGTCTCTGCTTGTTTTGTCCTTATATTTTCCTTTTGCTTGATGAGAATCAAGTATGATTACTTTGCCTGGCTCTCCAGTTGTACAAGTCTTTTGTAAACTTGTCTGGTTTGTCAGAGAGTGACTTGAGTTTCATTGGCAGACGACAAGCTATAAAACATAGGGGACTGCGTAAGTTGTGCAAATTAGTCTGATCGGATGATAAACAGAAGATCAATTCTTTTTGTCCTTCATAACAAAAAATACATTAGAGCATATTAGCAAGAAATCACCATACCATTAGTTGTGAGCTAGCTTATCCACCCTTAGTTTTTTCTTCCCCAGTGTTGACTGTGTCTTATCCATGCACATCAGGGTCTTCCGTATTCAGCTAACATGTTCTGTTGCTTATCGATTCTAGATATATAATCACTGGCTCTCAAATATTAAAGATTGGTGCATAAGCAGACAACTGTGGTGGGGACACCGAATACCGGTGTGGTATATTGTTGGTAAAGATAGTGAAGAAGATTATATAGTTGCTCGAGACGCAGAAGAAGCTCTTCAAAATGCTCGCAAGAAATATGGAAAAAGCGTCGAGATATATCAGGACCCAGATGTTCTTGACACCTGGTTTTCAAGGTTGGTTGCTCAATACATCAGATTAACTTATCATTAATTTTCTGAAACTTCTCTCAGATAACTCAACTTATCAAATAGTTTCTATTCCTAGAAAATTTAAACAGTTCCCTGGCGTTTACTTTTTCAATTTAGGAATATTTCTTCTTGGACAAACGATTAGTTGATGGCTCACTTTCTCCATGTATGTTGTTCCTGATTTAGTATATCATACGTTTAGTGCAAAAGCATTCTGCAATTTTCTTTTCTTCATTTTAAATTGAATGATTTAATTCTGTTGGCTAGAGGGACATAATTTACATTGATGTTCTGAGCCAATATGGGTCATGCTTGAGAACGAACTTAGTAGTTTGGCAATATTTCAAATTCTTAAGTAGAAAAAGAAACATCTACTTGTAAAGGTGACATTGCATAGGGCATAAGAAGATTTTGTATTCCTGTGTGCTCATTCAAATAAAGCTGGAAAATTAGTTGAACTTGGCTGGATATTACCTGTATCAGACTTGGTTGCCAAGACTGAGGGTTGTCAAGCTTTAGTAGGACTCAATTAAACTCGTATATAGATGTGAAGCTTGTTGTGTACTCCTCTCAATACTTTATTTTCTTACTGACAATCATGAAAGACTAGTAAAATTCTTAGTCTGATTCTCAATGATTGAACCAAGCAAAAAGGTAATCATATGTGAAAATTTGAAGCATAAAAGTGCGCAAATAGTGAACATAAGCCAGATATTTTGCAAAGTTCAAAAGTTCTTTTAAATTCCATATAGTGGATTTTGACTAGACCCATGTGGAAGAAAGATACGCATCACTTGAATAACGATAGTGGACAAGGGAAGAATCACATAAGGTTACTAACTATAATGATAGAATGTTGAAATTTATTCCTTTCATTAGAATGGGGCTACAAGTAATATATAATGAACTAATTGTTAGATAGAGATCGGTTATGAATATACTGAGCTAAGCGAAACTATTTGTAGGACATTTTACTTTTCCCTAGAAAAAGGGTAAGAAAGAAATAAAAGGCCCAAACTGAATTGAGGACTTTTTTGAGAACTGATGTAATGGATTCATAAGAATCAACCACCACTTAGTTTTTTTTTTTTTTTTTATTCTTTTCTTTTCCTTCATCTACTGGTACTGATGGAATTGATTGATTTAGGTTCTGTTTGGCCTAGCTTTTTGACACTTAAAAGTGCTTCCTGTGAGTTTAGAAGGTGATCTCACCTGTTTGGCCCATATCTGAAAGTGCTTTTAGGTAAAAGTTGAAGTTGAAAAAAGCTGAAAAACAAGAAGCTCTAAATTGGACCTTTTCAAAATAGGCTTTTGCGAAGCTGTTTTTATATAATGCAAGAAACTGTTTTCTTTTTCTTTCTCAAATATACCTCTTCATATTTTTTTAAAGTACAATATTGTCCTCAAATTTTCTAAAAGCTCAATATTGCCCAATATAGGCCAAACAGTCAACGACTTTTGTTCAACAACACTTTTGACCAAAGCTCTACTGCAAAAGGATTACAGCTCTCAAAAGCTAAAATTTCACAACTAGGCCAAACAGAGCCTTAGATAAACTGAAAATATTAACCCATAGGGGTAGCTCAACTAGTAAAAATCCCTGGGGTGTACCCAGAGGTCACTAGTTCGAATCCCTCAGGGCCACTGGAGGTTCACTCGGCTGTTAACTTCAGGACCCCGTGGGATTAGTTGGGCAAAGCTCGGATACCCACAGTTTTTTTTTTTAAAAAAAAAAGATAAACTAAAAAGATTAGTTTATTTATTCGTAGATGAAATGAGTGGCGCAACCTTGGTAGTCATGGTTTGGATTTGAATTGTGCTTACATTTTTGTGTGCAAAGTTTATACAGTGGTTAGTCTCTTGCCAAGGGTACAACTTATCAAGCATATGCATAAATCCAGTGCACAAGCCACCATCCTCTATAAGCAGCTTTAGTTGCCTGAGAGCTTTCTCTTAATTCATTGCAGACCTAAAGTTATATCACTTACTCGTACAAGAAAAAAGTTTGCATGGTCAAGCACCTGGGATAACTTACCATCCCCTGCATGGGCAGATTTAATGTATTTGGTTAACTTAGAAAATACGTCTCTGGCATTTTTATTAACTCTATCTACCAAAATTGGCATTACGCTTCAGGTCTGTTAGATTGTGGGGGAATACACAAGGAACCTCATTTTAGTTTAAGATCATTTGGCCAGGTTCAAGCATTTGTGGAATTAGCAACACAGTTCTTGACTGCTCAATAAAGTTGAGGAACTGCTAGCTTTTAGGGCACCGTTGAATGCATAATATTTAGGGTCTCAAGAAATTTCAAATCCTTGAGGAACTGAAGTTTAGGAATCATTATGGAAGGGGCTGCTAGCTTGAGCTGAAATTTTTATGAAGAGGAGCTAGAAGGGGAAGTTGGCATGGTGGTCTTAGTGGCAGGTTTTAGCTGAATATGAAATTCTTGGTTGCTTTATCTGAAGATATTGGTGGATGTAATGGTTGACACACATTATGGATTATAACCAAATTGATAGATTCACTTTAGAGAACATAGGGTTGTAATATTCAGGCTTATGGGTGCTTGCACTTCAGAACAGCCCATGGAGGCGTAATGTAGAGGGAAGCAGTTTATCAGTTGGGATGAGGGGAGAAACTGGTTTGAGAAAAGAAATTTCTGAAAAAGAGGTATTGAATACCTTGAAAAGCTTTGATGGCATTCAATGCATAGAGTGGCTTTGCAGACAGCTCTGATTTTCTCTCTGGTATATCTTTGGGAACACTACTACCTGGCTTTTCATATTTGCCTTTGGTTACTCATCATCTCTTTTGGAGAGGGTTCACTTCTAATTCTCTTGGGGTTTATTGTTGCTGAAATATACGAAGCTGTAATTCAATCAAAAGGGAGGAAGAATGAAATATGGTATTTCCCTGAAGTCACAAATTTTAAATAATTAAATAGATATTGTGAGAATGTCTAACTGACTATTGTACATTATATATCTTGCTAAACATAAACTAGGCCAACACATTTGCTCCTTCCCCATTGGAAAAGAGTAACAAGAACACAAAATAAGGAGAGCAAAAGTTACATTGTTGCTAAGATATGATCATATACTGTCACAGTGTTCTATGTTTATTTTTACAGATATTTGATGGTTATCTTAAGTTGGGAAGTTTATCATTGCTACATTCATTTTTTTGACTTATTTTAGATGGCGATTTGCTTATCAGGAAAAGAAAGGAAAAGATAGTGACCTTTATATGCTTTAAAGTTGAATAGATTGATCACTTTGAGTGTCTATATATGTGCTAGCCTTCCATTGATCTGATAGAACCTATCTTATTTGCCTTCTTTTTCAGTGCATTGTGGCCCTTCAGCACTCTTGGTTGGCCAGATTTATCAGCAGAGGATTTGAAGCAATTCTATCCAACATCAGTTCTTGAGACTGGGTACCTACCTCTCCTTCTTGCATTTCTCATAAATCCGTGGAACTACTGATTTAGTATAAGATATTTATATATCAACGCATTCTGACATTGTCAAAAAGAATGAATTTGTCAAGAGGCATCCAAACTAGAAAATTTCTCTCTCTCTCTCTCTCTCTCTCTCTGACAATGCAATCTGGGGTCTCTACTAATTTCGATGTGGATTTAAAGAACTCAACCCACCAGTCAATGCACTGATGATACCAGGCTAGCAGTCAAACCCCAAGTCAATTTAATTAGTATGAGAAAGGACGTTAGGCGTATCATGAATATTGTGGAATGCCCAAACTCCATCTTTGTTGGATTAAGACTGATGTTGTATGGGCACTGCCACAACGAATGGAAGGATTCTGACATCCTATCAACCTTGAAATCGACTCCTGTTTTTATGGAGACTTAAGTCCCTGGCACTCGCAATGTGAGTTTAGAATTTTGGTTAGTGGTTTAGCCTCCTTTTTTTTGCTCGGCTACTAATCAGACTATGGTCATTTCAAGTGGTCTTTCTTCCAATTTTCTGGCTTCTCTCTGTATCTGCCTAGCCTCTTGTTGTGACATTGCATTTTCACTAAATCTATATGTTTCTTGTAAAGAATTTGTTGGGGATGCTTCTTGCTTTATTTTCCTTTTTTTCACATTTTCCTTTTCAGCATTTATATTTACTCGGTTCCAGATAATTAAGAACACTGTATATTTGAACAGGCATGACATCTTGTTCTTTTGGGTGGCACGAATGGTGATGATGGGAATTGAGTTTACAGGGACTGTTCCATTTTCAAAGGTTTATCTGCATGGACTTATCCGGGATTCTCAAGTGAGTTGGAAGTGAAACTGAAAATATTGCTTTAGATTATGATATTGCACTTGAAGTGTTACTTCTGCAAACTATTCACTGCTCGTACTCCTAGATACAACAGAGTCACTATATGTTTAGTTTCTTGCTTTTACCATCCTTCTTTGAAGGTCCTGAAACGATCATACAACAAGATTCAGTGAATGAAAATGGTGTTTCTGGATCTGTGTGGAAACTGAGCTGTGTGAAAATGTACTAGGAAACTAATTTGGATGTGTACTTGGGGATGAAGAGAGTTACCAACATGGAAATAAGCTTCTTCAGAGACATTTAATGTTTTATAAAGTTGTTAAAAGTATTTAAAAAATGCTTATAAGTTACTATTTTGGTAATTGTCCTTTCCGGCCTTAAAGTTGTAAGCTCAAATCATGAGGGCAGACCAAGGATCGTCCCAACAGGACGTCCTTTCTATGCATTAATTTGGTTTGTCCTACATAGGTAGGTACGTACATGGTGGGACATTTGTCCAGACATTGCAGCTATTGTGTCTGTTGTGAAACAAAGGACAATGATACGTCAAATAAAACCAAGTAAGGTGATTATTTCATTAAGAAACATCCGACTCCCTTAGGAAATAGAATTGAAGATTCTATTTCATCTTTTTGAGAAATAAAGATTCTATATCATCTTATATTGAATGTATATCTGATAAGATTATTTTTCTGACATGAACTCTAATCCATGGCTGTAGCAGCCCTGAATCACGTATAATTAAAGAATAAATTGACCATTCAAATGTCTTGAAGAATTAAAGAGTTAATCCTGAATGGCACAAAGTCTCAGTACAGCTAGGAAACATGTTTCTTAATAAAAGTTGGTTCCATGTGGGACCATGAGTTGCTTTCTCTGTTATTATGCATTCAAAAGTATAGTGTTTTGGTCCTATTTTTGTCTCTCGTGAAATATTTAAAATAGGAATAACTCCAAGAAGAATATAGTGTAGATGCAAAGACAATCCTTCTTTCTTTTTCTTTTTCTTTTTTTTTTTCAATGTGAAACAACAGTCATTATCTTTATATCATGACACTCAGAGCAGTACATGCAATTTTAGAAGGAGGTCAACAAATGTAAATAGTAACTGAGATGATAATTAACCAACAAATGAAAATAGTAACTCAGATGATAATTAACTTCTAAACAATTTAACTGAGGTCATCTTATGAGTTTCATCCCTCGCTTACTATCAGTTTGGCGGAGGTCTTAGTTTTATTAGATTGTCTTTTGAAGTGGTTCGTGATTATTAAAAATCGAGCTGGTTCAAAATGTTTCATTGTGATCTTCTCTGTGTCATGGAACTGTAATTCTACATGATGTGACATGTGACTGACAATTCTCTGAGCATATTTGGTATTTATTTATTTACATTATACTTCTTGGGAACATTCAAATCTCTTCCAAATTGCATTACAGTGAACGAATTTTTATTTCTTGCTGCTGGTGTTCAGTCTCTTATCATTTTGTTTGCCCAGGAGAGTGTTTTACTAAATCTAACTACAAGAAGATGCATATTGTTCGCTGCTTTCATCTGTTTAGAGGGCTAAATGCTGTTACCAAGGAAGGGGAGACACTCCCTCTCTTTCAGCAGTTCACTCAATCTCATTATTAAAATCTCAATTTTTTTTGATAAGTTACAAAATGTTCAAATTAGAAGTTCAAGAGTTGTGTTCAGCTATTTAACTTATGATGAGGGGGTAATGTGAGGTCCCGTGCCTTAACATCATTCAGTGAATTTATCATATTAATAGTGATCCAATACTTTATAGCCTGTTCCTGTCTGCTCAAATGGTAACTAGAATTTAAAATTGCAATTTGTTTCCAATGGATGTCAATCCAACATTGGTTGATGATTAACAGTCACACGAGTGAAATTCCATGTTGCAGCCTTGTGCAGAACTTTCTAGCATGCTTTTTGTGCTTCCTCTGTTCCCTTTCATGTATATGTTGCAGATTTAACTTCATGGTGTTGTCTCAGGGACGGAAAATGTCCAAAACATTGGGAAATGTTATAGATCCACTCGATACAATCAGAGAGTATGGAACTGATGCTCTGCGCTTCACTCTGGCTTTAGGAACTGCTGGCCAGGTTTGTCTTGGTCTTGATGACATGTGAAACGATGCATCTTGGTTCTAAATCTACATTCTTTGGAATATTATGTGTCAATCATTAGGTCTGGCTCATGGATAAGTTAATGATTCGCTATATTATTTGCTTTGGTGCAGGATTTAAATTTATCCATTGAAAGATTGACCTCCAACAAGGCATTTACCAACAAATTATGGAATGCTGGGAAGTTTATATTGCAGAATTTGCCTGATCAAAGTGATACATCTGCTTGGGAAGCTTTACTGGCCTATAAGGTATATTAATGTTTCTATATTTAATTATTTGCAGTAGAGTGGCAGTTGCCAGGATAGTTTCAACAGACTTTCGGCTGAATCAACATGTTATGTAAATACTGAATAAGCCTTCAGTTGCAGTTTGAATGGCCACTAATCCTCCGTGTAATGTCCTAATCAGAATGTCTGCTTTTCCGCAAGTAGAAGGTTTGACCCCCTCCTAAATTTATGAATAGATGGAACATCTACTCAACTTACCACAAAAGGAAACAAAGAGAGAGAGAGAGAGAATTGATACAACATCTTTCTTTTGCACCCGCTACTTCAATTGGCTAACCAATTTGTAACTTGTGATCCACTTAACCTCTTCTATTAAACCGCTATATTTTCAGAGAACTTGTATCAAACACTGGGCCCTGTCAAAAGTGGATAATCGATCTCTGATGGATGGAGTACAACTTTTTGGAGATTTTTGGGGATTCTTTAGGTTATGATTGACCAGATACTGTTCAGATTGTTGTATGAGATATGAAGTTGGGTTTTAGTGGTTATGCTTTCTTAAATTTTTCATTTTGTCTCTCTATGTTTACTATTTTGCGTTCCCAGTGTGCATCCTGGGCATCCCCGTTACTCCCTTTTCTTCAGTGTGGGCTTGGGTGGTACTTTGGATGCACTTTGATGGGCTGGATGTGTAAAGTGACTTCAGTTGTTTGTTACTATGCCATCCTTAGTTTGCCCCCTTATGTTAGACTGTTGGTTGATAATCATCCTGATTGTTGAGACTACTTTCAAAAGACAAAAACATCCCCACTACATTCGGGCACCATTTAGATTACGGTTACTTCTCAGTTTCATATATAAATTTGCTTGCAAAAGACTTTTTGGTTTGACTTTTGAGGAGCCTTTCTTTGCATGGCAATTCGAAGTTGATAGTTGAGGTTTCCTTCTGAATAACGTGTATTTTCTTAAAACCTTGCTATATGTTGGGTCCAAGTAGCTAATGAAGTGCATTTAGCATCTTTGGTTTTTTTCCAAAAAAAATCGTATGTTGGCACAAGTAACTGATACAGCTCTATGGTCACCGCAGTTTGATGAGGTGGAGTTTCTGCAAAAGTTACCCTTACCAGAATGTTGGGTGGTAAGACAATTTCCATGATGGATGTCATGGCTATGACCAATTATCAGTCTCAATATTCTTAAGTCAATCATGTGCAATGTTCAGGTATCTAAACTTCATATGCTTGTTGATGGGGTCACCATGAGTTATGACAAGTTCTTCTTTGGAGATGTTGGAAGAGACATATATGATTTCTTCTGGGCAGATTTTGCTGACTGGTGAGTTGTATCAATTTGCTTTAATGGCTGTTCGTTAATTGAGTATATATGTGTTATGGTGCGATTAATCTAGAATTGAGGCTTCAGTGACTAAGGACTAGAAATAGCAATGAGGCATGTGCATATGCTTTCTTGAACAAGTGTGGTTGAACTTCGGCTTTACCATGCATTATCTGCAAGTCCATTTTTCCCTGTTGAGAAGTTACATTCCAATATTTGCATATTGTTGATCTTGTCCTTCTTCTGTGACTTGTTCTGCTATCTCTCATTAGGTACATCGAAGCTAGTAAAGCTCGCCTTTATCAATCTGGAGGGGATTCAGTTGCTTCTGTAGCACAGGCTGTTCTCCTTTATGTGTTTGAGAACATATTGAAAATGCTACATCCATTTATGCCATTTGTTACTGAAGAGCTATGGCAGGTAATGGATTTATCTCTCAAGCATGGCAGTGCTTTTTAACTCAATCTCTCCTTATTTCTTTGTCTTTGGGTAATCTGAAGTTGTTTCACAACAGTTCGTGTTTAATAGATGGAAGCACCGGCAGGCATATATCTACACGGAATTCTTAATTAGCATGTGAATATAACTTTGTAGAAGAAGCTCTTAAATAAGTGGATTTGAATTTGCTTACTGTTGATAGTCTGTCATAAATTTTACTGTAACATGTGAAAATATTCTCCTCTCTCCCCTGTAGTTTGTTGCACGAAATAGTAGAACTTCCAACTTCTATCCTGTTTTTGCTTTGGGTTCTTACGTACTTCTCTACAGGCACTGCCCAATAGAGGAGAAGCTCTTATAGTGTCTGATTGGCCATCAACTTCTCTTCCTAGAAATGTGAACACCGTCAAAAAATTTGAGAACTTACAGGCTCTGGTGTGTATCAGTTACTCTCCTGCATTTTTCTTTGACTTATAGCTGAATACATTTGTGTAAACAGATTGAGAAGTTACTTTTTTTTTTTTTTTTTTTTTTCTTTTGAGCTTAGACAAGAGCAATCCGAAATGCACGAGCAGAATATTCTGTTGAGCCAGCAAAACGTATCTCTGCAACTATTGTTGCTAATTCAGAAGTTACCAAGTATATATCTGTAAGTTGTCCACTTTCTTAGGCCAGCTTCTATCTACCTGCATGAAATGGTGTAGTATTTATGACAAATCATCTAAGATACTTTTGACTGCACAGGAATGGAATACTTTTGTAGCTCGATTCCTATAACAAATCTCATTTGGTTCTTCTTTCTTGTATGTCAAAATTTCGATGCTCCTCATCAAAACCTCCTATACTGCATTGTTGCTTCTGGCCTGTGATGTTGTCTCTTTGCAAAGTTTTACGATGCACTTTGATTTTGAACTGTAGTTCTTGAAGGATGGTTTATATTTTTAATTATGTTAAAAGCTATACTAAGTACAAAAGATCAATCCATGTATTGAATGTAGAACTGGAGGCAGTGAGCAGTATTATTCACTGTTCAGATGTAATATGTCGGTGAATCGCGTCCATATGCCCATTTCATTTTAGATAAACATTTATAGACACATCCATAACAATCAATGTCATAGATGATCGTGTGGCATTTTGTGGTCTGAAAGCTTTTTGCTGGCAATTCAATAAAGATATCAATTATGACCACGAGTAATGCCTGTACATTCCCATATGATGAGGATCAGTTATTAAATGGCTAATGCATACTTTCTTCTGTTGTATATGTTAATTGACACAGAAACCCGTTGCTAATAAGAAAAGAGCCGATTACCTACTCTAGGATTGCTTACTGACATTCCAGAAGTGAAAATTTCTGTCACTAGTTCAACTTGTATATGTATGACAGAAGTGTGTGCAGCTCATCCGGATCCAATACTAATGATTGAAGGAACTTTTTAAATTTAGTGACATTTGAACTGAATGAAACATCACTACTTGGCCAATGATATCTTATATACTATTCGTTTCCTGTATGCTTGCATAACTATCTTTTGCTTCTACCATGTTCTTGCCCTCTTCATCAAATAGCATATGTTCATTCTCAAATTTGAATGGGGTTATGTTTACACTACACTGTTTGATTTATGTAGAGTGAAAAGGAAGTCTTAGCCCTTCTTTCCAGACTAGATTTGCAGAATGTCGATTTTACCAGTTCTCCCCCAGGTATGTTCATGTAGAGTTGCAGAGCACAAAACATCGTGGCAACATGGAAATTATTTTTGTTTCTTTTGGGTGATAACCAGTATGTTTCCATATCCAATTGATTTGTTAATATAAGATGTTTTTCAGGGGATGCCAATCAATCCGTCCACCTTGTTGCTAGTGAAGGTCTAGAAGCATATCTTCCACTAGCTGACATGGTTGATATCTCTGCTGAAGTTGAGCGCCTTTCCAAGCGCCTCACCAAAATGCAAACAGAATATGATGGCCTTATTGCTCGCTTGCGTTCTCCAAAGGTAAGTATTTTTGCCTTCCGTTGAATTTCATGTCTTCAAATGTGCTGTATGCATGCATGAGCAAAAGGAAATATCAGATTGGAAAATTTTCTCGCTTGGCGCTAGTTTATATAGCAACATAAAAAATACAAAATGAAATTTTGGTTTAAAATAACCTACATATGTACAAATACACCCAATTGTGCTCGCCATTTCATGGAGGCATAATTCCGAACATAAGTAGTTCTAGCGGATATACAAGAAAAGGGCTGATCGAGACTTGACTTTTCGGATCTGGAACCTGCACCCGGCCCGGTCTGCCAGCTCTATATATACATACATACATATATTTACATACATACATATATATATATACATACATACATACATATATATGTTGATATATTATATTACTTTAATTCCATATTTTTAGGTTTGTTGTAAGGAGCAATTTGCTCCATGAATTTAGGCTTGTTGTAAGGAGCAATTTGCTCCATAAATTAGGGAGCAATTTGCTCCATAAATTAGGGAGCAATTTGCTCCATAAATTGCTCCATAAATTAGGGAATATTGTCTACACCTTTAGGCCTATATAAACCACAATGTAGAAACACAAATAGTATCATCAATGAATTACATTGTTTCACATTACTTTCTTCTATATATACATACATACATACATACATACATACATATACATATACATATTTTACTGGCAGCTTTCAAGTGCTAAATATGAGGAGATGAAATCGGCAAGACGTGGCATCTCTAACAGAAAGAGAAAAGATAGTAAGGCTTTTTCGCCCCGCTACGCCCCTTTCACTCCACACCTTCCCATATAGCAACGCATTGGCAAGGAGTTTCAGTTTAAATAATACTTCAGTTTTGTCTGCAAGTATGTTTTTGTGAGAACATAAAAGCCTACCTGAATTTAAAGAGAACTACTGTGCTTACAATTTTTCCTTCATTTCTCCTTTAAATATGGTGAAAGAGAAGAATTACAAGTGTTGTCGTCTATTCTTTTTGTAAACCCACGAGTATTGCAAACATTATACCAGTGTATCACTTCAAGTGACCCAAACAAAAAAACAAAACGATAAACTTATATTTGGTTCAAATGCAGTAGTTTATGAAGTGTTTGCTTGACATTCCAAAATGCGATATCCATCACGCTCTTGAGTAAATGTTGTGATTTATCTGTGTATCATCAACCTCTTACATTCTCTTGGCTGCCTACAGTTTGTGGAGAAAGCACCTGAGGAAATTGTCCGTGGGGTACAAGAAAAAGCTGCAGAAGCAGAAGAGAAACTAACTCTAACGAGAAACCGTTTGGAGTTCCTCAAATCCACAGTTTTAGTATCCTCCGAGTAACTCCCTTTTCGACACGAACTGCCAGCAAAAATTACCAAGTCATACTCGAGGTAACCATCTGCAGTTTACGTACTCAACTTTTGTTCTTGCCTTGTGGTTTACCCGATCCAGTCTTCGTATCTAAATTGTGATTATGGAATGGAGGATCTCTATGAGCCTGGTATTTTATTTCCTTGAACTGAGATTTTGCTTCGACGCGCAGTCCAAGAACTAGACCAGAAGGCATTTAGTGCACCTAGACTAATTCTCATCAGCAACTATCTGCTTGAACTGAGTTTTGAGAAACTCTTCAATTAGTCTGGACTGATGTTAGTTTCTTACATATTATGTGGGTTCCACCTAACCATGTGAGAGACTGATCTATCAGTCCGGACTGATTGAAATATTTTTTCTAAGTTTTGCTTCATTGTTTGATCCGAGGACTGGACATGGTGTGTCTAGTTTGGCTGATCAATTCTTCTTCACTTCATGCCCATCAAAAGTTGAAAGTTGATGTGTTGTTGGACTGTCTGCGAATAGAGAGATTTATTTTTGACTGTTGTGAAATAGTAGTAGTATCATTCAACTTTTTCTTTTATTCTTGTAGACAAGAAAATGTTTGATATAGTGCAAAAGTCGATAATTAAGGTTGCAATTTTATGTTCATCCTATACATCTCAAGAGACGTAGCTGATAAAGTTATCGTCGTGTGATTTGAATGTCATTAGTTTAAATTGTCGAAATAAATTATTTCAAAGATGCTAAGTAAGATTATATACGATAGGCTCAAAATGAGCTTGATCTTCTTCCGGAACCGCCACATAGTAAGGATTCCGTGCATCTTGAAGACCTAGACATCTCATAGTATCCATTTCCTTTTTTATTTTATTTTAAGTCGGATACTTTAGAATTCATGTCCTTTACAATTCCCAAAGTTTTGCAGTGAAAATTAATGAACCAACCTTGTCGGAAATATACTTGCTTTCGGTATCAGGTCATTCGGTCAATGAATAAAAACGGTAGACCCCACTGCATTTTTAGTTCTGACCAAATGATTTGATACTGTACATAAGACCTACCCACCTTGTTGAATTAAAAACGTGAATTCCTTGCTTTTGCATTTTTTTTGGCCCCCTTTATTTGCCCTGGAATGGTAAATCAACTTTGGTTCAAGTTTCTATTTGACTATCACAACTTCTCAAGGCCTATTAAACTTTGATTTTTTCTCCTCACATATTGTATTCTCAAGCTTATACCACAAATATTGCCATACATCTATTGAAATGTCTCGTTGCACTGGCAAGGTTTATGGCTTTGAGATAGATTTAAAATAATCTCGTATTGTTAAATTCTTTGTCACCAACAAAAAGAAAAAGAGAAAAAATCTCACGAACATCTTTGAAGTTTATAAGCTCCCAACTTTCGATATTCACCGCAATGACAATTAGAATTGCGAACAACCTCGTTTCTTGTTGAGAAAAAAAAAAAAAAGCCCTGATTTCTCATCACACAAGGTACACAACAACTATTTCTCTACGTTACTTCCCAGCAATCAAAAGATGAGTGAATGACAAGGGCTTCACGAATCAAGCTTAGGGCTAAATATAAACTTCACAGCTTTTAAGGGTCAGATAGAGTCATCTAATAACAATTTATAATGATCAAACGTCGGGAGCTCAAACTATTGTCCTTTTGTCACATATTTTCTGAACTATGACCCATTAGGAGCATTCATAAGCCACAATATTATATCACGAAATTTATATTTTTGAAATGAATTTAATTTGATTCTACGTATGGTCAAAAGGACCATATACTTCCTATGGTGACAAGGACCATATTGGATTCATCATCCTTTTAGCACATATTTTCTCATCTTTGACCGATTAGGAGCATTCAAGGGGCACCATATTATACCACAAAATTTGTAATCTTGAAATGAATTCAATATAGTCCTATCTATGGTGACACGGACCGTATTGGAGTTTACTGTCATAAACTAGAGAAAGAATAACCTCAGGACACTGGGTACTAGGAAAGCACTACTTGTCACTCAAACCTCTTATTTATGGATCTATTGATGGTGAACTGTTCACATCATTACATCATAACTGTATAGATAGTTCACTACCATTGGATCCCCTTACAATGTCATAATCAATTTCTCAACCAAAATTCAAGATGCAAACATTATCGAACATTTTCAAATACTATTTAGAACAAGAACGAAATAATAATTTCAACCTTTTCACAAACTCCAAAAAAGAAAACAAACGCAGCTGAAATTCTGATGGAAAGATTCTACACCCCTGGCCTCTCAATTTCACAAAAAAGCAAGACTATTCCCCTTTAAACAGCATAAAAAGAAAGCAAGCAAAGGGTGTTCTGGTTTTACGAGTCTCGTAGTATACAAGCGCTATAAAAGAATGCCTATCACGACCAAACCAAACCAAAACAAACTAAGCCTTTTACCAGTAGGTGGATTCGGCAATGGCTATGATGACCAATGACCAAAAATAAAACTTTGGCAACAAGTGAATTCAAGAAGAAACAAATCAATTTGCTACCCGCAAATCAGCATGCACAACCACCACCTTGTTGCTCTCCTCCTTCTGAAACAGCATCGGGAATGCCTTGGAAGTATCTACAGATATTAATCATAAAAGAAAAGAAAAATTAGAAGCAAATACGTACTGCATATATGTCAAAGGCTGTCACGTGCAAACAATGAGTTGCAAGCACGAAAGGAAGAGTGGGAGGGGGGAGAGAGTAGAAGTAGAAGAACGGCAAAAGGAGAATTAACAGTTCCAGCAGCAAATGGTTTATGAAATACTAAAATTTCAGGGAACGGAACGCAGACAAGCTCTGACCACAAACAATGTAAATCAATTCATGAACCGGGGGTCTATGACCAACCTGCACCGAGAATTGCCCTGGTATAGAGTAACTTTATGCGGCCATAAAGATCTTTTCAGTTTATGCTTTCAAGTGTTGCTATAAACTTGTGCAGAAGAAAAAGAGCTGAGGGACAAAGGGTATTTTTCATTCACATGAATGCACATATTACATAGACCGAAGCAAGAAGCAAGAAGCAAGAAGCAAGAAGCAAGAAGCAAGGAAATGAAATTTACTAAAGGGTACAATGTCACTCACATATCCTGCTCACGCTCATTGGCTAAAGCAGTTTTTGCAATACTTAAGAATGCAGCATCGACATTCAGGTCCTCTTTTGCTGATGTCTCGAAATAGGGGATGTTTCCTTTTGATGCACACCATTCCTTTGCTTTCTTTTCAGAAACCTATAAACCAAATATCATAAAACCAGATGAAAAGAACATTAAAGTTAAAAAAGCAAAAAAGCCAAGGAGCTAGCTCGGTCACAGCGAGACTGTAGTCCTGGGTCCGAAAACCAGTACAAGTATAAATTCTTACCACTCGGCTGTTTCCACCATCTATATCAATCTTGTTTCCAAGTAATATAAATGGAAAGTTCTGTGGATCAGGTGGGTTTGCCTGCAAAAGAATCGAAATCAATCAATTCAGAGGGAAGTGAACTCTATTATAGCATTAACTACTGCAGATCTTCACCAGGAAGCACAAAATTCCGGAAAATGTAGCAGTTATGTTGTCCGTGCATCAAATATATATCTCACGCCGATGTTGTAAATGGTTTACCAAATACGCAAATAGACCATTGAAACAAATACGAGTCCCACCTTCACCTATGACACATGCCATCTACCAGAAAGTTACGCCTTCAACATGAAAGGTAAGATGAAACCAGGGAATGATTCTAACCTTTTATTATGAATGCAGAATGAAACTTGCACGTTTAACTTTTGTATTAGCCATTAGGCTAATATGAAGCAGCAATAGTTCCACATTGCCTATTTGCAATTTTAAGTGGGCTGAAGACAACATGAACATGAGGCCAGAAATAATCTTTGTCTACTCTTTCACATTGAAAATTATAACAAGCACATTATCGAGCCCTAAAACAGTAGCTTTGGGGCTTTAGACTTAGGTGAGACTCGATCTCTTAGAGCCTCGGATGTCAAAACTGAAAACCAAGAAAGGCTGTCATGCATTGTGGTATGGAATCTCGAGATCATAGTTTAGTAGTAGCTTAAGAAACTATAAATCTCAACAAAATGATCTACTGAATGAGATCCTGGAGCTTGACCAAAAAAAAAGAATGAGATCCTGGAAAGAATTGTCCACTCATAGCACGATGGAGGCGTCCGATTATAGAAGACAAACTTCAAGACTGAAACTTGCCACATACCCGAAATGCTAACTAAGCAGGAACATGTGAGGGGATGATCTCGATAAGAGGAGCCTTCGCCCTTAGAATTGAATTCTAAACCAGATGACTATGTAGTTAAGGACCACTTATCGTTGTATACAGAATCCCTAATTCAAATTGATTTATACAATGTCCAAACGTCATTATTTCTTTATCTCACTTAAATCCTATCTGCTGTAAAGTTGAGGTACGCCACGTAGATAGACAGACGGATGGCGCATAAACTAGTCCAAAGATGTTAATTAGGTTCCACAATTTTAAACGTACTTACCAATAAAAGTCTTTTAGCAGCTACCATATTTTGTGAAACACGTTGATATCAGTGTGATACTCAAAGAAAGAACTTACATTCTAATATAAATAAATGCTGATAATTACAGCTGATTATACACCAGTCATTAATAGCTATATCAGAAAAGGGAACACGAATGGAGGTAAAACTGAAAAGAAAAAGAAAGGATATAAACTCTCAACGCAAGGAAACTATTCCAAGAAGAGCAAAGTCTAAGCCACATTGTATCAGCCATTCCACTTAAAATGGACATTGATCAAAGAATTAAGGCGGGATGGTAGGAGTGGAGAAGCGTATTGGGAATCTTGTGTGATCGAAAATTCCACGTAAACTAACAGGAAAGTATTAGAAGATGGCAAGTAGGCCAGCTTTGTTGTATGGTTCAGGGTGTTGGGTAGTGAAGTACCATCATTTCATAAGATGTCAGTGGCGGAGATAAGAAGGTTGAGATAGATGTGTGGCAAAACCAGGAAAAACAAGATCGGGAACAAGGTGGTACAAGGAAAAGTGGGGGTGGCCGCCCCAATTGACGACAAAACGAGAGATAATCGTTTGAGATGGTGTGTGCATGTTAGGAGACAACACGTGAATGCACCGATTAAAAGGTGTAAAGGTATGGAGATGGTATCCCGTAAGAGGGATAGAGAGAAAACCTAAGATGAATTGGAGGCAGACACTTAGGCAAGACCTAGTTTGTATGGAGCTAATGAGAAGATGGCTCTCAACAGGAATGCATGGTGTCGAAAGATACATATAGTTAACCCCACCTAGTGGGATAAGGCTTGGCTTGGTTTGGTTTGATTAGGTTTGATGATTTATTGTATCAGCCTTTAATATATGTGATCCACATCCAAACTCAAAAACATCTTCTGCGAGAAAAATTAGCATAATCTGTTTGATCAGAGACGAGCAACCATGACCATTGTTGTATATTTATAATAAAGAAATTTAAAAAAAAAAAAAAAAAACTCCACAGAACACCAAAACATGGATGCAACATGGCAAACTATCCATAGGAATTAAGCTTCTACTCTCTAGATCGCTTAGAATATTAAATGAGAACTCAACAATACTGTCTTAAGACCAACGTTAATCTATAATATTCAGATTGAAACGTTGATAGGATGTAACTTAACAAGTTGAATCTACTGACAGTCTGAAGCCCATTATATGGTAATGGAGGAAGCTTATCATGCTGGAGCAAGCCTCACACACAACATCATGCTCACAACTCCAAAATACAAATTTTATTTATGAGCGCCACCATATCATGGCTTAATTAACCCAAATGACTCCTTGGATTCAAAGATTCCAACACCCATTTCTCTGCGAATTGCAAACCATCCCCATTCAAAAAGCCGGCCAATTCCTCCTCCACTCTGTCAGTTAGCCCCTCCCAAACAACCCCCAACCTCAAAAAAGAAAAAGAAAAAGAAAGAAAGCAAGAAAAAGAAAAAGGAGAGAAAAAAGACATTATAAATAAAAGAATAGATGCTCTCTACCACACTGCATCAATCAATGTCTTCTCTGCTTTTAAAATCACAGATATAGCAACACATATCACATGGGTAGAAGAATACTACAAATTAGTTCCAACTAAATATTCCAAATATTTCAAAAAGATCAACACTTAAGTCATGTTATACAAAATTAGCTATGTACATCCTCTTTATCCACTCATCTCTATCCCGATCCAATTTCTCTGTAAAACCACATATTGAATTCTTTTAACTTGGTCCATTCAGTCCCACTATTCAGAAGCGAGGTCAATTACCAAAAGTTCAAAGAAGGTTTTATTAGTATAATGGTCAAGGCTTAGTTTGATTTTAGTTCAGTATATGTCTTGTCAGAAGAACCAGCTTATAGTCTCTCATTTCTTATTGAAAAATTATTATAAAAAAGGATAAGTCTGATTTAGTATGAGAAAACTAATTCTTATAAAAATGTACCCTTCAACATTAGAATGACAAAGTGTCTAGTGGAATTCAGAAAATTTGAAAATTAAAGAGCACTGATATGCAGCTAACAGAAAAGAGCAAATTCGAGTTTCCCTAGTAGGCTAGATGAAAGGAATTGACTACAACTAGAAATCCTTTTTTCTTACTTGTTTGGGATTGGGGGATGATGCCGACATCAGAAAATATAGACTCGACTGGGCTTCTTTCGCCTTTCAGGTCTTTATCGCATCTTGCCAGGCTTCTGGGAATATATAGATTCTGTAATTAGTCAATACTGGTAAGCCTAAGAGAGGAAGGTCTTGAGTTATCGCTACGCCCCTAAGCTAGTGGAAAAGGCTTTTTCTTTTAATTGAAAGTAAAGAGGATGTATATCTCTAAAACTTCTCTCCAAATCGATTAGAGTTCTAGTCTTTAAGCCTTATCACATACATTCCCTTCCACTGCCACATTCATTTTTGGAAAATGGAAATGAAAGGTTCATCTCCACAACTGAACCAGTCCTTACATTCCCTCATTCAACATTTAACAAAACTCAGAATAGCAGCAGAAATAGAATGCACAATATCTATAGTAGAGAAGGTGGCGAAGTTAGGAAGGAGACAAACTATTAGGGGCAGGACATAAAATGTAATATAAACTTAACCAATATGTATTATTCTTCACGTTTCCTTACAATAAACATAAACATGCACGTACAACTTACACATGCAGAAAATTCTCAAAATGAACCTCAACATAGATACTAAACTGATAATATAGAAGTAAGTAACTAGACACGAAAAGGGAAGTCTGCAACTTTCAGAAGTGCATCAAGGAAGGGAGGAGGAGCAAGGAAAAGGAAAAGTGAAACAGAATTTAAGCCTCTTAGGTCAAACGGCCAAAAAGGAACAACCAAAAAATGACAAATACATTCCTACTCAAGGAAGATAACTTATGTAATGATTCTGCTCAGTAACTGTCACCCGCGACAATCTTTACATCCTTCACAACAAATATAAACTAACGACAAATATAAACTAAGTGATGGATTGGCATTATGAAATCACCTAAATCAAAGATGAGGTATGGGATACAAGAATGGAAAATGATGGTATCTCCAATCAATGATGCCCATCTATTTCAGAATCTTTTGGGTGCTCAGTTTAAGATCTTCGAAGAAGTCACAATAAGCATGTGCTATTGAGTCCTCCACAAAACAATAAATACACAAAGTTGCTTGTTCAGCCAATTGAGTAAAATATGTCAAAGTCTTATTTGACAATACAAATTAAGCAAAACCAAAACACGTGTTGCTCATTATTCGCAGCATCTATCTATATTCCTTCCTTCTTTTTATTTCCTTTGTATAATTTACGTTCAACATCTAAACTACAAATTAAAAAAAAGAGAAATAATCCAACCACCAAAAGATAAATGATAGAAGTCAACAGAACTAATTTGACCAACCTGTTTGAGAAACTCTTCATGCCAATTGTCAAGGTTATCGAACGATCTCATTACGTTAACATCATATACGAGCACACAGCAATCAGCCCCTCTATAGAATGCCACTCCTAGACTCTGAAACCTCTCCTGCCCAGCAGTGTCCCATATCTACGAATACATAAAAAAGCACATCCATCATCACCCAATGCAATTGAGCGAAAAAACATAAATAAATATATATATATATATATATATATATATATATATATACATGCATTTCAAGTGTGATCTAAGTACCCACTTGCAGTGTCACGAGACGATCATCCATTTGAAGTTCCTTGGTAACAAAATCAGCTCCAATGGTGGCCTTATACTGCTGACTAAATTTCTTATGAACATATCTTTAAAAGCAGTTAAAGATCCAAAAAAACACACAATTCACCGCTAATCAGTCAATAATAAAATTATAACAATAACCAAATCAAAATAGGAAATTAAAGTGAATTGTATTAATTATAATATAAATAAATAATTTACTATATTAACCTCTTAAAATCAAAATTTAGCAAAAAGTTGAAAAAGATAATTGAAACATAAGCTAAAAAGATAAAGGAAAAGCATGACCTCTAACTATTTATAATAGAGAAGACAAATATACACACATTATACATATATACATACATATTATATATATAATTTATATATATACATATATATATATATATATATATATATATATATATATGATAGTTGGTAAATTAATTTACTAAATCAACCTGTAAACATAAAAAATTAGCAAAAATTTGGGAAAAAAAAAGAATTAAAACATTAGCTTAAAAAAGAAAAAGCGTGATCTCTATTGATAAATAAATAAAAATATGTATTCTCACTATACATACATACATATACATACATACATACACATGCATACATATACATATATATATACATATACATATATACATATATAGCGAAACAGATCAAGCTGCAATTAGTTGTAGGTTACTGATTCATCAATGACGTTTTACCAACCCTGTAAAAAAGCAAAAAATAAAATAAAATTAGCAGATAAATAAACATTAAAATTCAAAATAAATAGATAATGATTCAAATAAATAAATAAATAAATAAATAAAAGAATGAGGAAGCATTTTACCCACTGTCGCCGAGGACTATGACCTTGAGCAACGTTCGTCTACGCAAAGACATCTTCGACTATTTTTTTTCAACTCAATTTTTAATATTATTTTTATTTCTAATTTTAAAATATATTTTTGTATATATATATATATATATATATATAGAGAGAGAGAGAGAGAGAGAGAGATATTTATATATTTTTTCGTAAATATTTCAAATCGTTGTGTAGAAGAAGAAAGTTTTTAGAGAGAGAAGGGAGCGCCAATTTTCGATCTTCTTCACTCTTTGCTGTGTTGTGCTGTTCTATGTTGTTTTTTGAATTAGTTATAATTATTTATTTTATTCGGTATTTATAATTGTTTTTGTGTTTTTTTTTTTGTCGTTTTCATTTTTTTTTTTTTTTGCTCGCCATCGTTTTAATTTTTTTGTGTTGGACATGTGGTCATGTGCTGAAATTGCGCGTGTATATTTACACTCCGAAAAAATTTTGCAGACAGTCTTTATTGTTTTTTTTTTAATTTAAATTTATGTTTAAAATTAGTCTATATAATTTTTATTATTTTTCAAAATTAAAATTCCTCCATATCATTAAAATAAACCAATTTAGTTCATATAGATTCCCAAAAAAGTTTAATTTCTTCTTTATTGTTTCTATAAAAAAAAAAATAGTCAATTTAGATAAAGACTAAATTAAAACTTTTGAAAATAACAGAGATTAAATTAGTTAACTTTAAATAATAGAAACAAAAGTGAAATTTTTATGACAATAATAAGAACTAAATTAATTAATTTTGAACAATATGAATAAATTTAAAAATTTTAAAAAAAATAAAAACCATTTGCTTAAATTTCTCTCTACTCTCATACTCAATAAGTTGTATAAGTATTGTGCATTGGATACGATTTATTTAGTTTAGTCAATATTATCTTGTTCGTTTATATTTATTTTTTTGTATATCCTATAATTTGTAAGGAATTTAATAAGTACAATTGTTGTAATTCGACAATAATAATTTTTTAAATGAAAACTAGATGTTGTGTATGATTTTTCTTTTCTTTTTTTGATACGAGTTATCAAGTTAAATAATTTTTCTTTATTTTTCTAGTATTGATTGAAAAAGTCTTGTGCATTGATTACGATTTTTTTTTCCTTTAATTGTTTCATGATTGTATGTGAAGGCAACTTGTCATCGTATTCTACATTGTTCTAATTATTTAGTAATTACTAGTAGTACAATGGAACTTCTTTAAATTAATACTCGATAAATTAATAATTTCTTTTAATTAATAAAAATATCTGGTCCCGACTTAGGACCAATGTAAAAAATTAATAAATTCGATAAAATTATAAGATAATACATTTAAAAAATATCCTTTGTATTTTATTGACCCAAATATTTCATAAATTAATAATCAGCTAAAAAGTACTTAATAAATTGATTATGAAGGTTTTTTTTTAAAATATGAATTAAGAGTAGTTTGTATTTTGTTGAACTACAAATCTAACTGAATCTCATATTTAATTATTTAAAGATAAAAAATTAAAATAATCTTATAAGGATTAGGATACAAAATTAGATAAATTAGTTATCATTCTAATTCTACAAGGACTTGAATACGGGATTAGAGAAACTTTGTTATTATCTTACTAAATTAAATTTTATTTTCCATTCTCATTACTTATCTTTTCAAATTGGACTGAAAAAATACAAATCACTTTTTAAAAAAAGATATCATAATCATAATATATTTGTTATAAAGTCAAAAAAATTAAATATATCTTTATTAATTAATAGTTATTAATTTATCGATAAATTAATATCTCGCTAAATTAATAAAATTTAATGATCTTAACGTTATTAATTTAAAAAAGTTATACTGTAATTGATAATATGCTTTATAATCACTATTTTTATTTTAGAAAATGGATAAGAAAAATACTTGTATAGTTTGATTGTTTTGTCAAAATGGGAAAGTTTGTATCCACTTGATGCAACTTTAAATAGAGGGGTCTGTGTTTGACAAAAAATAAAAAATAAATAAATAAATAGAGGGGTCTGTCTTGATTGATTGGATATCAATGTGAAGCGTGGCACTTATACCTGCCTATTTGGCGCAATCATAATTGTCAAATTGTGACTCCTATCATTAATTGGAATATTATTATTTTTTAACTATATATAGTTAGTAGAATCATAAAAATTCAGTTACATTTTAAAAGTTGATTTAATATTATACTCTTGATTAACTAAAAAATATAATCTATAAAATAATCATCAATGACAACGGCCACCAAAGATTAAGTGTTTAGTATCGGCATGATTTGATTCCGGTAAATTTCACTAGTTCCAATTGTTTATATATTTTTTTAATATAATCTTTAATGTTTTAAAAAATTTATAATGATCTTTAATATTTATAAAAATTATTTAAAATAGTCTCTATTGTCTAAACTTAATTAATTTAATATTTATTATTTTTCAAAAAATTCAATCTAGTCCCTATTATTTCTTTAAAAAATTCAATTCAATCATTGCACGTAACCCTTATTTAGAGACTAAATTAAATTTTATAAAAAATAATATGAACAAAATTAGATAATTTTAAACAATAAGAACTATTTTGAATTATTTTATAAACATTAGAAACTAATATAATTTTTTTGAAACATTAAGAACTAACTTGAAAAAAAAGTATAAACAATAGAAATTAAGTGTGAAATTTACCCATTTGATTCAGAGTTAGATGTTTCATGTTTGGCTTTTTTATTATGGTCGGTTTGAGTTTTATTGTAGTTTCAATATTCTCTTGAAAAAACAAAAAGAGAAAAACAAAACTTTTACATGCTAATTCAAATTATTTTGCTTGTAAATCAAGACTCATGCAATTTTGATAACTACTATGAAAATGTCTCAATTAGATCTAAATCCCGATAACTAAAATTAAAAAAAAAAAAAAAAAAAAAAAAATCTAAATCCCTAAGCATTTCCAAATATTAAAGCTCTGTTTGGCCCATCTTTTACACATTTAAAAGCGCTTCCTATGAGTTTAAAAGTTAAAATAAGTTGTTTAGCTCATTTTTAAAAATATTTTTAGGTAAAAGTTAAAACTGAAAAAAACTAAAAACTGAGAAACTCCAAATTAAAACTTTTCAAAAAAAGTTTTTGCAAAACTGTTTTACATAATGCAAGAAATTATTTTTCTTTTCTTTTTTTTTCAAATTTACCCATCCATATTTTTAAAGTCTAATATTATTCTCAAAATTTTTAAAAGCTCTACATTATCTAACACAGGCCAAACAGTCAACGACTTTTGTTCAACAACACTTCTTGCAAAAACTCCACTCTAAAAATTCTACACCTCAAAAATTAAAATTTCACAGTTAAGTCAAACAAAACCTAAATATCGAATCATAAAATGTTGAAAGATGTGATCGTCTTATCTTGAAATTTTATATACCAGCCATAACAAAGGTTTGGTAAAGTTGTGTAGCTTTATCTCGTTAATGATCGTTTTCTTTATCGATAGGAGCCAAGATTGGGTAAAGAATAGCGGCTCGTACTGATTAAAAATTTTGAGTTTAAAATTATGTCTTTTTATCAAAGATATTATTCGATCTTTGACTAATGTGAAACACATATTATTACAAATTAAACAAAATTTCATTACGTTCCTCTTTTTGCTCTCTCATTAGCAATTATTATCTTAGCAACAACAACTAAGGTTGGTTTTTCTCCTGAAATCGAGATTTTTAGAATTAAATTGGAAAAAAATCACATTTTGAACATGAATTTATTTAATCAGTCTTGATGATAGTGACAATATTACTCGTGACCTTGATACAAAATCACAAGAACTGCTAACTAGGATGAATGTCCGGGCTGCCGCCGCATTCTAAGCTCAGAATCCATGCAAAAGAATTAGAATAATTACTTTAGCGAAAATTACACAAATAATTTCTCTTATTTTATCAAAATTTCAAATTCGTCCGTATTATTCAAAATTGTCCCTATTGTTTCCTAAAAATTTTTAATTTAGTCTCGTGACCCCTATTTGAAGACTAAATTAATATTTTCTAAAAAATAATAAGGACTCAATTGACTAATTTTGAATATTAAGAATGAATTTAAAATTTTAGAAAAACAATAATGACCATTTGTGATTTTTTTCTAATTAACCCTGCACTGAGAATTATGCAATTACCAATACATCTTCTCTCTCGATAACGGTCAATACACAAATATTCAATAGTTTAGTAACCCCTAGAATCATTCGGCATGATTAGAAGACACATACATTATGATTCTATAAATAGATATTTGATAGGAGAACTGGAAATATTATAGATTCTATATTCGCGATAAAATTTAGACGCAAATAAAGCATTCAAAAGTTTGAAAGAAAAGAGATCATACGCAAGGTGCAAGCATGATTGGATCAAACTCATCGACGACGTTTCTCCAAGAAATCTCTAGTTCTCTTTCTCATGCGAGTGAACACGATAACGACACAAGCTAGGACCCAGGAAGGGACGCGACCTCCAGAGATGTCCAACTTTTTCGCCCATTCTGGAGTTTCCTTCATGGTCAAGACTATGAGAATGGTTATCACAGCGACCCCTACCAAGATCTTGGTGATTGGTTTGATCAAGGAGTCCTGAGATGAGGAAATATAAGTTAAAGAGTGAATTGGCAGATACAAACACAAGCTAAATGATGTTAGCAAGTAGAATCATTATACGGACGTGTAACAGAGGTTAAACAAATTGAAAAAGCTTACACCACAATACCACATGACCAAACAAGTACTGGAAAAAAATTAGTTCAAAAATTTGCAAGGCAATTAAAGTTTGTCTAAGACACAAGAAAGAGGCATAAAGCGATGGGGGATGGGGGGAGCAGTGGGGTATATCTCATGGAAAATGACGTCTAGCATACAAGGTGAAACTGCAAATTCTCAGAAGTAGGGTGCTGCTCATATAGCCAAATTTAGTTAATTAGCGATACTGAATCCTGACGGGCATAAATTTTACATAATATACCCTAGATTCTTCAGATTAGCAGATTCTTATTCTACAATAGCAGATACACCGTTTAGAACGAAAATAAGAAACAAAAATTGCAACCTGTACAAGGCAACAGACCACTTAAGCACGGAGAAAGGTGCCACCTCAATCAAGCTTTATTCCAATTTAAGGGAAAAAAGTCAGCTCTGCTGTCGGCATTTTATACTTTCTTTTCATTTCTGTTCTGTTTTCTTGAAAACATCAGGACACCAGTAACCGATAATGAAGGTACTTGTAAGCTTACGATATGTATGTTTTTCATAAGGAAAAAGGAGTATATCTCTTTTAGTATGAAATTAACCAGATACAATTTTCCAATCAGAGAGCAATTTAATGCCAAAAAAATTGCTATAAGCATAAGCCTCAACAGGCAGCATAGAGAAGAATTACACGAGACAATCTGAACTTTAATTAGAAACCCCCTGAAGCATCTATGACAAGGCTTATGTAAAAGCAAGCCCAAGCAAAGAATGACCTGAAATCTACAAAGTGTTCAAATACTCACAGAGATGTACTGGGAGCTATTTAAGGATTTATATATGTCGAAACTGATCTAGTTTCGGGAAATGATAAAGAAAATGGATAATATCAAGCTCTCCCATCCATCAAATGCTTTTCTATCCCAGTCATTTTATATACTACCTAGAGAAACCTGAATGCATGTGATTGCTCTGAAACATACACTGATTTAGAAAGCTCTACCACTACTTAGCCATGTTTCAAAGGAGGATGACTCCCTTCTTTACGGGTCTTACATCACCGGCTACGACACTGACTTAGTTGATTGAACTTTTATTGTGTTTCACGAGAACTGAGTAAATGACTAATTGAAGCATTTGATCAAAAGATAAAACCCAGCTGTTTGATCCTTTTTGATTTTGCCGACAGCCAATTGGCTTTCTTTTCTCAGAGGTAGATGCCAAACAAAGAAAACGGCCCTAACTAAGCCTTACTGGTTGATTTATAGATCGCTTCGCTTGATTCTACATCAAGCATCATGGAAGGGAACAATAACTCAGGCAGCTACCATGCCCCTATCGTTTAGCGCCATGTTTGAGGAAGAAAGGAGTTATTTTCTATAGTTAGAAAGAGCTGCATCCTTAATTCCTGAAAGAAAGGACACTTGACACTATACTTGTTTCCTTCAAGTGGTATTTTCAAGCTCCAGAATTTCAAACTCCTCTTGAAGAATTATTCACTATTGAGAGACTGCTCCTCAATCACTTCCCGTCATTTCAGAATTCTACCTAGAGAAACCTGAGTGCATGTGATTGCTCGGATTACATACACCTAGAAGCCCTATTACTACATGCCATTGTGCCCAAAGGGAAGAAATTAACCCTCTCAATTCACCTCACCCCCTTTTCGGTTCCTCTTTCATTTTCTTTTCTATTTTTCTTCTTTCCCTTGAGCCATCAATCCTAACAGGCTGAACGTGTTAGCACGTTTAATTCGTCTCCTCATATTAGGCGATAACAATTTGAATATTTAACAGGTATACCCAATGCAAGTAAGCCTTGAAATCAATTAAGAGATAAGGGATACCAAGTATCATCGCGACGAACCATAGTTCAATATGCACTTTCTGATTTCTTAATACATACATATATAATTGAGTAAAAAGTCAAACGGCGACAGCTAAAGAAACATAGACAAATAATTTACACATAGTAAAGATCCAAAAACAATTCGAAATTCCACACAATGTGTGTGTACCTGGGGTTCGCCGTCGATGTGAATAACGGAGCCATGGTTATAAGTGAGGATGGACCGTCCGTTTAGGGAGTGGAATCGGATCGGGACGCCCCGACCCGATTGAGGGCTGAAAGCGTAGACGGATTTGAGCCCGTATTTGTGAAGAATATCACGGACCTCAAGCTGGTCCTGGTCATACCCACCAAGGCTAGACTTGAACACATCAATTGGGCCCTTTCCTTTGCGGTACAGGTGGACCTCTACCTCCGGATCCTCCTTCTCCGCAAATCGGACGTGCCGTTGATCTTTGGACCTCTCTTTCTGGGCCGGGTCCGAGTTTGAGTTTGATAAGAGAGGGGTCGTTTCATTGGTGGTGGTCTCCGGGTCCTTCGTTTCCACAAATCGGACGCGGCGTTGAGGTTTGGGCTGATGGGTCTGGGACGGGTCCGGGTTTGGGTTTGATAAGAGTGGGGTTGTTTCGTTGGTGGTGGAAACTTCCTCGATTTCCATCTCGCCGGCTGAGGAAGAAGAAGGAATTGTTGGGGTGGGGTGGGTGGTGGGGGTGGGGGGGGGGGTGGATGTTTGTGGGGATTGTTGGTTTATAAAGGTTTTGGGTTAATGATTTTGTTGACAAACCAGTCCTTGTCGGTATGCATCACGATACAATATAGTTTGAAGATGGGCAACAATAATACTTGTAACATATAGTTTAATCAGTACGAATTAATAAATTATCTTTTTGTATAATATGTAAAAATTGTATGTATAAGTTTCTCAACATAAGAAAAATTAATATATATCCGAATTAATTGAAGAATTTATCCTTGTAATGAAATTGGATATGAATCAAACACTAACAGTAACCAAGCCATAAGTTAATAAAGATGTAACATATTTTTTTTGTTAACAAAAAAAGAATTATATTAAATTATTTTATTATATGAGATTACATCTTAACATTTCCCATATAAATATATCAAATCTTAGAAATCTTGAAACTGTCCCGAATCACTAAATAATTGGCTACACTTAATTGTCTTTACCTTCCAATCTATAACCGTATTGACTATTTCTTTTGGCCATTGATAAGCTCCGCATTGACTACTTGTGCTACCTAGTTTGTAACCTCATTTATTGTACTTTTGGTCATTGATAAGCTGTTAGACTAACTCAATCCTTCGATTGTAGTTGAATAATTGAGAGAATAAAATTTGTGAAGCATTGGTATGGGATCTCATAGCATCAATTTGGATGTCTATTTCTCTAGTATAAATTGATTGCATCTTATGGTTTCTTTCAAGTTTGAATTGTTCATTTGAACAAAAAGGAAAAAAAAAAAAGTTATGAATTGTTTATCACATTTATGCCCTCTTGGCCCATAGTTTAATTAAGTTCCCAACAAGTGACGATATATTCATTGAATAAAAACGAACACAATTCATACTATCATCCTATTTTAAGGCTCCATTTGTTTGCTGTAAAATATTTTTTGGATTTTTCAGTGTTTGGTAACATTAGAAAATTAGTCAATTATAAAATATTTTTCAGTCAACAATTGCGGCTGCTTTTGTTTAATTTTTCGGTGTTTGGTAACACTGGAAAATTGGTCTAACTGTAAAATATTTTATGGTCAACAACTGCGGCTAATACAAAATTTTGAAAAATGTTTTCATGTTCTTTGGAATAAAAAAATATTTTATGGAACTCATTGTACATCCAACACTATAAAATATTTTTCAGTATTCTATTTTTAAGAAAAATATTTTTTCTCAATAAATTATTTTACGACAAACAAACGGAGTCTAAATTTGATGTAAAGGTAAATGGAAGTCAAAGTAAGTGTAAGACATAACTTCTAATGATAACGTAATGAGAGATGGGAGTAGAAATGAAGGTTACGAGCCTCCATAACTAATTAACTAAAAATCGATTTTAGAAAAATTGATTGAGGATTTGAGAATAATAATGTTTTCGATGGAAAAAAATTAAATGTGTTGGGGAGTTTTATGTTAGGAGGAACACATGGCAAATTACATAGGTCTACTTTGTCAGTATTTTCTTTTTATTTTTTGTTCTATTGTGAAAAGAATAAATATGTCCTTATAACTTGGCCAAACATTGTCTTTAATATTTTTAAATGTTAAAAATACTTTTGTATATAATGGTGCTATGTAAGATGCAACTCCGTTTGTTTGTCGTAAAATAATTTGTTTGTGTAAAATATTTTTCGTTAAAAATACTTTTGTATATAATGGTGCTATGTAAGATGCAACTCCGTTTGTTTGTCGTAAAATAACTTGCTTGTGTAAAATATTTTTCGTGTGTAAAATATTTTTCGTTAAAAATACTTTTGTATATAATGGTGCTATGTAAGATGCAACTCCGTTTGTTTGTCGTAAAATAACTTGCTTGTGTAAAATATTTTTCGTGAAAAATATTTTTTTGGAAAATAAAATATTTTACAGGGCTCCGTTTGTTTGCCGTAAAATAACTTGTTGGGGAAAAATATTTTTTCTAGAAAATAGATTATTGAAAAATATTTTCTGGTGTTTGGATGTATCGTGAATTCCGTAAAATATTTTCTTCTCCCAAAGTCCTGTAAAACATTTTACAAAATTTTGTACTAGCCGCAGTTGTTGACCGTAAAATATTTTATGGTTGACTAATTTTACGATGTTATCAAACACTGTAAAATTAAGAAAAAGCAGCCACAATTTTTTACCGTAAAATATTTTACAATTGACCAATTTTCCGGTGTTACCGAACACCTTAAAATCTAAAAAATATTTTATGAGAAAATATTTTACGACAAATAAACGGAGCCATTTAAAATATTTTCCCTCGGTGCTAGTCATTCAATTGGATCAATCATCACTATTGATTTTATCCCTCGGTGCCTATAAATAGAGGGGTATTAGCATTAGTAAATCATCTTTATTTCATGACTGATTGAATTTATAAAATAATAAGGGTTTGAATATAATGCTATTTTTTCAAAATATTAAAAAATTATTTTTCACGGAATTATACGAATTTGTTTAAATCATAATTAGTCAAGTCTATAACAAACATTTAGGAATATTTAGAAATCTCTGGTATAATTTACCTATGTATTTGTTGCTAATATTTTGAATTTAAACTCATAATAGTACTAAAGTTACGAAACAAGTTAGTGTTAATTAGTTTAGAGTTTGATGATATGAGATAATTTGGGTAAAACAAAAAGTTTATGGGGGTATTTAGGTTTTATGGTTAAACTCATGGAGAGTTTTTGGCATTTATTTTTTATTTTAATATTAACTTTTTATATTAATTAAGTCACCCCAAAGAGCAGGCTCTGCATTGCAATGATTATGTGTAGTAGTACTTGCTTAAAATGTTTTGTAGCATCCAGCTCAAAGTGTTGTTATCTTTTGTGAGCAGAAGGTGAATGTGCTTTCATAGAGTGAAATGTAAGAATAAAAAAGAATGAGAATATCTGCATAAATATTTCACCCTCTTATTGTTGAAAACGGAAGACGGTGAATTGACAGAGACGACTTAAAAGGCAGTAAAGTGGCAGATGCGACTTCGGAGAATAAATTTAAGAGATATTTTTGAGAGGCCTCTCTATTTCCTTGACCTAAAAGCTGAAAGAATGAAAAAGGATATAGAAAAAGTGGAAGAATGGAGGAGTACGTATAAGTAATGGAGGAATATCCAAGTAGAAATTATAAACAATGCTTGAGAATTTAGTAAAATATATTAGTTATCTAATAACGACAGTCTGATTTGGATTTGATTTAGCGGTTCAATCTATGATTTATCATTCATGAAACTTTTTTTTAGTTATATTTGATTATTGGTCAATGAGTTAGACAATACACAAAATATCAATGAATAACTAGTCACACCTACACCCATTACAACTAATCACCCCACACCCATAATGGATGGTGAATGCAATTGATCTTATATAAAACCTAAATTATCAATATATTTTAACAAAAAGAATAAAATGGGTCAATATATATTTTTTCTTAAAACCATTTTTGACAATTTAGACTTCTATGCATTACTCTCTCTCTCTTTATATATATATATATATATATATATATATATATATTGTGAAAATGTTAAACTTTTTGTTATTTTCATTATAAAAAAAAATCAAATGGCACCTTCACGTATTGTGTTCGTGGCTGTAAAAAAATCCAAGTTTTTTAGATAAAATTGCCAGTACGTGTTATTTTTTCCTTTGTCTTTTTTTACATTTTTAATCTTTTTATTTTTCTTTTTCTTCCTACCTCCTCCACGACACCCCCCTCCTCTAGCATCAACACTTCATATCTGAAATTAAGCTATTATAAGATTATGTACGCAATATTAACGAATCAAATCGATCTCATAATTATACTCATCATTACCAACCATCCGTCAAAAAACCAATCGAATCTCATCTTTTACCACTACCATAAGATTATCAAAGATGCATCATGTATATGTGTGTATAGATATCTATATAGAAAGATCACATGCAGAGGATAAGAGAAAAGGGTCGATGATTGTCTTGTGGAACCTAGATTGTTAGCCCAAATGAAAACTCTTTAAGGTGCTCGGCATTTTCAACATATTTATTGACCAAGTTAAATAAATAATTTTTATTTCTAGGTTTCCAAATGTGCACACAATAAGCACATATTGTACTTAACTAAAAAAGAAGAAGAAAAAAACACACACACGCACACAATTTTAATGTTGTATGTTATTTGGAAAACACCTTGTTTATAAATAAAGAATAGGTTTCTCATGACTAAATTGCATATCCCCAAAATATTCGTAATTGTCAATGGTCACTTAAGAAATGCCGATTTCATATTGCTCTTCAAGTTTATAGAAGTGATAATTTGATATAAAAATTTTACTCAGAAAAAGAGTTAGAAGGGAAAGGCTTAGTAACATGTTATTTGTTGTGAGTGTAAGAGATTCTGAGACCAATTAATATATAACAATTTTTTTATACATGTTAAACGACTTAGGATTCCCTTAAATCAAAAACCAAAAAAAGAAAGAAAAATGAGCATGTATTCTATTGTACGACCAAAGAAAATGAGCATGTGGTTCTATCGTAAGACTAGTTCAAGGTAAAGTTTAAAAAATTACATAATACTTTGCAGGGGAGGAGGTTAGTTAAAGGTACACAAGTTCTGTCTTAACTTGGTGGTTAGTTGTACTTAAGTTTAGCCAAGTGTGCTGTGTTTGAATCCTAACAGTAGCTTTTACTTATTTTTGTTTTGCTTGGCCAGTTTGAACTGGCTTTTAGAAAGAAAAAAAATGAAAGTCTAGGGAAGTGCCATGTGGGCACTTCCTCAAAGCCATTAGTGGGAATCAAAACAAGCAGATCAATTGATCAAATCATAACGATTTCTAAACTTTCAAAAATAGGAGATGTTATTGTGGGTCAAAAATAATTGTTCGCAAAAATAAGTTATAATTTTTGAACTTGATAACTGTTCGCTAACAGTTGCTTTTGACCCACAATAACATCTCCTATTTTTAAACTTGATAACTCAAAATGGTCATGCAGGAGATATCCCAAACGTGTCTTTAATCTCATTTTGTGAATTTTTTGGTAATTTTTTCTGATTTTTGGTGATATTCGAAACATGTCTTTAATGTCATGTAAGAGAGATAAAATAGTCTAAAGGTAAAATAGGAAAATCACAAAAAGTTAACATTAAAATGGACCAAATTGTCACTTTTCAAAAATTGAGAGACCAAAAAGTTCATTTTCCAAAACCCAAGAGACCAAAATGTTTTTATTTCTTTACAAGTATATCACTGCTAGTCTTCAATATTTTTAAAAAATAATCATACTAGTTCTCTACTCCCATTTTTGAATGAAAAATTAAAAGATAGAAAACAAAATTGCTAGTTTAAATTGAAAAAATTTGTATATATCCATTCTTTAACGGGCAAGCATTAAAAATATATTTGACAAGGCAATTTTAATTGAAAAAATATGTTCAAGACCAATTTTTTAGAACAAATATCCATTCTTATTTGACAAGGCAGTTTTCATTAATAAAATACATTCGAGACCAATTTTTTTAGGGTAAACATCTAAACACTACATAAGCAAACCCTATTTATCTAAATTGTAGACTTCACAGATAAACAGCATGAACAAATTTTATTTTATTTTATTTTTTAAAAAGATTTAGTTATCATCAGATTCAGTTAATGGAACGTTCAGGGACTAATAATGATACATTTGTAAATAATGGATTAGCCACATAACTTTTGAAATAAAATGGACTAAAATGATAAAAAAAAAAATGTAAATAATGGGGACCAACTACGATAAGACTAAATATAAATAATGATGACCATTTGTGAGATTTGTCCACTAATTAATTAAGCTTAAGGTGTTAGAAAGTAGTAATTAGAACGAGATCCTATAAACTTTAATAAGAAAAATGTGTTAATTTTATAATGATTAAATTCTTTACTACTGTCACTACGAATTTATATTTTGAACTAATTAATTAAGCTCAAATTACTGTAAACTTTCAAAATGAAAAATAAAAACTCATGCTCAAGTATTAGATTACCATAGAAAAGTACGTTATTTTCACGTCTTAAAAAGAACAATAAAACATTGTTTGTCATATACCATCCGAAACACAATAAAGTGGCGGTACAAACATAATTATATGAACATCATAAATGTCAACCAATGAATGAGGAAAATGCTCTTTAAACACATATAATTTTCTGACTTTTTTGTTTTGTTTCTAGGTGCAGTGGCCATTTACATCAAAGACGGAATTAAAAATTTAATATTAAAGACATCAATATTCAATTGAAAATAAACGTTGACAAAAATAAATAAATAAAGAGGGCCCTTGATCCTTTCCTTACATCCGCCCCTGAATTACACTAAGACTTTTACACCAATATCCCATACACGACAAATAACACTATTAGCTATTCTATTTCCAAACAGTATTATTTTTTTCTTTTTTTTTTCTTTTTGTCTTAATTCATAACAAATTAGAAACTACACAAAATGTTAATATTTCATAAATTTGTACCATTGAAATAGTAAGTTTGATAATTGGAGAGAAGCTCAATTTGGATCCATGTAACCAATCAAAGTACATAATCATTGTTTAGGTACAAATTCGTAACTAAAAAAAATTATTGCTTTCTAAAAAAAAACTATAATAAGACCATCAATGTTCCTCTAATGTCCATTTCATGATTGATCCATCCAAGTCCTCCGAGAATAGAACCAGTGGAAGATATACAACTTGTAAACTCATCAGTGTTGAAGTGGTGTAGCATAAATGGCATTGAAGAACAATAGAAACCTGAAACTAGACAAAGAAGGGTAAAATATTTCCGGGATCATTAAACTATTCCGTAGTTCTAAACTGATCACTGAATTATTTTTTTTTTAAAAAGGCGCAACAATATTGAGCATTTGTACAATACTGTCCATTTTCCATGTTTATGTTCACATGTTACCACCCTTTAAAATTCAATGATCAACAAATTCACATAAGAAGTTTTTAATCAGTTGTACATATTTTCTGAACCATGGATATGAGGTTTAGAGTCTTTGATTTTCAATGGCTTTACATATTTGTACTAGACTACTCCTTGTGCTCCTTTTGATGACGCTTTCTCTCTTAAATAAATAAATTTCTCGATAAATAAGTGCAGATATCAAATTCTAGAAGTATTTATTACTATACTTTTGATAAGGACAACTAGTGCAAGAAACTCGCGTTATGCGCAAGTTTCAAGAAAGGGATATGTAATTTTAACGAAGTAAAGATAAGTAGAGTCTACCTTGATATGATTTAACAAAAGCCATTCATTTGAGCATGTCCTGATCCTGCATCACTGTAGTGAAAGGATGAATCCAACCAGCCTTCTGCCATGGCTCGTTCGACATAGTGTTTAAATCGTTTCTGTGCATCAGGTACATCCAGAGCCAGATCATCAAGTGATTCTGCCAATCTGCTGAAGCCTTTCATCATCTGGTTCATGGTTATGAGTCCCATGTCGAAACAGACTCTCAGCAAATCCCAGATCTTGTCATTCCTCTTCTCTATGATTGTCACTAGTGATTTCTTGACTACCTCGTGGTGGAAAAATGGCATTCCGAGCTCCTTTATGCAGCGACAAGCTTCTCTCGTGTCCCCTCCAGACTCGAACTCCTCTAACAACTTGCCGATTTTGTCCTTGACATCTTCAATCGCCCAGCCATTCCTGCAGCTTCCTCCACCACCCCAGCACCTAAGTATTCTCTCCCCAGAAAGTCGAGCCTTCAGCAATGACTTTGTCATTTGAATAACTTTGTTACCTATTGAACCTGGACAGAAAAATTGATTGTCAATCTCCTCCAGGTGTTGTGGAGCCAGAACTTCATCGACCTCTGCCCTTGCTAGAAACATTGCTAGATCCTCAACGACAACAGGAATGTCCAGAGCTGTGTCATCTGCTGATTCTATTAACATCACAAAGCCATTTACCACATCATCTGCTGGAAAACACATGGATGACAACAAGACAGATGCCATTTCTTTCTCTCTGTTTTTCCGATCCATGGCCATTGTGATCAACTTCTTGACAAATACTGCATTAAGTTCACCCGAACAAGAACTGTTTTCTGATTCTAGGCAGCGACTTACCTCAGATATATCACCAGATAAAAAGTACTCCTGGATTATAGAATTCACCTTCAGCTTGAAGGCTTTCACGGCGTGGTCTTCTACAGTTTGCTTTCCAGACTGCAGTGAAAATGATTTCAAAGATGAGGCGCACAACCACCCGTCTGATGCTGCCTTGGAGATCAAGGACTGCAGTATCCCCTTGGCATTTGGTATGTCAAGAGACAAATCATCAATATTGTCAATAATACGACCAAATCCTTTCGATAATTGACTTGAGTTGATGAAACCTTCTTCTGCAGCTGTCTTCAGTAAGTCCAGAAGGCGGCTTTCAGCTTGCTGCTTTTCCATTGCCATTATAATAGCCCGTTTGACTATCTCATGGTGAAAGAAAGGGACATTCAAATCCTTGATGCATCTAAAAGCCTCTTTCTTGTCACCACTTACGACAAACTCTGTTAACAGGTTATTTATCCTACCCTTCACATCTTCAACTGTTTTGCTCTTGCTGCCCCCCCAACGCCGCTCAATAATCTCTGCATGTAAAGGGGCTGATAAGTAACCCTTTTCAGCTCTTTTAATCACATCGACTCCCTTTGAGTCCTTAGGCAAGGAGGCCATTGTTTTAGTCAAGAATGCTGGAGGCAGTATGTCATCAACTACTGCTCGAGCAAGGAACAGCGCAAGAACATCAACAGCATCCGGTATGTCAACAATCAAGTCATCTGCAGACTCCAAAAGCTTACTAAAACCTTTGTAAACTTGTAATGGTTCGATCACGTCAGCATAAAGTGAGGATAATAGTATAGCAGCCACTTCTTTCTCTTTGTCATGCCTATCCATAGCCATCGAGATAAGCTTTTTAACAAAATAAAAATTGTAGTATGGCATTCCAAGTTCCCTCAGCTCATCGGCAGCTGAGATAACATCATCAGTGGCAAAGTATTCCTCCACTATTACTGTGACCTTCATCTTGTACTCCGCAAATGCTGAACTTATTTTGATTGCACTTAATTGCTCATTTTCCTGAAACCGTGTTATTTATTTATGAGTTATGAGTCATGACTACTAGGAGAATATTTCTATCCGTCGAAAAGATTTTTATATGCCTGATAACATTTCCAGTTATACTATCGTCACACAGACATCAGTGCAATGAGAAACGTCAAAACTAAATGATTGCTATCGGCTAAGTACCTCAGTGCTAGTGTAGTTGGGGTCATGAGGGTCGAGAGCAGGACTACCATCCATATCAAGAAGACCGCCCCAGGTTCCTTTTCCGCCACAACCACCTGTATGATAGTAACGAATGTAAGCAACTGATCATAAACTATCTTAAGCCTCGATTGCTTTAGCAACTACCTGTTCAACAGAGGTTAATTAAAGAAATCACTAACAAATGTAGAGATGTATTCACCAAAAGAGAACTCCAATTGTTCATCTCATTAGTTCTTTCATCTGTAAATACTTCTCGTCTTTCTGGTCATGCTTCACCATGAAAATAGTGAAGAATCTTGGCATTTGAACATAGTTACTAGTTCATGACACTGATATATCAGCTTCTCTATTAAAAAATTTGGAGCACTTGATTTGGATCATATCTACGAAAGAAGTGGTTCGTTTCCATACGATTCAAATAGAAGCCATAAAACTGCATGTCTTACCTTTTTTTGGACGGCCATCTCTTCCAGAATGTGAATGCCTTTCATTCTTGAGCGGACTCCCCTTGCTAGTCTTGCTACTCTGACCTCTGGGAGAATTGGGCGATGTTGGTGATCGCGGTGATTTTGGAGATCTTGGAGATTTTGGGGATCTTGGTGACTTTGGGGATCGTGGTGATTTTGAGGCTCGTGGTGATTTGAAGGATGTAGATATTTGCAATGGAGAAACAGATAAAGGATCTACACTCTCTGATGCAGATCGAAGCTGTTCCTGATGTTCTTTCGACATGTATCCATGAGCCGAATCCATGATTCTGAATACCACTACCAACTCACACGATGTTACCAATGTCTCACCAGCCTACAGCTGATATGCTAATGCTACTAACGTCAAAGGAACAGAAAATTTTTCTACAATGGTTAACCTCCTCAGTCTCGTCTGCTGATCTGCGAAATGTTTCTCGAGCATCTCACACTATTGCGGCCTTCTATTCAGATTGTTGGCAGTCATCATCCACCAGTCACTTTTCTCTGATGCCTAGAAAATTCGGAAAAATGTGACTAGAGTTTGAAGATAACAAGACAGTGAAAATAAGTTGCAAGATACAACAGTAACATAATGCAATTGCTAAAATCACTGAAACAACATGACAAACTACCGAGATTCATCCAATTCGTAATTTTAAGTTATTGATCAGAAATCGATACCTCTTCAAGCATAAGTAACTGAAAAATTATCTTTTGTTACCAAAACCAAATTCAATGACCATCTTCAATTCGAAATCTTAACAATAAAAGCATTTTGAGAACTAATCGATGCATAGAAGGTCTAGTATCGTTCTGTTTTTGCGATGATTACATTTTCTCTTCCTACAGTCCACAACCAATTGAACGGACTCATTCCAAACATTGAAGAACTCTCTGTTACTCCAGTTTTTCGACCCTTCAACTTTTGTCGAAAAAGAAAAACTCTGAACAGCCAAGTTGATTGACTTCTATATCGAATTCTTCTTTTCTTGGATCAAAGATTTGTACATTGACATGACATATGCAACTTCCATTTCTCTCATTGGCCCTGTATATCTATTAATGGAATCTTTAAAGAACTCGTTTGTATTCTATTAGGCTTCTAAACACAACTCATTCCCATCTTCTCTTTCTTACCATTTCATACAAAAATAATAAGAAACACGGGCTCCATCCTAAAACCAATTAATATTATATAAAATAATCCACGATCTTATATTGTGGTTTTGAACTCATAATTTATCAATGTGCAACAATTAGAAACACATATAACAATGCAATAAATTGAACGTGCAATCATCTAATATGAAACAAGAAAAAGGAAACGAAAGAACATTATACACACAAATTTTCACCTCAATCTAAATCTTGAATTGAAACATATAAAAGAGAGAAAAATAATACAGAAAGTGTAGAATTGTCATGCATAAAAGTAACTAAACAAATTAAAAAAGATTACTGGACATTAAAATGAAAATTTCAAGCTCACTTAGACGTAGTTCGGCCTGAGTAACCAGCCTGAGTACGTAAAAAAAGTTCGATGTGAAACAATTGTATTCTCGAACACGGGTAATAATATTAATATCACACGATGGATTTGAAATAAGGTAGTTGGTTTCAGTTAAAGTGTTGGGAGGAGATCACAAGGACAGTGTTGAAGCAACGTGTGGGGGGGAGAGAACGCTTTGCTATTGCCTTTTGAAACGGAAAGCCCGCGAAAATAGGTGGTCAATGTAACTGATTTTTCACTTTATTTTATTCATTTATTTATTTTTATAAAATGTGGCATTTTTTTTGTTCTAAACATGACACAATCTTGTTCCAAGCCAACCAAAAGGTGAAAAAAAAAATAACATAAAATTTCAAAATATAATTTTATTCATTTTTTTCTACTTGACTATATTATTTTATTTATTTAATAATTTAGAAAGTTCTTTTTCGTCCAAAGTGGCTAGGGTTAAATTTTAAAATTTTACAAGTTCACGTATTTTTTTTTAAAGAGTATTGATACATACCACATTTTCGCCCTTATATACTTCCATGTGTAAGTGAATTTTTATTATATATGTTAAAATTTTGACATTTTGTGTATGAATTTTATTATAAAAAGAAGGGTGAAGAGGTGCTGCACTGGAGATGACTTGCAACCAACCGTCTTTAGGCTGCTTCTTTGTGTGACTGTTTATACAGTTTGGAGAGAGCGCAATCAAAGAATTTTCAATAGGGAATTCAAATCGGAGGAGTCTATGTGGCAAGATATTGAACATATTATTAGGCTGAAGCGTCCTGGGGGGAAGAATTTAGAAGAAGTGATATTAACAATGCGATAAGTAGGAACTGGAGTCTTGAAGGCATTTTGATGTAACTTTGTTTTGTTGTTTCATCTTGGTTTCTTGTTTCTCTTTTGATTTGTGATTTGTACATGATTCGAGGTGAGCTTAATGAAAACACTTTGCTTATTTAACAAAAAAAAGAAGGTGAAGGTATTAATCCTTTTATATTTTGGTACAACCCCATTGGTATTGAGACTTTTAAGTGCTAAAATAATCTCAGATTCATGGGCACGATAACATAGGCCAAGCACAAATTGCCCATGCGACACCTAGTCTCCATGAGTTAGCCAACCACATTAGATCGTCAAGTTTAAATAAGTCAAATATAACTAGTCTAGGATGGTTGACAATAGTAATATAAAAATATACAAAACGATTATCTTTCCAATAAGAATGTATGATTGCACCCAAAAGCCTAAATTCTTTGATCGGGAAGTTTTTCGGGTTATGGTAAATCCTAGCCAACTAATTCCCTCACTATAGTATTGAAGTGATTTTCGTCTTCTGATATATCACAACCCTTTAGAAATTCTTTAGCTGTATTTTTTACACTCCAAGTGGGTACAAAAACGGACCCTCTATATGATGAAAATAATATTTAGACAGACACAAGACCTAAGAATGTAATAGACTATGATGGTCAAGAAATCTCTATTTTTCAAATTGGAATTGAAGAGTAAGATTGCAGGTTCAAAGCCATTCGAATTTTTCTTTTTGAATTCCATCAATAAACTTATCACTGCGCTTACTAGGTTCTGAAGGCTCCACCCCACATGGAGAAGTAAAAGTGAAGACTTTGATTCCTCAAAGAGCCCAATTGTTGGATGATATGAAACAAGATATTCATCTACTAGGTGGTAAACCTCCTCCGTAAGGTGGCTAAAGTAATCCCCTCCAATATCCGCTAAAAGTTTTCAACGAAAGACGGAATAACCATAAGAAGATTGAGTTGAATTGCAAAGAGACACGAGTCAAGTTTACTACTATCTTTATCGTGAATATCACATATTAACAGGAGCGGAGTCAGAAATTTAGTGTTGGGGGACCAAATTTTTTTTTTTGTACAGTATTATTTACAAAAAATAATATGCAACTATAGTAATTTGAACCTACGCCATTAATATAAATGTATTTGTGATTAACTACCACGGCTAAGTTTACACTTTTGAATACTTTTATAACTTTTTCACTTTTAATTAGACGAGGCCAAATCATATTTTTTCAAAAAAATCCATTAAACCTTCTTTTTTATTTTTTTATTTTTTATGGACGTTGGCGCTGGCCCCTCTCTCTCTGCCCCTACATATTAGTACACATCGAGTATAAGTGCATTCATACGGTTAGAAGTCTCTCAACTAATTATTTTACTTTGCATTTTTTTATCAACATCAAAATGACCATAATGCCATTGGTAAGTTAAAATTGAGTAATACCATCAAGTTTGAGGGACTTGAGATGAACACAAAATGACTTACGGGCGTGTTAGTCTAATGCCAAAAAGATAAAGTCTTGGATATTGACGGGGGTGTAAATCGAGCCAGGTCGGTCTTCTTGATCTGGGGAGGTGTTACTTGCCCGATTCTAGATCTGTTTCTTTTTATCACTGTAACAGATCATTTTTGATGTGACATAAAGCAAGCGTGAGCAGTGTCGAGCAACGAATTTTGACAGACGCGAATAGTGCCAGACATACTTAAGCATTAATTGCTGCACAAAATCAAAATTACTATAAATAGTCCACTAACTCTTTATTATTAGGTAACTCTCGCACATTATTTACTTATAACTACCTACCGTTGAACTCTGACATATTAATCACTCTTACACTCGAAAAAAAACACGGGCCGCCATCCCCATGACTCTTCTCTTATTTTACAGGTCAGATAATTTGAGACTTAAATATTACGCTCGAATGGACATTTATTTTCCACCCTCATCATCAGATATCTTTTTCCCATATTAAAAATTGTTCAATTCTTGACAAAATTTTTATAACAGTGACAAACTATTTGAAAATACAAATCACACGATCTATTTATAGTTAAAATATGAAGAATCATTCTTGACAAAATTAATATGAAGAATCATTCGGAAAGAGTTTACTTTACTGAAAAATTATGAAAAGACATTCAATTTGGAAAATTATTTTAACACGACCCGATGTTACAATAGCAAGAGATTTTGAATTCAAATCACGATAGACAACCATCCTACCAAAGAAATGATGATTTAAACAGGTCCAAGCCAAGCTCAAAGATACAAAGCTGGGATTGAATTGGCTTATTCGCTCTCTTGGAACAAATATCAAACAGGTAGCAGGCAAGCCAATAAGCAGCATGACCTCCAACGACACCACTGAGCTCACGGACTCCACCAACGCCGATTCTCACCTCATCTCCGCCCTACAATCCGAGCTCCACACTCTCCGCAACAGACTACAAGTATCATTCTCCTACATTTTACACACACACACACACACACACACAATTGTGCAAACACATACATATATATATGTATGAATGTAGTGTAAATTACTTGTATGGTCCCTCAACTATAATGCCAATGACGAATTGATCATAATCTTTCAAAGTGAACGTTTTGGTCACTGGACTAATAATAATAGTGTGACGCCTTTAGTCTCTCCCTAAATTCAGTCTAAAGTTTTAACGCTTTTGGCATGAGAAGAGCACGTCAGTGTTGAATTTGGAATGAAGTTTGGGTCAAAATTGTTAAATTTTGGACGGGTTTTGGGTCGGGATTAATGATGTCACACAATTGTAATTCGAGAGACCAAAAGGTACATCTTGAAAGATTGATCCGGCGCTCATCCAAGAGGCCTTTCTGGAAGTCATGGGAACTTGAAGGTCCAATTTGTGAAGTGCTAGGGGTTGGCTGTTTGCAACAAAGTTTGCTGGCTATCTCGTGCAATCATGGTTTTTATTCATTTGCCTGAAAATAAGCAAGTAAACTACTTTGATAAGCTTGCTTTGGTTGCTAGGTAAGCCTGGTTCTCCACACACTAGGCTAGGACGTGAATTGATCATGATGAGTACGGACTTCTAATGAAAGTTTGGGGATCAATTTGTCATCCGCTTTATAGTTGAGGGACCATACTGGTAATTGATTATAGATAATTGGTATAATTAATGAAAGATCAAAATTCAGGAACTAGAGTCTGAAAATGCCAAACTCTCTGCTCAGCTTTCGAATTGCTGTTGTCAAAAGGTTAGTTTTCAGTGTTCAAATGATTAAATTTACTTGTACAGACGCACACAAATACACACTTGGGTTATATTTCACTACCAGGCCCAACAGTTTGGTCGAATTTTCTGGAAGATGATTGCACGGGATGTAAAAGTAATTTCGTGGTTTTCCGTTCAAATCCATGGAAAGATTGCATTAGTGATTAACTTCACAGCTTTTGTGGAACGTTGAACTCATTATATGCCCTTTTGTAACATTCGGGACTATTCTACAAGAAGACTACCGTAAATAGGTGGTTCGTCTTTCTCAACGTGGTGATAGGACCAAAAGCCTTTCAATCTTGGTTTTTTCATTAAACTCCAGTCTTCTCCGGGTAAATATTGGAACAATTTAATGCAATTTGCGCTACACACTTATATATACGTTAAGAGGTAGATATCCTTGGAAGTATATACATATATGTATAGAAATGTATACGTATATGGTTATGTATATTTATTGTAGACATTTTATGGAATTGTGGGGAAAAAGCATTCTAGCCCTTGTTGTCTCTTGATTGTGCAATTTACTTATGTTTTAATGATTACCAATTAACTGTGTGTCTAATCCCAAATACTCGAAATGGCCTCATCTTATGACTTTAAAGAGAGGTAAAAGAATGAAGCAAAAACTGATCTTGAATAAGGGCATTTTGGAGGTTAAATTCGTCATTGATGAAACCATGAGTTGCTTATTTGCCTGTTTTGGGAACTCTAGGGATTATTTAAACACTTTACGAACCAAAGGGGTTAATATGCTTTTTGGTTGTGTGTTTGATATATATGATAATTTGCTGTTATAATACAGATGGAGCATAACGTTAGTGGCATTAGTGTAAAATATGGAAATTTGGTGGATGAAAATGTGGTTGGCCAAAGGAAATCGAAGGAGCTAAAGCCAGGTTTTTGCATATGTATTTGTAAAGAATAGGCGATAGTTTGATGGAATAAGCTTTAAGGGTGATTTATCAATAATGTATATTCACATCTATCTTATATTTTTTTAGTTTTGGGTGTAGGTTCTGGTACAAAAATGACGTGGCAGCTTCCAAGGCGATATGTGGCACTCAAAATAATGTATTTTGGTCAGAGGTAAAATATAGAGTAAATCTAGATTGCATGGTCTGCATTTATTTGAGTTGATATTTTTTATGAGATTATTTTTTCCAATTTTTCCAATTTTTAGAATTTTTAGAATTTTTTTTTTCTTGTTTAAACAATTTTTGGAAAGTGGAAGCAAAATGATTTGTTGCTTTTAGAAAGGTGACGTATATTTGGGACTTCTTCAAAAAGAAAAGGGTGACAAAATATATGGGATTGAGGGAGTAGATTTCTATAGAAATTGCGTATGAGTATATATATGTGACAAAACCATGATGTGTTCCAAACATTCATAAAAAGAATATCTCACTATGCTCAGTCTGAAGATACTGGTAATATAGGTCATACCAGTTCTTTCTGTTGGTGCTCATTTCCATCTTCTTGGTTCTAAACCATGGGTTTACCAGTATATAAAATGTTTGGTCGCAGTTGTATAACTTGTCCTCAATCTGTCTAAGCACTTAATGAACCAAATTTTATTTATTTGATTTGCCATTGGGCTTATGGTGACACTTATCTGGATCTTGGTTGTTGCAAATAATTTATCTCCTGAAACTTGAATTTTAGCACTATTGTTTTGAGGGGTTTCTTATCAGGTCCTATGAGGAGGGGCTGTACATCTTTAGATTTGATTATGAAGAAACCTGCGGTAGGATTTTGGAACAAATGTCGCATGTTAATAACAGACCACTTCTTTTGAGAAGATGGAAGCCCAAAAGTCAATTCATGAACCTCAACGTGCCCTTGCAAATGGGCAGTGTCACTGAAGCTAGGACTAGGCTGGGCTATGCCAGAGTTTGTGTAGAGGTTGATTTGCAGCAGAACCTGCCTGACTCAGTTGAGTTGGAAATGATATAGGAGGAGGGGGAGATCTGTTGTGCTGAATTGTTAATATGTAGTAAATTTACATCTAATCTTCTTCTTCTTCTTTTTTTTTTTTTTTTTTTTTTTCACTTGCCTTCATAATTTTGTGCCTATATTCTTCTGTATGTAAGAATCCTATGAAGGAGCAAATATAAATTAGTCCAAAAGCTTAGATTTTGATTCTGGTATACTTTAGTGCATTGACAACCTGCAGAATGACATTCTTTGGATTTCTGTCCCTCCTTAGGTAGCCAAAGATTGTTAAATCCTTAATCATCCAGAAATTCAATATGGTTTAAGGAGAGAAGTGCGTCTAGAAGTCTTCGATTCAAAACTATGCAATAGTGAGTTTCTTATTTTTTGTCTCCTAAGATAGATGGATGTGGTTAGCTCTTTAGTTAAAAGAGAAAAGTAATGTAACACAGTATATTTTAGTATCAAATGCTTTGGTTAAAGTGCGATGTTTGAATTCTTCTATGAATTTGTAAGTGCCACTGCATGTAGGTTCCCACTTTTGATTTAATTATGTTAAATCTAGCATCTGAACTTTGAGATTTACATGTGAGACAAAGAAGGGATTCTCTATGTGATAGAGTTGTTACAGTTCTCTGACTAGCTATGCTACAGGTTTTATGGTTTTGCTTCAGAGGCACAGATGGATCCAACAATAGAGGTGTGTTTGTCACCTTTCCTGTGCTTTTATATCCATCATGAAAGGTTCTGTGCGCCCCAAATCCCTCCCCCCTCTTTCTTCTTGCTCTCTCATTGAGATTTTGACATTGTGCAGTGTGTTCAGATGGTATGATTTAGTGTGGAAGAGTTTATTTTTAATGTGCTGTTTCAACTCAGTCTATCATGCTCTTCCGTTGCAAGCACCACAATAATTCAGTCTGTTGGTAGCATTTCAGGATAATCATTCCATTGGTCAGAATAAAATTGATCACTTTAGTTACTTTATAGTGTTGATTGGAGCTTTTCTAGTCCACTGCCCTACTTTTATGCATCAGTTTTTCTGTTGGGTTCTAAAAAAAGCAAGTTGATGAGCTGATGGGGTGCATGGTACATCAGAACAACTGATTGAATTGTGAGGATTCCTCCCTGCTTGTTAAACAGAAACATTGACCAGATAATGAGCCATTACTATAGTTTCCTTGACTTAAATGCTGAGTCATAATACTGAGTATGGATTTAATTGACTCATGACTGCCAGTACTGATTTTTCCTGCAAATTGCGCAATAGCAGCGTCATACTATTAATCCAACAATTTATGAAATTCAGCAGTAGGATCACCAAAGCCCTTTTCCCCTTCTCTAAAATACCACGTCAACATTGACATGCATTCTCAGTAATATAAGTGTATTTATTTTCATTCAGCATATGAAGTCTTGGGGGAGAATAGCATAGACTCCCTTCTTGAGTGGTGCTATATATTGACCCTGCGAAAAGCCAAGTTCCATGTAAGGTTTGGTTTGAGGGGAACTTTCCAAATCCACTCGCCAATTTTTGTGGAAAGAAAATGACAATTGCTTATTCCTTTATGGGCTGTAGAGGATTATCTCTGGTAAATGAAGATATTATTAGTCTCCATAAAATGTTTACATCTTATTTGTTTGTATTTAGTTGTAAGTGTATGTTTGCAGTCGTGGAGGATCCTTAATGTTTTCATATTGTTTTGGGATTTTTACAGTCTGAAATATTTAAAGCCCTTGAGAAGACGAGGCTTATTAATGGTGACAAGAAAGATTTGCAATACTCAAGATGTGGTAGAACAGACAAAGGAGTTTCCTCTGTTGGGCAAGTGAGTAGATAGTGGCAGCTCTTTTATCTTGTGTTGTAGTAATTGAGAATGCTTAAGTTTCTACAGTAAATTAAGTGCATCACAGTTCATTTTTTCTGTATTGTGTTTGACCTGTTGAATGAAAAACGTCTTTTAATGAAAGGAGTAAGAGTGATTTAATAAAACTGAGTCTGTAACATCTCCAGCTTTGTTCATGTTGAAAGTATTCTTTACAGATGTATGTATGCTTTACAGATTGTTTGTGTTGAGCTGTGTGTGTGTTTTACAGATGTGTATCACTTCTTTATTGTTGCTTTTCTTGTATCACTGCCCTATAAATCAAGGGCCTATTCTTGCTAATGAATCAAGACATTCTCTTCTACAATGTCTCTCCTTCTTCTCTTTTACTGTTAACATGGTATCAAGAGCCTGGTTGAGAGACATTATACAGAGAATATAGCATTTTAAAAAAAAAAAAAATTTCACGGCACTGTTCATGGCACTGTTCACGGCAGAGGCTTAAAATCACCACCGGAGCCACTAATCAGCAAATCACCACCACCATTCACCTCCTCACTTCACGGCGACACCACCACCACCCTCCCCGTTACTGTTAGACACCGGAAATATTCAGCCGAAGCTCCACGCGCAACCCACCCCTGCGCGTGCATCTCACGCGCCACCACCGGTCTTCAGATTCGCCGGAAACCACCACCATCATGCTCGGTCACTTCTCTGATTTCCATTTCTGCAGTTTTCATGGTCCAATGTGCTTGTTTCGCCATGTTTTTTGCCTTCCATCAGATTTGAAGGTTTTAAATAGTATATATAAACATATATATATATATTCTTTGTTTTATTCCTTTTAAAGAAAAAGGCAGTCAGATCTAGACTTAAAAAAGGAAAAGACAGTCAAACCTAGACTTTTATAAAATAAAAAAAAAGTCAGTCCAAAAAAAAAAAAAAAATGGACGAAAATAGGAAGATGTAATTCCCCTGTCTTTCCTTTACAATTCCATTTTTTTTGTTTTGTTTTGTTCCCTTGCCCCAACCTTTCTTTTCTTCTTTTTTTTATCATGGATTCCTCTTCCACTGAAACCTCTAAAGGGGTTACCTCAAATGAACCCACATCCGAAATTAAGGTTGTCGTTCCCACTTTTTCTGGTACCCCAATTATTACTACGCGCAAACTCAACGGTCGTAATTCCACTCAATGGGCTTCTTCTGTCAAATTATGGTTTCGGGGGCAAGGACTTGCACGGTACTTGACTGACAATCCACCTCAAATTTCTTCAGACAAGTTGGAACTATGGGATCAAGCAGATGCCCAACTTACCAGCTTGTTACTTCAATCCATTGAACCAGCATTACATTTCATCTTTGCAGACGTTCAGTCTTGCAAGCGTCTTTGGACAATGGCACAACAGATGTATACCAGTAACGTTAGTCGCATTTATGATGTGATTAATGATCTTTGGAACATTCAACTTGATGAAGGCGGTCTCCCTATTTATTTTGGTCGATACTAGCGCGCTCTGGCGGAGTATAATGAGATATTCCCTCCTGACACTGATATTAATCGTCGACAACGAGAGCAACTCTTTGTTGTCCTTATGCTTCGTGGCCTTCCACCTCCTTATCACTCAGTTCGCTCACAAATCTTGTCTGGCTCTTCACTTCCATCAATGCCTGAAGTGTATGCTACCCTCAACCGTGCATCTATCACTCCTGACTCTCAACACAATGATGATGCAGCTGCCCTTCTCACCCAGACGATTGGTCGTCCTGATGGAACATCTCGTGGAGGCCGAGGAAGAGGTCGTGGTCGAGGAAGTGGACGGTCGGACTCATCTTCTAGACCAAAGTGTACATATTGCAACAAGACAGGTCATATTCGCGACAAATGTTGGATCCTGCATGGTAAACCACCTGGTTATGCTAATGCTGCTCAAATTGATGTTGCTGATGCAAGTTCTACTGCAACTTCACCAAATAAGCCGCCCTCATATTCTCTCTCTGAAACTGAATACTCGCAGTTTCTTCAGTTCTAGGCTTCACAACAAATGTCTCAATCGTCCGTTGCCTCTCTTGCGCATGCCACCACTGCTACTGCCAATTTGTCTCACTCTTCTCATTCTGGTAAGTGGATCCTTGACTCCGGTGCTTCCGATCACATTAGCGGTAACTCCTCCTTACTCTCTAATCTTTGTTCTTCCACTTCATTTTCCCCCATTTCCCTTGCTGATGGTTCTTTCGCTCTTGTACATGGAGTAGGCATAGCAAATCCTACGTCTTCTCTTAAACTATCATCTGTCTTGCACCTTCCCACTTTTCCTTGCAATTTATTGTCCATTAGCAAGCTAACCAAACTCTTTAATTGTACCGTCCCCTTCACATCTAATTCTGTTATTATCCAGGATCTACAGACGGGCGCGCAGATTGGTACAGGACATCAATCTAACGGTCTTTACTACCTTGACACCCAACCATCACTTGCGTGCACAGTTGTTTCCACTGCTGAACTTATCCATAGTAGACTAGGCCATCCTTCCCTTTCCAATCTCAAAAAGATGGTCCCTAGCTTAAATAATGTTAGTAATGTTTTGTGTGAGTCTTGTCAATTAGGAAAGCACTCTCGTAGTTCCTTTCCTACACATCTCAATAAACGAGCTCGTGCCCCGTTTGAGTTAATTCACTCAGATATTTGGGGACCCAATCGTCATGTATCAAAGTTTGGTTTTCGGTACTTTGTTACCTTCATTGATGATTTCTCTCGTGTCATTTGGTTGTTTTTAATGAAAGATCGTTCTGAGATTTTCTCCATTTTTCAAAATTTTTGTGCTGAAATTCAAAATCAATTTGATACTACTATTCGCGTCTTACGCAATGATAATGCCAAAGAGTATTTCTCTTCTGTCTTTTCCACATTCTTGTCCTCTAAAGGTATCATTCATCAATCTTCTTGCGTTTATACTCCACAACAAAATGGGGTTGCTGAACTTAAGAATCGCCATCGAATTGAGACTGATCGCACACTTCTTCTTCATATGAATGTTCCAATTCGTTTTTGGGACGATGCTGTCCTCACTGCATGTTATCTTATCAACCGCATGCCGTCTTCTATCCTCAATGACCAAATCCCTTTCTCTGTCCTCTTTCCTCGTCAATCCATCTACCTTTTACCATTACGCGTCTTAGGATGTGTATGTTTTGTTCATAATCTTGCTCCCGGCTCAAACAAATTCAGCCCTCGCTCAATCAAGTGTATCTTCCTTGGGTATGCTCGACACCAAAAAGGCTATCGTTGCTACTCACCAGAGTTGGATAAATTTTTTGTGTGTGCTGATGTAACATTTTTTGAATCTAAATCATATTTTGCTCATCCATCCCATCCATCTAACACAATCATGGAAGATTTACCTCTCCCTGTTCCATTTTTTGATCCTCCTGCGGATCCTACATCATCTACTTGCCCAACATCACCAGATCCTCTCCTCTCTCGTCTGGATCATCCGGATCTAAAGACATATCGACGACGTCCTCGACAACCACCAATTGTTGAAGATTATGTACCATCTGCTTCGCCCGCTCCAGATCCGGTGCCTGATTCTTTAGTCTCTGATTTGGATGTCCCTATTGCTCTTCGGAAAAGTAAGCGTACTTGTACCACTAAACACCCCATTGTTAATTTTGTCTCATATCATGCTATATCTCCACCCTACGCATCCTTTCTTGTTTCTCTTTCCTCTGTCTCTGTTCCTCATACTGTCTCGGAAGCACTTGCTCACCCTGGTTGGCATGCGGCTATGATTGAGGAAATGTCTGCCTTACAATCAAATGGTATATGGGAATTGGTTGATCTACCTGAAGGTAAATCTGTTGTGGGTTGTCGGTGGATCTATGCACTCAAATGTTCTCCTGATGGTCAAGTGGATAGATTGAAAGCTCGTTTAGTTGCAAAAGGATACACTCAGGTTTATGGAGTTGACTATGATGACATATTTTCTCCGGTTGCTAAGCTTCCTTCTGTTCGGCTATTTATGGCACTGGCAGCAATATTTCAATGGCCGCTTCAACAACTTGACATTAAAAATGCTTTTCTAAATGGTGAGCTCAAGGAAGAAGTCTATATGGAGCAACCACCAGGGTTTGTTGCTCAGGGGGAGTCACATAAGGTGTGTCGATTGAAAAAGTCTTTATATGGATTGAAGCAGTCCCCTCGAGCATGGTTTGGCCAATTTAGTGAAGTTGTCATTGAGTTTGGACTTACACGGTGTGGAGTTGATCACTCAGTCTTCTATAGACATTCTGTTGGTAAACGTCTGTTACTAATTGTTTATGTTGACGATATTATTATAACTGGGGATGACACAGCAGGTATACAAGACCTAAAATCCTTTTTGCATAAACAGTTTCAAACAAAAGATTTGGGAGAGTTACACTATTTCCTCGGTATTGAAGTTGCACGGTCTAATCAGGGGATCTTTATCTCTCAACGCAAGTATACACTCGATATGTTGGAAGAAACAGGGATGCTTGGCTCAAGACCTTGTGACTCACCAATGGATCCAAATGTGAAACTCGTACCTAATGAGGGGGAGCCAATTTCAGACCCAGGACAATATAGAAGATTAGTTGGGAAACTCAATTACCTCACTGTGACCCGTCCTGACATCTCATTTGCTGTTAGTGTTGTCAGTCAGTTTCTAAATTCACCTCGAGAAAATCATTGGAATGCAGTTATTCGTATTCTTCGGTATCTCAAGAATGCCCCAGGAAAAGGAATATTATATAAGAACAGCGGACACACAAAAATTGTTGGTTATTCCGATGCAGATTGGGCTGGATGTCCTGATGATAGACGATCTACTTCTGGATATTGTGTTTTCATTGGAGGAAATCTTATATCATGGAAAAGCAAGAAACAAACTGTTGTTGCTCGTTCCAGCGCAGAGTCTGAATACCGAGCTATGGGTATAGCCATATGTGAACTGATATGGGTCAAACACTTGGTTAAAGAAACTGGGATTGACTGCTCTCAACCGATGACATTAATTTGTGATAATCAGGCAGCAATGCACATTGCATCAAACCCAGTGTTTCATGAGCGGACTAAACACATTGAGATTGATTGTCATTTTGTGAGAAGTAAAGTGTTAGCTAAAGAGATTGTTACTTCACATGTCAGTTCAAATGATCAATTAGCTGATATCTTTACTAAACCTTTAAGAGGTCCTCAGCTTGAATATATTTGTAACAAGTTGGGCACATATGATATATATGCTCCAGCTTGAGGGGGAGTGTTGAAAGTATTCTTTACAGATGTATGTATGCTTTACAGATTGTTTGTGTTGAGCTGTGTGTGTGTTTTACAGATGTGTATCACTTCTTTATTGTTGCTTTTCTTGTATCACTGCCCTATAAATCAAGGGCCTATTCTTGCTAATGAATCAGGACATTCTCTTCTACAATGTCTCTCCTTCTCTTTTACTGTTAACAGTTCGTAAGCTTTTATCTTGCTATGATTTTGATTTAACTGGTTGAAATGAAAGGATTTTTCATCTTGTATTTTGCTTTGACAAAGGTTCAGAAAACCTGAAGTTCCATTTTATAACCAGTTTGTGTTTGGTGCAGAATAGGCCAAAATAAATCGTGAACTCTTATTGGAAGACTATTGTTTTTAACACCTCCTTTTGCATGTGACCCGGCATTGACTGGAAAGGATTAAGGAACCAAGAACCAGAAGTAATGTCAACTATTTGTTGATCTTAGATGAGCTAGCCTGGATTAAAAATTGATGCCACCAGACACCATGAATAGACATCAAAAAGCTAGTTCAAATGATGGTATCCTTGGCAGAGATGAGAAGAGACTAGAGGTCACATGGGGGAACTGAACTAGAACCTAAGGCCCAGCTTGCCCATGACTAAACATCTGACCTTCCACATGAAACCAATTGGCACTGAGTGGGAGTAGCATGAGAATTTCAATTAATCCCTTGGAAACTCTTGCTATTTCAATGTCGAGTACTACTATTTAGTGCAAGTCTTCTACAGTTCCCGTCCATGGAATAATAGTTTTCTCTTTTACTATGGAATAACTGTTTTCTCTTTCACTACGGAATTATAGTCTTCTCTTTTGTTTTCCCAAACCCTATAGTATGTAGCTGCCACAGATCCATCTCTTTCACTGGGATGGTGATGGCGGCATCCAGGATTAGATTATTAGCCTTCCTTCTTCTACTTTGTCCCTTAATATTTTTACTTCCCCTGACCTTCTAGACACAATAGTATTGCTGCTTTCCCCTATGGAGGATTAAAAGTGCTTTTCTTTTGGACCAGACATGTTTTGCCTAACTTTATAAGTTCATGGACTAACTTTCTTAGTGATCTATACTTCTATACCTAGGCATGGATCAAAGTTATAGCGAGTAGATCTTTTTGCAATCCTTTCGTAATCATGTCATGCCTTCTTAGCATTTTTAACAATGTTTACTTTACCATCAAAAAAAGGAAAGAATCAGCTTTTCTCATAACTAATCATTTCTGACATGAGCTCTTGTTGGTACAGGTAATTGCTCTATATCTTCGGTCAAACCTAAACCACAAGGACAGAGCTGAGAACAATGGACATTCTGAAGAAACTTCCCCTGAAGAATCATGTGGTATGCATTTCTCTGCTTACATTTCTTTATTCAGTTGGTTTTCTTCTGCTGCTAATTTACATCTTAACCGATGAGATCGCACCTGATATTAGAACATGCTTTCAATTGTAATGCCTATTATGCTTGTCAATAAGAGTTATGGCCTGCTTTGAATTGTAACCTTGATTGTGAAGTTGGGATCAACTAATGAATTTCTAGTACTTATTTCCTATCTTTCCTTTTCCCAGTCTTTACACATAAATTCTTGTCCACAGGAGGCGAAATAGACTATGTGAAAATACTCAATAGAGTTCTTCCCAGTGATATTAGGGTTATGGGTTGGTCTCCTGCTCCAATAAATTTCAGTGCGAGGTTTGTATGGCTTTCATATCTCTAGACTTTTTGGTAGGCTATATGGATTCTTTTCTCAAAGCCTCATCTGCTTTCAACAGTCAACTGGCGATGATTTGAAGGATATGTATTTTGGGGAAGACTGACATAAAGTTTGAGAATATGGTTCTTGTTCTAATTGTTCGCTTCTATTTGTTCTTATGATAGTTTTTCACGATTGAGTGGTCTAATCTGATATCATGTGAAGCAATATAGTTCTTTGAGAAGTTCTGTTTGAAAAACAGGAACCTCCATGAACAGGCAATATATCTTGCAAGAATGTACCTGAGCATCCCTGGATGAGGATGATTTTATTACTCCGCCCAGGAGAAAGATATATTTTTCAGTTAATTCCAATATATTCTCACCTCCCAGATAGTTAAAGCTTTAGGATATCTTCCCAAACTCCAGCGAACTTAAGCAATAGTAATCTCACTGAGGGATATTAGATTGTGACGTAATTTAGTTAGTTAATTTTCACTTTTTTATTTAGTTTAATTTGATATTTCTAACATTTGCAGGTTTAGTTGTTTGAGCAGAATGTACAAGTACTTCTTTTGGAGAGAAAATCTAAATATAATGGTAAACATACCTTGCTTCATATATTCTGGTATCAAGAGAAGGGGATAAAAACCAAAAGAAAAAGGAAAGGAGGGAAAACTTGACCTTGGATACTGTTCGTGTGCTTTAAGGTTCTGAAGTAGTTCTGTTTTAAATGTCTCTCTAGGCAATGGAGACTGCTGGTAGGGAGTTCACTGGAGAACATGATTTTAGAAATTTTTGCAAGATGGATGCAGCTAATGTGCACAACTATAGGCGGTGTATCACGTTATTCGAAATTTTTCCTTGCAATGAAAGGTATTGTTCGGACCTTTAAGTTAAAAATTTAACATCTACGACAGTTAATGTTTTACTTTCTTATCCAGTCTTATCATTTGCGATAAATGTTTGACATATTGATTAAAAACCGTTAGTGTTGAATGACAATGATGAAAGAAAGGGAAGTTCTATATAAAAGTTCTTATCAGACTATGTGCTTTGCTGCTTTGCGACCAATGCTGTTTTGGAAAGTAAAGGAAAAGATTAAATTTAAGGCTCCTACCGCTGTAACTTCAAGGTGTCACTTGCCCTGTATAGCAGATTCAAATCCCCAACAAAAGGTTAGCATGAAATTTACATTGTTTAAACAACCAGATCTTGGCTTGCAGACAAAGAAGTGATGTATTTAGCTAAAGCTGTGGCAGAACTCAAGCTAAGTAGAAGTTAGGCGAACCTAAACACTTCTCTGGGGCTTCGTGTGACCTACTTTCTTAGAATGGGTTTTCCATCATCTTATAATTCGATGGAAGCTTCAGACAAATTTAACATGTAATTGTGTGTTGGAATTTTATGTATGATTTGCTTGAATCTCAAACTCTTAAGATAAAGACCACTCTTCTTCTTATGTGCCATTATTCATACGTCACAAATTTTCTAGTATTTTCCTGACCAAATGCCCCCTCAAGAAAGTATCTAAACTATTAACAGGAGAAAATATTCTGAGCACTTCATGACAATTCACAGTGGATTTGAGGAGGTATTGACAATTATTATGTGTCTATATTTTATGCCTGTTTGAATAACAAATATCCCGTCTTGCTTTCCTTTGATTGAACAATAGAAGCAATGTAAGATGCATTTTTTAGTGTGTTTTGAAAAATTTCCAATGAAAAATAGTTCTGTTCTTTTCATCTCTGGATTGTTCTTTTAATTGTTTATTTATTTATGCTTGGTAGTTTCAAATTTTGGTTATTCACTGAATGCAAGAGTTTATTGCTTTTGTAGCAAATGACTATCTATTTTCTAGTTCGAACGTTCCTTGTGAGGCTCTATATGATATGGGTCTGTGACTCCGTTTCCATTTCTCTTATTTATTGCTTCAGATTTGAAGATGATGAACTCTGGGTGATGAAAATCAAAGGTAGTGCTTTCCTGTGGCACCAGATTCGGTGCATGGTTGCCGTACTGTTTATGATTGGCCAGGGTCTTGAATCCCCTAATGTGAGTAAATTGATATTCTCATAGGTTAACTGGGGGCTTGTACCATGAATGTGGTTTTGTCTACGTACAGAAGGACTTTGTTGGTTCTAGATGTATAATCTTCTTTTGGCAAATATTTGGCCTTCAACTTGTTGAATGCTGTGAATATAGATACATTAATTTTAGACTGTAGTACTTAAGCCACTATTTGAGATGTTCACGAGCACGTCAACATGAAATCCAGACAAAAGGAGCTGTGGTGTTTACCCTCTCCCCACAACTCTCCAGATTAGCAAGTGTTGGTGGTTCGATTTTGTGTCAGGTTCTTATTTAGCGAGGTCTTTTCCTTTTTGATGTGAGCCTCTCTTGGTTATCAAGTTTTTCCCGTTTGGTTCTTTGATATCACCTTCCAGTATTTTCAGTATGTATTTGGATATCCATAGCACACCCTTTTGGTGCAATCTGCCACAAATCAGCCGAGCTGTCTTAACTGAAACAATGCCACTCAAATTTTGCTGATAAGTGGCCTTTATGGTGCTTAAAGTGACAGGCATCAGTTCAATTAATAAAGGGATGAGCTCCGCACAATATACGCATGAAGTTATCTGAGAAAATATAAATAATTGTAGAATTAAGTGTTATATGTTTGGTGGGTTATTCAAGATGACTTTTCTAATTCCCATGGCTTCATTTGTTGGCATATCTCAGCATCCACATACATTTGTTGGCATATCCCAGCATTCACATTCTCCAAGCGATTTAAGAATATGTTCCTTTTGCAATTATAGTTGAAAGCATTGATTTGAAAGTTCAATTTGTGGTGATAGATGACTAACTGTATATTTCGAATTTTAGGTGATAGATGAGTTACTCGATATAGAAAGGACGCCGAGGAAACCTCAATACAGAATGGCTCCAGAAATTCCACTGGTTCTTCAATCTTGTGAATTTGAAGGCCTCAAATTTATTTGCTCATCAGGTAACGAGCATTGAAACCTGCTCATCCCTTCACATTCTCTTTCTTTCTCATAAGTGACAACATTGTTTCCTAAAGAAGAGTAAATCCTAGCATTCAATGTATGTAGATCAAGCAGTATATGCCTATACAAGAGAGGAACTCTGCCAAAAGGCCATCCATTTATCCATACTAATGGGATGGACTTGTTACACCAAAAGAGAACCAAAACCATAAATTTATTTGCAATCATTCCATAAGGATTTTTAATACCCTTAAAACAATATAGTTTCATTCCTTCCATACTGCCCAGGTTAAGCACATTGAAGTCACCTTCCAAGCCTTGAAGTTCCTTTAACCTTTCAGCTGTGTCACATATCTTTTACCATTTGAGGCGTGGCCCAGTAAACACTAAATAAAACTGCAAAATTCATATTCTGAACACAAACTTGCAATGGAGGAGTGCCTATAGATTGGGGAAGACCCCGCTTCCAAGGTCTTCACCAGTTTCTTTGCACATATAGCATCAGCTGACATAGATCCTCCTCCTCCTCTGCCACAAAATATCAGCAATCATTAGAGCTCTCCATGAAAATAATGCTGCCCTTTTTGGGGCTCCAATAGATCAGATAGCTTTCTAGGAGAAATCTCTTACTCTTCTTTCAACAAGAGTGCATAGAATGATTAAATAGTAAGCCTCCCATATGATCTCCAACTCAATTTATTGAATCCTCCCCTGAACCTGTAGACCTGAATTTATGAAGCTTTTCCAGGAATTTCTGAGGAAGTTCAATTTCCCAGCCCTGCAACTGCCTTCGGAAAAGCCACATTCCAGAAAAATTTGTTTTAGAAAAGCAGCTGTTTCTGTGACACATGCTTGTTATGCTCAGCATTATCAAACAACTGTGGAAATTCCTCTTTTAAAACAGTGATTGTTAATCCTCTTTCACGACCCTTCTTAAGAGCATTACATATATTTGCCTACACCATATCAACATGTGCCAGAAATATCAATGTCTAATTTCATCAACCTACCTTTGCTTCATGGACTTGGGTATTGTGTTAATAGATCTATAACAGATTTCTCCTTTCCTTGTAATGTTGGCCTCTTTTTCAAGACAGTGATATATACTTAATTTTTGATTGTATACCCACTAATTCATATATTATTGTTTCTTTTGCTTCTCTTTTGGGGGAGGGGTGGAGGGGGGCACTGAGATCTGGACAGGTGACACCCCGCACCATTGTTTCATTAGTAATCCTCAAGCGGTGGTCTATTAACAATTTTTTAATCCGTTAATTGGTTGATGCTTTATGTTTCTATGGATTTGTATACAGATGCTCGGCAAGCTTTGCATGCACACTTGGAGAGCGAATGTCGGAGTTATAAACTCCAGGGTTCAATCTTTCAAGAGGCTTTGATGAGTTTGTCATCTATTGAAAATGGTATGTAATATATGGTGCCCCCTGCTCATATTCGTTTTCTTCTTTTCCCTCCGGTAATAGTTTCCCTTTTATTTTTCAGATGGCAGTCTACTTAATAACAGAACAAGAAAGAAAGAACCTTGTCATATTCCTCTCATGTCCCGACCAACTGAGCGTGAGTCCTATCATGCATCATCTTTCACTCTAGTCTGGGACCTTCAAATGGCTTTTGTCAAATGTGAACTTGCAATTGTTGAAGTGGAAAAATCAGAGGTCCTACTATATTGAATGTAAAAGTTTATTTGGGTAAAAGAAACATAATGCAAGGAACAAATTAGGTCAGACAAACTTCTGCAAAAATCCCCAACATTACATAAGGCCCCTCCGACCTAAACCCAAAAAAGAAAAGGAAAAGAAAGAAGTTTGGCCTCCTTGCCCTCATATCTTTTCAGCTCTGCTTGTTTTGCATGCAAGTTTGCCATGATAATATGCAGTTTATATGTGTTTCTGTTGTCTAAATTAACTAGACTTGTTGAGAAAGAACATTTTATTACCATCAACTGATGGACAGGGAGAAAAATGAAGAAAAAGAAAAAATAGTAAACAGCAGTAACTTTATGGGTGAACTGCATCTCCCCCTGTGGTTTTCTGTATATGCATAACACCCCCTTGTGGTACAAAAACTACCAAACACATCCCTTGTAGTTTGTTAAACAAAGCGTAATTCCGCCCTCCATTAAAAAATCCGTCTATTTTAACGGAGGGTGTACTTCACACGCGTCACATGCAATTGTTCATATTTTTTGCTTAAATAGATTATTTTTTTTGACAAAAATACCCTTATTAAGATATATATTCTTTTTTTTTCCCCTTCTCTTTTTCATTTGTACAAGCAACAACTTTTGATGTCATGATATGGTATCATTTTTTTTTTATATACTTTTACTGTCTCATTTACATTAATGGACAGAAATGGAAGGGCGGGGGAGGTGAAGGGAGGTAAGGAGGTGGAGGGAGAGAGGCAGAGGTCCAAAAATCTATTGCTTGAAACAACAGTATTTGAGAATCAATGTGGACGTAAAGTACTGACATTGGAAAATGGCCAAAACAAATTTTATCCTTGTGTGGGGTTTTTGTTGGGACAAAATCGTAGAATATAGCTTGTGCTCTCTTCATGACCAACACAGCCACGAGGAAAAGATGTCAGTCAGTATGTAGGTAGTGACCATATGTTGTTTAAGAACTGCGCCCCATCCCCTATTTGATGGACTAAGGCTGGAAATGCATTGCATTCCAAGCGAGATGTCCAAGATAAAAGGAACGAGGGGAAGAATTGACGCTGACACGCCGGAGTTGGCTGCTGGCACAACAGGGTGCCCACGAAGTAAATTTTTGCGGTGTAGAAATTTGTTTTCTACATGGTTTGGTGAAATTTGAAATGACAGAAAATCAGAATGGAAAGATTCAGAAGAATTCAGTAGTACTATTGCATTTGCATCTAGCAGCATTTACAATGGTAAAAGGCACACTTGTTAAAATGGTTAATCTCATTTTCTTCGTTATCTTTTCAATTTTTCATTATTGTGCTCCAGGATGACATAATTACTTAGCATTCTTTCATGAGAAAACCTGCGTTCTCGTGTTTGATAAACGTAGTCATACTTTCAGTCATATCATTGTCTAGTACCGCTGCTGCCTCTTATTATTTTAACATGATTTAGAAACGGGCTGTATTTTTATGAACATTTTCCCATCTTGGCATATTGCCATGTGATGCTATTTATCTTTTTATGGCTTCTAATTCTGGAAATTTTTCCAGCATCATACGAGGAGCGGCGGATGAAATTCAACGCAGGAGTTGGAACACAAAAATGTTAGTTCATTTGCCCTTTTCCTCATTCAGTCTAGGCGGAAAACTATTCGGACATCCTTTCCCCTATTCTTTTATTTCCCCTCCCCCAACTTCCCCTTTCCCTTTCCCTTTATTTTGCTGTTGTGTGTTAAATTAGCTCACAATTAGTCATATTCTACAATATCTATGATATGTTAATTTGTCATGTGCTGCTGTATTGCGTGGTTCGCCATTACTGCAATTGTCTCTGCTGTATAATAAAATGATTATTTCAAAATCCTTTCAATCGACTCGTCATGTAGTATTTGTCAGTTTTGTCTTGTGCAGTTTCATTTAACAGCATACGCCAATGTAGGTTTTAATGCTGTTCTCTCTTTCTTACATTCATGATTTTTGCAATTGTTTTTGCTGTACAATAACATGGTGTTTCAAAATCTCCACTATTACTGCACCATGGTATGGTATCTTTTGTTTTCTTGAAAAAAGAAGGGGCGTGCTATATCCAAATTATATGAAATTTAGTAAATATCGTAAAGGCACGTATGGTAGGGGTTGCAAACCAGATGGTATAGAACTTGGTTTTGGAGGATATGGAACTAAAAGTCTTAAGAGTTGGTTGTCTTTTTATATCGAGCCATTGAAGCAACGCGTTGGGTTATAATTTGACATTTCATATACTCTTCCTATTTCAACATGGAGTGTTAATACTGTCTTTCAAAGACAGCAGAATCTGTTATGCACAGCAGAGGTGTGTAAAGCACATCTTGCCCTAGATCATGGGTAGATGAAGACTGAATCAGCAAGTTATGGACATGACTGAGTCTGGCGAACAAAGGGAAATTGAAGAACGCGAACAAACTTTTCCTTCAAACTTCTGATTTTCTTGATTTTGCTTATTTAACGGAGGAGACGGTTCTCAACTGTCGTGAAATTCAAAAATCCTATTTTGTCCTGTGTATCTATGTGCACGGTCCAACATCTCTTAATGTTGTTGGTACGTAATTGAGCGGTTATATTTCTCTAGCTTAAACCTTCTCTCACAATTATCGAGGCCCCCAATCTACACCAAAGAACAAAGGCAAATAAAAACAACCAACATGTTCTAAAAGAGACTCAATCATGCATCAGCCCCCTTGAATGATCATCTTATTAAACATGCGTATACAATGTCGTCAATCATGCACTCTCTTGACCTTGTTTCTCATTTTGGCTACACAATAGTTGGGGCCTCTTTGCTATTATACCAGCTATTTCCCGCATAGTAATCTTCTTGACAAACCCCACCATAAACCCATTATGTTGGTGTGAAAAGCAGAGCCAAGATGTCATGCTGGCCATGAATTAATGATAACGTTCATGTGATGAGCACCAAAAAAGAGAGAAAATAGAATGAATGATAACGTGCATTGCAATCACCACCTAGACCATACCACGCATGCAATTGAGAGCGACCACTATAGTTTTATCCCATTCAACTTCAAGAGAAAGGAAAAATGTTGGAAATGATAGTTATTTTTTTTTAAAAAAAATTAAAATTTGTTTTTATTATCTAAAATTAGTTAATTTAATTCTTATTATTTTTTTTAAAAAAATAAAATCATCTCTATTATTCAAAATTAATCAATTTAGTTTTTATTATTTTTCAAAAATTTCAATTTAATTCCAAATAGAAGTCACATACATGGATTAAATTGAATTTTTTAACAAAATATAAGGATTAAATTAATTTTTTTTTTGAAAAATAATAAGAATTAAATTGACTAATTTTAAATAATAAGGATGTTTGACTTTTTTTTGAAAAATAATAGAGATTAAATTAACTTATTTTGAATAATAAAAATAAATTTAAAATTTTAGTAAAATAATAGAACCATTTGTCAAATTAACTAATTTTGCACACACGACACTCTGTTTTGAACGTGCTACCAACATATGTCCCTCACAAAAAAATTTAAGCTACAGTCCTTGGCTCAAAGTCAGTATCCGTTTACAATAATCTTGAATGACAATAATAATAAAGAAAATAATAACAATAATAATAAAGAAAGAAAAAAAAACATGTTTACCTCAAGCAATGGAAAAAGGTTCATTGAAATTTTTAGGATAAAATACTTTCAATTTTAATAGCGATTGAATTGAACGAACTTTCATTGCACCAAATTTTCCAAGTAACCTTATCAAGAATATTAATGAAACGATACTCTTTTTTATTGGTCAAAGGCACAAGAAATAATTCAATACTTTGATTATAAATCAAAAGGGTCTTTCACATATAAATTTGGAAACAGATCAACAATTAATTTTAACTCAAAAACCGCAATTGTCGCGTGCCTAAGATAACGATTAACGGGCTTCTCTTTAAACCTGCAAAAGTTCTTCCTTATCTATGAAATGACCCCAAAGGTCACCCTTAATTACGATAACAGCCCCAATCAAATTAATAATAACTGAATCAGAAAATTCGGCCATTACAGGAACAAAGTATAAACTGTTTTATGTTTGAAGCTGGGAAATTTTGCGCAAATGGTTTTAAATTCATTTTTATTATTCAAAATTAATTAATTTAGTTTTTATTATTTTTTAAAAAATTTAAATTCATTCATATTTTTCAAAATTAGTCAATTTAATCTCTATTATTTCTTAAATTTTCAATTTGTCCCTGCCAAATTGGCGAAATTAAAATATTTTGAGGAACAATAGGGACTAAATTAATTTTTTTTCATAAAATAATAGGAATTAAATTGGCTAATTTTGAATATTAGGGACGAATTTAATTTTTTTTTGAAAAATAAGAGAGACTAAATTAACTAATTTTGAATAACATTGACAATTTAAAATTTTGGGGAAAATAATAAGAACTTTTTGTGCAATTTTCCCTTTGGAGCTTGTCTATATGCATCAAAACCCCGCGATATAGACCACTGCGAATTTGTTTTAATGGTATGGTTCTTACTTTGTGCGCAAGAGATCCCAAGATTAATTTTCAGCAAGTATAACATTCTTTGTATGTGATGTAATATTATATTAGGTCTCCCTTTAAATAGTAAAAAAAAAACTCCGACATACAATACAAATGTTCTAGCAAAATAAACAGAAAAAAGGAGCATAATTTAAGAGAAACTCACTCATTGAATATGTTATAGGCTTTATTTGATCTAACTATAAAATTTTAGTTTTTGGACTTTTAGAAATTTTGAGGGCCATGTTGGTTTTAAAAAATATAAATGAATATATTTGAGGGGGAAAACAAAAAGATATTAGCTTCTTGCATTATGTAAAAATATCTTTCCAAAAGCCTTTTTTATAAAAACCTCCAATTTCTGACTTTTTATTTTTATTTTTTTAGCTTTAATTTTTATCCAAAAAATATTTTTAAGTGTTTAAAAGTTAGTGCGATAATAAGTGTTTGTTCATAAACGTATTAATTGTCTAATTTCTTCAATAGTCGATGACAATCAATGCATTTACTATTCAAGAAATTAATAAATTTAGACCGAGATGATAAATTGAAATTAAATTCTAACAATTAGATGGTTATCTAAAATATATATTTTTTGGGACAATGAATTGGAATTCTGAAGAAATTATAGATGAAAAAATGAAATCTTCCAATTTCTTAAAATGTAATATGGACAAGGATAGGAGGGGAGTATAAATCAACCAAAACTCACAATATTTTAATGTAGTTTGAAGATTTTTATTTGTTGGAAGGATAATAATGGGTAGCACTAAACTTTCAAGTTCCAATGCTTTGCTGGCCGGCAACATAATTCGCTAAAATAAAATAAAAAAGAAAGAAGAAAAACAGAAATAGACCAAAACAAAAATAAAGAAAAACCTGAACAAGGCTCGAAAGAGAGGGGTGCTTTTAGACACGGACTTTAGCTCGTGCCGTAACGTATTGGGTTAACTCTTTTAATAAGTTAACATTTTTTATTTAGTTGTTATCGTTAAGTTTAAAATATTGAACAAGTTATCAGTAATAAGTCAAAGGAAGGTAAAAATGAAGGCCAATCATCATGTTCCTTCCGTCCTGAGCGACAAGTGTGCTACAGAGGCAGGGATTAAAGGATTTGAATTTTCTTCTAGTCACTATTATTGGAGAGGATCCGAATCTGGGATTAAAGGTCACGACTTCCAGAGAGTGAACTAATTTATGTGCACAAAATTCATTCATGTCTCGTGTTCGAATTAATTAGTAATTTTTTTTTTTAAGTCAATCTTGATAAGCCTTATGACTAATTAATATAAATTATATTTCTTTTAAATAGTATCATATTAAGAAGTTTAACACCGTTAATGAGAGTTGGACCATTTTTAGTAATGTGACAAGTCAAATTTTGTTGCAATTACTTAAAATGTGTTTGAATAACATCTTTTTTTAACTGAGTATGACTTTGATTATTCCCGCAACCCATCAATTAAATAATCATAGATATATTTTAGTTAATGGACGTGTAGGTTTATTGAAATTAACTCTGTATCAATGGTTTAGTAGTAAAAAAAAAGTAGAAGTCAAGGAAAATAAAAAAGAAGTATAATTTTTTTAAAATGACATAAAAATTTAATTAATAGATCACAACTATTAAGTTATCTAATAAAACCCATCATCAATTTATAAATTTTATGGTATAACGATGCTCGTTACCATGCACCGATTATAAAATTTTCTTAATAGGCTCTCGCGAGGGAAACTCGGATCAAAACAACGCGCCTCCTCCTCTTCTTCTTTTTCTCTCTCTCTCTTCAAAATACAAAAACCAAATAGAGGTCTCATTTCTCTCTCTACCCCTGCACACACAGACACACACTCATATATATACACACACACACATATGTATGTATATGCTAAAGAAATGTTCTAGAGAGAAAAAGCTTTTAAGAAAATTGAAGTTAATTTGAAAGTAATATTACTAATTAAAAACATTTAGAAAAAAAAAAGAAACAAAAAAGAATTAAAGAAATGGAAGCGGCAATGGGATTAATGAGAAGAATGCCGCCGAAGCAGTCGGAGACGGCTCTCTCTGCTCTCCTCAGCCTCTTGCCTCACCACTCCTCTGATCTCCTCTCTCAAGTCGATCAGCCTCTCCAGGTATATATATATATGTGTGTGTGTGTGTGTGTGTGTGTGTGTTGTGCTGTGTGCTTGTGTATTTCTCGTTTATTAATTTTCCAAAAATTTTTTATTTTACAATTTTTGGAGAATTATGAAAGCTAGGTAGAGTTTGATTTATTTTTGACGTATTTTTTTTTTGTATCAATTATATTAATTGTGAGCTTTGTAAATTACGGTAAAATAAAAAGCTCTTGAAAACAGTGCACACACACACACACACATATATCAGTTACATTTTTGGATAATTATGAAACCTAGGCCGAGTTTATTTTTTATTTTTTATTTTTGTTAATTTTTTCTTGTATCAATTTATGAAGTATGAGAGTTTTTAATTATGATTAAAGCTAGATAGAGTTTGAAATTTTTTATCTATTTTTTTTCGTTTCTTTGTTTTCTCGATCTATTAATTTTTTTGTTACCTTTGCCGTTACATTTATGGAAGCTAGAAAGAGTTTGAGTATGTTTTAATCTACTATTTTGATTTTGTTTTTATCAATGTATGCAGCATGAGCCTTGTTAATTACGATAAAATGTGGCGCCTTCTTGTTATTTGAACAGCCAATAATAGGTTTTTGGGAAGGTAGGTGTACAGAACGTTAACTCGGTTCTTAAATAGGTCGTTTTTATAAGACTTGAACTCGAGATGAAGTAATACTGTAGAATAAGTTTCACATTGGTCAAAATTAGGTTAAATATTAGGGTATTGCAGTTTGGAATAATGAGAATTAAGCTCGCGAAGTTGTTAGGATTTTGAATTACAATTTTCTTGACCAAATATATGCATTCGTCAAATAAAATTTTCATTTTTCTACCTTTTCTTCTAATGTTATTTCGTGTCAGTTTATTAGGTGTGAGCGTTGTTAACTAGGATAGGTTGATAAAGGTTGTACTCAGTCAAATAACAGGGTTTTGGGTAAGTAGGTGTAGGTATACGTAATGTTATACACTGTTGCAATAAAGCAAATTTCAGATTATGAAGCCGAGAATAAGTAAAATGTAAATTAAGTAATGCTATGGTCAAATTAGGTTTACTATGAGGCTGTTGCAGTGTGAAATAACGAGAAACAAGATTTATTAATTATGATTTTCTTGAAGTTTTATAGTTTTCTTGTGTTGTTTGATCATTTTTCTGTGAATTCGATATTTAGTTACTTTTGCTACTTATTTTCATTTTACTGTCAATTCAGTTTAGCATAATATTCGTTGCTAGGTGAATAATTATAAGTACTTCCATAAGTTCATTTTACAAAGGGGGGAAAAGGAGGAGTTGTTTAATTTTCTGGAATTATTATTTATCAGTATTTTTCCATGCATCTGGAGCGTACAATTTGTACTTTTTATTCAAGTTGAGTTAGTGCTGATGTTTTGAGATGGAAAGAGCAGGTTTTGTGTGATGTCGACTGTGGAAAGGAGTTCATCTTGTGTGAATACAACAGAGATGCTGACTCTTACAGGTAACTGCCCTATGTAAATGTCACTTATTAAAAGAAGCAAAAACTAATGCTACATGTATATGTTTTCAGTAATTATTGTAGATGTCATACGTTCCAAAATGGTATAAGAATAAAATGCCTTTTGTAATTTTTTGCATGCTACATAATGCATCTTCAGCTGCAAGTAAGTGCTATATTGGCATTGAAAAAATGGTATATGTTGTTTAGATAGTGGTAGCATCTGAAAAGAGTTAAATATTCTCATGTCCTTTATGTCCTAAATTACATTTTTATATTTCTTGTCATGTTGTTCAAGGGTATAGAGTTTTAATACAACAGATAGATCAGTATTGTCCCTTCTCTATGTGAAGGGAAATGTTTTCTGCGACTTTTTTTGTTAAATGTTTCTATTTTACTTTGAAGGTCACCTTGGTCTAACAAATATCATCCACCTTTGGAAGATGGGCCTCTACCATCTGCAGAGTTAAGAAAACTTGAGATTGAAGCAAATGAAGTCTTTGCCATATATCGTGACCAGTGAGGTCCTTTACTTACCTCGTCCTTTGTCATTTCACCGATTATTTGTTCCATTGATAATCTTACTGCTTTTAGTTTCAGACAATTGAGGCATATATTTCATGAATTCTTGTTGTCGATGTATCAATTCTTACTGTAAAATGTATAACCAGCTACCCGTGTTGTACATTTGGTATGTGTGAGAACTAGTAGCATTTTGATTGATCAAAATTTCTTAGGTACTATGAAGGAGGTATTTCATCAGTGTATATGTGGGAAGATGATAATGAAGGGTTCGTAGCTTGCTTCTTAGTAAAGAAAGGTATTTCTCCTGAACTTGTTGAAGAAAAATTGCTGCTTTTCCTCTTTAGTCTTCTTTTCTCCTCATCCCACTACTAACTGAAATGATTCTTGAGGATGAAGATGGCCCGAAATCTGGACATGGTAGAAGAGGTAATTTGCAGGAGGGAGCTTGGGATGCGATACATGTAATTCAGGTAGATTTCTTCCACCAACATCTACTGCGTGTACATAGTTTCTTTTTGGTTTGTGGTTTGGGGGGGCGGGGGTCGAACTCATCTTTTCTCCTCTTTATTGTTCGTCTGTTTATCCGGTGATGGTCACTTGCAATTGCTGATTCTGTCTAGGTGGGACCGGAGGAGGAGGGAATGGCCCACTACTCTTTGACAAGTACAGTGATGCTGTCGTTGACCACAAATGATGAATCATCTGGCACCTTCAATTTATCAGGATCAATTAGAAGACAGGTACTCAGATATGATCCTGTAGTTCAATTGTGCTTGTTATGCGTAAAGCTAACTTGTAGTTGCACATACAATCTATTAGAAATGTGAGTCATATCTTGGAACTTTTTGATCCTTGCTGATCAAATCCAGAAATTTCGAAGTTTTTGTGAAATCATGTCAATTTTTGGGGTCTTTTATTCGGAAGTAATTTGTGGGATGCATTTTGTTTCCAAGTACCAGAAGTTCTTGGTTTCACATTGCAACATTCATGTGTCCTTTCTTTGTGTGATGTACTGATCTGGTGTTTGTTGCTTTTTGTCTTATAGATGAATATGGACCTCACTGTAGCAGAGGGTCACTTATGCAACATGGGAAGGATGATAGAAGAGATGGAGGGAAAACTCCGGAATTCACTAGATCACGTATGCCATTTAAGCAAGTCTGTTTACTAAATGTCGTTCCTGTTGCTGCATGAATTATTCGGTCTTTCTTTTTTCCAGAAAGATATGTTACAAACTCCAATCTATGCTATTATAAATTTAGTTCTTCAGCATTGTTATACAAAGATTCGGAAATTGAGTTGAAATCCGCCTGAAAATGCAGGTTTATTTCGGAAAGACAAAAGAAATGGTTTGTACTCTACGACCTCCAGCAGAGTTGGTTCAAATGAGGCTGCCTGATAGCTGAGATGTTTCGTATGATGGGCTACGAAGTTAATTATGTGATGTCTTCAGTCGATACCCAAGTATGTATAATTATGGTGATCAAGATGTTTGATTCATATGTTTGTGTGCAAATTTTGTGCAGAAACTTTGTTTTGGAACTGTAGAAACTACTTGGTCTGCGTCCTAGATGTCGAGATTGTTCTACCTTTGTAATGAATTTTCTTTCCGGAAATTGCGCGTCTACGTCCTGGATGTTGACATTGTTCTACCTTTATAATGAAATTTCTTTCTGGTAATGGTGCAAATCAAATTCTGTAGAAATTTAAGCGATTATATAAACAATGTAATCTCTATAAAAGATAGAATAAGTTGTTTGACGTTGTATCCCTGGAAAGGTTCCACAAATTGTGACATAAGTGAATGATTTCATGAAGGGCCTTCTTATATACGCTCAAAAGGATGGTAGAGTCCTAACAAAATAGACACGTGTCACCATCAGTTATGGTACATACTGTTGAGTGTTAGTAAGTAATTTATGTTTCATGAGCATGTCACTTTTCTCTGAGCAGAAGGTTTGGTAAATAGTGCAATACTTTTTCGTGAATTTCGTCTATTTTGGACAACACTTTTATTCGATAACCAGATGATCCGACTAAGACATAGAGGTGGACCTACATGTCCACACAAAAGTGGACCATCCGATCCTCCCATATGGAAGACTTTTGCCGTTTATTTTGTAGACGCTAGTGGAAATGACATTCAGCTATTTATTAGACCATGCCTATAAAACTGTAGCAACATTCTGTAGTAAGGGGTGCATAGATCATGTTTCTGCCGCATACTCTTAGAGGTAGGCAAATCTCAGCAAAATGAACTCACAATCCTACTCATCTCAGATGTAAATTTTGATGCATAACCATTGTTTGCAGAAACTCATTTGACAAAGGACTGAATGTAATCTAAATTCTTGTAGAGACTTGAGACAATCCGTTCCCTCAAAATCCAAATTTCACAGGTTTTACAATCCAACAATTTTGAGAAGAAAGAAAACCCTCTTTTCTTAGTAGCACTCCACTTAGAGTAAAACTAGGCGGACTAGCTCGAAAACAAGAAAGCGTGAATCAACTCAGAATTAAGACAATATAGTGCGTGGACTCATACGCTTGTGGAGGTGACACCCCACATATACATCAAGTTTGGACGTTTTAAAGAATTTCTTTTCATCTCATATTAAACGCTTGCGTTATTTAAGTAATTCTATTAGATAGAAATATAAATTACTATGACAAATTCAAACCAAATACAATCTCACATATTTTTTGTCAAATCAATTCACAAAAAAATCACTTCGATGACTATAACCAATATAAATTTTCAAAAAATAACTAATTAAATCGATTTTGTATCAAACCACTCTAAAAATTTAAACCTAACAAGATTTAACATCATTTAGGATATCTCCAATGAGAGATACTATTCAAAAAAAATTACTATTTTTGATAATTTTTAGAAATCGGGTCTCTAAATTTAGAGCTAAAATACATGAGGTCCACACAATTTTAGAGATTTATACCAAAATAGAGACCAAATTATTTTTTGGATCTCTAAATTTAGAGCTAAAAAAGTAAATTGGGTCTCTATTTTAACTCAAATCTCTAAAATTGTGTAGGTCCTATGTATTTTGGCTCTAAATTTAGAGACCCGTTCTTTAAAAATTATCAAAAATGGTATGTTTTTGTGAATAGTATCTCCCATTAGAAGTTTACCACCCCTCCAATAGTAAAATCCTTTTTATTATTATTATTATAAGGAGGCTAAATCCTATTTTAACACACCCACAAGTTGAGTGAAATGGCCAGTATCAACCTATTATAATCAAAAATTCGTAGTTCAAACTATAATTTCGACCTCTATTGTATTAAATAAAAGAAAACATATTTCAACCTGCAACCACATTATAGGGGACATCATATCCCCTTATCCATATCTAATAACTCGCACAAACATGCCAATACATGCTCAATATTGTTACTCCTCAAAAATTGACTCATCCCATAATTTAAAGTTTAATCTGCATATTTATTCGCTTCCTAATAAATAAATACCACCCAAAACCCCAACTTGCTTTCTCAAGGTAATTTGGCAATCCTCAATCATGGTTTAAAATCTTGAATTGTAAAACAAATGGCTTTAAGACCAACACAACCCAAAAACATCACTTTTTCTCACATTTTGCATGGCATATGTGGAGTCCCTCTTACCCAAATGCACCAACCTTTCCCATATCAAACAACTCCAAGCCCACCTCATAGCCACCGGCCTTTTCCCCCACCATCCCTCCCCTTCCACACTTCTAGACTTCTGCGCCGCCTCGTCTGTCGGGAGCCTCCCATTGGCCACCCGAATATTCCACCACATCCCCCATCCCGGCCCCTATACCAACGACTGGAACGCCATTATTCGTGGCTACTCACACAGCAACCAGCCTTTTAACGCGGTTACGTTGTATCTTTGCATGACACGTGTCGCGTGCAAACCTGACGCGCTCACCTGCTCGTTTACTCTAAAAGGGTGCGCGAGGGCTCTCGCGCGCTTAGAGAGCGCGCAAATCCACGCACATGTAATCAAGTTCGGGTTCGGACACGATGTTTTGTTGCAGACTACGTTACTTGATGCGTACGCAAAGTGTGGCGAGTTGGGTAATGCGCATAAACTGTTCGATGAAATGCTTTGCAGAGATATTGCGAGTTGGAACGCTTTGATCTCGGGTTTGGCACAAGGGAATCGACCCCACGACGCGCTAAGACTCTTCAAGAAAATGAGGAGTGAAAATATGAAGCCTAATGAGGTTACAGTCCTTGGCGCATTATCCGCGTGCGCGCAGTTGGGAGCGATCAAAGAAGGCGAAAAAGTTCATGAATATATAAGGTTAAGGGGTTTAGATGATAATGTGATTGTATGTAATGCAATTATAGATATGTATGCAAAATGTGGACTTGTTGAAAAAGCGTGTGAAACGTTTGAGAGAATGGAATGTAGGAAGAATATTATTACATGGAATACGATGATCATGGCTTTGGCAATGCACGGGGAGGGAGGGAAAGCGTTGGAGCTTTTCTGGAGGATGGGGAGAGAAGGCGTGGTGGCGGATAGCGTGAGTTATTTAGCCGCGTTGTGTGCTTGTAACCATGCGGGGATGGTGGAAGAAGGGTTGAGGTTTTTCGAGGAAATGGAGGAGCGCGGAGTGACTAAAAATGTGAAGCATTATGGCAGTGTGGTGGATTTGTTGGGGAGGGCGGGGAGGTTAAAGGAGGCGTATGGGCTAATTGAGTCGATGCCAATGGCGCCGGATGTAGTGCTATGGCAAACTTTACTAGGAGCTTGTAAGACTTATGGAGATGTGGAGATGGCTGAGAAGGCGTCCTTGAGGCTTATCGAGATGGGGTCGAGTAGTTGTGGCGATTTTGTTCTGTTGTCGAACATCTACGCCGCGCAAGGGAGGTGGAAAGATGTAGGGAGGGTGAGGGAGGCAATGAAAACCAGAGATGTGAAAAAGGTTCCCGGGTTTAGTTACACAGAAGTTAATAATGTGATATACAAGTTTGTTAATGGTGATCAAAGCCATGTGAAATGGAGAGAGATTTATCAGAAGCTTGATGAAATCAGGTTTAGGATTAGAGAGTATGGTTATGTGCCAGAGACTAATTATGTGTTACATGATATAGGGCAAGAGGAGAAGGAGAATGCATTGAGCTTTCATAGTGAGAAGTTGGCTGTGGCTTTTGGATTGATTAGTACAAGTGATGGTACACCTATCAGTGTGAATAAGAATCTGAGAATATGTGGAGATTGTCATGAGGTGATTAAGCTTATTTCTAAGGTTTATGATAGGGAGATTATTGTCAGAGATCGTACCCGGTTTCACAGAATCAAAGATGGATCTTGTTCTTGTAGAGATTATTGGTGAAGATGATGAGCACCGAACTTCTTAATAACATTATTAACTAGAAATGCATTTTTGAGCATTTGACTCTGTACCATTGAAGGGTTTAGTCGTGCACTTGAAAGATAGTCTGTAAAGACATGCCTCCGCTTATCCCCGTCAATCATGAGGAAAGGAATAATCATAAGGCTGCATATATCTACTTTCCGTGACTATCAGTGCGAACAAAATCTCAGAATATGTGGAGATTTTCAGGAGGTGATTACATTTATTTCAATTTTTGTGATAGGAAGATCGTTGTAGATCGTACGCAGTTTCACAGATTTAAAGATGGATCTTCTTCTTGCACAGATTTGTAAACAATTTTTGTTGTACTAGTAACATTCTTGTACTGGATAGAAATGTCCGAATTAGCATATGCACTATTGCGTTGAAGGAATAATCATAAGGCTGCTTATATCAATCTTCTGTGACTGTCAAGTGAATTCTATCTCAGAATGTGTAGAGATTGTCATGAGGTGATTAAGCTTATTTCAAAGGTTTACGATAAGGAGATTATTGTCAGAGATCGTACCCGATTTCATAGATTTAAAGATGGATCTTGTTCTTGCAGAAATTATTGGTGAAGATGATGATGGATTAGTAGAGAAGTGTACAATTTTGTTGTAATCCTTACATTCTTGTACTGGAAAGAAATATCTGAATTGTGTTGTTGAAGGAATAATCATAAGGTTGCGTATATCTACCTTCTCTGACTATCGATGTGAGCAAGAATCTTAGAATATGTGAAGATTGTCGTGAGGTGATTAAACTTATTTCAATGGTTTATGATAAGGAGATTATTGTCAGAGATCATACGCGACTTCACATATTCAAAAATAGATCTTGTTCTTGCAGAGATCATATGTGCTACTGCTTCGCCCAGCTCCTATGCCTACCACGAACTTGAATCATCACATGGCTGCTAAAAAGGTGATGTTACATTAGTACAGAAGTGTGCAATCTTGTTGTAATCCTATGAAAGAAATGTGAGGATTAGCCCATGCATAATTGGGTTGAAGGAATATGAAAGCATACATCAATTATGCCATTTCTTGCTTCTGCCATCTTCATCTTATTGTGTAATGCTGAACTCTACTCCATTCTTTTCCAGAAATACGTATTTGAGTCGTGGACATAATGATCATTATGCAAGAAAATGGTAATGCAGTGAAACAAAAAGGAAAAATTTAGAACAAGAGCGACTTTCTTCTTGTCATAATTGGGAATGAGCAAGTAGGGGGTTACAAGTAAAAGAGGTAGCCAAACTTACCGCAATTGCAGGAATATGTTGACTTTCTTTCATTTTAATTATGATAAGTGAATGCAGCTTCATTTAGTACGAAATCACTTCACACCTCACGGTCCTTGCACCTCTCACCTAATTTTCCATGGTAGGGCTCTTTGATTTTCTCCTGTCCACAACAAGCACTTTGATTTCACAAAAGGGTCACTCTTGTTGTCAAAACAACTGTTGCATCAAAAACTATACATGCAACATTGTTGTGATCCTATAGCTGCAAAAGAGTTGGGCAACTAGAACTGCATTTCACCATAAGCTTGACCCTTTTTTATTAATTCTTTGTACCCCAAAGTGGGTCTAATCTTTCCTGGATCCTGCAAATAGTAGGAGGGTCGTGAACCAGGCTATCCCTAGTACTACTAGGGGGGGGGAGACGACTTTTCAGGGAATCAGGACCATTCACATATAAGAAAAGAATGAGAACGTAAATTGTACACTCAACAGAGATCATCAAACATTCTAGTTACAGAATCCCGACTTTCACGAGAGAATATCATAAAACTCAACTATAGAACCATTTCCGGACCCAAACGGCTCTCTGTGGGTCCCACCATGTTTGTGAAAACCGTTGGGTCTAACCAACCAGAACCAATCGCACCCCCTCAACTAAAATACAGCTCAGCCTACCTGACAGAATACATGCAAGTGATCAACTAAGATATTGCACAATGCACAAGCTCATGTATAGCCACTTACGATTCATAAACAAGGTTAGTATACTTATCACAGCAAGCAAAGAAGAACACAATGGTCAAGCCACAGGAAAAGGAATGAACAACATGGATCAGCAGCAAACTTCAAACTCCTCCCAGAATGCAAACCTTCAACAACGGGCAGCTTCTCAAGAGTGGAACAACCTCAAAGTTATGTTCCCTAATATGACAAGATTTATAGAGACAATGACTACTAGCTGCGATGCGTTTTGTCTTTTATCAGCCTTGCCTCGTAACCTCCTTCTGGTCGCTTTACGAGTCTGTATGGCATGTAGGTTCCAAGAAGTTTGTCCCATATAGGAAAGAATGGTTGAGAGTAATTGTACTTTGTTCCTTGGAGTTGATGATGAATGTCATGGTAGGCTGTGTTGTTTTGAAAGAACAAGTGAAATACATTACCAGGCAACCAGAGTCCACAGTGGTCATCAACAGTTTTGACGACAGCAAAGCAAAAGAAAATCACGGCAGTGCGAGCTGTCATTCCTGAGATGAGGAAAGAGATTGCACCACCAAACGTGTCTAGAAGAAGACCCTCAAGTGGATGATTGTAGAGGGCACCAATGGCATACGGGACAACCAAACTATGGTGTTGGGAGTGGATATGCCGATATAAGAACCTGTTCTGGTGCATGTAGCGGTGCACAAAGTACTGCCATGTGTCCATGACTAGCATTGCAATAATTATTTGTATAATCTGGACAGGAATAGAGGGCTGAACTACCACTTCGGATGAACTTGCATTTGAGGTTAGCTGCAGCAATGGGTACAAAACATTAGTACTCAATTTTCGATATTAAGAACTCTGAAATTGTGCACGACCCAAAAATAATGCCACAAGCATTTTAACAGATTACCCTCAAGTTAAATAAAGCCCACCTTGCTCCTTACAAAAATTTAAGCAACTTATTCTGCTGCAGTTATGCCACTTAACTAAGATAACAGCAATGAGGTAAATAGCCTACCTTTAAAAAAAACAAAAAAAGGGCAGATAGAAAATGACCATACCACATATAGAATGCATATAGTACTCATAGAGGAAAGAGAGTACTTTTTTTCAGGGGGGGGGGGAGGGGGTAATGTGATTTCTGTATAACTAGAATTCAGGAATGCATATTTTCTCTAATTTCTTATATATCTACGAAATGAGAAGTGTACACAGCCGAAGGGTCTTCCCATTAGTCCCGACGAGCTCAGTCTTGGCTAGTATCTTATTAACAATAAAAAAAATACAGGTTTTTTATACTTCTCATAACAAATTAATGCAGAGTAGATTATCAATTCAGGCATATCTTAATTAAATAGAGGAACCAATTCTAACAGGCTTGAACATAATGTGATTGGATGGGCTTAACATTGGAAATTTCCTAAGACCACCTAATACAAAGTGCTTACATATGATACTGTAGATTCATATCGCTAAACTTGATTATCAGTTAGAAGGACTTCCACTGTGCTTCTAGAAAAGACACAGATTTTCTGTCAGTTCAGCAAGCACGACGCCTTACAGAACATTTACATTTAGACAGACAGAAAATACCTCATAATGAAGCAAAAAAGTCTACAGAAAATCTTCAAGTTGTTTGTTGCTTGCAGGTTATGGAAGCACTTGACCAACAGGATAGAGATTTCTAAGCATGCCAACTAAAAGCAGCAGCAAGAAGCAAACAAGGGTAGCACTTACACAATTCCAGTTTGCTGGCTAAGCTAATGACCAAAGCTGTCATACTTCGTGCAAGTTTGTTGCACACAAACTTCTGTGTACCATGTTTGTGTTGGCTATTGTATTTTCATATATATAACAGTGATTCTTTCAATAGTTTAAAGCGAAAAAATGTATATATTAATGTAAACTTAGCCGGTGCAGATGGCTGGCCCTGCTAATTAAGATAGGAAAATGAACATGGTCATCAACTTTTCCACCCACGGTCACTTCTGGTAGATTTCTAAATTATACAGAAAGCAAACAGGTAGAAAAGGTATATAGACTACACGAGCTCGACATTGGCCTCAAGCCTCACAGGACTATCCATATTTCTTGTGCATATATATGCATTCACTACTCATATATTAGTTGAGTTGATTAGATAAAGCGAAAAGCTATATGGTCTCTGACCAAGGTTATTTCCACTACTGTTAGGGGATTTCTGGCGCACGGATCAGAAGCATGGCTGCAACTGTATTCTCTCATTTAGAAGTTCATTACACTTTAACACTAAACAAAATTACAATAATTACCCAAGAAGAAATTAATTTACACTTGGTGCTAGAGATCGAAACCTGGCATATCTTATACAACTCAGACTCGCTATGACATCTCCATGGTGAACTCGCCAAGCACATTTAGTAGGAGCTCAAGTACGACGTTTAGCAGTGACTTGTATGACTGATTGCAATAGTAGTGACTGGTAACACTCTTTAACTCTTTATTTGCAGCGTACCCATTTCAATAGATTTGTAAATCATTATCTTAACACCATTGAGGAGTACACACCAAAATAAGAATGTATTTGGCCTTTACATCTTCCAAGATAGATAACAACTAACACGAATGCATAGAAAACCTTGCAGATGTATTTTGTTTTATTGCTCTCCTTTTTCTTGTTCTTTTCTTTTATTGAATACTATCCAGCTAAAAATGAACCTATTATATTAACCACAAATTAAGAAAAGGTATTTGCCTTTGCTCTCTCCAACAATAATATTTTTTGTTTCCAGAAAAAGCACTCTGTTTAAAGGCTTGCTATCTCAAGCACTTAGCTAGCTCTGTAATTTACCTACTCGAGCTTGGATGATTTGGAAAAGAAGAGAAACCATAACTTCTCATCATAAGCATAATATAAGGTCCTCGCATTAATCTGCGAGATAAAATGTGTGCTGGATAACAATGTTCCTTTCACTTATGAGATTCAGGGACCAGATCATTGAGTGAAGAGTGGAACTGTACTAGCAAGTCTAACACGCTTGATAGCTTACTCCAAGTATTGTCCTTCAAGAAACTTAATATTTCACTCTGCCCCTGTAGTATTAAATACTCTCATGTTTTTTCTTAAAAGCATCAATATTAGTACAGCAACTATAAACAAGCTTACCAGTACTTCAAAATTACCGGCATGAAGGCTGGAGTACATGTAGCATACTCTGGTAGCAGGATCAAACAAATACAAACAGATGCACCAGTGATAAAGGTATATTGAAAAGAAGATGCAGTAACCATGCTTCATAGGTAATCACCTGCTTTAATTCTTATCTGTTAAGAAATATGGGATTCTATCTTAAAACCAATTAGCATAAGATGAAGTAGCCCAGGATTTTTAATAGTGGTATTGGAATTTGTAATTTATTCATGTGGGACAATCATATAATCTAACATCGCTTCCCTCCCTCCCCTAACGCCCCCTGGTGTGACCAGGTTGAAGAAGCAACTTTGAATTGAAAAAGTTGCTTATGAGTTGACATGAAGGAACAAAGCCAGCGAGAAGGGATGAGAACTAATTGGTCACATGTGGAGGGACAAGACTGCTCCTATCAATGAGCTAGTCACCCATGGATGGACAAGACTGAATTAAGGTTTAGCTCTGATAACATGTTAAGAAATACAGATTTTATCCTAAAACTAATTGGTAATTAGGTAGAGATACTATCCAAGAACTTATATAGTGATCTTGGAATTAAAGATTTATTCAAGTGGAAAGATTGTATATTCTAACTTTATCCCATAAGAATCTTCAGAGTAAAAATGGTATAGAAGAAACTGCTTAACCTACTTGACATAAAGTATAGTAATTCATTTAGCCGATATGTTTTGCACAAGGACTGATGCTCAAGTTCCATAACATAATCACAACAAAATCTATAACTTTGATCTCCTCTCCAAGAGATGGTTTGTAGCTACTGAACCAATTTTTTGGTCATAGCAAATTAAACTGCAAGCCAATTCTAAACAGGGTAGAATGACCCATGTGTAATAGAGAAGAAAGTATGCAAAAAAACGTCGCATCCATCAACCAGTGTACCTATTATTGCTAGTCAATCATAAACATGGAGAAAGGAAATGGTAACTAACGTAAACTAAATTTTCGATTTTGTCTACAATATGCACCTAAAGTCACAAATCAATTGCAGGCGTGTGTGTGTGTGATGTCTAAGTTATTGTCAAATGAAAATCTGTATTCAATTAAAATGCAAAACAAAATGAACAAAGACTAAGCAAAAACTACATCAACAAAGAAGTTAAAATGCTTGTCAAAATGCGCAACAAAATAGATATACATATATGAATATATATGAACTAAATTAATCCAATGTAGATTAATGTGTTACCAAGAAGAGCAATTGTGCAACGGTGGCCTGAGCGACCTGTTGCAAAAGCACACCTTTAACCACGGACGACAACGGCACTAAATTTTTCTCACTTTCTTCCTTTCTGGTATGTAACCTATAGTTGTCTAAAGGTGGCAGAAGCTGATAAAAACCGGCATACAACCAATACACCACTATGGGGGCGAATGTGCCCATTGCTTCTTCACTCACATACCCTTCCCAAAACACCATCCTCTTTCAAAAATTCTATCGTTTTCAATTTCCAACAACTTATAGTACTCAACAACTTTTGAAATTTCAGCTCAAGATGTACACATCCAATAGCACATCATATCCACCCTGCAAAAGCAAGTCAAGAACACAAAAATCAAACATGCCCACGTTAAAATTCTGATAAAACTGTAAACTTTTCAACAATGCAGGTCAACATTTACCAAAAAATGAAGCTACAGTACATGAACATATGAGACCAGCATGTGTGATGATTATTCCAATCGCAGTTACCCTGGAAAATAACTTCAAACACAAAAATAAAAACATACCCAGATTAAGATTTTAAAAAAGAATGAAACTTTTCAACAATGCAGGTCAGCAAAAAAGTTAGGCTGCAATATGTGGACATATGAGACTTACATGTATTATGCTTAATATTCCAACGAAATAACAATAAAAACATACCCAGATTATGATTTTAGTAAAGATTTAAACTTTTCAACAATGCAGGTCAAAATGAAGCAAAGTTCAAACTACAATATGTGGACATGTGAGACTTACATCTCTGATGATTATTCCAACTTGCACTTACCCTGAAAAATAAAAGCATACCCAGATTTAAAAAGTTGATAAAAATTGAAACTTTTCAACAATGCAGGTCAACATTAAGCAAAACATAAGCAACAATATGTGAACATGTGAGAGTTATATGGATGATAAAAATTCCAACTTGCACTTACCCTGCAAAATAACAGTAAAAATATAATTAAAAAAAAAAAACCCAGATTAAGATTTTAATAAAGATTTAAAATTGTCAACTGTGTGAATAATTTTTAAGTAAGTAAGATATAATCTTGTGTATTTTGAGATACTTACTTTAGTACAAGTGGAATTTTCATCAAACAGATCTAGTGCATATGAAAATGGGGTAATAATATAAATTAAAGTGTGGGAAAAAAAAAAGGAAAATATAAAGGAAATTTAATGTAATTTTAATGTGAAGTAATGTGATGACAGTTGTGAAGTAGTATTTTGATCTGAGAGATTGGTTGGAAAAAGGCAAAGCTGGTAAAGGTGACTGAAGAAAGAGGGAACAAATTGGATTTGTATCATTTTCTAACTTAAACTTCATCCTAATTTTTTAATTTTTAATTTTAACCATTTATTTTATTTTTAAATGACAGTAAATCCTGACTGTTTAAATAAAATTAAAGAAAAAATATAACTTTCTCTTCTTTTTTAATTTTCTTCTCCTGCCACATTCTCCCACTTCTCTTTTTTTCCTTCTCCGTGATTCGCATCCTCCATCTTGCCTCCTCAAACAATCCAAACCAACATGGAAAATATAACACAGATGCCTAATGTACCAAAGATGCCAACCAATGGGGATGATGACAACAAACAAGATTCATAACAAAGTCAAAATCAAATGGATTTTCTTTATTTTTAAAGTTTCTATCAAAATTAAATGGGTCATTTTTTATATTTGAAATTTTATCATAATCAAATGGGTCTTTTCATATATGAAATTTTCATCAAAATTGGGCATTTGCATATTTAAATTTTGCTTTCTTTTTAACTTACTTCTTTGTTGTGAAAAAAAGAAGATTCAATACAGAAGATGTGGATTGTATGAGGCAAAGGAGAGAGAGATGATAAGAATAATGGCCATAGAGGGAAATGGCCATGGAGATATTGAAGAAGAAGAGTTTTAAGGGTTTGTTTGGATTGGGTGATTTGGGAGGAAGTGATTGGAATTGGGGTGATTTTTATTTTTTTCTCTTGTTTGGATTGGAGGATTTTGGGAGTGAATGGTTTTGGAGTGATTTTTAAAATTACTTAATGAGAGCATTTTGTAATCACCCTAATTTGGGGTGATTTGGGTGATTTCTTTTAAATTATCACAAAATATCTACATTTGCCCCTTTTATTTATTACACACATAACTTAGAAAAGGATAAAAATATCACTTTGGTTATAAAACTTATCATTTTTTTCCTTTTTCTCCTCAATCTAAATAAAAAATACACATAATCCTTTATAAATTTACTTAATCCAAACAAGATGTAATTTTCCTATATTATTGAATCCTTTCCTTTCCTTTATTATTTTTTCCTTTCGAATCCAAACAGGCGTGAGAGAAGAAAAAGGGCAAGAAAAAGTGCTAGATTGAATGTAGGGAGCCACTGAGAAGAATTTAGAAGAAGTTGGGGTTTTTGTTTTAATTCTATTATTTAATTGAACAGTCAGATTTAATATAATTTAAAAATAAAATGGATGGTTGAAATTATAAGTTAGAAAGTTAGACTAAAGTTTAAGTTAGGGGAGGATCCAAATCCGAACAAACCAATAATTGTTCTTTTGTTTTTCTGACTTTTTCTTTTATTAAATTTTAAATTGTGATTTTTATTTGGAGGTGATATTTATTTGATTTGTTTTGTTTCGTCTTTTGTTGTTCTTTAAGAGTATAATTTCTTAATTTTCAATTAGTTTTAGAGGAAATATATTCTTTTTAGGTCAAGTATAAAATTCTGAGTCTTTGACTTCAAATCATCTTTTACACTAAATAGTTCAATTAATTTTTACGTGTGTTTTTAGTAAGGTAAGCACATGTTAGAAACCTCTATTACTTATTATTGTTGTGTGTGTGTGTATTTATATATATATTTTTGCTAAGTAACTCTATGATTTATTTTTGCGAAACTAAATGTGCCTATTCACTTCATTTTTTTTTTCTTAAGACAAATTAGTCACTCTGAATTATGATAATTGTGGTTAATAGATTTGTGATCAAGAAGAGTTCACTTAGAGTGTGGTTAAATTTTAGGAGGTTGAGAGTTTTGATCAAGTCAATTTTGATGGAGAAGAGTTCACTTAAAAGTATTCAAATACTGTATTTTACTATATTTGTCACTTTAATTTTATTAAACTTATATTTTAGAAGTCTCAAATCCATGTTACCTTTACAAAGATAATTTTAGTTTTAATAGTTCTCAAAATTACCCTCGTACAAATTTTTGTCGAAAAAATATAATGACAATGATATTTTTGTTATCCAAATTCAAATAACTTTACGCCCTTAATAAATGTGGCGATATTAGTGGAACAATATGGAGCGGTTGGGTAATGACTCTTCATTTTAAAGGTCATGATTTCAAATTTATTGTCTGACTTTTAATTCATTTGAATCATCTATTGAGGTGTACACTTACACTAATTGAGTTTATAGCTTTAAATTGAATTAGATGTAATCTTATTTAGGGTGAGTTATTCGTCGTCCTAAAAAGAAAGCTTGGCATTAAAATAAAGGGTAAATTTCACACTTAGTCCCTATTATTTACACTTTTTCTCAAGTTGGTCCTTAATATTTTTAAAAAATCATATTAGTGCCTAATGTTTACAAAAGTGATTCAAAAAGATTTTTATTTATCAAAACTTGCCAATTTAATTTATATATATTTTTCATAAAATTTAATTTAGTCTCCAAATAGGGGTCATGTGAAGGGATTGAATTGATTTTTTTAAGGAAAAATAGGGTCTAAATTGAATTTTTTTAAAAACAATAAGGACTAAATTGACTAAGTTTAAACAATAAGGACTATTTTGAATAACTTTTGTAAATATTAAGAACTACTATAAATTTTTTAAAATATTAAAGACTACATTGAAAAGTATGTTAATAATAGGGATGAAATGTGAAATTTACCCTTAAAATAAATATTTTATTGTTGCTAAATCCGGGGGTTGCAGCAACCTAATTTTCTAAATAGTAATAAGTCTTTGCAATTTATTTGCTAAATTGCTTTTGAGACTTATAACCTCTAAACAAGAGAAAAAATTTTGGCCTGAGAATCCTGACATCCGATACCCACATAATTAATCTTACATATATGTGCAATCTATTTTCATGCCCGTAAACAAAAAGCTCTAAGTTTTTTTCTTGTACTAATCACATAACCTTATCTCATAGTATGCATGGTCAACGAATCAATTGATTCACACTCTTTGAAAAGTAGAGAAACCAAAAAAAAAAAAAAAACAAATCATCATTCATCTACGTGCGTTTACACATTTGTTGCTTGATGGGTTTCACACAAGTTTTCTTCAATCATTCACAATTTTATCTCTCTCCTATTCTCTATATATAACTACTCTTTTCGGCTGATCCTTCAACTAGACAATTGAGTCATAAATTAGATTGTCTGAACAATACAAATAGCTTCCCTCCCTCTAAATTGGGTTAATACTTTATCTCTGGAAGTATATTTGCTTGTTCAGAAGAATGCTAATCTCTCAAAGATTGAAGAGTAAAATGCACTATATGTCATTGTGTTTTTAAAATATTGCATCATAAATACTGTGTTTTAAAAAGTAGTGTCATAAATTCTGTGTTTTTAAAAACGTTACAAATAAAACTTTATCATCAATTTTTTTGTTATTTTTAATACCAAAAATAACAAAAAAACTGACGACAGAGTTTTATTTATAACGTTTTAAAAAACACATAGTTTATAGTGCTACTTTTTAATACAAAAAATAACGAAAAACTGATGGCATGATTTTATTTGCAACTTTTTCAAAAACACAGGGTTTGTAGCGCTAATTTTTTATAACGCAGAGTTTATGACGCAACTTTTTAAAAATACAAGATATATGGTGCATTTTACTCAAGATTGAATGATGTATGATTTGGCCTATTTTTCACGACAAAAAAAAAACGAAAAAAAAGGAACGTCATAGTGGAACTTAGTGGTTAAGATTTTGGAATGGTCAACTAATTGAGTAGTGGATAATATTTGTAAGCAAAAGGCGAAGTTGGCTTTGGAAACACCACGGAAAATTCCTATCTAGAATTTTGCAATACATTATCATTGCCGTGGCAAAGTTGAAATTGTCCACGTATCTTTAGCTTTGAGATGCAAGTAATTTTAAATAGAAAACGAGTTCAAAAAGACACAAAAAATGATAGTGAAAAGCTTGAATATAAAGGACGACGATAAAATGTTAAAGGACATGATGTATATGTGAAGAGCCTAATAAGTGCTTTTTATTTTATTAAAAGGGCATGACTTGGCTTGGCTTAGGTTATTAGGGCGTAAAACTCCTCGTTTATTTGTTATTTATAATAATTATGATATATTTTTTCCATGATTGTTTGATTTGAGACATTGAACTTGTATTAAGTGTATTATTAAAAAAAAAACTTGTATTACGCGTATTAAGAAGTTGAATTTGAACTGTTTACCCAAAAAAACATGAGATATATGACAGAAATAATGATGCGTTATTCAAAATCTGGATATTGGGTAGTTGGGGTTGCCAAATAAGAACAGAGCCCCCATCATCGCCTTGGATGTGTATGACTAACTTAATATTGTATAAATGATACACGCATTCATCCATCTATTTATTATTATTATTATTATTTATTTTTGATTCAGCGGAGACCTAAAATTGTAATCAGTGAAAATTAAGATTGTTATCTCTCGTATATAACGAGTAATATTAACATTAGATTAAAGTTTTAGTGACAACATAAGTTGCCTTTAGTTGTTTGACTTTGTTATTTCATTTAATATCCTTGAAAAATTACATAAAGATATAAATCTATACAATGAACACTTATAGCCTATTATATTTGATCATCCAACTGAACTGAAAAAAGAAAAATTAAGATTAAAACAAGTCTTTATACAGAAAAAAAAGAAAAAAGAGAAAAAAAAAACACGTCACTTTCTTTTTTGTCTCTCTTTTACTCGTTTTTCTCCCTTTTATTATACTAATAGCAATTTTAATTTATTCTCAAGTTATTTATTTGTTTCAATTCTTTTCAATCTGTTGGCATATACAGATTATTGGCATCTTAACCACTAGATCGACTCAACATCTCGCTATAAGAAAAGGGTAAGCAAACATCTTTTTAAATATAAAATTCCTTTTCACTTATTTAAAAGAAGGCGCTTTTTTTTATTCATGATTATAAATTAACGTGTACAAATATTTTAAAGATAAAATTAAAATAATTAAATAATAAACAAGCAAAAATAATTAAATAAAAGCAAAATATTTAAATAATTAAATAAATGTTTCTATGGTTTTATCACCTTATTAATTTGGCTTTTCATGATTTTCTTCTTTTGGATAATGTAAGAACTAAGTTAGTGAAATTTGATTAATAGGTCGATAGAGTACGATGAAATTTTAAAATAATAAAAAATATTAAATATATAATTTTATAAAAATAATTTTATTTTTACTATTGTTAGACCATGTCCTTTATAACACGATTTGATTGCGAAAAACATAAAATTCAACCAAAAATATTAAAAAAACATGTGTATTCATCCAACACCCTGTCTCTAATGAGTTGACTTACTATTGCTATTGACCCACACCACACCTAAAACCTCCAATTCCACACACACACACACACACACACACACATACACACACCCCCCTTTCCACACATTTTGTGCAGATAAAGTTCTTTGATTAATTTGTTATTTTTGTACACACACACTCAACTCCCTTTTCACACACACAGACATTCAACTCCCTCAACGCACACACATACAAATTCAATTCCAATCATACAGATAAAATCTGCAAATTCTGTACATAACCCTGATAATATTTTTTTGATCAATTTGTTATTTTGGTTTCATTGATTGAAAAGAAAAAAAAAAAAGAAAAAAAGTTTAAACAAAAATGGCGATCACAGTTTCTGAGGAGTCTTGTTTTGGACAAGCAAGTAAAATTTTTCCACCAGGGTTTAGATTTCATCCAACAGATGAAGAGCTGGTGCTTTACTATCTGAAGAAGAAGATCTGCCGCAAGCGAATCATCCTCGACATCATCGCCGAGACGGCCGTCTACAAGTGGGACCGACAAGACCTGCCTGGTAAGCCTCTTTTTTTTTTTTAATTTTTATTTTCATTTGATATGATTTCCATGTTCGAGTCGTGAAAACAGTAACTAATAGTTGTTGGGTAGCTAAAAGTATTTTTATTTTTATTTGATATGAATTTCGTGTTTGAGTTGTGAAAACAGCTTATCGTGAAACTAATAGTTATTGGGTAGCTAAAAAGTTAAAAGGCCGCCTAGTCTTGTTATTCGTGCACTGGGTACGACCTAAGACCGGTTTATATGTGGGAGCTTTGTGCACGGACTAGTATTAGTGTAAAAATTGATAACAATCATACTAGATTTATCATTTGGGTTTTGATTGTTTTGAGTATTTTTATGTTTAATTAATGTATAATATGTTTTTGGATGTGGATGTGCAATACAGTGTAAACATTTTGCGTACTTTTTCTTTTTGCCCTCCCAAGTTTTGGCCGATGTGAATATGGTGATTGTTGAATTTGGTGTTTGGATGGATGATTCCATCTGGGTTTGGTTTATTGTATTTAGTATATGCTTTGGTGATTAGCAAGATATTCAACATAGGTAGCTCGGGTTAGTGGTGACCGGTCAAAGCTTTGTATTGTTGACTTGCTCTGTTCTGTTTTGCTCTTTATTGTGGTTTTGTATCCTGTTTGGTGGTGGATTGTAGAATTAGATTCCATTAATGTATGGAATTGGGTATAATGGGAAGACTTGTTAGTCCATTGAACTGGCGAAGATATAAAGTTGTATGGGTTGTTAAGAAATGCTCACGTAATTGTTAAAATTTTCACAATAAAGTAATTGGTTTGAGTTCATACTAAGGGTTTCATATACATATATCTGTGCTCGTAGTGTAAGAATCATATATCTATCTGTAAGTATCACTATGTTTATCAGAAGAAAATGAAAGTAAGTAGGGGGACTACTTAAGATGAAAATCAATATAATCAGATTAGACGAGCTGGTTTTATATATCTACATATGCATTGAGAAATTGAAGTCTCTAAAATTGATTATTGAATCATGGCTGTAATATTACACACATTGCATTTACTTGGGAATCGATATTGCTTTTTACAATTTCTCTTTTCTTTTCGACTATTTGTGGTTGGTTTTGTTAATTTGGTTTTGCTGGGACAATGGATGTCAGAGTTCAAGTGTTCAGATGGAATAATTTTTTTTGAGCACTGAGATAAAAGATGGTTTGTTTGTCTTGCTGTTTGTTTTTGGTCCTCTAGGTCTTAAACTATGCTCGTGAATGTTTATAGTCATTGATCTGGAAACATAATTTGTGATTTCTTTTTTCGTATTATATTGCGAAATTGACTGACTGGATTTCATATGTTATGCATTGCAGGGTCATCTAAGTTGAAGACCGGTGATAGGCAGTGGTTCTTCTTCAGTCCGAGAGACAGGAAATACCCAAATGGATCGAGGTCAAACAGGGCTAACAAGTACGGGTACTGGAAGATAACTGGGAAGGACCGTATTATCAAATGCAATTCACGCCCTGTTGGGATCAAGAAGACCTTAGTTTTCTACAGAGGCCGTGCACCTTCTGGAGAACGTACAGACTGGGTGATGCATGAGTACACCTTAGATGAAGAGGAGCTAAGGAGGTGCTCAGCTGCAGAGAATTATTTTGCGTTGTACAAAGTCTTCAAGAAGAGTGGGCCTGGTCCTAAAAATGGTGCGCAGTATGGTGCACCTTTTAGGGAAGAGGATTGGGCTGATGATGACTGCTTCGATTTTAAGGGTCTTTTTGACCAGGTGTCTCCTGCAAAGCAGGGTAATGAAGCTGTGCCTGCCAAAAATACAAACCTTAATGATCACGTAGAGCTTTCCTCAAGTGATCTGGAGGAGTTTATGAACCGAATTGCAGATGAGGCTATACCTGTTCAGCCACCTTCTGTCGATTATGAATATGCTCTAGAACAGTTTATATGTGGGCAAGAAACTCAAAATATCTTGGTGGATAATTGCTCAAGGGAAGCAAATGTACTTGACCAAAGCACAATGCTCCTGCCACAACGCCAGCAATATAATGCCCAACCTAGCTTTGATTTAACACAATCTGGCACATCACAGTTAAACTTGCACGAGGCACCTGAAGTCACATCTATTCCAAACAGTCACAGAGAGGACCATCATGTGGTTGAAGAGGACTTCCTTGAAGATTTTCTTGAAATGGACGATTTAATCGGTCCACAACCTACTGCTCAGGATTTTGAAAAACCAGCAAAGGTCCCTGAGAATTTGCCTTTTGATGGGTTGAGTGAATTTGACCTGTTCGAGGATGCAGCTATGTTTCTTAATGAGATGGGGACAGGTGAACAGGGTCAAATTTCTCAGCCACACATGAACAATTTGGAGATTTGTCCTGGTGATTTTAGACAGATTTCTTATCCATACATGAATCATCCTGAGTTAGGAACAGGGGAGCCAGTCCACGTGTCTCATCCAGGTGTAGATGATTTTGAGAATGGAATGCCAAACACATTTACACATTCTCATTTGGGAAATGTTGAAAATGAGATGGTGAGCGACCAGCAATCACAATTAAATAATGTGGATCAATTTTGTGAACTGTGGAGTAATGATCACCACTGCGTGTTTACTCCCTCAGAAGCACATCAAGGGGCCATTCCTCCCTCAACTTCAGGTACTCATACAAGTGCAAATTTAAATGATGCCATTGCTGTTTGGCCACCGATGTTTCTATGATCTCACCTAGCATTTGTAATCTATCAAAATTTAAACTTCTCTCATCAAAAACAAATTTCTTCTGTCATTGGCTAACGTGTCTGAGCTCTTGTCAGATGGATGGCCAAAACTCTGGTGCCCAAGTGGAAATGGGGGAGTTTGAGCCAGCTTCAAGAGCTCTTCTGCTAACATAGTGATATATTACCTGTTTGCTAATATTAGGAAGTTTTGGCATGTTTAGGTGTGGTTTATGATGGTAATTATGGAAATCATCCTACTGGATCAAATCGAAACCAAAACGGCAATCAGGATGACGGTACAGACTCATGGTTTTCTGCTGCTCTCTGGTCTTTTGTGGAGTCTATACCAACCACTCCTGCTTCAGCTGCAGAAAGCCCTCTAGTGAATAGAGCCTTTGAACGAATCTCTAGCTTTAGTAGGGTAAGAATAAATTCCAGAAACATGAATGTTGCTGCAGGTAATCCCTCTGCAACTTCGAAAACTTACCAAAAATCCAAGAATGGACTTCTTTGTTTTTCTATACTTGGTGTATTGTGTGCTGTTTTATGGATGATTACAGGAACGTCTGTTGGCGTCCTCAGTAGATACGTATCTTGGTGAATTAATAATTATAAATGGAAAAATATTGCTTGTTTGCCTTCCGGTTCTTTGCCGGTGTAAATTGGTAGTTGAATGCATTTTTCAAGTAAAGAAATGCTACATCCTAGTTCGGATTTGTGAATGTTAAGCTCTGCCTCCCCCCCGCCCGCCCGCCCGCACACAAAGGAAAAAAACGCATCCATGACTATCTTCTGCAAGTTGTGATATGAAATTGCTATTTTTTATATGAGCTGTTAATGTTGCCTACAAGTTATTTCTTTTATATGCCTGCGCGTAAACTACTCAATGTTCTTGTACTTAGCTGTTCTTCAAAGCAAAGTGATGTTTCTTTTCCGAATGTTCTTGTACTTGGCTGTTCTTCAAAGCAAAGTGATGTTAAGTCGATGGAAAAAGAGAACACCATTATGATTTTGCTGTGAATAGCTGGAGTTACTAAGCTTCAGCTTGAAAATGCGAAGCCAATTAATGGTGTCTAGCTCTGATCTTGTCTACAGCCATGTAAATTACTTGACCTGATTACCAACAAATCTAATCAATATCCACAATCAAGTAAACGATTATATCTTGTGCTTATATGGAAGTGGTTATTGTTGATCATAGCTCAGAGAGCTTTATTGTTGTTAACTTTTAGTTGTTTGGACTAATGTGAAGCTGAGTCTTGGCGCGACGATAAAATTGTCGTTGTGTTACTTGGAAGTCACGGGATTAAGTCTTGAAAATTTGGAAAACATAAGGTAGGGTTACGTACATAGAGCCTAATTAGATCTGACTTCTCTTTGGATCTTGCGTATTGTGAGAGTTTCGTGCACTTTACTTCCATTTTTGCATCCCACTCATAGTGGAGTTTCGTGCGCCTGAATGTCCTTATAGTTTCTTAGACTAATGTTGTTCAGGCATGCTTTGAGCTCAAACAAGAGAGCATTTATTTTGGTGTGTTTTTGGTTTTGGATTTGACGTGCCATCAACAGCTTTTAGTTTGACTTACTTACCCTGCACGCGGTTTCGTCCTCTTTGTATGTGTACTTTGGAAATTTTTGATCACTCGGTTTCAAACGGCTACCACGTGTAAATATGTGTATTTTATGGTATTTATTTTTTGACTCCCACGTATAACAAATTATAAAAAAGATAATGAAAAAAGATGTAAATGACAAAATTAGGTCTTAAAAAATACCTAATTTTGTTTGTTAAATGTAGATGGAGCGTTGGTGTCCCTTCTATGCGTCTTTCCTTGATGTTGTAGAACGATCACTTCTTATGGTGTGTTTTTTTAATTGATTGCAGTTTCGCATTCGCTCTTTTCGTTTGGGGTTAAGTTTGTTGCTTTTCTCTGTATTTATTTGTTAAGACTTTGTTCATTTTATTTATGAAATTAAGTTATTTGCTTTTTTTGCAAAAAAAGAAAAAAAAAAACTATTGCCAAGTTATAACGATTCCCGATGCAAAAGTATGAGTTTGCGTAAGCATTTAATGTCAAATTGTGTGGATCTTTGACCGGAAAAAAAAAAGTTGTGGGGATAGTTTTGTAAATTGCGAAGATTTAACCTTTACTTTGTTTCTACATGCAATCCATTAGTGGCACGTTTTATAGTATGTAGGAATATTACATAAAAATCAAAAGTCAAAGAAAGCCAGTGAGAATATTCTTTGAAGATGTGTCAACCAAGTAGATGAGGGTTATGTACGTGCATTGGACTTGACCAAAAAACAAAAATAACTTTATAAAATGTAATATATGATTCCGTCCAATAGATCTTTTAAAGGGTTTGAGAAAAAAGTAGTGTCAAAGAATATATATATATATAAGAAAAATCATAGAAAAACAAAAAGAAAAAGGCAGACCCCAAATGTAAATTCAACAATTATAAGATTGTTAAGTTATTGTCTTATAACCGATATTAAGTAAGAGAAAGACAAAATTAAGAGAAAGACAAAATTTAAATGATAAAGTATTTTACATGTAACGGTTTAAGAAGAAAATTAGAGTTATTGCAGGTTTAGCAATCGAGCACAAGAGCTTTTGTCACTTAGCTCGGCTTTGGATCCATAGCATGACTATAAAGTGTTTAAATGATATTTATGATCTTGTTAAAAATTATAATCGTATTGATTTTATTGAACAAGAGAAACTTAATTTCAAGTTCCAATTTAGGCATTTTGAAGTAGATACTCCCAAGCATTCAAAATTACAGAATTTATTTTCTATTTTACAGTTATGTCAAGGATTGACAGATACAGAAACAACAAGTGCATTTTATCTTGTTGATAGATTGATTCGTTTTGTATTAATATTCCTAGTTTCAATAACAAGTAGTAAGCAAGCATTTTCAACAATGAGAATTGTTATAAAGCTTGCAATAAAATGGAGGATGATTATCTCTCTCTCTCTCTTTTTTTAAATTTTTTTTTTATGTTGGTAAGCAAGCAAGTACCAATTTCATTGATGATCAAAAACTATTCAACAAACGTTTACCCAAAAAAACTTGTGATCACCCCAAAGCCCGATTCAAGAAACTATACAGTTTTGATTTGATATCCCTTTTCATCAAGTAAAAAGTATGCTCCTACAAAGACATGTCGTTGAAGAGTCTATTGTTCCTTTCAGGCCATATGTGATAAAACTGATATACATACCATCCATCATCTTGTGATGACTTCCCAATATATCGTTGCTAACATTCTTGATGTAAATTGGTGTATGCCTTTACTCCCGATTCGGCTCGTAAAATCACATTCAAAGAAAAGATAATTCCGATCTTCAAAAAAACATGTTACAAAATTTACAGAGACACCATTGGGCTGAATTTCCAATGACAAAATCCCAAGTTTGGTAGCAAGTCTTATCATGGCAGACAAGCCATGAAATAAATGCATGCTTGTATTTTTTATTTTATGCGAAATAGAGCCGTACCAATTTACTGCTGCGTTTTTGGTCCTGATTGACTCGCAAGCAATTTACTAGTTGGGGAACCAATCCAAGTGACTTCATTTCTGGAGTGGCTTTTCGGGAGGATGACTTTCTTGCTGACAATTTAGTTGTTTATATGAGTGAATTATACAGAACCATCCTATATTTTGCTGTTCTGTGTAATACCTATATGATACAAAAATCACGAATTACATCTCTTATGATTTGTTAAAATAAGTATAATATTCTATTTCGTAAAAAAATATATCTGTCTTAACGGAGAGTGTACTTCACACGTGTAAGATATAATTATTTATATATTTTTTGCTTAAATAGTTTACTTTTTGGATCGTGGAGTGGGCTTACTTTTAATGGAGGGGTGCCACCGATTAAAAGCTAGAGAATGGGAAGGTGAATGTCACTGGCCAAAAATCAAAATAAGAAAAAACTAGACGAGTTAGCTGCAAATTTAAATAAACTAGTAAAAATAACTCTATCTAACGTGAAAGGAAAAGAGAAACCAAATTTCTGGATATCCTTCAAATTAAAGAGCAGGATTCATTAGCAGTTGGGAGTGAAGTATCCAAAAGTTTAAGCTAAGTTTAGTAATTGGGTGGACTTGTCCGTTCTATAGCTACATTCTCAATGGGAATGGTTGCTCTAAAGATAATCAAAGATATGCAGCTACAAGGGATCTATTCCGTAATGAAGAAGGGGATTGCATTTAGGGATTCACTCTTAATCTAGAGTCACATCTAATATGAAGGCTGAGCACAATGCTCTTTGGGAAGGGCTCAAGTTGTTAGAGGATATGGATATTGAGGATCTTATTATTGAAATGAATTCCCTTGCCATCATTAAGTTTGTTTCGAGCATATACCATTTTCATAGTCTTTTGGGGTTGATCATCGAAAACTGCCAAGCCATTCTTGGCAAGCACAACAATTTGAGTCTGACTCATATTTATAGGGAAACTAATTCTTATGTCGATTAATTCGTTAGTTAAGCTTCCCATAAGTATCACCGTCCTCAATTGCCCTCCGGACCAATTTCAACACTTATTGAACAAGGACAAGAGATGAGAACTACCCCTTGATCGCATAATTCTCTGCCCAATTGTCATGAAGCCGGTCAATTTCGTTTAAAGGGAATCTTTCTATGTTGCTTCAAAAACGAAAACTCAGATGTGATCCAAGAAAGCCGCCATAAAAGACCACCAATTCTAGATCTCTCTAGCTCTCTCTCTTTATATTTGTCAAAATCACGAAATATTTCGATATGACAAAATTCATGACAAGCGACTAAATGATTGTACAACCATTACCCAATTTCCTTTGACCCAAAAAAAAAAAAAAAAAAACTAAATGAATTGCACGTAATCGCAGATCTAAAAAGAGTTGTTTGAGATCCTATACTACTTTAACATCACTGTCACTTGTTTCGTCTTTATCTTATTTTGGGGGAAATTTGTGAACGTTTTTAAATGTCTCAATCTCGAGTTCACACGTATTAAGATGGGTGGATACAAAATGAGAGAGAAATGAGATATGTGGGTGTAATCGAAGTGAGAGAAAGAAAGGGTTGAGAGTGTGGCTGGCCTGAGAGGAGGAAAAAGTAAAATGTGTAATGAACGTGAGGTGAGAAAAAGTAAAAAATATGAGTGAGTCCAAATGTTTTAAAAATCAACCCTATTTTGGGACAATGGTACCTATCACTTTTGTCCACTAGACTAAAACATACTAGTGTCTTACTAAAGAGAAACTCTTTCGTCCGTGGAACGTCAATCTGTCAGTTTCATTCACATAGTGTGAGATTCACCCTATATATCTCTAAGACTGATTGTCCGACAGACAGACAAAAAACTATTTGCTTACTAAATTACCATTAAAGCGCAAAAGTACAACGAAAACAAAAAAAGTAGAACTAGGATAAATTTTATAATAATTTTTAATGTTTATTTATCTGGAAAAAGCTTGAAAAAGGTGAGAAAAGAACATCGGTGACTGAAAAATGTCTAGTGGTATGATTCACGCTTAAGATGTGAGAAATTTCGGGATCCATTCTCGTATGTAAATCTAATTGTTGTAAAATGGCACAAGCTTTTCTTGAATAATAATAATAAAAATAGTTACCTTTTTCAAAATTTCAAGTTAAAAACTTTTTCGCAATTTCACTAAAATTATAAATTCTCAATGTTTTATTAAAATGGTCAGTTTAGTCTTTTGCTTTATGGTTTTGTTAAATTTGGACAAAAAATAAAAAAAAAATCATTTCCTTACAAAATTATTTTTAAATTTTTTTAAGTTGGTATGTAGTGTTATATTTAGATTTTTAAGTTACTCTCCAAAAATAGTACGTGATGTGCCTACTTTTAATTGTGTTTTAATAAACTAGACTATATTATGAACATTAATAGATGATCATAATATAACTTTAAGAATACTGTAACTAACTCACAAATGAGTACTACCATATACTATTTTGATTAAAAAAAAAAGTATTACCATATACTACTCTATTGATCATTTACTTGTTACCTACTTACCTCCTACATGAATACCTACTTAACATGCTAAAGAAGAGATAAAAAAGTTTACTTTTTTTTACATGTCAACTAAATATCTACATAAAAGATAATAAAGAGAAATAAACAAAAATTCTTCTATGTGGGAGTTAAAATACAATTTTTTTTTAATTATATAAGTATATATATATATATATATATTTTTAATTTCAGTGAGGGCTAACTATTTTTTTAGCTAAAAATGTATAAATATTAAAATTTTTCTTTTAAAAAATACATAAAATTTTTAACATTCTTTTAGATCAATAAAAGCTGCAATCCTCGTTGACCCCAATCTACCTCTACCATTGTTCTTATGGCTCACTGAGAGGCGTTTCATCCATAAGCGGAGCCACTGTGCATACCCTAAGTTGGAAAAAATATAATTTTTTATATAATTTTATTTTAATGTAAAACAATGATAAGTGACAAGAAGTAAAAGCGATAAGAGGTTCCTTATTTTTACAATTTAATTAACAATTCTTTTCAATTGTTTTATCTTGTTTATCATATTGAAAATGATATGTTTTGTACTTTTGTTGAATGAAGAATGAGTGTAAAAATGAGAGAAAATAGAGAGAGAAAGGACATGAAGATATAGAAAAAAATTAGAGTAAAATGCACCATATCTTCCTGTGTTTTCACAAAGTTGTATCATAAACCCTATGTTTTAAAAAGTCGCGTTATAAATCATGTGTTATGGAAAACGTTGCATACACGCCCCAAACTCAAATTCTATTTAACTTTGTTAGTTAGTCTTGTAAAAAGACAAAATTGTCCTCGTTTAAAGATAAATCTGTAAAAAGGGGTATTTGTAACTTTTTTGATATCAGAAGAGGGTATTTATCACTTTTTTAATATTAGAGAGAGGTATTTACAATATTTTTTATTTTGCAATATCAGAATCATGTGCTAGTCTACCCTCTAAGGAGATCTACAACCTTAAACTAATAAATATCATTTAATTAAAAGAATTAAAAAAACGTATAGTTTATATAACAGAACATTGATATCCACCATAAAAAATATAAATCTTATGCTTGAAGTTCAAAGTCATATTGTAACTAAAAATAATCGTACATTCACTTGGAATCACGTTCTTCTACAAGTAGATTAAAATCTTTAAATCAGTGCAAAATCAACTTCAAATCGAAGGAAAATCACTTTGAAATAGTTTTTCTCTCTACGATTGTCAATTTTTTTTTATTTTTTTATATTTGAAGGGGCAATTTACATCTTTAAAAAAAAACATAGGGGGCAATTAGAAACATTATAAAAAACACAAGGGCAATTTACAACCTTATCGAAAACACAAGGGGTCATTTACAACCTTATCGAAAACACAAAGGGCAATTAGCAACTGATGTTAAAAATGGTATTTTCGTCCTTCTGCATATGTTTTAAAGCTTGATAAATGTCATACTTGCATTTCAAGCGTGTGTATTACACTCACGTTAAAATTGACAGAAAAATAGACGGCGGAGGGTTATATGCAACGTTTTTTATAACACATAGTTTATAACGCGACTTTTTAAAACACAGGGTTTATGATGCAATTTTGTGAAAACACAGGGGGTATGGTGCATTTTACTCAAAAAACTAAATAGTCTTAATGTGACTTTGGCACTGGACGTTTTCCAAAAAAAATTAGGTACTATCGAGTTAAGTGAATTCAATAATAGACGCCTATTGGTCTAGTGGGTTCGTAAAACTTACTAGGATAAGCGGTATTATTGAATCAAACAAAATAGTAAGTAATGAAACCAAACATGTATAAAGCTCCTATACTATAAGATAAGTAAGTTTCTCCAAACCATATACGAGGAGCATCCGATCGTTCTGGATGAAAGAAAATTCTATCTAGTATATATTAAACATGGAATTTTTTAAACATGAAATTTTACTTCTATGCGACTACGGCCGTGAAATTGAAAAGTGGGCTACACGTTTGTGAGATGGTTACAACCGCACGGAAGAACAACTCTTAAACAAGAGGAGTAAATTTGTCTTGATATAAGCTTGTGACCGACTACTACACTGTCATCCTCATCAGTCATCATCAACTAGCTCAAAAACATGGCAGACCAACCCGTGCGTTTTGGCATCTTGGGCTGTGCAAAAATAGCACGTAAAGTCTCAAGAGCCATAACATTTTCACCAAACAGCACCATATCCGCCATAGCCAGCCGTTCACTAGACAAGGCAAAAAGCTTCGCTAAAGAAAACAACTATCCACCTTCAGCCAAAGTCTATGGCACCTACGATGCCGTTTTGGATGACCCTGATGTTGATGCTATTTATATTCCTCTTCCGACGAGTCTGCATTTGAAGTGGGCTGTCATGGCTGCTCAGAAGAAGAAGCATGTGTTGTTGGAGAAGCCTGTGGCGCTTCATTTGAAGGAGCTTGATGTTATTCTTCAGGCGTGTGAAGATAATAGAGTGCAGTATATGGATGCCACCATGTGGATGCACCATCCACGTACGGCTAAGATGCGAGAGTTTCTTTCTGATTCTCAGCGTTTTGGTCAGCTCAAAGCAGTAAGATTTCGTTTCCTTGTTCTCTGATTTTTATATTTTTACGGGTTTAGCAATGTTATATGTCACTTTTTGTGCAAATAATAAATAATATAATTAAATGTCAGTCTAACTATTTAAAATTTTAGATAAGTTAGTAATTTAACATGATATAAGAATTTAGATACTAAAAGATATGATTTCAAAATTTATCGCCACCAATTTAAAAATATTAAAACTGTATAAATGGAAAGATAAAAAACTAGCTCCGCCTGCGCTTGTAGATGAGTGTTGAATTTAATAAATAATATAAGAAACCATTCTCTAACTGTTTAAACTTTTAGATGAGTAGGTAAGTTAACACTTCTTATATGTATCGGCTAAGTAGCACTAATGATTCTCTAATTTGATACTAGACTCTTTCAATAATTAATGACTCTTGTTTCTAGTCGGGAAAACCCATTTTTTTCCATACAAATTCTGCGATAATAATTCTCTGGAATATGTTCGGCCACGTAGATGACTTGAAATTCTTCCCACAGGTACAGAGTGTGTTTTCATGTGTTGGTGGTGATGATTTCTTCAACAATGACATTCGCGTGAAGCCGGACCTGGATGCTCTTGGTGCTTTAGGCGATCAAGGTTGGTACGCCATCAGAGCAATTCTCTGGGCGACTGATTATGAATTGCCGAAAACAGCAATAGCTTTGCGCGATTCTGAATTTAACGAAGCTGGTGTAATTCTATCCTGCGGAGCTTCTCTGCGTTGGGAAGACGGAAAACTGGCAACTCTGTACTGCTCTTTCCTGACCAACTTGACCATGGACATCTCCGCTCTTGGAACCAAGGGAAATTTACGTGTTCATGATTTTGTCATTCCGTTTCAGGAGAGTGTCGCGCCATTTTACACGACTGCAAATTCCAGATGGGCTGAACTCTCCTTAGGGTGTGAACCTTCGCCAACTGAGCACACGGTTACAACAGATCTTCCTCAGGAAGTGCTAATGGTGAGGGAGTTTTCGAGATTAGTCAGTAGCATAACAGAGGGAGGTTCTGTGCCTGAGAAGAAATGGCCAATTATCAGCAGAAAGACACAAGCTGTGGTGGATGCAGTGAAGGCGTCGATTGAGAAAGGTTTCGAGCCTGTTGAAATCATTTACTAGTCAACATTTTCGGGAAAACTCTTTTAGCATCTATGTTGCAATAAGTTTTTCTTGTGGTATATGGCTTGCTAGCTTATCATATACTACTCTGTTGAAAACTTTAAATGGCCTATCTGGTCTCTATCAATGAAAGCTTCTGCCTTCTAGGTACAAAGTTTTGTTATGATCAGGTGTCTTTTCGCATTTGCCTCAGTGATAACTCATGACTTTGGCATAGAAGACTTGGCCATTTGAATTTTCATAGTCTCAAATTACTTTCTCAAAAGAATATGGTCCAAGGTCTTCTATTTATCCTTGAAAAAGAAGAAGCTTGTGAAGGTTGTGTACTTGGAAAGCACCACCGTCAACTATTCCCAAAAGGAGTTTCTCGGAGCACAAATCAAGTGCTCGAGATTGTGGCCCAATGAGTACTCCATCTCATGGTAACAATCGTTATTTCATTCTTTTCATTGATGATTTTTCAACAATAACAGGGGTTTACTTTATGAGACAAAATTCTGAAGTTTTCTCAATTTTCAAGAAATTCAAAAATTTTGTTGAAAAACAAAGTGGTCACTTTATAAAAATTTTGAGAAGTGACATTGGAAAAAAATATACTTCACAAGAATTTGATGAATTTTGTGAAGATGAAGGTGTTGACAAGCAACTCACAGCGAGCTACCCTCCACAACAAAATAGAGTGTGTGAAAGAAAGAATCAAACAGTGGTGGAGATGGCAAAATCAATGATTCAAGAGAAGGGATTGCCAAAATCATTTTGGGCTGAAGCTGTTTACACAACTGTCTATCTTCTCAATAGATCTCCAACAAAAGCACTTCATAATCAAACTCCACTTGAGGCATGGAATGGGAGAAAACCATATGTGAAGCATCTAAAAGTCTTTGGTTAAATTTGTTATACCCAAATTCCAAAAGAAAAGAGACAAAAGCTTGATCAAACTAGTGAGAAGTGCATATTCGTTGGGTATAGCTCGAAGTCTAAAGCATATCGATTGTACAATTTGAAAACTCACAAAATCATAATCAGTCGAGATGTGATATTTGATGAGAATGCTGCTTGGGATTGGAATGGAGAAAAGGTAGAAAAAGAGACTATTTCAATTTCTAATTCTCAAAATTCAACAGGAACTGATGATGAAACAACCCCAACAACTCCACGATGCAATTCTCCATCATCCTCAAGTCCATCAAGTCCATCAAGTGATAGTCCAAGTTCGAGTTCATCCTCACCCAGTTCAACTCCAAAGAAAATGAAGAGTTTGAGTGATATTTATGCAAGTTGTAACTTTTGTGTTACTGAACCATATTCATTTGAAGAAGCTGTGAAAGAAAAGGCTTGGCAACAAGCTATGGATGATGAAATTAAGATGATTGAGAAGAAGACGACTTGGGAACTTGTTGAGAGACCTAAAGAAAAAAAGATAATTGGTGTGAAATGGATCTACAAAATAAAATACAATGTTGATGGCTCAGTACAAAGAAATAAGGCAAGGCTCGTTGCAAAGGGCTATTCACAACAACCCGGCATTGGTTATAATGAGACATTCACACCCGTTGCTAGGCTTGATACTATTAGAGCCTTAATTGGCATGGCAGCACATAAAAGGTTGGGCTTTATACCAACTTGGTGTGAAATCAGCTTTTTTGAATGGTGAACTAAGGAGGAAGTTTATGTGGATCGACCTCAAGGGTATGTTGCTTGAGGAAAAGAAGGAAATGTGTACAAATTGAAGAAAACCCTGTACGGGTTGAAGCACGCACCAAGGGCTTGGTACAATCAAATTGATGGCTATTTCAAGGCAAATGGGTTTCAAAGAAGTAAAAGTGAGTCCACCTTATATGTGAAAAAATAAGTTATTTCAAGCATCCTCATTGTCGCTTTATATGTTGATGATTTGGTGTTTACAGGAAATGATAAAAAGATGATTTATGTTTTTGAAAATGAAATGATGAAGAAATATGAAATGAGCGATATGGGGCTGCTACATTATTTTCTTGGTATTGAAATTCATCAAGATAAAAGTGGGGTTTTTATTTCTCAAAAGAAGTATGCAGAAAATGTTTTATAGAAGTTCAGAATGTTTGGATGCAAATCAGTTGATACACCCCTTGTTGTGAATGAGAAACTCATGAAAAAAGATGGCGCCAAGAAGGTGGATGCAACACTTTATCGAAGCATTGTGGGAAATTTTATCTATCTTACAGCTACAAGACTAGACATAATATTTACTATTAGCTTGCTTTCAAGGTTTATGAATTGTCCGAGTCAAATTCATTTTGGAGCTGCATTAAGGTATCTACATGGCACCTTGAACTATGGAATCAAATATGAGAAATTAAATCATGTTAGTCTTGTTGGCTATTGTGATGGTGATTGGGGTGGCCGCATTGATGATATGAAAAACACCTCTAGTTATGCATTTGCATTTGGAAATGGAATAATTTCTTGGTCATCCAAAAAACAACAAAGTGTAGCACAATCCTCTGCTAAAGCTGAATATATTTCAGCTGGTCAAGCAACATCTCAAGTTATTTGGCTAAGACGAATTCTTGAAGACATTGGAGAGAAGTAAGAAAAGGGGACAACGTTGTTTTGTGACAACAAATCTGTGATTGCAATGGCAAAAAATCCAGTTTTTCATAGTCGAACTCGACATATTGCAATCAAGCATCATTTCATAAGACAAGCTATCGAAGATGGTGAAATTCAACTCGAGTTTTGCAAGTCAGAAGAACAGTAGGCTGATATTTTTACAAAGGCACTTCCAAGAGATAAATTTCAGCATTTAAGAGAAGCCTGGAGAATTCAAGAATTGCACATTAAGGGGGAGAATGTTGAGTAATGTGCAATGTATATGCTTCGTATTCTTCAAACACATTGCTTGGAAGATAAGGATAAATAAAACTCTCTCTTGAAATTATTATGACTCTTGAAATTATGTGATTCATTGTTCCTAGATTTGTAGTTTCAAGAAGTATTAATTAAAGTCTAGAAGTCTCTCTTGCTTGTATAAAAGGAGACCTCCATGAACCATTTGTAATGCAAAAAAAAAAAAAACAATCAAACAAGTTGAATATAAACAATGTTTAGTCTTTCTCTATATCTTTAGTATTTTACTGTGTTATGAAAAACACCCATCAGCTCTATCTCTTGAAAGGAAGAACCAACAACCATGGCCCGATGAAACCATTGGTGGACAAGTGCAAAAGAATTCTCATGGAAAATTAGGGGTTAAGGATTCATCATGCTTACCGCGAAACTAATACTTGTGCGGATTGGATTGCTAACTTTGCGCTTGAACAACCCTTAGGCACTCATGATTAATTTGATGCAACCTCCGGATCAGTTTCTCTACTTGTTGGATAGTGATAAAAGAGGTATAACATCCCCACGGTGGATCAGTTAATCTCATGGCTTAGGCCTCCCTTATAAGAAAAAAAAAGAGAGGTGCTTTGTATTTCTTTTAGTTTAGTTGGACGATGGGACATGTAAGTCTCCTATCCTCTTTTGGAGGAAAGGCTTAAAGTCCCCCTCCTTTTTTATACTTTTTTTTTCATTATTAATAAAATCCGGAGGGAAGTACCCCTCCTTCCCTTAAAAAAAAAAAAAGGTTCTAAGAAGGAATTTAGAGCTATTGCAGGTTCAGCAAACGAGCAGGCTTTGGATCCAAAGCATGGCTATAAAGTGCTTAAATGATATTTATAATCTTGTTGAAAAATATTATCCTCTTGATTTTATTGAACAAGAGAAACTGAATTTCAAGTTCCATTTGAGGCATTTTGAATTAGATATTCCCAAGCATTCAAAATTACAAAATCTATTTTCTACGTCTGTATGCATCGACATCGTCTGCGACTCTATATCATAGGGAAGTATGGAATCGGCCGGCCTCATCTGGCTTTTGTTACATTTTCGAGTTTTGGTTGCGAAAGACTGGGATGAAAAACAAAACAGAATGTACTAGATTTTTAACACGTACAACCATCTTTTAGAGTTACGTCAAGAATTGACAGATACAGAAACAACAAGTGCATTTCATCTTATTGATAGATTGATTTGTCTTGTATTAACATTCCCCGTTTCAATACCAAGTAGTGAGCAAACATTTTCAGCAATGAGAATTGTAAAGACAAAGCTTGCAACAAAATGGAGAATGACTTTTTTTTTTTTTTTTTTTTTCCTATGCAAGCAAGTACCAATTTCATTGATAATAAAAAACTAGACAAGAATCATTTACAGAAAAAACTTGTGATCACACCCTACAAGAGTATTTTCTCATCTAGACCCCAGGTGCGACAAAAAGCATGATTCAAGTTGATTGCTCTATATTTTTTTGCCTATGTTCACTTTTGATTTGATGTCCCTTTTCATTAAGTAAAAAATATACTCCTTCGACAAAAATATGTTTTGCGGAACTGCGGAAGAGTTTATTGTTCTTTTCAGTCCAAATGTGATAAACTGATGTCTTTCTGCATGTGTTGTAGTATGGCACCAACTATCCATCACTCTTGTGAGGACTTCCCAATATATCGTTGCTAACATTCTTGATGTAAATCAGTTGCATGCCTTTGCTCCAGATTTGTCTCATGAAACCACATTCAAAGAAAAGATGATCCCGATCGTCCAAAAACATGTTACAAAATTCACAGAGACACCATGACAAAATCCTAAGTCTGGCAGCAAGTCTATCATGGCAGACAAGCCATGAAATAAATGCATGCTTGTGTTTTTGATCAACTCCCAAGCAATTTTAGTCGAAAATTTACCATTTGGGGAACCACTTCATTTCTGGAGTGGCCTTTCAGGAGGATGACTTTCTTACTGACAATTTAGTTGTCTATACTGAAAGAGAGGTTGCTGAAGCATTTAATACAAATTCAGTACTTGAAGATTTTGTTTCATTGAAAAAAATTTTAGGCACTGAGAAACACTATAGATCGAGCTACTCTTTCAACCGCTTACTCATTGGATTGATTGCGATGAATCCTAACCACTGGATAAAAAATGATCAGGCTTACAAAAATGAGCATCGCTATATATTACTCGTATAATGCCTTATCTCTCTCTATATATTTTAAGAGTTCTTATAAAATGATAAAGTTAAATTTGACATTTAATAGATAAATTCTTTCATTCAAAGAAAAGATGAAGCATCCCTTGAATAACATAAACATTACTCGACTTCTCAATTGGGGTGTTGTGGTTAATAATACATGTGGAATCCGTGGTATTGCACCAGACGATCATGAACACTTATTTTTTCAATGCGGGCTAAGCAAGAGAATCTGGAGAAGAGGACTTGAGTTAGTTTTGTTGCCTGGTTTCATTCCTTCATGGGATACTCTTGACGAATGGGTTGAGAGACATTGTCGTGGATCGGATCTTCATGCTGTCATCTGTAGATTTTTGTTATGTGGAGTGGTGTACGAAATTTAGAAAGAAAGGAATAGGAGAATTCATCGTAACAGTTATTCCACCGATGAGCATGTTTGGAATACGATTTTCTCATCTATTAAAATAGATTATGAATTGGTAACTCTTTTGCAAGAACTCTTCTTATTGGAGTTCTTAGGAGTAGATGGCAACTTGGGGAGTAACAAACTCTCCTGGTGCTTTATTTTTGGTTTGATAGATGGAACTTTGTAATCATTTTTGAGTTTGGGTTTAATGATATTTTTTTTGCTTTTCCAACAAAAAAAAAAAAACATAAACATTACTCGGTAATTATTATTATTTTAATTCAAAACCATGACTTTATTCTTAAACATAGAAGTGCAGAACTGATTTTGAAAACTTTTTACTATCCCAAAGGCCATCCATATTGAAGGAGAACAAGAGTAATATTTTGGGCCTATGTGGAAGTGTTTTTGTTTTTTAAAACAATTTTTAAAAATAATTTTTGAAAACAAAAAAATAGAAAACTTGTTTGCATGGAAGTGTTCTCTAAACAAGTTCTTAAGATTGAGATACCTTTAGAATTATATGAATAACTTTTTTCTTTTATTGAACTATAACTTTTTTTTATTAAATTAATTAATTTTATTTAATTGAATTAATAATTTTAATTAAGTCATTAATTTAAATAAAATAAATAAATAATTTACTGATTAATTATTTATAAAATTATTAATAAACTAATTTTAATTGATAATCAATAAACAATAAATTAGTTAATAAACAAATACATTAGAATAAATAAATAAATAATTTGTTGATTAATTGTTCAATATTATTAATAAATTAATTTGATTAATAATCAATAAATAATAAATTAGTTAATATAATTAAAATTAATTAATTAATTACCAATATTACTTAAAAACAATTTAGTTAACTAACTTATTATTAATAATTAATATTAGTTAATTTAACTACTATTTATTATATTTTTTTTTAAAAATTAATTAATAATTAATGAATTGATTAAAGTTGTTAATTATAAATTAATAAATTAATTATTAATTGATAATTAACCACTTAATAAAAACTTAATAATTAATAACTAAGAATTTGAATAATTTAAGTTTAAATAAAAGTAATATATTTAATAAATTATGAATTAATTAAATATTCCTTTTGAAAATCAAATTAATTATTTTTTATTATTAAATTTATTAATAATAATAAATTTGAATGTGTTGATGTGTGTCGAGGAGAAAAAAAAAGGAAATGAAAACACATGAAAACATAAAAAAATTATTTTTGTTTTCTTGTTCTTGAGAATACATTTTCTTGAATAGTTTTTAAAAATAATTTTCAAAAACAAACCATACCAAATAATTTTTTGTTTTTGTTTTTCTGTTATCAAAACATGTCCAAACAGACCCTTAATGTCTCTCTTTTACCCTTTCACCATTTTTTTTGTATGGAAAAAAATTCCTATATTAAATATTAAATAGGTTAATATTCCTTCAAGAGCATTACTATACGAAAATTTTGAGGAAAAGCAAATACCCTTCTACTTTTCTCTTCCGTAATTTTCCTTCGAACCAAACGAACAAATGTAAAGGTTTCCTCCTTTCAATTTTTCATAGTTCCAACTTTCCTCCGTGCTAAAGATTGTTGGATCGTGGTGTGGGCTTTATTATTTAGGAGGGGTCCCAAGGCTTAAAAGTTAGAGAACGGGAATAGGGATGGCAACGGGTACCCGTTGTATCCGAAACCAATAGATAACCGCCCGATAAAAAATCGATAACGAAAATCAATGGGGAAACCGTTAGGTTTTGGATTTTATAAAACAAAACCGACGGATAAATCGATAGGTTTTGATTTTTGATATTAAAAAAAACCGAAAACCGAAACCCGATTAGTATTTTATTATTTTATTTTATATATATATATATATATATATATATATATATATATATATATATATATTATATTACACACATGTATATAATATATATAATAAAATAATATATTTATTATTTTTATTTTTATTTTTATATAATATAATTTTATTGTCTTATTGTATGATGGATGAACAGTTTCTCATTTTTATTTTTTTAGAATTAAATATTTACAATGATGTAGTATATATATATTTTTAATTTTATTATTTAATATGTATAGATTGTGATTTATTGTATTTTTAGATTTTTTTACATTTAAATTAATATTTTTTTCATAAATTTGGACTTTTTTTCTATTTAAATTGATTTTTTTTAAGTAATCGGTTTCGATTTCGGTTATCCGCGGGTTTTTAAAAACACGTCGGTTGCGGTTTTGGATATGAATTTTTTAAACCCGTCGGTTTCGGTTTCGGTTTCGATTTTCGGTTTAAACGGTTTCGGTTTCAGTTTTGCCAAAAACCGCGGATAACCGACCCGTTGCCATCCCTAAACGGGAAGGGGAATTTCACTCGCAAAAAATTAAAGTATGAAAAAACTAGAAGGGGAAGGGGATTCATACCCTTTTGAGGTTGCCATTTTCAGCAAGCATGACCATTTTAGACTGACTCATATTTATTTGCTCGCCACTTATGACTTTTAGCTCCTAATGGATATCATTGTCTTTAGTTGCCTTTCGAACAACTTCAACCTCTGCTGGACAAGGAATAGAGAGGAGAACTACCTTAGTTGAATCGAATAATTCTCACCGACTTCCAACTTCATTCTAATATAGAAAAAATAATCAATTTTTTCCATTCAAAATTGGAACTTGGATCCTCTACAATTTTATACAATACTCATTTGGATTAATGACACCTGTCACCAGATATTATCCATAAACTATATTAATCTTGCTAAACTAATTTTTCAACTATGGTTAGAAAATATTAAATACCAAATCTAAACATATTTAGCAAAACAAATATGATATGATTCTAAAAATAAAAAATAAGCAATTTTGTAAAGAAAACCGCAACGAACCCAAATATTTCATTAATGGTAAAGAAGAATTAGATTCTGCCATTCTAGAACATGAAAAAAGATTGCTTGGGATTCATTGCAGTTGATTTCCATTATCCTGCAAAATAAATAAAAAATATATTTAAAGTATGAAAATTTTCACTTGTGGTTTTTGGTCATCTCATCTTATATTTGTGGTTCATAGAAACTATTACGGAGTTTTATTGAAATATGTAGAGCATAACAATCCAATAATTTCTTCTCTATGTGCAATTCTATGGCTTCCTCTTTGTTTTATTTTTCTCGTTCTCTGGCTAGCTTCTCTTTTTTTGTTTTTGTTTTTGTTTAGAATCATATGGTTTCTCTAAAACTGCTTGTTTTTTGTTTTTAGAATCGTACCATATTTGTTTTGCTAAATATGGTAATTTAAATTTTAGTATTTAATTCTTTCCAATCATGGTTAGAAGATTAATTTAGGAAGATTAATATAATCGATAGATAATATTTGGTGACACGTGTTATTAATTTGGATAAATATTGTAAAGAATTATAGAGAATAGAATTGTAGATGAGCGCCAGTCATTTCTAGAATCTTTCTTGCTTGAAAAACGATAACTACATGTGTTCCAAGAAAGCCGCCATAAAAGACCACCAATCCTAGATCACTAAAAAAAAATATACATAATATTTGTCAAAATCAATAAATATTATGTAATATTTGTAAAAATCAATAAATATTATGTAATATTTGTCAAAATCACTAAATGTTTCGATATTATTTAAAAGAGTAACTATTTGAGATTTAATATTTCTTAACGTCGCATCAGTTGTATTCTACTACTACTTTCTTCCACAAGACTAGACTCTACTAGTGTCTTACTATACCACTAATTAGAGGCGTCGGTTACACGATATCATCAAAGTTTAGAGATAGCATATAGAAAAAAGAGTAGAAGAAGACTTAAATTGACTTGGATGGAGACGCTCATATGAGATTTTGAGTGTATGGAGTTTACAGAAGAGTTAACTCTCAATAAAAATAAATAACGTTGTTTAATTTATATAGGTAACCCCACCTAGTGGGATAAGTTTAATTTAATTTGGTTTGGTTTTATTTATTAGAAAAGGCCGGAAGAAAAGCGGGAAAGAAAGGTCCATGACTGGGAGAACCACTAAAAGAAATTCAAAAAATTAGTTACTTTTTTCAAATTTTAAGTTAAAAACCTTTCGTCAATTTTACAAAAATTAAATTATAAATTCACAATGTTTTATTAAAATGGTCGGTTTAGTCTTCTGCTTTATGACTTCGTTAATTTTGTAGAAAAAAAAAAAAAAATCATCTTCTGACCAAATTATTTCAAAAAGTTTTTAAGTTGGTATGTAATATTTATTTAGATTTTTAAAAGTTACTCTCCAAAATAGTACGTCATGTGCCTACTTTTAATTGTGTTTTAACAGGTAGATAATAAAATAGTCTATATTATAAACATTAGATGATCATAATATATCTTTAAGAACCCGAGAAAACAAAAAAATGAATAACTTTGAGAATACTGTGAACTCATTTACAAATGAATATTACCATGTACTACTCTATTTGACTATTTACTTGTCACCTCCTACACATCTATCTACTTCTCATGCTAAAAAAAAAAGAGATGAAAAAGTTTGATATTTTTACATGCCATGTAAATATTTAGATATTGAAATTATTCTTAATGTAGAATATATTATGAGGCTGTCGAATTAACTGCACTGAATTTGAATGTCTGTTTTGATCCGAGTCTTCTATGGCCTGATCGTGCTCATATTGATCCGGAGGAAAAAAACCTATTCCAAAGGCTATGCTCTGCCAAAGCGGTGCCCCTTAAATGTGCTCTCATCAGATATAATCAAACGAAATTAATGATTGAAACGAGAAGGAAATGAACCTAATTCATATAGCTAAATGGTAATAGTACACCCATGTCCTCCTAGGTTGCTCCCAACTAGTCCATGACATTTGTGTGAAGTCGCCACTAGCAGCATGTCCTAATAAATTTTCCCAGACATCACATGCTGCAAGGCATCGTCGGAAAACATGATCCATGTCTTCCTAGGTTGCTCCACAAAATCCACAACTGGCTTCATTTTTGATGCCTCGTTTGGCCAATTGTTGAGCTGTTAGAATCCTATCCCGTGCTATTTGCCAAATAAACATTTTACGCGTTGAGTATAATATATTTTTCAGATGGGACCCCATTCAATTTTCCGATTATGTCCGCGCATTAGTTCATATGCTGTTTTGACAAAGAAATCTCCTGGTTTTTCTTTGGCCCGCGATATACAATAAGGCTGACCATTTTAACTTAAACATTAGCTGTTAGCAAAAGAACTTGGGTAGGAAGAAGGTGCTAGATCATTCCCTAATTCCAACATCAATCCTCAACCGTGTAATCTCTAAACCTTAGCAGATTTCAAGTGGTTGAATCGATTGTAGTCATCATACATGAGAGGTCGGTTGCCTGTCCACCACTCCGATCCTGCCAGAAGTATACTTGGAGACGGGCAGAGGGAGAAGGGGGCCGGGGCCAACGTTCAGAGAAAAAAAAAAAGATTTAATAATTTTTTTTAAAAAAAATAAGACTTCCCTCGGCTCCCCCCTTAAAAGTGAAAAAAGTTATAAAAGTCTTAAAAATATGAAGTTAACTATGGCAGTTAGTCACAAATATATTCATATTGATGGTGTGGATTTAAGTCACTATAATTGTATATTATTTTTTGTAAAAAAAAATACTGTATAAAAAACAAATTTCTCCTGCCAACATTACTATACAAAAAAAAAAAAAAAAAAAAATCGCCCTTCCAACAATAGATTTCTTGCTCCGCCCCTGCCTGGAGACCATTTCAAACTAGCCATTTCAACCTATGTTGAAGAATGGATGTTCCCTCCCTAATAGCCTTGCATAATTGAGAGTCAGAAGCCTTAATATTGTAGTTCAAGAGGTTTTCTTTAAAATATTTTGCATTGAAACTTTTCACCCATAACAATTGAGGTTCTTTAATGACTTTCAAACTGAGCTTAGCTAACAATGCTTCGTTCGTGTCCTTCGCTGATCGTAGTCCCAAACCTATTGCTCCTTAGGTTGGCAGATATGATCCTTTGATGATCCCCAATCTATTCTTTTTTGGTTTTTTGAGGATCGGATTCCCCTATAACTTTTGTTGTATTTGATCAATAGTCTCGGATGTGTGAACCGACAGTTTGTTAGTTTGCATAAAAGGACTGGGCATTTCCGCAAGGACTGACTAAGCTAAGGTCACCCTTCCCGCAAGAGAATGGCAGTTGTGTTTCCATCCGCTCACTGCTCCGTTCGTAAAATAATTTATTAGAAAAAATATTTTTTTAAAAAATAAAATATTAAAAAATATTTTTTAGTTTTAAATATACAGTGAAAAATATTTTTTGACATGAAATTTTATAAAAAAAAACATACACATATAATATATATTTATATTAACCGTAAGAGTAAAAAATGAGTGAGATAGGGTGGGGGATAGGGGGTAGGGTGCATAGGGTTAGTGGGGTGGGGGTAGGGGGTAGGAGGTAGGGGGTGGGTGAGTTTTGAAAAATATATTTTTTTTTGAAAGGACAAGAAAATATTTTTCACTATTTTAAACTAAAATTTTCTTTTGAGTAGAAGATGTTTTTGGTTAATCAAATTTTTAATATTATCAAATAATAAAAAATTTAAAAATATTTCTCAAGAAAATATTTTACTACAAACAAACATAGCCTCAGGTTGTTTTGCATGTTCATAATAACTGCCTTGTATGCGTTTCTCCGTTTATGCCTAATTACAATTGGTGCTCCCACCTACATTGTGGGGGAATATATATCATTTCTGATAATAACATTCCAAAAGTTTTATTTTTTAAAAATTAAAAATCATTCCGTAAACTAAACCCACTCGGGGGTCGGGTCTCTGTCATTCTTTTCAACTCATCCCTTCTTATTGGGCTATTTATGTTATCAACTTTCCAGTCTCGCAAGTGGGAATTGAGAACTCCGTTCTTCTCTCTCTATCTATCTATTAGCTTGTTGACCGAAATAGTATTCTAGTTGATTCACTGTCATCTTCATCATCAACCAGCTCAAAAACATGGCAGACCAACCCGTGCGCTTCGGCATCTTGGGCTGTGCAAACATAGCACGTAAAGTCTCAAGAGCCATAACACTTTCACCAAACTGCACCATATCCGCCATAGCCAGCCGTTCACTAGACAAGGCAAAAAGCTTCGCTAAAGAAAACAACTATCCACCTTCAGCCAAAGTCTATGGCACCTACGACGCCGTTATGGATGACCCTGATGTTGATGCTGTTTATATTCCTCTTCCGACGAGTCTGCATTTGAAGTGGGCTGTCACGGCTGCTCAGAAGAAGAAGCATGTGTTGTTGGAGAAGCCTGTGGCGCTTCATTTGAAGGAGCTCGATGTTATTCTTCAGGCGTGTGAAGATAATGGAGTGCAGTATATGGATGCCACCATGTGGATGCACCATCCACGTACGGCTAAGATGCAAGAGTTTCTTTCTGATTCTCAGCGTTTTGGTCAGCTCAAAGCAGTAAGATTTCGTTTCCTTGTTATCTGATTCTTATATTTTTACCGGGTAGAAATGTTATATGTTCCTCTTATATATATCAACTAACTAGCACAAGTGATTTTTTAAGGTAGTGATTGGCATGTAAGAATGAGTTGAGAATATAATGACATTTTTAATTCTATTTTAATTTTCATATTTGGTACGAGTGAATAAACTTGTAAATCCCAATCCCAAAAGAATCTCATTCTCATATACGACTATTTCCAGACCAAATATATGAGAATAGTCCATTCTTATGTGTTTGAGAATAAATTTGACTACCATATCCCTATATAACATAATTTTTATAAATAATTTATTTTACAATAATAATAATAATTATTAAAAAATATAATAATAATTTGGTAACTTCAAAATATTCAATTTTAGAAAAGTTGAAAAAAAGAAGTGCATTTCCGTAGCTGAGACTTATTAGTTCTATAAAAGATACATATTTGGTGTAGAATGAATTGGTTTCCTATAATGATACTTAATATATAGTCTGTGGCCTTGGATTGTAATTCACTCTGTTCCTTATGTACCGGCTAAATAGCACCAGTGATTCTCTTAAGTCGGTATGGATTTTCATGGCCTCAGGAAATGGACTATTTCGAGGTGTGGAAACTCATTTTGACTGAAACAAATGGCATGTCTTTACCAACTTCAAAATATTCAATTTTAGAAAAGTCAGAAAAAAAATGGGTGCATGTCCCTAGGTGAGCCGTATTAGTTCCATAAACGATACATATTCAATGTAGAATGAATTGGTTTCCTACTATTATCATTATGGACTTACAAGTTTTATAAAAGATACATATTTAAGGGTGGGATTATGAAGTCCTATTCTAAGTTGGTTCTATACAAGATTAAAATTTAGTTATAAATACTCTTTGCTACTAATATCATCTTAAGTTTAAGTATTTTGAACCAATTAATTAAATGCTACTAATAGCATCATAAGTTTAAGTATTTTGAAACAATTAATTAGACATTAATTCCATAAAAGATTTGCATTTTTTTGATAATGACTCTTCTTGACTTGGAATTTTACATACCATTCATCTTAACCACTTGTGTCACATTATTTCTTTTTTCAAATACACGCCTTTCAAATACATGTAATACTTAGCCACGTAGAATGTCAAATAAAGAAATCTAATTTGATACTAGACTCTTCAATAATTAATCACTCTTGTTTTTTCTAGTAGGGAAAACCCATTTTTCCATACAAATTCTGCTCTTTGAGGCTCTGATTAATACTTACCTGATAGTTATAGCTGAAATTCTAGCCTGGCTCTAATTCAGATTATATCATTAACGCGTTTTGTTTGATGTTGGCTTGGCTATCAGAATATAAAAAAGTTGATGTTTCTTGAACATGTCAGTGGGTAAATGACTTCTAGCTATTTTCAAATCGGTCAGGATTGCTAGGTGGATGAAACAACAATTTTGAGTACGGGTGTTTTTGGTCCAAATATTCTTCTACTGTCATTCTAGCTATTTTCATATCGATCAGGATTGGTAGGTGGATGAAATAACAATTTTGAGCCCGGGTTTTTCTGGTCCAAATATCCTTCTACACAAGACCATGCCATATTTTTTTTAATTCACATTGATTATTGAATGCTTTTCTGGAATATGTTTATTCTGTTACGGCCATGTAGATGACTTGAAATTCTTCCCACAGGTACAGAGTGTGTTTTCATATGTTGGTGGTGATGATTTCCTCAACAACGACATTCGCGTGAAGCCGGACCTGGATGCTCTTGGTGCTTTAGGCGATCAAGGTTGGTACGCCATCAGAGCAATTCTCTGGGCGACTGATTATGAATTGCCGAAAATAGCAACAGCTTTGCGCCATCCTGAATTCAACGAAGCAGGCGTAATTCTATCCTGCGGAGCTTCTCTGCGTTGGGAAGACGGAAAACTGGCAACTCTGTACTGCTCTTTCCTAACCAACTTGACCATGGACATCTCCGCTCTTGGAACCAAGGGAAATTTGCGCGTTCATGATTTTGTAATCCCGTTTCGGGAGAGTGTTGCGCCATTTTTCACGACTGCAAACTCCAGATGGGCTGAACTCTCCTTAGGGTGTGAACCTTCGCCAACTGAGCACACGGTTACAACAGATCTTCCTCAGGAAGCGCTCATGGTAAGGGAGTTTTCGAGATTAGTCAGTAGCATAACAGAGGGAGGTTCAATGCCTGAGAAGAAATGGCCAATTATCAGCAGAAAGACACAAGCTGTGGTGGATGCAGTGAAGGCGTCGATTGAGAAAGGTTTCGAGCCTGTTGAAATTATTTACTAGTCAACATTTTTCGTGAAAACTCTTTTAGCATATATGTTGCAACAAGTTTTTCTTGTGGTATATGGCTTGCTAGCTTATCATATAATCTGTTGAAAACTTTAAATGGCCTATCTGGTCTCTATTAATGAAAGCTTCTGCCTTCTATGTACCATTTTGTGTGATGATCAAGTGTCTTTTTGCCTTTGCCTTTGCCTTTGCCTCGTTGGATGACTATAGCTAGCCTGGTAGTGTACAAATTTGCGTTATGTGCAAAATTCAAGAAAGGGTCAGACTAGAGTTGGTATATAGGCTAGTCTGGCATGGTTTGATCGAATAATGTATTGGGCTCAAGGTGGGTTTTATTTGGGCTCGAGTTAGGACTGTGCATGGGTTGAGTTGGGTTGGGTTGGGTTCATGGGTTGAGCTGGTCTGGATTTAAGCTCAAATAAGTTGGGTAAAAAATCATATGATCCAACTCAACCCACTTATATGTAGTGGGTTGGGCTGAGTCGAGTTCAATTTTTTTTATTCTCTTGTGCTCTAGCAATTGCGCTCCCTAGATTTCACTTCCGAAAAGATAGATTTGACTTTGATTTATCAGCATCTACTACTGAAAGGAATCGTTTTGGCTAAGCTCAAATTTTTGTATGTTAGGCTAAACTGAACCTATCGATCAAGCCCAAATGCTACCTTTAGGTTGGACCACTTTGGAGAATGGCCTTGTTCGATGATTATATCTTGTGAAAATCATTTACTAGGCAACATTTTCGGGTTACTGTTTTAGCATCTACGTTGCAATAAGTTTTGCTTGTGGTATATGGTTTACTTGTTTATCATAAGAAAATTTGGTTCCTATTGTTTTTTTAAATTTTAAATTTATTCATATTGTTCAAAATTAATCAATTTAGTCACAATATTTTCTAAAAGTTTCAAATCGTCTTTATTGTTTAAAATTAACTAATTTAATTCATATTATTTTCTAAAAAAATTCAATTAAGTTCCAAAATAGGGGTCACGTAAAGAGACTAAATTGAATGGTGTCCCCCTATTAGTACCTTTGAATCCGCAAGTATTGGCAGAAGGCCAAGAAACCACCTGACCCCATACATCTGTAACAGTGGCAATGGTATTATTGAAATTTGCTCTCTGAGACATCTCATAAAAAACAACGTAATAAAGCATCACTACTGATTCATCCATAACATAATTGAATGAATCTTCTTATAGATCAAAAACCAAAAAGAGCTTCAATCCAATAAAGACTGAGAAAATTATTTTTAAGAAAATAATAAGGGCTAAATTGATTTTTTAAAAAATAATAAGGACTAAATTTGTTAATTTTGAACAATTGATAAGAATTTGAATTTTTTTGAGAAACAATAAGGAATAAATTGACTCATTTGAAACAATAGACATCAATTTAAAATTTTGGTAAAATAATATGAACTACTTGTGTAATTTTCCCTTTATCATATACTCAGCTCTAAATAATTGGTCTGCCTGGTCTCTATCAATAAAACCTTCCGCCTTTAAAGTAAATTCCTTTTGGAAAATTCTGAGAGTTACAATTAAGATGGCAGGCAGGTTCACGCAGCTCTCACTATTGGCGAGGTCAGAAAATGGTCGAACTCACTTTTTGTATATTTTGCAAAATTCATTTACTTTCAATACTCTGTTGTTTAGAGCATATATTTATTGGTAATTTGTGTTCTAATACTACATTAAATTACTATTTTATCTAAAAGTTTAAATCGTTAAAAAATAGTTTATTCTATTTATTTATTATTTTTAATAAAATTCATTTGAGAAAGAGAATTCTATTATGAGAATTGAACTTAGAAACCTTCCAAAAGAGTTTTATCCATCAAAACTTTCACCAACTGATGCAGGATTCAACAAAGTAAACTCGCGGCCCATATTAAATAACAACAAATTATAATTCTTCTTTCTTAGATTTAATATCAGTAAACTGTCAGAAAAAATAACATCTAATTTCTAAATAAAAACTTTGTATATGGTTTTCACACTATATATTTAATCTTCTTTGTAGCATTTCCTCTTTCACTTTTAAATTTTGTTAGTGCTTGGTACCAGGAGAGGCTTTTCACTACATTCTTAGAAATATAGTGGGTTATCAATTTATTACAATACCACAAGATCTAAAATGCATGCAATTATTTCTTTGGCGCTTTCATCTTCTACATTTGAAAAGAAAGGAACAACAGAATCTTTTTGGTAGCTCATATCTCAGTGAGGAACAAATTTTGGAGAATATAGCTTTTGATATTAAAACTAAACTGTATATGTTTACAGTAGCAGACTCAGGTATCGGAGGTCAGGACATGTACTACAGTGATATAGTAAATAATCAAGGGTTCGAGTACACTTTTCTATACATAAACAAATACTTATTAAACATATTTTAGCAATTAAAAAAATGTAAACATATAAAAATTTATCGAAAACTGACCTTTTTTTAAAAAAATTTATGCATGAATATCTACAAAAAATATATTAATTTTATGTTTTTAGTTATACCTAAACTAATAATAAATAACTTATATAAAACTTAAAATAAAAAATTAAATCTAACTAAAAATATAAAACATAACAACTATAACAAAAAATTAAAAAAAAATTTAATTTTAGTTATTATAAATTAAAATTAAACAATAAGAACTACCAAAAAATAAAGGCAATTAGAGCTATAGCTACAATTAAAAATAAACAAATAACTAAAATTACAAATTAAACTAGAAGTATTAAACAAGTAAATAAATAATATAATGAAAACTAAAAGTAAACAATTATAGTTAAATTAAGAGTAATAGACAAGTAAACTAAAATTAAAAAAAATTAAATAATTAGATGTACAATTTCTCATCTTAGATTGAATGTTGAATGTGTTTAGGGAAGAAATCGGAAAGGAGATTAATTGTTTGTTGAATTTTAAGAGTAAATCTAAGATTTTTTGGTTGATTTAAGAAAATAAAGAATAAAAATTGAGCTTTGAAGTTTGAAGAGAGTGAGAGGGTGTTTTGGGTTTTGGATTTGGAAAGGTGAGGGATTTAATGATGATAATAATAATGATGATGCTAACTTTTACATATGATGCTAAATTAGTGATGGTGAGGAAGCAGTGTAAGCATTTAAAAGATAAAAGGGTTAAATCCACTTTATATCCCTATTCTATATATGTTGTGACACTTACTAACTATCATCTTTAAAAACACCCATTTATTAACTTTTGACTTTGATCAATTTTAACTTCTGTTAATATAAAAGCACAATTACTAAATGACCTTTATCAACTATTTATAAACACAAATTTATCCTTAAATAAAAAAAAAAACAAAACTTCACACTTTTCATCCCCAATCCCAACCTAATCCCACACACCCCCACCCCCAACCCCCAACCCCAACCCCTCCCACGACTGAACCAAAACCCCAACCCCAAAATCTAATGACCCCCACCTCGCTCAGACCACCACCCCCACACCGCGCGGACCATGTGTGTGTGGTACTGTGTGCGTGTGCTTTTGATTATGTGTGTGCGTGTGTTTGTGAATGTTGCAAGACAATATAAGATCCAAAATCAGCTAGGATTTTGCAATTCTTTCACCAAGATTTGCATCTTTTGTTTTTGCTGTTGTGTGTGTACGTGTTTGTGATTGTGTATATGTGCGTGTTTGTAACTATGTCTATGTGCATGTTGTCACTATGTATGTGTGTGTGTTTGGTGTCTCACTGTGTGTGTTTTTTAAGGTTGTGTATGGATGTTGATGCTGAAGAAAGGGTATGTGTGTGAGTGTTGATGATGAAAGAGGTGTGGAAGAGTGTTTTCCGTCGTTTGTGGATGTTTAGATGACTGGGAAGCTTTTGGCAGAAAATATGAACAGTAACACTATCAATTAATTTTTTAGCGTGAAGTTAAGAAGAGGGTTAATAAGTGGGTGTTTTTAAATGTGAGAGATAATAAGTGTCACAACATGCATATAATAGGGGTACAAAGTGGATTTAATCCAAGATAAAAATTAGAAGCCAAGTTAGCAAGGGTAAGGAAGAGTGTAAGCTTATTGGCAAGTTTTGAACCTGGGTTAGTAGGGTGTAAATAATTTTAAATGCACTTCTTTAACCACTAAGACAAATTACCATTTGTTAATTATAAGCATTTGCATACGCACTTAATAAAGTAGGTCTGCCCGTGCATGTTTAGGAATTATGCATTGAGCTATGTTGCTTTAATTTATATTGGAGAGATTTTCCTTATTGTCATGAGCCTGTCATCAGTAAATTTTTTATGTCATATTAAATATCCAGAAGATAACTTGAAACTCCTAGGTTCTAGGCTGTGTATGTCTGTATTTGTCTATATGGAGTCGTATTATAATTAGTTTATCTAGCATTTCTGTTTTAATTTGTAAACAGGGGCATCACTGAAATGTATTTGGTTTCTGTTTGGTTGAAATGTGGTGGTAAACAAAGTTTTTAAGTTCCTGAAAGAGATCTTTCTCTTAATCGCTGCATGTACAAGGACTAACAAAACAATTAACCACTTATCTTGACCAGCTAAATGTACCTGTTGTTGGATAATCTATGTAATTAGCCATGAATGTGATACACTATTTTTTACTGTGTTACAATTAATTAAAAATTTTAAATATCATGTACGATTCCCAACACCTGTGTTCTTCTTTATCTTTCCGCAACCTTCTTTTTGTTTCTTTCGTTTCTTGCAATTAATCTGTTTCGTGACGCCATCGCTTGTTATTTACAACTCAAAGGTGAAGTTTTGGGGTTTTTGTCGCAATTGTTTCAGCAATATGAGCTATTTTGTAGTGGAACTTTTTGGGATCCTTGATCATGCTCACCACTTTCTAAGTCTTTGCTAATCATCTATGAAACATTATGGGAATATTAAGTCTGGTACTTTACATTATTAATTAGCGTTCCAGCTATGAAATATGGCAATTATCTAGCTCGGCAGTTGGTTATGACATGTCGTTTGTCTCTGACTTAGGTGAGAAGATGGCCATGGAAATGAGAAGTTGAAGATAGTGAAGTGGATGAAGATAGGGAGAAGATGGCTAGTCAAATCTAATAGATGTGTTGACATTTTGGTAAATTTGGAGTTACGACAAAAGTTTGAAGTTTTTTGAATTATTAACCTTTCAAAATCTGTGTTGTTGTTGATGGAGAAAGATGTTAGGGATGAAACTTCTCCTCGTTTAATTTAGTTTTCTAGACTTTCGCCTCCATCAAAGCTAAAAAAAAAAATAGTGAAATAGTTGTGAAAATATTGGCATCTTGTTATTTTTAAGAGACATCTTTTTTGGAATATTCTTTAAATTTCTTTTGCTTCATTTTGCTAGATATCAGTTTACTATAATCTGAATGCCTATAAATGGTGCTAGAACATTGTTATAGCTATTAATCTTCCCCAAATTTGATATATGTTTTTTTTCTAGTTTTTTTTGTTTTTTGTTTTTTTGTTTTTTAGTTAATATTGCTGCTATAACATTGGAATAATTAATTCACTAAGGCTATCATCAATGGAGTCTCTATATAGGTCTCTATAAATCATTTATAGAGACCCATATTGAGACCAAATAGTGTTTTAGAGACTCACTTAGAGACTAAGGCAAAAAAATTATTTTAGAGACTCATTTAAAGACTAAGATAAAAAAAATCTACAATGATAGTCTCTATAAAATTGAATTCCTATATCGTGTTAATTTTAATTTTACATAATAATTTGATTATGTGTAATTTTTTATCGTGTGTTACTTTTTTTTTAATTAATTGTTATTTAGATTATCTCAATTATTTTCCCAAATATTTCAAGCAAAAAAATATATAATTTGCGTCAAACATAATGTTTAAAAAATTAGAATTACGTTTAATTACATAATTGCATTTTCAAAAAAATGCATTAAAAATATTAAATTAAAAAAAACCTACGTAAAAAAAATATTAATTAAAAATCCTCATTAATTTACCCATTAAATTAAAATTTTCTCATGTGTTGCGTTTATATTTGTTTTTTTGTTCTTCATTTTATTTAATTTGTAAATTAATTAATTTTATTAATTTAATCACAAATCTAAAATTAATTAATTTTACCTAAACTAAAAAAACGTAAAAAAAAAAAATTATAAAAAAAAAAAAAATTAACCAAAAAAAAAAAAAAAAATAAAAAAAAAAAAAATAAAATACAAAACCATAATTTTTAAAAAAAAGTCTAATTAAAAAAAAAACAAAAAAACAAAAAAACGCAAAGCAGCAAAAGCAAAAACAACAATGGTTGCGTTTTGAAAAAAACTAATTAAAAATCTCTAATAATAATTTACCATACGTAAAAAAAATCTTAATTAAAAATCCTCGTGTGTTGCGTTTATATTTGTTTTTTTTCTTCATTTTATTCAATTTGTAAATTAATTAATTTTATTAATTTAGTCACAAATCTTTTATCTAAATAATATCCATTGGATTGAATTTTCTATACTCAATCTCATCCGTCCGTTTGTTATCTCAATATCAAATATCTTATCCATTGTGACATTCATTGGATTGGATTACATTTCTTCAATCTCATCCGTCCATTTGTTATCTCAATCACAAATCTTTTATCTAAATATTTCAAGCAAAAAAATAAATAAATTGCGACGATCATAATGTTAAAAAAATTAAAATTACGTTTTACCTTAACTAAAAAAACATAAAAAAATAACCTAAACTAAAATAACATTAAAAAAAAAAAAATAAAATCCTAATTAAATATATTAAAAAAACTTCATTTAAAAAATAAATTAAATTAAAATAACATTAAAAAATAAAAAATAAAATCCTAATTAAATATATTAAAAAACTTAATTAAAAAAATAACTTAAATTAAAATAACATTAAAAAATAAATACAAAACTCAAAATAAAAATATTAAAAAATCATCACCTACCCACCTACCCACATTTCCTTCTTTTTCTTTTTTCCCTGCGCCTCCCTTGTCCTTTTCTTTCTCTGCACACACACAAACACACACACAAATTTACGCAGGCCCCGCACCCCCTCCCCCCCCTCTTTCTTCTTCTTCCCCTTTTTTCCCTGCAACATCAGCGCCCTCCCCCCCCTTCTTCTTCCCCTTTTTTCCCTGCAACGCATCAACGCACCCCCCTCCCCCTCTCCCTCTCATCTCCTCCGTTGCATCCCACCCCACCCCCACCCCCCCCCCCCCCATCTTCTCCATTGCCACCTAACCACCAGCAAAACCACCAACACAAACTTTATTTTTTTTTTTGTTTTTTTTTTCAGATCTGTGTTTACATTTTTTTTTGTTATTTGTTGAAAAAAATAATTGTTTTGTAATTTTTTTTTATGTTTGTTAAATTTTTTTGTTGCTGTTTCAGCTCGTTTTTTTGTGCTTTTTTTTATTTATAAAAATCTGACGATGTCAGAAAAATCTGTCATCGTCAAATCTGATCTTATTGTTTTAGAGACTCGTTTTTGTCTTTTTGTATAGTCTCTATTTTCTTCAACAAATTTGTTGAAAAAAATGGAGACTAGGTGCTATTTTGGAGACTCAAAGCTTGAGTGATGTCATAATTTTGCCAAAAACTAGCAAATAGTGTTTTAGAGACCCCCATTGGTGATGAATTTTGATCAATAGAGTCTCTAAAATAGCAATCATTACTGTTTAGAGACTCTTTAGAGACTCCATTGAGGATGCCCTAAGAAAACTTGTGTTGCGCAAAGTAATTATCACCATTATTATACAATATTAGTTTCATGAGTATATATATCTTGTTCCCCTCCCCCGCCCAAGGAAAAGGAAACCCATAGGTGGCGGTTTCACAAACAGCCATAAAATATGAAAAGTTGACGTAATCGATTCTATGAGCAAAAATATGGCTAAGAACAGACCGCAGCCTATTAAGTGCATACGCGATGGTTTCTTAATCGCCACATATGACTATCGAGAAAACACGACAGTTACGTCTGCCGTCTACGACTTTGCGACATTATCTAATGCAGGGGCGGAGGGAGGGGGGCTAACCTCTAAAAAAAATATATATCTGATGTATTTTTAAAAAAAATTTAACTCTCTCAATAAATATTATAAAAATTATTAAAGTTCATAACGTGTAGTTTAATTTGGTAGTTTGTCATGAGTATTTATATAAATAGGTACGAGTTCGACCCACCATGACAATATGCACTTTATTTTTTGATAGTCTCTTTGTGTAAGGCTATCTTCAATAGGGGGTTTTAAAATGTAAACTTTTCTATTTTTGGGTATTTTTGTACTTTTTTAGAGCCCCATACCCTAAAAAGTAACACTATTCATAGAAAAATGACGTGGAGTCCAGCACTTTTGGGTTAAAAGATGCCAAAATAGTGCTCCGGACTCCACGTCATTTTTCCATAAATAGTGTTACTTTTTAGGATATGGGGCTCTAAAAAAATACAAAAATGTCCAAAAATAAAAATGTTTACATTTTAGAGCCCCCCATTAAGCTTGTCCTAAGTTTGTGAAAGAAAAAAAAAAGCGAGGAAAGTACCACGTGGGCACTCACGTGGCACTTCCTATGCGGCTATGCCAATTGCCTTGAGCTTAAAAGCTCCATCTAACTGTGTTTCACTTTTTTTTTTTTTAAAACAAAACTATCATCAATTATCATCTTTTTCTTCTCAAATTCTACTTGCAAATATCAACTTTATTACATAATATCTTATTGTAAATCTCTAAGTTAATTAAATGTATATGTGCTATGTTTAAAAAAATAAAAATAAAAAGGTATATATGCTGATTGATGTACATTTTTTAAAACAAAATTATCATCTTCTTTTTTTATATTCTATCATGTCATATATATATATATATATATGTAGTATGCAGGCTTGGAAAAAAAAAAAAAAAGAAGAAGCCTATGACTGCTTCTAAAGAACTCTAAACGTTTTTTAGAAGAATTTGTATGCTTCTATAACTTGTGTTTAGTGTTGCATCAATCACTTTTGATTTCTTATAGTTATGTCTACTGGATGTTAGTTGAGAGTTGAGACTTGATAATTAATTTTAGCTTTTTGGGCTTTTGCTAATTAAATTTAGCTTTTTAGGGGTTGTTATGTTGACAAAAAAAGAAATAAAAAGTAATTTTAACTTTTTCTTTCGATAACAAAAGAACTATTTTAAGTAGGATAATATTAAATTTATTCCAAGATTGTAAGTCTATTGATGCTATCGTATGCATCAAATACATGAGTTTTGGAGTATAAACCAACACCTTTTATGCTTTATTCTTACACTTTTGGGGCAATACATATTCAATAGATTAGACAATTGTTGGGTTTATACCAATAAAGAAAAAAGTAACAATGAGCGGTTAAAAAAGTAAATCTAATAGCTAATAATACATCTTATCTAGTAGACGAAAAAATAATTAGAGAAGATCCAAGTCCATTTTTGACTTGTGTAAGGATTATAGAATTTATTTTTGGGGGGTTTGAATATATCAAATGTAAATATATCATTGTGTTTGATTAAATTTTTTAGTTAATTTCTTATTATTTATTTTTCAATAATAGCTAATTAAGAATATTTATTATGAATTAACAATGACCAAGTCAAATTTATTTAGTCTTACTGTGATACTGAGTTTAAATAGTTGTTTACATAACTAGTTAGCGTAATCATGCTGAATGTTACTTTAGCGCAAAACTGTACAAAAAATATTATACAAACTACAAAATACCTTGAAGTAGTATTAACTAAAAAATACCATACAAAAAAATTGTACACTCTTTTATACTAATAAAAATACTATACAAAAAGTACAAAAATTCAACCCTCACAACATTAATTTTCTGGTTCCGCCCCTGATCTAATATGACACTCGACGGTTTATAGCCGCCACCTATAGTGAAAATTATACTCTTTAATATAAGAGGTTGATCATTATCTGTTCGTGACTTGTGTAGAGTCTTTTACATGCAATACTATATAAATTTATGTTGTTCATTGATGATTTTATCATTCTTACAAGAATTTGCATTGCGATAGTATCATAATTGTCTACTTTACTCAATAAATATTATAGATATTTATTTTGTCCTTAACATGATTAAGAGCATTAATATACAAGCAATTAATATTACGTTGTCTTTTTTACTTTAACACAATGTTCTTCCTTTTACTATGTAAAAGATTTTTATCTCCAACTATCGTGTTTCAACTATATGTATTTTATATTTCTATAAATTTTATTTTATTTATTATATCGAACAAATATGGATTCATTTGAGGTCCAATTGATCAAGGTTCAAATGAACTTATGTATTCACTGTTGTAAATCGAAATGTAGGTTCCTGAAGAACATATATTGTATTTCCTAAACAAACATAAGTTTGATAAGTGATAATATATTTCTAAGTAGATCATAAAGGATTCTAACTAAGTTTTAGAGAAATACGTTTTACTGGCTCTCATATTGAGACAACATATGAAATCACTTATCTAGGAAAGAAGGATTCAACGTAAACTTGCCAGCATTATCTTCTGATTATATTATCTAATATTTTGAATTACCAGAACTTATTTGATCCAAAAATGTTTTGTTCTATGGTGTGACCACTTAGGTCATATGGGTGCGATAATGATGAATTTTTTTTTTTTTTTAAATTCATCCTTTAAAGAAATTGAAGATTTCTTTTGCGAATGAATTTTCATGTGCTGCTCGTCTCCAAAGAAAAGTAATTAGTAGGTAATCCCCAAATAAAATTGATATTAAGCGACTATATTTCTAGAACAAATTCAAGAAAATATATTAGGTGTAGTAAAATTATTTGCTCATTGATTGTAGTGAATTGTGAGACCATTGCTTATAAGATTGCCTATTGGGAACATAATATTTTACATGTGTGGAAATACTAATTCTAGCAAATCCAACAACTTATGATAAATACTTTCCATTTGTCAAGAATCAAAATATCATATTTCAGAAAATATGAGTGCACAATATTTGTTATAATGCTCCATCGCAGTACGCAAAGATGAGTTTACAAAGAAGATTGGAATTATATTTGAATCTCTGTCAATTATTGAATATTTTAAATCATTGATTGGAGTTAATTTTATAGCATTTATTGCTAATTGTTAAAATAAAAGTTCCTAGTATCAGGGAGAGAAAAAAATTGGAAATAAAATATGTATTTTTATGGAATATATCATCATATTGATCCTCTCATAAGTCATAGCTCAGTTTAAGTTAGAAGTTCAAAAAAATTATTTATTTGCAAAAATATTACAAAGATGCATTCAGATTTAGAAAAATTGATACCAACTTTAATGCTCCTGTTTGAATTAATATTTCAATTGAGTTACCAGTTTCAAAGATAAATCTCTGCAAAGAAAAAAGAAGCAAAAATAAGCAAGTTCACAGTTTTGAAGTATTGATATCCTGAAGATTGATGTTAAATCACAAAAATAAGTACAAAAATATAAATGAGAAAAAATATTGGATAAGAGTATCAAGTACCTAAATATGTTATGCATATCAATATTAGATGATGGAATCTTACTCAAATATGTACTACTGAAAGAGAATATAACTGAAAAGAGAAACTGATCATAATCAAATGTTTGAATTTGCAATAACTACTGATCTTATCAATAAAGGTGAGGATCTTTAATATCAAATCCATTCAAGAATGCTGACAAAGAAAATATTGAACAAAACAAAAAGACGCAATCCATGCATCATCGAGCTAAAGCTAAAATGTGAACTTTTTGGACTATGTAGGTCAATACACTTTTGTATAATTGAGGGGGGAGAGCGTAATGAAGCAATCCTGGAATGCATCATATTAGTTGGGTAGCTTTTAAACTACTTAAAGTGAATAACATAAACAAGGAAAGGGCTAGTGCACTATGTGATTACACCTTGAAATTGAAATTATAAATAGATATATTCTCTTGTGGTAGATGCAATTATATTTAAATTTGTAATAAGCTTAGAAATTTCTAAAAGGACTTCATATGCGTCTAACAAATATGGTAAATATGTATGTAATAGATCATGTGATATTTAAGTCTCTGAACGACGGTAAATGGTTGAAGTATAAATCCTTAAAGAAAACATATTCAATTAAATTACAAAGATTTTTGTATGGAGGAAAGCATTCTGAAGAATGTGACATAATTGTCTTAGTACAAATTTTCAAATGAAAGGATAAATATCCCAATAGCCCATGTATTTTAGTCTAGAAATATATGTTAGATATTTAGTGTAAGAAGCACTCATAAAGAGATCTCATAAGAAAATGGTATATTTATGCCAAATATATGATGAATATTCTTGGAGAATCAAATTGTGTTTCAACCAAAAGTTCGAGCATTTATTAGATAGAAAAGTTATTTATCAATCAACTTGTGAAGGAAAGTATTGAAGCAATAAAGCTCATATTTAGAGTTCTCCAAGATTTGATTCTTGATATTAAAGGAGCCCTTTCAGTCTTTAGGATGATAACAACAGAATTTATGGTCTTGGAGTACCATATCTCAATCCAATTAGTGTATCTTTCTAAATTATAAGTGCTTAAACACTATTTTATCGTATTTTATTAGTAAGACATATCTTAAACCAACATAAAGATATTGCAGGTGTTAAATATATTGAAATTATTATATTCAAAATATTCACAATCAAAGTTGATCAACTATGAAAAACTAATGAGTTTTTTTTTTGACTCATCACAAGGAAGAAGTTTATTATCATATGGTGATACTTCTACATATTGATATTTTCTAAACTCAACTATTGGTGCTACCTCCTCATAGCATGTTGATCTATTTGCACTTTATGACTAGATGATACTGCATTGATTGCTCAAGTAAAGAAGACTGTAGTAAAGGTTTGTTTACGAAAATATATTGTCTATCACAACATTTGAAAAATTATTTCACAAAATTGGTATGCATAAGCTCAGAAATCATTCTTGATATGCCAACATGAGGGGAGACAAATGCCAACATGAAGGGGAGACAAATACACACTGTACTCTTTTTTCATTCGCTAGGTTTTATCCCATTAGGTTTTGTTGGCAAGGTTTTTAATGAGGCAATATGAAGCGTATAAGAATATTGTATTATTTTTCCTCCACTAAGATCTTTCTTTTTTCATTGGGCTTTTTCCTACTAAGTTTTAATGAGGCATATTCTTTAAAATGAATATCCAAGGGGGATAGTTATAAAATTATATAAATAGAGTGTATTTTCAGGGTACACAAAAGTAGTGTTTAATTACAGCCTAAAGTGAATCCCAAGAAAACAAAAGCCTTGTGTAAGAAATACTTAGTTAACAAGTTATGCATTCCTATATATAAGACCTTCTACATTGTAAAATACACATCAATATGAATAGAAATCATTATTCTCTCTGATTCTATCTTTAATGTCTATTGATCTCTTTCTATTTTCCTTATTCCATAACTAATTTTCTATAATTTCAACTTTAATTGTAATTTCAATCTTCTAACTTCTATAGTAAATATAGACTTGTCCCCAACTTCAACACGGTGGCATGTCCGGAGGTGGTGGCAATATTTGAGCTGATGGGTCTCTCCCATTCTTGACTATGAATACCATTTCCATTCCCCATGATATATGATGCTCAAAATGGCAATGCATCAACCATACTCCTGCAAGAAATCAAATTCTCTATTTTCAATCAATCCTTCACTAATAACAATATTTGCAACTTAAATGAACGTAGACCGATACTACAGTGTAGAAATGAAAAGAAATCCCGTTGAAATAGGTGTTTTATTGCTCCTGTTTTCTTAACTATCGTATAACTGAAACTATGTGCAATGATATATTTAATTGCAACGGTTAAATTAATTTTTGTAGTGAGTTTTTGTTAATTATTGCTTATAAAATTATTTTTTTTGCAATGATTGTGAAATTAAAACCGTAGTAGTAGAAAATTTGTAATAAGATCATATGCAATGTTTCTTTGCATAAAGTCATTTGTAATGATTTTTAAAGCTTTCTTCCAATAGTTTTAAGTGTTGAAATAGATTTTAAAAAAAAATTGTGATAATATGCAACTGTACTTTATCAAAGTTGAATGTAAAATTCTGTATTATCATAATATTTTAATAAACCTGTCATTTATAAAATTGTCGCTCACTGTCCCTTGTCTCCGATCATGATGGGAGATTTTTTACTACATACTTATAAACACCGGGTATTATTAGATTAATACGATAACACAAGCCTCTCATCTCCAATTTCGACAAAACAAGGTATATATACCTTTCCCCTTTATTCTGATCAATAATATTAGCAGAAGAATAGCACATACCAGGATTGTTTGCTTGGAACCTGATGGCTGTCCATCCGTTCCTGGGAACAGCAATTGTATTCATGTAAGGAGGATCAACAAGATTGTAATTCAATGGATCCCTTGTCCTGTTGAAGTTTCCAAGAACCCAACCAACACCATAAAAACTATGTCCATGTAAATGCATGGGATGATCAATGCCTGCAACCACATTAGTTCCCTGGAAAACAAGCTCCACTGTAGAGTTATATTCAAGTACTTTCACCTCAGTTCTATTTTCAGGCAATTGATATTCTAAGGGAAGTAATTCGTAAGTGAAATTGAAAAGGGTAGGTGGAAAACGAGGAAATCGAGCTCCATATACACCACTAATGTTGTTATAGTAGGCTTGAAGAATCGAAATTGTTGGGGATTCAAAGCTGATGTTGTTTATACTCGCAGCGAGTTTGGTACTGCCATTAGGGCCATCGCATGATGCTTGCTCACAAGGCACTGAGTTGACAGAGAGTGTGAAGAAAAGATTAGTAGTTACATTCTTGGGGACGTCCACAGGATGTTTACTGCTGGCTAAGCTTCTGAGACCAGCAGTGAAGTTAACCAGTTCGCTGGTATCAGTAGTGCGTGGGAATGTCGGCACAAGTGGTGATGCTGATGGCGTGTAGTTTCCGGTGTACTCAACAATTGCTGTGGTGTTGGTGTCGTCGAACGCGACATTGAGGTTACTCTGGTAAGGCCTCGAAGCCATATAGTAATGGTCTGGTTTTTGGTTGGCTTCTAATAAGAAATCGATGGTTTGGCCTGGAGCTATGGCGATGTAGGTTCTGTTCACTGGCTTGGTGTAGGCACCATCTGCTCCTACAACTGTGATTTGATGTTGTGCGACTGAAAAGTACATGATGTTGTTCATCACAGCATTCACCATTCGGATCAAATAAGTCTTGCCATACTCCACTGACAACTTGAATGTATCTGCAAGATATCATGTAGTAGAACATTTGTGAAATAAGGAGGAAAGACTAGAATTATACGTTGTTTCTCAGTCATTCGTTTCAATTTTAATTTATAAAAATGGCAAAGAAAGTGAAATATTAGAGATATTTCGAGTTAAATGAATGCCTAAAATAGAGGTTATAATATTAAAATAGTGGAATGAATAGAAGGGGATTGTAAGGAATTTATATGTGTAAATTCAAAACTTAGCGACTCTGAGTCATCAGGTTAATTTCAAGTTCTATAAGTTTTATGCATGTATATTGGAACCTAAATACTCTCCCACAAGGGAGGATGCAACTCAGGCTTGAGTGGGGCTGCAATTCCTATTGGTCTTGTAATTTTTTTAAAATATCATCTATATATTTATAAACAAAAAAAGCTAATTAATTCCCACTAAAAAAAACTATATTATATAGTTGTGAAATTATGTTTTGTAGCCACTATTGATTAATCAAACCCGATCTGTTTTCACACATCTCTAGGTTTATTTTATTTTTTTTTTTTTTGCTCGGTCAACAAGTAATATATTTATTCCACTATCAAAAGAAACATTTGGCAAAAGCCCTTACAAGAATGTCACCATGTACAAAAAACCACAACTATGACTAAATAAGAATATCAGTAATATTCATTTGGGTACAAATATCTCTATTGCGTCGGTTGTTTCTATACTTTTTCCAAGTCATCAATTTGAGTCAGAAATCATCCGTGATTCCTTGAACAGTTTGCTCTATATTTGCATACCCATTGATCTCTAGGTGCATCTTATGATTAGAATTTATGTACCATTAGTTATGATGTTGATTCCAACCCATAATTTAAGTTCTGAATCAAGGTCGACTTTCATGCATATTTCTTGAGATTTATAAATGTGATGAAGACCCCAAACGTTAGCTATGCGGGACGAGTAGATGATTTTGGATTAGCATCTGAAATTTCGAGTCAAATTAAAGTTAACAAGAGATTCTATCAATTTTCGACTGGACAAGGAAATGCATATCATATTGAGAAATGGATAATGTTATGAGCGGGATCTGATTATACTGAACAAAAATTGTTAGTTCTAGTAGATTAATTCTCTTAATATGTGGGACTTACATAAGTGAGACTCTTTGAATCCTACAATAATTATCCTATATTAAACTAATGATACAATTATATTATAATAAAATGATCGTGATGGTTTATAATCACTGGAACTCACTTATAGCTAAAAGATTTTTTGAGGTTCATTCTGCCTAACAATGAAGATAGCACAAACTTTTCAATTAGTTTTTATAACCAATTAGTTCCCTTTTTCCTTTCATTTTTTTTTTCTGGACGACTTTTTAATTAACCTCAAGTCTTTCCTTTATATATCTTTTGTCTTTTCTATTTAATTTCTTTAACATAAATAAAGCAAATTAAATGGATACTTGAACCTATTATATCTTCTTTGCTAAGTTGAACCTATTATATCTTATTTAAAACCTATATTCATCAATAAATCTCCTCAAACAAAAAGCAGATATATAACTAAATAACCACTACAGGAAATTATGAAATTTCCGGCGTTTATTTTTATCTTTAGCGGCGCTTGAGAAGCGCCGCATAAATTAATACCGGCACTCAACGAAGCGCCGGTGAATGTGCCGCCGCCATAGGTATAGCCAGCGTTTTAAAAAAGCGCTGGTACATATAGATATATAGCGGCACTTTATAAGCGCCGGGGATGTCCTTTTTTCACAGCGCTTTTTAAGCGCTGGGAATTCTATATGTTTCACGGCGCTTCCTCAAAAGCGCCGGGTATTAGGTTAATATTTTACGGCGCTTCCATATAAGCGTCGGCGATATTTATTAACATTTCACGGCGCTTACTCAAAAGCGCCGGGTATTAGTCTAACATTTTACGGCGCTTCCATATAAGCATCAGCGATATTTATTAATATTTCACAACGCTTACTCAAAAGCGCCGGGTATTAGGTTAATATTTTACGGCGCTTCCATATAAGCGTCGGCGATATTTATTAACATTTCACGGCGCTTATGGAAAAGCGCCGGGTATTAGTCTAACATTTTACGGCGCTTTCATATAAGCGTCGGCGATATTTATTAACATTTCACGACGCTTACTCAAAAGCGCCGGGTATTTGTCTAACATTTTACGGCACTTCTAGAAAAGCGCCGGGGATATCCTTTTAATGTTTCACAGTAATTGATTTTGAATAATATTCCAATGTGCTTTCCTCTATTGTATGACCTTTTTTCTTTTTGAAATTTCATGGGTATCCAAACTTCACTTGCATTCAATGGTGCCTTGAAATTAGCAGGAAAAATTTCCAGTATTGAGAAACTTTAAATGCTAAAAGATAATGCATAAAATACAATAATCCAAAAAGTAAATCCACAATCTTACATTAAAGGTAATAAATTCAAAAACTAAATCCACAATATGACATTACATATAAAGTAATAAATCCAAAACTAAGTCGGCAATCTTTTATATTACATAAAAGGTTCCTAGCAAAAAGAGACATCTTAACCAAAACATATTACATAAAACATCTTTAATAGCACTTGGGAGCTCCTTCAACCATGTCAATGAGAGATCAAGGTCCTCATTCATTGTTTGGATACCTATACCATTAGAAAACAAAAACAAGTATTAGTTATCTATGTGGATTTGCAATATACATAGAAAGAAGCAAGATGCAGTGTAGAGCAAATTTGCATTTGAAAATGGAGGCACTGAAGCATCTTTGAGTTCCTGAAACAGAAGAAAGCATCTTAGTTTGAAAAAGCTTTACAAAAAAAAAACTAGAAGCAACTAGCTTTTTCGAAAGAACTTTACTAAAAAAAAAAAAGAAGCAATGAGCTCTTTGAAAGAGCTTTACTAACAAAAAGAAAAAAAAATTGAAGCAACAGCTCGCTGCATGTAGAAAGCAGCCATGGCAAGCAAGTAGCGAGCTCTCAACTTTAGCAAAAATGAAGGAAAGGCTGTTGGAGCTTTTGTATAGTGCTTGCTAACAAGGGCCCTTTGTTTTACTTGGGGTAATTACCCACTTCTTTTGTACTTTTTTTGATTAATACATCTCCTTACTTTTTTAGAAAAAAAAAAACCAAAGTTAAAAGTGCATAAATGGCATCCATTGCCTGACTGTTGGAGTTGTTTTCTTGCCCCTACAAAAGGATCCACGAAGCCTATTAATAGACACTAGCACACGGGCAGAGCTTGAACTCAGGCATTGCATACTCATATCCTCTACTCAGGCACCTAGGCATAGCAACTAATAATAAGCAAGTCACTCAAACTCCAAGCATCATCTGTTGGTACAATAGTAATCACACAATCTCTTGATAGAGTTATTACCTGGCTGTGAGATGGCACACCTCGTATTGAAGCTATGAGAGCATCCACTGTATTCCTTAGATCTGCAATCTCAGTTTGATATTGATTTTTCAACTCTTTTATTTCCTCCTGTGAAGCTATATTTTTTTTCTCTTAACTCTTTCAATTCCTCTTGTGAAGCTATATTTGATTTCTTCAACTCTTCCATTTCAGCTTCCAATTTCTTATGCATAGTTCCAGAATATGTTTTTGAGCCATAGACCATACTCGGTGTAGGTCCCAACCCAAAACCTCTAACCCTCCCAGGGCGCTCCTCTCCTCGCAATTCTCTCATAACCTCGAGTTGTAAATCATAGTCATCCTGCCCCACTTCAAGTTCCAAAGCTCTTTGCTCTTTCATTGTATCACACCTCTCCTAAAAATATGAACTACAAATAATTAAAACATTCAAAAGACATAAAATGGGAAACAACGCAACAATCATAAGTAAAATACCAGAAAATCTGTTACATCATCATCAAAATTTTCATTTTTCTTCTTGTGGGTAGCTCGATATAAATCAATTTCACCCACTTTAGTCCCATCCTTCTCCTATAAAAGTGAACATGCAAAGTTATCTAATAATTATGTTAAATTGTAATAGTCCAATACAATATTTTCTATGTACCATGTCATAACGCTTGTTGCCATAACTTAATCTTCCTAATGTATGGAGCCCAGTTTGTTGCTTCCTATTTTTTGCTGCATTCTCACATTGTTTCTGTAAATAGGAAAACAAAATTCATCAAGTAAGCAAGTAGCAAAGCAACTAAACTTAAAAACCATGCTACAAGAAATCTCTGAAATGCACCTGATACTTTGAGTCTGACCATAAAGCAACCAACCACTGCCATTGTGGGGGATCCACTCTTGCATCCAATTTATCTATCTCCTTTTGCATATTATGTTCCATAGGCTTATCCTTGTCAAAGTACTTATCTCTCAAATGTTGTCTCCACTCTCTCCATTTCTTGTCGATTGATTTTTTTATATAACATCTCATTTTCTCTTCATTAAATTCAAAAAATCGCTGAAAAAATTAAAGATAAGGCGAGTAATAAGTTAAACTTGAAAATCATTAAGGCCAAAAACATGGATTAATTTCATAATTTTTTACCTGCAAGTGTTCAATTTGTTGAACTTTGTTGGTTTTAGGCACTTTTCTCCAAGATCTATGGTTTATCGGGGATAACACTGCGTTTCTTGCAATGACACCACATTCACTTTCAAAAACAGCCACATTAGGCCCAACAGGTTGGCCATATTTGTTGTTAATAATATGTAATCTCTCATTGGGGTTATTAATCTTCCATAACTTTTTCATCATCGTGGGTCCTCGTTTTTGGCGCTTAGGAAGGGCATCTAAACAGGACTCGTAATTTAAAAGGTTATTATACCAATGAGTATTATAACATTCACTTTAAACTGTAGCTAAGTAAAATAAAAATTAATTACCATTTGTAGAAGGTGGTATGTCTTCCACATTTGTAGGTAGAGTCGTGGATGTGGTGTCAGAAGATGGAGATTGTGTTGCAGCAGCATTTGAAGAAGATGGCACACTGGGATTTAGTCTTCTTTTAGCCATCATGTGAAGGAAATCTTCAATTAAGACAAAACACACATCCAACAACATTTTGAGTATTCAAATGGTTACAAGTGATTTTGTAAATAAAAAATGAATCTCTCTTCATTTTGTGCATGACTTTAATATGTATCATTTTGGCATTCCATCAAAAAACCTCTACTTAAAAGAAAAAAATATTGTCATATATCATTTGTTCACTGGTGAAGCTCAGTATCTGTCTGCTAAATTGACTATGGATCATGAAAATAAATAACTTATATCTACTTCATTTTGTGCATGACTTTTGAATCTTGTATCTCTTAAATTCTCTGCACAAAATTAACAAATGTTATTACTCATTATCATATGTATAAGGCCGTTGTAAATATATAAATACATTAAAGGTGGTAGAACAAATGACTCACTCAAAATATGGTTTTATTTCATCAATATGTAGCAAAACATATCTGTGTGCTTGCACCAATGATAAATCATCCAAATCTTTAATCTCATGTGCTCCAATGGCTTTGCCACCACTAGAAAGCAAATATTTTTCTCTTTCTACAGGATCAATGTCATCATTTCGGCGTGGCCGATTAAACATGGTCTCTATGCCATCAAAATATCTTGAACAAAAGGTAAGACACTCTTGTGCAATATAACCCTCGGCAAATGAACCCTCTGGATGAGCCTTATTGCCAACATACTTTTTGAATATTTTCAAGCACCTACAAGATATGAAAGATAAATACATAAAGTCAAAAAAATATAGTTATTGAGTATTTAAATATGAAAAAGTTACCTTTCAATTGGGTACATCCATCTAAATTGAACTGGACCTGCAACCTTCACCTCATCAGCAAGGTGAATGACCAAATGAACCATGATAGTGAAAAATGACGGAGGAAAACATCTCTCCATGTGGCATAACAGTAATGCTGCACGAGACTTCACCTTTTCCATTTCTTCAACATTGACTGTCTTAGAGCATATGGCCTTGAAAATGCTACTCAATTCAATTATAAGTTTTGTTACTTGTTTGGTCATAGATGAGCGCAATGCAACAGGAAGTAGGTCTTGCATCAAGATATGATAATCATGGGTCTTGAGAGAATGTAATTTTCTTTCCTTAATGTTAATACCCCTTGATATATTTGATGCATATGAATCAGGCACTTTCACATGTTTCAGCACCTTCAGAAATACATCTTTTTCTTTCCTAGTCATCGAATAACATGCAGGAGGGAAAAACTCTTTTCCATTAGATAACTTCACAGGTTGAAGTTGTAGCCTTATTTCCATGTCCTCCAAGTCATGTCGTGCTTTTGAATCATCTTTGCTCTTTCCTTTGATGTTTAACAATGTTCCAAGTACATTTTCACAAACATTTTTCTCAATATGCATGACATCAAGATTATGGCGCAATGAATTGAACTCCCAATAAGGTAACTTAAAAAAGATACTTTTCTTTTTCCAAAATGCTAATTCACTAACATAATTGTCACCCGCCTCCATATGTTGCTCATCTAAACAATCATCTTCAATACTTGTAACTCTTGTTCTCTTTCTTTTAGAAGTAATTGCCTCATTCCTCATATTTATCGTATACTCATCAATGAAACTAACCCCTTCTAATTGCCTTATCACATCCGACCCAGATAATGTCTTAGGTTCCATTCCTCGTTCCTCTGTCCCATCAAAATACTGTTTTTGTGCACGAAACCTGTGTGAATCACTTAACCAACGACGGTGCCCTAAATAGCAAAATTTGCCCCCATGTTTTAACCACCTTGATTGCGTCTTATCTACACAACATGGACATGCATATTTTCCTTTAGTGCTCCAACCTGATAAACAAGCATATGCAGGAAAGTCATTTATAGTCCACATCAATGCAGCCCACATCAAAAAATTTTGTTTACTTGTTGCATCATATGTTTCTATCCTCTCCCACAATTGCTGTAACTCTTCAATAAGTGGTTGAAGAAAAATATCTATTTTATTTTCGGGAGACTCTTTTCCTGGGATGATCATTGACAAAATAAATGAAGATTGTTTCATGCATATCCACGGGGGTAAATTGTACGGAATCAATATTACAGGCCATATGCTGTACGTATTACTCATCAATCCAAAAGGATTAAAACCATCACTGGCTAATCCAAGTCTCACATTTCGAGGATCAGAAGCAAAACTAGGATATCGATAATCAAAATCCTTCCACGCTGACGAATCTGCGGGATGCCTTAAAAGTCCATCCTTTGTGCGACCCTCATCATGCCACCTCATTAAAAAAGATGTTTTTGAAGACATGTACAACCTTTGAAGCCTTGGTACCAAAGGAAAATATCTCATAATTTTAGCAGCTGTCTTTTTTTTAATACATCTTCCACTATCCTCATTGTTTTCTTGCAATCGAGATGCATTACAAATATGACAAGATTGTTGCGATGCTCTAACACCCCTATACAACATACAATTATTTGGGCATACATGAATCTTTTCATACTTTAGGCTTAATGCATTTGTCATCTTCTTCGCTTCATAACAAGATTTAGGCATTCTTGATTGTGGAAAATGGTTTTTCAAGAATTCAAGAAGTCTATCAACTGACTTCTTAGTCCATTTGTTATCGCATTTTAAGTGCATTAACTCGACTGTGAATGACAATATTGTTGATTTGGAACCAGGATAGAGTTCTTGGTTGCATTCCTCAAGGAACTTATAAAATTTTGAAGCTTCTTCATTAGGTACATTTTCAGATTGATTGTGTTGCTCAACCTCAATATCAATATCAATATCAACATCATCCTCATCCTCATCCTCATCCTCATTTTCATCTTCAAGTATTTCTTCACCCTCTAAACTTTCATTTACAAAATCCAATCTATCATGAATTCCGAAAGCATCCCTCACTAAATCATTCATATTATTATGATTTTCAAGTGAATTGTTGATTGATGGTTCCATATCAACAAGAGGTGGTACATCTATATTTCTAACAATTTCTCCATGATAAATCCATTTGGTATACCCACTGATCATTCCATGACATACTAAATGTTCTTTCACTATGTGCCGAGATTGGAATAAACAATTGACGCACCGAATACAAGGGCACAAGATCTTTGTCCTTGAATTATGAGTAAATGCAAAATCAAGAAAGTTATCTACTCCATTAATATATTCAATGCTATATCTTGGCTTCGTAATCCAACTTTTATCCATCGATGGATTGTGCTATTGTAAGATGAAACAAAAAAATAAATAAATGTTAATAAATTTCCTTTTCTTTTCTTTTTCAATAATTGGATAAAACAACTAATTATTTGAGAAAATTTTAAATGTATGAAGGACTAATACCAAATTAAAATTCATAAATATGTGTAATAAATATACATAATGATGATAACAATCATATATTATCTAGTTCTTATGAGGGCATATACATATGTGCATATGTGTATATATACATACAGATGTATATATATATTATGATTATACACACACAAAAAACAAGAATCAAATAGACAAATACAAATATACATGTTTATATATATATGTACATAGAAGTAAAAAAGAGTTGAAATGAACCTGGAAGAAGCAGATGATGGAGCTGATTGGTGGGGATAGTGTTTTCTGCGAGTTGTTGCAATCTGTGAGGGGTTTATATATATAGCACCTATGCCGGCGTTTCACCAAAATTGCCGCTTTATATCACTAAAACCCGGCGCTTCTATAAAAGTGCTGGCTTTGAGAGAATTATAACGGCACTTATTGAAAAACGCCGCTTTTTCTGATTCCATATTGCGGCGCTTAAGGGAAATGCCACTATTGGTCTTATGGTATACCAGCGCTTTAGACAAAAGCGCCGTCGTTATCCTAGCCATAGTGGCGGGATTTTTTCCCGCTAAATACCACTCATAAATTAACGGCGGTTTTCCTAAAGCGCAGTTATTTTATAAGTATAAACGGCGCTTTACTAAAAGCGCCGCAAAATACCTCATCTGTTAATATGTTTAGCGGCACTTATTGAAGCGCCGCCTAATTTGTGCCGCCTATGCTCAGCTTTTTTGTAGTGAAATGAAAAAAGATAGACCAAGTGAAAGTAGATATGAACCTGATTCAGAACACGGATATACAAAACCTGGGTGACCATTCATAGTGTAAGCATCGGAGTTATTCGGGTTACCTCCACGCTGAAGGAAATCTTCAAGAATCGCTTGTACATCGCTCCTGTACCACTGGGCTGCATAATAATAATAATAAAACAAACAATCGATATTTCACGATTAAGGGTTTAATACTCTTTATAGTATAATAATAATAGTAGTAGTGGTAATTAATAATTAATAATAATAATTTAGAGTTGAAGCTAGCCTTCCTTCATATGTACCTATGACGAGGGGAACTTCAGCCTGAGGCTTGGGAAAAGGATAACTAGTTCCATTCTGGGGACGAACAACTAGTGCACCGTGTACAGTAGCTTGTGATCAGTCACTATGTGCATGTCACCAGAGAGTCCCTTCCTCATCAGAAAGTACAATTTTTTGACTAAATCTTGATTCTGGTTGAATTGGGCATTGGGTTATATATTCAGGACCATCCATTACAAAAAAAACTGGATTCTGCGACGGACCGTTGCCAATCTGTCGCCAATATGGCGACGGCACAGTGAAGGAAAATTTTGACACTAGTTTTGTGACGGAAAAGTGACGGCACAGTTACGGGCAACAATAACTATCACCGAGCCGTCACTAACAGTGACGGCTTATTAGCCGTCACTCATTCGGTGACGGCCCAACTACGACCGTCACTAATTTGGTGACGGCTCAGTGACAAGTTTGTCCCCTTCCGATATATAGAAACGGTTTGGTGACGGTACGGTGACAGTCCGTCACCATGCCTTCACCAAATAGTGCCATATTTCTTTTAACGAATAACGTCTTTAAACACTGAGTAACAATATCAGTTACTCAATGTTTCAGTGACAATACCAATTACTCATGTATTCTTAACTTCGAGTATATAAGTAGTCATTATTTAAACACAATTTGTAAATACTATGTTTAAATTTGTCTACATAGTTTTTACTACAATATTATACAAATTTCATAACATAATTTTCAATCAACAACATTTTATTCCATAACATTCGATAATTACGCATTACATTAACACACCGTTAACTTAATTACATGGAAACCATACAAAAGTCCATAACAAGTTACACACACATATTTGTGAATATATGACATATTTGTTAACCTTAATTACTTACTACATTTTTACAATGTTTTTCACTCGAACAACTTCGGCAGAAGGATCCGATACATTTGCTCCACATTCCTTTGATGGTGTTAAGCCATCGAAATGTAACCATCTTCTTTTGGTGGTTCGTTTAGATCAAATCTACCTTCAACTCTGCTATTGCTTGCCTTCGATAAATCACATTTCTTTGTCGTTTTCTCTTTTTTCACGGTGACCCACTCACCTTGAACTTCCTTACTCATCGTTTAGTTTGATATTTAAGTATCGATGAATAAAGATGGCTGTAAATATGGATGTCTTGAACATGCTGGATGGTTTACTCTTTATATAGAACTCAAATGAGTGAAAATTTGACGACGGCACGGTGAGGGGTTTTTTCCCAAATTATTGGTGCCATCTTCACGTAACTTCTAACATTGGAGACGGGCTGGAGACGGATTGCCAATCTCCACAATGGAGACGGCTTTTCCCGTCTCCAATGGAGACGGGCTGGCGACAGTAGGCCGTCACAACGTTCGAGACGGGCGTCAAGCCCATCTCTATATTGGAGACGGGCCGACGCCCGTCTCCAAAAATGGAGAGGGGCGGCTGCCGGTCTCCATTTTGGAGAAGGGCAGATGTCCGTCTCCAATTAGAGGCCCACAAACGTGGGCCTCTATAACTGGAGACGAGCGTCCGCCCCTCTCCAGTTTAGAGACGGGTAGATGCCCGTCTCCATGTTGGAGACGGGCTTCGGCCCGTCTCCAAAAAGAGGCCCACAAACGTGGGCCTCTATAACTGGAGACGGGCATCAGCCCTTCTCCATTTTGGAGACGGGTAGATGCCCAACCGGCCCGTCTCCAATTTAAAGAGGCCCACCGCGTGGGCCTTTTTAATTAGGCGACAACCCTGGCTCATGCAGGGCTGTCGCCCAATTTATTTCATTTAACAGAGGGCAGTTCTGCCCTCTGTGACGTTTTTTTTTTTTAAAGCTTTGAGAAAAACCACACCCCACCCCTCACGCCCCACCCCCCCCACCCCCCAAACCTTCCCACCTCTCTATATACCCTTCACTTGCAACGATTTTGAGGTAATACCTTAGTATTTTTTTGGTTTTTATACATGTTATGTGTATATATATATATATATGTATGTATGTATGTATATATATGTAGATCTAGCTAGCTATATATATGTATGTGTGTATATATATGTGTATGTAAATATGATACATTTTTAGTTTATTTATATGCACATTTTTATGATTTTTTTTTCTTTTTTTTTGTCTATTTTTTTTATTTGTTAAAATTTTTTTTTTTTATTAATGCGTTTTATTTTTAACACATTTTGGTTTTGTTTTTATGAATTTTATTTTTTTTTATTTTTTTTCAGATTTAATTGTTTTTTTTACGATTTTTGTTTTCGTTTTTTTTTTGTCTATTTTTGTTATTTTTTATAATTTCTTTTATTTTTATTAATATGTTTTATTTTTATCACATTTTGGTTTTTTTTATTGAGTTTTCTATTTTTATTTTTATTTTTTATTTTCGGATTTAATTTTGTTTTTATGATTTTTTTTTTCGGTTTTTTTTGGTATCTTTTTTTTTGTTATAATTTTTTTTTTCGGATTAAAATTTTTTTTTCGGATTTTTTTTTCGAGTTTTTTTGTATATTTTTTTCATTTGTTATAATTTCTTTCTTTTTTATTAATTTGTTTTATTTTTAACACATTTTGGTTTTTTTTTTTTGAATTTTCTGTTTTTATTTTATTTTTGGATTTAATTTTTTTTTCTGTTTTTTTTTCATTTTTTTTTCTATTTTTGGTTTTTTTATAGTTTTTTTTTTTATAATTTGTGTTATTTTTAACATATTTTATTTATTTTGATTTTTTTTTTTATTTTTTTTTATTTTTTGTTGTATATTTAGTTTTTAAAATTTCAGCATTGTTTGTATTTTTTGTTTTTTGTTATTTTTTTAATAATGTATTGTTGCTATGTAAATCTCTTAATTACAGGTTATTAAATTATAAGGGGTGTTGCGGGGAACTGCTTTCCGTTTGTCCCGTCGGGAGTCTATAGGTTTGAGGGTGATATTTTTTGAAACTTCGCTTACTCTTATATTATATTCTCAATTTGGATATATATATTCAAATTCAGATAATCGTCAACCATAAAATTATTAATTTCAATGTCACGTCATAGCCCGGATCAACTATTAACCTGTTTTATAATGAATGCTTGTAACTTCATTTTTATTGAAGTTTTCTCATATTTATGTTGAGTAACCTTGTACATTGTACTTTACGCCCTTCAACGCTTTATTTGTGAAGATTGTACCTTGCACACGAAGATGTTTTAATTATTTGATTAATATTTGTCAAATAATTTAAAGTTAATTTCATGTATGTTTTTTGTTGCACAATTTTTAATGTTGATATCATCTTCTGCATTAAATAACGTTGTTGTTGGTTTGGATTGTTCTATATCTTTGCCATGTTGTCAAACTCATGCATGATAAGTCTCACTCATCGAATTCGGATAGTTCTTTTACATAATAATATATTATTTAAAAGAAATGATACATTTAACAAATTTCTCAGTGTATCATTTCATGGAATCAAACTGGGAATGGATGTATCATAAATGGATTGACGGTAATCTTAATGAGGCCTTTATCCAAGGTGTTTAGGATTTTGTATCCTTCGCAAGTAACCAACATTATTATATGGATGGCACCAAGATAAAATGTCCATGTGTAAGATGCCAAAACATAAAATTCCAAACAACAGGAATTGTGGTAGATCATCTGTATAAGAAGGGTTTTATGCCTTTTTACTATCAATGGATTGCACATGGTGAACATGTGTATAACAATAGTGGTCAATGTGCACCAACATGGGCGTATAATGAAGAACAACAACTTGATCAAACGAATAATTACCGAACATTAGTTTATGACGCTGCCGGTATGCAGTTCATCAACGATCACAATGTTGAGGTTAATGAAGAACCTAACATGGAAGCACAAGCATTTTTTGAGTTGTTGAATGCCGCTGATAGGCCATTGTTTGATGGTTTTTCTAAACTTACTCAATTGTCAGCCGTGGCTCGCTATATAAATATGAAGTCCGAGCATAATATGAGCAATTCCCTATTTAACAGGTTCATAGAAGAATTAAGGGAAGTGATGCCCGAGAATCATAACTTGCCTGAAAACCTTTATAGATTTAAGAAACTAATCAAGCCATTAGGGTTGGGATATTAGAAGATCGATGTTTGTGTAAATGGTTGCACCTTGTTTTACAAAGATCGGAGACTCATGGAAAATTGTCCACGCTGTGGCCATTCACGTTTCAAGGATATAACTGGTGGTAAAAAATTGGGCAAGCCTATTTCCCTCAAACAGTTAAGATATTTCCCTCTGACACCAAGGTTGAAAAGATTGTACATGTCAACTGCTACAGCGAGACACATGACGTGGCACAAATATCACAATGTGAAGGATGGACAGATTTGTCATCCATCAGATGCCGAATCTTGGAAATATTTCAACTCCGTGTATCCAGAATTTGCAGCAGAACCAAGAAATGTTCGGCTAGGCCTTTGTTCAAATGGTTTTAACCTGTTCAGTTCAAATGTTAAACCTTACTCTTGCTGGCCAGTTATCATGACCCCATACAACCTTCCACCATGGATGTACATGAAGGATCCCATAATGTTTTTGACACTAATCATTCTTGGTCCCAAGCATCCCGGTCAGAATATTGATGTCTACCTAGAGCCTCTAATAGATAAATTGATAACTCTATGGTCGGAAGGAACATTATGTTATGATATTTCTACGAAGTCCAATTTTTGTTTGAGGGCAGTCTTGATATGGACAATAAATGACTTCCCGGCTTATGGTATATTGTCGGGATGGAGCACACATAGGAGGTTATCGTGTCCTATTTGCATGAAAAAGTCAAAAGCTTTTCGTTTACCAACGGGGAAGAAGCATTCATTCTTTGACTGTCATCGTCAATTCTTACCACATAATACTTCATTAAGACGTGACAGAAATTTTTTTTTCAGGGATAGGCACGAGACATCTACACCTCCACCACGATTATCTGGGCAACAAATTTGGGAAAGAGTGCAAAATTTACCAACAATCCAAGAGATATCTTGCAAAAAGCTAAATGGGTTTGGTATTGATCATAATTGGACGAAAAGAAGTATTTTTTGGGAATTGCCATACTGGAAGACGCATCTTGTTCGTCACAACTTAGACGTGATGCATATTGAGAAAAATATTTTTGACAATGTATTCAATACTATAATGGCAGTTAAGGGTAAGACTAAAGACAACCTTCAAGCTCGAAAAGACATGTACACTTTTTGCAATCGGCCAGAGTTGTGCGAAGACAATACGAACATGTTAGGTGTATATACCCTCACCAGAGAAAAGAGAAAATCGCTACTACAATGGGTTGAAGACATAAAATTTCCAGATAGTTATGCTTCTAATCTATCAAATTGTGTCGATATGAAGGACTTGAAAATGTCACACATGAAGAGTCACGATTGTCATATCTTTATGGAGAGACTACTTCCTATTGCATTGAGAGAATTAATGCCGAAACAGGCTGCAGAGCCATTTGCTGAACTGAGCTTATTTTTACCAATCTATGTTGTTCAACATTGCAAAGAACCGATTTGGAAAGGATGCAAGATAATATTGTCATGACGCTGTGCAAACTGGAGAAGATGTTGCCTCATGCATTTTTTGACTCAATGGAGCATTTACCTGTCTATTTGGTTTATGAAGCTATATGCTGTGGACCTGTTCAATATAGGTGGATGTATCCTTTCGAGAGGTTTTTGCAAGGCCTGAAAAGGGTAGTTAAGAATAAAGCATGTGTTGAAGGATCTATTTGTGAAGCTTATCACGTCCTAGAGACATCAACTTTTTGTTCATATTATTTTGAACAACACGTGTCAACTAAAAATAGAAGGTTAGGTCGAAACAACCAGTATAACGAGGTAGAATATCCTGAGGGTTGCTTATCTATATTTACTTGTCCGGGTTGTCCAATTGGGGCGAATGCAGAGATCTCACTACCGGAGTATGATCTCCATTTGGCACACTTATATGTACTCATGAATTGCCCAGAGGTGCAGCCTTATGTAAGGTATGTTCGCAACGATTTGTTATGCAATTTCCTACGTTGGGATTATTACACATTGTTTAATGAGCAGTTTGAAAAATTTAATGCAGATTGTTTGAGGAATACTTGGAAGAACAATACGGCCCTATTAACAACAGAGATAGACAGTTACATATTGACAAATCTTTCCCGAGATGGTTATATTGCCAGGTCAGTATTTTGTATGCAATTTATGCCTATTCATTAAGGGCACGAGTAGTTGAGTATTAACCAAATGTAATCACTTTGCAGTTAAGAGATCGGTATGATGTAGATGATCGTATAAAATGTCTCTCCAAATGGCCACACAGAAAGGCACGAAGATGGTGTAGATACATAGTAAACAGATACAGGTTCTCTACGATCGAATATGGGTCTTCAAAATCCACGAACAATAGTGAAATTTTTGTAAGAGGTATAAGCGATGGTACAGCTGAGGAAATAGGGTACTATGGGGTATTGAAAGACATTATTGAACTAGAATATCTTAATCCAACGTTACAACATACAAGAGTTGTTCTGTTTAAGTGCGATTGGTATGATACCACAAATGATAGAGGTGTGAAGTCAAATCATAGGACCGGATTGGTTGAGGTGAACGTGAAAAAAAGATATCCCAAGCACGAACCATTTGTATTGGCAGGTCAAGCCCAGCAAGTGTACTATTGTGTTTATCCAGGGGCCAAGAGAGATAGAATGGATTGGGTGGCCGTCGTTAAAATCCGTCCAAGACATTTTTATGACATGGACAAACAAGAGATAGATGTGGATGATAACAAAAGTTTTCAATCGGATCACATGAATGTGCCCCTAGTGAACCGAATGTTTTTTATTCTAATTCACATATTAATTATTCGGATGTATATAGTGAAAATGTAAGCGAATATCATAATGACGAACATAGAGAAGTAGAAGAATATGTACACGACGAAGAATATGAGCATGAAACAAATGATAATTGTGATGATGATGATGATGATGAAGATGACTATGATGTTGATTGTGACCCATATGATGATGAAGATGAGGATGATGATGAAGATGATGAGGAGGATGATGAGGAGGAGGAAGATGGGGAATGTTCAACCAGTTTTTAATCATAACGATGATAATGAGGGAAATGATGAATTTTGAAAAAAAAGATAGGCCAGTGAACAAATATTTGTTTGAGGAAGTATTTCAATTGATCAAGCAATGATTGCTAGTGATATACATATATATATGATAGTTATGGTATGTTGTGTTACATAATTACATGTATTCAGTCATTTTATATTATTTATATATTCTAATGCTATTGTGTAAAAAACAGGCAATGGGAGGTGGTGAAAATCCAGGTTGCAAGGGGAAAAAACAATTGAAGCAGAGCAGTTTGTTAGGAAAAAGGACATCATCGACAAATACCCCTTATTGTGCCCGAGACGCAGCGATTCAATCAGGATGGACTGAATGACGCTCAACATATGGGTGGCCGTGGATCTATAGGTGCACATCATATGAGTGGACGTGGTTCCACAAGTGCACATACAACAACTGACCGTGTTCGTGGTAATGTCCCTGTGGTAATTGGGCGTGGTTCATCTAATTCATCAGTGGGAATGCGACATCGGATCCCAGACGATGCGGAACCCCAACAAGAGCAGCCATATGTATAGGCCACATCCACTAGTCATAATGAACAACATTGTTCATCAGCTGGACTGCCACAGGAGCTACAAGACTTATATGTAAATGGTGATGGCTCTTCAATACCCGGTGGTGCGCAATTTTCTAATATGCCCGAATCATCGCACGCTGCTGAGAGACAGGCTGCAGGTATTGAAGATTGGCAATTTTATGGATTCCAATCTGAAGCCAAATATTTGGTATGGCAAAATGACAAGCGACGCTATGTGAAGGTGGTAGGAAACGGGTATGTAATAGTTCTAATTTGAAGTTTAAATATTCTCTTTGTTGTACCCTAATGTATCTGTTTGGATTATGTTATGTTACAGATGGGATCCATATAATACTGTCAAAGGTGTTACAAGAGCTCTACATGCTGGGTATGTAGAGCCGTGGTTGACATACAGACATGTTCCAAGTGATACAAAGAAATTATGGTTCGAATATTTCAGGGTATGAACTGTTAAATCAATAGATATTGTGAGAACTATTGTTTAATTGTATATTCCAATGTTGAATTAGATGGATGATAGTATTAACGGTTTCAGGGGGAGTACAAATGGCTTCCAATTGATGAAGCTGAATTTGGCACAAATTTGAATCAACTGCAAGACGCTGAATTTCAGATCTGACAAACAAAGGACGTACAAGAACGAAAAAGCCAGATTTCATACCACTGGACATATGGAACGAAATGCTGGAGCAATGGCAAAGGCCAGAATGGCAGGAAATATCAAAGAGAAATTCAGCTAATCGAAAGGCCAATCCGTCTATTCATCATTTGGGTTCAATCCCAACCCATGAAGCAGCTAGAAGAATGGTTTTGATTTTGTCATATAATCTTGTTTACTCTTAGATGTTTTGTCTGCGAATAAAAATTCGTAGAACTACACAAATATATGTAGGTTATTTTTGGGCAATTGCTATTGTAGGAAAAAGAATTAGGGAGGAAAATGACTTATGTGGAGTTTTTCAAGAAGGCTCATCGCAAGGGGACTGACGGACCGTACACAGACTCTCGGGCCGAGCAGACAATGGTATGTATTTTTCATGTATTGTCTATAAGAGGAAGGAAGACATAGGGTTTATATTGAAGATAATATGGGATTCATAGTTTTATCCAAGGTTCGTTGGTTTTGCAAAGTATCTATAATTGTTAAAGCTACAGTGACAGAGGGAAAATATATTTCGTGATTAGTGAGCATGAATACGTATGTACACGGTGCCAAAACAATTCACAAATGTACTTTGGATACCTTTTTTCCTCTGTTGTGTTGTTTAATTGTTTTAGAAATGTCTCCTTATGGTTGTAGTAGAACATGATTAATATGTTGAGATGAAGTGTGGTACTGTATGAGCTTGGATACTACATAGTAGGTTGGCTTGATTCAGAAACAGGTAATTGGAAAAAGTCCTAAATACAGAGGAGACTCTGTCCGTTGTATTTTATTTTTACGATTAAATATTGATTAAACACAGATGTGGTAACTTAATAATGTGTGTTGGAATATTAAGTATGTGTAGCTTAAAAAATTTGGTGGTAACTCACATCGATTATGTAACAGTAACTTGTTGTGTTTTATAAAGTATTTAGAAATGACTCATTATGGTTGTAGTAGTACATGATTAATATGTTGAGGTTAAGGGTGGTACTGTATGAGCTTGGATACTATGTAGTAGGTCGGCTTTATTCACAAATAGGTAATTGGAAAAAGTCCTGAATACAGAGGAGACTATGTCCGGTTTTTTTTTTTTTTGGAGTAAATATTGATAAAAGAAAGAGGTGGTAACTTAATATTGTGTGTTCAAATATTAAGTATGTGTAGTATATAAACACTTGCATGTTGACATCAGTTATTTAACACTAACTTGTTATGTTGTCTAATGTAATTAGAAATGTCTCGTTAGCGTTGTAGTTAAACATGATTATTATGTTGAAGTTAAGTGTGGAACTATACGAGCTTTGATACTATGTAGTAAGTTGGCTTTATTCATAAACAGGTAATTGAGAAAAGTCCGAAATACAGAAGAGACTCTGTCCGCTTTTTTTTATGCATCTAAAAAATGCATTAAAGACACATGTAGTAATGTTAATATTGTGTGTTTCAATATTAAGTATGTGTAGCATATAAACATTTGGTTGTAACTCTGTTTATTTTTTGACGAGTAAATGCATTAAAGACAGATGTAGTAATTTAATATTATGTGTTTCAATATTACGTATATGTAGCTTGTTATCATTGCGTTTTAACTAACATCGGTTATTTAACAATGACTTGTTACTACTGTCTTTGTAGGCTCGTTACGATGAAATGCTCCAAACGGCAAGGAATGCATCTGAATCAGACTCGAATCCAACGCCTGTGGATGAGAATGCAGTATTTTTGCAGGCTATTGGACCACCACGAAAAGGTCGGCTATACGGGGTAGGTTCTCAGGTATCCGTTGAGTCCGTGTCAAATACCACATCCCATCATCGACATGTCATGACAGAGGAACAACTGGCTGCCGCCGTTACACGTGCCACAGAGAATTTGAATGAAACTGTACGAAGTCATTGCCAGCGGATCGAGAGTCAGGACGAGTTAATCATTCAACTTCAGCAACAAATAACGAAGCAGAACAAATTGTTGGAAGTTCTCTACGCGAAAGTATATGGTCAATCTGAAGACCAACAATCTTCATCCTCACATAGTGGTGAAGATGGAGAGTAGTTTGTGAGAATGTTATCTTTGTAGTTTGATGTTTAATACACTGGCATGTACAATACATTTCCTTTTGATTACAGTTTAACATAACAGTTTGTATTTTAAATATATGTAGATAATATCGTATTTGCGTCATTATTGGAATTGTATTTCATATGTGAAATAGGTTCAATTTGGGAAAAAATTTCAGGAATTTTTCAAGGAATTATGAGTACTTTAATTAGATGGAATTGTTAAGTTGGCGAGGGCTATGTGAAGGGAATGGTTATTGACGGTTTGGTGAGGGAAAAGATTGGTGAAGGCTTGGCGACGACAATTTTGTGACAGTTTGGTGAGGGGGTTAAGTTGGCGAGTGTTCAGTGACAGCAAATAATGGTGACGGCCGAGTGAGGGGAAATGTTGGCGAGGGCTTGTCTATGGGATATACAGTGACAGTTGTGAGACGGCTCTAATTGATGAGGGGATAGTGACAGTAACGTTTGGTGACGGCCTGGAGACGGAAAATGATGGTGAGGGGTTGGTGAGGGCGGACTAACAGTGACGGCCTGGAGACTGGAACTGATGGTGAAGGGTTGGTGAGGGCAGATTTGGAGACGGGATGGAAAGCGTTTTTAGCTGTCACCAAAACAGTGACAGCACGGTGACAGGAACCATTTTGGCGACAATCTCCTGTCTGACGAACAATTCCCTTCACGGTGCCGTCGCAAATTCCACATTGGCGACGGCACGGTGAGGGAAACCGTCTCTCGCAGAATCCAGTTTTTTTTGTAGTGATCCGATCATGGATACCTTATTTGTTTCACTCCATGCCTGCAAAATTACACTATAAATTCAGTAATCTATTTCTTGCCTCAAAGTACTTCTTCCGGAGCTTTCTTAAGAGTCAAATTATTAGCAAGTCAACACATTAAACCTAATTAATTAGTCTAAAATACTTACACATGAGCTGACAATGGGTAAAGAATTCAAGTTCTTATAAACTAAATAAAAATCATTTGAAAATCGATGCGAGACAAAACGTTACAATGGCCTCAAATACACGACGTGCTCATCGTGCCAAAACCATGGTCTAGACCAACAAGCAGTGGAGAGTTCACACTAACTGTCTAATAGCCCGCTCTGACTTGCTATCTATAATGGCTCAGATCTAACTACTAACCTACTAATGCAATGAGCATAATCAATTGCCCAAAATACTTATCCTGATAATAGTAACAGAAAAGTCAAATTATTATGAATTAAATACAAATCTTTTACAGAATAAATGTGAGACGATATACTACGTCTACAACCATTACTACTTTCCTCAAGTATAAGAATGAAGAATGACGTACCAGTGAATGGTGATGTTTTGTGTACCATTGTTTATGATGTCGACGAGGATTGTGTCTCCCCTTTCAACATACAACGGTGGTCCAGGAAATTGACCATTTACAGTCAATATGTTCTTGGTCTTGCAGAGCTTTGTGAATGATGCTTCTTGCACCTACACAAGAGAGATACATCGTTACTAGTATTTCTGCCACATGGAGTTGTGAACTTATGACATTTTTTTTTTTGGTCCAAGTGAACTTATGACATGACCAACAGCTTTCTTCCATGTGCGTACAACCTATCGAGTTCACTTTCTGCTAAACGATGAAACAATTCAGCTCTTTGTGCCGACTTCATCCAGTGCGGATCTAAAAATTCTTTGGGGGTTAAACATATAATTTTTTAATTGTATAAGTATATATTGATTTTTTCTTTTCACTGGGGATAATTCATATTTTTACCCATAGAATTTTTGATGCAGTCCCTACTGTCCGAACTATACATTCACCTCTGATATCCGTGATTATGTTTATTTTTTAAAAACATTGGCCCGAAGGTTAAAAAGTAGGTCTACATGCATGTAAAATTACTACTTGACCCTTAAACAAGAATTTGCTATCAAAAGCTAAAAGTGGCACCCAGCCAATCATTTTTTTTGTAATCTATGTATTCTTTAAAAAAAAAAAACTAATTGCCCTCTTCGCGCTCACCACAAATCTCCCCCCCCACTCCCCCCCCCCCCCCCCCCCCCCCCCACCCCACCCACCCAACTAAAAAAAAAAAAAAGCCCAATATGAAAATTTTACTTTCTATTCTCTTTTTTCACTCTTATCGGACCACAACCCCACTCGTGGTCTTAGTTGCCTGCCAACGTTTTTTCACTTCTTTCAATCTTACCATGGTTCAATTTTTATTTTTATTTTTTTTTTAAAAATCGTAGTTAATCAAAAGTTTGGTTTTTAATTTTGCATGCCGGGAAAAGCTGAGGCAAAATGTCAAGATTTCCTTTTTTGTGTTGGTAAGTTACGTTCGTCTTCCCTTCTTTGAGTTTGGTAAGTTAAAAAATTTTATTGTGGCATTGAGTTTAAGATTTCCTTTCTTGTGTTGGTAAAATAGGGACCAATAAAATATTGACATCATAATTAACTCATCTTATTTACATATAATTCACGGATATTCTGCTAAAAACTAGCTAGTTGCTTGAATGTTATGAAAAAACATAAATTTATGAAGGTAGGCGATAATTTTTATTTGTTGGGCTTTGTAGGAAAATGTCACATTTGGATATGAGCAAGAAAATTACAAAAATGAAAATTGTCTTGATGGGAGTAGCATTGAGATTGTGCCTATTTGCAGAGAAGATATTAATGAAAATGAGTTGTCTACTGTATTTGTTGAGGTGCTGAAGCAAAAATCAATTTAATTTATCCATATCTTTGGCTTGGTATTTTATGCATAACTTTTCTTTTTTTATGCTCTTTTGTGGTTAGTGGGTGGATTTCTTAAGGCACGACACCAATAAAGTGGTTAAGATAAGTAATTTGTCATAAGTACTTCTTGTTGTAATTTTTTGATCTAAATTTTTTTTCTATTGGAGAATATTTTAATGATCAATTTTCTATAATAGGTAGGCAATTTTAGTGAATACATTTAAACAATGCTTGATTGATTTATTTATTTTTAGCTAGATAGTTTTATAATATTTTTTTTATTATAGTATAGACTTAAAGAGTTTCTCTTCATATCAATTTGGGAAAATTAAACATATGAATGAAGTTAGTCTCAATTTAATTATTCTAATTGATTGATGAATTTTAGGCTAAAGTATGCACAAGTGTAAAATAATTTATTCTTTCTACAAAAGAAAATAAAATGATGTTATTTTTTTAAGTAGTATTCTTTACATTTATATTTAATATCATTAATCTTCTTAACTGAATTTTGCCCCCTCCCTCACCAATTTTAAATTTCTGGTTCGCTCCCAGATTGTATAGCTTAGGTCTCCCTTGAAACGATAAAAAAAAAAAGACAAGAAAAAACTAAAATTGGTATGCGCATGCGTCCCCTAATTTTAAACTTTTGACTCAGTCCCTAATTGTATAGCTTAAATCTCTCTTGAAGAAAAAGAAAAAAAAAAGACTAAAATTGGTATTTACATGCATGGTCTAACATTTCTAGACCAATTTCCAAGCACCACTAAGGAGCAGGCAATAGGCAGTTGAGCTAAAGGCAGCCATGTATCTAAGATTATTTTATTACGAAGGCCAAGTAGTTTTAGAAATCAACATTAATAAAAATTTGGGACTAACTGGAGGTAAAACATTGTTCAAACCAAAAATACAAAGAATTTTTTAAAATATTTCCTGCAATTAGTAGGGGCTCAGTTTTCACAACTTAAAAAATAAATTAGTCCCGACACTTAAAAAACAAAAAACTTTGTACCATCATAAACCGGATAAAATTATACTTACCACATATTTGGGGCGATGGATAAATGTTGGAATATTTCTCTTAAGTGGACTACCGTTAATTATTTTTAGTTTTATAAAATAGGCAGAATATCTGATTCATAAAGACTGGGTTGTGATCATATTGCTTTTAAGTCCACCTCATAAATCCGTATACGGTTAATTGTGTGTGGGCTTTATTTTCTAACTAGCCCTTTTATGGGAGGGCCCGTTAGAATAATTATAAATATATGGCTAGGTCCCCTCTCCTTCTTTAACTCTAAACTAATTGTTCCCATAAACGTTAGTTGTTCCTGGATAGAGCAAGGAAGAGGAAGACCTCGTCAGTAATCGGGTAACGATTACAACTCACTTTACTATGGTTCAAACATGTATGCAATTCCGCTACTAATTATATTTATGTCTATTGTACTGTCAAATCATGCATATTTGAATATATATATTTTATATGTGCTTACATGTGGTATCAGAGCCAATTATGCATGGTTTTCAGCCATAGAATTAAAAACTTCGTGATACTTGTTTGACTATGAATAAACTATGAAAGTTCTAGATTTTAATTCAGATTATTTAATTGTTGTTTCATGAAATTGATTGAGGGTGTTCATATGTCTCTTTCTGCTTGTTCTTTTGAGATATATAACATGTTACTTATGCAATTAATTGAAAATATTAAGAACCCTAATTTTTGTTTAAATCCGAGACCCAATTGCATATTTTAGTAAAATCTAATGATTATTTGGTGAAATAGATGTTAAATTTGAATTATTTGATATCAAAAATATAGGATTACAGTATTTAATCGTCAAAAACGAATAAGATTTGAAGATTTTACGTTACGGGCTTGTTTTTGGGTTTTAACAGGTTGCATCGGTCCGATTTAGAGGTTGAAGACGATTTTAGTTGCTAAAGGTTTATTTTAATGCGTATCCGTTTTGCTTCAAAAGTTGCAGCAGTCACAGTGGTTAAGTTCGTGTATAACATTCAAAAAGTTAAGGGTTCGATTCTGAGCACGCAAGTTATTTTATTTTATATTATTTTGGTATGCTATTATCTTGTTAAAAAAGCAACATTTTCAAAGAAATAAAGTTTGCATTACTGGTTTAATGACAGAGTCAAAAGTTGTCGGCGCAGGTTCAAATCTTCAGGCACACGTTTGTTGTGTTATATTTATTAATAAATAAACTAAACCAAGCTGACAGATATACATATAAACTAGTTCTCTCTTGATACTATCAGGAGCCTAGCCCTACTGGTTGAGTTGTCTTATAACATTACTTAGGTTGTAGGTTCGATTCTCTTGAGCATGTTTTTATGTTTTAATTTTACTTATGAACTGAACCAAGCAGATTAGCAGATATAGGATTTTCTAGTCCTACCTTGTCATGAGTGATGCTGTTGGTTAAGTGTTTGTGTAATTCCATGTATGTTGTGGGTTGAAAACTTGGTTGACACATAGTTTTTTACGTTTCGTTCAGCTGCTGAACAAATTAAGGCACAAAATATTATTATGTATAGGCCTTTCATAGATTACAAGCTAGACTAGCATAAGTGGCTAAGTGCTTGGTTGTTGTTTTGAGCTTGCAGGTTCAATTCTTGGTAGTAGCTAAAAATCTTTTTGTATTTTGCTAAAAGTTTGCATTGAATTTGGAGGCCAGAGTTATATTAATCAATGCTGTGTTTTAATCCAAAATCATGATAGCTTGCATGTAAGGAGCTTGTGGTTGTGGGATCAATCCCTGTTAGGAGCATTTAAATTTTAGCAGTTTTGTTTGGCAAAATAAAAGGAAGGGCCATGTTTGGTGAAAGCCATGTCTTTTAGTTTTGAGCCTTGAAATTAATTTGCGCAAGCAAACAAAGCCTTATTTTAAGAGGAAGGGCCTTGTTTGGTTAAAACATATTCATTAAAATTCTAATAGTACAACTTTGTACACATACCAAACAAAGCCCTTATCATTTTTTCTTTGAAAATAAACTTAATTGTTTTCTCTCCTTATTTAAATGGTATATTTTGTATGTAACTTTTCATGAGAATTTTGAATTATGGCCAAATGGATTAGGGTTAATTTAATTTTATTTTTTAAGTTTTTTTTTCGACCCCTGAATTCAATAGAATTTTGTGATTTTCCTCAATTCAATTTGAAATTTTGTGTACTTTCTCTATTTACATTTTATGTGTATCAGATGTGCTCTACTATTTTTTTAGATATAATCTGTTCAAATTTATTATCGAATGCAATTTTATATTTATCACAGAGACACATTATGTTGAAGTGTTTCATATTGTGTGGTCAATTACATGCATGACAGTTTCATTTATGTTAGGCATTAGTTTTCCCAATGAGTTGACAGCATAGGTTTGATTGGACAAAATTCACCAAAGTGACTAGTCTAATTAAATTTATGGCTTTTCTCATATTGGTTGGAAAACTACCATGGTAAAGTCCTCAATGATCACCCAAAGGAGGTCATTATACGACTTTAGCCAGGTAAAACAAATATAAAGTATGGGTCGAGATTATACTACTGTTAGGGAGTTCAATTGCCCAAAGGTGGTTGACCTTTTCTTTTAGTAGGATGATCTCATTGACACTTTATGTTAAAAGGGAACCTATTTACATGTTATGTTTTCTGCCCAAAGGTGGGGGATGTAATGATGTGACTGGGCTCTTTCGTTTGAAGTGCTATTTTGTAATGGAACATGTATGCCTACTGTTAGCTGATGTTGTATTTCTTCTTGAAAAATTTATTTTGCTTTGAACAATGTGACCACCTTTTTGAGGTCTTGAATAGGCAAAATTTTAATAAATGGAATGCAGACATTGGGTTTTTCTTGGAGATAGTTGACCTTGGCTTAGCCTAGCGTTCTGATGCACTTACTGCTTGACTGATTAAATGAGTTATGAGGAAAATAATGGTATATTCGTTAGGATTTAATGGGTGAACTTATGATTATGAAATATGATAAGCTATGTGAGATTATGGATTATGTTGTGAAAATGGTTCTTGTCCAAACCAAACTTAAATCTCGTGGAATGATAATCTCAAATTCTTTTATTGTTCGCCATGCCCTTAACATCTTACCTTTTGAGTTTACTCACATAAAGACTATCTATAGCACCCAAAGGGGACGTAGGCTATTAGACTTGACTACCAAGTGTGCAGGCAAAGAAAAGCTAAGTTAATAGTGAAATCCTAAGGTTGTATTGTTTGTTTCCAACCCTAAGGACTTTTCTGATAAGGCTAGTACCTCAGAATTTAAAGGTAATGCTCCTAAGAGAATTCAGAGTTTTTAAAAGGGTGGTAAGGGTCAGAATCTGAAGATGAATCACAATGAAAGAGGCCCCAAACCTGTTGCCATTTAATGGAAATGTTACTTCTGTAAGCAAAAAGGTCATAAAAGAGCTAATTGTGCCAACTACAAATCATGGTTAGAGAAAAGAAAGTTGAAGAAGATAATTCATTGGCCTATGTTTGTTTAGAATCCTTTTTAGTTGATGTTCCATCAAATATTTGGTAGATTGACAATGGTGCAATTGTTCATGTTGTTTTTCTTTGCAAGGATTTCGAAAACAAACCGAGTCAAGTGAATTAGAGTCCAGAATTAAAGTTGGGAATAATTTTGCCATTGAAGTTGAATTCATAGGGTCTACTAGTCTATGTTTAAAAACTAGTTTTGAAAAACATTCTTGTTTTGAAATAATGCTTTTCATGTTTTGTCTTTTAGGCAAAATTTTATTTGTGTTTCTATTTTGAACAAGCCTTAAATTTGTTATGTTTTAACTTTGACAATGGCAGAGTAAAATTGGTGTTTTAATTCTAAAATTATTGGTGAAAGTATTTCATCCAATAGTTTTTATCAACCACCTTTATTCTCAGAAAATTCCTATGACTATTTTTTCAGAAAAATTTGTTTCTATAAGGAGTTTAGTTGAAGAAACTTCTTCTTTGTTGCGGCATAAATGATTAAGTTATATTTCTAAATGAAGGGTTGAAAGACTCATTAGAATTGATATTTTGCCTTCTCTAAGTTTTGATGATTTTGATACTTGTGTTGGGTGTATTAGGGGTAAACTCACTAATAGTGAATGAGAATAAGCTACCTATAGCTCTGACCTTTTAGAAGTAATACATATATTAGTGGACCTTATTCTATTATATTGTGTAGTAACAAGTTTTTTGTTACATTTGTTGATGACTTCTCTCATTATGAATACCTTTATTTAATTAAAGAAAAATTAGAAACTATTGACAAATTTAAACTCTTTAAAAGTGAGGTAGGAAAAGACTTGGAAAAGTCATCAAAATTGTTAGATCTAATTGAAAGTTAAGTTCTTTGGTAGACATTGGGTCATTGGGCAGTATATAGGACCGTTTTCCATGTACTGTGGGATTGTTGCCCAATATACCATGTCTTTTAGCCCTTGACATAAAAGTATGGTCGAGAGGCAAAATCGCACCTTTAAGGATATGTTGAGGAGCATGATAAGTGTCACTAGCCTAATATACCTTTTTGGGTGAAACCATTAGAACCACTTCCTGTACTTTTAGTTGTATTACTAGCAAGTTTGTTCATAAAATTCCTATTGAACCTTGACTTGGGAGAAAACCTAGCTTGAATTGTTTTCTGATTTGGGGTCATCTTGGTATAGATAAACATGTTGTGGTTTATCAGTGCATGTACCTCAAGATCAGTGGGAGTAAGTTTTTTTTTTTTTTTCCTAAAATTTTATGTTGAGGACATTTTGCTAGGTATAAATAATTTGAGTACGTTTTATGAGTCCAGTATTTTTGAAGACTTCAACATGAAAGATTTGGAAAGGTCTCTTTCACTCTTGGCATCTATATACAACAAGATAGGTCTTATGGGCTTTTGGATCTATAACAAAAGGCTTATATTAATCAAGTTCTTCAATGGTTTATTATGGAGAATTGTAGGTTTTATGATATCTTTGTTGGGGTTTCCATCCAGAAGATATAATGTGAATATTATTTGGAAGTATAATTAGACTATCACAATATAAATGCTATTGAAGTTATAATTTAGCATGTGAGTTTTATGATCTAAATGGATCTCCCTTAGTTTATGGAAGGAAATATGACTTGATATATGTTCCTTGTGATCTCTAGATTAATACATGCAATAACCTACCCAAAGGGGGTTATTGTGTGTGTTAATTTGGGGTGGATGAATAGTGGTAGTAAAGGTGAATAGTCAAATGAATTTCTCTACCCAAGGGATTTATTTATGAGCTTGTGCATGCTCTATTGGTTTGAAAGAATGCATGCCTTAGAGCGATTTTTTGTCTAGAGGTGATTAACTTCCTGAATGTTGTGTATTCTCTTATTCACCTTCATGATTGGGATAATTATAATATATATGTTGTACCCTCTATCCAAATGGGAGATTATGATAATACACTTGGATTTCAGATATAACTTATTTTACTCTGAGCTATTCTAATTGCCCATATTCTAATCTAGTTACCCTATGAACAAATAGTCATAGTTTTGACAAGAAAATGAAGACATTGTTACTAAGAATATAAAACAAACTCAATACTTGTTGATCTTCTAATTAGATGTTTGAGATCATAATGTTTAAATAGCATGTTGAGATATGGGTATTATGGAGTCCCTGACATAAAGAGATCCATGAGATATGTACCATATGCTAGTATTATTGAGAGCTTGATACATGTTCAAGTGCGCACTAGGCTTGGTATTGATTTTGTATATGAGTGTTTTACTATCATTTGATGCTATTGACTAGTAGGAGTTTTGCATTTTTATGCATTGTTGAATGTTCCCATTGTTGTGTGTTTCTATTTCGCACTTTTGTGCAATTGTGGAATAGCATATTGTTTATGTTTTATAACATATATTTGATTATTCTGTGAACACTCATATGTATATTGAAGGTCTTGGTTTGGTGTCCATATTGATAAGACCATCTATTGAGTTTAAATATCTCCATGAGGACACCATTTTGATTAGAGATATGCATTCTTTCCTCTGGCCTATTGAATGCCATTTTGTGAGGATATGAATGGTTGATTTCCTTAGCATATCGACCGCCAATTTTGGAGAAATCATGTTGAGGACTGACAAAGAAAGGGCACATTGATCACATGTTGGTGCTGCTTACTTGCTATAGTGCCGTATATTAATCCATGTCAATGGGGTTATTGGCATTTGTAACCATGGAAGGTCCTGTGTCAATATGGAACACTACAATCGCCATGATTCGATGTTTGATAATCTTATTGGACAGGATTGCGTTCGAGGTGTTGTTCTATGAATCAAGGTTTTCAAAATTGTGGCCACATTAAGTTTACTTATTCAGCCTAATAAATGTTTTCAATTTTTTTTTAGAAACAAACAAAACAATTAACATTGTCCAAGTGGGAGACTGTTGGAATATTTCTCTTAAGTGGGCTACCGTTAATTACTTTTGGTTTTATAAAAATAGGCTAAATATCTTATTCATAAAGACTGGATTGTTATCATATTGTTTTTAAGTTCACCTCATAAATCCGTATATGGTTAATTGTGTGTAGACCTTATATTCTGACTAAGAAAGGGATGTGCTGTTAAAATAATTATAAATATATGGCTAGGTCCCCTCTCTTGCTCTAACCCTGAACTAATTGTTCCTATAAATGGTAGTTGTTTCTGGATAGAACAAGGAAGAGGAAGACCTCGTCAATAATCGGGTAACTATTACAACTCGTTTTACTATGGTTCAAACAGGTATGTAATTCCGCTACTAATTATATTTATGTCTATTGTGCTGTCAAATCATGTATATTGGAATATATATATATATTATATGTGCTTTCAATAAAAGCTTGGCTAGGTAAGACAGCACACAGAATAAGAAATCCAAAAAATTGCAGCAACAAAACCTTCATAATTATGGAGAGAACAGTTTCTTTCTCACAACTGAGACTGTTTTATCAACTTTTTATGAACTTTCACTTTGGTTCAACGTTTGTTACAAAAGCTTAGTGTACGTATTTATAGATGTTTCCAAGTGAAAAATGAAAATGAAAAGTTTGTCTTTTATTCCAGATAAACATCAGAACACGATTAAACTACGTCATTGCTACAACTTTAAACTTGCTTTTCTGAAAATGGTTTTACGTTTCAACTTCTTTTCTAATAGTTTAAATTTTTAAATGAGGTGATCATACATTATAGTATAAGAGCGTTGGTATCAAAAGATTCTAAATTCAAAATTTACCGCCGTCTATTTAAAAATATTAAAACTATTCAAATACAAGGTTCATGACAAATATAAAAATATATATATATATATATATATATATATATATATATATATATATATATATATATATATATATATATATAAGTTTATATTTATCCTTGAAAGTTATCCTTACACTTATGTCAGTAGTTTCATTTGCGAGCTCAAAGTTTCATACCTGGATATGACATTTGAAAAAAGTAGTTAAATAGTCTCCCTTTTTTTTTTTTTGGTACATAAAGATCAAAATTGTAATTCAAATTCATAACTTCTGATTGCAAAAAATAATTATCTGACTATTTCTTCTAACTCTTAGGTGCCTACTTGCACGTTTTGTTATTTTCAATTTCTTCTCTATTGAGTTGATGACTGCATGGAAAATTAAGAATTAGCATGGAATTTCATGATATAAAGTTCTCTTCAATTTTATCTTCGTCGACCGCTATTAGAGGACGATGAAAGGTGTAGAGCGACCCCAAAACTAATTGTGTAGTCACCGATTTAAGTCTCCTTTAGAAGAATTGATTTTTTTTTTTTTTTTTTGAAAAACAAATTCAAACAAGCTCTCAATATTGCGATAAAGAGTCAGGCTTGTAAACATGCCATAAATCTTATATTTATTTGTAACACGTGTATTTACCTATTGGTGAAACCTATAACTCTCCGTTTTTTCAGTCAAATCCTATGATGTTGACTGTCATCATCGTGTTAGCAATTAACCAACCATGTCAATAAGCCTGACTTGATAAGAAGCATATGTTTCTTGTGGCGGCTTTGAGAGTTGGACAAATACTTTTCCTACCACAAGCAGATTAGCAGTAACTATCAAGTTTATATACCCTTGTTAAGGGAAGGAAAAAAGAGACAAAAAAAACTTAAAAACGTGCAGACGTTAAAAACATCCCTCACACAATATGTTGGCTCCATCAGTGAGTGTGGTGCGTGAAATAAATGTAGAGCTTATAACATGTTTTTTAGCCTGTCCTTTTGTTTTTGAGTTTCTATTATGCGGTAATTAGATCATTAGCATTCTTAATCGAGACTCAGGTAAAGCTACGTCAGAAAAAAAAAAAAAAAAAGACAATAGCTGACTAAACCCCTGGCCTTTTTTTCTGTAAAGATCCTTAACTTAAAGGGACTTTCCGCACTCAATAGAGAAGAAAGAATGTTGCTGAGCAATTTTTGGATATCAAATGGACCTCTCTATAAGGTAATTTTAATGTTATTGATTTTTCCTCTTTTGTAATTAATTTTGCTATAGCACCCGCTGCTCTAACTAATTATCTAATATGTGAAAAATTATTTATCGATTTAATTGATAGGTCAATTCTTAACATGATGTACGGTTTTGACAAGAAACAAACAAATTATGTATGATTTCGAATTTAGATATTTATATGTGTTTGAGTGATTGGAACGTGAAATATTAATCATTTATTTGATATTAAATGACTAAAATTGAGAGAGAAGAAAAAAAAATCAGTTTAGACTGATTCAAACTTTATCCATATATATGTACTAAAACAAGATGGCAAACTCTGATTGATCTTGGAAAATTCTTAGATAATATAGTCTGAATAAACCTGCTGGATGTTTTCTATTTACCAGCCAGCAACTAATCATACGCCACATGTTGATTATCACCTCTTCCTTTTGCTTTCTCCAGTGTCCAATCGCGAATCGATTGATGTGAATCTCAAATAGAAAAAGGAAATTTTGTTTCCTCCCCACGGGTCCTGTTATTATTATATTTTCCCACAGTGAGCTTTTCTGTCAAACAAAATCGTAAAGTTGAAGGGTAATTACGCGATCAGATAAATTTCACACTTAATTCCTATTGTTTATATTTTCATGTTAATTTTTAATATTTTAAAAAAATTATATTAATTTTTAATATTTATAAAATAATTCAAAATAATCTCTATTATTTAATACTAACTAATTTAGTCTATATTATTTTCTGTAAAATTTAATTTAGTCCCCAAATAGGATCAAGTATAGGGACTAAATTAAATTTTTAAAAAATAATAGGGATTAAATTAAATTTTTTAAAAATTAATAAGGACCAAATTGGTTAAATTAGAATAATAGAGACTGTTTTAAATAACTTTTGTAAACATTAGGGACTACTATAAATTTTTTTAAACATTTGAAACTAGCGACGAAATCACGTTTGGCTTCTAAAATTTTGGATTTTTTTTTTTTTTTTGGGTTCTTCCTGTCATGGAAACAACAACATATGTTTATATGTGTGTTTTCTTGTATGTTTGTATATGACTGTGTTTTGTTGTATGTGTATCTGTTTATGTGAGTCTTTCACTATATATGGGTTTGTGTATGTAATTGTATGTAGATTGTGAGGGAAATTGGAAGAAGAAGAAGATAGGGGAAAATAAAAAGTAAATTTATGGCATTGAACCATTTTTAAAACATATATACAAGTTGTTATTGGTCGTAGCTAAGTGGTAGAATCACTATTGCAACAGTAGATTTGGGTTCAAATCTTAGTAATAGCATTTTGTGTTTTTATACAAGGAATTTAAAGTTATTAGAGTAGGATTGTATATAATTTTTTAGCTTGCTGCAAAAATGTAATTGTATTAAATAATTTTTTATTTCATCCTTACAGAGTCAATCGATAGACAATTTTAACAAAAAAAATTAATGAAATGATCGAAACAAGACCCTTTTAATAAATTAATGGTCCTTTTAGGATAAAAAGTAATTAAATAGTTAAAACAGGTTTGGGACAATAGTTTAATAAACTTTGCAACAATTTATTCTTGGATTTATATTATTTATTGAATTAAATGCAAAGAGTCATGTTTTGAAGATATTTGTGTTATAAATTATTTAAATTAAGTATTGTACTTATAGTATAAAAATATGATTTTAGACATAAAACTACCATTTTTTTTATATAGTTTATGTAAAAAAATTTGCATAAATGATTTTCTCGAAACTTCGGTTATTGACTTTGATACTATTGTACACACCCTGATCTCCAGTACTTGACTCTACCCTTGTTTGAAACTACATGGAATAAACATATATACAATAAAGACTAAGTGTAGAATTTACCCTTATGCGTTTCATTTTGTAAACAAAAGAAAAGAACATATTCAGATAATTGCCCCCACCCCATACCCCTCAACAGACATGCAAAGATGCATTCGAACACACACATAGATGCACATTCACGCACGATAGACATATGCACACTCAAATAAAATGTGCAATATATATTTTCTTTTGAGTTAGTTTTGATAAAATGTGTTGAATGGTCTATTCCTAAAACCAAATATATATTTTGAGAAAAAGTTCCAATAGGAAATTATATTCCAGTACTTATAGTCAGTCCGATTCAAGACGCGTTTATTAATAAAATCGTTCTCAAGAATTCTGACTTTTCAGCTCTGTTCCTTAACTAGGCCTAGTCACACTATTGACAAACTCTATTGTTAAACTTTTTCTTTCCATTTCATTGTTCGATAAACAAAGGGTCCAATGTCAATATTTCACTCCATTGATTAGGTTTTCTACTTCCTATGACAAGACAAATAGATACGTTTATATTAGCACAATGCTTTGCACCAAGGGTCAGTTAACTTGGGCCTAAATATTTTGGTGGGGCTACAAGCAGCCTTAAGAGTGTTACAATGGGACTACCGCTCTTTCTTTTTTTGTTATAGAAAAGGTGGGCTAAGTCAATTTTGGGTTACTTTAAGATGTAGACACACTGAGAATTGATTGGGGACATTTTATATTTAAAGTGAAAAACATATCATTGGACCAAATGCTGAGTGTAGGGCTTACAGTAAGCCTATTTTTCTCACATCTAAAGCGAGAAGCATGAGGTTTGTCTTTAGGTGTGGATTGGATTTCGAATATTTCTCCTTCTTTGTATAGTTGTTTTGGAAAATGATCTTTCATGTACTGGAATTGGTTAGTTTGTATATTTTGTTTGTAAATAAAAGGTCTCAGTGGACCAAAAAAAAATCACACTTCTCTTTATTTTCTTTACCCCATTGGGATAGAGAAGAAATATATAGTTTTAGACGCAAAAAGTTTCCGAATCAATTCTTGTATAAAATATCTTAAATGATGTAAAATAACTTATGATTCCCTTAAATTCGGATAAAATGATGTAAAATAACTTATGACTCCCTTGAATTCGGACAAGGAAAAGAAAAAAGAAATATACCGCCATTGCTTTGTTCAAGAGACTAGAGTAAAAATTTTCACGTATTCAGAACTTGAAGTTGCAACCTTAATATATATTAACTATTAAGTACAACACAAACCCATCCTTCGCTAATTTCAATCAAAAAATAAAATTGTTGATAAGCTTAATTTTCTATAATCCCAACTTTAACATGGTGGCATGTCCGGAGGTGGTGGCAATAATTGAGCTGATGGATCTCTACCATTCTTGACTATGAATGCCATTTCCATTCCCCAACTTATATGACGCTCAAAATGACAGTGCAACAACCATACTCCTGCAAACAAACAAATAAAAAAAAAAATTCAAATTCTCTATTTTCAATCAAAACCCATCACTAATGACAATATTCGCAATGTAAATGAAAGTAAACCGATACTACTATATTTTGGCTCTTTCTTAAGAGTGCAATTGATATATATATATATATATATATATAATCGCAATATGTCTTTTGCTAATTATTGCTTAGAAAATATCTTTTCTTCGCAACGGCTTTGAAATTATATCCGTTACAATAAACAATTTGGAACCAGATCGTATGCAGCAGTCTATTGCATAAAGTCCATTTGCAACGTTTTTTAACTTTTTACATTTTTTTTAAATGTTAAAACATATAAAAACAAGTGATAGTATGCATAAAACCTTCTTGTAATTTATCAATGTTGAATGTTAAGTTCTGTGGTGTCATATTAATTTAATGACTCTGTCATTTATAAGAAGGTGGCTCACTCCCTCTTGTGTCCGATCACACTGGGAGATTTTAAGCTACACATCCTTATAAACACAGGTTATTATTAGATTAATATGATAACACGGACTCTTAAGAATCAATTTTGACAAAACATGGAGTACTCTTTTGCCCTTTATTCCATCAATAATATGAGTAAAAGAATTCAGGACTAACGCTAGACGTAAGCAGCTAAATCCCTCTCTCTCTCCCCAACGCTCTCTCAAAAACTTTTAAAGGTCCGGAAGAAAAAATATGCAAGTGGTAGCTTGGTATCAGTTCTAGTCAATCTCATCCCGCACAAGAAGAATTTTTATCTAAGCTTGTATCCGGAAGCAAAATGACCACATACCAGGATTATTTGCTTGGAACCTGATGGCTGTCCATCCACTCCTGGGAACAGCAATTGTATTCATGAAAGGAGGATCAACAAGATTGTAATTCAATGGATCCCTTATCTTATTGAAGTTTCCAAGACCCCAACCAACAACATAAAAACTATGTCCATGTAAATGTATGGGATGATCAATGCCAGCAACCACATTCGTTCCCTGCAAAACAAGCTCCACTGTAGAGTTATATTCAAGAACTTTCACCTCAGTTCCATTTTCAGGGAATTGATATTCTACTGGAATAAATTGGTTAGTGAAATTGAAAAGGGTAGGTGGAAAACGAGGAAATCGAGCTCCAAATACACCAGTAATGTTGTTATAGTAGGCTTGAAGAATTGAAATATCTGGGGAATCAAAGGTGATGTTGTTTACACTCGCCCTGAACTTGGTGCCATTAGCGCCCTCGCATGGTTTATAAAGGCGATCACAAGGAATTGAATTGATAGAGAGCGTGAAGAAAAGTTTCTTCGTCACATTCTTGGGGACGTCCACAGGATGTTCATTGCTGGCTAAGCTTCGGAGACTAGCGGTGTAGTTAGTTAACGCGCTCGTGTCATTAGTGCGTGGGAATTTCGGCACAAGTGGTGGTGATGAGGGCGTGTAGTTGCCGGTATACTCTACAACGGCTGTGGTGGTGGTGTTGTCGAACGCGATGGCGAGGACACTCTGGTAAGGCCTCGCAGCCATACAGTAATGGTCTGGTTTTTGGTTGGCTTCTAATAAAACATCGACGGTTTGGCCAGGAGCTATGGCTATGTAGGTTCTGTTCACTGGCTTTAAGTAGGCACCATCTGCTCCTACAACTGTGATTTGATGTTGTGCAACTGAAAAAAACATGATGTTGTTCATGACAGCATTCACCATTCGGATCAAATAGGTCTTGCCATACTCCACTGACAACTTGAATGTATCTGCAAATTTTCAAATGGTATTACATTTGTGAAATATTGATGAAAGACGATTTATATGTTGTATCTAAGTCATTCGTTTCGATTTTAAAGTATAACAAATGGCAAAGAAAGTGAAATATTAGAGATAATTTGAGTTAAATGAATAACCTAAAAACAGTGGTAGAATGTTAAAAGTAAAACAATACTAATTAGGAGATGATACAAATCTAAATAGAACAAGAGACGAATATAAGGAATTTATACGTGTAAATTCAAAACTTAGCGACTCCGGTCATTTGGTTACTGTTAAGTTCTATAGTTTGTATACATGTATATATTAAAACCTGAATATTCTCTCACAAGGGCAGATGCAACTCAAGTTTGTCGGGGTTGCAAGCCCTATTGGTCCTGCAATTTTATTTAAAGATATATATCTATATATTGCATTTATATTATTCATTTTAATTTTAAACTGCAATCATTTGTTTTAATTTTAAACTATAAAAAGTGAAACAGAAAGTGAAATATTAGATATTTTATTAGATATTTCAAGTGAAATGAACAGCTGTAATACAGTGTTAGTGTTGGAATAAATTAAAGTACGAGATAGAAGATGACCCTAATCAAAAAAATTAGAGGGAAATATAAGAAATTTTAAATTAAACATGGGTCTCACACAAGGTGGCATGGAACTCAGGTTTAGTTAGGGATGACAACAGGTCGGTTATTTGCAGTTTTTAGTAAAATCAAAATCGAAACTGTTTAGCAAACTGAAAATCGAAACCGAAACCAAAATCGACGGGTTTAAAAAATTCATATCCAAAACCGCAACTGACGGGTTTTTAAAAATCCGCGAATAACTGAAATCGAAACCGATTACTTAAAAAAAATCAATTTAAATAGAAAAAATGTCTAAATTTATTTAAAAAATATTAATTTAAATGTAAAAAATATAAAAATACAATAAATCACAATCTATACATATTAAATAATAAAATTAAAAATATATATATATACTACATCATTGTAAATATTTAATTCTAAAAAAATAAAAATGAGAAACTATTCGTCCATCATACAACAATAAAATTATATTATATAAAAATAAAAATAAAAATAATAAATATATTATTTTATTATATATATTATATACATGTGTGTAATTATATATATATATATATATATATATATATATATATATATATATATCTATATATAATAAAATAATAAAATACTAATCGGGTTTCGGTTTTAGATTTTTTTTAATATCAAAAACCAAAACCTATCGGTTTATCCGTCGATTTTACTTTATAAAATTCAAAACCTAACGGTTTCTCTATTAGTTTTCGTTATCGATTTTTTATCGGGTGATTATCCATCGATTTCGGGTACAACGGGTACCCGTTACCATCCCTAGGTTTAGTAGGGGTTGTAATCCTACCCATGAATTTTTTTTTTAAATATTTATATATTTTTAACTCAAAAAATTAATTAGTTCTCTCTAAAGAAATTTTATATATGTAATTGTGAAATTAAGTATTATAACAGCTATTGAGAAATTTTTTTTAAATTTGGCCTTGTTCTCACATACATCGATCCACCTTATTGCTTGTGCCATTGGTGATGATGTTGATTCCAAACCCAATAGTTTTTGAATCAAGATTGACTTTCTTACTTATTTCTTTGTCGTAACACAGAGGATCAAGTTAGAAATAATAAACCGATACAGCACTCAAAACGAAATGATGTTTTGAGGTTCACTGTGCCTGAGGCTGACAATGAAGATGGAAGAATCTTCTCCCCTCAATTATTAAAGCTTTTCTAGTCAACACACTTAATAGAACTTTGTCTGCCCTTTTCTTGAAAGAACGAGGATAGATTTATATTAGATGATTAAAAGTTTTAACCGCTAATGAGAGATTTTTTATATTTATTTATTACATTTAATATGTCTCTTTATGGATATACATGGTTCTTTTTTTAGTTTTGCACATAGATTGATTTAATAGTTTTAAATATATGATAGAGAGACATTAACCCAATAGTATTATATTTAATAACTTAAGTTCTAATATCATATTATTCAGACTCCCTCCTTTAAAAGTTTAAACTTTTTGAAGAAAAAAATATTATATTTATTTATTATTTTTAATAATATAACATGAAATTAATATTTTAAATTCTTTAAGAAAGATACTACACCCAGGCCGAGATTATTATTTTAGGCTTAAGAATAATAATTATTTGAATTTTAAATTTATTAACTTAAAATAATTAACTGAGATTGTATTCAAATCCAAAATATGCATTTACAAACTACCCGTATTATGTCTCTTACCGACATAGAATATTACATATTCCCCAATTTAAAGGGAAAAAGATGGACAAAATGAATAGATGTAAACCTGATTCAGAGCATGGATATAGAACACCTGGTTGACCATTCATAGTGTAAGCAGCAGAGGTATTCGGGTCACCTCCATTCCGAAGGAACTCTTCAAGAATCGCTTGTATATCACCCCTATACCACTCGGCTGCATCATCATCATCATCATCATCATCATCATAATAATAATAATAAATAAATAAATAAATAAAAATGATGCAAATGGTTCCAATTATTTTAAAAAAAAAATCAAATTCGTTCATATTATTTAAAATTAGTCACTATTATGTTACAAAAAAAAAATTCAATTTAATCTTTATTGTTTTCATATAAAATTTAAATTAGTCCTCATGTTTAAAAATAAAATTATGAAAAAATTGTGACTAAATCACTTTTTTTTTTTTAAATAATAAAGATTTAATTAGCTAATTTTGAACAATAAATGCGAATTTGAAATTTATGTAAAAAAAATAGGGAGTAAATTTAGAGAAAAATAATAAGGATCATTTGTGCAATATTCCCTAATAATAATTTAGACTTAGAAGCCTTCTTTCATATGTACCTATGACGAGGGGCACTTCAGCATGAGGCTTAGGAAAAGGATAGCTTGTTCCGTTCCGGGGATGAACAACAAGTGCACCATGAACAGTGGCTCGTGACCAGTTATTGTGTGCATGCCACCAGAGAGTTCCTTCTTCGTCAGTAAGTACAATTCTTTGGCTAAATCTTGATCCTGGTTGAATTGAACATTGGGTTATGTATGCAGGACCATCTGACCATGGATACCTTACCTGTTTCACTCCATGCCTGCAAAATTACACTACAAATTCAGTATCTATTCCTTGCTTCATAGTGCTGCTTCTCGAGCTTTTGACCACAAACTCCTTGGAGTATATAATAGCATTTCTACTATAACGACTTAAATTATTAATTGGCACCTAAATTATTTAAGCCTGAGGTGTCGACTTGATGTAAGACAAGATATTACAATCTCTCCTTTACATATACGACGGCTTCGTCGAGCCAAACCTACAATTCAGGACTACCAAACAGTAAAAAGCCCACACTATTACCTGGTTGGCAGCTGTGAATGACTAACTAGTTAACGCATCGAGCCTAATTAACTACTACTGTCCTCAAGTGTAAGAATTACGGAAGAATGACGTACCAGTGAATGGTGATGTTTTGTGTTCCATTGTTTATGATGTCGACGAGGATTGTGTCTCCCTTTTCAACATACAACGTTGGTCCAGGAAATTGACCATTTACAGTCAACATGTTTTTGGTCTTGCAGAGCCTTGTGAATGATGTTTCTTGCACCTATACACAAAAAATGGTAATGATTATCACTTTGTGCCATCTCTACTTTAATTAATCAACTTTCAGTTGATTATACCTATTTCAAAAAAAAAAAAATTTGTATCTAGCTAACTGTTTTTTAGCTTAGAAATAAAATGTGTCTTACATATCTGTAGAGCTACTTATTTGTGTGCGCCTAGATGATCGTTGGCCACACACAAGACTATTCCCCATTTGGATAGAAACTCTATTAGCTTGACACTTTAGATATTAGAATTTGCTCCCAAAAACTAAACTTGTCATGACGTTCTAACATGTCTAGACCAAGTTCTTAGCACCACCAAAGAGCAAAGCCCAAAGGCACTTGAGCTAAAATCAGGAGCGGAATAAGACCATTTTATTGAAATTTATAGAAATCCGATACCAAGTAGAGACAAAATAATTTTGCAAACTTAAAATATGGAGATACTTTAAATATTTTGTGAGATCAGTGACAACTCAGTTCCCATTACCAAAAAAATAAATCGGCCCTCAACTTATAACTTGGTAACATCGTAAACCAGATAATGGTATACTTACAACATATTTGGGGCGATGGATAAAAGCTTGGCTAGGTAAGACAGCACACAAAAGAAGACACCCCAAAAATGGGAGCAACAAAACCTTCATAGTTATGGAGAGAACAGTTTCTTTCTTACAACTGAGGCAGTTTTACGAACTTTTTGTGAACTTTCACTTTAGTCTAACATTTGTAACGAAAGCTCAGTGTATTTATAGATGCCTCCAAGTGAAAAGGAAAGAAGTTTGTCCTTTTACATTCCAGATAAACATGGGAGCACAATTAAACTACATCAATTCTACAAGTTTAAGTATTGTAATAACGTGTTAATCTAGTAGTCACCAGAGCCACGAAGGACTTGATTTTTTGAAAATGGTGTCACGTTTCTAACTTTTTTCTTTGTCTATGCTTTCATTCTCAAATTTTTAGTGATTTGATGGGGTACGAACTAATAAGATTTTAGTTGTTAGCGTTTTTTTTTTGTAACACGCCAATAGATTTTCAACATGAGCTGGCTGATCTGTCTAAATAATATCAACATAGGAAGGAATGAATCGTTTTCAAGGTTAAAAAAAAAAAAAGAGTCGAAAAGAAGAAATTCGACGTAACGTTGAGTGTAGTTTATAACTTATAGTTTATAAGTTAGCGTATTATATTTAAATAATAATTCAAATTATTAATTTTGGAGTAACCAACTTGAAACGCAAAACAAAATTAGTTAGAAAATTTGAGTTCTGTTATGAAATAATTACTATAAAGACAATAATATAAGAAAGAGTTGAGAGAAACTAGAGAGAGTTTTATTAATTTTTTACTGTAAATTATGAATTACAATAACCTCTATTTATAGGAGAAATGAAGTTACTGTGTAGTTGACTACTATTTGTACAATACCACTATTTGAACAGTGTTCGGCAGCTACTGTTCATAAGTTGGCTACTATGAATAGTGCCCGATGGCTACTATTCACCAATGTCCAAAATATCTATATCATAACACTCTCTCTTAGATATTTAATAACTAAGAATATGTCTCATTAAAACCTTATCAAGAAAACCCAATGGTATAAAAACTTGACTAAGGAAAAAGAGTACAAAATTCTTTGTATATGCCTTTTATACTGCCTCATTAAAAACTTGGTAGGAAAACCCAATGGGACAAAACCTATAAGAAGAAAAAAAGAGTGCAGTGCATATGTCTCCCCCTCTTGCGGGCATATCAAGAATGATCACAGAGTCACCGCATACCAATCTTCCATACTAACTTCTTTAATGTGGTAATAGGCAATGATTTGTAAACAAATCAACAAGATTCTCACTTGAACGAATCTGACGAATCTCGATTCACCATTCTTTTGAAGCTCATGAGTAAAGAAGAACTATGGCGAGATATGCTTAGTTCTATCATCCTTAATATAGCCTCTCTATATTTGGGTAATGCATGCAACATTATCTTCATATAAAATAGTAGAGCTACTTTTCCTTGTTGAAAGATTGCATTGTCCCTCAATGTGTTAGGTCAAAAATCTCAACCAAACACATTCTCGACTTCCCTCATGAAGTGCAAGTATCTCGGAGTGATTTGATGAAGTAGCAACAATAGTTTGTTTTGTAGATCGTCAAGATATAACAATACCATTATATGTGAACAAATATCCAGTTTGAGATCGCCCTTTATGTGAATTTGAAAAATATCCAACATCTGTATATCCAATCAACTCTGGTTGCAGATGTCAACTATCGTTGATTTTGATCATTTTGAATAAAATATTCTCTATCCGATATTTCACAAAGATTGCAAGTAAAATCCATTTCAATTATTGTACTGTACCTGGCTAACAAATAAACAAATAAAGGTACCATCTAGCCTTGTGGTATTAGCAACATACTTTAGTGTACCTACTGTAGTAAAATATTGCATATGGTATTTGTGAATCAATAATTCATTCATTATATTTCCAATGATGGAAATGATTCTTTTCAATATCAATGAACAATTCTATTTTCATACCAAAAATATTAGTTTCAGTATATTGTATAAGATAGACATATATTTTCAATTGTAAATACCCGATATTCAGATCATGAAAATTCTTTCCTTAGATGATCTATAAATCTCACATCATTTGAGATTTATTGTTTGTTTATATAAGCTTTTCAAGCTTCTTTATGATATATGTCAATAAACGACAAACAAATATATATCAATATTTCACCACATTCTTTCAGAATGTTCTCATTGATACAAAGATCTTTGTAATCAAATACAATTCTCGAGATTTTCATTCATATGCTTCATGCATATATAGTCCTTCTAGGATTTCAATATAAATATTATTATAACATTAATATATGCTTCATCAATATCAATTATCATTATCACGTGAATATATGCTTTAAGCATATAGAGTCTTTCCAAGACTTCAATATAAATATCATTATCACATGAATATATGCTTCAAGCATATAGAGTCTTTCCAAGACTCCAATATAAATATCATTATCACATGAATATATACTACAAGCATATAGAGTCTTTCCAAGATTTCAATATAAATATCATTAGCACATGAATATATGCTTCAAGCATGTAGAGTCCTTCTAGGACTTCAAGCTTTAATAATATTATCATATGATTTATATAAGTAAAATATTATTATACTCATAAGACGTATGTGAAGTCCTTTTTCAAAAATTACCATGCTAATATCAATGTAATTTTCCCAAAAAATATAGACTAAAGTGTAATCACACAACGTACTAACCCATTCTTTATTTGCCTTTCAAACAATATTTAAGAGAAAGCCAACTGTCATGATTAATTTCTTATAATTTCATTTCGTTTCTAATTTCAATTCTCATAGTGATGTGGGATTATATTATCTTCATAATACAATACAATGCTCCCCCTTAATCCCATCAACACATTTCATGTGCATTTATTTTTTGGTTGAATTGCGTCTTCGTCTTTTTTTTTTTTTGGCCAATTTTTCATTTGTCGACATGCATAAGTGGACTTTAATTCAAGATCCTCGATTTCTTTCATAAGATCAGTAGCTACAGCATTTTTTTCAAAAATTTGATCATGATCAATTTTTCTTTCGGTTCCATTCTCTATCAAGAGTAGTATAACTGAGTGAGATCTCTTTATTCTCAACACTTTCAATACACAACATTTTCAGGTACCTGATACTCTCTTGGAGTAAAATTTCTCAGTTATATTTTCAACTTTTTGTCTTGACATCTTTATCATATCAAACAATTCAAATATGCCAATTGGCATATTTTGCTCTTTGATCTTTGAAATCGATATATCTACCACGCTTCAAACGTGCAGTAGATTATATTCATTTATGTGTTTCTCAATTGAAACATCAAATCTATTAGGAGCATTTATAACTTGTAGATATGACCGAGTCACTATCTTTGCATCTGACAATGCATTTTATAATCGATTTACAACTTTTTGCAAATGAATAATTTGTTGAACTTTTCGTTCACGTTAATTTATACGAGGATCAATATGATAATGCTTTCCATAAATTGCTCATTTTCCAGCTTTTATTTTGCTCCCTTGATGCTGAGAATTCATTATTTAGCAAAGCCTGCTATTGAAACATATTCCATCAATGGTCCATATATAATATTTGATGAAATTTCAAATAATAAATTCTCAGTTTTCTTTATAGACCCATCTTTATGTGCTTGTGGGGAGCAGTTTAAACATGTGTTGCGCAAAATATTCTTAGATGGTCTTTGAATAATGGGAAGTATATAATTCAATCAGTGGGTTGTATGTGAATAAAAATTGTAGCATATAAATATAGCATGTCCCCAAACAGGACTAGCCAACTTAATTCGCAATGATATTGGTCTAACAATTAGTGCAAGTATTTAATAAAGGATTCTACAAAACTATTTTGTATATATGTGTGAATCACATAATGCTTAATACTAATCCCAATTGTCATACAACAATTATCAAGAGATTGGGATGTAAAAATTCCTTCATTAACAAGATGATTCTTTTGATTGTATAATTCATAAATATTTCCCGTAACCGAATTATGTATTCAAAAACTCTTGAAAATGCCATATATTAGGTGGAGAATAAAATACAAGTGCCCATCGTATTGAAACATCTATTAATACCACAAAATATTAAAATGATCCTCCTAATAGAATAATAGGCCCAAATATATACTCTTGAATCTTTTTCAAAATAAAAATATAGGATTTTCAATATCAATTTTAGTAGGGGATGACCTTTTGGATCAATTTTCATTAGGTACAAACAATACATAAAAATTCATTTAACAATAGAATATTTTGATTCTTTAATGAGTACCTATTTGAATTTTCAATAATTCTTTTTTATCATCACTGCGCTTGGATGTCTAAGACGATTATGCTAAAGTATAAACTCTTTGGATCAAATATCTTCTAATTTATTAATGGGTGTTCATAGAATTTTTCGATAATTTCTCTTTCATTATCGATACACCCATATAAGTTATCCCTTAAATATAAGAAAATACTGGGATCACTATATCTTTATTCAAGTACTCATATATTTGTATGATAAAATTTAAAAGATCAAACAGTGACATAATAATAGCTCTTCTAGAGTTTCAATAAGACTTGTGGTAGCAGAATATGTCATAAATAAATATGACAAGAAAAAGAGTTAAACATAATATTAAGATATAGATCATCATTCAATATAGAATAATCAATATGATCCATTTTAACTCTTATAAATTTTTCATTCACTGATATTCAAGAAAAATTAAACGAAATATATTGGCATATCATATGTACTCATCAAATATCCAAATGAACCATATTTGTAGTAAATATCACTATTATTTTGAGATCTTATTTCTAGTGATTTCTCATTTCTAATACCTTTTCTCATTATTCTCCCCCGGGAATAAAGTTTATTTTTCCTCATCCAATAAATAAGAAATCAACAAAATCACAATTAATATCACATAGAAATAAATAATATATTCATTCGATAAGATATGTGCATCTAGGTATTTATTCTCCATATGTAAACATAACATTTATATTTTTATGAATAATATCATCTGAAATCATAAATCACAAGTTATCCAAAATAACTCATCTTAAAGAAGTAATTTATTTTTCTTGATAATAAATAAGTTTGTGAATGAGAATATTGATAAAATACTCTAAAGAAATATTATAGGAAGGTAAGTAAAGATAATCACACTTACCAGATCATGTGAATAATATAATCACCTCAATAAATGATTATAAGAAAGATATGATAAATTCGTAACCTTAAATAAGTTGTAAACTACAAACAAAAGAAAGATGTTCAATATTCAAACATCTAAAATACAATTATTCTTAACAAAAGATTCAGATCTATGAAGTAGATCCTTTCTATAACAATTTTAACTAAATTTCACATCTATATTCTATATTTTATACAGATAATAAAAATAAAAATAAGATATATAATAATTAACAATTCAGCAAATATTAGCCTGGTAGTAAAATCATCCTTCATTGCTAATCTCGGAAAAATTTTCGGTGTTGAAGATAAAGGATGGGATGAGAGAAGATGATAGAGAAGTGGAAAGTGCGGCACAATGAGGGAGAAAAAGAATAAAAAGGGTATTAGGTCAAATGCGAATTGTTGGGTCAAATGAATAGTATCGTGAATAGTATTACGTGAACAATAACCACCGACATGAGTTCTGATTATACAGTTTATTAGGATCTAACGTATAATAAAATAAAAGAGTTTGTCATATTTAGATAACGAAAATCAATATTAAATATACTGTAATAAATGACTTAAGAAAATTAAAGTTAGATAAAGTAAATACATAAATGGAATAAATAAATTAGGACAATTAAAGTTAGATGCAATAACGTAAATACGTAAATAAAGAAAATTAAAGTTAGATGCAATAACGTAAATACGTAAATAAATAAAGAAAATTAAAGTTAGGTGCAATAACGTAAATACGTTAAGAAAATTAAAGTTAGATTGCATAAAGTAAATACGTAAATAAATAAAGAAGATTAATGTTAGTTTCAATAAAGATGTATTAGGTATGTAAAGCAATATTAAATAAAAGAAATGTTAAACAGTACCGGATGAATAGTACCGTAAATAGTATCTCGTGAATAGTAACCACCAACAGTTACTATTTCAACCACTTTGCTCAAGTCATCATTTTTGCACTCTTATAGATAATGAAAAATTAAGTCCAAAAGTTATTTCATATCATGTACTTTTGAGAAAATTTGAATCGATTACTTTGTATGCTGTTGTTACAGCAAAGCATCGTACTAATAACGTGTTATGAAATAATTACTATAAAGACAATAATATAAGAAAGAGCTGAGAGAAACTAGAGAGAGTTCTTTTGATTTTTTAATGTAAACTATGAATTACAATAACCTGTATTTATAGGAGAAATGAAGTTACTATGCAGTTGACTACTATTTGTATAGTACCACTATTTGAACAGTGCTCGGCGACTATTGTTCATAAGTTAACTACTATAAATAGTGTCCGACGGCTATTATTTACTAATATCCAAAATATCTATATCATAACAAGTTCAAATTTTATGAGAATAAAAACAAGTGGAGTGGGAGGCTTTTAAAAAAAAGAACTGAAACTCAAGACAATTGACGGATAGATGAAGCATATGGAAAGTGGGGGCTACTGGCTCCAAAATTTTTAAAAATATTTATGTATTTCAGGTTTGAAAAATTCATTAGTATTATAAAATTATATATTTAAATCATACGAGAAAAAATTTAATCTGTTCATGAAAGTTATTCTTAAACTTATGTCCATAGTTTCGTTTGCAAGGTCAAAGTTCTATATCTAGACATTTGAAAGAGTTATCCACACACTTATATTTTTTTTAATAGTAAAAGCTAAAACTGTGAGTTAAATACAAAACTTTTAATTATAATAAATTATTATTACATTATTGAACTGCTCTTATAAATATGTGTAGGCTCTACAATTATTTATAGTGCGTATATAATACGTGCAAATAAAATCTACATTGTGTAAGAAAAACGTTAAAATACGACCGCACATTTTTTAACAAAATCCTTTACTGTTCCACCTATCTATTTTTTATTTTCAGTTTCTCCTACCAGTTGATGACACCAGGGGCGGAGCTACAGCCAAGCTGGGGTGTGCACATGCACACCCTAGCATGCCCCTCAATAATTGAGGGTATATTTATAATTTTACACTTTATAGTATAAAAAATAAAAGAAAAAAAGTAAAATTGGGCAACAGGAGCTGTCTCCCGCCAATCCAAACATCATCGTCATCTGATTCCTTTCTTTGGGTCACTTTTGACCAAAATCTTTTCTTTTTTTTTAAAAACGTTATCAAAAAATATATATATATAGTTCAAAGCTCAATGTGTTTGGATGGAGGTAAAGAGGTTTAGAGGAAGGAAGAGAATTATAAAAGAGAGATGATTAATTTATGTTTGAATTGGATAATTTGAGGAATTAAGAGTATCATAAAGGATGATGAGTGTCATTTGTTTGGATTAGAGAAAAAATAGGAGATGATAAATTTTATATATAAAATGATTTTTGTGCCCTTTTTTATTTTATATTAACAATCAAAAAAGAAAAAAAAAACAAGCAGAACCTAGCAAAGAAAAGCCGATAAGATGTATGATGGTAATGGTGGAGAAAGTGTTGAAGCTTGTTCGGTGCAATTTCTTGTCTGCAAATTCTTTTGGGTGCAATGGTAAAATTGGGATTAGATTAAAATGATAAGGACAAAATGGGCAAGATAATTTGTTGGATTTCCTTCCCCTTGCTTTTACCCCGATTTGGAGGGAGTGAAAAAGTGCTCGTTAAAGTATTGCCTCCTTCCTTTCATTTCTCTCTACTTAAAAAAACTTTGAAAACAAATAAGGGAAAGGATGGTATTAACCCTTTCCCTCCCTCCCTTTCCCCTCATTTCCCCCAATCCAAACAAACTGTTATTAGAATAAAAATTCACAATTACGCATTCACACTCCTTACCTCACTGCACAGGTGCACATCAGCTCCAGAAGAATCCCGATTGTAAGTTCTTTTTTAGTAGAAAAAAAATATATTACTTGTAATATTTATTTTGAGTTCTCAGAATTTTTGTATATTGTTAGTTTTTCTTTTGTACGTGTTTATTATTAGTTTATTTTCAGTTTAATTATAGTGCTTTTAATTTTTTATTTATGACTTTATAATTGATTATTTAGTATTGATAGTTGATTATTAATTTTAATTTAGTTGTTATAATTGTTCTTTTTTTTAATTTACATGTATTTTTTTCATATTTTTATTTTAATTTATGTAATTGTTATATTTACATATAGGTTGTTGATTTTTCGATTGATGGATAAATTTTTAAAAAATAAATTAATTTTCGAACAAAATTCTGATGAAATGGACTATGAAGATAATGCACAAAATTGCTCAAAACAATCTCGAATTGAGATTAGCTCAGAAGATCTACATGCAAATCCTGGTTTACGTCCCAAATTTCAACTTAGAATATCAAAAATAAGTTGATCATTCAATTCAACGAGTTCAAAATATGAAATCACGGTTAGGACTAGTGCTTATTTCTTCATATTTGTTTTATTGCTTATATTTTTATAATTATTATACTTGTTATATGCTTTAGTACTTATTTCTTCATAAATTATTATAGTGTGCCTAAATAGTTTATATATAGATGAATTTTCTCGATCCGTAGTTATTAACCATAGACCTTGGATGCCTATAGTGCACACCCTTAATCCGGGTGCACAGCTCCGCCACTGGATGACACTGTGGAAAATTAAGAATAGCATAGAAACTTCAAGAAATATTCTCTTCAACTTTATCATCATCGTGTGAGCAACAGCCATGTCAATAAGCCTGAGTTGCTAAAAAGCATTTGTTTTCTTGTTGCGGCTTTGAAAGTTGGACAAATATTGGCTACTATAATTCCACGTGCTGGCAGAAGTAAATTACCGACACATTAACAGAACAGTTGTAAGTGCAAAAGCTGCCAAGCCACTTGTGGACGTACTATGTTTTTCTTTTTGGGTTCGGAACTATGATGTGTGGAAGCGTTTCGGGCATGATTCAGCGGCATTAAAGTGAAATCTTTTTTATAAAATTACGGTTTAATAATTTTTATTATTTTAGAGTTTATTTTTTTATTAATTTAATATATATATTGGAATACATAATTATATTTAAAAATTTATCAATTAATAATTAAATTATCCTAAAAAGTTATGATATATGGAAAATTATTGATCTGTTTGATCGATGAATCTATCACTTACATGATATATGATTCCGGATATTCATCTATGTTCAAGTGACTTCGGATGTTTGTCGTAAAATATTTTTTGAGAAAATATTTTTTTAATTTTTTACTGTTTGGTAATATTAAAAAATTAGTCAATTAAAAAATATTTTTAGTAAAAAATGGTGGCTATATTTTTCTCAATTTTTGGTATTTAATAACATAGAAAAATTAATCAACTGAAAAATATTTTCCAATCAAATATTACGATTAGTATAAAGTTTAAAAAAATATTTTAAGAACATTTTACATTTTCCAAACGAGATAATGCCATTTTGCACCATGATTTTATCATTAAAACCTAAAATCCCTCTTGAACATTATGATTTACCCATATTCCCCCATCAAACATAACACCATTAATGGTGTTTTACAAGTCAGTTGTTTGACTGTATGCTTATACCATTTTGCCCATGACACATGCTTGCATTTCACAACAATTTTCCTCCATATTGTCCATAATTCCAGCGAGAGAATGCCATTCCCAACATTGTCATCCCTTGAAATGAACCAAAAATAGCTCCAAAATCATACAAGTTCCCTTAAAACAAGAATATAAACCAACGTCATTTCAAAAACAGTGAAAGGAAATACAAATTCCTCTAACAAAGACATTGCCAACATTATTATTCCAAAACTAGTTAATAGTTTTACAAGATCCATCCAAATAACAATCTAAAAAATACAAATTTTATCCACCAATTGCCACCAAAAAAATTTCATAACTTGGAAAAGTAGGAGTCAAATAGAGCTATTACATCAATTTAAATCATTCTACTAATCATCTAGATTAAAAAGTATCAATAGAAAGTACTAATAATGTGGTGCACTACCTGAAGCTAATTAGACCTGCATAATATAAAGAATGTGTTTAAACATCAATACTAAAGGTTCAAAGAACTACTGAACTACTAACCATTTGGATTAAAAAGGATTAAAAAGGATCATAGCTAACTAGACTTGCATAACGCTGAGAAAATGTTTAAGTATCAGTACACGAAAGGGTTAAAAAAACTGAATTGAAGGAGTCAAATTATTACCTGCCAACACGTTAAATTTTAATTAACTAGCTTGAATTATTTAAGCCTGAGGTGACAATGGGTAAATAATCAAAATTATTATAAATTGAACATTAATCTTTTATAAACTCGATGTAAGGCAGAATATTAAAATCTGCCTTTTGCATACACGATATTTCACCTAATTGGCAGCTTTGATACCATTTATAATGACTCAAGTTCAATTACTAACCCGTCAACAAATAAAGTCAAATTAACTATCCCAAAATACTTTCACCAAGTCATTCTAAACTTTGACATAAACGTTTTACAGTCAATACCTCTATAACCGTTACTACTCTCCTCAAGTATAACAAGGAAGAATGACGTAGCGGTGAATGGTGATGTTTTGTGTTCCATTGTTTATGATGTCGACAAGGATTGTGTCTCCCCTTTCAACATACAAAGGTGGTCCAGGAAATGTACCATTTACAGTCAATATGATCTTGTGTCACGTCCCAAAAAATTGACTAGATTAAACTCAGGGACGTGATACCACAAACTTAAGAATATTTTTCTTCCTAAACCCATAAGGCGCTAATACCACAATACAGAAAACTAAATTTCACAAAATCCTTTATCAGAGCGACTAAAACTTTTAATTAAACCAAATAGTACTTCTGAATATATATTACAAGAAGGCGACACTTTACAAATAATATTTTTCTAAAATATTACTGATCTCATAGGGTAGCCTCTAAATTCATGTAGCCCGAATAGTTCATTAACTCCTGTCTCTGCATAATCGTAATAAAATAATATAATGAGCGAAACAATGCTCAGTAAGAAAGACTCCCGGAGTCAAGCTCTGAGGTTGTCCAAATAAAATGATGCAATATAGAAATTAGAAATAAATCATAGGCGCGATACGGAATCAAAGCACATGAGGTATCTATAATAGGAACTGACATTAGTTAATCACACTAGTACAGAACTGAATGATAATCGATCACTACGGAACATTCACACAAAGTTAATACCAGAACTATGCAGCCGGATATCACAAAACCTCTACAGTTATCTCATAATCCCATTTGTACTGAAGAATCATACAAGCTTGGTTGTATTTTCAAAATGTAAATATCTCACTTTTCAAAATATAAATATCTCAATATCATATACCACATAAATATCACCTAGAGCCATGATAGTCATAGCTAAATCTAACGGAATGGACACCTGCGGCCTTTGTAAGTGAGGCGTCCCCCACCTACTGGTACAAAACTAAGAATATGCTGCAATTTCACCCGCCGAATGGATGTCACAGCTCTAGAGATAACACATAACAATTAATACGTTCAGTCATCAGATAATAACATAATCAGTACTTAAACATCACAGTCTCTCACTTCAAATCAAGTACAAGATTTCAAATGATGAGCGGATTGGGACGGAATCAACGAATCTTAGAATATGAAACATTGAACTGGAACAATAGGGAGAGAACCAAAGGGGATCTAGGTATAAGAGGGTTGTCCAACTTACCTTGATCAGGTCTTAAGTTAATTCAACCTTTCTTCCTAAAATAATGATCACAAAGGCGACCCAATATTGGATGAAGCTTAGCATGTTGGCTCGAGAAGGTTTTCATCTCTATTCTCTTTCTTCCTCTCACGTCTAATCTCTCTTTCTTTCTCTCGGTTTCTTTTCCTTTTTTATAAATCTGTTTTCTTCTTATCTTTTAATCCCAGGCTTACCTACAAGCCACGCAGCAGCTTGAAAGAAAAGGTGGCCTAGCTGACTCATAGTTTGCTTCTATTTTCTTTTCTTTTGTTTTGAACCATGGGAGCATAATTATCATATAAAGAAATAGTTGTTGAATTGTCTATGGGTCTCGCTGGTCTGATTAAAAATAAACCCAATCAGATTTGGAAACAAGCCAAAATCGTAATAAAATAACGTCAAAAACTCGATTCGTTCCCTATAGACAGTTCAGACACATTTTACAAAAATGGTCATAACTTATTTTAGAAAATCCAATTGATACACGATTTGAAACATTAGAAAATAGACTCGTAGGGCTTTCCAATCTTATATAAATCATCATTTAATTTCTTCTCAATTGCTATAATTTTAATTCCGAAATTGGCCCTAAATTGATTTGTAACTTTTAAATATTTCAGATTTTTTTAATTAATCTTGTAATTAAGCTTATTTGCTTAAGCTTAGCATCACTTTTAATCAATTCTAAATTTGCACATTAACTTGTATATAATGAAATGCGATATAACAATTATTGTTAACTGGTCTTTCTTTCACAATCGCATAATTTATTTTTAACTCGCATTTGGTCGGGGTATTACACCTTGTTCTTGCAGAGCTTTGTGAATGACGCTTCTTGTACCTACACAAGACTAGTTGTGTAGTCACCGACTTAACCCTCCTTTAGAAGATTTAAAAATTAAAAAAAGAAAGAAAAAACTCAGGCAAGCTCTCAACATTGCGACAAAGGGTCAGGCTTGTAAACGTGTCGTGAGTCTTATACTTATTTGTAGTGCTTTTATTCACGTGTGGTGAAACCCACAACTTTGTGTAGGACATTTGGAACGTCCCTCAATTTTTTCAGTTAAATCCTACGACAAGTGACTGTCCTTATTCATTATCGTGTTAGCAATGAACCATGTCAATAAGCTTGACTTGGTAAGAAGCATATGTGTTTTCTTGTGGCGGCTGTGAGAGTTGGACAAAAACTTTTCGATTAATCCACGTGCCGGTAAAAGTAAAATACTGACACATTTGTAGATCTGGAATTCTACAATTAAGACCAAAGATTAATTCGATCCCTTTTTACAAAGGAGGTCTTGACAAGCGAGAGACCATAGGAGCCAAAGATGACTGTAGGAGCTGATTTGCTGTGGGTAGGGTAGAGTATTTGGGTGTCCTTTTTCGTGTCCTTGGCATGACCCCTTTGTCCTCCTTAAGTAGCCTCTTAGGCTGGCCTCGGGAGTCAAGACCTACCATTTATGTATCCCAATTAGTCCATTGTATCATGCCTCTCCCTTGCAAATTGATCTTTTTCCCCTTTTAGACTAATTCCATTCACACACACCATGTTGGGCCCTTTCTCCCTCTTGGGCTGGGACCCCTGGGTATCTTGTCCTTTCTCTTTTTGGGTAGGCTTTCCTTTGCCAACCCATTACGGTAAGTCCCCCACTCTCTAGGTCCAAGAGTATGTTGGTCCTAGAGAGTAGAAACTCAAGGCATCATTCGCACATGATTGGTGTGGTAACACAATCCCACATCGGAAGTCCTGGAAGTGAGAGAGCTGGATATAAGGGCTTAGTTCCTTGTATCAGCCACAAGGCATTTTCCCATGGGAGACTGTGGGAGAAACAAAGCCATGAGGGACCTGTGCCTGCGGGCCAGGGACTACCAATAGCGGACAATATTGTGGTAGTGACGTGTCCCGTGAGACTCCGCGTGGGCTCCACGTCGGGAGCAGGGGCGTTACAAATGGTATCAGAGCCAGTCTTTCCTTGTGCTCATGCTCGCGAGGGCGCGGGGCTCCTTAAGGGGGGTAGAATGTGGTAACACAATCCCACATCGGAAGTCCTGGAAGTGAGAGAGCTGGATATAAGGGCTTAGTTGTGATAACCCGAACCCGGCATGCATTTAATGGCATTTAATTGCATTTAACTAAGTGACATTTTAAATGTTGGCATTGAATTTGTGTTTATTTTTAGTTAAACACTTATTTGTAGCTTTACTTTCATATTTCTTTTAGAAGTAACTAGAATAATATCTGAGCTAATCATATTAACGGAATATCAACTACTTTTCATATTTGTGTCAATCGGTTTTATTTTTCTTGCACTTAAATGTTCGGATTTTACTTAAATGAAAAGTAGCTCCGAGCCGAAGTAAATTTTAAACTATGATGCTTTCCAAAAATGATATATTTCTTAGATTCTTTGAGAATTAATTGTTACTTTTTTGTTGTCGCAACGTGCATTGCATATTGAGAGAAATAGTTAGGAAATGAATTCGAGTCCTCAGCAAATAGTGAAACTAGTATTTAGATGACTTAAATTTTATATTTTAATTGTTGTTAGCTAGAATTAATATTTCATTAGTTGTTTTAAGCTTAAAATGCACAAAATGAACTACTTTGACCATGTTTAGTTAGCATTGACCAAGGGGCCTTGACCATTTGACTTTGTATCACCTTATAAGCTTAAAACCTTGCAAAATAAAAAATAAAAAAAACAGACCTGAAACAGCAGCAAGATGGCCGAAAATAAGAAGAGAGAAAAAAAAAAGAAATTCAACTTCAAATCTTCAATTCTTCGCGAGGGCTCGCACGGGGTGGTTTCCGAGGCATCCTACGAGGTTTTCGTAGCGTCTAGGAGCGTCTAAGGTGAGGGTTTTATCATTATTTGCGCATTTGAAAAATGTATGTCTAAACTTTAATTTTTAGAACTTATGCGTAGATTGTTGTTTTAATCGTTTTGTTGCTTAAAGAATGTTCCTTGTTGATTGTAGAACATGTATTTATAGCTTTTTAGCATTTTCAGCGGTTGAAAATCGAAATTGCAATTTAAATTGACTAATGAATAGTAATTAGTGAATAGTAAACCCTTGAAACGATAAAGTTGCGCTGTTATGCTGTCTGTTGATGTAGAAATGTGCTAGATATGCTAGAATGCCTAAATGTGTGGTTTAATTGGAATGTGTAATAGAAAAACGGAGAAAAACGGCTTGGTGAAATTCGGGGTCGTTTAGGTCGAGTTTAGCGTTTTCTTGTATTGCGTGTTGGCATTGTTTCGGGAGGCCATGGAAGCACTTTTGGTGCGATTATGGCGTTGGTTGGGTGTTTGGTTGATATAGTTGTAGTTCAAACGAGCAAAGGGGAAAATCGGGACTTTACGTGAATTCTAGGGTAAAGTAGGGTTTCGGGGTCTTTAGACGTGCCTTATGGTGACCTAGGAGGACTGGTGAAGTCGGTTTCCAAAGCTCGTGGCTCATTTGAAAGTAGTAGTGTTTTGAAGTTGGGGTCATTTTTGTGATTTTGTGTGTTTTCATAGAATATTGCTTATAGTATGTTTATATTGATTATAGAATGCTTATATTGCTTATAGAATGCTTATAATGCCTATAGAATACTTGCTAATGCTTGATAATGTTAGTTGGTGTTGTTTTTGTTACTTGTTTGATTGTTAATGCTTATTACGCTTGTTAGAGTTGAATATTGATTGAAATGTTTATCAATTGTTGAGAATGCTTAATATCGCTCGCTCATCGCCTTGTATCGAGTCTTGCATTGCATAGTGCCTCGCGCGTGAGTGATGGGCCTCTCTGGGTAGCCTCGGGTTGCCAGTGTTGGTTGCTCTAGCTCCGCTGCTATTCCCTTTCTCGCTTGGGTTGCCTCCTAGGGAGATTTGGGTCGTAGAATTGATGGTTACTCCCGGGGTATTCCAAACTGGTGTTATAAGGTGGTTTGGGCTGGCGCGTCATCGTTAATGTCATCGGAATCGTGATCGGTACATTACTCGCTCGAGTGATCCATAGCCTTCAAAGTGTGGTATAGCTTTGAATGGTTGTGTTAATGCTTTTCTTAATTGTTTATAGTATTGTTGTATATATTGAAAGCCTTTTATTGATTGTATTGCTTAACTGTACCTATCTGCATTGCACGATCTTTTTTCTCTCCAACTCGATATCTGTCTCGCCCTCACTGAGTATACGTGTTGTGTATACTTACTTCTTACCACCATATTTCAGGAAATGTCATGTTAGCTGGAAAGTTCGTGATTTTGTGAAAGTTCGTGCCTGAAGAGTTGTCTTGCGTGCCTATGTGGCTTGAGTGTCGAAGTTGTAAAGATATATGCTTTCATATGCTGTATGTATTTATTGTTAAAAGAAATGTAATTTAAATCCAGCTAGGTAGTTGAGGTAAATTGATAAGCTAGTTTCTGTAATCAGTTAGCATAGCTTAACTTCAATGCATGTTTGTAATGTCCAAAGGAAAAGAGTTAGAATGGCATGATAGTTTATTTTATGCAGTAGCTTAGTATGGTTTAATTTTCAAGTTTGAATGTACTTGTCAAAAATGAAAAGAGATAGGTTAGCTTTTAAATTTGAAATGTATGTATACTTGTTGAGTTTAAATTGTTGAGAACCGAGGCTCGGATGGCCTTGACGAAGTTTTGTATGGTTGGACACGGTGTTGGTCCATTTAAATACTATTACAGGTTTTACATTTTGCCTAGAAACAGGGGAGACTCCGTCCGTTTTCCCTAAAAAATTTGCCCGGGTTTGGTTTGGGTTGTGATTAGATCGATTGATAGAACTCCCGGTCTCGAGAGGGATCGGGGTGTTACATTAGTTCCTTGTATCAGCCACAAGGCCTTTTCCCATGGGAGACCGTAGGAGAAACAAAGTCGTGAGGGACCTATGCCTGCGGGCCAGGGATTGCCAATAGCGGACAATATTGTGGTAGTGACGTGTCCCGTGAGACTCGCGTGGGCTCCATGTGGGGAGCGGGGGCGTTACAACTAGCGCTGAAGTGTTGGCGCGTGGCTCCCATACTTCCTAGGTGCGCGAGTGACATTTGTTCCTTTGCCTCCTGCAACCCTCACGAGCAGTACGGATGCCTGCGTTCTACCATTCCTTGCCATGTAACAGTACCTTGAGTGGTCATTAACTTCATTATCAGATAAGAGACAATACCCTGGGCACGACTTCTAATCCTTTCTTTCTTGTCTATCGACTGACTCCTCCTTGCTCTCTTTCATTACCCAGCCTTCTGTCCCCACTTTTGTTGGTGAGTATTCTTTCCCTTACTATCTTATGGCCATACCGTGACCTCCTCTAGGATCCTACAACCGGCCGTTGTTGGTAGATGACGATGAGATTCCTCGCTTGTGCCATTGCTACTTACTTCCAAACGGCGTTCTTCATCATTCCACCGGTGAGTAACGTGTTGACAGTCATGACCCACATTGGGTATGTGTCTATACCAAGTTTTTTGAGGATGGGTTGCGCCTTCCTTTCCCTAGCCTAATTCAACAAGTATGCCGACACTTTCGCATCTCCCCGGGTCAGCTCATGCCTAACTCATGGCACCTTCTACTATCCGTGGAGGTACTGGCTGACAAGCATGGGTTGGAGTTCGAGCTTGCCAACCTACTCCACTCATACCATCTGAAGAATCGCCTCTCCTTAGAGCCAGGCCGATATTCTCTTTCCTTTCATTCATGGCGTTGGCACTTAGTCCCTGACTTAACGTTTGGGGACAAACAATGGAAAGAATCGTATTTCTTTATCCTAGCCGACGACGTCCTAGGAATTACCTCGGACATCCCCACCAAGTGGCGCGTATTTGGTATGTTTTTTTCACTCTACTTTCTAATGCCTAGTTGATACTCTTAACTCTCTTTCTTTGCAGATCCGAAGATCGAGTTGCCGATGGGTAAATCGAGTGTTACCTCTCATCAATGCGTGGAACGAATATTAGCGATCGACGTAGCCGAGCACTATTGGAGGGAACTTCTTAGTCTCGATACCCTGATAATCTATTGGCTATGGTCTTCGGCTGCAAATTTTTACCATAAGTATTAAATATTCTTTACATTAAACCTATTAGACACTGGTTTAAACTCTTTTTTTTTAAGGGGATACCATGGACGAAAGAGCATCGGTATCTACTTCCGTGGAAGAAATTCTTCGAAGGCATCGCTTGGTCCAT